>CM076580.1:563466499-564833429 GCA_034641835.2 Pinus albicaulis | reverse complement strand
AAATCAGTTAGCTATAGGAAATTTGAGTTCAGAGGTTGGTTGGTGGGACATGCTAGTGGACTTAGTTGTAACTGAGTGATTCAAAGTTGTAATAGAGTTGGAAGTGTAGTTATGTGAGTTGTACGGTAGTTTAACTCATTAAGTGAGTTAAACTCAATTTTGCTAGTTGTAAATAAAGATACACTAGTGAGAGATCAGTGAATTAATGATTAATTAATTCACAATCAGTGGTCTTACATGCAACTAAAGATTTAATATTGTTAACTACATGCATGTCAGATCTAGTGGAGACCCAGTTGAGATGTAGGTGAAAGGGACAGTTTGACTATCAATTTTGACATTAGTGGCTGCACACATGAAACCAAACACACATTGGATGTAGAACCAAGAAAGTATTTATGCAAATTCAAATTGTTTCCACCAACAAACTCATCTCCTGCTTCAAAATTGCAATCTTATGTGCTCTGATACCATGTAGAAATTTTAATACAAATTATGTATTTTCTGGATTCTCTTGATATAAAAATTATATGTCACTAATTATCCTTTGAAATGTATCTCATACTTCTTTCCGGGATAAACCATAATATTGAACATACTAGCTGAAGTGGCAAGGGCATCAACAATGATATTAATGTTCCTTGGAATCAATGATAGAGTGTATTTAGTGAAGGTCTTAATAATTTCTAATACCACATTATGGTATGCCCACATTCTAGGATGCTTGGCCTGGTATTCCCCTTTAGCTTTCTTTATTTCCAAATTGGAGTCGCTATATATAGAAACCTTCTTAGCACCTAGTTTCTTAAGTATTTTAAGACTGGCTACCAAAGCCTCATATTCTACCTCATTGTTGGAACAATCAAATGCCAATTTATAAGAACACATCCAGAAATTAGGAGGAATATGAGATGAATAATTTATGGGACCACTAATCCAAATTCCAATTCTCACTTCTTCCTTACCTAAAGCTCCATCAAAATCCATGGTCCATAGGCCATTTTCTTCATTGGGAAGCTCAATTTTGGATGAATGATTATGATTATATATTTGATAATGAACTTATTTCCCAATAGGATCTATCTTATTCACTATTTCAGCTATCGTTTTTACTAATACACTTGGCTACAAGCTGCTTGGTTCCATTTTTCGCTTTTCACCACTTGAAATTTCTTGAACACAATCTGAAATCTCTAAAATTTCTATTTTTCCTTCCATCAAATCTTCTAACAATGCGGAACAATCATCATTGTATAAAAAAATGACACTAAATCTATATGAACAACATGAATTGGGTGATTATGGGGTTTTTATTTGCTACTAATCATGTACTTCATCTTGTTCTCCCTGTATAATTTTATGAGTTGTCCAAAAACTATTATAGTAGCATAGGAAAAGTCCAACTACAAAGCGCCTTTAAGTTTGATACTCACATCACACACCAAAGAAAAAATAGATAAATCATCACACTCCTATGTGCAGTATCTACAAGCGCAACGTAATTAGTAGGTCACGCTAGAGTGTGCCCACAGTTGGGCACATACCAAGGATTTCCATACATGAAATCATGGAGGAGTGGAGGTACCATATGGCTCACCAATGTGTGTCCATGAAAAAGGAAATAAAATTTCCCAATCTTGAAAGGTTGACCGTGCCAAGGAAATTCTAATATATTTGTACTCTTGAAATTAACTTGAGGACATAAGGGAGTATCAAGACATAAATGGGGTATAATATTCTAATCAACAGGTGGTACAAACAATTCGTTGGCAAGTTCAGTAGTATAATCCTAAGAATTGAATCGGTTCATGAGTGGAAATTTTAAGGAACACCCTAGAGGTGCTGCCTGAGTCGATATAAGATTTAAAATGCTAGGCTTGAGGCATTTAAAAATGGGGGAATTAGAGGCATAAAGAGGCATAACTTCCCCAGGATGATCAATGGAGGGATCCATGAATGTCAAGTTGACTAGCAGTAGGGGTTTGTCTATGAGAGATTCAGGCGGAACAAGCGGAGTGGTAGCCCATGTAGGTGGAGGATCCTGATCATGTTCCATATGATGATGGAGTTTCTGACTAGCATTAGGAGGGACCGACAGGCATGCCGAAGAGGAAATCTCTTTCACAACAAGAGGTGGAGGGTTCTCACTAGGTTCATCATATTCTATAATAACAGGCAACACAACCCACAGATCAGGAGGTCTATGGGGTCCACAGGTGCCATAATAGATCATATGCATAGGAGAAATGGTAAGAGTCGAAGGAGCGTTGGGAAAAGGGAGTTGAGGGAAAACTCCCATAAGTGTATAACTTTTAAAAAGTCCAGCAAAAACACTATGAAATTGACTAGGGTGGTCTCCCACAAGTGGGGCAGTGTTACTTATAGTGGAAAGTTGAGACGATGACACACAATAGTAAAGCTGATAAATGGTGATGATTTTTCCTTCATGAGGAAAGAAAAGGACATGAAATATGGATGAGACTATGGTGATCATGGTATTAAACCAACTACAACCAAGGAGTAGGTTATAATCTAAAGGATAGTCGGCGAATTCAGCATCACCATGTATCGTTTTCCCCCCTAACTCAATGGAAAAATGTGGGAGGACCCCATTAGGAACAAAATTGTGATCATCAAAGGCATGGAGAGTAGTATTGGACACAATGAGTGTTGGAGAGCCAAGAGGTTTCCAATAGGAAATGGACATGACACATGTGGAAGAGCCCTCAACCACCAGAGTGTGATGTATATTCTTTTGGAAGATCTGTACGATAATATGGAAAGAAATATGATGGGAAATATGAGGAGCAGATTTCTCATCATTAAAAGCACTGATACCAGAGTAAGATTAATCAACTTCACCAATGGCAGACAAAAAGTATTTTCGCTGCTGAGGACAACTTTACAAGACCTCCAAGGCAGACATGGCACAAGGTGCCTAGGAAATATCTTCAACAATATTGTAATGTTGAGAAACCCTAGCAGAAGGATTACATGTTGTCTTACAGAGAACACCCTTGGGGGGGTGATAGACAGGTTCCCAAGGCTTATCCAAAGTGAGAGGTATAGTGGAAATAGGTGGAGTTGGTGAGCCCTTAGAAGGATACATCAACTTAGGTACATCATAATTCATAGCACACATAGTCACGTTAACTTCTTCCTTACACATAAAAATGGATGAACTGTGAGGGGGATGGGAAGATGACACCTCATTTCCCCCTTGTGGAGGACGAGAAAGTTGAGCAACCATTTGTTGTTGGGGTTGTGTAGGGAATGGATGAGTCAAAACAATAGGTTGTTGAGTAGATGATGGTTAATAATCCTATGGAATCAATGGAATAAATCCAATCATGCAATGTACTAAAGAAATATACTAAATCCTTCTACAATATTTTCGAAATATAAAACACGATCGCTCAATCACATGCAAGTAAAAGAAAGAAGTAAATCAATACACAACACCAGATATTCCTGGGGAAAGCAACTGCTCAAAACCCCTCTATCTTTATTGTATATGAAACCAAGGAATCATGAAACAATACAATGTATTTGTGATCACCACAACCTCATACACTCTACCAATTGCTTCACACTAATCTAGGAAAAATTGGACGAACACATAGCCAATTATCAACCTACCCTACTTACACAATCCCTAGAGAATTAAACCCCTATTAAATAGAAAATTTAGCTTTCCTTGATTCTGTAATTCATCATGGGCTTCCCATGGTTTTATAACCTCACTTGGGAAATTTTCCTAAAATAAAATTGATAGTTTACTAGCCTTGAACCTTTGTTTCAATTGGGTATCCACCATAATTAGCATGCATACAAATATAAATAGTGAATCATCAGTTACTTGTTATATCACTACTAGTGAATTAAATCTATCTTAATTCACTTGATCTTCCACTATCTTATCAAATAGTTAGAACTAGTTAAACTGATTTTAACTCAATTATTGTGAGTTAACTGATCCCACCCACACTGCACTAATGCTACAATTGCAACTAGACCATATTAATAATAGAATCACTCTACGTTCCTATCCTTAGATCCTCAACTCGAAATTATTGAGCTAACTAAGTATATCACACTTAGTTAACTATTACAAGTTGTTATGAGATAAGATTATAATTAATTTTCAAATTTATTAAATAAATTGGCTTGCACACTAATGTATCACTAAGACCCATCATTTTATGACCTGTGATCCCACACTAGTGTGTGTGTTGCATTTTCTTTTTGAATTTCAACACTCCCTCTCAACAAGAAAGGGATTATCTGCTACCCTAATCCTGCCTCTGTGGTTTTCAAATTTTCTCTTCGCAAGCGCCTTCATCAAGATATTTGCGTCCTAATCCTCTGTGGGAATGTACTACAGCAACATAATGCGCCTCTAAACACAATATTTCAGATGGTGGTACCGAATGTCAATATTCTTGGAACTTTCATGGAATACTGGGTTAACCAAGATTTTTATGCAACTTTGGTTATCAAAATGTATCACCGTCGGATTGATCTAATGACCGAACAAACCAATAAGTATCTTCATCATCTAGATGGCCCCACATGCATATTTACTAGCTACCATGTACTCTGCCTTGGCTCAACTGAGTGTAACTAATCTCTGCTTCCTATTGTACCAAGAATTTTTTTTTGATCCTATGTTGAAGATTCTCCCTGATGTGCTCTTCCTGTTTTATGGACTACCTACCCAATCTGCATCTGTGAAGCCTTGAATATTCACTCCCTCTATCTGTTTGTACCATAATTCATACTCTACAGTGCCCCTGAGATATCTCAACACATGCTTCCCTGCCTTCCCAAAGATCTTGGTAGGCTTAACCATAGCTTGAATAAGCTCGTTAACTATGTAGCTTATGTCTGGTCGCATGTTCACCAAATACATAAGTGAACCCACAAGCTGCCTGTAAACAGTAGCATCTAATACCTCACCTGAAGTAGCATCCTCCTTCCTCCAGTTACCTGTAAGAGGAGTCTCCATGGGTTTTCTTCCCTCCATCTGGAACTTCCTTAGAATCTCTTTGGCATACTTTCCCTGAGATACAAATATCTCCCCATGTCTTTGTAATATTCCCATGTGTAGGAAATAATGCAAGAGCCCCATGTCCTTCATCTCAAAATCTCTTGCAATATCCTCTTTGCAAGAAGTTATGAGTTTATCATCACCTATAAGTACAAGATCATCTACATAAATTAAAATAATGAAAATCTTACCATCAACCACAATATGATATAGGTTCGCATCCACTTCACTCTTTGTGAAACCCAACCCTGTGAAATAGTTGTCGATCCTGGTGTACCATGCACGAGGTTCTTGCTTCAACCCATACAGTGCTATATTGAGTCTACACACATGTGGCTCCCTGTCAAAGGTCCCAAAACCTTATGGCTACTCAATTTATACTTCTTCCTCAATAAATCCATTGAGAAAGGTTGTCTTTACATCCATCTTATGTATCTACCATCCCATCTACGCTGAGAGTGCAAGGATAGATCTAATCGATGAGTACCTTGCAATCGTTGCAAAATTATTCTCATAGTTAATCCCCTCTATCTGTGAGAATCCCCGGGCCACAAATATTGCCTTGTATTTCTCCACACTCCAGGGAAAATTTTAAAGATGGAAAATTACCTTGAAGTTTAAAACATGGGAGAATCTTAGTAACCCCTAATATGAAAACTATAAAAATTTTATTGAGGTATTTGTAAAATTATTCAAATTTATAATGATTTTATATAACTCTCTATATAATTTTTGCAATTTTTAAGGTAAAACAATTTTATATTGTAAAATTTGGGTGAATCATTTTTATAAAAAATGGAAATTGGCGAATATTTTTTTTGTAAAAATCATGGAAAATTAGCCCACCTGTGAATATTAGCCCCTAAAATTTTCCATGCCACACTCCCATATGCTACCTGCTTCACCTTGTAGGTCCACCTGGATCAAACCACTGACTTGCCCACTGGTCTTGGGACCACTTCCCATGCTCTATTTCTGATAATGGAGTCATACTCCTCAACCATGTCATCAACCCATGTTGGTTGTTGCAATGCTTCCTCAAAAGAGGATGGTTATGTCACAATACACTTTCTCATAAGAGCCATGTATCCAATGTACCTTTTTGGGGACCTTCTCTGCCTATGCTGTGATGTAGGTGCTCCTACATGCTTTGTCATATCTAGCATCAATCTGTCAGCCTCTTTGGTGTGCTTCCTACAATTTCTGGTGGATGGATCTGTATGAGTGGTTTTTCCACTCCATGACCCTCTTCTTTTGGTTTCTCCACATCCTAAGGTTCATCCTCCAGAAATAAGAGTTTCTCATTTGCATGAAAATCAAGCTCCCTCTTAAGGGAAAATCACATGGCTTTCTCCTCATCAAATTTAACATCTCTCCTAACAACTTTCATCCTATTAGCTGACAAATACACCCGATATTTGTGGGGAGTATTAGTGTACCCCAAAAATATCCCACCCTATTCTATTGGTTCTAGCCTCTTCCTGCCATCTTTGGTCACATGGAAATAGACAGATGAGACAAAAATTTTAAAATATGAAACATCTGGTTTCTTACCTGAAAAAGCCTCCTATGGTGTACTCATGCCAAGTATCCTATGAGGACTCCGATTCTGCAAAAATAACGTTGTGTTGCATGCCTCTACCCACAGATGCAATGGTAGGCCCTGATCATGTAACATAGCTCGTGAAGCTCCCACAATTGATCCGTTCTTTCTTTATTCAACCCCATTCTATTGTAGGTTATGAGGTGCAATCAATTCTCTCTGAATTCCTTCTTTGTCATAGAAGTTATTGAATTCATTAGAGATATACTCACCACCATTGTCACTCCTTAGAGCCTTCACCTTCTTCCCTGTATATTTCTCTACCAGTTACTTGAACCCAAAAAACTTGGAGAACACCTGATCTTTCTTTTGCAGAAAGAAGATCCAAATTTTTTTAGAAAAATCACAACAAAAATCACATAATACTTGTGCTTTGTTGTGGAAGGAATAGCGAATGTTCCACACACCTTTGAGTGAACTCTCTCAAGGATTTCCGCTGCTCGGTTCTCCTTCTCATGAAAAGTGGATTTAGTATACTTCCCCATGGTACATCCCTTGCATGTTTCTATCTACACAAGAGTACCCTTTGGAAGACCTATAGAATTCTGCTGCATGATCCTCAAAGCACTATGGTATAGATGGCCCAATCTCCTATGACATAACTCACTTGTATCTCGGCTCACCACCTTCCCTGCTTTACTGCTCAATGTTGTGTACATCTACATCAAGTTTGTAGAGGTTCTTCACAAGAACCCCAATCCTCTTTACCTGTGTTGTGGCTTTGTGATGAAGGAATGCCTTTCCTTCATTGGAAACCACATCATATCCAAGATCCTCCAACATATCAACAGAAACTAAATTCTTTTTCCATCCCGGTACATACATGAAAACTTTTAATAAGAAAGCTTTACCTGATTGTCTCTAGAAAGTAACTGTACCAATCTCGGTAGCGCTATACGTCCCATCATCACCCATCTCGATGTGCATCTGAATATTATTCTCCTTGAAGAAACTAAAGATTTCTTTGTTTCCTGTCATGTGGAAAGATGCTCCACTATCCAAGTACCACATAGATCCCATCACAGTTGACACCATGCATGCGATGAGAGAGAAGTCCAACTCAAACTGTGAGGCCAAATCTTCACCTGCTGCAGCTCCTGGAGCCTTATTGTTGTTATTCTTATTTTGTAGACAATTTATGGCATAATATCCATGATCATGAAAGTGAAAATATTTCACCTTTGAAATGTCACACTTCTTGCCTTCTTTGCCGGTATTAGATTTGGAATGGGACTTTCTCCCCTTCCCCTTATTTTCCTTACCATGCAAGGCACAATTTTCCTCTCCATTAGTCTTGGATGAGGATCCATCCCTGGTATTCCGCTGAAACTCTTCTTGTACCAAATTTGACCAAAGTCGCTCCCAATCCGGTAACTTCTCCCTCCCATTCACAGAGCCCTGGTAACTATGTTAGTTCTTGGGAAGGCCCAGAAGTTCTAGGCTCACCAAGTCATCATCAACTACAGTAATCCCAACACTTCCAAGCTCAGCTCGACATTGAGTGAACTTGGTCAAGTATTTCTAGATTGTGTCGCCATTTTTCATTTTGATTTTCCTGAGCTTTTCCTTGAGTTCCAATTTTCTGTGGTCACTATTACTTTCAAATAGATTTGTAAAGGCCTTCCACATAACATATGGAGTTTCCTTCCCATGGAGACTCCAAAAAATGTGATCTCGAACTCCCTCTAACAAGGTCCTCCTTGCCTTTTCTACGTTCTTCTGCCATGCATGAGGAAGTTGGGCATCTACTGTTGGGGGCTTGGGAATATCATTATCTATGAATTCTTTCAACCCATTATCCTCCAACAATGCCTCCATCCTGTCCTTCCATGCAATATAATTTGAACTTCCCTCGAGTGCATATTCAAGTCTCAAGCCATTGAAAGACATCTTGATCCTCTTATATCTCCAAAGAAAGTACCTGCAAATTTGAATATTGTTAAACAAAAACTCAATTTATTCTCCACTATTCTGATTCCTAGTGCTCATATACCATGTAGAAAATTATATCGATGGACTCAATATGATCATGTAATGTACTAAAGCAAGATACTGAATCCTTCTAGAATATTTGTGGAATATAAAACACGATCACTCAATCACATGCAAGTAAGAGAAAGAAGTAACTCAATACATAGCACCAGATATTCCTAGGGAAAGAAACTTCTCAAAACCCCTCAATATTTATTGTATATTCAACAAAGTAATCACGAAACAATACAATGTATTTGTGATCACCACAACCTCATACAGTCTACCAATTTCTTCACACTGATCCAGGAAAAATTGGACAAATACATAACTAAATATTATCCTGCCCTACTTAGGCAATCAATTGATACTTAAATCCCTATTAAATAGGAAATTCAACCTTCCTTGATTGCACAATTCATCATGGGATTCCCATGGTTTTATAAGTGCACCTGGGAAGTTTGCCTAAAATACAACTGATAGTTTACTAGCCTTGAACCTTTGTCTCAACTGGGTATCCACTAGAATTAGCATGCACACAAGTATAAATAGTGAATCATCAGTTACTTGGTATATCACTATTGGTGAACTATATCTATTTTAATTCACTTGATCTTCCACTAGCTCATCAAATAGTTAGAACTAGTTAATCTAATTTTAACTCAATTATTGTGAGTTAAATGATCCCACCCACACTACAGTAGTGCTACAACTGCATCTGGACCATGTTAATAATATAATCACTCTACATGCCTACCCTTAGACCCTCAAATCGTAATTATTGAGCTAACTAAGTCTATGACACTTAGTTAACTATTACAAGTTGTTATGAGATAAGATTACAATTAATTTTCCAATTTATTTAATAAATTGGCTTGCACACTAATGTATCGCTAGGACCCATCATTGTGTGACCCATGATCCCACACTAGTGTGTGTGTTGCATTTTCTTGTTGAATTTCAACAGGGGTTGTGCATGTAATGGATTATTCAAAACGACAGGCTGTTGAGTAGATGGTGGTTAATGGATCCCATGGACTTCATCCATCTGAGGACACTCGTGAGTAAGGTGATCGCCTTGAAATATTTTATAGGGGAACTTGAATTTCTGGCGATGCTCACTGCTACCCCCTCCCCGACTTTGAGGATTCATTTGAGACTCTTGGGAATTTTGATTTTGTTGTTTATTTCTCTTGCTATTATTTTTTTTCTTACCATCAAATTGAGAATTTTTCTTTGGTTGAGTGGACTTCACCATGAGAACATCAGTGGATTGCTTAGTAGAAGGTTATTTAGCAGAGTTATATGCACTTGCTAGGGCTTTAGATGTAATAATCAATTGCCCAAGGTGGGGAGCAAGTTGGATCATGGGATTAGAAATGGACCCAATCACACCATCACCGTGTGGGCCAGGCATTGGTTTGGGTGGGTTAATGGAAGGCCTGGGGGAGTTAGGCAATACTTCATACAATGTACCCGATTGTGAATATGTGAGATACAACTTTTGGGTAGCTAAAATAGGTTTCTCCTCAGTAATGACTCTAAAAATGGGCACATCCTTGGAAATATGAGGTCGGGGAGATCAAATAAACCATTTATGTAAAGTATCATCTTGTAATTTTGTTCTCACTAACCTCTTGTGATGACGCCACTCATGAATGTGATCAGGAATAACAGTGGCATCATCTTGTTTGAAGTTGGAAAAAAGGTTAGAGTCAATATCATACTGAGTTGGTAACTGGAAATGTGTCAGGAAATTTTGAGCTAGAGAGAAAAAATCACTGTAGGCTGTAGTATCTAACTCGATGTACCACTTGGTAGCATCCCCTGTTAACGTTATTTGGAATAGTAGAAGTTTAACCAAATCATCCACTAACGAATTAGATGAGCACCATAAATGGTATGTGGTAATGTGGGTGGAAAAATTCTCCCCATGCTTCCCTTCAAACTTGGGAATATCATATGGTAACTTGGTGGGCATAGGTGGCCACCAGGGCTCGTGATGAATGGGTTCATTATTCAATTTAGCTAAATCTGGTAAATCAGGAGAGGATATAAACGAATTATGAATTTGACTGAATGGGTCATAGGGGGGAGAAGCCCCTAAAAAACCTTATGCCCCCCCCCATAAATGGATTATATGGATGCGTTTGTTGGTAGTGACAAGGGTTCGCCCTGGAAAATGGATGTTGTAGGCCAGCATAATTGGTAGATGGATTCCCCCCCCCAGATTAAAAACCTTCAAATAGAAATGGAACCCTAAAATCATCACTGCTAATGGTGTTGTACCCTAGGTGTAAATAAGGACCACTCTGTGTAGTAGGACCGACATATGGAGAATGACATGGGTAAGACACTGTACTGGCAGTGGGGTTACCCCCAGGTAAACTAGCCCCTCCAGTAAAGGTATTAGAAGGTGGTGTCCCTCCAAAGAGTGAAATATATAAATATTTCATCATACTAGAAGCTACATTGACCCTAGGCTGACTAGGGACAACTGGAAATCCCCACCACAGATTCTCGGAAGTAACCATGCCTAACTGAAGAACAAGAGTAGTTGGTTGGGAAAATGACAGTGTGTAAATTCTTGGACCTACTGGTTGACAAGGTTGGGGTATTTTATTCAGCATAGAGGAGGGTGTGGGCATGGAAACATTTAGGAAACTAGTGGAAGCCATAGATAAGACTGGTGGAATCCCCCAGGAATAAGTGAGTAGTGTGGACGAAGGAGCAATAATATCCACACTAAGAGGTGGAAATGTCATCATGGCAGCCGATACTATGGAGGAATATGATAATAGAGTCTCAAAATCCACCATAGGGAAAATGGTAGATAAAGGCACGTAAGTGTAGGTCGTTGTAGAACCATCTGGGTTCAACCGCGGTAAGGTAGGGCCTAAAGGATCAGCCAAAGGTGGATTGGAAGGAGCGTCAGAGTCATCTGCCAAAGTCTCAATAGATACCAGATAAATTTCAATGGGGCCAGACACAGATTCCAATACTATGTGAGGGTCTAAGTCTTAACCGCTAACATGCACTCTTCGTGTAGGAAAAATGAGTCCACTTTGTTGAGGAAGTAAAACTTGAAGATGACGTGAACACTGATGAAAAAATTCAGCAACGGTGATAATAATTAAAACACAATTAAGTTAGTGGAAATACCCTAACACCAAAACTACGGACTGAGAGAAAACAACACACTATAGAA
The DNA here is from genome assembly GCA_034641835.2 of Pinus albicaulis. Lineage (NCBI taxonomy): Eukaryota > Viridiplantae > Streptophyta > Pinopsida > Pinales > Pinaceae > Pinus > Pinus albicaulis. The sequence continues at coordinate 564,821,597 of CM076580.1, read as the reverse complement.
ATGTCCTAGAAGATAACACACACAAACATATTACAAATAAGATGGTGGTGGAATATGTATACTAGTGACCTTCTTCCTATTCCTTTTAGCTTCAAACTCGGCACAAGTGCCCCCAAAAGATGTGGAACACCCCTTGGGAGGACTGAGAGAGTATGACTAATATATTTCCCAGGTATAGTGAATTCAACCCTGACCTTGCACCTGTGTATGAACCCTAGAAAGAAAAGCCACTATGGTCACCATGTACAATAACACGACCTAGTGGGAAAGTCGCAAAACAAATCAACAGACAATGACAAGAAACTTAACCCAAAAAGTATCCAAGACAAAAACCCCCTTGAGAGTTACCTCTTAAGTGGTCCCCAAGTGATAAAACATCATTTGTATGCATTCCAATTATGTTGTATCGCGCCTCCCGAAACCAAGCGAAATGGTTCATGTCAACTCGCTTAGCCTAGGTGTGAATTCTTGCTTAACCCTTTAGTGAGGAGAGCTTCCCAGACCGCACTATTGCAAATGGATTTTACTCCTATCTCCAATAACCTAGCAAGAGTTGATTTTATTATCACGTAATTTTAATGGCTATTGTTTACACAAGTGGGAAGCGGCATGAAACTGAGATGGTGTGAAAGATTCTTAGTTAGTCACCCTAATGCAACTATATGAAAATTTCATTTTCAATTCAATGAATGCTAGCTATGAGAGGGTGAGAGGGTAAGAGTTTTTCAAAAACACACTAATTCCTATAATAGTGCACTTTTCACTAAATCTTCTTGAATGCAAACTATCCCAAAAATTTTATGAATTAATGACCCAAAGGACACACCAAAAATCAAACTGAGAAAGAGACCAAAACAAGTCTCCCAAGAAAGAACGCAAAGCACTCTAAAAGAGAAAAATCTAGGGAAACAAAGCCCAATAAAAAACACTCAAAGTTATCAACACAATGGCTCAAGCATGGCCAATGTTATACAAAGGAATAAACCAAACCCTAGAGGTGAAGATGATCTTAAAGACAACGATACAACGTGACAAAAACACTTTCAAAAGAACTTGATCAGATGACCGTTGTACAACTGGTCACAACACAACCGTTTGTGACACTAATGACCAAAACTCAAAGAGACCACTCAAAAAGAAGGCATGAAAATGAGAAAATATCCCAAAATATGAATGTAAAATGTAAATAAGATCCAATAAATCGTTGAATATAGCCATCCAAGACCAAAATCAAGCCAAGGCACACAATCAAAAACTAGAGAAGCAACTCAAGCAACAATGAATACGTAAATACCTTGAAAAAACTAACCCAGATAGATCAGATCAGGGGCTTATAATAGCTCATCCCCTAATTGTAAATATAACTTCAGCAGATAGGTGGTTGTCATCAGGATTTGAAGTCCTCAAGTCTCGATGGTCTTCTGCCATCAATAATTTGTGTAAGTTTTTGTTTAAGTCCTAGTCAGTTTAGTCTATTTTCATCTGAGTTATCAATTTTCAATCATGTTTTATTAGTTTGATTTTTTTACCATATTGGCCCAATGGATAAGGCTTTCTGGTCTATGGTGTTCTTCACACCTCTTTCAAATTTATCATCCCAAATAAGGCCAATGTTAGTGTCAGTGTTTTCATCATGCCATTAGTGATCCAAAAACCTCTTTTCATATCATATTAGGGTCTCACTTAGAATTTTTTTATCATTCAACTAGGTCATGAAAAAATATAGTCACTCATGGTAGCCCTAGTCCAAAAACATCACTCTTCCTCAAATTTGATTACTTGCTGGCATAAATTCATACCTTGTTGATTGTACACCATACATAAATTCAATATCATCATGTCTGTCATAGGTCAATCTGAGCACCATTCCCAATGACTTGGTTAATTGGACATCATCCCCATGATTGATGAATAGGGTCTATGATTCCCTATCATTTCAGTTGCTACATGACCTAATACAAAGAACAAGAAAAAATCATCTATGACTTCCATCTACAAGGTTTCCAAGGTTTCAATTTTATATTATAACACCTATGAGCTCACCAATGCAATCTCTCAAGGGACTAAGTGCATTTCATATCCAGGTAACCCCACTCAAGGGTGCTTTGCGAAGAACTTCCCGACACTCAAGGGTGCGTTGGTCATTTGGGAGCAAAATTATCATTGTTCCAGAATCTCCACTTGGCTAGTGTCTTCTAGAAGAGTACATATGTGTCAAAATTCGAATCCATGTGTCCATTTGGTACCTATGAGACTAGGAACATGTCTTACCTATTATTAGAAAGTCAATGATTGTAAAACTAACTTTAGCTCCTCTATAAATTGAGCACAGATCCTAGTGCTTAGTAAGGAAGAACTTGATTAGAGAAATGATGGTGGAATTTCAATTGAGGAGTTGATTTGTGTAACATGTTGCTGGAGAGATGTGACATCAAATCAATCAATGGTTTGTAACCTCCCTGGTACACAGTAATTTGTCATCGTCCCTACCATTTCCCATCCCGCACATTGGAGGGCTCATTCCGTGACCTGTGAGCAGAGACAAGACTTGAAAATACTTTCATATCATCCCTCTGAACATGAGCTTTCATTTCCCTGAAGACATCTCTTTGCAAAAAACCCTAAAAACACCTCTTTTTGCATTGGCATGGGCAGCCAGTTCAGTACCCATGCCAATGGAGGAAATCCTTCAAAGAGGGCGCGCCAATTGGCGCTCTGTCACAGAGTCGCACTTGCGCCAGCCAATTTAAGGAGTGTTTTTTAAAAATAAATGGCGGAAGTTTCGTCCTAAAAAATTCCTGGACTGCTATCTATCTTGAGTTGGGAGGTTTGGCTACGGATTTCCATAGAGAGGAAGTGGTTTGGCACCTCTCATGGAATCTTCCTTGATGATAGGGCAAATCCCATGATTATAGGGATCCCAACTCCCCTTCCTCCATCTATAAAAGCTTGCTCATCTCCATTGCAAGCTAGTCTTCAAGTTCCTAAAATTCCCAAGAGCCTTATGCTGCAAGAGCCTTGATTATTCCCCTAAGGCCAAACTCAAGCAAGGAGACTATTGTCAAGATCCGAAGAGAGAGGTTTGTCCCACCCTTGACAAGATTTTTGAGACGTGTTCTGCTGGCGACCCTCCAAAGGAGAATTCAGCGTCAGAACTTGGTTGTAATTTTCCTTTGATTGATTAATAATAAATGACTATCGGTTATGGTTCCACTCTTATTGTTGTTTATGATGATGAGTTATGTCCTTTTTGACTGAAATATAGTTGCATCTACTGGATTTTATGCTTTCGTTTGTTTTGTTTCTCGCGTGTGAAGGTGTCCTATCACGGAGATCATGGGGATCGTGATCTGCCAGAGCTAAGGAACGGGAGCGCTACTTTCTTCTACAAGAGACAGCGTTGGATTCCAGCTAAACCTTCATCGCTGGTTGGTTTATTTGCAATTAGGAACCTGAACTATAGCGTGAACGATTGTTGCTAGACCTAGTCTGGGCTAGTAGGGATCGCCTCTGTCCGCAGAGGGGATTTACCTCCACAACAAATTGGCGACTCCCCTGGGGATCGTTAGCTTGTGGTCGTTCGTTTTATAAGCTATAGACGGAGCCAGAAGTTGGCCAGATAGCCTTCGAAACACTTTTTCTCTGCAATTGCGAAGTAGATCAAAGCTGCTTCAGTCAATATCCGGTTTATTTTGTAAACTGAACACTTGGAGCACTGTCTTGTCTTGTTGGTTGATTCTTGATTCTTCTTGCTTGATTAGCTCTTTTGGGCTGGTTCTTTCTGTGAATTTGGGTTTTGAAAACTCCAAACATCACTGGTCTGATCTTGGATTGCTTATTTTTTATTTTGGCATAGAAAACTTGATTGGCGCATTTTTTAGCATGATAGTCGCGCCAATTGGCGCTAGTTGTCAATGTATTACCCGCGCCAATTCTGATATGGTGCTAGTTTCAGCCTGACAGTCGCGCCAGTGCTGGGGACTGCTAGGGTTTGCTTGATTTTGAGCTTTCTGAGCCTGATCCCTGATTTTGGTTTCATTTTTTTCTACTTCTTGAGTGTTTTGGAGCCTTGATTGACTGACTGTTACCTTCGTCCTTTGGTTGTTTTCCCATTTCCATCGATTTTTCATTCTAGCCCTAGGTCATCTAGGTGCTATTGTGTGTCGAGCCCTCCTTGGGAGTTTTTGGTTTCTATCGGTTCAGTCAACCTTGTGATTTCTTCTTTGCATTCGTTTGGTGCTTTTCTATTGTCTCATTGTGTTGTTTGAGTGATTGTTCCCTTTTCCATTCAAATTCTACCTTGTCTCATTTGGGCCTAGATTACACGGCTCATTTGGAGTCTTTGGGATTCTTTTCGTTTTGAGGGATTTTTGGTCGATTTGAGGTCTGATTGTGATTGCTATTGAGTGAAATTTGTTTGTTTTTGCTCTCTTATCATCATTTCTTGAATCGATTTTGCATTAGTTTTCATTTTTTAGCGCACTTTGCTCTGAAATATTGAAAATATAAAAAAAAATATCTTTTTCTTTTCATTAGTTAATGTGAATTAGATCTTTTCGATGTTATTAGTGATTGGTAACCTTGAACAAAAAGCTTTTTAGTTTTCATGAGCTGCATTAGAGACATCATTGGTTGTCTTCTGTTCATTTCGTTATTGTGTGAAAAGCTCTCAACTCTCTCATAAATAGCTTTCATCGAATGAAATGGTATACTGTGGCATATAGAGTGCATTTATGAGATTTTGAGACATTACATTCGCTAGGGCCTGAAAACTGAAATGTAAATGAAGATAAACTTTAAAATGTACTCAATTTACACTAAGGCAGCATTGAAATCTAATGAAACACATTTAGAGGTCTAGGCTAGAGACGTGTTCTGGTGTCTTAAAACCTAGTAGCTGTCGTTCGCCTCTTGGCTTTAGACAACACTAGTACGGACTTGTGCTCCCCGTACCATTGCATATATAAAGGGAGACCCCACTAGGTTTCAATCCTTTATCCATAGGAAGCCGAGTCTACCGCCCTATACCCGTGATACTCCAGACACAGTATTCGGGGAGATTGCCTGCACGTACGGAAAGTTCTTAGTTGATTTCTCTTTCATTTTGAAACCAAGGTGTATATTGCAGTTCACGGTTATTTGGTACACCCTTTGCCTAGTATTCCTGAGTAGTAATTTGATCTTTCTGACTCTTTAAATTTGAAAGGATCACCAAGCGCTTGTCCTTTCACGCTTGCTTCAAAACTGAAAGAGATAGAGTCACCTTTTATCCGTTTCTCGACTCTTAAAACATGAAATAGTGAAGTTTCCTATTTTTCAATGTGGTAAAAAATTAATCACCCGCGATCACACGCCCTGTTAGATTTTGCTTGTTGGCCGTTTGATTGTGTGTCTTGACTCTTTTTCAGCCCGTGTGTGTGTTTGATCTTTTTCTCTTATCGTTACTACCACAGTGGCAAAACCCTCGGTTTCATCTACTGGTAGTCCTTATATGGATGATTCATCAGAGGCTTCTCAACCCTATGTTGAACCTCAGTAGCCCATTGTTTCCGAGTTTCCTGACGGGGGACCGGTTCTTGCTGAGAAACCCTTTGGGGGACCAGTTGAGTTCAATTGGCCCTTTTCCAACCCTTTGTCTGAGTTAAGAGTAGGGGAAGATTTCCTTTCTCTTACATCGGGTTCGCCTTTTATAGCTGCTATTTTTCCTCCTAGTCCTCGCCGTCTATTACAAGATCTAGTGGCAAGCTCAATCATGAGTGAATCCAGCAAGGAAATTCCCACGTCCAGTGAGGATTACCAGTTATTTCCTCGGAGATTATTTCCAAGAGACAACCCTAAAACAGCTGTTATGTCATCACCCGGTCCTTCATTACCGGTAGGGTATAGATCCTTGGGTCAGATTATTGCCGCCGCAGCCTCTATGGGGGTGTCATCTCCTTCTACGAGGCCGGTGGTTCCTTCATTGGGGATGTCTCCTCAGACTCTCGTCACCTCTGTACCCGTTCGGCCCACTGTCTGTGTGGCCGCGTTTGCACCCGCTATCATGGCACAGTCCGCAAGGGCTGTGTTGCTTCCCGAAGATGTCTACATAGCATCCACTATGCCGGAGAACATCTCTTCGGAGGAGTATCGGTTATCCTTACAAAAACCGAACCCTGAGGTTGGACCATCCTCCCAAGATCCCAACCGCTCTTATTTTTCGCATTATGCACAGGATGGTACACCCATGTATGCTTTTCCAGATCAATACGATGAGCACGGGAACATTTTTTGTTTACCCACTCCAGAGGCTCACCTTCATGCTCAAGGTTTACCTTATAACCAAGCTTATAACCTGCAAGGGCAACCTTTCCAAGGCCAACCTTCGGGCCAACCTGGCTATCCTTATGACCCACAGGGGCAGCCCATGCAAGGCTATCCTGCGGGCTAGTAAGGGCCATCGTACGGTCCGCAAGGATAGTACTACAACCCTTCTGGTCAACCGTTGCAGCCTCAGCCGGGGTACCAACCGGGGCCGGTATATGGTCCTGGGGGGAAAGTCCAACCTTCCCAACCCGTGCAACCTCAGTATCCTGTCAATCCAAACATTGCACACCAGCTAGGACCATCTTATGGTCCTGCTACAGGTCAAACCGGTTACCAGCCACCACCTAGCTCCATTCCCCCACTAGGGAAACCGGTCTATCCGGCACAACCTGGTGCTTCTCAACAGCCTGGTCAACCTGCGCAACTGGCACAACCTGTTCACCCAGGTCAACCTGTTAACCCAGGGCAGCCCGCTCAGCCAGGTCAGCCTGCTCAACCAGGCCAGCCTGCACATCCTATCAACCCTACCCACCAGTCGACTTATTCGATGCCGCATCCAAATCAACCACTGCACCCAAATTATCAGGCTCCGCAGGGTTCCACCTATCAGCAGCCCACTCAACCTCAAGGCGGCTACTATTCTCATGGTCAATACTGACCGAATTATGAAGCAATTCCCAAGGTTCTAACCATCGTCCTCAACGATCCCTACCCACCCATACTCACCCGCCCAGCATAAACAAGCATACGGGCCGACTCACACTGTGTCCATATCGTTATTTAACTCCTGCAGCGCCTGTTAATAAAGAATCAATCAAAGCCAAGAGAATGCACCTATACCCCTATGGCTTAACTTTGCTGAGAACTCATGGGGGGTAAGGATATTCCAACCGGGTGTGAGTATGCTGGTGTAATCGTGGAGCCCAGTTCGAGTCATCTTTCCCCAATCCGCTACCGTCGTCGCTACCTTGGAGTTACCGGATGTTTCGAAATTAACCAATGATCCGATTTTGCACAATCCTTATTGGCCTCCGGTTCCTACCAAGGTGCCCGGTGATTGCCCCAAGTTTGAGGGAAAAGCTGGAGAGGACCCCCAAGCTCATGTGATGACTTACCATCTTTGGTGTTCGTCCAACTCTTGGGTGGATGATTCAATCCGTCTGCGGCTCTTCCAACGCATTTTGATTGGCGCTGCTGCTAAGTGGTATATCGAAATATCCCATGGCATCTTTCAATATTTCAATACGTTAGCCATGGCTTTTCTGACTCATTTTCAATTACCGGTTCGCTACGAAGCCAGGACGCACCTCTTGACTTCTTTGAAGCAGGACAAAGCCACCCACATTTCTGATCACATTCATGAGTGGCGAAGTCATCGTAGACTGATCAAGTTTCATATACCTGATCAGATACTAACTCATTGGTTCACCACCTCCTTCGTTAAAAAAATCTCCCAAGATATTGCTATGGGAGCGTGTGTGACTGAAGAACAAGCCATAGCACGTGCTCAAAATCTGGATCTATTATACTCACAATCCAGCATGCTGTATGATATTTTGCCTGATGCTCCACGGTCTGGAACCTCTAAAGCTCCACCTACCCCAGCGGTGGATGGTGTTATTGGTTCCGTGTCTCAGAATTCGAATAAATCCTTGAATGGGAAGCAGAAGTCTAACTCATCCAATAATTCTGCTCCTCCCGCCCCTACCGATTCTGGAAAAACTATGGAGGTCAACGCTGTTCAAACCAATCCTACGAAAAATGCCTCCAAAGGAAGGAAGAAGGGCAAAGGTAAATCCAAATCCGACGCCCCAAAGCCAGAGTCCAAACCTCAGACAGAGGACGGTTCCCAACGCAAACCGAAGTACCCATGCCTCATTTGTGAAGGAGATCATTATACTAAGGATTGTCCTCGATGATCTGAAGTTAGTCAACTTCTAAAAGGCTCCAAAGGGACTCTGGCAGTTCTTAAAGAACCGTTCCCGTCTCAGCAGACCTAGATGGTTGAACAGCCCTCACCATCTACACCATTTGGGTCCCCAAGTCTTTATGATGAATGGCGCTGCACCTATTTCTATCGCCACACATTCGAAGGATTACAACGAATCGCGTCAGGCACCGGGGAAGGCAGTTCCGGATGGTCCACCTCCCCCACCTGTCTCCGATTCGTTGGAAATTGAGAAGCCTACTGCTGAACCCGTTGTGAGGCCACCTTCTAAAGGTGTTCTACGAAATTCTTCCTACAATCCGAATGCCCGTGCCGCTCAGCACTACAGTATTGTTGAGGATCTGGCACAGGTACCTTCTACCATGTCTGCTTTGGAAGTTCTTCAAATTTGTCCTTCACAACGGAAAGCTTTATTATCTACAATCGGTGGAATCGATCCCACCGATTCTAGTCTTCTCACCTTTGATTTAGAAAATTTCACCCCTCGACTTCCACATCAGATCGCTCTTGTTATTCAAGTCGGGATCAACGGTCTTAACATCCATAGGGCCGTTTTGGATGAAGGTGCCTCTACCTATGTCATGTCGTCCACTTGCTGGAAGGCCATTGGCTCTTCGGCCCTTTCATCGTCTCCCAATGCCCTAGAGGCATTCAATTGTCAGGAATCCAAACCCCTAGGTGTTCTCGAGAGTCTAGTGATTACTTTACAGGGGAAGACAATCAATGTAGAAGTAGAAGTGGTTGACGCCAAGCTTAACTACAATATACTTCTCGGCCACAGCTGGACTCATGCCATGCTATGCATGCCATTCACCCTCTTTCGACTTCTTAGGTTCCCTCACAAGGGTAAAATCGTTACGGTGGATCAGTTTTCTTTCTTCACCTCCACCTCCGAGAACAACATTCCGTACGTGGATCAGATTCCAAATCCCCCTGACAGTGTGGGACCCAGTCTCTTCAAATACCTCGTCCTCATGGGTATTTTTCCCGTACCGCCACCGTACACCGCTCAAGTTAATATGATCTCTAGGTCTGACGACCCATGGCTCATCCCTACGCCTGAGCAGGTGATTGAATTTGGAGAATCGATGCCCTTAACTCCAGTAGAGATTAGCTACTGTGAAATTTTTGCTGCATCGGATCCTCCACCGCCTCAACATGCTCCTTCAAGCATGGCTTTAGACATCTATTCTCAGTCCCCATGGCTTGGCGAGGCCGACTCGCTGGATCCTCTTAAAGAGATTTTTCCTTCGGATGAAGCCATTGTTGAAACCATGTCTCTTGAGGAGCTGCCTTGGAGCGACGGACATCATCGTTCCTCCTTTATGCCCTGCCTGGGGGAAATGTCAAATTGTCTAGAGAGTTATGCATCTCAGGTTCCTACTCCTCCTCTCCAAATTCCCATCTTGATTCACGAGGTTCTCTCAGAAGGAAACCTGAGTAATATCACTCAAACCATCCCAATCAACATCTCTGTTAAACTGGGGATCATTGAGAACATACACGTGGGAGTGATTTTTTCTCCTGATGAGATACAAGTCTATACTGATATTTTTAAAGAATTCAGAGATGTGTTCACCTGTTCCTATGAGGAAATGCTTGGGATTGATCCCAGTATCATAGTGCATGAGATTCCAACCTACCCTGGTGCGAAGCCCGTGCGCCAACGTTTACGCCCGGTGCATCCTCGCAAAGCCGCTGCAATTAAGGCAGAAGTTGAAAAACTTTTGAACACGGGCTTTATTTATCCCATCCCCCTCACAGAATGGGTTTCAAACATTGTCCCTGTCGATAAAAAGAAGGTTACTATTAGGGTCTGTGTTGATTACCGCGATATTAATCACGCCTATCCGAAGGATAACTATCCCACTCCGTTCATAGACCAAATCATTGACGAATGTGCCGAAAGTGAGATTTATTCCTTGATGGATGACTTCTCCAGTTATAATCAGATCAATATTTTACCTGAGGATCAACAAAATATTGCATTCATCTATCCGTGGGGTACTTTCGCTTATAAAAACTCCCGTTCGGCTTGAAGAACACTGGAGCCACTTTCCAGCGTTCGATGTCTTACGCTTTCCACGACATACGCCATATAATTCAGCCTTATCTGGACAACTTGCCAGCTCACTCAGCTAGGCGAGAGGACCACCCTGAACACCTCCGCCAGATTTTCCTTCACTGTAGGCACTACAATATTAGGCTTAATCCTCATAAATGCGTCTTTTGCGTGGATTCTAGCCGTCTTTTGGGATTCATAATCTCCAAAGACGGAATTCGCCTTGACCCTTTAAAATTCGAGGCTATCATCAATCTCCCATCACCCTCCTCGTTATATCAATTGCAGAGTCTGCAGGGAAAAGAAAAATTCCTTCGACGCTTTATCCTGAACTACGCAGAGGTGGCCAAAGGATTCACGTGCCTATTAAAGTAGAACATTCCCTTTTTTTGGGACGAAATTGCTCAACAATCCTTTGAGAATATTAAGACATTACTTGTTAATGCTCCTTTGCTTCGTCCTCCAGACTACCACTGTGATTTCACTTTGTATCTAGCCACCGCGTTTAGCACCATCGCTATGGTTCTGGTGTAGGATGATGATGATGGTAATGAACATGTTGTTTATTATCTATCACGGAACCTTCTCAACATAGAAACACGTTATGCTCACGTCGAGAAGCTGGCGTTAGCCGCAGTACACGCTGTGCAGCGTTTTCGCCACTACATCCTCTTGCATACGATAACAGTGGTTTCGGATTGCAACCCCATGACATATATCCTCTCTGGAAAATTACTGGGGGGAAAATACTCCAAATGGATCATTATCCTGCAGGAGTTAGACTTAGAGTTCACTACTGCTAAGTCAACCAAATCACTAGTTTTCGCGGATCTTATATGCTCACTCCCAACAGACTCCTCTACTTCACACTCCAAGGATCATATCCCAGACGAAAATATTTTCCTTATCAGTACTCGCGACCCCTGGTATGGTGACATAATTGTGTATCTTCAGACCTCCACATTTCGGTCTGAGTTGACTAAAGATGCCCGACGTCGGATTTGGCATCAGTCTCAACCCTACCACATCGTAGGAGTTACCTTATACCACGTTGGAGTAGATTCGGTGCTCCGTCGGTGCCTAACCTTGGAAAAGGCTGAAAGGGTCCTAAATGACTGCCACAGTGGCACCTGTGGCGGTCATATGTCTGAATATGCCACTGCCCAGAAAATTCTGCGAGCAGGTTACTTATGGCTGTCAATATTCAAAGACTGTATCGTCGCAGTCTGTAAATGTCACGTGTGCTAGGTCTTTCAGTGCAAGATGTGCGCGCCGCCTCTCCCTTTGCATCCTATTATTACCGTTGGCCCTTTTGCGAAATGGGGCGTAGACTTTATGACGTGTAACCCTCATTCAGCTGGGGGGCATGCGTATATAATCATTGCCGTAGACTACTTTACGAAGTGGGCCAAAACGATGCCTACACTAGCTGCCGACGGTAAGATAGCTGCCCAATTCATCTTCAACCACATCATTTCACGTTTCGGGGTCCCTCAGGCCATATTTACCGACCATGGTACTCATTTCCGAGATTATATGATGGCCGAGCTGACTTCAAGATTGGGCTTACGCCACGATAGCTCAATGCCATATTACCCTCAGGAAAATGGCCAGGTTGAAGCAGTGAACAAGGTTATGGTCACTATGCTTCAACGAATAGTTGGTATTCACAAATCCAATTGGCACCTCTAACTGTTCTCATCTCTGTGGGCCTACCGGACGTCTGCAAAGAGTGCAACTGGATTCACACCATTTCAATTGGTGTATGGTCTGGAAGCAACTCTTCCGGTTGAATGCGAGATTCCTTCTTTGAAATTAGTTGTGGAACTTCTACCCAACACTTCTACTGAGGAAGAGCGTCTTTTGTATCTGGAACGATTAGATGAAACCCGTCGGTTAGCTGCTTTAGTCATTGAAGCACAAAAAAAGCGGGTCAAAGCACACTTCGATCAATCCGTTTCTCCACGTTCCTTTGTCGAAGGGGACCTCATCCTCCTGTACGTTCAAGCACACGACAAGCTTGGGGCTGGTAAGTTCCAACCCATGTGGCATGGGCCCTATATGGTTAAACGAGTATTGAAGAATGGGGCTTATGAGCTTATAGATTATGAAAGAGTTCCGCTAGCGCAGCCCAGAAATGGGCTGTACCTGAAAAAATACTATGCTTGAAGTCATTTTTGGTGTGGTGTGTGTACATAGGTGTGTTATTTCATTTGTGTACATGTGTGGTGTGGTGTGCGATGTAAACATATTTCTGCTGATCGGGTCTTCCTGATTGTGCAGATGTCCATCAATCCGTTTGTTGGTTTTGCGGATGGTGCCTCCCGCAGTACTAAGAATCTGTCTTCGGCAGCCTGGGTAAACTACGATCCTGCTGGTTAGTTTCTCAACCTGCAAGGTGTGTGTCTAGGACGTGCTGCAAATAACATCATGGAATATAGTGCTGTGTTATAATTATTAACTGAGGCTGTAAACCTTGGTATCCGTGAATTACTTGTGTATCTAGACTCACAACTTGTAGTATCACAGCTTAATGGTCACTATTCAGTAAGAAATCCATCCATTTTACGTTTGTATCTACGTATTCATTTACTGGAGAGGAATTTTGATTATATCACATATCAACACATACCCAGACATATGAATACATTAATGGATGTAGTAGCTAATTTGGTTTTAGATAGACATTTGCGCAATTTATAAATAAAACATCATCACATGTAAAAGAAAGATCCATCCAGAAATAGATATGTATATATATAGATATCGAAATTTTTACATAGTGTGCATTACATAAATAAAAAATATACATGTTCATCTTAATACAGCCGGAGACGACATGTATCTCAAAAAATATGCATGAAATAAAGCCCTAGTTGTCTAATCTGCGTGGTGCTCATGATAAAAAGCCACCGCACGCACTAAGAGTCTCAGAAGATGGTGGAGGTGACTAGGCACTCCCACCGTATGCCTCTGATATGCTAGTAGGACATCTGCCAGCCGGACGAAGTCTGGAATCCCCCTGGCGATCCCCTCGAGGTTCTGGACCAACTCTCCTCCCTCGGCACCCTCCACCTGAGGGTTAGCTGCGGGATGAGTTCTACGTGAAATAGGAGACATACCGACAGGTATTTCTGGGCCGACATCTGCATACACATAAAACTGTCACTAGAACGAACATGTATTACCAAAAAATCATAAAACATAAAATCAAAAAGATGATCTTACCCAACTCCTCGTCCCAGTCATCTCCCTCCAGGAGTGGAAGATCTGGATCACCAGTGAAATTGGTCCCTGCATGTGGCCAGTCTTTGACTACGATCAACTGACGCCGTAGCCACCCAAAAAACTCTGGCTTCCAGGAAATCTGTTGGCCCCCTCCCGCTCTAGGCATCAGTGCTGCCCAGCGAGCCATTATCGGCTCTCGTGGTACCGGCTCAGCTACTATGGCCACTTGGCCCTAGAAGATTGGTAATCGTTCCAGAATGAACGATACCAGGATAGAACCGTAGCCAAACTATTTTAGTTTGGCTTGCTTGCATTTTTTCAACTGCCTCTTCATGTTGACTGTCACTGCTGTGGCCCAATCAAAAAGTATAGGACTCATACACTCAGAGGCTAGTATGAGTTGGGCCTTGGTCGCCTCATATGGAGCTTGCGATCCTGCAGCTCGTGTAATGGTGTGTAGCACTGCTCTGAGTGCTAGATCCTCGACAGTGCGAATGTCTACCTTTCCGCTTCCTGATCCAGTTCGTGCCCTTGGGCACACCCTCGCCATTAACTACTCCATCTTTTCACCAGATGGTCTGCTCCCCGTTAGTATGGGCACTGGACCTCTGCGCGATAGTTCGGTTATGAAATATATGTCAGAAACCTCCAGTTCTAATACTTGATCCCGCACCTTGAACACTTGTTCATTTTCATCCCAAACACTGATCAGGTATTGAAGAAGCTCAGGTTGAGCTCGTAAGCAAGGTGTCAAGAAGAATTTCTTAAGCCCACAGTTCTTGAGAGCATTCATACAAGTTTCATTCTCCATGGATAATTCATCCTCTTCCCCATGCTCCCTCTCTTTCCATTCGATCACCATTGTACTCGGTTGTCTGCATCAACATGGTCAAAAACCCTTTATTAGATCTTTGTTATGCTTGGAAATCCATTCGAATCACTCAGAAATCGGAAATTTAAGGCGGAAAACTAAATTGCACCATTGGCGTGACTGTTTTCTTAACAGTTGCACCAGTTGGCGCGGGCTCTTTGTATACAAAAGGCCATTGGTGCGGGTCCATGCCTGATACCTGAGCCAATGGGCGGAGCCCTAAAATTACAAAAATCTTCCACAAAAATCTAATGAGCAATGGAAAACTATAAAAAATAGATTAAAATGGAGTACAGGGAAGCGCCTCTTACCTGGGATGAACGGAAATCTGAATGGTAGCCCGGATCTGTCGCGATCGCCGTCAGAAGTTTGCACACCAAACGGACCATTGTTGCTCTCCAATGAGGTAATTAGTAAAAGTAACTTTGTTTTTACCATTTGAGACTATTTATAACTTTTTGAAATCTAAAATAGGTTTTAAAAGAAACTTTCATGGATATTTTGATATTTTTTGTCGGAAAATGGATTTTACACTTGCCTCTATGTGCAGCAACAGGGTTTTCGCAGCTTGGACGGTGAAACGGGTTGTATTTTATACTTTTTCGGACCCGGTAAAAACACTAAAAAGTCATTTTGGAGTCATCTTTTAGCTCTTTTCTGACTCTCTAAACATGAAAAGATTGCCGAGGCCCTTGTCATTTCGATCTCGTTAAAGTGGCTGCGAAACGACATCTACCTAGGATGTTTACCCTTTTCGGGCTGGGATAGATTATTTACGTAAAAGGAATACCCTAGCCTATCGCAATAGAGGTTTTCTCGTACGTAGTTTTCTACTCCTTTTCGTGATCTCGAGAACTATTTACGAAAAGGGACCATTGAGTTTACTTTTCTCCGTTGTCTTTTCAAACTCTCTAAACATGAAAAGACACCGAGTTCTCCCTTTGTCGACTCAAACCGTGATGACATCGCATTCAACATAATGACGCTACTCTCGAGTCGCTCCTTCCTAGGGCTTATTAAATGTAATAGGATGGATTTATATCACAAGCATATGCTATCCCCTTCAAGCTTGTCATAAAAAATAATTGGGGTACTCGCCAGAAATGTCGGAGAAAAATGGAACCAGCATCATTGTCGTGTCGGCAGTATGTCTCTCTTAAACATGGCACTTGTCTGCATTCGTGTCAGGTTGGGGACATCTCATCTCATTGTTCACTTGCCTCCGTGGGTTTGGGTAATCCCTTTTGACCTCTCATCTTCTCTTTGATTTTTCACTATGACCTCTGATCTTTTGATGTCAAATACCGCCAATTCCATTGTCGTGCCATTCATATGTTCAAGAGAAGTTGACCTCTGCAAATATCAACCTCCCTTTGATTCTCATCTGATCGTGATTCACAAAAACATTATGTTTCTCTGTCTCATTTCGATGATGTGGGAAACACTATGGCCCACCTTCGATTAAGGTCACTTCCTGTCGACTCCAGCTCATTATCTGGGAAGCTGATCTAGAGACTCCTTCAGTACCTTGGAGCCTACATGCCTCAATGGCAGGTTCTTCACATTCGACACGAGGGTTTAATCATTGGCCTCCGATCGAGTGATTCTACAGTGTTCACACAAACATTGATTCACATGTCAGAGATTGTACCTATAGTACCTTGAGGGCCATTGTCATTATTGGTGGTACCTCTCGCGTCTGTTAACAGCTTTCATCATTGGCTGGTAATCAGACGATGTTCTTGCATGTTCGACTTCAGCTCACTTATTCGCATGCTTGAACTTGTGCTATGTTTGGATTGAGATGGAGCGCAAGACCCTGGATTGTGTCTGTTGTAATCCAGGCTGCGAGTTTGTGGATTATTATGATTATTTACATGACTCACTTACTGGATGGCTGCGACCATACCTGATTCTATTTATCGATCCTCACTAGATGGCTGCGTCCATGCCTTGGATCTATATTATTGTATACTCTGTTATGGATGGTTGCACCCATACCACATAAATATCATGTATTTGAGACATCAGTTGTACTTCTTCACGCAGGTTTTCCGACAGCGGAGTTTTCAGTTGGACACGTTCTCGTATAGCATTTCACCCCTCTCTCTCTCGTTCGGGCCTCATACTTTAGGGGGCATCTGTTACACAGCAATTTGTCACCGTCCCTACAATCCCCGTCCCGCACATTGGAGGGCTCGTTTCGTGACCTGTGAGCAGTGACATGGCTTGAAACTACTTTCATGACATTTCTATGAACAAGAGATTTCATTGCCCTGAAGACATCTCCTTCTGAAAAACCCTAAAAATGGCCCTTTTTGCATTGGCGCGAGTAGCCAGTATAGTACCCGCGCCAATGGGGAAAATCCTTCAAAGAGGTCGCGCTAATTGGTGCTCTGTACCAGAGTCGCACTCGCGCCAGCCAATTTAAGGAGTGTTTTTTAAAAATAAATGGCGGAAGTTTCGTCCTAACAAATTCCTGGACTGCTATCTATCTTGAGTTGGGAGGTTTGGCTACGGATTTCCATAGAGAGGAAGTGGTTTTCCACCTCTCATGGAAGCTTCCTTGATGATAGGGCCAATCCCATGATTATAGGGATCCCAACTCCCCTTCCTCCATCTATAAAAACTTGCTCATCTCCATTGCAAGCTAGTCTTCAAGTTCCCAAAATTCCCAAGAGCCTTATGCTGCAAGAGCCTTGATTATTCCCCTAAGGCCAAATTCAAGCAGGGAGACTATTGTCGAGATTCGAAGAGAGAGGTTTGTCCCATCCTTGACAAGCTTTTCGAGACGTGTTCTGCTAGCAACCCTTCGAAGGAGAATTCAGCGTCAGAACTTGGTTGTAATTTTCCTTCGATTGATTAATAATAAACGACTATTGGTTATGGTTCCACTCTGGTTGTTGTTTATGATGATGAGTTATGTCCTTTCTGACTGACATATAGTTGCATCTACTGGATTTTACACTTGCATTTGTTTTGTTTCTCGCGTGTGTAGGTGTCCTATCACTGAGATCGTGGGAATCGTGATCTGCCAGAGCTAAGGAATGGGAGCACTACTTTCTTCTACAAGCGACAGCGTTGGATTCCAGGTAAGCCTTCATCGCTGGTTGGTTTATTTACAATTAGGAACCTGCGCTATAGCGTGAACGATTGTTGCTAGACCCGGTTTGGGCTAGTAGGGATCACCTCTGTCCATAGAGGGGATTTACCTCCACAACACCTAGCCTAATATCTCAATTTGAGCTTCAAAGATATATATCATTCTTTGTTTTATGGAGAGATCCCTCTCCGGATCCAGGAGGGCTAGATCCTAGTATCCCAAAGTGGTTTGATGTTGTCTTATATTTTGGTATTGCCAAATCTGCCAAAACATAGGAACCCCAACAGATTATTACATGATCTCTATGACATATATTATATACAAATAGTTGGGGTTTTCAGCTTCAGGCTTTCTTGTTAAAAAACTGTGTTAATGTGTGTGAATTTTTATTGTTTCATGTGTGCATTGCAATCTTGATTTAATTTCCACAAATGATCAATGGTGGAATAGATTCTGTATTTTGCATGAAGTTAAAATAGTGTGAGATCGGGAGAATCTTGGACATATAACACATAATTTATATAATTTCTACATGGTATCAGAGGATTGTTGATTGAAGATCGCAATTATTGAAGCGGTTGAGTTTTGTGCTAGTGGAATTCGAATTTGCTGTAGTGTTTTCTTGGTGTCGAAGTTGAGCATTCATTGAAATTTATTACAATGGATTGCGATTGGAGTATGCCCTTGAGGGCAACTTGAATTAAATAGAATTTAAGGACAGGATGGAGGCGGTGCTGGATGATAATGGGTTGAAGGAGTTCATAGATGTTGATAATCCAAAGCCTTCTTCTAGCGATGCAACCGCACTTGACGCATGGCAAAAGAAGGTAGAAAAGTGTCAAAGGATTCTGTTGGAAGGTGTGAAGGATCACATTCTGTCCAGCCTTCATGGGAAATCCACTCCATTCTTAATGTGGAAGGCTTTAACAGACTTGTTCCAAAGCAGAAGTGACCAGAGGAAGTTGGCGCTTAAAGACAAGCTTAGAAAAATAAAAATGGATAAAGGTGACAGTATTCCAAAATACCTCACAAATTTTGTCCACTACAAGGATGGGCTGGGAAGTGTGGGAGTTAATGTTGATGAAGAAGAATTGGTGATCTTGGCTCTCCTTGGGCTTCCAAAGAGTTGGCATAGCTACGAAGACTCTGTCAATGGACAGGAGAAACTGCTAGGATGGGAACGACTTTGGTCGGATCTTGTGCAGGAGGAGATAAGGTGGGGTACCAGGGACCGATCTTCATTGAAGAATGAAGATGAAGAAAATTATGCTTTGGCTGCCAAAACTCGGAAAGGAAAAGGGAAGAAATCTTCCAAATCTAAAGCTAAAGGTAAGAAGCATGATTTGTCGAAGGTGAAGTGTTTTCACTGTCACCAACATGGGCATTTTTCCACTAATTTCCCACATAAGAAGAAGAATAAGAGCGATGTTGGTTCTGCAGCAGGAGAAGCCTTAGCCTTGCAGTTTGAGCTCGACTTTTCTTTGATCGCATGCCTGGTTTCAAGTGTGATGGGATTGATGTGGTTTCTTGACGGTGGTGTGTCTTTCCATATGACCGGAGACAAAGATTTATTTAGTGATCTGGAGGAAAAGGATCTTGGAGTGCACATCGAGATGGGTGATGATGGTAGATACAGTGCGACTTGTATCGGGACCATTTCCTTTTAGAGGGAGTCCGGTAAACCTTTAATCTTGAAGGATGTCATGCATGTTCCAATATTGAAGAAGAATCTGATCTCAATGGCGATGCTGGAAGACAAGGGTTATGATTTTGTTTTTAGCGAGGGAAAATCTTTCATGCGCCATAAAACAACTGGTCAAACCAAGAGGATAGGGATTCGAGTTAAGAATTTTTATCAATTGCAGGTAGATGGCTACGCTGCAATGGCAGGCAAAGTAGAAGGAGTGGTGAGCTGAGATGAGGGCGAATTGTGGCACAGGAGATTGGGCCATCTTCACCATGGCGCTTTGAAAATTTTGCAACAGATTTCTACTGGGCTTCCCAAAGGTACACTTGCGTAGTCAGATCAGTGCAAGGGATGTATTTTGGGAAGATTTGTGAAGATCACTTTTCATGAGAAGTATAGTCGTGCTTCGACAATCCTTGAAAGAATTCACACAGACGTGTGTGGACCTTTCTTGGTTGCTTCAACAGCAAAGCACGGTATTATGTGATATTTGTTGATGACTTTTCTTGTAAGTGCTTGTTCTTCTTCATGCAGAAGAAGAGCGAGACATACTCAAAGTTCTGTGAGTTCAAGGCGCTGGTTGAGAAATAGTCGGGGAAGCAAGTGAAAGATCTCTGGAGCGATAATGGTGGTGAATACATCTCTGGCGAATTCAAAGACTTTTGTAGCAAAGAAGGAATTCGAAGAGAACTCATAGTGCCTAATAACCCACAGAAAAATGGGGTCGCTGAGAGGAAGAACAGAATGATCATGGATGCTGCATGAATGATGTTACATGATCAGGGCCTTCCCATACACTTGTGGGCTGAGGCATGCAACACTGCGGTTTATGTGAAAAACTGTTTTCCTCGTAGAGTACTTGGCATGAGTACACCCGAAGAGGCATTTTCTGGTAAGAAGACTGATATTTCTCATTTGAAAATTTTTGGCTTAATTGTTTACATTCATGTGACGAAGGATGCCAGGAAGAAGCTGGAGTCGACCACAGAGGTTGGGATATTTTTTGGGTACACAGAAACACCCCACAATTATCGTGTGTATTTTCCAGACAGTCGGATGACTGTCGTGTGACGCGATATCAAATTTCATGAGGAGAAAGCCATGAAGTTCTAGCTTGAGAGGGAGCTACACTTGAATGCAGAGGAGGATCTACTTGTTCCTAAAGATGAGCCTCAAGATGTGGATCAGCCATAAGAGGAGGTTCATGGAGTGGAAGAAACCACTCATGCAGCTCCAAACATCAGAGGGCGGAAGCGCACTACAGAAGTTGAGTGAATGAATCTTGATGCAGTGCAGAATGTAGGAGTTCCTACATCGTAGCGTAGACAGAGACAGTCACCCAACAGATTTACTGGATACATGGCTCTGATGAGCAAGTGTATCATGACAGAGCCATCCTCTTTCGAGGAAGTTGTGGAGGATCCCGCATGGGTAGATTCCATGGTGGAAGAGTATGATTTGATTGTCATAAACAATGCATGGGAGATTGTCCCAAGGTCGGAAGGGAAATCAGTGGTAGGTTCAAGATGGATCTACAAAGCGAAGCAAGCTGCTGATGGGAGTGTTGAGAAGTATAAGGAAATATTTGTTGCCCGGGGCTTCTCACAGATCGAGGGGATCGACTATGAAGAAACCTTTGCACCTGTCGCAAGGTATTCTTCCATACGGACCATCCTTGCTCTCTCAACGTAGATGGGTTGGAACATTCATCAGATGGATGTGAAGACTGCGTTCCTCAACGAAATCATTGAGGAGGAGGTGTACATTGAGTAGCCTGAAGGATTTGAAATCTTCAGCAGCGAGTTGCATGTGTGTAGGCTCAAAAGAGCGTTGTATGGGCTGAAACAAGCACCTCGTGCTTGGTACACACGGATAGACAGTTATTTCACTGGACTTGGTTTCGCCAAGAGTGAGGCGGATCCAAACCTATACCAAATTGTGGTGGAGGGTAAGCTTTTGATCATTGTGCTTTATGTATATGATTTAATACTAATGGGTGATGAACTTTTGATACACTCATGCAAGGCAGATCTTGAAAAGGAGTTCGAGATGAAGGACTTGGGCCTCCTTCATTATTTCCTGGGATTGGAAATTTGGCAGCGGAAAGGTGAACTATTTGTGTCTCAAGGCAAGTACGCCCAGGAGATAATGGAGAAGTTTCACATGCAAGGCTGCAAGCCTATCGACACTCCTCTTCCTAGTGGTTGGAGGAAGGAGGATGCTACATCGACAGAGGTAGTGGATGCCACTGTTTATCGACAGTTGGCTAGTTCGCTCATGTATTTAGTCAATACACAACTGGACATATGCTATGTTGTGAACCAACTTTCACAAGCGATGGTGAAGCCTACCAAGCTCTTTTGGAAGGCAGGCAAGCATGTCCTGAGGTATCTCAGTGGCACATCTGAATATGGATTGTGGTACAGACAATCGGATGAGGCGAAGTTGCATGGCTTCACAGATGCAAATTGGGCAGGAAGCCCAATGGACAGAAAGAGCACATCTGGAGGGATTTTCAGTATCGTATCTACAGTAGTTTCTTGGTATAGCAGGAAACAAAGATCTATGGCACTCAGTTCAGCGGAGGCCAAGTACATGGTAGCAATTTTGGCTACATGTGAGGCTATATGGATGAGGAAGATCCTTGTCGGTTTTTTCGGTTCTCATTTAGATCCTACTGTGATATATTGTGATAATCATAGTTGCATTAAACTCTCGGTTAATCCAGTATTTCATGATAGATCTAAACATATTGATATCCGAAACCATCATATCAGAGATTGTGTGCAGCAGAGGATAATGTTGCTTTCTTACATTCCTACGAAAGATCAAGATGCAGATATTCTGATGAAGGCGCTCACCGGGAGCAAATTCGAATACCATAGAGACAGGATCGGGGTGGCAGATAATCCATATCTTTTTGAGAGGGAGTTTTGAGATTCAACAAGATGATGAGCTTAGTGAAAATATTCTCCTTCACTAAGTGGGCCCTGCAAGCTATTTTTGGCGCAAAGTCTATTTTTAGACATGTCGATCATATTTTATGAGTTGTAGGATGCTATTTGTGGATGGTTGGTCAAGTTGGAAAATTAGATGGACTTCTATTTTTAGACATTTTGGGCGAAGTCTATTTTTAGACTGTCAGTCTAAAAATAGACATGTCGGATATTATTAGCACTTAATAGTATTTGGACTCTAAACATTATCTTATTCTCTTGGAGCACTGACATTCAGTTAATAGATTGTTTAGATCAGCTAGTTGAAGGAATTATGCAATTCCTAGAGCTAGTGGTGGTTCATGCATGGAGAACTTCAGTTAGAACTCAAGTGGCAGAGTTTGGTGGAGTTGGAGAAGTAGTTGGTGGAGTTGGTTTCTAGTTTAAATACACTTGTGGATTTAAACTCAGTTGAACTGATTGTGTCTATTTCTAACTGATTAATACTTTCAGTGGAGTTGAGTGAATTAATTAGTTAAATTAATTCACTAAATAATAACTCATTATTTAACTGGACAGAGACAACAGTTAACTACAGTGCAAAACAGATCAGTGGAGACTCAACCGAGAGATTGGTGAAAGAGCAAGTGTGACTATCAGTTGTGACTATAGTGTTGCATTGCATGCACCACACATTCATTAGAGATGCCAATGAGGATTGTGTGAGCAAGGCTGGATCATTTCGAACTCATCCAGAGCCATTCTTCAGCAGGGATTGCGCAATAGAGGTAGGCTATCAAGAGGGCAAAAATCAGTGTTGATTTTTTTTTATTGTTCTTGATTAGTGTGTAGCGATTGTATTGTACTGAGAGCTTGATATGATCATATTTGTATGAGGATTGTTACACAATATCTATGACATATATTATATATAGATAGTTGTGGTTTTCAGCTTCAGGCTTTCCCGTTAAACAACTGTGTTAATGCATGTGAATTTTTATTGTTTCATGTGTGCATTGCAATCTTTATTTAATTTCCGCAAATGATCAATGGTGGAATAGATTGTGTATTTTGCATGAAGTTAAAATAGTGTGAGATCAGGAGAATATTTGACATATAACACATAAGTTATATAATTTCTACAATGGGAACTTTAGCTTCGAATGTTCGCAAAAATTATTTTATACTACTGGAACCGTCAAAGTGGGGTAGTTCTCTTACCTCAAAAGATATGCAATAGAACTCCCTGGTAATTCACATGTGGTGTAGCACAGAGACATCATGCAGTCGGTTTTTCCAATTTTCTATTTCTTTGTCAGAGTCGGAAAAGCATTCGCTATCCTTTTCCCATCAAACCACACCATTGGCCATAGGATTGATCCAGTATTTTCCCCCCGCATTTAACTTATAGATGTGGTCCACCTCTTCTTCCTCACGCGCTAGCTCAGTATACCTTTCTCCTTCTACAGGGTCTAGTGGTACAATCACCCGTGTTCCTTCACTTTCAAACACCATGCTTCGTTTCTTCAAACTGATAGTACCACCCATATCAATGGCCCAATCCAATCCTAGGAGTGTCGGATAGGGGTCTGCATCTTCTACAATCTAAATGACTTCAAAGTCAGCCCATACCTTAACTCTGGCGATACCTACTACAATCTTTGATAATATTCCCAATGGTATGATCTTGTGTGGATTATCCATGTGTAGCTAGATAGTGGACCATTCCAATTTTGGTTCTCCCATTTGCTACCAAGTCCGTTTAGGTAGTACGTTCACATCTGATCCCAAGTCTAGAATAACCTGATCCATCTTGTAATCACTGATCTGCGCGGTCAACCGCATCTCCCTACTAGTGTGTCTCTTATGCTTATATAGTTCTTGCACATCCTTAACCTCCATAGATGGGGTTTTCTTTTCTGCATAGCTATCTATCAAGGCTTCGACGTTTTCCACGGCCCGTTGGTTGTGCAGCAACTTCATACATGCCTGCAGTAATGGTTTAACCTCATCATCTACTTTGAGGTTTGCATGGGTTTGAGGAGTAAGTGCCTCAACCTTAGCAAATTCTTGGCGAACTGTGACAAAGGTTTCCTTTTCCTTCTGTAAGTCCAAAACTTCTTGTTTAATGGATTCTTTACGGATAAGAGGCTTCGTCTTAGCTTTCTCCGCAGCTCCTCTTGGATGGCCATGTCGCTGCACATTATAACGTTAATACTTGTTCCTTCATCTTGGGGTTCTGCCTTGACCTTCTGTACATTCTGCGTAGGTGTCTATTACTTCTCCTACATCTTAGCTATCATAATTGAGAAATCTTCAACCACATGATCCAGTTGTCTACAATATCTGCAGGATTGTCTCACACGGTTCGTGCAATCCCTTGAAAAGTGCCCTATTTCTCCACAGTTATATAAAATCAGTTGTCCTCTCCCCCTTCCTGCACTTCCACCCTGACCTCCTCCCCTGCCCCTAGCTGGGGAGCCACCTATGCCCGAGGGGGAGCTTGGCAAGGATGGATCTGACTGTACCCTATATATATATTTCCTTGATCTATCATTAGGTCATACGTTCAGTATTTTTTTTCATCATGTGCTACAGACCTACAAAACCTACACCATTGTTGCTTTACTTCTGGGATATATGCAATAAGACGGGGGCAATGGTTGGTATCATGCAACCCAACAACACGACAGTCATCGCACCATAGCGTCGGCCCACTTGGTCCCACAGCTTCCCTAGGGCACAGCGAGCTAGGTCCTTCGGCCTGCATTTAGTCTGCGAGCAGCGGACAGTTATCCTTGGTGTGGCCATTCACCCTGCATCGTATGCACCATATTTTAGGGCTAGCCTCTGTTCCTTGTTCCTTTCACAGATTCTTAACCTCTATGTGCATTTCTTCTAGCTGACCCTATATCTATTGTACTCCTAATTGGGTATCATCTTTTGGCACAACCTCCAAGGCCTTCTCCTGTGATTCAATAGCTTGATGACCCATTGGCACGTGCAGGTGGGGCAACAACATAGAAATGAACAATTCTGTGTGTTTCCTGTCATCATACTAGAATCCTACTTCTCTAATTACTTTTTTTAATCATTGATCTGCTTCCCATACAAACTCAGATGGTCCTTGTTTGAAATATTTTAGGTCATTTACTATCTGAGAGTAGGACTTAGGCTTCTTGAACTGTTGTTTCAAGGCATTATTGATTTCCTCAATAGTTGCATTCGCATGTTGGTCAATATATCCCATGTACAAGTCCAAGGCCCTTCCTTCAAAGGCAAGGGATAGTTGCGCCCTTTTCACGGCATCGCTAGCCACATTCTGCGCTGTCCATATCGACCCTGTGACAAACCAGAATCGATCCATGTATCCATCCCCCACACCCTTGAAGGTAGTTAGCTTCATGTGCGAGGCCATATCGTCTTCTGGTGGTGGTGGAGGTGAGTTCTTACCCCTATGAGGGTTCGAAGGTGGCGTATATGGAGAGCTATGTGCAACAAAATTTCTTACGAGACTATAGACAGATTGGTCCCCTTCTTGATTATTTATGTAGTACTTACCACTACACGTTGTACCCTTTCTTTAATCAGAGCTCATTCACTCTGTATAGCTACACAAAATTATTTTTTCGCACAACAAGATCTTAATCAGTAATGGAAAATTTTTCAAAAACTTACCCCAGAAACCCTTGAAGAACCTCCGCTCTGCTTCTGAGTAGGACACAAATTGGTCAACTGCAAATTCTATCACAAATCCTCCAATCACACTATCCACCTAGTAATCTACCGTGCGAGTGATGGTGTTATCAGTCTTTTCTAATTGTCGGATCTACTCTGGGGTCCACTGGGTGACCCATTCATATTTCCAACACTTTTGAAAATCGACAAGCCTTGTGAGCCACTCCTAGAGCTCGATCGCAATCGTCACAAAGAAAATCTCATAGATATCCGTAAAAATGTACTTATTCTTCCACTCCTCTGCGGTCAACTTCGCACTGCGATTTTCTTTTACTGCGAATTATTGAAATTTATTTTCAAAGCACTCGTCGATTTCTTTCTTCTCAGGTTTCCAATATGGTCTTGGCATTACCCGATCTCTCTCAAAATGCTCCCGGTACCAGCAACGGAACCATTTGTTGGCTCGAGGGGTCCTTACCCAGGTTTAGAGGTTAAGGTTTGCCAACAAACCCCTATACTACTGGCCCTTTCGATAGTGAATTACTTGCGCAGGTAAAAGTCTCACCCAAAGTAGTATGGGAGGGTGCTGGAACTAGGTTTCTGCACCCTAGGAGAGAGAAGGTAAGTCAAGACAGTGTGCAATTATCGGATCTACACAGCAAGAGGCTATTCGCAGGGTTTTCAGCATATAACCAAAATTCAGCTTATCAGATCTACTTAA
Organism: Pinus albicaulis; assembly: GCA_034641835.2. Lineage (NCBI taxonomy): Eukaryota > Viridiplantae > Streptophyta > Pinopsida > Pinales > Pinaceae > Pinus > Pinus albicaulis. Next base: position 564,795,057 of record CM076580.1, on the reverse strand, counting down.
TAGGTTTGCATCCATGTGCGTACTACCAGCTATGATCACAGAACAGTATAATCACAGCAATTTAACAGATCACAAATACATATACCAGAAACACAGATAGTTCACAGCTACTAAACAGATACTTTCATACTTAATCATATAACCCAAGTTCACATCAATCATAACAAAATAGATCTAGATAACATTAGATGTCCAACAATACTTTCGCATATATATTCTACCAAAAATCCTCTTACATTCTCAGAATACCGCCTGTGCACACAGCCAGCTAGGTCCGCACACAGTCGGACGGAGGATCTTCGTGCTCATATCCAGTAGGAATCCTTACCCAAACAACCCTACCATAGATCTAACAATTCGTGCTTCGAATCAATATCTATCTTTTCTCTACCTAAGACTCAGAAAGGTTCATTTATTTATACCGATTTAGCCTGCGCATTAAATGGTCCGCAAAATATGGTTTGCGAACTCTTGGTCTACTGAGACTATGTAAAACTCTAAGACTAAGAGAAAGCACAATAGTTGCAGAGAAAGTTTTGATGACAATATGATGAAACATTCTGGTGTTCTGAAAACCTACAAAAATTATACACATAATAGAGAAAAATACAAGGTAAAATATTGGTGGTTAATTTTGCATGGTTTTATACATGAATTGATCAATTTTCCATTTATTTTGACGTGGATATGTTGGATTAACAATAATTATGAATTAAATACATCAATGATTACTTTTCCACGAGAAGGGATTTAGTTGGCAACGTAATGGCCGAGATGAAAGGACATGATAGGCGCTCAATGGGAAGAATAGCGGTTTTTGGAATGGCAGAGAAACAACTTTTCGGAAGGGGTATGAAGCAGTAAGCTGTTTGAGCCGGGGGGGGTGCGAAATGCCGAGGAGGTGCCATGTCAGTGTGGGCCCGAAAAGAAAAACAACTTTCTTCGGACCCACCCCCTCAACGATAAAGATCAGATGGAGATGGGGATTCAAAAAGGAATGAGGGTCATCGGATCGTGGGTTGAAGATCTGATGGGTGGACAGATGGTGGTACATTAACGTGATGTGATGCGAAATTTTTTCAGGTAGTGAGAGGGTTATAAAGGAAAGAAACTTTGGATATGTGATTATATGCCAAACTTTTGTTTTCATGTGCCCGACCATTTTAGACTTAGGATAAAGATATTTTACCCTTTTCTGTAGATATGTATGAAATATCTTGAAGACTCATACTTAGGATAAATATTTTAATTCTTTTTAGAGCTCTAATACAACTTCTTCCATCCCTTTCATTTTCATTTCTTTTTCTAAGCTAACATTTTTTCATTTTTTTCCCTTAGGGTGCATTTAATATAGCAAACACACATAACCTTATTTTTTATAAAAATCTAACCTACTCTATCACTTATTTCCCCTATTGATTCATATTAAACAGTTGAATCAATTTAATTTTCTACCTAACTAATTATTTTACAAGATTAAATTGTTTGGCAAATCTTTATTCACTAACCTAATTAACATGAAATTTAGAATTGTTCCATCATGATTAAGTTGTATGATTGGAACAAAAATCTAGTCATTGTGGCATTTTATGACAAGCTGCACACAATCTTATTGGATTTTGACATAAAGGAAAATAATTTAACAGTAGTGGCATTTAAATTTGCAGCACTTTCAGTATTATTTCTTTTTTTCTTTTGTGGGTTTCTTATTCTTTATTATTCTTTTTTTTTTTACTTTCTTTCCTTTTGTCTTTTTCTTCAATATTCATTTTCTTTTTGACATACCCTGTTTTGATTTTATTTTATATATGATTTGTTTTGGAAATCATTTGCATATTGAAAATTATTTATAATGTAAAATTACAAATATAAAATACTCAATCACCTTGAGATCCTACAAAATATAGGACCCTAACACATTGCAAAAATACGTTGGCATCACATCATGTACAATTTCATCTTCATATCTCCCAATCTAAAATTCAACTTTGCATAGTTCATTAACTAGAATCGAATGGCCTTTTTGCAACCATGATACATTGTAATGATTAGAGTGTAATTTCATTTTCAAGTCTAGCTTCTCTATCATTTCAATGGAAACTAATTTTTTTGTGTTACCACTATCAATTACAACTTTACAACACTTAGCTTTAGATTTTCACATAGTCCTGAACAGAAATTTTCTCTGAGTTGATTATTTAACTTCCTTCTCCAAATTGATCAACACTCTTATCATCAATAAAGACTCCCTTGCTTCAGGAATTCATTGAGTTTTATTTGAATCTACATTCCCCTCATTTGCTTTTTCAACATGTGTACCTCTCTAGTTTTTTGGCACATTTTCAGGACATTCCCATGACACATGTTTTAATTGTACACATATATAGGATCTAGGTTGATAATCTCTACCTCGAACTCTTCCTATATAAATTAATATCCTTCCTCTTGAACCACCCCCTCTCAATGAACTTCCACTCTCTTCTCCTCGAGATTGAAATCTTCCTTTGTTGCATGATTTTCCTTTGCCTCTTGCAGGACTTCTTCCTCTACTTCTTTGAATCTGCTTCCTAGTAATCTTTTCTTATACCTTTAGGGAAACTTGATAGGAATCCTCAACTATTATTAATGAAAATATGCCAATATCATTATGTATCTCAAATCCCAACCCATTAACATATCTTGCAAATTTCTCAGTATCCTCCTATATATGACTACCTCTAATATTCAATTTGTAAAAATCATCAATGTATTCTTCGATTGACATATACTTTTGTCTAATATTTTGTAACCATTTAAAAATATTTGGGTAGGAATTTACCTTTAAATTTTTCACCATTCTATCCAAATATTTGATTCTGGACTTTCCTTTCCTCCTACATTATGCTTGAACTTCATCCCTACCTATCCTCTTGTACGTCCACCCCATTTTCATAAAACTCATGATTTTTTTCATGTTTATGTTCTACAACATTATTTTTCTGATGTATCTCACAAACATGATTCGAGGTAATTTTAGGCCTCATACATGGGAACTGTAATGGTCAAATAGTTACAGATATTGGACCATAGTGTTCGATTTCTTAGGCATCACTTGGTGGACTAGGTTAAAGTCCAATGGGACAAGTATAGCCTAGGATCTGCTACTTGAGAGGATATTTAGACTATATTTCATGAATACCCCTCACTTTTTCACCATTTGTGATGCCCATTTTGACCGAGATACCTATGTTGAGACATTATTTTTATTTTCATATTGTTTTATTTAAGAACACTATGCAATATTGATGCATTTCAATTGGATAGATTAACTTATATTAAACACTTGATGGAATGTGTTTTTTTTATTAAAGTATATGATGTATGACTTATCTGACATATGATTTATATGATATATGGCATATTTGGTTAGGGTTTACTTGATGTATGACTTATCTGAGTTATGATTTATTTGATATATGGTTTACTTCTAGCATGCTAATATTAGTTGAAATTTTATGCATACATGGATATTGGACCTAATAACGTGATGATAATTATCACTTGTCTATATATATTTTGTTGTTATGTATATTCTTGGATGAAAACTAACCTGCAGATTGGAAGGGATTATGTGATGACTAAGGCCCAAGTTAGTGATTGGGGGATGTCAAGACATCCAACGAGGAATGGTATGATATACATTATTCTATTATATTTTGCATCTACTTGATATAAACTATTATGGCATGGGGTAAGGTGTAGATTTCAAGTGACATGACTACCCGATTAGATTATTTGAAGATGATCATCCAACCAATGCCATAGTGTGGTCCATGTTAGGGTGTTAACCCTAGTTCTTTGAGGATGGGTGGGGCCATATCCCACCAAGGAACCTCCAAACCTATAATCATGGGAGGCCAATGATGGACATGCTCCATTAGCCATGTAATGATGTTTGCCAATTTCCTACTCAGGAAGTTAGGTAAATATAGTAAATGCTTCCACCATATTGGTTTTATCAGTGGTTAGATCAGTATAGTTGATGCCATAGTATATTGCAGCAAAGAATGGATAAGATGGGAGAATAAGTAGCTTAGGGAGGATAAGAGGTTGTAGGTTAGTTGGGGACTCTATATGGGAAATGGTATCCTCAGTTGACTTACTTAATTTAACTACTACATCTTTCTCTGTATTTTGGCATGCCTTATTTCCATAATCTTCTTGGTTGTTTGTATCTTGTTGACTCTAACTTCAGGAAAATTTTCTCTAAAGGAGGGGTGTATGTAATGCCCCTACTTGATCTTATTATCTTACATTGTGATAATAACATACCATTTGAATTATTGTTCTTTATGCTTGATTCTAACAAGTATTATTAGTATACATATGAGGTATGCATATGTTATCTACATACCCACATCTCACATAAATACATTAGAAACCCATAGCTTATTATGTTAGAAAATTAATTAATAGTTAAGCTTGATTAGCAAATCTTTCTTAATAGTTAAGCTTGATTAGTGTTTGATTGATTAGTTGTAAGCCTGATTAATAATTAATTAATTTTTATGAATCCATTTTTGTTTGATTAACCCATAAAAGTGAATATTATTATTAGATTTCTACTATTATTTTATTATATTAGATTTATTATTTTAATTATACATATTCCCCATCGCCTGACAAGTTATAACGACCTAAAGTTAATTCAAGGATGGAAGGACAGGGGAGTGGCTCGAGGAAAAATAATGGGCGGGGATTCAATGGAATTCAATTCAAAGGAGTGGGGAAAATTTATGGAATTTATGATAGGTGGTTGACATTGGAGGGGGGAGAAAGGCATAAATGCAGGAGGAGGAGAACTGAGAGGGGGTTCATTTTTCTTTTGTTTTTATTAGACCTTGAATTCAGGAAGGAAGAGGAGAGAATTAGGAGGAGGAGGGAACCAGGTGAGGAGAGTGAGAAGTGAGAACTCATATTGGTTTGTAGTTTGGAGGGTGTTGGATGTATTCCAAACATAATATGACTGTGGTTAGACTTGGGCTTGAAGGGATAGGGAACCTAGACTAGGAAGTTAGATAGATTTTCCTAGTTTTTAGGGTGGCATATTCAGTCAGGTGGTCCCAATAGGATCACCATAATTGATTCATTGCATCTTGTACTATTTTTTTTATTGTTCAATTTATGTAATCTACTATAAATAAAATTATTTATAAGTTTTATTTTTTCTAATATGGTGTAATATATATATATATATATATATATATATATATATATATATATATATATATATATATATATATATATATATATATATATATATATATATATATATATATTGACTTGTCAAATATATTTCTTTTATGCTATGAATTTATGTGAAAATTTTATTTATGGTTTGAGGACCCTAGGATGGGTCCTCACACATGGCATAATTTCACCCTTTCTATTGGCATTATAAAGTAGGAAGGATGGGTTTGAGAAAAAAATAATCAAGGATAAGAATCTAGTTGTATTTTGTAATGCATTAGTATTCATCGGGTCAAAATTTCTTCTTAAGTTTGAACCCTAGGAGCCAAGATCAAGAAATTTCATTAATCAAGGGCATAGTGATCATATACCCTTATGTCATTCCTAGAGATAAAGGACAAGGGGTCTCATAGAGAGACATGCTTTCTTATAAATGAAGAGGTGACCACCAAAGGCAATGAGAATTAAAGAGAGGTCAATCTAGAGGTAGCACTCTTTCGATGTAAAAATGTCCCAATAGCATCATAATATTTCCAATTTCTATAAAAAAAAGTGCCAACAATATTAATAAGAATGAGTAAGAAAAAATACTTGAAAATAAATTCCATACAAAGACCACATTCTAAGTGGTAGAGCTTGGCTAACCCAATTTCAAAATAGGAGTTTCGAAGGATCCTAACCTATGTGATTTGATCCATACATTTAGCACACAACCCCCTTATATGTAGGATGGATTTGAGGATACTCAAGCCAACAAATCCTCAAGAAAGGAAATTGAGCTCCCAATTGACTTTTGAAATCTTATGATGTAGTTAAGCTTGGCCCATAGAAAATTCATGATTCTTTTCTAAGAATATGTCACCTTCAAAGAAACACAATGGGATGAATAGAAAAAATTTGGTGCCACTAATTCTTTGTTGTAGATTTGAATTTATAAGATTGAGTTAAGGATTTAATGATCCATTTATGAATACTCTATACAATAACATCCTAGGATTCCCAAGGGGACCCTTGAAAGGTGAAGGTGTTGAGTAAGTACTCCCCAGGAGGGTTGAGTGAGTACTCTCTGGGAGGGTTGAGAGGATACTCCCCAGGAGGGTTGAGTGAGCACTTACCAAGATGGTTGAGCAGATACTCCCAAGGACGGTTGAGTGACTCATGATTAGATGATGATGATAAATTGATATAACATTTTCTTAAGACATTTTTTTCAAAAATGAGTATACCTATGATAGTTATTATGAATACCTCCCTAAATAAGAGGGAGTATTGAATTTTATAACTATGGCCAATCTTCATAATGTATATATGGCCCTTGATGTATTTATATTAATTATTGTAAAGCATATTATAAATGTTAGAGTCTAAGAAAAACATATTTAGACTCAAGTCCCATTTGGACTTTTAAAAGAAGAAATTTTGAATTTTTCAAATTGAAAATTTTGGCTCCAATTTTGTCAATTTGGCCTTCCTCCAAGACAAGTCAGCCCTCGCAGAGTCATACCCATTCGACCCACCCAATTTTCTATGTAAAGGAAACTTTACCTCCTCCTCGAGGCACTAAGTCACACACTTTAAAGCAAGACAATTTCTAGGCATCCTAACAAAGGAAAAGAATGACAAGGAGGAAAAAAAGAAGGACGAATTGCATTTTTTTTCCCTCTCTCAATCTCACACGTGTGGATATAATCTCTCTCTTTGTAGTTCACATTTTTCTGGGAAGTTTTGTTGTAGGGGTCAAAATTTTTGGGAAATTGCAGGGGATCCAAATTCTGGGATTCTGATAGTTGCAAGAGTGTAAAAATTTAGGGGCAGATCATTGAAGTGTTAGACAATATTTGGAGACTTGTTGATTTGAAATTGGAGGATAACTTCTCCTTCCTAAAAAATGACCATCCTCTGATGCTTTGCATGTAAAAATGGGTCTTATGTAAACATGTTTTATGTTCTCTTCAAGGATTATGAGTTAATTATAATATAAACTTAAGAAAATAATAGATCCACATGTAAATCACAATGGAAAACATGAAGAGAGACAAAATGGAATTTGATGACGATGTTCACCCCTCTTTGGCTACATCTTTGGGCCTACTAAAACAGTTGGACCACTCCATAGATTTTAGTGGTAAACAATACATGAAATTTGTTAACAAAATGAGTGGCTTGTTTCCCCTTCAAGGAAACATTCTCATGCAAATAAATCTCACTCTTAAAAGCATGACCACCTACATTAATTCATGAAACAATCAACAAGATAAGGGATCTCACATCAAGACCATGTACTACATCTGAAAATGAGCATAAATTGTACAACAATTCCACAATTAAGTACTAAAAAGAGCTTTCCTCAAAAATACATAATTATAAAACACAAAAATGAACTGCAACATAGAAGTCACATTTATTTCAATTAAAATATGAAGGTTGGAAAACCGCTACAACGTCCTCTCCATGCTCAAAAGGCCTTCAAAATTTCTTCAAAAAACTAATTTTTCCTGGCACCATAAGGCTCAAACTTGCAAAAGTTCCCTCCAAAAGTGCTCCAATCAATAACAAAAAGGCTTCCATTGGGTTCAAAATTCCTAAAAACCTCTATCTAGGCTCTTCTTGGGTTCAAAAAGACCAAAAAAACATCAATTTACGACTCTCCCAAGTTTCTTCTATTATTTATCCTCCAAATTGGCTCTACCTGCAAACTAAGCAACAAATCCACCATATAAACCATTCGAGAGGTGACAATTTTGCCCGCAATAGGTGCAATTTTCCACCTAGTTAGTTTTCCCAATAACCCCATAAGCGCAAAAATTGGGTCACGTGGCACACCACAAGGCCAGTGGTTGGGGCCAACAGTCTGCCACCGTCAGCCTTGGCATATTTTCTGTCAGAAGATGGTCACATGGGGGTGATGAGGCCAGGGTTCAGGGCTAACTGCCTGCCCTCACCATGTTAGCCCTCAAATTCTTCTCTAGACGTTATGCACGAGCCAAGTGACTAGGGGTATAGCCTTAAATACCACCCCCATCAAACCCGACTCCACACCAAGTCACATGGCACCATAGCACCAGGGGTTTGGGTTGAATCCCTGCTCCACTCTAGAAGCACCTTACAATGTCGCGTTGGGTCATGGGGGAGAATATGTGACCAAGGGTTGGGGCTGGTCCCCAAGCCCTCACTCCAACTATGCTCACTGACGGTCCTGTGAGGGTGAACATGACCAAGGGTTGGGGCTGGTCCCCAATCCCTCTACTGCACCCATGCTATGGTTCTATGGGTGCACATCACCGGGGACCATGGCTTAATTCCTAGCCCTCTCCACTGATCCCTTACTCCCTTCACACTTGGTCTAGTGGATGGTTTTATGACCAAGGGCTAGTTCTTGTTCCATTGCAACTTCATCGTCGGTTCCATGGGTGTGATACAACCGAGGCCCTGAGGCTCACTTTTTGACCCCTCCTCTCAACACGCATCTGCATACAACTTAAATACATGTGTGCGCCTATAGGTTTAAGAACCATCATGCAGGAGAGTTGGTAGAGTGTTGGGAATTTTTGTGGCAAGTCACTAGTTTGATCCCTGTCGAGGACTTTTGGCCCCTAATTTTTTTTTCCAATGTGTAGGCACCACATGGCGGCCTCCCATTGGACCACATGGCAACCTCCCATTGGGCCACCAAAAATCACATTGACCAATCTAATCGTGACAACCTACACCTGTATGAACTCGACATATGGTGAGTTCTGGTTGTTTGACCATATGCCTAGTAGGCATGCTGACGTCTTCACGACATCAACAGTACAAACTGCCTAGTTAGCCTACCTACAAAAAATTTTAGTTGTTGATCCAAATGATCAAAACATCATAACTTTTTCATATGACATCAGATTGAGCTGATTCAAGTGTCATTGGAATCAAAATGATGAACAGTACGACTTGACGTTGGCGTTGAAATATTCTGGGCACTTTCATTTTGGAGAAAAAAATTGATCTCTGGATCATACCTCCCCACTAGGAAATTTTGGTATCCAAAATTTTATCTTCTCCTAGCAAACAAAATGAGGAAAAAACTCATAAACGTTCCCAATCTCAATCCTTTATGTTCTATTTCAATTGGTGCCTTCAAGCTCCAATCAAGGTATTGCACCTATCCTCTGTGTGAAGTCCTAACCTTCTTGTCAAGAATCGAGCCACAATTATTAAAACCATGCAAGAAAAACAACATCGTTGTGGAATCTGTACATTCTCTCCAAAAAATATTTCATGGCTGAAACAACTTCATCTTGAAGTCCCTCTTTGTTGAAGACAAACTTGACTTTCCATCTTGGAAATCATAAGCAACTCAATGCTTTTCATGCACTAATAAAAAATTTACTCTACTACCCTCAAATTCCACTTATACACAAAGGTACTTTGGTTGCAATGATTCAATGACACATTTGGCTTTGTCCACAAAAACATAGTCAATTTTTGTACAATTTTTATCAAATATTTCATTCACAACAAGCTTCATTTTGAAACACTTGTATCGATGAGTACATGACGCAAATTTAGACATATTGGATGACATACACATGTTCATCCCAAAAAATTCCTCAAACAATTGGGCTCATAAACAAGCCAACACAACATGACATGTCGAAGAAAAACATACTTGTCGTAAGTAAGTGAATATTCTTCTTTCACTTTACAAAGTACCCAAAAACAACAAGTGTTTGCAATTTACAAAGCAACAAAGTATACAAATAGTCTACCCAATATTTTCCTATCCTAAGCTTACGGGTTCTCTTTCTGCATCTATTCTACTTTGAAGGCTTCCTTAGGAACTACACCAGTATCCTCTTTGCCACCTGTTTCTTTTCTTGCATTGAATTGAATTTCCTCTTTATCCTTCTTGGGTTGAAGTTCTGGATGAAGTTTCTGACATCTTTCATTCCCATGCCCATTCAAGTTACAATGGGTACAAAAATACTTTCACTTATCGAACAATAAGGAAGTCTTCAAACTTAAGGGAGGTTCTTCATGCTTTATGCCAAGAATTTGGTCCATTATTTTAACCATCACTTTGTGTTGCTCACAACCAACAACACAATGATCAACGTCATCACAAAATGTGCAAGGATACATGTCCCACAAATAATCAAAATTACCAACATTTGGAAAATTCCCATGACACTTGTGCATGTCCCTTGGGTTGTAACTTTGACGATGAGGACTAGATGATGACATGCAAATTCCTTAAAAATATTCATCTATTTTGGGAGACAAATAGCCATTATCACTACCATCTCTATATGACATATCATCATTTAATGATTTCTTTGCCTCAAAAATTTTAGAACATTCTCCAAACTCTCCATGACCATATCCCAATCCTTCATATCTTGATCTCTCCTTCACGTCGATAGGATTAGTGATACCATGGCCATTGATTATGAGGCCTCCTCCTTCATAACCCATATGAGGTAGCAGCTTCATAACAATTCCTTTAGTATGCTCTTCAAAGGCTGCAAAATATGTGATATTAACATAAACTGAAGGATTTGAACTAGAGATGTTGATTACCTCCTTGAATTTTCCACCCATATTTTATGCTTCAGATGCTGATGATGAATTTGAAGATGACTCAAGCCACCCACTTTTACCAACATGCACATAAGGAGAATATTTTAGATGTTGACAAAACTCATAAGCATCATTACCCACATAGGGTCCATATCCTATGTTTGGACCATGCCAACAAATTCGCTTCATATTGGAGGAATTGTGTGATGATTCTAGAGTGGAAATCTCACCAACTTGCTCCTCAAGCACATGCTGCAAGTGAAGGCGCATATCTTCTCCTCTTCAGCAACCTCAAGAATTCTCCTCAATTCAACGTTCTCCATTCGAAGAGACAAATTCATCTCCTCTATCTCTTGGAGTTGTAACTTCTTTCCCATAACTGCAACTTGGTCAAAACCATCTCTAATACCAATTGATCTAAAATTGGAGGAGAAATTCTCCTTCCTAAAACCTGACCGTCCTTTGATGCTTTGCAAGTAAAAATGGGTCTTATGTAAACATGTTTTATGTTATCTTCAAGGATGATGAGTTAATTTTCATATGAAATCTAAAAAGAAATATATCCACATGTACCTCAAAAAGGAAAACAAGAAGAGAGACAAAACATAATTTGATGGCGAAGTTCACCCCTCTTGGGCTACATCTCTGGGCTTGCTAAAATATATAGACCACTCCATATATTTCAGTGGTAAACAATACATGAAATTTTCTGAAAAAATTAGTGGCTTATTTCCTCTTCAAGGAAACACTATCCTGCAAAGAAATATCACTATAAAAATCATGACTACCTACAGCCAATCACAAAACAATCAACAAGAAAAGGGCTCTCACATCAAGACCCTATACTCCATTTTAAAATGAGTTTAAATTGTACAATGATTCCACATTGAAGTACTAAAAATGGATTTCCTCAAAAAATCATAATGAGGAAAGATAAACATAAACTGCACCATAAAAGTCACAGTTGCCGCAGATAAAATATGAAGGCTGGAAAACCCCTACAAGGTCCTCTCCATGCTCAAAAGGCCTTCAAAAATGCTTCAAAACATTGATTGTTCCTTGCACCATAAGACTCAAACATGCAAAAACTCCTTCTATAATTGCTCCAATCGATAAACAGAGGCTTCCATTAGATTCATAATTCCTAAAAACCCTTATATGCGCTCTTCTTGGGCTCAAAAATATCAAAAAATCATCAAATGCCTCTCCCCAATTTCTTCTGCTATTCTTCCTCCAAATTTGTTCTACTTGCAAACTGAACGATAAATATGCCCTTTAAATCATTCAGGAGGCAAAAAATTTTCCCATAATAGGTGAAATTTTTCACCTAGTTAGTTTTCCCAATAACCCCATAGGTGCCAAAATTGGGTCACATGGCGCACCACAAGGGCAGGGGCTGGGGCTAACGGTCTACCCCCGCTAGACTTGGCACCTTTTCTATCGGCATATGGTTGCATGGGGGTGATGTGGTTAGGGCTAATCGCTCGCCCCCATTGCGCTAGCCATCAAATTCTTCGCTAGATTTTAGGCATCAACCAAGTGACTGGGGGTTTTGCCTTAAATACCGCCCCTGTAATACCTGACTCCACACTAGGTCGCATGGCACCATAACACCAGGGGTTTGGGATGACTCCATGCCCCACTCCAAAAGCACCTTTTAATGGCACGCTGGGTCATGTGGGAGGTTTCTTGATCAAGGGTTGGGGCTGGTCCCCACGACCTCACTCAAGCTGTGCTCGCCAACGGTACCGTGGGGGTGAACATGACCAACGGCCGGGGCTAGTCCCTAAGCCCTCTACTATGCCTACGCTAGGGTTCTATGGGTGCACTTTAAAATCGTCAAATTTTTTTACAAGCTATACAAAAAAAATCTTCAAAATTTGAATTTTTTTTTTAAATATGGCCAAAAATTTTGTGGTTAGAATTTTAAGAATTTAGTAAGATTTTAAGATAATAATGGATCCTTGAAATTTTAGTGAAAAACAGGTCAATTATTGTGTTTGTAACAATATTTCTTGGCCTACTAAATGTTCCACCTTAGTAACACAAAAAGTATCAAACAATTCAAAATGTTAACCCAAAAAATATGAGTGTTAAAAGTCATTTAGAAAAAATCATCACTAAAATGTCCATTTGTATGGCATAAAATTTGGAGGATGATATCCTTTGAGTTAAACCCAAATTGAATTTAAAGTATAACATGTACCCAAAAGCTTAAACATCCAATATATAATTTTTTAAGGTTCAAGGAACAACCTGCTTAGTAAGCCAAGAGACGCAAACCTTACTTCTATTGATGAATAGAAATGTATAGATATTTTCCCAAAAATAATTGAGAAGGGAGGGACCAAAACAAGAGTTTTAAGAATTACCACATTAAAGGCCATTCCTCTAGATCCTAAACCATCTCAAAGTCAATCATAAGGCATTAATGTTGTAAGAAAATTTAATATTATCGGCATTATATTCTTTCTGTGAAGGGTGTACAGTGTATAGGTGACTGATTTTTACATTCTTACACTCTTACAAATTCATTGATGAATAAAATAAGTGTATGTAAATCAAAATTTTCGTTTTTGTATACTGCATAGGTGACTGATTTTTACATTCTTACACTCTTACAAATTAATTGTGAATAAAATAAGTGTATGTAAATCAAAATTTTCGTTTTTGTATACAGAACATTTTCATTAGATCATTTGTAACTCTGGTTTGGGAGTTATTTAAAGCTCCAAGCGAAGTTATAGTTAGTGACTTGTAAGAAAATTCTAGGATTTGATTCCCTACTGCCAAGAAAGTTAATTTTGTATGTTACATATGAATGATAAATTATTTGATAGAACATAGAGATGGTATGGCAGATTGTGGGTAACTTGGTATGTTCCATATGGATGATAAAGTATTTGATAGAACATAGAGATTGTATGGCAGGTTGTGGTATGCTACGAATTAGATTAGAGATGGGATGGTGTCCAGGGAAACTACAATTAGGTTTAAGGGCTCACTCTCAGCATCAAGTTATTTATAGTGATATTTTATTGGGGTCACAAAGATATATTTCAGAGGTAGCGTTCTTTTATATTTCATTTAAAAATTCAATGTACAAATTGAAGGAAAAATACAGATTTTCTAGAGATCCTGATGTCAAAATCCAACTTGTACAACTTTTATGGAGTTCCCGAAGTCAAACTCTACGGAGTGACCTTGGAAACCCTCAAAATATCTCAAATATTTTCTAAGAGGTTGGAGGGCTCTCCACAGTTTGAAGCGTGACGGTCTTCAATGTGTGTTTTCTATTATGTATATTTCTCCTCTTGAGTATTGTTTTTTGTTGTGGTGTTGTTCTTGGAAAGAAAATTGAAATATCAGATCTCAAAGGCTTTAAAGAGATTATTGTGTTTCAACACTTCTCTGAACCCTTTCCTCATCTAAAGTTGAAAATTTAGAATTGGAAACTGCATGTCAAATTCTCAATCAACATGTCTTACATATTTCACTTAGTCAGCCAAATATATAGAAAAGGAAAACGAAAAAAAAAATGTGTTCCCAAAACTTTCAAAACTAAACTCAAGAAATTAACATGTGAAAGCCAATATTTCTTGGCGAAAAGCATCAACCAGAAGGAAAAATATACATCAAGTAAAAAATCAAGAAATTATAGAAAAATATATTCGAAACAATCATTCGAAAAAATGGCCCTTCAGGAGAAAAAATGGGATATGTAGCACATCAAGCAAGGATATATGAAAAGAAATATTTTGGAGAAGAAACACTTGTCGCAACATCTTCTGACGATGAAGTGATGCTCATATACTTGCTGATCTTATTCCCGTCCTCACAATTTTCAAAGATGCTTCGAAATAAGGATTAGTATCTGCGTTAATGAAAGAAGGTGGAGTAATACCTTATTCATCCAGGAAGTGCAAGAAACATGAAAAGATATATGCAACCCATAACTTAGATAGATTTTAAATTGTGGAGACGTTACTTCCTTGGGAGAAGTTTTGAGTTAAAAAATAATAATGAGATCCTAAAGAATTTTTTCACTCTGAGTGATCTAAATGCTAGGTAGAGGCAATGGAGTGAATTCATGAGTGAGTATGATTTTGGGATTTTGTACATAAGGGAAAGGAGAGGTGGTGGTCAATGCACTAAGGCCACGAACCTTCTCCCTAGTACCCTTGAGGGTTAATTTGAGAGAGCATGTGTTGGAAAAACTCTTTGAAGATGGTATCTGAACGTTCAATTAGCACTCCATACTTAGAAGTAGATAGAAACAAAATTTTAGGATTATGTTCTTGAACCATATGGAATATTGAGATTTCAAGGAAGAATTTATGTACCTAAGGAAGGGCTTATATAAATAAACATCCATGAAGAGTCATAGAGCACTCTATTGTGCAAATCCTGGCATGAAGAAGATGTATGTAGACATGAAGAAACTCTTCTTTTGGGAAAGCATGAAGCATGAAGTAGTCCAGTTTATCACCAAGTGTCTTGAATGTAAATTAGTGAAGGTTGATCATCACTACCTACCAGGACTCCTATAACCACATGAAATCCCCGTGTCTAAATGAGAGCTCATTTCTATGGATTTCATTGTGGGTCTTACACTCACTTCACAAAGGCACAATGCCATTTTGGTTGAATTGATAAACTGACCAAAATTTCCCATTTCATCTTAGTGAGAGGCACTTACGATGTTTTTGATGTGGCATGAGTGTTTATAAGAATAGTTATCTCTCTACACGGGTTACCCACAAAACTCATTTATAATAGAGAGTCTCACTTTACATCTAGATTTTGGACAATTTTGCAGTTAATGTTGGGGACTTAGTTGAACCTAAGCACTTCGTATCATTTAGAAATAGATTGGCATATTGGAAGAGAAATCAAGTTATGGAATACATGCTTAGAGTGTACATTCTGTAGAACTAGACTCGGTGGGAAAGGTACCTACCATTGGTAGAGTTTTCCCATAATAATAGTTTCCACAGTTTAATCAGGATGCCTCCTTATCCAACTCTATAAAGTATTCCATGCAAGACACCATTGATTTTGGAAAGGTTGGAGGAAAAAGTAACAGTAGGAACGAAATTGGTCTAAGAAATGGAGGAACGAGTAATGAAGATTAGATAGAGGTTAAAGGAAGCAAAAGATAGAAGTAAGTGTTATGTTGATGCACATAGGACTGATTGAATTTTTGAAGTGGGAGACCAAGCTTTTATTTGTATTCAACCCAACAAAAGCACCATTCATTTTTGGAAAGGGATGAAGTTGCCACCTAGATTTATATGACCTTTTAGAATCAAATAAAAAATTTGATCGATTATATATTGCCTTGTACTACCACCCATGTTGATCATATGGTTAACCTTCACTGTTGTTCCCAGTTTGAAGGCCCCTCTGTTTGAGAAGAAAATGCCCAAAAGGCCTCCTTTTCCATCTTTTCTCATTCCCATTAAACCTCTATTTTCCTCACCATTTTCTCCCTCCCTTAATTCCTCATTAACCCTCTAAATCATCCCATTTTCCCCTTGAACCTTACAAATACCCTTTGTTTGGCTTGAAAACCCCTTATTCTCCCTACCGAATCCCTTCCCTGGCCTTAAAACGCGTTGAAGATAGGCCAAACAAACCATATTTTGCATGAAAGGCTTTAGCCCCCTTTCAGCCAGCCCCTTAACCATTTCCCCACCACATGACCCGCGCCCAAAACCAAGCATTTAAGCTCCGAGCACTAATCGCGATCGCAACTTACATTGCAAGCGCAATCCATTGTTATTTGAATATGTTTCGATGCGATTGAATTTGGTCTATAGACCTCCACGTTAATATTAACCGTTGATCCATCACTCTGATCTGACGGCCAATGCTTGTCCCGCTCGCGCCCATCGCCCCAATTTTTTCACCCCTCCGATGCTCATCTCCACCATTGATTTGCTATTAGATCGGAAGGCCATCGCGCCACCGCACCAATCGCAATCGCAAATTTTTAAGTGTGTCACCCGCTACCCTCCCCGATTGCGATCCTCTGATTCTAATCTCCGTCGTCGATTTCCCTCTGATCCGATGGCCCTTATTTCTCCCGCTCCACTCCTTTACCCCCCGTCCATCTCCCTGTCGATTGAGTCTCCGTCGTTGATCTCGTCCCAGATCGGACGGTTGGCGCTCAATCGCACATTGCCAATCGCAAGTTCTACAATGTGTCACCCCGCTTCCTCCCCCGATTGTGATCCATCAATCCAATCGTCACCATTAATTCAACCCAGATCCAACGGCTCTCAGTTAATCGCCCTCCACCCACGCCGGGTCCCACCATCCAAAGTCCCCGCTTTCGCTCATTTTTCATCATTTCCCTTTGTAAATCCCTTGAGCGTTAAAATTTGGTTTTGCACTAAATGTTATTCATTTCACCCAAAAACCCAACTTAATATTGACACTACCTCCGTCATTAATCCTAGCCGTTGAGTTGCCATCTCCATATCGATTGAATGACTCTGTGACTCATATTTACACAGACTTCATCGACTCCATTTCGCCATTCTTTCATAGTTTTACTATTGCGCCACCATTTCTACGAGCCTCCGAAGCATCCCTTCCGCCACTCCCTGGTTTTCTTAGTTTATCGTATTGTGCAAGGTTATTATAGAGTAGTGATGTATTCCTCCCGGAGTTCCACCTTGAGCATAATGTCACTATGATTCGGAATACAGAGGGTTATTGTAGCGACGATCGAGTATCGGTACGAAGACACGCACGGAAGACATAGAAGATTGAAGACAATTTGGGGATTTCGGCTAATATTGATTATCAATAGCCCATCCTCCAAATTAAATCAGAATTAAAGAAAATCATGAAGAGCTACAGGGAAAAAAGCCTCTACTACCACATCAGGGGCAAATTGATTCCTCTCTGCCAACCTTCCGTCATCTGTGACAACGACTGCCTCAACTCCACCTCGTCAGTGAACAATTCATGATTCGGCCCTAGTGGCCTTTTACTTCCATTTGGGTTTGTTACTTTTAAATTTTGAGTGGAATTCACATCTCACTCCCGCATTTTAACTTCTGTCAGAAACTGTTATTTGATATTTTTGTTTAAAACGGCCGCGAGCCTAACTGTCAATGATGAGATGCCCCAATTCCTCATCATGAATTCTAGTTATTTTTTATGGAGACCTCAAACCGATTCCAGCACGCGAGGAAGATATTTTTCCCAAAAATATCTTCTCGCTCATGTTTCTGAGGCTTCTATATAAGAAATAACCAAAGAGAAAAAGGAGTTCCAGAATTTCTGAAGAATTGGCTGTGAAAGCGTTTCTTGCATGCCTTTTGTTGAAGCTTTAATACAAACGTGAAGAGCCCGTTGGGTCTCAATGAAAAGGAGTTCTATCTTCAATGAGGATTCTGGTATTGGTGCTTTAAAGTGTGTAATTCTCTCCTATGTGTTATAGCTTAGCATTTCATTTCATTTACATCCATTCATCTTGTATCATGTTTTGGAATGCGAGTAGCCCACTAGTTTTGGTATGACTTTATCTTAGTTGATACTTATGCCATAACCTGTCTGGCACTTTAAATATGGCTCAGGCGTGATATGGTATTCCATTTTCACTTCACCCGTACTTTTGTTATATTAGCTTCTATGATATATTATTTACAAATGCTGTTATCATGTGTGGATTCTTAATTTCGTAAGCCCACCGCATGCTGATATATCTTTCTGGATATTGTCTCAATAATAGTTAGTATTCTCTTTATTCCACATATGTAGTAGATAATTTTTTATTATTCATCTCTGTGAAGTATTTAGAATCCAGCCCTCTTTGTTGTAAGCTACCTTTGAATTGTCTGATACATTCGTGTTAGAGTTTCACACCTTGCCTCTACAGTATTCCTTTCTCTGTATCAAGCTTTTGAAAGTTTTGGTCCCATTCAAATTAATCTTCCTGCTTACAAGAGATAGCATGAAAGCCTTGTTCTGCTAATTATCCTTTTTATATCATATTTCTCCTTTCTATATAAGATGTCGTAGGCACTGGTCTTTCACAACTCAAGGCTGTCTCTAGGAGCGACAACATCTTTTTGGCGCTGTTGCCGGGGAATCGAAGTTGACAGAAGTTGAATCCCTGGGCCTTGACAAAAACTTATTCACTCCTCAAATAGGTGAGCATGGAGAGTTGAGAGTTATAGATCCCTCACCTTGGCAACTCCACATTCATTTATCAAAAAAATTTACTTGCAGTCCTGGCTCCTCGTAAGCCACACTTGAGGTCAGATACATCTTAGCCAAAGACACCTTCTGTGTCTGACCCAGAGAAGATTCTACATAGAAGGAGTTGGAGAGAAAACCATCAGTCCATACTAAGATCCCTGAATTCTCTTTAGAGTACTTTCCATCCTCCTCTCAAATTTCCCAAGTGCAAGGTCCTGAATCCACTGTGGGATATAGCGATTACTACTCAGATAGTCCATCCCGGGGAGGTGTCTGAATTAAAGACAAGGCTGAATCAAGGGATACCACATATACCCCTTTCACCCTATACGAGGTCGAAGGAGTCAGGAAGTTGCGAAGTATTATCTTCTGTTAACGACGTTGTTCCCATCAACATCTCAAGCCGTTGTCCAATACATTCCTATTGTTATTCATACTTCATTTCCACCTCCTCCCCCTCCTTTTACACATCAAAATCTTGCACTACCTCCACCTCCTCCAATGGCCAAAGTTCCTGGCTTCTTGTTGAATAAATATGCCCCCCTGGCATTACCTCAAGTGTTGAATGATATGCCATAGGACTATCTGAAGATCTTACCCCGATTTAATGGGGAAAATGAGATTGAAGCTCAAAAAAATCTTGAGGTCTTATGTTCTTTTGCAGAGAAATTTAATGTGGAACACCTAGATGTAGTCCTAAGACTATTTGTGCAGTCTCTTGATGGCGAAGCCAGAAAATGGTTTAAGACATTGGGAGACCGTTCCATCACCACTTGGGAAGGGATGGAAGATACTTTTCTCAGAAAATCGGGGGAGAAGAAAGATCATGGATATTATCTTACTGAGTTTAACACACTCAAGAAAAGACATAACGAAGGAGTGACAGAGTTCATCAAGAGGTTTAATAAATTGTATTTGAGCCTCCCTGCTGATATGAAACCTCATCAAACTGCTGCAAAAGTTGTTTTCATAGCATCTTTTGATTCAGAATTTGGTTTATCTTTGAGAGAAAGAAAACCTGCCACTCTGGATGATGCTCAAACAGATGCACTAGAGTTGGAGGAAAATTTCGCCTCCACTGGTAAATCAAAGGGAAAACCAGACCAAGATGATAGAAGGAAGGGCAAAGAGGAGGTGTCTACTTCTAGCCAAGATAGAGACTCAGCTGATAACAGAATGGAAGAAATGAACAAAATGATTAAGAACCTTTCAAGTAAGCTGGTCAAACTTGAACTGGAGGCCAAGAACTCATCCTCCAAGAATTTCCCAAATGCTCCAAATAGGGGTTACAATCCTCAGTATAGGAAACCACCTCTGCAAATACTGCAAAGGGAACGGAAAGAGCAACAAGATCAGGTACCACACCCGCTGTATTTGGAAGGTCAAGTAGATGGTCCTACTGAAGACACTGCCTATGAAAAATAAGATGCATATCTTTCTTTTTTGAATAGTGATGAGGTAGAATTTCCCTTGCAAGGAAGTAATGAAACGGAGATTTCATTACAAGAATAAGAGAAGGCTAAAGGCGAAGAAGACCCAGAGATTGATGACTATTGCAAACAGTTCGTTGATTTCATGCAAGCACAGTTCAATAGAAGATATGACTTCAGATCTTCCAGGAAAAGGACTCGTACTCAAGATCGGGAAGAAGAGCCACCCCAGAAGGAAGCACCCGCTTAGAAGGAGACAACAGTTCAAAAGGTCACAGACAAAGGTAAGAGGCCTCTAAACGAATCTTTGCAGTCTAATGATCAAATTCCTTCCTCTTGAAAAGTAGTCACTCCCCCTAATACCAAGTCTGTGTCAAAAGAAGTAAAACCCTTAGCCGAAAATAAAGAGTCAAAGGAAGTCACAACAGAAAATTCCTCTCCTACCTTTAGTCTACAAAAGGAGCTTGAGAAGGTCAAAATCCAAGTTCCCTTGACTGAATTGTTGAAGCAGCCCGCATATCAGTCTCAAGTCACTTCCTTCATGCTCCCTCCAGAAGCAGCACATATCCCAGATAGTCTCAACCTTCAAGAAGAAAGACCCATGGTTGTGTTTGGCCCCCACGTTGAGGAATTAGATGCTTCTACTCCTCCTTTTTATGTGTCTCTAGTGATTCATGACCTGCTATTACATAATTGTACGTTAGATTCGGGAGCTTCCCATAATTTGTTGCCTCTGTCAGTCATGGAAAAACTAGGACTACAAATCACCCGTCCATACAAGGATCTCTATTCATTTGATTCCAAAAGAGTTAAGTGCCTGGGTATGATCAAGGATTTGGTGGTCAATTTGGCCCAGATTCCCGCAAAAAGTTTGGTCATGGACATCGTGGTGGCTAACATCCCAACTCGCTTTGGCATGTTGTTGTCAAGGTTCTGGGGGACAAAAATCAGTGGGTCAATCAAGTTGGACTTAACATATGCTACTATCCCAGTTTTTGGTGGCCAGGAGAGGAGATTGTACAGGGAAAATAGATTTTTCAAGACAGTTACCAAAGCTGACAACTCGATTAATTCCCCAGTCTATAGTAAAGAGGGAGATTTCTCATGTTTGATGCTAGAAGAAGATCGAGATTACGCTCATGAACCATCATTTTTCCAGATAAAGACCGAGCAGTCCATAGAGAGCCATGAAACAGGAATCTGGATACTTCATTTTGATGGAGAAAACTCCAGATAAGGTAACGGGGCTGGAGTATTATTGATTTCTCCTACAGGCCAATGGGTCCCACTGTCTTTCAAGATAGAATATGAAGCCACTAATAATGTGGCCGAGTATGAAGCACTTCTGTTAGGTTACAGACAGCCAGGAGCATGAACATACAGAGTTTAAAGGTTCTGGGAGATTCGGAACTAGTGGTTAGACAAGTGAAGAATCAGTGCCAAACCAAACATCCTAGGCTGAAGGCTTATAGGAACGAAGTTTGGGACCTGGTGGAAATTTTTTTCTTAGCATTTAATATTCAGTTCATGCCCCGAGAGCAGAATAGGATGGCAAACTCCCTTGCAGTGGCTGCTAGTACATTTCATCCACCTCAGAACCCTCTTTTAAGATATGAAATTGAGGTGCATTATCGGCCATCAATCCCAAATAACATCAAGCACTGGCAGGTGTTCGAGGATGAAGAGAAAGTGAAGAGATTTATGGAAACAATCGGAGAATTCTCAAATATGGAGATTGGCGTTTGTGAAGAAGAAGAAACTGAGGAATTTTCAGAAAACAAATGGGAGGAAAAGGTGGCAGGTCATAAAGTGTTGCAATTAAAGGGAAATGTGATACCTAGAGGGCTGGTGCCTCTAGAAATATTGTTTGACAAGAACGATATCCCACTGCAGCCAAACAAAGTGGTAGAAGAAAATCAGGTAGAAGACCTGAACCTCGATACTGATGTTGACCCCAAAATTGTGAAGCTATCCAAGAAGGTCACAGGAGAATATAAAGAGTTGTACCAGAAATTATTCTAGTCATATAAAGATGTGTTTGCATGGTCTTATCAAGACCTAAAAACCTTTGACATCAGTATCATGCAGCATAAAATTCCACTAAAGGGAGATGAGAAACCCCATAAGCAGAAGCTTAGACAGATAAATCCCCTGCTACTTCCTTCCATTGAGAAAGAAATTAAGAAGCTGTTAAAATCCAAAATAATTGTGCCATTGAGGTACTCTGAATGGGTGGCAAACCTGGTCCCTGTTCGAAAGAAGAATGGAGAAATAAGGCTATGTGTTGATTTCTGAAATTTGAACTGAGCATCCTTAAAGGATAATTATCCACTACCCAAGATGGATCACATCCTGCAGAAAGTGGTAGGAGCCTCTCGGATGTCGATGATGGATGGATTCTCTGGTTACAATCAGGTGGCTGTACTACCAGAATATCAGAAGAAGACTGCCTTCACCACACCATGGGGTACGTTTATGTATGCCAGGATGCCTTTCGGGTTGATCAACGTAGGGGCCACTTTTCAAAGGGCCATGGACATTGCCTTTGTTGGGGAGCAAGATAAGTTCGTGGTAGTATATCTGGATGATATCACTGTGTTCTCAAAATATGATGCAGAGCACATTGAACACTTGCATAGAACTTTCGAGAAGTGCAGAAGGTATGGTCTCTCTCTCAATCCACAGAAGTCGTTGTTTGCATTAGAAGAGGGTAAGATTTTGGGACATATTGTAACCAAAAATGGAGTAAAAATAGATCCTAGGAGAGTAGAAGTTATAAATGGAATTTATCTTCCTAGAAATAAAAAGGAAGTGCAGGTGTTCCTAGGGCACATTAAATTTCTGAGGAGGTTTATTCCTAACTATGCTGAGATAGTTAGACATATAACTGACATGCTGAAGAAAAATAATGAGGTAAAGTGGTCCCAGGAATCACGATAGGCCTTTTCCAGGATAAAAAATGCCTTTGCTGAAACCCCTGTGCTAGCTGGACCAGACTATGCCAAACTTTTCATGATCTTTTCATTTGCATCACCTCATACAGTGGCAGGAGTTTTATTGCAGAAAAATGAAGAAGGGTATGAGCAGCCCATCGCTTTTTTCAGTCAGGTCCTCTGTGATGCAAAGCTGAAATATAACATATTATAAAAGCAGGCATATGCCCTGGTGAAGTCTCTTAAAGCATTTCGCATGTATGTCTTGCAGTCCCATATCACTGCGTTTGTGCCTACAGCAGCTGTCAAAGATATTCTCATCCAAGGAGATAGCGAAGGGAAAAGAGGGAAATGGATTTCCAAAATACAAGAGTATGAGCTAGACATCCACCCTACCAAACTGATCAAGGGACAAGGGCTAGACAAAATCTTATCCGAGTCCAACTATCAGGCTTTGGGTATAAATATGTCCATGATAGTTAATGAGGAACCTGAGAAGAAGGAAAAACAGAAAAGAGTAGAGATAGCTACTCAGAAGACACACATGAAGTATCTCATCAGCCCATGGTATAAGGAGATCGTGGAGTATCTTCTGACCCTCAGTTGTCCTCCCAGCTGTGACAAAGCTAAATACAGATCACTAAGGTTGAGATCACAGAAATTCGTTGTTGCCAATGGTCGGTTGTATTGGCGAGATCCTTCAGGTATTCTGTTCCTGTGTCTCACAGAGGATGAGGTAGAGAACATAATCGCCGAATTTCATGAAGGAATCTGTGGGGGTCATTATAGTTGGAGGGATACTGCTCACAAAATCCTGAAGGTCGGTTTCTTCTGGCCCAAAATATTTGGAGATGTGTTTTCCCGAGCTAGATCTTGTGAGAAATGCAAAAGGTTTGCTGAAAGACAGAAGTTGGCACCTCTGCCCATGATCCCTGTTCATGTGGATGAACCTTTCCAACAATGGGGAATTGACTTCATCGGTGAAATACATCCTCCATCAAGTGGTCAGCATAGGTGGATATTAACTGCCACAGATTATTTCACAAAGTGGGTGGAAGCTATACCTGCAAGGAATGCAACAGATGCTGTGGTAATGAAATTTATGGAAGAAAATATCATATCCAGATTTGGCTGCCCTGCCAAGATAGTGACTGACAATGCACAGGATTTTAAATCTGTAAAGTTTGTCAATTTCTGCCAGCAGTATAACATTGCACTAGGTCACTCTACAGCCTATTACCCACAAGGTAATGGCCTGGCAGAGTCTTCAAATAAAACCCTAGTGAGAGCACTGAAGAAGGCTATCAATGAGAATTAGAAAAATTGGGATTCCCAACTAAAGTTTGCTTTATGGGCCAACAGGATCACCAGAAAGAGATCAACGGGAAAATCCCCATATGAATTAGTATACAGGAGGGCAGTAGTATTCCCTGTACAGTTAGCCTTACCAGTAGCCCGAATCATGCAAGAAAATCAAGAAGAACCCAATGATGTGACCAAGAGAATCAATCAGCTGGTGGAGTTAGAAGAAACACGGAACCAGGTAAGTCAGAGGCTAACTTAATATCAAGAGAATATGAAGGACCTTTTTGATCAGCATGCCAAGGAAAGGAAGTTGCAGTTTGGGGATTTAGTGCTTAGATGGGATATTCGAAGAGTTGAAAAGGGCAAACATGGTAAGTTTGACCCACTCTGGTTCAGCCCTTTTAAAATTGTGGAACAAGGGGGAAACAACACCTTCAGGTTGGAAAACTTACAGGGAGACTTGCTCGATTCCCCTGTAAATGGTCAGTTCCTCAAACCTTACTTCCAGTTCTGATTTGGGACGAGAGAGCCTGATGTACTATACTGTATATTAGTTCTCTGCTTTCATCTTTGTTTGAATGATGTGTGTGTCGTGATGAATCCTAAAGAGAAAAATAAAAAGTGCTGAAGAGTGGTGTCCACACAGAAGATTAACAGGTGGTCTGCGAAGTTCTCAACACGCCCAAGGATGAACGTGTCATCCCCAGGTGGAGCCAATGTTGATCATATGGTTAACCTTCACTGTTGTTCCCAGTTTTAAGGCCTCTCTGTTTGAGAAGAAAATGCCCAAAAGGCCTCCTTTTCCATCTTTTCTCATTCCCATTAAACCTCTATTTTCCTCACCATTTTCTCCCTCCCTTAATTCCTCATTAACCCTCTAAATCATCCCATTTTCCCCTTGAACCTT
The DNA here is from genome assembly GCA_034641835.2 of Pinus albicaulis. Classification (NCBI taxonomy): domain Eukaryota; kingdom Viridiplantae; phylum Streptophyta; class Pinopsida; order Pinales; family Pinaceae; genus Pinus; species Pinus albicaulis. The sequence continues at coordinate 564,769,477 of CM076580.1, read as the reverse complement.
ACAAATACCCTTTGTTTGGCTTGAAAACCCCTTATTCTCCCTACCAAATCCCTTCCCTGACCTTAAAATGCATTGAAGATAGGCCAAACAAACCATATTTTGCATGAAAGGCTTTAGCCCCCTTTTGGCCAGCCCCTTAACCATTTCCCCACCACGTGACCCACACCCAGAACCAAGAATTTAAGCTCTGGGCGCTAAATGTGATCGCAACTTACATTGCAAGCACAATCAGTTGTTATTTGAATATGTTCCGATGCGATTGCATTTGGTCTATAGACCTCTGCGTTAATATTAACCGTTGATCCATCGCTCTGATCTGACGGCTAGCGCTTGTCACGCTCGCGCCCATTGCCCCGATTCTTTCACCCCTTCGATGCTCATCTCCACCGTTGATTCACTGTCAGATCGGAGGGCCATCGCGCCACCGCACCAATCGCAATCGCAAATTTTTAAGTGTGTCACCCGCTGCCCTCCCCGATTGTGATCCTCCGATTATAATCTCCATCATCGATTTCCCTTTGATCCGACAGCCCTTATTTCTCCCGCTCCATTCCTTTACCCCCCGTCCATCTCCCTACCGATTGTGTCTCCGCCGTTGATCTCGTCCCAGATCAGATGGCTGGCGCTCAATCGCGCATTGCCAATCGCAAGTTCTATAATGTGTCACCCCGCTTCCTCCCCTGATTATGATTTTCCGATCCAATCGTAGCCATTCATTCAACCCAGATCCAATGGCTCTCAATTAATCGCCCTCACCCACGCCGGGTCCCACCATCCAAAGTCCCCGCTTTCACTCATTTTTCATCATTTCCCTTTGTAAATCCCCCGAGCGTTAAACTTTGGGTTTTGCACTAAATGTTATTCCTTTCGCCCAGCTTACTATTGACACCTCCGTCATTAATCCTGGCCGTTGAGCTGCCATCTCCATATCTGATCGGACAACTCATGACTCATCTTTACACCAAGACTTGATCAGCTCCATTTTCCGCCATTCTTTCGCAGTTTTACTATTGCGCCACCATTTCTCTGGGCCTCCACAGCATTCCTTCCGCCACTCCCTGGATTTCTTGATGATTTTATCGTATTGTGCAAGGTTATTACAGAGTGATGAATTCACTCCAGGTTCCAAAATCATGGTCACTATGATTCAAAACGCAGAGAGGTTATTGTAGCAGCAGTCAGAGTATCAACGCCGAAGACCTGCCATGGCAAACACAGAAGATTGAAGACAATTTGGGGATTTCGGCTAAGATTGATTATCAAAATCCCCTCCTCCAAATTAAATCAGAACTAGAGAAAATCGTGAAGATCTATAGGCAGAAAAGCCTCTACTATCACATTAGGGTAAAATTGATTCATCTCCGCCAACCTTCCACCATCTGTGATAGCGACCGCCTCAACTCCACCTCGTCAGTGAAAAATTCATGATGCAGCCCTAGTGGCCTTTTACTTCCATTTAGGTTTGTTACTTTTAAATTTTGAGTGGAATTCACATCCCATTCCCACTTTTTACCTTCTGTCAGAAACTGTTATTTGATATTTTTGTTTAAAATGACCGCGAGCCTAACTGTCAATGATGAGATGCCCCAATTCCTCATCATGAATTTTGGTTATTTTTGATGGAGACCTCAAACCAATTTCCAGCACGCGAGGAAGATATTTTTCCCAAAAATATCTTCTCACTCATGTTTCTGAGGCTTCTATATAAGCAAGAACTAAAGAGGAAAATTGGTTCCAGATTTTCTGAAGAATTTGTTGTGAAAGAGTTTTTGTATGCATTTTGTTGAAGCTTTAATACCAATGTGAAGAGCCTGTTGGGTCTCAATTAGAAGGAGTTCTATCTTTAATGAGGATTCTGGTCTTGGCGCTTTACAGTGTTTAATTCTCTCCTATGTGTTACAGTTTAGTTGTTCATTTCATTTACATCCCTTCATCTTGTACCATGTTCTAGAATGTGAGTAGCCCACTGGTTTTGGTATGAATTTATCCCAGCTGATACTTATGCCATAATCTATCTGGCACTTTAAATATGGCTCAGGCATGATATGCTGTTCCATTTTCACTTCACTCGTACTTCTTCTATATTAGCTGTTATGAGATGTTATTTACAAACACTATTATCATGTGTGAATTCTTAATTTCGTAAGCCCACCGCATGCTAATATATGTTTCTGGATATTATCTCAACAACAGTTAGTATTCTCTTTATTCTACATACGCAGTAGATACTTTCTAATTATTCATCTCTATGAAGTATTTAGAATCCAGCCCTTTTTGCAGTAAGCTGCCTTTGAATTGTCTGATACATTCATGTTAGAGTTTCACACCTTGCCTCTGCAGTATTGCTTTCTCTGTATCAAGCTTCTGAAAGTTTTGGTCCCATTCAAATTAATCTTCCTGTTTACAAGAGATAGCATGAGAGCCTTGTTCTGCTAATTATCCTTGTTGTATCATATTTCTCCTTGCTATATAAGATGTCCTAGGCACTAGTATTTCACAACTCAAGGCTGTCTCTAGGATTGAAAACAACCCCAATTGCATAAAACTCATGATATTTTCCATGTATCTATTCTACAACATTATGTTTTTGATGTATATCACAAACTCAATTGGAGGGAATTGCAGGTCTCGAACGTGGGAACCGTAATGGTTGAGCCATTGTGCATATTGGATCATGGGGTTTGATGGCTCAGGTGCCACTTAGTGGACTAGGTTAAGGTCCAATGAGAAATTATAACCTGTGATCTGTTACCTAGGAGGATGCAAAGACTATACGCCATGAATACCCCTCACTTTTTGACCATTTGTGATGCCCATTTTGACCTATATAGTTACCTACATTGAGGTCCTATTTGTATTTTCATGTTGTTTTATTTATGAATGCTATTTAATATTGATGCATTTTAGTTGGAGAAATAAACTTACTTATATAAAACACTTTATGGATGATTTTTTGTTGATTGAAGTATCTAATGTATGAATTATCTGAAGTACGATTTAATTATAGCATACTGATATTATTTGAAAATTTTGATATATATATATATATATATATATATATATATATATATATTGTTGTTACGTATACGATTGAATGAGAGCTGGCCTGCATATTGGAAGGGACTATGTGATAGCCATGGTCCGTCATAGTGATTGGGGGTGTCAAGACATCCAACGAGGGATGGTATGATGCACATTGTTTTATTATATTTTTCATCTATTTGATATAAACTATTATGAAATGGTATAAGGTGTATATTGTGGGTTAAATGACTACCCAACTAGATTATTTGATCACACACATCCAACCTATGTTGTAGTGTGGTCCGTGTCAGGGTGTTGACCCTAGTCCTTTTTGGAGAGTGGAGGAATTTTCCACCAAGTAAACTCCAAGACTAGAATCATGGGAAGATAGTGATGGACATGCTCCCCTAGATGTGTGATGTTGATCTCAAGCTTCCTGCTAGAGAAGTTAGGTCTATATATTCGATTCCTCTGCCATCTTGGTTCTATTAGTGGTTAGATCGATATAGTTGATGCCATCCAATATTGTAGCAAAGGATGGATAAGATGGGAGTGGAAGTAGGTTAGGGAGGATAAGAGGTTGTAGGTTATTTAGGGACTCTATATGGGAAGTGGTATCCTCGCTTAACTTACTTAATTTGGCTACTACATCTTTCTCTCCATGTTGTCATGCCTTATTTCCATACTGCTTCTTAACTTCTTGTATCTTCTTGACTCTAACTTAGAGACGGAGTTCTATGAATGAGGGGTGTATGTAATTCCCCCACCTAATCTAATTATTTTACAATGTAATAATAACCTACTACCTAAATGATTGTTCTCTATGCTTGATTCTGATAAGTATTATTAGTATACGTACGAGCTATGCATGTGCTAGCTGCATACCCACACCTCACACAAATATACTGGTAACCCATAGCTTATTATGTTAGGAAATTAATAATTAATATTTAAGTTTGATTACCAAAGTTTGCTCAATAGTTATGCTTGATTAGTGGTTAGTTGATGATTATCCTTAAGCTTGATTAATAATTAATTAATTACAATAATTTATTAGTATTAATTCAACATTTAATCTATTAAGATTCTCACAAATCCATTTTGGTTTGATTAACCCATATAAATATATATTATCATTAAGTTAACACTGTTATTTTATCATATTAGAATTACTATTTAATTATTTATATTTTCCATTACCTGACAAGGTCTACTGACCTCGAGGCAATTCAAGGATGGGAGGATATGGGAATGGCTCGAGGAGTAAGCATGGGGGGAGATGTTTGGCATTAAATTCAAAGGAGTGGTGGAAATTTATGGCATTTATGATTGGTAGTCGACATTGATTGGGGAAGGTTGACATAAGTGCGGGAAGAGGAGAACTGAGAGGGAGTTAATTTTTCTTTTGTTCTTTTTGGGGTTTGAAGTGGGGAAGGAAGAGGAAGAGATAATTGGGAGGAGGAGGAAACCAAGGGAAAAGAGTGAGAAGTGAAAACTTAGATTACTTTGTAGTTTGAAGGGTGTTGGATCTAATCTGGACACATTACACCTGCAATTAGACTTGGGCTTGGAGGGATATGGAACTTGTGTAGGTTTCTTGGGCTAGGAAGTTAGATAGACTTTCCTAGTTGGCAGAGTGACATATTCAGTCTAGTGGTCCATCAAGAGCACCAAAACCGTGCCATTGTATCAGGTATTCTTCTTTTTGTTGTTCAATTTATATAAATTTATATAAATCATTTTCTTTACATTTTTTAGTGTTTTTAATATGTTGTAACAAATATATATACATTGAGTTGTAAAATATCTTTCTTTTGTGTTGTGAGTTTATGTGAAATTTGTATTTATGGTTTCAGGACCTAGGGATGGGTCCTCACACATGGCTTAATTTCCCCATTTCTACTGCCATTATAAAGTAGGAAGGATGGGCTTGAGAAAGAAGTCATCAAGGATAACATCCTAGTTGTACTTTGTAATGCATTAGTATTCATCACACTGAAATTTCTTCTTAAGTTCAATCCCTAGGAGCTAAGGTTAAGACATGTCATTAATCAAGGGCTTAGTGATATATACCCCATATGTCATGCCTTGAGATCAAGAACAAGGGGTATCATCTAGAGACATAATTTCATATAAATGAAGAAGTGACCACCAGAGGCAATGGGAATTAAATAGAGGCCAATCTATAGGTAACACTCCTTAGATGTAGAAATGTCTCAAGAGCCTCATAAGATTTCCAATTTCTCTAACAAATCTGCCAAAAATATTAACATAAGAATGAGTAAGAAACAATTCTAAAAAAAATTCCTTTCAAAGGCCACTTTCTAAGTGGTAGATCTTAGCTAACCCAATGTCAAAAGAGGAGTTTCCAAGGCTCCTAACCTAGGATATTTGATTCAGATATTTGGCACACAATACCCTTGTATGTAGGATGGCTTTGATGATACTCAAAACAGCAAATTCTCAAGAAAATAAATTGAGCTCCCAATTAAATTTGTTAAATATTATGATGTAGTTAGGCTTGGACCATAGAAATTTCATATTAATTTTGGACAAATAGGTCCAAACTCCATGTTTTGATGCTCATATGGAGATGTCAATATTTTTATTGGACTCCTCTTTCGGAGAGGTGCAAGATCGATCTAAAGATCATCTTAATCCGATGAGCAGAACATTTATTTTGAATTTATTCAAAATATATGCAGGTTGGCCTTAAGGTTTTGTGCCCCAGCAGTTGTGTCAGACACCCTCACTGATGGATATAAATTGGTCAACGTTGGAGGACATTTTCACTCATCTTATCCTCACACATTTCTCTCTCCTCATCTGATTCGTTCGATGACCTTGGAGGCCCTTCTCTCCACATGTGGGAAATTTCAGCAGCATCTCTTTTCTGTTCTCGGCCTAGGGTTTATGTAGCAGCTTTGACCAGCATTGACTTTGGTCAACACAAGGTCAAACGGACCTGAAACTCTCCCTAAATTTAGATCTTTCAAATCCACATTTTTTGGCACTATTCCTGAGGCTAGATGTTGAATTTGAATTTGTTGCATTGACCTAGATGCTGTTGTTGTTTGCGTTGACCGTTGACTAATAGCATTGACTTTTGGGTTGACTTTTGAGCTGACCGTTTTGGTTGTCCTAGAGGGTTGTGCGCCATTGCAATTTGCTAGTTGGCTGGCCATATTGAGATTTTGCAGGTTGAAGCATCCTGTTGACCACCGTAATGCACCAACACACTTATATATTTCTGGCTTGTCTTCTGTCGATCTACTGGTATGTTCTATCAGCATTTTACTTTATTGTTTATGTGATTGTTGACTGATATTTGGATAAAAAGTAAAGTTGCATCAAGCATAGAACATCTACAAAAATTTACATTTCATGAGGGTATTTTCCAGGAATAAGTTACCTTCAAAGGTACCCAATGGGATGAATATAAAACATGTGGTGTGACTAATACTTTGTTATAGATTTGAACTTATAATCTTGAGTTAAGGATTCAATGATGCATTTATGAATGTTATTTTCCACCCTCAAGACAACAACCTCCCAAGAGTCCCAAGGCGACCCTTGAAAGGTGAAACCCAAAAAGTTGAAGGTTTGGTCCAATAGAATCTATGTCCAACTCTAAGAGGCTAGCTAACAACGAAAATATTAGTAGCTAAAATTCACTCATGGGACATTTTTTTTTTCAAGTCAATGGCTAATTTTTTAAAATAAATTACCCAAATTTCATACAATAGAAGTATTTTACAATAAAAATACACCAAAATTATTTACAAACTATATAATTTTTTTAGAAATTTGAATAATTTTACAAAACATGGCCAAACATTTTGTGATTGAAATTTTAAGAATTTAGTAAGATTTTAATATAAGAATGAATCCTTAAAATTTTAGTGAAGAATAGGTCATTGGTTCTATTTGTAACACTATCTCTCAGCCCACTAATATTCGCCCTCAAGACCAAACAAAAAGTATCTAAACAATTTATAATATTGACCCAAAAAAATATAAACCTTAAAAGTCACTTAAAAAGAATCATCACTAAAATATCCATTAATCATCACCAAAAATTTTATTACCGTGTTCATTACCCATTTGTATCCCATAAAATTTGAGAAAAGATATGCTTTGAATTAAACCCAAATCAACTTTCAAACCTAACATGTACCAAGGGCTTATTCAAGGGACAACCTTGCTTCACCCAACCAGTAACCTTAGTTCTATTGATGTAACCTTGCTTCTTTTGATGGATACTAATGTTGAGATATATGCCAAAAAAAAAAAAAATCAAACACTATAAGAATAGAGGGACCAAAACAATGGTTTAAAGCATTTCCATATAAAAAGGCCATTTCTCTCCCCTGATGCAGGTGATTAATTCGAAGGATTTGGATGGCCACATGGCCTCTCGGTGCGCAAGCAGCTGGCCTCACCTCGGGGCTGCACCTGTGTCCAGCGTGAGTGCTTTAAATTTTCTCCACTGGGTACCTGCTACATTCATTCCCCGACACCTGCAACATTCACTCTTGCGTATTGTGCCTCAACCTCTGTGTTTTATTCTCTGGCCATTTATGGCCAATGGATCCAACTCCAATTCACATTTGTTCTGGTTCTCTTTCCGGTTTTCTCTCCATCGTGCCCTGCAAGCCTCTATCTTCAACTATACCAACCCTTGTATCGCCTCTGCCCTTCACGTTGATCCTCAACCTCCCTCTGAACTCTCATTCCATGCCTTACATACCCAGCATTCACCCGAAGCAATGCCTCGCTGACACCGCATGAGATGTTGCCACGGAGGAGGTAGAGGCTCTCCCTCCCGCCCTCCAATTCTTGCTATGGCGGAGTGCACTGTGGCCTTCTCTGTGGCTATGGATGCTCCAGAAGTATCTGACCCTCAATTACTTTCGCCCCAACTTTCAATTCGCCTCCCGAAGATTCAGCATAGCCATTCTGGCTTTGGCACCAGGAAGTTCCCTCGAAAGTCCACACTCTCTCGCTCATCCTCCCCGCAACCAAGAAAAACAGTGGGTCTTCCTGTCAAAAGCGTGGAGAATGCTTCAGACAGTGGAGGGAGCAACTCTGCAGAAGGAGCCCATCAAAATGACAATGAAGCGGACAAAGGAGCACACTCAACCTCCACTCCAGAGCTAGCTCCCCAGCTGTCCAAGAAGGATGATGCCCTGTCAGACTATGGTTGATTCATCGTTGAAGAAACAACTCTCATGGAGCACCATCATGCATAGGACCAGCCATGGATCTCCTCTTTTCCGGTATTTACATGCTTCTCTATTGTTTCTCTGTTTATCTTTCCATTTTCCAGCAAACTCAGTCTTTTAATTCTATGTTAATCGCTGGTTTCCCCAAGAAAGGTAGCTCTCTTAATGTCATGCTTAACTCTCTAAGGGTTGGTTTCCCCCCAAAGGGCAACCCAATTTTTGAATTTTTGAAATATCTTCTTCCAACAGAGATTGGCTAATTCAACAACCCCTGCGATGAAGCTCGAATGTATTCTTTTTTTGTACTATATAAATTTTAAGTAGAAAAAAAAAACCATTTCTCTTGATATTAAACCATCTTAAAGTCAATTGTAAGGCATCGATGCGGTAAGAAAATGTAATATTCTTTTGCTATCAGCATTATATTATTCTATGAAGGTGTACAGTGTGTAGGGGACTATGAAATTTCTACATTCTTACACCCTTACAAATTCATTCATTGATGAATAAAATAAATGTATGTAAATCAAATTTTACGTTTTTGCATATGAACATTTGCATTAGCCTCATACGTAACTCTCGTTTGGGAATTATTTAGAGCTCCACTTGTAAGAAACTTCTAGGATTTGCTAGGCTTTGCTGCCAAGACAGGTAACTCGGTATATTACACATGGATGATAAAGTATTTGATAAACAATATGGCAAGTTGTGGTATGCAACGAATTAGATCAGAGATTGGATTGGATTGTCTGGGGAAATACAATTACGTTTAAGGGCTCACTCTCAGCGTCGAGTCCTTTAGAGTGAGATTTTATTGAGGTCACAGAGAGAGATAGATTTCAGAGGTAGGGTTCTTGTAGATTTCAGTGCAAAATTCAATGCACAAATTGAAGGAAATCTACATATTAGTTTTAGAGAACCTGATGTTAAAACCTTTAGAGTGCAACTTGTACAACTTATAAGTAGTTCCCGACGTCAAACCCTAGGGAGTGCCCTTGGTAACCCTGAAAATATCTCAAATATTTATTAAGACCCTAAAATTACTTACACGACATCTGCTTTTGATTGGCTGTCACTGTAGATCATTGGTCTGCCGTGACCCACAAGGCAGCACCTAATCCAAAATTTATGATTAGATTTTTGGCTGTCATTATAAATCGTAGGTCCGTAGTGACCCACAAAGCGGCAACTAATCCAAAATTTATGATTCAATTTAGGGCTGATACATGGCCACACACTCACACAGGCATTTCTATCTTGAAGGTGCCTACATTCCAACCAAATAATAATGAGTCTATCAATTCATGAATTTAATTTTAGATAGGGAAAGTGCTAATCTTACCTCCCACCCATTCAAACGAGTGTACCTCAACTCTTAAAATTTTACGATTGTACCTTTAACTCTTAAAAATTTTGCACCATTTTTCTATAAATGTGTCATTTTTCCCGTATTTTTTAAACATTAAAAATTATACAACTAAGAAGATTAGTTAACATTTTTGGAGTAAGTGCAATATTTTTAATAATTTCGGGATATAAATTTTAAAAAGTTTGAATAAGGGTAATGATGGACAACATCAGGTACTACCTTATAAGATGTTCAAATCTGAATTCCAATTCAAAAACCTTTTTTTGGAGAAAAAAAATTAGAGTTGTTTTTAAGTGTAATTTTTAAAAGTTTTATGTAGATTTTTGTTAGGACTTGGGCAGAAAATTTTGTGGTGAAATTTTAATTTGTGTTGTTTAAATTAGTTTTTTTGACTGCATATATAAATTCAGTGCTCTCAAAAAAAATTTAGGCATTTAGATTGTGCAAAATTCATCCATCAAACTTGTGATTTCAATGAATCCCTGTAGAATTATATCTGAAAATAAACCTGAAAACCTTTCAAAAAGTTGCACTTAAAGACTTCAATGAATCCTTGCCGGATTAGATCAGAAAATAAACCTAAAAACTTTTCAAAAAGTCGCACTTAAAGACCACAACTAGGAAAAAAATGGATATGTGACACTCTGAGCTAGGCAAAGATACGTGAAATAAGATTTTCACATCTCAAGGTTGGAATTAAAACTTGGGGGTTGTCTACACAATCAATTTCAAATTGAGAGTTTGAAGTGGAAATAGATTTAACACCTTCAAAAACTTTAAGATACCCAAAACTTAACAGCGTGAACATGAATTTCCAAAATTTTCAACCAAATTTTATCAAAATCTTTGTTAAAAATTTTATTATTTTCAAATATATACAAAACTTCCCAGAAAGCAAAGTAAAGTGAGAATTTGTTTAGAAATAAAAGGATCAATAATAGATCGAACAGAACATAGAGTTTCTTGTTTTCCTTCGACTTTGTTAAGCAAGAATTACCGTGAGGATAGGAGGCCATCCGGTTATTAAACTCTGAAGTTTCAGAATCTGAAGTGATTGCGGCATTGAAATCTTTTGCACATGATAAATGTCCGGGGCCGGATGGGTGGCCAGCTGAATTTTATATCCATTTCATTGACATTATGGGGGGGGGGGAGGGAATTACTGCTATTGTTGAACAGGGTCGTATTTTGGGACATATTCCCTCCAACATGAACACCACCTTTTTGGCGCTTATTCCTAAGATTTCTGATCCTAAGGACTTCGCAGATTTTAGACCTATTTCCCTTTGCAATCTTATATATAAAATCTCATCTAAAATCATAGCCAACGAGATTAGGGGGACTTTATCAAAATCCATCTCTAGGGAGAAATATGGATTTCTGAAAGGCCGATCTATTCATGATGTTGTCGCTATTGCTCAGGAAGTTTTACACTCCATGCATGTGGAGAAAAGGGATGCACTCATATTGAAAATTGATCTCCTTAAAGCATATGGCAAATGTGATTAGTCATATATTCGCCTACTTCTGCTGAAGGCTGGTGCTCCTATGGGGGTCATATGCTGGATTCTGAGTTGTATCTCCACGGTCAGATACGTTGTCATCATTAATGGGAAGCCTACCTCATTTTTCGGTGCAGAACGTGGATTGAGGCAAGGATGTGCATTATCGCCCCTCATCTCCATCCTTCTTATGGATGGTTTCAGCTACCTTATGAAGATGGCAACATAAGTTGGATACATTGTTGGTTTCTCCTTTTCCAAATCTGTGAGTATCTCCCACTCCTTATTTGTTGATGATATGCTTATTTTCGGGAAACTTGTTAGAAATCATTGGTTTTATATTCACTTTATGCTCATACGATTTGCGGCTGCCACTAGTTTAAGTATCAACAAGGAAAAATCTTTTCTCATATTTGATTCTGGGGATGGGGGAGAAATTTCCTTTATTGCTGATTTTCTTAGGGTGCAAACAAGAAGGGCAACAGATGGTTTTCTATACCTTGGCTTTAGAATCAAACCATGTGGTTATAGAATTAATGACTGGTTATGGCTAGTTGAGAAATTCAAACTCAAAATCTCGAGATGGACCCATAAGTGGTTATCACTGGGTGGACGTTTTATTATGATCCAGGCGGTACTGGCCCAGCTCATCATTTACTGGGGTCATCTCTATTACATTCCGGAACACATCATTTCTCAGATCAATGCTGTCATTGCTAGGTTTTTATGGGGTGAGTCTAGTATGCAAAATAAATATTACCTTTGTAAGCTACACATATTATTTTGCCCAAAAAATCTAGGGGGATGGGGCATTATTAATGCAAGAGCTTTCAATTTGACTTTGTTGGTCAAATCACTATGGCAGGCTCTTCACAAAAATGGGATCTGGCTGGACATCATCTCTTGCAAATATATTCTGAATGACCCTATGAGATTGATTTATTGTCAACAATTGACATTACCGTGCTCCTCATCAGCCATATGGATCGGTTTCAAAAAGATATTACATATCCTAGCTAGAGGTCTGGCATGGAGGTTTCGAAATGGCTATATGATTCTACTGAGCGGGGATAAAATCTGTGGTCTGCCTGACACTCCGATCATCAGCAACCGGTTGCTGCATAAATTAACGCACAAGGGTATTTATTTTTTGTCTCAGGTGATATTATGCTGGGAATACAACGTGCCTGTCATCAAATCGGCTACACAGATGGGCCTTTCTAGACGGGATGCTGAAGAATGGGCGAATTACAGAAGGTATATTCAGGCTGCTGGTCTTTCCCTCTCTAATGATGGGGACAAACTAGTGTGGGATGGAAAAATGAGGAATGATGCTCTAGTGGTGAAAAGCTTATACTCCAATATTATCCTATTTGATATCATGGACTGCATCTCTCCTGGATTCTGGAAGTTCTGGCATAGGAAGATTCCGACTAAAATCCTTCGGTTTGGTTGGTTGGTATGGAAGGGAAAGATACTAACATGGGATGGCCTAATGAGACGAGGAATGCATGGACCGGGAAGATGTGTATTCTGTTTTAACTATGATGAATCTTTAGATCACTTATTTATTACATGTCCCAGGGTGGCTTACATTTGGCTACTATTCAGTAAATATCTCATCAAGCCAATTTGGTCTCCAAAAAACTTTATGGACGCAGCTCTTCGATGGGATCAAGTGAGGGGGAAATTTCAGTCATTGCCTTTCTTTTTCGTTTGGGAAATATGGCGGGCTAGAAACTGGTACATATTTGATGGTATTCCTATAATAATTCCTCATATCTATAATGCTATTATGAGCTGGATTAGTGTCAGGGAACCTGCCTTGGAAAATGTTATTGATGGGTCTAGACGTATTCGACCTCATCCTATCTCCCTTCCAGCTATTTTCTTTAACGGTGCATGTGTGGATGGGATCATGGGATGTGGGGTTTGGATCAAGCTATCACAGAAGGAAAGGATTCATATTTGTTGGAATGGGGAGGGGCACAAACAATTTGGCGGAACTTATGGTTCTTTGGTGTGGCTTATTGGCCACTTGCAATATGGGATTGGAACGGATTTTTATCTATGGCGACTCCAAGTTTATTATACAGGCTATTCTCGATCACACCTCCCCATCCTCTATAGCATCTCATGGATGGTTCAAGAGGACTAGATACTTGTGGGTGAAATTGGACTATGCCCCTCTACAGCATGTTTACAGAGAGAACAACACCAGGGAGGATGGCTTATCAAAAAAAGGTTTGGGTATGGCTTTTGGTATTTTGCAAGTGGCACACTTCAGGAACAATATAATAGTTTGGACAAATAATATTCCCATCCCTTAATATATGCTTTTCAGAGAATTTGGTTTTGATGTCAAGGAGCCTACATACTTTTCTGGTTTTTTTCCTCCAACGGCAGTTGTGTCTTTTCATTAATTTACTTCACCCAACTGCAAGCGAGCCTATTTTTAGACTGGAAAAATGTGGGTTGTGGATTTTGTGAGATCGATTGCCTGCATATCTGTGTCTTCTTCATAATTTTCTTCACCCAACTGCAAGTGAGCCTGTATATAGACTAGAACAGTGATGGGCGGTGGATGTTGTGGGATCTATTGCATGTGTTATATATAATATACTCTTTCGACATCTCTGTCATGTAGGTTGTGGATGTTGTGGGGTCTATTGCTTGTTTTTCTGTTTTATTTACTCCATCGACAACTCTGTCATCTTCACATTTATTTTCCTCTTCCGGCAGCAAGCGAGCCTGTTTCTTGTGGAACTATGTGGACTGTGGATATTGATGGATTTTTTCTACTCGTCGTGCCAGTTTTCCCATATGTGGCTATGGTAGATCCTTCTATTCTGCTATTTGATGGCAGGTAGGGGCTCACATCTACGAGGTTGGAATATTCCCCATGATGTATACATGATTTTCATAAACTATCCATGCTAAATTTGTCATATTTTTCCAATATGCATATGGGGGATCCTTTTATATTTTGTGAGAAATTATCTGCTAGAATATAAGTTACATGTGATGGGTATGTTTGCCATATCACAATATTTACTGTTCATAGGGGCAATACTGTTTATTTTCAGAAGTGATTATCACTACACTTCTTATGTTGTATGATGCACTGTTTTTGTTTATCATGATATAAAACAACGTTTTTTTTCCTTTAACGTTTTTTTTTCCTTATGAAAAAAGAAAAAAAGGTAAAGGATAGAATCTAGAACGTTGCTAATTTACCCCGGAAAATTCTTATTTTGAGAAAATTCAGCGGAGATATTGATTTTGACCCTACCGTAAATCATGGATGATTCCAAAAATGTCGAAGAAGAAATGTGTGCGCTCTCTTGTTTATTTTTGTAATTTTGATAAAAAGTTTATTTGGATGGGTTAGAATTGTAGATTTTATTCTTCATATTATTAGAATGTTGTGAAGAATTTTTAACATGGGTAATATATATATATATATATATATATATATATATATATATATATATATATATATATATATAATAAAAAGTATAATTATACAAAAAAAACTATTAATAAAAAAAATTGAAAGTGAAGATTTATATATAGTTTTTAAAATATAATTTAAATAATAAAAATGTATAATTAAAAAAAAAAAAAAAAAAAAAAAAAAAAAAAAACATTATTAATAAAGAAAAAAAATTGAAGTGAAGATTTTTATAGTGATAAATATAATGTCTTTTTTTTTTATAGAAAATTGTTTGGATGTTCACTTTCTTTAGGGTGGACACTTCATCTATCATTAAGGACCATTGTTTTCTGCTCCAAATAATAGGTGGAATGTTCACCCAAAAAGTCTATATAATTTTTTCTAGAAATAGTTTCCAGCAAAAGAACATTAATAACAAAAAAATTATGAGAAAATGACTTACAACAAATTCTAACCAAAATAACTTCTCTCTAAAAATAGATGGAGAAAATTCCAACCAAAAATACCAAAACCTAAACATTTAGACTAAGCCAGCAGAAAATGACTACAGAAAATGTTGCAATGAAGATCAATGAACAGGTAGATAAGATGTTCATGTAGTGAAAATAAGAAACATGGGAGATAAAAATGCATCAAATTTGGCGAACTGCAAGGGATTAGTTTTAAGTTGACAAAGAGATATATTTGTATTTTCAATAAAAGCATTATGAAAGCAAGTCATCTTTAATGCTATTTAAAAAAAATAGATTTATTTTTCTTATAAATAACATAAATCAAGATTTCACCTCAAATTTTTCAGTTGGATTCTGTCCAAAAATTCCACCAGAATTTTCAAAAAGTCCCAATAAAGACAACTCCCTATGAAAGTAATATCTATATACATTAAATGGTGACTGCCATTGCGGTGTTTAAGTAACTAATTTGTTTATTTTATATTTTCTAAGGTTTTGTAGTATATTTTTTAGATTAATTTACTTAAAAGTACGGTAGAGATTTCTTTGAATCATAAGTTTGAGTTGTAAACTCTCCACAATCATAATCCAAGTTTCCCAAATGATTTTAGGAGTAGAGATTTCTTTGAATCACATGTTTGAAAGAGTTGAGATTTCTTTGAATCACAAGTTTGAGTTGTAAACTCTCCATGATCATAATCCAAGTGTCCCAATTTTTTTTTAGAGTGTTGAATCCATATATCAAGTAAAAAACCTATTTTAAATAACAAAATTAAAGATTGACCAAAATAATTTCCCCTGATTCGAACCAAAAATTCTAACATGTGTAGAAATTTCCGATCCAAAAACTCCCAAACATAACATGTTTAGAAAATTCCGAACAAAAACTCCAAAACTTTTACACTAACGCAGTCTTTAATTGCATAAGATTGTTGTAGTTTTTATCAATATTTATAGGGATGGCCAAATTACTGTGATCAAACAACATCCTAAAAGGACTTACAAAGATTTGGTTATCAGAGATCAGCAAGGACTTTGTTGAAAAGTTAGGCACAGGAAAAGGGCAGAATACAAGATCCCAAAAGCTATATAGAGAAACAATCCTCTATCTATCCCATAAACTATATTTAGCCTTGTTTACGTTAAAATAACTTCTTCTTCTACCAAGTATATCCGCTATATTTCACTGAGCTTCAACAAACTGATGTATCATGCCAGTAGCTGTGGGTGTAGGCATGGGCGTGGGCTTGGGTGTTGGCGATGGGATTGGCTTCTTACCCCAATAACCAGAAGACGATCGATGGAGGCGACAATGAAAGGAGCCCTCGTGAGTGGTGGGAGATCATAGGCATGATTTATGCTCCGATTTTGGAGAAGAAACACTCGTCGTAAGATATTGATCTGACGACAAAGTGATGCTCATATACTTTGGCGATCTTGTTTCCAACTGTGACTTCAAACCATGGCCATGAATAGTCAAAGACATCATTCCTCTACAGCAAAGCAACGCAAGAAGATGAAGAAGAAGATGATAATGATAAAAAAGTAAATTCAAAATCCAGAAGCCTAGGACTGAGAAAAAGAGATCAGAACCTAATAAACAAACCAAAAAGGAAATTAGTAGTCAATATAGAGAAAGGCCTAACTGTCGGGAGCCTGGTGAACTACAAGGTATCTGACGAGTGTGTTTATATAGAAATTTTTTTGTTGGTTAACAATAATGGAGAGGGGGGGAGGGGAGAGTTCGCCCTTATCTTCAAAACTTCTGGCTCTCTCACTCTGTCGGCCTCCTCCAAAAGCTTCGTGCTCATGGCCCCCAACCAACACTGAAAGGATCTAAGCAAAGTTATCCATCATCGCGTTCCTTTGCTTTTCGAGGGCCTCCTCAAGAAATATTTTGATAGGATCTCCTGGTCCCTCATCTTTCTTTTCATCCCCCATGGGCGGTCATCGAGTTTTGCGAGGCTGATCTTGTAAAGGTTTAGCCAGATCGAGCCCTAACTCCTTATACCCCGACCTCGTTGGGGACATGAAAAGAAGGATCGAGAAAGAACAAACTGCTCTTATACCACTGATCCGGATTTATGCAGGAACGCAACAGAATACACATATAACCACAAATAAAAAAATTCAGCGGAAATAACACCTCATTTCATTAATATCAAAGAACTAAAATCTGTTTACAGATAGAATGGAGATAAAATAGCTAGGGCACTAGTAGCTTATCTATGAGAAGAAATGTGGTGGCTACAGACCTCCCAACTCTGTGCTATAATGAGGCTCAAAGGCCTATATATTATTGAGAAACAATGGAAAACCATAAACATCCAAAAACCTAACCCTAGGAGATGAAATGCCAGAATGTGGGCCCCATCAAGGTAAATTGGTACATCAATTTGTCGGGATCGTAACTTTGGCATACTATCTCCATTTGACGCACATGATGCATCGTTAGAAAGATCTATCTGAAGACTACAATTATTTATTGCGAATATCAATTCTAGAACAACATCATATTCGTCAGAGAAGCGATGCCCAAAAACATCGTTTAGGGCCTCAAAATGGCTCCGGAAGTTCAGGACCCGAAAAAACTACTAAAAATAGTAAACTATGCTATTATTAAGGAAACTGAAAAACTGAAAGAAACAATGGTGGGGCCCCAAGTGGAATAGGCAGGTGGCCACCAATATCCACCTGGATCACCTAACATTGGTAGAGTTTTCCTATAATAATAGTTTCCACGGTTTAATCAGGATGCCTCCTTATCCAACTCTATATAGGATTCCATGTAAGACACCATTGATTTGGGAAATGTTAGAGGAAAAAGTAACAGTAGGGATGAAATTGGTCCAGGAAATGGAGGAACGGGTAATGAAGATTCGACATAGGTTAAAGGAAGCACAAGATAGAAATAAGTGTTATGTTGATGCACATAGCACTGATTTAAGTTTTGAAGTGGGAGACCAAGCTTTTATTCTTATTCGACCCAATAAAAGCACCATTCAATTTGGGAAAGGGATGAAGTTGTCACCTAGATTTATATGACCTTTTAGAATCAAATAGAAATTGGACCGATTATATATTGTCTTGTACTACCACACCCCAATTGCATAAAACTCATGATATTTTTCATGTATCTATTCTACAACATTATGTTTTTGATGTATATCACAAACTCAATTGGAGGGAATTATAGGTCTCGAATGTGGGAACCGTAATGGTTGAACCATTATGCATATTGGATCATAGGGTTTGATGGCTCAGGTGCCACTTAATGGACCATGTTAAGGTCCAATGAGAAAGTATAACCTGCGATCTGTTACCTGGGAGGATGCAAAGACTATACGTCATGAATACCCCTCACTTTTGACCATTTTTTATGCCCATTTTGACCTATATAGTTACCTATGTTGAGGTCCTATTTGTATTTTCAAGTTGTTTTATTTATGAATGCTATGTAATAATGATGCATTTCAGTTGGAGAAATAAACTTACTTATATAAAACACTTTATGGATGATGTTCTGTTGATTGAAGTATCTAATGTATGACTTATTTGAAGTATGATTTACTTCTAGCATGCTGATATTATTTGAAAAATTTGTGGGTATGTAGATACTAGACCTAATAACATGATTATTTTGATCATATATATATATATATATATATATATATATATATATATATATATATATATATATATATATATATATTTGTTATGTATATGATTTAATGAGAGCTAACCGACATATTGGAAGGGACTATGTGATAGCCAAGGTCCACGCTAGTGATTGGGGGTGTCAAGGCATCCAACGAGGGATGGTATGATGCACATTGTTTTATTATATTTTGCATATATTTGATATAAACTATTATGAAATGGTATAAGGTGTATATTGTGGGTTAAATGACTACCCAACTAGATTATTTGATGACACAACATTCAACCAGTGTTATAGTGTGGTCCATGTCAGGGTGTTTACCCTAGTCCTTTTTGGAGAGTGGAGGAATTTCCCACCAAGTAAACTCCAAGACTAGAATCATGGGAAGATAGTGATGGGCATGCTCCCCTAGATGTGTGATGTCGATCTTAAGTTTCCTACTAGAGAAGTTAGGTTGATATAGTCGATGCCTCCGCCATCTTGGTTCTTTCAGTGGTTAGATCGATATAGTTGATGACATAACATATTGTAGCAAAGGAAGGATAAGATGGGAGTGGAAGTAGGTTAGGGAGGATAAGAGGTTGTAGGTTATTTAGGGACTCTATATGGGAAGTGGTATCCTCACTTGAATTACTTAATTTGGCTACTACATCTTTCTCGACATTTTGTCATGCCTTATTTCCATATTGCTTCTTAACTACTTGTATCCTCTTGACTCTAACTTTGTGACGAAGTTCTCTAAATGAGGGGTGTATGTAATTCCCCCACCTAATATAATCATCTTACAATGTAATAATAAGCTACTACCTAAATGATTGTTCTCTGTGCTTGATTCTGATAAGTATTATTAGTATACGTGTGAGGTATGCATGTGCTAGCTGCATACCCACACCTCACTCAAATACGCTAGTAACCTGTAGCTTATTATGTTAGGCAACTAATAATTAATATTCAAGTTTGATTAGCAAAGTTTGCTCAATATTTATGCTTGATTATTGATTAATTGATGATTATCCTTAAGCTTGATTAATAATTAGTTAATTATCAATAATTTATTAGTATTAATTCAACATTTA
The DNA here is from genome assembly GCA_034641835.2 of Pinus albicaulis. Classification (NCBI taxonomy): domain Eukaryota; kingdom Viridiplantae; phylum Streptophyta; class Pinopsida; order Pinales; family Pinaceae; genus Pinus; species Pinus albicaulis. The sequence continues at coordinate 564,749,711 of CM076580.1, read as the reverse complement.
ATCTATTAAGATTCTCATGAATCCATTTTGGTTTTATTAACCCATAAAAATAAATATTATTATTAAGTTACAACTATTATTTTATTATATTAGAATTACTATTTTAATTATTTATATTCGCCATTACCTGACAAGGTCTACTGACCTCGAGGAAATTCAAGGATGGGAGGATATAGGAATGGATAGAGGAGTAAGCTTGGGGGGGAGACATTTGGCATTAAATTCAAAGGAGTGGGGGAAATTTATGGCATTTATGATAGGTAGTCGACATTGATTGGGGAAGGTAGACATAAGTGCGGGAAGAGGAGAAATGAGAGGGAGTTCATTTTTATTTTGTTATTTTTGGGGTTTGAAGTGGGGAAGGAAGAGGACGAGATAATTGGGAGGAGGAGGAAACCAAGTGAGACGAGTGAGAAGTGAAAACTTAGATTGCTTTGTAGTTTGAAGGGTGTTGGATCTAATCTGGACACATTATACCTGCAATTGGACTTGGGCTTGGAGGTATAGGGAACTTGTATAGGTTTCTTGGGCTAGGAAGTTAGATAGACTTTCCTATTTGATAAAGTGGCATATTTAGTCCGGTGGTCCCATCAAGAGCACCAAAACTATGCCATTGTATCAGGTATTCTTCTTGTTGTTGTTCAATTTATGTAAATTTCTATAACTCATTTTATTTACATGTTTTACTGTTTTTAATATGTTGTTGTCGTTGTAAAATATCTTTCTTTTATGTTGTGAGTTTATGTGAAATTTGTATTTATGGTTTCAGGACCTAGGGATGGGTCCTCACACATGACTTAATTTCCCCATTTCTACTGCCATTATAAAGTAGGAAGGATGGGCTTGAGAAAGGAGTCATCAAGGATAACATCCTAGTTTTACTTTGTAATGCATTAGTATTCATCACATTGAAATTTATTATTAAGTTCAACCCCTAGGAGCTAAGGTTAAGACATGTCATTAATCAAGGGCTTAGTGATCATATACCCCATATGTCATGCCTTGAGATCAAGAACATGGGGTCTCATCTGGAGACATACTTTCATATAAATGAAGAAGTGACAACCAAGGGAAATGGGAACTAAAGAGAGGCCAATCTAGAGGTAACACTCTTTCAATGTAGAAATGTCTCAAGAGCCTCATAAGATTTCCAATTTCTCTAACAAATCTGCCAACAAGATTAACATAAGAATGAGTAAGAAATAATGCTCAAAAAGAAATTCCTTACAAAGGCCACTTTCTAAGTGGTATAGCTTAGCTAACCCAATGTCCAAAGAGGAGTTTTCAAGGCTCCTAACCTGGGATATTTGATTCATATATTTGGCACACAATACCCTTGTATGTAGGATGACTTTGATGATATTCAAATCAACGAATTCTCGAGAAAAGGAATTGAACTCCCAATTAAATTTGTGAAATCTTATGATGTAGTTAGTCTTGGCCGATAGAAAATTCATGAGGGTATTTTCCAGGAATAGGTTACCTTCAAAGCTACCCAATGGGATGAATAGAAAACATGTGGTACAACTAATACTTTGCTATAGATTTGAACTTATAAGCTTGATTTAAGGATTCACTGATGCATTTATCGATGTTATTTTCCACCCTCAAGACAACAACCTCCCAAGAGTCCCAAGGTGACCCTTGAAAGGTGAAACCCAAAAAGTTGAAGATTTGGTCCAATAGAATCTAAGTCCAACTTTAAGAGGAGTTTACAGTACAAAAATCACCAAATTATTTACAAACTATATATATATTTTTTAGAAATTTCAATATTTTTACAAAAACATGGCCAAACATTTTGTGATTGAAATTTTAAAAATTTAATAAGATTTTAATATAAAAATGAATCCTTAAAATTTTACTAAAAAATAAGTCATTAACTCTATTTGTAACACTATTTCTAGAGCCAATAATATTCCCCTCAAAACCAAACAAAAAGTACCCAAACAATTTATAATATTAACTCAAAAAAATATCACTCAAAAAGAATCATCACTAAAATAACCATTAATCATCACCAAAATGTTCATTACCAATTTATATCCCATAAAATTTGGAAAATGATATCCCTTCAATTAAACTCAAATCAACTTTCAAACCTAACATGTAGGCAAGTGCTTATTCAAACGACAGCCTTGCTTTACCACACGAGTAACCTTACCTCTATTGATAGATATTACTTACTTCTATTGATGGATACTAATGTTGAGATATTTGAAAGAAAAAAAAGATAATTAAACACTATAAGGATATTTGAAAGAAAAAAATGATCCTTAAACACTATAAGGATAGAGGGACCAAAACAATGGATTAAAGCATTGCCATATAAAAAAGGCCATTTCTCTGGATTTTAAACGATCTCAAAGTCAAAGTCAATTGTAAGGCATCGATGCGGTAAGAAAATGCAATATTCTTTTGCTATCAGTATTATATTCTTCTATGAAGTGTGTACAGAGTATGGGTTAAGATGAAATTTTTAGCAATTTTTTTTTAAATTTATTTTATATGAAATTTTTACATTCGCAATTTTTTTTAAATTTATTGATAAATAAAATAAATGGGTATAGTAATTCAAAAATTTTGATAAGATTATGAAAAATTTTGATCATTTTTTCTGAAAATTTGGGTTGCAATTGTTACACTTCAATAATTTGGATGATTTTTTAATAGTGCTGAATTCATTTTCACCATCAAAAATGCAATTCAAACACTTTAACTATCTAATTTTTTGAAATTATCCAAATTCAAACAAAAAAAACTACAATCCAAACTATCCAAACTATTCTATTGCTTCATCCCTAAACAACTCCAAATAAATACATGTAAATCAAATTTTATTTTTTTTATACACAACATTTGCATTACTCTACTTTGAGAGTTATTTAAAGCCCCAACAGTTAGTGACTTGTAACAAAATTCTAGGATTTGATTCTTTGCTACCAAGAAAGGTAACTGGGATATTACAGATGGATGATAAAGTATTTAATAAACAATAGATATGGTATGGCAAGTTATGGTATGCTACGAATTAGATCAGAGATTGGATGGTATCTGGGGAACTACAATTAGGTTTAAGGGCTCACTCTCAAAGTCGAGTCCTTTAGAGTGAGATTTTATTGAGGTCACAGAGATAGATTTCAGAGGTAGGGTTCTTGTAGATTTTAGTGCAAAATTCAATACACAAATTGAAGGAAATCTACATATTATTTTTAGAGAATCTGATTGTTAAAAACTTTAGAGTGCAACTTGTACAACTTATAAGTAGTTCCTGACGTCAAATCTTAGGGAGTGCCTTTGGAAATTCTGAAAATATCTCAAGTATTTATTAAGATATTTACTAAGAGGTTTGAAGTTTTTTTTTTTGTCAATTTAGTAGTGTCTCGCTATTTTCTATTTATAATTTGAAAGTAGGTTACAAAAATATAAAATTCAGTCTGTGGCCTCAACCTGCCCGTAAGAAACCAGGTCTGTTGGCCACCTTAGAGCTTAAAAGCCATCCAAAATTGAAACAGTTTCATTCGACCATGTACTTCATTAACTAACTGACTATTTACTCGATTATCTACAACTCTATGGAGTGATATATGTCCTCGCAAAAAACAAAAATGCATATAATAAACATGAGTAAACTCTAAAACTGCTATCCATCAGAGATTTAAAGTTAGAACGCTTTCAATGTGTGTATTTTTACTCATGAGTTTTTTTTTTTTTTTTGAGTAAAGATAGCATTAAAAACAACTCCAATGTTTTTAATTGTATTATGTTATTTTAAAAAACAAATTAAAGTACCAGATCTCAAATGCTTTAAAAATATTTCTGTGTTTCAAGCTTCAGCGCATCTCCGAACCTTTTCCTCACCTAAACATGAAAATTTAGAATTAGATTTCAGATATAGGAAAGTTATTAGAGATTTTAGTGTTTTGAAAGTTTGGATGTCAAGTCTTATCTCAATCTTAGATTTTGGAATATTTTAAAATTGTGATTGATAAGACAAGATTATTTGTTTTACTTACCTTTTATTTCTTAAATTTCAAAAATATTTCAAAATTTTAATTAAATTCAGATATTCCAAAATGACAATTTTCTTAAACCCATTTTTCCTCCTGGCTTTGATCATTTTACTTATATAGTTCATAGTTCACAAAGATCAGGGTTTAAGAGCTTAAGCTTTTCTTTTTAAAGAAATTAACTGGTCAAAATTACTTATACGACATCTGTTTTTCATTGGCTGTCACTATAGATCATTAGTCTGCACCTAAAATTTATGATTAGATTTTTGGCTGTCATTATAAATCGTAGGTCCGCAGTGACCCACAAAGTGGCAACTAATCCAAAATTTATGATTCAATTTAGGGCTGATACATGGCCACACACTCACACAGGCATTTCTATCTTGAAGGTGCCTACATTCCAACCAAATAATAATGAGTCTATCAATTCATGAATTTGATTTTAGATAGGGAAAGGGCTAATCTTACCTCCCACTCATTCAAACGATTGTACCTTAACTCTTAAAAATTTACGATTGTACCTTTAACTCTTAAAAATTTTGCACCATTTTTCTATAAATGTGTCATTTTTCCCGTATTTTTGAACATTATAAAATAAAATATACAAGTAAGAAGATTAGTTGACATTTTTGGAGTAAATGCAATATTTTAATAATTTCGGGATATAAATTTTTAGAAGTTTGAATAAGGTTAATGACGAACCACATCTACTACTTGATAAGATGTTCAAATCTGAATTCCAATTAGAAAATTGCTCATAGGGAAAAAATTCCAATTTAAAATTTTCTCTTGGAAAAAAAATAGAGTTGTTTTTAAGTGTAATTTTTTGAAATTTTGTGTAGATTTTTGTTAGGAATTGGGTAGAAAAATTTGTGGTGAAATCTTGATTTGCGTTGTTTAAATTAGTTTTTTTACTACATATATGAATGAAGTTAGCACTTTCAAAAATTCTTTGAGCACTTCAATTGGGCAAAGTTCACCTATCAAACATGTGATTTCAATGAATCTCTATCGAATTAGATCAGAAAATAAACCTGAAAACTTTTCAAAAAGTAGTATTGCTGAATTAGATACAAAAATAAACCTTAAAACTTTTCAAAAAAGTCGAACTTAAAGACTTCAATGAATCCCTGCCAGATTAGATCAGAAAATAAAACAGAATATGTGGCACTCCAAGCTAGGTAAGGATAAGTGAAATAAGATTTTCATATCTCAACCTTGGAATTAAAAATTGGGTGTTCTCTACATAATCCACAATTTCAAATTGGGAGTTTGAAGTGGAAATAAATTCAACACTTTCAAAAATTTTAAAACACCCAAAGTTTAATAGTTGAACCATGAATTTCCAAAAATTTCAATCAAATTTTATTAAAATTTTTGTCAAAATTTTTATTATTTTCAAGTATGTATAAAACTTCCGGCAAGCAAAGTAAAGTGAGAATTTGTTTAGAAATAAAAGGGTCAATAATAGAGCCAAGAGAACATAGAGTTTCTTGTTTTCCTTCGACTTTGTTCAGCAGGAATTACCGTGAGGTCTTTATTTGCGAGAGGATAGGTAAAGGATAGAATCTAGAACGTTGCCAATTTACCCCTGAAAATTCTTATTCTGAGAAAATTCAGTGGAGATATTGATTTTGACCCATACCGTAAATCATGAATGATTCTAAAAACGTCGAAGAAGAATTGCGTGCCCTCTCTTTTTTCTTTTTTTGTAATTTTAATTAAAATTTATTTGGATGCTTAAGAATCGTACATTTTAGTTGTTTATATTATTAGAATATTTGAATTTTTAATATATATATTATTTAAATAATAAAAATAAAGAAAATAAAAAAATTGAAAATGAAGATTTTTATAGTGATTTAAATTTTTTAAGAAAATGTGTAGATATTTATTTATTTTTATATTTAAAGTTAATACTTCACTATCTTCAAGGACCATTGCTTTCTGGTCTTAGATGATAGGTGAAATGTCTACCCAAAAAGTCTACATAATTTTTTCTATAAGTAGTTTCTAACCAGAAAAAAAGAAAAAGAAAAAAAATATAAGAAAATGACATATAACAAATTTTAACCAAAATAACTTCCTCTTTATGAAAATAACATGGAGCAAATTTCAACCAAAAATACCAAAACCTAGAACAATTAGATTAAGTGGGAAAATGACTACCAAAAATGTTGCAATGAAGATCATTGAACATGGCAGATAAGTTGTTTATGCAGTGAAAATAAGAAACATGGGAAATAAAGAATGCATCAAATTTACGAAACAGCAAGGACTAGATCCATAGTTTTAAGTTAACAAAGTGATATATTTGTATTTTCAATAAAAGTACTATGAAAGCAAGTTGTTTTTAATGTGAATTTTTGAATTTTTTTTCTGATTTAATTTTCTAATCTAATTTGTCCAAAATCAGGCAGGAATTCATTGAAATTACAAGTTTGATGGGTAAACTTTGCACAATCTAAGTGCTTTAGGGATTTTTGGTTTTTCAAGGTGCCTAATCCATATATAGAATAAAAAAAACAGTTTAAATAATATAAATCAAGATATCACCTCAAATTTTTCCATTGGATTAAGGCCAAAAAAATCCACCAGAAATTTCAAAAAGTCCCATTAAAGACAACTCGCAATGAAAGTAATATCTATATACATTAAATGGTGACTGGGAGATCTATTTATTTTATATTTTGTAGGGTTTTGTATTATATTTTTCAGATTAATTTACTTAAAAGTATGGTAGAGATTTCTTTGAATCATAAGTTTGAGTTGTAAACTCTCCACAATCATAATCCAAGTTTCCCAAATATTTTTGAAGATATATATTTCTTTGAATCACAAAATTGAGTTATAAACTCTCTATGATCATAATCCAAGTGTCCTAATTATTTTTTAGTGTTGAATCCATATATCAAGTAAAAAGCTATTTTAAATAACAAAATTAAAAATTGACCAAAATAATTTAACATGTTTAGAAAATTCGGAACAAAATCTCCAAAACTTTTACACTAACGAAGTCTTTAATTGCATAAGCTTGCTATTATAGTTTTTATCAATATTTACAGCGATGGCCAGATTACTCTGATCAAATAAGGACTTACAGAGATTAAGTTATCAAAGATCAGCAAGAACTTTGTGGAGAAGCTAGGCACAGGAAATGAGCAGAATACAAGAGCCCAAAATCCAGATAGAGAGGCAATCTTCTATCTATCCCATAAACTATATTTAGCCTGGTATAAGTTAAAATAACTTATTCTTCTACCAAATATATCCGCTATATTTCACTGAGCTTCAACAGACTGATGTATCACGCCATTAGCTGCGGGCGCAGGCGTCGGCGTGGGTTTGGGTGTTGGCGATGGGATGGGCTTCTTGCCCCAATAACCAGACGACGATCGATGGAGGCGGCAACGAAAGGAGCCCTCATGAGTAGTGGGAGAGCAGAGGCATGATTTCTGCTCCGATTTTGGAGAAGAAACGCTCGTCGCAACATCTTGATCTGACGACAAAGTGATGCTCATATACTTTGGCGATCTTGTTCCCGATTGTGACTTCAAACCATGGCCATGAACAGTCAAAGACGCCATTCCTCTGCAGCAAAGCAACGGAAGGAGACGAAGAAGAAGATGATAATGATAACAGAGTAAATGCAAAATTCAGAAGCCCAGGACTCAGAAAAAGAGATCAGAACCTAACGAACAAAACGAAAAGGAAATTAGCAGTCAATATAGAGAAAAGGCCTAACTGCCAGGAGCTTGGTGAACCACAAGGTATCCGGCGAGTGTGTTTATATAGAAATTCTTTTGTCGGTTAACAATAATGGAGGGGGGGAGGGCTCGCCCTTATCTTCACATCTTCTGGCTCTCTCGCTTTGCCGGCCTCCTCCAAAAGCTTCGCGCTCATGGGCCCCAACCAACGCTGAGAGGAGGGGCCCGGTTTTTACACGAACGCGCGTATTAGATCTTATCATCTAACCGCCGGCCAGTTTGGATTCGAGGCCACTGGATATTCTGAGGTGAATCTGCACCTTATCGGCCACGTGCTACGCCAAATGTCCTTTAACGTGGATTTATTAAATTTATTGACGTTATGATTTGTCTGGAAGTATCGAGTTAGCAAGTCGAAAAGGTAAATTCGTTTTTCTAGAACACGTAGGTAGGTCTTTATTTTCGAGAAAATATCAAGTGGTACGAGATCTTTCTCAAGGAGACAAATGTCTTGGCCTAGATGGCTGGAATGTTGAAATTTTCTTGCATTTTTGGACATTATGGGTATGGATTTATCACTCATGGTGGAAGAATCAAGGCTACAATGAAAGATAATTGGGGCGATTAATTCGACTTTTATTCCCTTTATTCCAAAAACCTCACTTCCTAAAACCTTCAGAGATTTCCGCCTCATTTCGTCGTGCAACATTACTTATAAGTTGATTTCAAAGATTATAGCTAACAAGATCAAAGAGATGTTGTCTATATACATATCAAATGAGCAGTTTGGTTTTCTCTAACAAACAAATGCATGCTGTGGTTGCCATTTCTCAAGAGTGCATACACTCTATCAAGTCCCACAAGAAAGAAACCTTGATTCTAAAACTGGATTTACATAAAATATACGATTGCATTGATTTGACATATATGTGTTAGGTACTTTTTAATGTTGGGCTGAAAAGAACATTGTTGATTGGATCATGGCTTATGTAGCTATTGTTCATTATGCAATATCAGTTATGGTTCCCCATCGACTTTCTTAGGATTATCACCTTTATTGTTCTTTTTGGTGATAGATGATACAAGCAAAAAAAGCAAGGAAGTGCCTGAGAATTATGTCTTTCGTGGTTTGGAGGTTATTTGGTTTATATGCCAATCGCCATAAATCTGTGTTTTTTTTTTGGTAGTTTACACTAATCCTAATCTTTCCATTTTTTTCTCCTCCCATCCCACCCACGGGTTTCGAACCAGTGACCTTACATACGGAGTGCCTTAACAGCACACCCCATCACCGACTGTTCTAAACCACGTGGGCTGCCATAAATCAGTGTTGTTTAAGACCTTTGAGAACAATGAATTTGTGGCTGATATTGCTAATCTTTTTAAGATAAATACTTCTATGTTGGAAGATGGTTTCTCTTACTCGGGTTTCAATATGAAACCAAATAAATACCGTGTCAGAGATTGGTCATGGATTGTGGACAAGTTTGAAAACTAGATTTCACATTGGACCCATATATGGTTTTTCCTAGGAAACAAGTATATCCTAATACAATATGTCCTTCAACACATTTTTGTTTATTGGATGCATTTGTTTTTGTTAGGCTAGCAAAATCATCAATTCCATTAAATCCATTATTGCTAAGTTTTTGTGGGCGAGAGCTAGAGGTAGAAAAAGTTCCATCTGGTTCGTTTAGATGACATATCTCGTGGTAAAGAGTATGTAGGATTGGGTCTCAAGGACATTAAAAATTTTTCCTTGGGACTCCTTATCAAGAGTCTCTGGAGGGATTTAATGAATGGTGGTATTTGGCAAGATATTGTTAAGAGGAAGTACTTGAAAAGGATGTCGATTATAGAGTGGTACAGGTCTAGAATTGGTACATTTAAAAATGTTTCACATATTTGGAATGGATTCCAAAAATTCAATTTTTGGCTTTTTAAGAACTTGAGATGGTATTTTGGAAATGGAAACAATATTCTTGTAGTATTGAGCATATCCTCGGTATGCAACAACACTACTTGTTTAAGGAAGTTTTAAATGTTTTGCGTGCATATAGTTTTTTCTTTTTATCACAGGTCATAGAGGGCTTTGATATGGGGAGCTCATGTCTATCATGGAAATTAGCTGATGTGATTGACTTAAGGGACTCCATTGTTGATAGGTGGAACATGTACATTTGTGAACTCAAAATGGCGGGGATTTCTATGAGGAACAACGAGGATGTGCTTTGCTGGAATGGGAATATGCGGAATGGTAAACTTGTGGTGTCTAAGGTATACTTGCTCATTTCTAATGATCTTCATCCCAATTTGGAAAAATGTTAGTTCAAGGCAATATGGAGTTGGAATGTTCCGATGACGCTTATTCTTTTTTGTTAGCTAGCTTGGAAGAACCATATTTTGACATTGGACAATATATGTAAATGTGGGATTTGTGGGCCGATTTGTTGTATGTTGTGTAAGGATGCAAATGAAGGTTTTTCAAGTTGTAATACGGATGATATTTCTCTTCTATAGAACCTTGTTTCAAATTGTGGCTGCATCTGCGCAAGGATTACAGATCCCTACCCTAGCTTATTATATGGGGAATATGGAGAGCAAGAAATGGTGTGACTTTTTACGATCACCCTCTTGACATTGGTAGGATCAAATAAGACAAATTCACTTTATGGAGAATATGTCCAGAAGATGAAGAAATATAAACATTGCAAGAATTTGGACTTGAATCAAAATCTAGCTTACCCCACAGGGTACTTCGATGGTGCAACTCAACAAGGTTGGTGTGGTTGTTGAGCGATATTAATGTTGAACCTAGGTCATAATTTTCATGTTTTATGGTACGGTGGAGAGGGCTCCAATACACGAGCTGAAGTCATAGCATTGTGGGGCCTTATGTATTTTTCCAGAAGACTGAATCGAGAGCAAATGATCATTCTTGGCGATGCAAGGGTTATCATTCAATGGTATAATGGAAAGACAAATCTTTGTGCTCCCAATCTAACGAATTTGATGTTCCACGTTGATAATCTGAGGAAGTCTTTTACAAACATCACATAGATATAAAGAATTGAATGAGGTTGCAAACTCTCTATCCAAAAGGGGACTTGCTGTAGTGTTGGGCCTTTCCATTACAATGCTTTCCATAATGGCGATAGACAGGAAGAGGGATCTCTACAGATAAGATGAATCATTTTCCTGTTCTTTTCATTTTTGTTGTTTAACATAGTATTTAGTCAGCTAGCTATATTTCCTTTATTTGTATTTTAACGGATGGTTTACGACTTTCTATACTGAGATGGACTCTTATATAAAGGTTTTCTTAAATCTATTTAGAGAGGTCAAGATAATGTGTTGATGCTTATTAGAGGATATAAAAATGTTTATAAGTTGTAGATACTAGTTTTGGAGACTCTCTTTGTTACATATAATGGTCACTTACTCACATTTGGCTTTATATGTATTGGTTTCTTCATTATAATATGAATCAAATTTTTTTCTTTCTAATATATATTCCTTCCATCCATGGTTTTGGAGCCAAACACAAATATTCTCCTAAGGGCCTCTGCGACCCTCCTCATTAATACAAGAATGTTATGGCGTGCAAGCGGTAAGTCAACACAAGGCCTTGTCTAATGCCTTGTCTAATCAGTTCTCGCACCGATGAGTTTACAATAATAGTTAGTGAAGTTGCTGAGTTCCCCGTCTTAAAAAAAAAGACTTCATAGTTTACAATAATTGTTGGTGAAGTTGCTAGTTCCCTGTCTTAAAAAAAAAGACTTCATGGTAAATTGAAATAATAATTTTTAATATGTAATTTAATTTAAATAAAATACTATAAACAATATCTGAAATATTAAATATGGGTTAATATGCACTTTCAAGTGACAATGGTTGAAAACGCGTATATCATGTACGGACAAACCATCGCTTTATTGAATCATGCCAATTCGAATATGGGTTTCGAATATGTAACTTTCACAATGGAAGAGTGTCTTGCAATGGACTCGTGAAAGCATCATTCTTTATTTAGAAAGTTGCTTAGGCTGAAATATCTCTCCAATTTTAAAATGGTTGAAGGGAAACTTGGAATCAGCAACTTTCGAAAGTACATGTTAAACTTATCTTAAATTCGTTTTTAGTAGTAATCAAACATTAATTATAAATTGCAGTTTAGTTGTAAATACTATGTCCCTTTTGAACGTTATTCGGATTTATTATTATTATTTCTATATTTTATATGTTATTGTGTCAAAGAATGATTTTGAATTTAAATGGTGAAGAAGTGTAATTATATATATATATATATATATATATATATATATATATATATATATATATAAGTGTTTTTATTAAGCTAAAAGAGTATACTTTTTCAAAATTTTGTTAGTTTTGTTTGTACCAAATTTATTGGCGAGTAAGTGAATGCCAAAATATATAGGAAATAATAAAAAAAGTCGCTAACCAAAGCCGCAAAGGTAAATTATACCAGAAGACCTTCAATATAAGGATACAACCAACAATCATTACAAGTGTGAGGAATTGACTGGAGTAAGATGCTTCGGTCCATAAATTAGTGATGTTGGAGGCCTAAAGTCATAATGGACATGTTTCTCCATATGGGTTAGTCTTCCTTCAAAATGGTCCAATTTCTCTTATATATGCCACTGCCCTATCTGCATGTTCGCTAATCAATCTTACATATGTCACTCATTTCTTTAGATATCATTTATGAAGCCAATATGGCACTCAAAGGCTTTGTCATTATGTGGGAACAAAGGTCATCGTGAGGCATTTTGCTAGGAGAAACAAGCCACATTCCACAAGCCTTAATGACTTCCAAGGAGAAAGGGAAAGAATACATCTCCAATCCAACAATGAACTCAAAATAGCACAGAGAGGATGCGAATGTTAAGAATTCCTTGTAGCAATGATAAGAACCTTTCCCACCACTACAAGTTGAGTGGAAATTGGGAAGGAAATTGTTAATAGCTTCATCCAAACTTCACCCCATGAACCACATAGCCAGGAGAAGAATGTGGAAAGTGAAGCCTAATAGAAAGAACACATTGAACAATAGCGACATAGGAAGTCCACATAACCATTGATAAGGACAACGATGCCAACCACCAAAATAGACTCATTCTAGTTGCTATTACACTAATTAAAAAAACACATTTTTGGAGATGGTTAACACGAGGTCTTTAGTTGGTGAACATGCGATATAACACATGCTTTTATGGGATAAAAAATAATACCTCTAATTTCATTAAATATTGATAAATAACTGTGGAAATCCTTTTGTTGAAACTGCCCTATAAACCCCATGGTACCACACATTCTTGGAGATGGTTAACATGAGGTCTTTAGTTGGTGAACATGCGATATAACACATGCTTTTATGGGATAAAAAATAATACCTCTAATTTCACTAGATATTGATAAATAACTTTGGAAATCCTTTTGTTGAATCCACCCCAAAAAACCCCATGGTACGCAAGTCTGCCCCCCCAACACCTACAATATTTTGATTTTGTTTTTCACAATTTAAAAACCCTTTATAATAAGAAGATATTAGTCAACAATCCCCATGTGTGTTGAACATTGGTGCACTAAGATAAATGGCATTCCGAATGGATTATTGAGAACTCCATAATAGGCTTGTAAGGTGGTATATGCACCAGTTAAATCTTTGTTTTCATGCTAAGAAACAAGTAATCTTTATAATACCTTATCATCTAAGGCAAAATTTATTTTCTAAGCTATACATTATTAAATGTGGTTGGACATATAATGCCCACTACATTCAATAACGTATAGCCCAAAAAATAAAGCTTGCCATCATCTAACCGTTGGTGAATTTGGATTCCGCGCCCCTGGCTATTCCGCGGTGAATCTGCACCTTATCTGCCACGTGCTACGTCAACTGTCCATTAACGTGCAAGGATTGACTTGGTAAGTCGAAAAGGTAAACTCGCTTCTCTGGAAAACGCAAGCTTTTATTTTCGAGAACTCGAATAATTAGTAACAATTATAATTTTTAAAAATAAAGTTTTATTGATACACTATTTACTAATAGTGGAATATATTACAAAAAATAATTGTATAGAATAATTTTAACCTTTCTGAAAACAAAATTTTAATAAAGATTGAATTTGTTTTTAAATGGATTATAAGAGGGCAAAGATTCAAAACTCGAGATATTAAAAAAATTGAGTAATATATTATTTATTAATTTTTTTTTAAATAAAAGTATTATAAAATTATTTATTAATTTTTTCAAAATAAAAGTATTATAAAATTAAAAATATGTTTTATACGAGATTTATTTTAGTGTAAAAATATAATATAATATAAATTATTGTTATAAATTTTAAATGTTGGCTCAATCAATAATAAAAATCTAAAAGTAATAAAAATAATAAAATTCAATTTGTTATATTTTAATTTTGTATTTATTAATAAAATTATGAATATTTTTTAGATAAAAAATTATAATACCATGGGTCAATATCATGACTACCACATGCTCAAAAACCATAACTTATTTCACAATAAAAAAAATTTATAAAAAAAAAAAAATTTATTTTATAACATTTAATCAAAATAGTTTATAAATTTTTTTATTTGATTGATTTTATAACATTTTTTAATTAAATCTAAAAGAAAAAAGGTTATAATTAATTTTGAGGTATATCTAAACCCTCCATCCTCACAACTACTAAAAATATTCCCATAGAGATTAAATTAGCAATTGCCTCACATGTTACAAAGGAAACACGGTAACATAATAACATATAGCATTAAATAATGGTTCTTTGACAAATGTTGGCTCTGAAGTTAACCAAATATATTTATGCATCATAAAATTGAATATATATTATCCTAACTCTTCTCAATATATATTATTCTTGAATATATACATTTTATAGTCAATGAATGAGTTGTCCCATGTGAACCCGTAAAAATGTACATTGGCTCAAGGTTGTCTCAACTTTCCCTGTGTGTTGTGAATTCTTAGTTCATCACCTAGTAATGGAAACAAAGAGATAAAAATATCTAAATCAAGAAAAGTCCTTGCCTGGCTTAGGGTTGTCTCAACTTTCCCTGTGTGTTGTGAATACTTAGTTCATCACCTAGCAATGGAAACAAGGAGATAAAAATATCTAAATCAAGAAAAGTCCTTGCCTCCTTTCTAGGTTAGGAGAGGCTGATGACGAAGTGCATGTGATGTTGCGATGTATTGTATATAAGGAAGGACAAAAAATTAAACAGTTTATATAGCATTTTGTGTTTGGCCTCTAAACAAGTAGTTATATGAAATGTGTTTTACAACTTTAAAAGACGAGGATTAACGGTAAACAAGGAAAATACAATAGAACATGAAGATTTGAATGGTTTAAATATTGAGAAATAATAATTAAGTTTTGAATCATTGTGACAAACAAAACATCACATTAGCTCGCAAAATATATCTAATGTTGCAATGATATGTGATGGTGACTGAATTTTGAATAATGATAACTAGGTGACAACCAAAACAAAGTTGTAGCCACAACCAGAACATCACATCAACTCACATAATATATCCAAGGTTGCAATGAACCCCCATACATAGTGTTTACCTCACAGGTATTTTAGAGCACATAGAACACCACATTAAAAATTATATACTCTAGATCAATTAAGAATAACCTAGGATCTCTAGAGTGGATACCATGGTGGGTGGTACAAGAATTGAGGATGCTTTTTAAAGGGAAAGGGAATTTAGATACTCTGTTTGGTATAACTCACAATTCTGCTATTATTAGGTGTAAATTACTATTAAAGCAAAAGGATAGGCAAAATGATCTTATATAAGAAGGAACCTAGAAGACACAATTCATTTGGATTTTTTAAAACTTAGCATATTGAACATGCTTTTCAAGGCATTCCATCGATTTCAAGTTACATGATTGCTACTAAGTCGACAAAAGAAAAGCTTCATGGTCATTCTCCAAGGTCGAGTCGAGATGTTCAATACAATGGAACTCCTATAATATGGAGACATTCTCATCGAACTTCTTCTAAAGGGAAACCCAATTCTAAATCACCAAGGACTCGGAGATTGTTTCCACAAGTTAAATCATCCAAGGGGGCACATAAAAAATGATCGATCTCATGGCACTGGTGGGAAGTCAATTCTCTCATAATTTGGAGATTTATCTTTTTCATATTTCTTTCGAGCAATTTCTTTGAATGATGGCATTTTGGCTTTTTCATTTCAGAAAAGGAAAACCCTGTTCAGATTGATTGGCAAAGGTGATCGATATTTGAGATTCTCTTGATATTTTGTGCATTTGGAGTGTCTTCTCAGTTAGTAATGAATGTGAATCTCTAGAGATATCTTTTATATATTATGAACTTAGATTAAGCGTGCTAGACTTTATATTCACTCTAAATGTATTATAAGCCCTAAAATGCACCAAATTATGTTGCATATACAAAGAATATACCACATTGCATATTCATGACATGATTGCTAGCATACATTTTTATGGGTTCACATGGTACAATTGATTCATTAACTGTAAACTATCATATTGCAATATGTTTTTAGCTTCAAAATATTTTGAGAAGGGATTGGAGATTATGCATGCTTTGAATTAATATCTTTTCGACTACGATGTATAAATATATGGATTTGACTTCAGAGCTAATTACTTGTACTTGAGAAAGCACAACCATTTTTTTCTTAGAAGGGCATCGATGGATGTCATTAAATAGTTTGGACTTTCCAATGACTATTTTTCATGGCACCCACAAAGGTCACTATGTGCAATTTCCACATGCATGTTTTTTCTTCATCCAATTTTTTTTTGTCAAATTTATCGCTATGTTTCTTGTCTAAAATGAAAAATTTAAAATAACTATTTCATGTTTTTACCAATTAGATAGACAAGTAGGTTATATTAATCTTGGGGCCATTATTTTAAAATCAAGGTGAGGTGTTGCGTTTTGATGTAAAAAAGCAATATATTCATTTTGGTGCTTTAAATGTTTTTGAATGATCTCTACATTATTTTAACTACATAACATGGGTTAAATTTTCTTAAGAATGATCTGTTAGATTAAAGAAAGAACATGGCAGACACCAAAGAGATAAGTGGTAAAGAGAATAAATATAATCAATTCTCCTAACATAACATATGTATGATCTAAATTATAACTCCAAATTCCACGGAAGGACATCCCCTCGTCTCAACTTACATCTCACCTATTACGAAGTGTTAAAAGCTATGTATGGCTACATGTTCATGCATTAACAAAGTAACATAGATGATGAGACCAGGTAAATAGTAATAGTAATAGTTGGGAGTATACGTTAATCACACAATAATTTTTTTTTTTGGGTAAATTTGAGGTCTAATAGGTGTACAAGGGGTATATGTGATATTTTGAATAGTTTCAAGGATCATGAATGAAATAATATAGAGGTAACTCAAAAGAGAAACACAGATAATTTTCTCAAAAAGAGGTTTAGTTGATGCTATTCTTGGGTTCAATTTCTAGATTGGAGATATGTGTCGTTTTATTCAAGGATATATCTTAATTCAAATAGAAATTCAAAATATATTTACAAAATTGTTATAGTCCTTTGTAGACACACGATTCAAACTATAAAAAGAATTATTTGTACTTATTAAGGTTTTCTATCACAGGAGGAAGTGATCTAGAAGAAATATGGAGGAATTGTACACAAACAACCTATGATTTCAAAGGTAGAAAATGAAGATCTATTTCTTTGCTTACGAGGAATTCATTTTGGCATATAATCAAACAAGGTCTTTAACTCCAACATAGGCCTCGTGATTGGTAAGGTTCAAGGAAGCAGTATTGCAGTAAGATTTGATTGTAGCATGGTCGATGGATGCCATAAAATAATTTGGGATTTCCAATGACTAAATTCTCATAGGACCACATAACTCACTATGTGCAATTTACACATGCATGTTTTTCTTCGTGCAATTTTTTTGCCAAATTTATCCCTATGTTTGTTGTCTAAAATGAAAGATTCAAAATCATTATTTCATGTTTTAACCAATGAGACAAGTAGGTTATATAAATTTTGCGACCATTATTTTAAAACCATGGTGAGGTGTCGTATTTTGATGTTAAAAAATAGTATTTTCATTGTGGTGCTTATGGACCACACTTGCTTGATTTTAAATATAAAATGGTTTAAATGTTTTCAACTACATCACATGGGTTAGATTTACTTAAGAAAAATATGATGGATTAAAACAAGAACATGGAAAACACCAAGTAGATTAGTGGTAAAAAGAAATGTGATATTTTGAATAGTTTCAAGGATCGTGAAGGAAATAATACAAAGGTGACCCAACATTCAAAAGAGAAGGAAATTTTCTCAAGAAGAGGTGTAGTTGATGTTATTCTTGGGTTCAATTTCTAGATTGGAGATATGTGCAATTTTATTCAAGGGTAGATCTTAATTCGCATAGAAATTAAAAATTTATTTACAAAATTATTATAGTCCTTTGTAGACACATGTTTCAAACTATAAAAAAATGGCTTTTTACTGATTAAGGTTGGCTATAGGAAGAGGAAGTGATCAAGAAAAAATATGGAGGAACTAAGATTTCATTGTAGCATGACCCTTTCCTTTTCTTTATATTTTTCTGTCTTTCAACAATTGTCAAAGAAACATTAATGCATTAATTAGTGTTATATGCTATTGCTTTACGATTATTTGTAAGGGTCAAGGAAGCAATATTGGACTAAGGTTTCATTGCAGCACAGTCCTTTCCTTTTCTTTATAATTTTCTATCTTTCAATAGTTGTCAAAGAAACATTAATGCATTAATTAGTGCTATATGTTATTTCCTTACTAAGTTTCCTTTGCACCATATACAAAGTTTCCTTTACAACATCTGATGCAATTGCTAGTTTATGACCAGACTACAAGTATGTAAAGTAGGTGTATTTTTTTTTTAAAGTAACACTAGTTTTTTTATATATAACATAAAATTATTAGTTGTACATAATATTCATTTATTAATATGAAAGTTCTACAATGTAATTTCAAAATTTAAATATTTTTGAATTTTAAATTTTTAAATTTTATGTCAAAGTTTTCTCCTCAAAGTGATTGAAATGTTTTATATATGTTTTCTTTGCAACAACTGGTGCAATTTCTAGTTTATGACCCCACTACAAGAATGTAAAGTAGGTGTTATTTTTTTAAAGTAGCACTAGTTTTTTTTAAATAGCATAAAAATGGTTAGTTTTACATAATATTCATTTATTAATCTAAAATTTCTAAAATGTAATTTCAAAATTTAAATATTTTTTAATTTTTAATTTTTAAAATTTATGTCAAAGTTTTTTCCTCAAAGTTATTGGAATGTTTTATATATAAAACTAAGACAAACTATCGTGGTTTAAATGAACTAATTATCATGGTTTAATACTCTCATCATTATGGTTTTGGAAGAAGGGAAACTCTAAGCATGAAATATACGAAATATTGATCAATTGTTACTATCTTGGAAGAAGTGCAACTATGAACATAAAATAATGATCAATTATTATTTATTATAGTCTTGGAACAAGGAAATGACTCAATTTGGCTTGAATGAGAATCATTGATTTTGAAAACATTGGCTTCCTATTCTTCTACTTTTCCAAATACCTCGACCATTAATTGTCACAGTCACTATCACTACCAAGAACATGGGAAGAGTCTTTCACAAAGAACATAAAAATTTTCCCAACTTTTTGAATATTATCTATTCATTTTTTATAACTATAGATTTTTATTTTTCATATTTTTTGGATATATTTTATTATTAAATTTAATTTTCATGTTTTTTAATGGATTTTTTGTTTTTTTTTTTAGAATTATAGATTTTTTTTAGATTTCAAATATGTTACTTTTTTATTTATATTTTCTTAACCTACACTTATATTTATTTAGATTATTTGATTTTTAAAAAAATTCAATCCATTCATATATTGAAAAAAAATTATTATTAAAAAAAATAAAAATAAACATGAAATTATGTTATAAAATTTATTCTTCCACAAACATCAATTCTATAGCTGGGAATATTTGAGAAGATACACAATTGAATTTGGAGTTGAAGTGGGAGAAGACCATGGACTTTTCCAAGCTGGGCGTGAAGTATATGGTTGATCCAAAATGTATTCGCTGCAAAAATGCAAATTGGAAGTATTCACTGCAAAAATGGTTGATCCAAAAAGTATTCGCTGCAAAAAATTCAAATTGGAAGTATCTGGTTGATCCAAAATGTATTCGTTGCAAAAATGCGTTGTTGTAAAAATTCAAATTGTAAGATTCTGGACTGAATTTTCCTTTCCACATACGAAATATATCATGGATATTAATGACTAGTGTAAAGGAATTTCAAATAATTATATTGATGATTTGATTGAAAATTTCAATAATGTTGTTTTCCTAAGAAAATTATTAAAGCAACATTAATTTTTTGTATTTTATATTTTCTAAAATATATTTTAAATATAAATAAATTTTAATATTAAAAAAATGTTTCATTAAATAATATATAAGTATTTAATAAATTATAATAAATGAACTTCAAAATGATTGGGAATAAAATGAAAAGGAATTTTAAAAAACATTCTAAAGGTTACCTAGCTATTTTTATGTCATCTCTAAACATGCACAACTTTACAACTCCACAAAGAAATTAAAAACAAAACAAAATGCATATCGTACTACAGCTCATTTCTTTCTTTTTTTCATTTACTTTTTGTATTAAAAGAACATTATTGTTGAAATTCAACCAGAAAATGCACCACATACTAGTGTGGGATTCCAAGTCACACATGAGTGAGGAATTTAGTGACGCGTTAGTGCTAATGTGGGCATCCAATTTTTAAATAAATTGGAAAACAAATTGTAATCTTATCTCATAAGAGCTTGTAATAGTTAACTAAGTGTGATAAAATTAGTTAGCTCAATAATTTCGAGTTGAGGGTCAAAGAGTAGGCATGTAGAGTGATTCTATTATTTACAGGGTCCAGTTGCAGTTGTAGCACTAGTGTGGTGTGAGTGTAATCGGTTAACTCAAATTAATTGAGTTAAAATCAGTTTAACTAGTTTTGACTGATTGATGTGCTAGTGGAAGATCAAGTGAATTAAAATAGATTTAATTCACAAGTAGTGATCTACCAGGTAACTGATGATTCAATATTAATAGTTGCATGCATGTCAATTCTGATGACGACCCAGTTGAGACAAAGGTTAAAGGCAAGTAAACTATCAGTTGTATTATTAGCGAATTTCCCAAGCGCAATTGTAAAGCCACAAAAATACCATGATGGATTGCGCAGTCAAGGAAGGTTGGAATTCCTATTTAATAGGAATTATTTTTCCAAGGGATTGCGTGAGCAAGGCAGGCTGAAGGTGGGTAGGAAATTGGCTATGTATTGGTCCAATTTTTCCTAGATCAATGTGAGACAATTGGTAGAGTGTATGAGGTTCTTGTGAGAAAACATGCATTGTATTGTTTCATGATTCCCTTTTTTATTATACAATAAATATGGAGGGGTTTTGAGCAGTTTCTTTCCCCGAGAATCTTGTGTTGTGTGATTGATTTACTTCTTTATCTTACTTGCATGTGATTGAGTGATCGTGATATATATTTCGTAAATGTTGTAGAAGGATTCAATATCTTATTTTAGTACATTGCATAATGGGATTGAATCCATTGGTGTAATTTCTACATGGTATCATAGCATCAGGAATCACAATAGTGGAGAAGAAACCGAGATTGTGTTTGATTAGAGGCTCAGTGTTAAGCTCAAAAATAAAAATTCTCATAAATGCTCCAAACTAGAACGACAACGAAGAGCTCATTGCCAGGAATCTGGCGCAATTCATTTCATCAAAAATCGACTTCGTATGAGGAATTTATGACCTGTTGTTCGTTTTCATAAACAACTAAAAATATGCAGTACGAGACAAAATGATGACATGGAATCCCAGTCAGTAGAAAAAGGAATATTCTCGAATATTCTGTCATTTTTTCCCAATGACACTGTGAAAAGTGTCACTGTAGGATTCGCTAGAGAGCTTTGAAGGTGAAATTTTTTAACATCCTATCCTAAGGTCGAATTTGATTTTTTTTAATATGGATGGACAATCCAACCAGAGGCAGTGTTATGAAACCAGCTCCAAAAATAGAATAAAAGAGAGATCAACGCCTTAGAAATAAGCCACTTCGAGAGGGAAACCTCCAATACATTACATAAATGAACAATTCTTGGATGATACAATTTACAAAACCTCCTTTCTATATATAGGAGTCCATGGGGCCATAATGTAATCCTAGTGGGGCCACAATGTAATCCTAGCCGACCTAACAATAATAATTTAAGGGCACGATAATAACAATATGGGGGTTACAGGGGTACAATAATAACAATAAGGGGGTTACACTAACAACAATAAGGGACTATACTAGTAATATAGGGACCTAACATGCCCCTCTCCTTCAAAAAAGTGTTGTCCTCAATGCTTGAGTAGCTCTGGGTGCTTCTGTATAAAATTCTCATCCTCCCATGTAGAATCTTCGGTGGGTAAGTTCTTCCACTTGATGAGATACTCTGAAATTGATCGATTCCGTAGTTGTCGGGTTCTTGTTTCCATGCCCGCTTCAGGTTCCAATATGATTTTTCCTTCCTCATCAAGTTCTGGCAATATTGTTTGAACTGGAAGATTTTCACCTATAACCTTCTTTAAGCATGAAACATGGAAAACTGGATGTACTCGCGAAGAAGCAGGAAGCTCCAATTTGTATACCATAGTACCAATATTTTGCAACACCTTGTAAGGACCATAGTACTTTGGCGATAATTTATTATCCTTCTTAGCTTGCTTGAGGGACATTTGTTTGTATGGTTGTAGCCGTAAAAATACCCAGTCTCCTACATCAAAACTTCTCTCGCTGCGATGTTGATCTGCCTGTTGTTTCATTCGATTTTGTGCCAAATTTAGATTATCCTTTAAGAGTTGGAGAACTTCTTGTTGATGCTCGATGTGATCCTCCACTGCTTTAACCCTAGAATTTTCCCTTAAAGAAGATGTGATGGATGGTGGATGATATCCATAAAGTGCCATAAATGGGGTCATTTTTGCTGCAGTATGGAAGGAAGTGTTATACCACCATTCAGCGAGAGGTAACCACTTGACCCATTATGCTTGCTTATCAGATACAAAACAACGAAGATATCCTTCCAAACATTTATTCACTATCTCAATTTGACCATCGGATTGAGGATGATAAGATGAGCTATGAGCTAGTTGAGTACCCAAACAAGAAAATAATTCCATCCAAAAATTTCTTGTAAAAATGGGATCTCTGTCACTTACAATAATCTTCGGGTTTCCATGTAGCTTTTGAATTGTTTCCATAAATGTAGTAGCAACTGTACTTGCTTTAAATGAATGAGATAATGCACAAAAGTGTGCATACTTGGTAAGTCTATCAACTACCACCATGATGACACTCTTTCCTTCGGACTTAGGTAAACCTGTGATAAAATCCATTGAAATCTCCTCTCAACGTTGACTTGGAATGGATAAAGGTTGTAGAAGTCCCGGGGTCTTAATTGTCTCCACTTTATTCTGCTGGCAAACCAAACATTCCGCCACAAACTTTTGAATATCAGATTTAAGGACATCCCAAAAAAATTCTTTCTTCACCCTGTGGTAAGTTTTTAAAAATCCTGAGTGTCCTCCTAAAGGAGAAGTGTGCAATTCCAGAAGAATATTTTGTTTTAGTTAGGAATTCTTACAAAGATATAAGCGATCTTTGTACCATAAGGAATCATTTTTCCAACTAAATGTATCAGATGTACTAGGATCTTGCTGCAACTTTTGAATGAGTGTCCATACATCTTTGTCCTTCTTCCATTCATCTCTTACTTTGGTTATCCAATCTGGTTGGATAATAGAAATGGCACAAAGCAATGCTTCCACCTCTTCATTCTTTCTTGAGAGTGCATCTGCAACAACATTAAGCTTTCCTTTTTTGTAAATTATTTCAAAGTCATAACCCAACATCTTTGTGACCCATTTTTTCTTCTCTTCTAAAGATAGTCTTTGTTCCAAAAAGTGTTTAAGACTATCATGATCAGTTTTTACCTTGAAGTGTCTTCCCATTAGGTAAGGTCTCCATTTCTTTAGTGCATGTAGTATTGCCAACATTTCCTTCTCATAAATAGCCTTTTTTAAATACTTTCCTTTGATTGAACAACTTTCAAAAGCAATGGGTCTTCCTTCTTGCATTAAAACAACACCAATTCCATTTCCTGAGGCATCACATTCCACAATAAAGGTTTTTGTGAAGTCTGGCATAGCTAAGACCGGTGCTAGGCACATTGCCTCTTTAAGATGTTCAAAGGCTTTAGTTGCTTCAGGAGTCCATGAAAATGCATCTTTCTTCAATAATGTTGTTAGAGGTGCTGCTATTCTCCCACAATTCTTAACAAACTTGCGATAATACCCTGTTAACCTGAGAAATCTGCGGAACTACTTTATGGTTGTGGGGACTTTCCATTCCTTAATGGCTTTAATTTTGTTAGGGTCTACCTTAACACCCTCGTGAGATACAATATGAGCCAGATATTCCTCCTCTTATACTCCAAATAAACATTTGGATGTTTTTGCATATAATTGTTTCTCCTCCAATAGTTTGAGCACCCTGCCAACATGTTGAACATGATCCTTCCAAGACCTGCTCTAGATTATCATATCATCAAAAAATACTAGCACAAATTTTCTATGGAAGGGTTTGAAAATGGAATTCATCAACCCTTGAAATGTACAAGGTGCATTGGTAAGGCCAAAAGGCATGACCAAGAATTCATAATGACCCTCATGAGTTCGAAATGTTGTTTTCGGAATATCTTCAATCTTTATTCTAATTTGATGATATACTAAATGAAGATCCAACTTGGTAAAATAAATTGCTCCATGTAATTCATCCAATAATTCATCAATCACAGGAATGGGAAATTTATCTTTAATAGTGAGCTTATTGATCTCCCTATAATCTAGTCACATGCGCCATGATCCATCCTTCTTGTACACCAATACTACTGGAGCAGAGAAAGAACTTTTACTAGGTTGAATTAGACCAGCCTCTAACATTTTTGCAATCATACGTTCAATTTCACTCTTTTGGACATAAGGATATTTGTAAGGCCTAATTTTTGGAGGAACACTTCCTGGAATCAAATGAATAGCAAGATCATGATCATGAATAGGTGGGAGTCCTTTGGGAGTTTTAAACACCTTGGAATGATTGTCCAAGCCTTTTTTGGAGATCTGGAGAAATAGATGATTTTGATGTTGGAAATTCTTGTGAGCATAATTGTGCAATTACGCCTCGTTGTTCTTTCTTCAAAAGCTTTGTCTTGACATTAGAGCTTATTATATTTCTTGGCTTCCTTGCGATACCTCGTAATTCGATTTCCTTTCCTTTCGAAAAAAAATTCAAGAAAAGTTCCTTAAAATTAAAAGCTACCACCCCCAAAGATTGTAACCATTGTACTCCTAGTACAACATCAGCACCTCCCATTGGGATGGAAAGCATTGGACTATTCAATACATATTCCGCCACGGCTAGCTTGATATTATGGCATTTTCCAAAGAAATTTATAGTTCCTTCATTTGCAACCATCACTTGACATCCTGGTACTGGGTATAGGAAACAATTCAATTCCCTAGCTACCTTACAATGAATAAAATTATGGGTACTACCCAAATCAATCAACACTATCACCTTTTTTCTTCTTGATATGTCCTTCTATCTTGAGAGATTGAGGAGTGGTAATTCCTGCCAATGCATTACATGATATGGTAAGACTCATTTCTTATTCTTCTAGGGTTGGTTCCTGGTGTATATCCTCTTCTTTTGAATTTTCTTGTTCATTTTCTTCCTTCTCTTCACAATCTATGTAAAATAATTTCTTCTCAACACACTTATGACCTTTAGTGTATTTGTTATCACAACTGTAGCAAAACCCTTTTGCTCTTTTTTCTTCCAATTATTGTGGTGTCAACCTTGTAGGTTGTGGAAGTCTAAGAGTAGCAACACTTCCATCTTTATAGGTTCCCAAGCGCAAACTTCATGTTGGATGTTATCCTTTAAATTCCCTATGAAGACATCAATCCTATGCTCCTCTGGAATATTAGTTACCCTTATATTCAATTTTTGGAAGTCCTCAACGTGCTCCACCAATGAACCCTTTTGTTTGAGATTTATCAATTGGCTAAAGAAGGTGTTGCTCTTTGTATCCTCATAATGCGCTATCATTTTCACCTTAAAATTGACCAAGTGACAATTTTTAAACGGGAGCAAAGCCATCGATACCATACAAATATATTTTGTTCTAAATGTAAAGTTGCAATGCATACCTATTGTGTGTTTTGCACATTATTGAGATCAAAATATTGCTCCATCTATAGTATCCATGTCATGGGATCCTTTTCATCAAACTTCCTCATATCCATCTTTGGAATATGGTGGTTCTTCAATCCAACATTAGATTTTATGAAATCAAGATTAACATTTATTTTGTTCTCATCATGAGTTTCCTCTACTATCTTTTTTCCATTAGCAATCATTTCTTGTATCAACTTTGACAAACCTTCCTTCAAACCTTCCATGTCTTGCTTCAAACCTTCCATTTTTTCTTCCATACCATTCTTCAAACCATCCATCGTAGCTTCCACACTTTTCTTCAAAACTTCCATTTCATTTTTTGTTGCTCTTTGTGAAAGCAAAATTTGGTGCACTTGCTCTTGTAATTTTGATATGTCATGTTGAATTTATTCATCTTCATGAGCCACAGTAGAGTCTTCTGAAGGCTTAATGGGTGTTGAATTATTTTTAGGGGAGAATTTTAGAACACAATATTGATATCTATTATACAATATTCCCTTGGAATCAATTCAAATTGATTCTTCAAACAAGAATTATGCAATTCGGAAAACAAATACACACCTTTTTCTTGCTTTTGAGGAGCTCGATATTGAAACTGAATTATCTCTGTGATTTCAGATCTTCAATATTTGAAATTCGGCCCTACAGTAGCACTCTGAATCTTCTTTTGAATGCCACAGGTCTGACCTGATTTGAATTCTTCAAGGCAAAGTTATGCCCAATCTCCCACAATGACCTAATTATGGGCTGGTTCAGTAGATCGAACTTGTACGACGTGCCACGTGTCATTGTTTCCTCCTTCAACTCTGAAATTGATATATAATCCGTGTACTTGTGGCCACTTTTTACAGAATTCCAATCCGACACTTAGAGAGAGAGAGAGAGAGTTATGACGATTTTCTCAGATCACCTCTTTGAGATGAAATTCAGGAGCCTGAAACAACCCTAACTTCCACAGATCATATCTCTGAAAATGTGGCAAACCAAGATCTAAAATTTGTACAGGAAGTGCCACAGGATTTTGGCTTCTCTCTGTAAAAATTTCAGCTTTTGAACCTTCGTAGAAAAAGCGTTATAGCACAAATGCCACGATGACCTGTTTTAGATGAAATTCAGGAGCCTAAAATAACATTAACTTCCACAAATCATATCTTTGAACATATTGCGAACCAAGATCTTAAATTTTTACACGACAATCCTCGGGATTTTGGCTTCACTCTGTAAAAAAAGTTATAGCAAAAATTCCACGATGACCTGTTTGGAGCAGCAAACCCTAGAATGCGAAGCTATGATACCAAATGTTATGAAACCAACTCCAAAAATAGAAGAAAAGAGAGATCAACACCTTATAAATAAGCCACTTCGAGGGGGAAACCTTCAATACATTACATAAATGAACAATTCTTGGATGATACAAATGACAAAACCTCCTTTCTATATATAGGAGTCCATGGGGCCACAATGTAATCCTAGCTGACCTAACAATAATAATGTAAGGGAAAAATAATAACAATATGGGGGTTACAGGGGTACAACAATAAAAATAAGGGGTTACACTAACAACAATAAGGGACTATACTAGTAATATAGGGACCTATCAAGCGGACACGTAGTGCAGTCAGGGGCTTCCAAGTGCCCCCTTTGGTGGACCGAGATTTGGAGGATTGGTTGAATTTCATTATAGTTCAACGGTCCGAACATTATTTGCAATGGTCGATTTTGTTTCATATATCAAAGTCCGCATATATACCAAAGTCTGAGTTTATTATATTTCAAATGTCTGAAATATATTAAATTTCAAATGGGTCGAATTATTTTCATATTTCAAAGGATTAGCCACATATATATTACAACAAAACTTATCATTGGATGGGCGAAGGTCGGGGTCGACCCCACGACCTCCCTCGTTCCAACCACATGGCTTACCACCAAGATCTTAATAGACATTGTGTTTGGCTTATATTTGAAGTCAACAGGTTTCAACGACAAGGGTATGGAGGGTGCCAGCCCCCTCCCCACAAGACCATATGCTGAAGACCAACGACGAAGCAGAATTCAAATGCAGCGGATTATCAGTTAAATGCGGGATTAAGTATTGTTAATCCTGGAGTTAAGGCGTAAAGTATGTTTAGTGTAAACCGTGATTATGCGTAGTTAACACATGCTTATCCGCATTTAAATGTTAACTACTAATTAATCCAACGTTAAAATAGTGGTGGGTTTGGCGGAGTCCGCCAGTTTCGGTGGATTTCTAATTTTAGCTGCATTAACTGGAGTTCTCTCCAGTTTTAGAGGTGAATTATAGGGAAAAATTGAATGAAGCATATCTGGAGAAAATTTTGACCAATTTTGGTTCAGGAAGAGTCTATCCTGGTAGATTTTGATGTTCTGAACACATTAAAGCAGGTTTTAGGAGTAATAGGTGAATGTAAACAACATTTTTTGCACATTTGAGCTAATACAAAGGCCCAATCCATGGAAGCTGGAACAAGGAGATGTCGCCCAAGAGGGGTGAACTCCTTCATCAAAACACTATGTTAATGGATCAATTGTGATGGTTTTATGTATATTTTTTTACTTCTATTCAAAAATATTTTTTAATGTTTTTATGTTCAAGACTTCAACATTATATCCATACATGTACTTGTTTAACACTCATAAACACTTCAAGAAGCCTATGCACATTAAGCAAAGATAATCACTTTAATTATAAATCTTAATATGAAATTAGCACAACAAAACTAACATTCAAATTCAGATCAAGATGGTATCAGAGCAAAGGTTATTTGCTTGAGTTTTGTGCAAGTAGGGTTTTAATGGTTGCAAATTTGTGATGCTTACAAGGTTGAAGTTGTAGAGAGGAGAAGGGAAACTATTGGTTGCTAGTCCTGAGTTTAGGACCAGAAGAAGGAGAGCCACAAGAACACCATCTCCACCCAAAGTTTAACTCCCAGTTGCACTTGAAGAACCTCAAGTTTTATCTGTATCTGAGATTGTACATTAATGTCGATATAATTATTAACGTTCATAAAATTGACCATTTGTAATGTTCATTGTGTGATTATATTTCTCAAAATATAAGGGAGGACTTTATGGTAACTCACCTCAAAATTTCTGATGCATTTGATAAGCCAAACTTTGCTTTCAAGTCATACAGTAACATCATTGTCCCCAACTGGGTAGACTTTGACTAACTGCCACGTCTAAAGAGAGGGGTGGTGGAAGCAAATTTAAGGCCTTCAAAAAAGGTATCAATGATATGAGCATCATCCCCTAGTTGATCATTGTTCTGGAATGCATCTAACAACATTGTCTCCATGGCATTCGTATCCCTTAAGTAATCATCCATAGCTACCTCTATTTGATTACCTCCATTTCCAGCTTGTGAAGAACTACTATTGTTGTAGTCAATCCTAATTGGTGAATCTGGATGTAGTGGGAATTGAATAGGTGGTTGATTCAACCATTCTTGGTGTCGTTCCTCTCCAAACGTTTGTCTTAATTCAACCTTCTCTCGATTTGACATTGTCGTGGGGTGCAACAGAAGATGGTAGGTAGGTCGCTCATCATCACTAGAATCCTAATAATTTCAAAAAATATATTTGAACATAATTAGTACAAAATCTATGATATCAATTAGTAATCACATCGAAAATGCATGATTAATTGGTTTGACGTTGAAATAATTACACTAATATACCAAAAAATTATTATTACCATCATTGTCCCAAGATTAATGTGGCTAGAAGATGCAATGTTACAATTGGCAGGGTGAAGCAGTTGTCCATTTTCATCTACCAAATGCACCTTGCGGTATGTTGCTCCTGATAAGAGCTTTCGATGTTTTGGAGCTGTTTGAATATTTTGTGCATTTGAACTTTATTATGAATCTGAATGAACCTGCAAATTTGTATACATTAATTTTATTAAGCTGATTGACATGGATAAAAAAAATAAAAAAATTCAATTAGATAATGAAAATATAAATAAAATTTGAAATAAATATTACGTCTCGATATGTATAGTGAGAAATCCGCGATGGACTTTGAGAAATATTATGGAACGAGGTGGATTTTGAAGAATTGTCCATTCAATATAATTATGATATTTTCTACCTGCATTTGAACAAAATCAAGGATAAATTTTGGTGTACACAACTAAAAGTAATTTCAGTGCCTTAAAAATGGACCTATTGTTATCGGTGCTAATGTACAATTAACCGCACTGATGCGTTTTAGTCACTGTGCACCGATGCAGTGTTATTAATCAATGCACATCTGCGATGTTATTAATTGATGCACTGGTGCAATGTTATTAATTGACACACCGATGCCGAATAGCCACAAATAAAAAAATGCAACTTTATTTTTTTCAAGTGAAAAAAAAGTGGTAAATTGAAAAATGGGCGAAAAAATATTTTCGAAAATCTAATTTCATAAAAAAATTCTTTAAATAGTAAAAAATTTTCATTATTTCATTATTTTTGCAAAAATTTTCAAGGAGAGATTTGTACAAGACATACCTAGAGCAAGAGAGCACAAGAGCACTGTGGAGCAGTGAAATACTTTCGAACAGAACTATTCAGACAATCAGAATTCCAAACCTCTGGTGATTCAAACCCTGTAGCATAGAATTTCAAACCATATGATGATTAAATTTTATTGTTTTATTTACATTTTCTGTAATAAGTAAAAAAATTAAATTTACTTTTCATTTTCAGAAAAAATAAATAAAAAATAAATATAAAAAATAAAAAATAAAAATAAAAATAAATAAATAAATAAATACATTCTTATGGTAAACCCTTGATTCATTTTGTTTCTACCCTTGATACTTCCTGTTTCTATGACATCAAAATTAGGGCTTTTCATTTTATATGTATAGGGTTTGTATTTATATATATATAGGCCTATGACATCTAACCTGCTTGACGACTTGCATAGTCAGATCCCAATCCATGTCATCCCTTGCGTGAATTAAAAAAAACCAAAAAAAATTTAATCGGTGTGCCCTGTGTAAAATAGCGCATTGATGCACTATTTTATCACAGCGCATCGCGCACATACTATTTGATAAAAAAATAATAATTTAAAACATATATTTTTTTAATCCGTGCGCCCTGTGTAAATTAGCTCACCGGTGTGCTATTTTATTATAGCACACCGTGCACGTAACCGTATGGTGGTCCCCTATTTTCTTGGTGCTTTTGTAAGAACATTTGGCACCACCCCCTCTACGACATCATATGCTACAAAAACTAACACTAGAGGATTTTTATTAATTTGTTTGTGTTAATCGGTGTGTTGGTTAACATATAACACACTGATTCTCTTTGTTGACAGAGAGCACCGTATTGTGTTCCTACTGTTTTGACAGTGTGTTTATAAGAACACGTCGCATCGACGTCGGTGCGTACTTCTTAAAAGGCACACCGTTTTCTTGCTTTTTTTTACCTAAAAAGTTTGTGATTTATTTATTAAATACATTAATGAATGACATGGTACATGTTTTATATTGATAAGGAAATGACTGACAGGATATCAAGTAACAAAAATATTGATAGCACATCGAGAAAAGAAAAAAAGGCAAGTTCTTTGTAAATTCTTTAAAAAAAAATATTATTTTTGAACTATATGTAAGTTTAACTAATATGTATTGTTTATTGTGTATCATGCAGAGCCAAAAAATGATGAAGCTCGATAAGATTATTTCTGATCTAGGACTAGAAGAGCATAAAATCTTAATGGGAAAATTGCAGAAGGATGAATTAGGTGAATGAAAAAATACTATCGATCCAATATTAGTTTTTTTTTCATTAATAATATACTTAAAAATATTAGATAACATGTTTTGAACAATCTATTATTTGACATATGTTTAATGTTCTACACGGACCAACAACTCAGAAAATGAATGCTGTTCTAAGAAAAGAAAAAAAAATATAAAATGAAAATGAAAATGAATTGCTCCTTATCTCATGTGGAGTGGTGCTGGAGGTTAACGAAAGGGGGAGGGGGGGGAATTTTACAATAAATTGAGGGATCTAGTGGAACGAATGTATAGACATTCTTTCCACTTACAATACAAAAATCAATCCAATTATTCTAAGAACTAAATTTTATCTAAACTACAGGATGACTTTCCAGAGAATTGTTTAATGAGATGTATGTCAAACTTTTAATAGCAAAAAAAACAATAAAAAAGAAGGAATGAAAAAGTAATATTCATTTACATGTTTTTCTATATATATATATATATATATTACTAGAAAACAATCATTTATAAATATCACTTTTAATGTTATATTTACTTTTTATATATCAATATAAAAATTAAATAGTTTATTCTCATATTACATTTTGAGAAAAATTATGAAAATATCAAAGGATGAACAAGCTGATATTAGAAATATGCCAATAGGAATGTCCAAAAAGGTGTACAAGGAGATGGTAAAAGAAATGGACATAATTGCATCGCACGAGGAGCCATCTCAACAACAACGTGCTTCAAATGTAATATGTAATCATTGTATTTTTGGATTAGGTACAATAAATAAACAATTTAGCATTAAAAATCAATTTTCAAGTATTTTCTTGCATAAAAGAAAATAAAATGGAACTCATTCATCACATAAAACAGGACGACAAGGAAGACAAGGGTTGATATCTAAGTTTGTGAGTAATTGTTACTTCCTTTTAACAACTTAACTAGATTTCATTTTTGTATATTTTAAGTTTTTTTACAACAATCATCATTGAATGTCTTCAAACAAGTGCTAACATACAAAGAAGAACCATCAGATGAATTTATTGACATTGGGTTAAATATGGGTTGTGAGAATATGTTAGCATATCAGAAATTAATTGTGGAATTTGTAAGCATCTATCGATCTTGTTTTATATAGCTCTGTCTATAATTAATAGAAAAAAATTATTTATATTAAATATATGATTTGTTATGGGGTATAAAACTTGCAGGAAACAAAGCATGGAACCGCACCAACAAATGAAATATTGAAATATGGCATGAAATTTGGTTTTGAAAGAATGTGTATAGTTCATGACTCAATTCTTGCCATGGTATGTCATTTCTTTTCGATTTACATTGATGTATATTATTTAGTATTGCAATTTTCATTATTCTCACCAATGTATATACACTCATTACAATTTATTTTTATGTTTGTAGATGGAAGTTGAAGAAGAAGAAAACAATCAAGACCGTGAACAAAACATTCCTCAAAACAACCCAAGTCATGGAAGTAGCTCGAGCAGTGACAACAGTTCAAGCGAAGAATGGTGATCAATATGTTTGGATATCAAAGCAAGGCATTGTATTTTTTGAAATAATTTTCTGTGAAATCAGACATTTTGTTTAATGTAATGGACATAGTGTCCCAATTGAAAGATAGAGGGATACCCATAACTGTCCCATTTTGTATGAATTTTTTTTCTTATTCATATATATATAATAAAATACGTTTTAATTTATTTATTTTGTTCTCCATTATCACTGTGAAATGTTACACCACTGATTAAATATATGGATGATTAAATATTATAATGAAGAGGTGCGAAATCTGATGATTTGATATAACAAATTAATCCAAACATCACATTCAAATGCACTAATAAAAAATTAATTGATATGAACACTGTTATAAGATGTGTCATCTTTTGATGAATAATGAATTTAAAAAAATCACAATAATTGCACTGTCACAGGTCAATGTTTCTAAAAAATACAAAATGAACACCAGTGCGTGTTAGTTATTGTGCCCCGGTGCGTTTGTATGCTACTGTGCACTGGTGCGTTTCTACGACCTATGGGCACCGCACAAATTTCAATACCAATTAGAACTCTCGATTTTTTTGTGTGACACTGAGCATTGCTGCGTTGTGGTGATATTGCACGCCGACGTGTTTCTACGACCTATGGGCTTCGCACGAATTTCAATACCAGTTAGAACTCTCGGTGTGTTTGTGTGATACTAAGCAAAAATGAATTTTGGTGATACTGTGCACCGGTGTGTTTCTACGACCTATGGGACCCATACTAATAACAATACCAATAAGAACACTTGGTGTGTTTTTGTTATACTACGCATAGTGCATTTGTGTGATATTGCATACTGGTGTGTTTCTACGACCTATGGGCAGCGCACAAATACCAATACCAATTAGATGACTACCACCCGGGTGGTCTGATAGGCGTTGCATGCACCAATGTTGTGTTCCTTTAACATGCACCGGGCCATTGCTAAATACCCTGGGGCATCCGAAATTTGTTTTCTGTCCCGATGCTTGTTAGGTTTACAATACCTGTGTGTTCATGGTACAGTGCATCGGTGCGTTAACACCTAATTACCGCATCGATGAGAAAAACATCCATAAGAACCTCTGGTTGCCCAATTTTTTTTAGTTGTGTTCAAATTCCGTTAGAAGCTCCGTTAAAACCTCCGTTACCGAAAACAGATGTTGTAGCAAATGTTTTTTTGACAATTTTGGCCAATTTTATAACACTAAAAACCTCCGTTATAACCTCCGCTAAAGGGTCTTTTCCTTGTAGTGTTAGTAGGGTGTCATATTCAATTAGGTGATCCCAGGAGTAACATTGCAACCAAGCCACCATATATATGTATTTTTCTTATTATTTATCAAAATTATATGATATTCTCACGAAACAAATTGTATATGTTTTAAATGTTTTGTTAAATATCATGAGCAAATGATAAATATGTTGTGGAATGGATAGAAAAGGAATTATTATGTAGTTATAATAAATATTTAAAATTTATGATAAGTAGTTTGTTTGCAAGCTTGGGACCCCAAGGAGGGGGCCTTAGACATATGTTGGGCTAGCTCTACATCTAGCATCTTGGAATAGTGGGATTGATAGCTCATTTCTTGGGTTATCCAATTTAAAACTAACCAAAATGATGTTCATATTATGAAAATTTTTGTTTACTATGAGAATGATTCTAACCATAAAAAATCCTTCTAAAAATCTAAAATTCTAACAAGGAGTGAAATATTCTCTATGAGGAAATTACAATCCAAGACTCCATGCTTTGAAGCTCATTCGAATCAAAAGAAAAAAAATGGTATTTGCACTACTTGGATATAACACAAAAGATACATCTAGAGTAAAAAGATTCAGGAGAGTGTCTATTTCATGCTTGTAAATATCCAACATCACCCCATGGCTTCTATATTTAGTACAATAAATGGGATACATTGTTTGATTACCTTTTGCAAATTCTAGGGAGTGAAAATTTCATTCAAAATGATGAAGAAAGTTTTGAGCCCCTACTTTGAGCTTACCAATGCTATTCATTTAGGTGATTTAGATATTTTTAGTAGTGAGGTAGATATAACACATAATGTGATTGTCTATCTTTGAGGATTGTATCCCTTTGCTTGTTGGAGAGATGTTGGAAATTAGATACCTAATTCAAAGTATGATCTTATTCCCTTTTCCGTGTATTCCAAATAAGAGAGTGAATGAAGATAGGAGTGACCATTCTTGAGTTGGTGGATTGACATTCATATTTGCACATTGTTCAAAGAATGTTTGAATGACAATGGATAGACCTATATATGTTATGTAGGTGAACTTGGAAAACTAGAATAACATAGCACTTAGAGGATAAAGTCATTCATCCATACAACATTGATTAGTATTTTCCTCGACATTATAGAGACATCAAACAAAACCATCCTTCCATACTTATGAGGAGGATCAAGAAAATATGTTTACACTCAACATCTCATCTATTCTTTTATCATTTTTAGCAAGTTGTATTGTGTGTAGGCTACACTAAGAAAATAGGCCTTGTAGCCAACATAGAAACTTCACCTTGTTGGCCACTATCTTATCACTTTCATTCATAAAGGAGGTTTAAAATATGTGAAAAATAGAATCAAGTTATTGTAGTTATAATGGGAGGATGTGGGATAGGGGCTCTATAGGTATTGGGGGATATAAAATGGGGTATTTGGTAATAATAGAATATATATATTAAAAATAGGGAATATTTTTAATATCCCACATTTGCAGGAGCTATGACATAATTTGACTAAGTGAAGAGGCCATGGTAGCCAATAACAACACATGAGGTCTTTGTAATGCCATGGTAGCCAAAAACAACACCAGATGTCTTTGTATAAGACAACCAAACACTTAAACCATGGAGAAATCCAATGTACCATCATCACACACTTCTTGTAAGATAGTAGATAGAGATGGTTGTGAAGAAACTTGCACTCAAACTTTCATCACGATGCATATAGGTCTAATAACCATCCAGAAGATAAATTCTAGTTTGCATTCAAAACTACATCCATAACAAACCTTGAAGTAAAGAAATGGTTTGATGTGTAGGTTAGATTGGAGACAAATACCTTTGTAGAACACCATGAATATAGAGAACAAATTTTTAATTCCATAGAGGATCTAAGTTGGTGAAGAAAGTGGGTTGTAAGTCCCTCATTTATGGATCATGAGTTATCAAATTAGGTTAATCCTTAACCATGGCATAGATGCTAGAACATTATACCCTAACATGGGTAAGGGGAGTAGAGAGAGGTTGGCAAACTTGAGAGCCAATAATACTCATCTTCAAGAAGAGAACCAACACTTGGAGGTGTAGGTCTAAAAGTTCAACCAAAGGATGTAAGATATGGAGAAGATCCTTGAGACCTATTCCAACTATTTCCACTACTAAAGAATTGATTTGAAGGATGCTAACACTCCCTCACAATTGTTATGGCATATTAATACAAGCACAAACTTAATCTTATACGCTTGGGAGAGATGATCATCTAGACAAATAGTTAACAAGAAGATAGGTTCACTCAAATTGAGACTTGGTTACAATAAGAGTTGGAAGAGAAGGAAGAGGCATTAGTAAAGCTCCAAGTAGTTATCGAAGGGTATTGGGAAGCAATACCACTTTTCATTACTACTACCAAAGCTAGCACCTGATCAAGACAACTCTAGTGACATAACCTTTTGTAGACATATGGCACTCAAAGGCATTCTCATTATGTGGGAACAAAGGTCATCGTGAGGCATTTTGCTAGGAGAAACAAGCCACATTCCACAAGCCTTAATGACTTCAAAGGAGAAAGGGAAAGAAGACATCTCCAATCCAACAATGAACTCAAAATAGCACAGAGAGGATGAGAATGTTAAGAATTCCTTGTAGCAATGATAAGAACCTTTCCCACCACTACAAGTTGAGTGGAAATTGGGAAGGAAATTGTTAGTAGCTTCATCCAAAACTTCACCCCATGAACCACATAGCCAAGAGACAAATGTGGAAAGTGAAGCCTAATAGAGAAGAGCAAGTTAACCAATAGCAACATAGGAAGTCCACATCACCATTGATGAGGACAATGATGCCAACCACCAAAATAGACCCATTCTAGTTGCTATTACACTATTTAAAAGAACACATTCTTGGAGATGGTTAACATGAGGTCTTTAGTTGGTGAGCATGCGATATAACACATGCTTTTATGGGATAAAAAATAATACCTCTAATTTCACTAGATATTCATAAATAACTTTGGAAATCCTTTTGTTGAATCTGTCCTATAAAACATGCACCACACATTCTTGGAGATGGTTAACATGAGGTCTATAGTTGGTGAACATGCAATATAACACATGCTTTTATGGGGTAAAAAAGAATACCTCTAATTTCACTAGATATTGATAATTAACGTTCGAAATCTTTTTATTAAATTCACCCTATAAATCCATGATACCCAAATCAGCACTTCTCAACACCTACAATATATTGATTCTGTTTTTCACAATTTAAAAACCTTTTACACCCTTTTATAAATAAATGTAAACAAATATTAGTCAACAAGGTAAATCCCCATGTGTGTTGAACACCGGTGCACCAACGAACGCGCAGAGGAAGGACACGGTTTTTACACGAACGCGCGTATAATACCTTATCGTCTAACCGTCGGCGAGTTTGGATTCCAGGGCACTGGATATTCCGCGGTGAATCTGCACCTTATCTGCCACGTGTTACGTCAAATGTCCATTAACGTGGATTTATAAAATTCCTTGACGTTATGATTTGTCGGCAAGGATTGACTTGGTAAGTCGAAAAGGTAAACTCGCTTCTCTGGAACACGTAAGCTTTTATTTTCGAGAACTCGGATAATTAATAACAATTATAATTTTTAAAAATAAAGTTTTATTGATATAGTATTTACTAATCAGTGGAATATAATAAAAAATAAATTGTATAGAATAATTTTAACCTTTTTGAAAAGAAATTTTTAATAAAGATTGAATTTGTTTTTAAATGGATTATAAGAGGGCAAAGACTCGAAACTCGAGATGTTAAAAAAATCGAGTAGTATATTATTTATTAATTTTTTAAAATAAAAATATTATAAAATTAAAAATACGCTTTAAACATAGTGTAAAAGTATAATATAATATACATTATTGTTATAAGTTATAGAATTTTTTTTTTAGTAGTAATCACATGTAATTACTATTTAAAGAATTCTATAACTTGTGAGAAAATCTTTCGGTAAAAATCACATCAGAATAATTTTGCACGACGCATTTCGAACCAACCAGTGTTCTGATCAGATAACCCAATTAAATAGAGATTTTCTTATCTATTTAATTGAGTTATGTGATCAGATTCTTCATCTTGTCGAACCACACTGGTTGAATTATTGTTTTGAGAGGTGTGTATAGAGTAGATGTGTAGGAGTAATGTAAGACGTAAATATTTAAATGTTGACTCAATTAATAATAAAAATTCAAAAGTAATGAAAATAATAAAATTCAATTTGTTATAATTTAAATTTGTTTTTATGAATAAAAATTACGAACAATGAAAAGGATTTTTTCTTTCTCAAGTACAAATTCCCTAATCAAGAAAATGGAGACTAGGGTTTTGTCGGCGGCTCTTTCTTCTGCAACTCTCGCGCCGCACCAGATTGCCTC
The DNA here is from genome assembly GCA_034641835.2 of Pinus albicaulis. Taxonomy (NCBI): domain Eukaryota; kingdom Viridiplantae; phylum Streptophyta; class Pinopsida; order Pinales; family Pinaceae; genus Pinus; species Pinus albicaulis. The sequence goes on along the minus strand of CM076580.1, from coordinate 564,710,504 downwards.
GAACGACACTGACCCTGCGCCTTGTGCTCCACTCGGTCCTGGCTATGCGGATCTGCTAAGGCAGACGCAACATTCAAAGAAAAAGCGACAGATTCAACTTTTCAATGGTCCCCTTCGCCCATGTGCTGATCTTTACGCTGATAACCTCAGCATTTATCACGGTCCAGGGCCTTGGTGCAAAAGCGACTTGACAACGACTCTCTCCTTTGGAGTTTCAGCGTCGGGTAGGCTTGGGTTTCAGACTGCGGCCGATCCTGCCCCAGCTCCTAATGTTCGGCAAAACCCCCACTCTGTAGCGCTGGCGCTCACGCCCCTGATCGATGGCCAGCTTCTTCTCCAACTTGCTGGTGGCCTCTCCAGATATTCTGAAGACTTTCCTGCCAGATGCCCAGACTTTTTTCCCGCGACAGAGACACTGGACGCGCTCCAAGCGATCACCTCTCTCGATTTAATCCATAAAGGCAGCGAGGCAGGGGTTAGGCTGATGCAAATGATCTCTCTGCCCCTCTACATATCTGCTGCCCTTTTCTCTGCAGCGGATCTGTGTTGGAGAAACTATTTCTTTCTGCAGATGCTTTTTCCTCCCCCACTGCCTCCAGTTCGTCAGGAGATCGGACTCCCAAATGTATCCGGCACTGTGTCGATCCAGAATGCATTTGAAAACTTCTCTGCCCCCTTTCAGGTTCAAATCTCACAGCTTTCAGGCAAGACCATTCTGCATTGGGTCCACCCTTCAGATCTGGTGCAGAATCTCAAGGTTAACCTGGAACGCCGTTTCGGGATCCCCTCTGCCCTTCAGAGACTTTTTTTTCAAGGTAAACAACTCGATGATCCTCTTCCCCTCTCTTCTTACAGCATAAAAAATAATAGCTCTTTAGTGTTTTCCCTACGTTTGAGAGGTGGCGCTGCAGGACAATCTTCTTCTGCTCCTCCCTTCTCCTACAAAGATGCAGTACACTCTGAGATACCCAAATCCTCTGAAATTCCCAAACCCAAGCCTTTTCTGGTTGACAAGGTAGAGGAGGTTCCCTCTGTTGAGATCTCCCACCCTGGCCTCGCAGATGACCTTCAAAAATTTGCTGAAAGTGCCATCATTTGCAGATTCAATGGGCTTTGGCCACGCTCTAAGGGCCTCTATGACTGGATCCATGCCAACTAGACTCACCATTGTAAGGTTAGCTTCTGCTCAAAAGGATATTTTATAGTTCTGTTCGACAATCCTAAGCACTATGAACAGGCCTTAGAAGAAGGTCCTTGGTTTATGGGTACTGCTGGACTCTTCTTAACTCCATGGTTCCCAGATTTTGACCCAGCAACTGCAGTTATCACCAAAACGCCTGTCTGGATCAGGCTTCCAAACTTACCAGCTCACCTGTGGCATTTAGTAGTCTATAGGGGCATAGGCAACACCTTGGGCCGCTTTTTAATGGGAGATTCCTGGCGGGAACATCAAGGTCTCTACACATATGCCAGAATATGTGTGGAACTAGATCTAAGCAAGGGACTGCCAGATCAAATCAATCTCAAGATCAACGACTTTGTTTGGACTCAGAACCTGGATTACAAGAACACTGCCTTCCGATGCCGCCACTGTCGCCTAACAGGGCACCTGCAGAATTCTTGCCCATCGCTCACTGCAAAAACGAAAAAGGACAACATTGCAAAGACCAAACCCAAGCGTTGGACCCCTTGTTCTCCACCACCAGCAGTGAGCTCGGATTCCTCAAGCTCGGAAGATGAGGGGAGCGACGCAGAACCGGACCAGGCACCTCAGACGATGGATCTGTCCACTGATAATCTTGCGCACACCCCTGTCACAACGATCACCCAGAAACACATCCATGAGACCTCCTCTTTTGAATCAGATAAGGAGATCCCCCAGTTGGAGAATTCCAGTCTTCAAGTTATTTTAGCTCATACTCCCCAGGACGGCTGGATAAAAGTCAATAAAAAGAAAGGGAAAAAACTTCGTGTTGAGACTTCTGCCCATGCGGGGTAAAAGTCAGTGGTTTGCTTTCAAGTTACTTGTTGTAGCTCTGTGCATGGTTCATTCCTTCTCCGGGACTGAGGTTGATAGTTTCATCATTTCCGGTCGGCCGGTTTCTTGTCTCTCTTGATTGTACAATATTTTACTCAATAGAAATAGTTTAATTTTACTGAGAAAAAAAAAAAAATTACGAACAATTTTTTAGATAAAAAATTATAATGTCATAAGCCAATACCATGGGCCAATACCATGACTACCACATGCCCAAAAACCATAACTTATTTCATAATCAAAATATTTTATAAAAATAATAATAATAATAAAATAAAATTATAACATTTAATCAAAATAAAATTATAATTTTTTTATTTTATTTTAATTTTATAACATTTTTTAATTAAATCTAAAAGAAAAAAAAGTTATAATTAATTTTGAGGTATATCTAAACCCTCCATCTTCACTACTACTAAAAATATTCCCATTGAGATTAAACTAGCAATTGCCTCATATGTTACAAAGGAAACACCCTAAGGCAATAACATATAGCATTAAATAATAGTTCTTTGACAAATGTTAGCTCTGAAGTTAACCCAATATATTTATGCATCATAAAATTGAATAGATATTAGCTCAAAGCATGCATAATATTGTAACCCTCTCAAAACCGTTGAAGCTAAAAAAAAGTTGTAATTTGACAATTTATAGTCAATGAATGAGTTGTCCCATGTGGACCTGTAAAAATGTACATTGGCTCAGGGTTGTCTCAACTTTCCCTGTGTGTTTTGTGAATACTTAGTTCATCACCTAGCAATGGAAACAAGGAGATAAAAATATATAAATCAAGAAAATTCTTTGCTTCCTTTCTAGGAAAGGAGAGGTTGATGACGAAGTGCATGTGATGTTGTGATGTATTGTATATAAGGAAGGATGAAAAATTAAACAGTTTATATAGCATTTTGTGTTTGGCCTCTAAACAAGTAGTTATATGAGATACATGTTTTACAACTTTAAAAGACGAGGATTAACGGTAAACAAGGAAAATAAAATAGAGCCTAAAGATTTGAATGGTTTAAATATTGAGATATAATAATTAGTTTTGAATCATTGCGACAAACAAAACATCACATTAGCCCACATAATATATCCCATGTTGCAATGATATGAGATGGTGACTAAATTTTGAATCATTATAACTAGGTGACAACCAAAACAAAGTTGTAGCCACAACCAAAACATCACATCGACTCATATAATATATCCAAGGTTGCAATGAACCCCCATACATAGTGGCGAACCTCACAGGTATTTTAATGCACATAGAACACCACCATAAAAGTTCTATACTCTAGATCAATTAAGAATAACCTAGGATCTCTAGAGTGGATACCTGGTGGGTGGTACAAGAATTGAGGATGATTTTTAAAGGGAAAGGGTATTTAGATACTTTGTTTGGTATAACTCACAATTATGCTATTATTAGGAATAAATTACTATTAAAGCATAAGGATAGGCAAAAACACCTTATATAAGAAGGAACCTAGAAGACACAATTCATTTGGATTTGTTAAAACTGAGCATACTGAACATACTTTTCAAGGCATTCCATCAATTTCAAGTTACATGATTGCTACTAAGTCAACAAAATAAAAGCTTCATGGTCATTCTCCAAGGTCGAGTCCAGATGTTCAGTACATTGGAACTCCTATAATATGGAGACATTCTCTTCCAACTTCTCCTAAAGGGAAACCCAATTCTAAATCACCAAGGACTCATAGATTGTTTCCACAAGTTAAATCAACCAGGGGGCACATAAAAAGTGATCGATCTCATGGCACTGGTAGGAAGTCAATTCTCTCATAATTTGGAGATTTATCTTTGTTCATATTTCTTTCGAGCAATTTATTTGAATGATGACATTTTGCCCTTTTTATTTCAGAAAAGGAAATCCCTATTCAGATTGATTGGCGAAGATGATCGGTATTTGAGATTCTCTTGATATTTTGTGCATTTGGAGTGTCTTCTCAGTTAGTAATGAATGTGAATCTCTAGAGATACCTTTTGTATATTATGAACTTAGATTAAGTGTGCTACACTTTATACTCACTCTAAATGTATTATGAGCCCTAAAATGCACCACATTATGTTGCATATACAAAGAATATACCATAGGGGATTTACTATGGGAGCAATACCATAGCACGTGGGTTCACATTGGGGGATATATAACGAGGAAAAAATAACATAATATATTGGGGGATATATAGGGGGTAAATGGTTTTTATATTTACATGTATAAAAAATTGAACTCAAAGTTAATGAAAAAATAGATACCTACAATATATAGTGAAAGTAGGGGTTTTTTAAATTGGGAAGGTGTATTGAGTTTATATTGGTAAGGGGTGAAATAATGTGTTTTTTAGAGTTATTTTCCAATATATACTCAAATTAAGGGTATTGTTTAATATGCTATGATCACACATGATATATTATAGGTTCATTGAGTGAATCCTTTATAAAATATACCACATTGCATATTCATGACATGACTGCTAGCATACATTTTTATGGGTTCACATGGTACAACTGATTCATTAACTGTAAACTATCAGATTGCAATTTTTTTTTAGCTTCAAAAGAGAAGGGATTGGATATTATGCATGTTTTGAATTAATATCTGTCTGATTTTACGATGTATAAATATATGGATTTGAATTTAGAGCTATTTACTTGTACTTAAGAAAGCACAACCAGTTTTTTCTTAGAAGGGCATCGATGGATGTCATTAAATAATTTGGACTTTACAATGACTATATTTCATGGGACCCACAAAGGTCACTATGTGCAAAATTTCCACTATCGCTATGTTTCTTGTCTAAAATGCAAAATTTAAAATAACTATTTCATGTTTTTACCAATTATATAGACGAGTTGGTTACATAAATTTTGGGGCCATTATTTTAAAAACCAAGGTGAGGTGTTGTGTGTTGATGTAAAAAAGAAATATTTTCATTTTGGTGCTTTAAATGTTTTTGAATGATCTCTACATTATTTTTAAGTACATAACACGAGTTAAATTTTCTTAAGAAGGATTTGTTAGATTAAAGAAAGAACATGGAAGACACCAAAGAGATAAGTGGTAAAGAGAATAAATATAATCAATTCTCCTAACATAACATATGTATGATCTAAATTATAACTCCAAATTCCACGGAAGAATATCCCCTCGTCTCAACTTACATCTCACCTGTTACGAAGTGTTAAAAGCTATGGATGGCTACATCTTCATGTGTTAACAAAGTAACAGAGATGATGAGACCAGGTAAATAATAATAGTAATAGTTGGGAGTATACGTTAATCACACGTTTTTTTTTTTGTTGGTAAATTTGAGGTGTAATAGGTGTATAAGGGGTATATGTGATATTTGAATAGTTTTAAGGATCATGAATGAAATAATATAGAGGTGACTCAAAAGAGAAACATGAATAATTTTCTAAAGAAGAGGTTTAGTTGATGCTATTCTTGGGTTCAATTTCTAGTTTGGAGATATGTGTCGTTTTATTCAAGGGCAGATCTTAATTCAAATAGAAATTCAAAGTATATTTACAAAATTGTTATAGCCCTTTGTAGACACACGATTCAAACTATAAAAATAATTATTTTTACTTATTAAGGTTTTCTATCACAGGAGGAAGTGATCTAGAAGAAATATAGAGGAATTGTACCAAAACAACCTCTGATTTCAAAGGCAGAAAATCAACATCTATTTCTTTGCTTACGAGGAATTCATTTTGGCATATAATCAAACAAGATCTTTAACTTCAACATAGGCCTCGTGATTGGTAAGGTTCAAGGAAGCAGTATTGTAGTAAGATTTGATTGTAGCATGGTCGATGGATGCCATAAAATAATTTGGAATTTCCAATGACTAAATTCTCATTGGACCATAAAACTCACTATGTGCAATTTACACATGCATGTTTTTTCTTCGTGCAACTTTTTTTGCAAAATTTATCCCTATGTTTGTTGTCTAAAATGAAAGATTCACAATCACTATTTCATGTTTTAACCAATGAGACAATTAGGTTATATGAATTTTGTGACCATTATTTTAAAACCAAGGTGAGGTGTGGTATTTTGATGTTAAAAAAGAGAATTTTCATTGTGGTGCTTATGGACCACACTTGCTTGAATTTAAATATAAAATGGTTTAAATGTTTTCAACTGCATCACATGGGTTAGATTTAATTAAGCAGAATATGTTGGATTAAAACAAGAATATGGAAAACACCAAGCAGATTAGTGGTAAAGAGAAATGTGATATTTTGAATAGTTTCAAGGATCGTGAACGAAATAATACAAAGGTGACTCAACATTCAAAAGAGAAGGAAATTTTCTCAGGAAGAGGTGTAGTTGATGTTATTCTTGGGTTCAATTTATATATTGGAGATATGTGCAATTTTATTCAAGGGTAGATCTTAATTCATATAGAAATTAAAAATTTATTTACAAAATTATTATAGTCCTTTGTAGACACATGTTTCAAACTATAAAAAATGGATTTTTAATGATTAAGGTTGGCTATAGGAGGAGGAAGTGATCAAGAAGACATATGGAGGAACTAAGATTTCATTGTAGCATGATACTTTCCTTTTCTTTATATTTTTCTGTCTTTCAACAGTTGTCAAAGAAACATTAATGCATTAATTAGTGTTATATGCTATTGCCTTGAAATTATTTGTAATGGTCAAGGAAGCAATATTGGACTAAGATTTCATTGCAGCACGATCCTTTCATTTTTTTTATAATTTTCTGTCTTTCAACAGTTGTCAAAGAAACATTAATGCATTCATTAGTGTTATATACTATTGCCTTATGAAGTTTCCTTTGCACCAGATACAAAGTTTCCCTTACAACATCTGGTGCAATTGCCAGTTTATGACCCCACTACAAGTATGTAAAATAGGTGTAATTTTTTTAAAATAACACTAGATTTTTTTTTATATATAACATAAAATTATTAGCTGTACATAATATTAATTTATTAATATGAAAGTTCTAAAATGTAATTTCAAAATTTAAATATTTTTAAATTTTATGTCAAAGTTTTCTCCTCAAAGTGATTGGAATGTTTTATATATGTTTCCTTTGCAACATCTGGTGCAATTGCTAGTTTATGATCCCACTACAAGTATGTAAAGTAGGTGTAATTTTCTTAAAGTAGCACTAATTTTTTTAAATTACCATAAAAATGATTAGTTGTACATAATATTCATTTATTAATCTAATTCAAAATTTAAATATTTTAAAATTTTAAAATTTTAAAATTTATGTCAAATTTTTTTCCTCAAAGTGATTGGAATGTTTTATATATAAAACTGGGACAAACTGTCATGGTTTAAATGAACGAATTGTCATGGTTTAATACTCTCATCATTATGGTTTTGGAAGAAGGGAAACTCTAAGCATGAAATATTTGAAATATTGATCAATTGTTACTATCTTGGAAGAAGTGCAACTAGGAACATAAAATAATGATCAATTATTATTTATTATAGTCTTGGAACAAGGAAATGCCTCAATTTGGCTTGAATGAGAATCATTAATTTTGATAACATTGGCTTTCTATTCTTCTACTTTTCCAAATACCTCGACCATTAATTGTCAGAGTCACTATCTCCCAAGAACATGGGAAGAGTCTTTCACAAGGAACATAAAAATTTGCCCAACTTTTTGAATATTATCTATTAATTTTTTTATAACCTATAGATTTTTATTTTTCATATTTTTTGGATGTATTTTATTATTAAATTTATTTTTCATGTTTTTTAATTATTTTTTATTAATTTATTTTTAGAATTATAGATTTTTTTTGGATTTCAAATGTGTTACATTTTTACTTATATTTTCTTAACCTACACTTATATTTATTTAGATTATTTGATTTTTTTTAAAATTCAATCCATTCATATATTAAAAAAAAATAAATAAACATGATTATGTTATAAAATTATTCTTCCGCAAACATCAATTCTATAGCTGAGAATCTTTGAGAAGATACATAATTGAAGTTGGAGTTGAAGTGGGAGAAGACTGTGGGCCTTTCCAAGCTGGGTGTGAAGTATATGGTTGATCCAAAATGTATTTTCTACAAAAATGCAAATTGGAAGTATTCGCTACAAAAATGGTTGATCCAAAAAGTATTCACTGCAAAAAATGCAAATTGGAAGTATCTCGTTGATCCAAAATGTATTCGCTGCAAAAATGCAAATTGTAAGATTCTAGACTGAATTTTCCTTTCCACATACAAAATATATATTGATATGAATGAATAGTGTAAAGGAATTTCAAATAATTATATTGATGGTTTGATTGAAAATTTCAATAATGTTTTTTTTTTTAAGAAAATTATTAAAGCAACAATAAATTTTTTTATTTATACCTTCTAAAATATATTTTAAATATAAATAAATTTTAATATTTAAAAAATGTTTCATTCAATAATATATAAGTATCTAATAAATTATAATAAATGAACTTCAAAATGATTGGGAATTCAATGAAAAGGAATTTTAAAAAACATTCTAAAGGTTACGTAACTATTTTTATGTCATCTCTAAACATGCACAACTTTACAACTCCACAAAGAAATTAAAAACAAAATAAAATGCATATCGTATTACAACTTATTGCTTTCTTTTTTCATTTAATTTTTGAATTACAAGAACATTATTGTTGAAATTCAACAAGAAAATGCACCACATACTAGTGTGGGATTCCAGGTCACACATGAGTGAAGAATTTAGTGACACATTAGTGCTAATGTGGGCGTCCAATTTTTAAATAAATTGGAAAATAAATTGCAATCTTATCTCATAACAACTTGTAATAGTTAAATAAGTGTGATAGACTTAGTTAGCTCAAGAATTTCATGTTGAGGGTCAAAGAGTAGGCATGTAGAGTGATTCTACTATTTACAGGTTCCAGTTGTAGTTGTAGCACTAGTGTGGTGTGAGTGCAATCAGTTAACTCAAATTAATTGAGTTAAAACCAGTTTAACTAGTTCTAATTGATTGATGTGCTAGTAGAATATCAAGTGAATTAAAATAGATTTAATTCACAAGTAGTGATCTACCAGGTAACTGATGATTCACTATTAATAGCTGCATGCACATCAATTCTAATGACGACCTGGTTGAGACAAAGGTTAAAGGCAAGTAAACTATCAGTTGTATTATTAGCGAATTTCCTGAGCGTAGTTATAAAGCCACAGAAAGCCCATGATGAATTGCACAGTCAAGGAAGGTTGGAATTCCTATTTAATAGGAATTTTTTTTCCTAGGTATTACGTGAGCAAGGCAGGCTGAAGGTGGGCAGGAAATTGGCTATGTATTGGTCCAGTTTTTCCTAGATCAGTGTGAGACAATTGGTAGAGTGTATGAGGTTCTTGTGAGCACACATGCATTGTGTTTTTTCATGATTCCTTGGTTGATTATACAATAAATATGGAGGGGTTTTGAGTAGTTTCTCTCTTGAGGAAAATCATGTGTTGTGCGATTGATTTACTTCTTTGTCTTACTTGCATGTGATTGAGTGATTGTGATATATATTTTGCAAATATTGTAGAAGGATTCAATATCTTATTTTAGTACATTGCATGATCGGATTGAATCCATTGGTGTAATTTCTACATGGTATCAGAGCGCCAGGAATCACAATAGTGGAGAAGAAATTGAGTTTGTGTTTGATCAGAGGCTAAGTGTTAAGCTCAAAAATGAAAGTTCTCAGAAATTATCCAAACCAGAATGAAAACGAAGAGCTCATCGCTAGGAATTCGATGCAATTCGTTTCATCAAAAATCAACTCCGTATGATGAAGTTATGACGTGATGTTCGTTTTCATAAAAAACTAAAAAATATGCAGAATGAGACAAAATGATGACATGGCAACCCAGTCAGCAGAAAAAGGAATATTCTCAAATATTCTATCATTTTTTCCCAATGACACTATGACAAGTGTCACTGTAGGATTCACCAGAGAGCTTTGAAGGTGAATTTTTGTTACATCCTATCCTAAGGTCGAATTTGATTTTTTTTTAATATGGATGGATGATCCAACCAGAGGCGGACATGTAGTGTAGCCAGGGGTTTCCAAGTGCCCCCTCTGGTGGACCTTGGTTTGGAGGATTGGTTGAATTTCATTATAGTTCAATGGTCCGAACATTTTTTGCAATGGTCAATTTTCTTTCATATATCAAAGTACGCATATATACCAAAGTCTAAGTTTATTACATTTCAAATGTCTGAAATATATTAAATTTGAAATGGGTCAAATTATTTTCATATTTCAAAGGATTGGACGCATATATATTACAAAAAAACTTATAATCGGATGGGCGGAGGTCGGGATCGACCCCACGACCTGCTTCGTGCCAACCGCGTGGCTTATCACCAAGCCACCAACCAAGATCTTAATAGACATTATGTTTGGCTTATATTTTAAGTCAACAGGCTTCAATGGCAGGGGTATGGAGGGGGCCAACCCCCTCCCCACAAGACCATATGCTGAAGACCAACAACGGAGCGGAATTCAAATGTGGCAAATTATCGGTTAAGTATAGGATTAAGTATTGTTAATCCTAGAGTTAAGGCCTAAAGTATGTTTAGTGTAAAACACACTTATGCATATTTAACATATGCTTATCCACCTTTAAACTATGATTAACTGCTAATTAATCCAATGTTAAAATAGCGGTGGGTTTGGCGGGGTCCTCCAGTTTCGACGGATTTCCAATTTTAGTTGCGTTAACTGGAGTTCTCTCTAGTTTTGGAGGAGATTATAGGGGAAAATTGAATGAAGCATAACTGGTGCAAATTTTGACCAATTTTGGCTCAGGAAGATTCCATCCTGGTAGATTTTTATGTTCTAAACACATTGAAGTAGGTTTCAGGAGCAATAGGTGAATGTAAACAACATTTTTTTCACATTTGAGCTAATACAGAGGCCCAAGCCATGGAAACTGGACCAAGGAGATGTAGCCTAGGAGGGGTGAAATCCTTCATCAAAACATTATGTTAATGGATCAATTGTGATGGTTTGATGTATATATTGTTGCTGTTATTCAACATTATGTTTTAATGTTTTAATGTTCAAGAATTCAACATAATCTCCATACATGTACCTGTTTAACACTCATAAACACTTCAAGAAGCCTATGCACATGAAGAAAAGATCGACACTTTAAATATAAATCTTAATATGTAATTAGCACAACAAAACTAACATTCAAATTAAGATCAGGATGGTATCAGAGCAAAGGTTATTTGATTTATTTTCTTGAGTTTTGTGCAAATAGGGTTTTAATGGTTGCAAATTTGTGATGCTTACAAGGTTGAAGTTGAAAAGAGGAGAAAGGAAACTATTGGTTGCTAGTCCTGATGTTAGGACCAGAAGAAGGAGAGCCACAAGGACACCATATCCACCCAAAGTTTCACTCCCAGTTGCACTTGAAGTACCTCAAGTTTTATCTCTAGCTGATATTGAAGAGGTACAAGTTCTTGCACCAGAAGCTGAGTTGATTGAAGAGGTACAAGTTGCACCAGAAGCCAAGCTTGAATCCATAGACATCATGTCAGGTGTAGGAGAGACTGAAGGTCTTTCAGAAGAGGAAGCATTCAAGAAGGCTTTCTATGACCTAACTGAGAGGGTTAGGATCCTGTTTGAAGAGAGGAACACCAAGATGGTTGGAGAGAATTCTAAGTCTCCACATGGAGAGGGAAGCTCAGAAGGCAAGAGGGATGAAGACAAGGATTCAAAAGGCAATGTATTAAATCCTCCTCCATCTCCACCATCTTCATCATCATCCTCATAATCTCCGACAGCATCATCTTCCACTTCCACCACAAAAACCACCCATACTCACTCAAAAACCCCAAAAAGGAAAAAATCCCTTACTCAAATTGGACATTAAGTTTGAACTTTCCATGTACAATGGTGAGTTAAATGCGGAGAAGTTGGACAATTGGATCCATCAATTGGAGGTTTATTTCAGAATTCAGAACCTACAAGAAGATGACATAAAGAGCTAATTGGCTTCATTGAGGCTAGAAGGAGCAACATTATTCTGGTGGGAAGCAAAGATCCAAGAGGAAATGTGAATCCATGGTAAGATATCCATTTATTGTGTTGAGTTTATTTCTTCAATTAAAATATAGTTTTATCATTTAGCTTACATGCAAAAAGGAATTATGAGTTGGAAAAACTTTAGGCAACTCAAGGGTTAAACAGTTCAAGAATATACCCAGGAGTTTAGGAAAAGGGTTGTGTTGTTAGGAATAAACTTGAATTCCCAAGACACTAGATCTTGAAATAAATTTGGGGGTTTACATTCCTATTTGAGACATATTATCCTTATGTTTAACCCAAGCAATTTAGATGAAGTTTTTGTGCAAGCCACACATCTTGAAGCAAGGGGAAAGAACATTCAGGAAGAGGGTAGTAAGAAGAATCCATTCAAGGGTAAGGGGAAAGAGAAGGGAGGAAAATGGAAGGAAAAGAAGAATTAAAGTGTTAATAAATAAGGGGATAAGACTACATGAAAACATTGTTCCAAAGAGGGGAATGATGAAGCCCATTGTTGGAAATTACATACCAAACTAAGGCCTAAGAAACCAAACAATAAAGGCAAAAAAAAGATGACTGCTACCACACAACATGATCTTGGATCCGATTCCGATGATGAGACCACAATTAAAACCATGGTCACAAAGGGAAAATAATCCATAGCAAGCACTAGTTCCTCAAATTTTCACAACAACACTCCAAATGAAGAAACAAGGATAGAGTTGTTCCATGTAAGGGTGATTTCAAATCATACCAAGATTAATGCATTATTTGATAGTGGGTCACAAGAAAACTTGATTTTAGAAGACTTGGTCAAAAATCTTAACCTTGAAACTGTAACACATCATAAGCCATATCCTTTGGGTTGGATAGTAAAGAATGAAAATTTATAGGTTACAAGGAAATGTGTATTCCATTTTTCCATTACTACAAATTTGGTTGATGAAGTTGATTTAGATGTGGTTCCACTTGACATTTCAGGAATTATCTTGGGAAGTCCATGTTTGTATGGTAGGTGTTAGGGAAGCGGAGTTTTATCCCCATAAGAACAAATATCATTTTCTCAAGGATGGAGTGGAGTATATTGTGAAAGCTCATTGTAAAAAGCTGAATATGTCTTTAGTTAATGCAGGGCAGATGAAGAGACTAGTTAATGCATGTAAAAAATCTGTGCTTCTCATGATCAAGAAAAAAAATGATATGGAATATGAATCTTTTGAAGGTTGTGATGAAAAATTAAAATATGATTTGTTTGATGTGGTAAGTCAACATGGCGAGATGTTTCAGGAACCAAATGGGTTACCTCCCAAGAGGGGAATTCAGCATGAGATTCAACTGTAGCAAGATGTTCGACTTCCAAACATTGGTATGTATCGCATGCAAATAATGGAGAGTATGGAAATAAAGAAGAAAATTAAATAATTGCTGAACAAAAGTATCATACGCCCATCTACTTCGCCATGTGGTTCACCGATTGTTTTGGTGCCAAAAAAGGATGAGACTTGGCACATGCACGTGAATTTCCGTGCACTGAATAAAATCACGGTAAAGAATTGCTATCCACTCCCAAAAATTGATGATTTTCTTGATCAGTTAAGGTATGCAAATTATTTCACTAAGCTAGACGTACAAAGTCGTTATCGTCAAATTAGAATAACTAAAGAAGAAATTTGGAAAACCGCATTTAAAACTAGACAAGGATTGTTTGAGTGGCTTGTTATGCCATTCGGTCTTACCAATGCTCCAAATACTTTCATGAGAGTTATGAATGATGTATTAAGACCATTTATAGATGACTTCTTCATTGTTTACTTAGAATATATTTGGATATTCAACAAATCAAGAGATGAACATGTCCTCCATGTGAACAAGGAACTTGATGTCTTGAAAAAATAACAATTATTTTTAAAGATGTCGAAGTGTGAGTTTGGAAAGACTTCTTTAGTGTATTTGGGACACATTGTTGGAGGAGGTGAGATGAAGATAGACCCTCCCAAGGTTGAGGTCATTGTGAATTGGCCCAAGCCCAATACAGTTACAGAGGTAAGAAAGTTTCTTGGGGCAGCACAATATTGGAGGAAATTCATTGTTAATTTTTCTTCCATTGCAGCTCCGTTACATGCATTAACAAGTGTCAATAAAGTTTTCCATTGGGGAGATATGTAGAAAAAATCATTTGATGCTTTAAAAAAAAATATCAGTTCAACATCGGTATTGGCTCTTCCAGATATTATACAACCATTTGAGATTCAAACAAATGTTAGTGATTACACCATGTGAGTAGTTCTCATGAAACATGGTAAGCCCATTTCGTTTCATTTTGAAATTTTTAATGGAGTTGTGACTAACTATCCCACCTATGACAGAGAGTTATATGCATTGGTACAAAGTGTAAAGAAATGGAAACATTATTTGATGGGGAAGGAGACCATTATCCATATCGACCATCAACCATTGCATTACTTACATTCACAATCAAAGTTGCAGCAATCAAGACACTTTAGATGGATGGGATTTATACAACAATTCCATTTGGTTATGTGGTATAAAAAGGGAATATATAATAAGGTAGCTGATATGCTTTCGAGGCCTATTGTAAATTCATCTATTATACTCAAGCACAATTCAGTTATGCATTAAAGTTACATTGAATAGCATGCACATGATAATGATTTTCGAGATGTGTATGAAAGCTTGAGTCAAGGAAACCAAATTGAAGAGTTAGATTACTATGTACATAAAATTTTGTTGTATCGCTTGGGAAAGTTATGTTCCACAGGGAGAAAGACAAAGTATCATAAGGGAGGCACACACTTCATTGATTGTTGGATATTTCGATGTAGGCAAGATGGTTGTGAATATCCAAAGGTATTGTTATTGGCCACACATGTTTGATACTGTATCTTGTTTCATTAGAGGATGTTATTTGTGTGAAATAAGTAAGCCTAGAAATAGGAAACTAGGATTGTACACTCCACTTTTGGTACTTTCACGTCCTTGGGTGAGTATCTCAATGGATTTTGTAGGAGGTCTTCCAATGTCAAGGAAAGGTCATGATTACTTGTATGTAGTTGTAGATAGATTCAAAAAAATGTGTGTTTTGATGCCATGAAAAAAGAAAATTACAGCTAAACAAAAAAATCTATTTTCTTTCAAAATGTATGGTTTCATTTTGGTCTTCCTACTTCTATTTTAAGTCATCGAGATTCCCAGTTTGTTGGGAATTTTTGGCCAAAATTGTAGGACATGATGGACACTAAGTTGAAGAAGAGTACAAAATTTCATACACAAATTGATGGTCAGACCGAGGTGGTTAACAAGACATTTATTCATCTTCTTAGAGGTTATTGTAGCAAACATCCTAAGTTGTGGGATGAATAGTTGCATTACATTCAACATGCATACAACAGGGCAAAGCATTCTTCCACAAACACATCGCCATTTGAGGCATGTATTGGGTACTTGCCAAGATCGCCTTTGGACTTCATCTGTGATAAATATGTTGCTATTGATGGTCATAGCGACATAGATAAAGCAAGGAAGTTCATTGAGAAAATTCAGTTGGTACATCACACAGTGCAAGAACAACTTGAAAAGAGTCAAAGAAGCTACAAGGCAAGGAATGATAAACACTGCGTTGATCATAAATTCCATGTTGGTGACGAGGTTTGGTTGTATATCAGAAATAACGACTTCAAGGGGAAGGTAAAAAGCTTAAGCCAATCCGTTATGGTCCTTTTAAAATTATGGAAAAGATTGGCATCAATGGTATTAAACTAGATTTGCCTCCTTATGTGAAAATATATTCTGTCGTTAATGTTGAGAATTTGAGATTATTTGAGCCTCCATTGATTGATGATCAAGGAGAGCATGTTCAGCTGCCATCAATAGATGATTTCTCGCCAGAACATGTTGATGAACTTCAAAAAGATCTCATACTTGACAGAAGAACCAAAAATTCAAGGAGAGGGAATGTTGAATACCTTAGAGTGGGACTCAAGGGAAAAAATACTTCCAAGGAAAAATGCATTGAGATTGAGAAGGTGAAGGAGTTGTACCCTCACATGATGAACAATTGATAGTATCTTTTGGGGTCCAAAAGGATTCTAGTGGGGAGGAATGATCAGAGGCTAAGTGTTAAGATAAAAAATTAAAGTGCTCATAAATGCTCCAAACTAGAACGACAACAAAGAGCTCATCGCCAGGAATTCGACGCAATTCGTTTCATAAAAAACTGACTTTGTATGAGGAAGTTATGACTTGCTGTTCGTTTTCCTAAACAACTAAAATATTTGCAGAACGAGACGAAATGATGACATGGTAGCCCAATCAGCAGAAAAAGGAATATTATGGAATATTATGTCATTTTCACCCAATGACATTGTGACAAGTGTCACTGCAAGATTCGCTAGAGAGATTTGAAGGTGAATTTTTTTTTACATCCTATCCTAAGGTCGAATTTGATTTTTTTTAATATGGATGGATAGTCCAACCAGAGGCGGACACGTGGTGCAACCAGGGGCTGCCACGTGCCCCCTTTGGTGGATGAAGGTTTGGAGGTTTGGTCAAATTTCGTTATAGTTCAATGGTATGAACATTATTTGAAATGGTTGATTTTATTTCATATATCAAAGTCTGGATATATACCAAAGTCCGAGTTTATTATATTGCAAATGTCTGAAATATATTAAAGTTCAAATGGGTAGACTTATTGTCATATTTCAAAGGATTGTGTGCATATATATTACAAAAAAACTTATCATAGGATGGGCGAAGGTTGGGGTCGACCCCACGATCTCCCCCGCGCCAACCACATGGCTTACCACCAAGCCACCAAGCAAGATCTTAATAGACACTATGTTTGACTTATATTTGAAGTCAACAGATTTCAAAAGCGAGGGTATGGAGGGGGCCAGCGCCGCGGGCCACCTCTGTCCCCATAAGACCATATGCTAAAGACCAACGATGGAGTGAATTCAAATGCACCAGATTATCGGTTAAGTGCGGGATTGGGTATTGTTAATCCCAGAGTTAAGGCCTAAACTATGTCTAGTGTAAAACACGCTTATGCGCGGTTAACACATGCTTATCCGCATTTAAACTATGATCAACTGCTAATTAATCCAACGTTAAAATAGTGACAAGTTTGGCGAAGTCTTCCAGTTTCAGCGGATTTCCAATTTTAGTTGTGTTAACTGGAGTTCTCTCCAGTTTTGGAGAAGAATTCTAGGGAAAAATTGAATGACGCATAAATGGAGCAAATTTCGACCAATTTTGGCTCAGGAAGAGTCTATCCTGGCAGATTTTGATGTTTTGAACACATTGAAGTAGGTTTCAAGAGCAATAGGTGAATGTAAACAACATTTTTTCACATTTGAGCTAATACAGAGGCCCAATCCATGGAATTTGGGCCAAGGAGATGTAGCCTAGGAGGGGTGAACTCCTTCATCAAAACATTGTGTTAATGGATCAATTGTGAGGGTTTGTTATATATTTTGTTGCTGCTATTCACCATTATGTTTTAATGTTTTTATGTTCAATAATTCAACATAATATCCATACATTTACCTGTTTAACACTCATAAACACTTCAAGAAGCCTATGCACATGAAGCAAAGATTAACACTTTAATTATAAATATGAATATGAAATTAGCAAATAAAACTAAAATTCAAATTTAGTTTAGCGTTGAACAATATTCAAATTTGTAGATACTTTCTTAGGAGTTATAAGTTGATCAAGATGTCTTTCAAGGGCTTGATACTCGAATATGCACTCAAGGGTGGTTTGAATTATATTGCATGGAAGTACAGGATGAAGGCAGTGTTGGAGGACAGTGGGTTGAAGGAATTCATAGATAATGATATTCCCAAGCCTGCAACAACAGATGCCCAACTTCTTTTTGCATGGCAAAAGAAGGTAGCAAAGGTGAGGATGATATTGTTAGAGGGAGTTCAATATCATATTGTCTCAAGTCTCCATGGAAAGGAAACTACATATGCTATGTGGAAGGCCTTGATAGATCTGTTTCAAAACAACAACGACCAAAAAAAAGTGGCACTCAAGGTCAAGCTCAGGAAAATAAAAATGGAGAAGGGCTACACAATCCAGAAATACTTGACCAAGTTCACTCAATGTCGAGATGAGCTTGGAAGTGTTGGGATTACTGTAGTCGCTGCTGACTTGTTGAGCCTAACACTTATAGGCCTTCCCAAGAGCTGGCATAATTACCATGACTCTATGAATGCGAGGGAGAAGTTACTAGATTGGGAGTGACTATAGTCAGATTTGGTACAAGAAGAGTTTCGGCAGAATACCAGGGATGGATCCTCATCTAAGACTGATGATGAGGAAAATTGTGCCTTGGCTGGTAAGGCAAAGAAGGGGAAGGGAAAGAAGTCCCATTCTAATTCTGATACCGACAAAGAAGGAAAGAAGTGTGACATGTCAAAGGTGAAATGTTTTCACTGTCATGATCATGGACACTATGCCACAAATTTTCCACAAAAGAAGAAGAACAACAAGAAGGCTTTGGGAGATACAGTGGGTGAAGCTTTGGCCTCATAGTTTGAGTTGAAATTATCTCTCATCGCATGCATGGCATCAACTGTGATGGGATCTATGTGGTACTTGGATAGTGGAGCATCCTTCCACATGGCGGGAAACAAAGAACTGTTTAGTAGATTGGAGGAGAAGGATATTCAAATACACATCGAGATGGGTGATGACGGGAGGTATAACGCTACTAGGATTAGTACTATTACTTTCTAGAGACAGTAAGGTAAACCTTTCATATTAAAATATGTCATGCATGTAACAAGTTTGAAAAATAATTTAGTTTCAGTTGCTATGTTGGAGGATCTTGGATATGATGTGGTTTTCAATGAAGGAAAGGCGTTCCTTCATCACAAAGCCATAGGAGAGGTAAAGAATATTGGGGTTCGTGTGAAAAACCTCTACATACTTGATGTAGATGGCTGCACAACATTGAGCAGTAAAGCAGGGAAGGTGGAGCTAGGATACATGTGAGTTATGGCACAGGATATTGGGTCATCCACACCATAGTGCTTTGAGGATCATGCAACAGATTTCTACAGGTCTTCCAAAGGGTACCCTTGCGCAGATAGACACATGCAAGGGATGTACCATGGGGAAGTATACTAAACCCAATTTTCATGAGAAGGAGAAAAAAAAAGCGGAAATCCTTGAGAGATTTCACACAGACGTGTGTGGACCATTCTCTACACCTTCCACAGCAAAGCACATGTATTATGTGATTTTTGTTGGTGATTTTTCTAGAAAGTGTTGAACCTTATTTCTGTAGAAGAAAGATAAGACGTTCTCCAAGTTTTGTGAGTTCAAATAACTGGTAGAGAAAGATACAAGGAAGAAGGTGAAGGCTCTAAGGAGTGACAATGGTGGTGAGTATATCTCTAATGAATTCAAGAAATTATGTGCCAAAGAAACTATTAAGAGAGAATTGATTGAACCTCATAACCCACAAAAAGATGGGGTTGAAGAAAGAAAGAAAATAAAAATTGTGGGAGCAACACGAGATATGTTACATGATCAGGGCCTAGCATTGCATATGTGGGCAGAGGCATGCAACAAAAAAATATTTGTGCAGAACCATAATCCTCTTCGGATACTTATCATGTGTACACAAGAGGACGATTTTTCAGGTAAGAAACCAGATGTTTAATATTTTAAAACATTTTGCTCATTTGTCTATTGCCATGTGACCAAAGATGCCAGGAAGAAGATAGAACCAACAACAGAGGTTGGGATATTTTTGGGGTACATTGATACTCCCCACAACTATCGGGTGTATTTTCCAGCATGCAGGATGACAATTGTCAGGAGAGATGTGAAATTTGATGAGGATAAATCCATGTGATTGTCCCTTGAGAGGGAGATTGACTTGCATGCAGATGGTAACTCTTATTTCCAAAGGATGAACCTTAGGATGTGGAGCAGGCAGAAGCAGAGGATCATGGAGTGGTAGAAATCACTCATGCAGAGTCATTCACCAGAAATGGTAGGAAGTGCACCAGAGAGGCTGACATATTGATGCTAGATGTAACAGAGCATGTAGGTGTACCTACGTTACAACGGAGGCAGAGAAGGTCCCAGACAGTTATACTAGATACATGGCTCTTATGAGCGAGTGTATTGTGACAGAACCATCCTCTTTTGAGGAAGCAGTGTAGCAACCAACATGGGTTGATGCCATGGTTGAGGAGTATGACTCCATTATCAGAAATAGTGCATGGGAAGTGGTCCCACGACTAGTGGGGATGTCAGTGGTTGGATCTAGGTGGATCTACAAGGTGAAGCAAAAAACAAATGGAACTTTGGAGAAATAAAAGGCTAGATTTGTGGCTCGAGGATTCTCACAGGTAGAGGGGATTGACTATGAGGATACTTTTGCACCGGTTGCAAGTTACTCATCGATTAGATCCATCCTTGCACTCTCAGCATAGATGGGGTGGAAAATACATCAAATGGATGTAAATATAACCTTTCTCAATGGAGTTATTGAGGAAGAAGTGTACATTAAGCATCCAAAAGGTTTTGAGACCTTTGACAGGGAGTCACATGTGTGCAGACTCAAGAGAGCACTGTATAGGCTGAAGCAAGCACCTCGTGCTTGGTACACCAGGATCAACAACTATTTCATTAGGTTGGGCTTCACAACGAGTGAAGAAAATACGAACCTATATCATATTGTGGTTGATGGTAAGATTTTGATTATTGTACTTTATGTTGATGATCTTATACTGACTAGTGATGAGAAAATCATAACTTCTTGCAAAGAGGATATTGCAAGAGAGTTTGAGATGAAGGACATGGGGATATTGCATTATTTCTTTGCTTGGAAATATGGAAAAGAGATGGGGATCTATTTGTATCTCAGGGCAAGTATGCCAAGGAGATTCCGAGGAAGTTCCACATGGAGGGCAACATACACATGGAGACTCCTCTTGCAGGAAACTGGAGGAAGGAGAATGCTACTTCAGGTGAGGTATGGATGCTATTGTTTATAGGAAGCTTGTGGGTTCACTTATGTATTTTGTGAACAAACGACTAGACATATGCTACACAGTTAACCAGCTTAGTCAAGCTATGGTTAATCCTACCAAGCTCTTTTGGAAGGCGGGGAAGCATGTGTTGAGATATCTCAGGGGCACTATAAAGTATGGATTATGGTACAGAAGGACAGAGAGAG
Source organism: Pinus albicaulis (assembly GCA_034641835.2). Lineage (NCBI taxonomy): Eukaryota > Viridiplantae > Streptophyta > Pinopsida > Pinales > Pinaceae > Pinus > Pinus albicaulis. Next base: position 564,689,168 of record CM076580.1, on the reverse strand, counting down.
TGAAGCTTCAAGGCTTCACCGATGCATATTGGGAAGGTATTCCATCAGACATGAAGATCACATCAAGGGGCATCTTCAACATCAGATCAACAACAGTTTATTGATAAAATAGGAAGTAGATATCAGTTGCACTTAGTTCAGCCGAGACAGAGTACATGGAAGCTAGTCAGGCTGTATGCGAGGCCATCTGGATGAGGAAGATACTTCTTGGCTTGTTTGGTCATGAGATGGATCTGGTGGTGATACATTGTGATAAACATAGTTGCATAAAAATCTCGGTTAATCCAGGATTCCATGACAGTTCTAAGCATATTGACACCTGGTACCACCATCTTAGATATTGTGTTTAGAGGCACATTATGTTGTTGTAGTACATTCCCAGGGAGGATTAGGATGTAGATATATTGATGAAGGCGCTTGCAAAGAGACAATTCAAATACCACAGAAGCAGGATTAGGGTAGCAGATAATCCCTTTCTTGTTGAGAGGGAGCGTTGAAATTCAACAAGAAAATGAACCACATACTAGTGTGGCATTCCAAGTCACATATGAGTGAGGAATTTAGTGACACATTAGTGCTAACGTGGGTGTCCAATTTTTAAATAAATCGGAAAATAAATTGTAATATTATCTCATAACAACTTGTAATAGTTAACTAAGTGCGATAGACTAAGTTAGCTCAAGAATTTTGAGATGAGGGTCAAAGAGTAGGCATGTAGAGTGATTCTATTATTTAAAGGATTTAGTTGCAGTTGTATTAATAGTGTGGTGTGAGTGCAATCAGTTAACTCAAATTAGTTGAGTTAAAATCAATTTAACTAGTTCTAACTAATTGATGAGCTAGTGGAAGATCAAGTGAATTAAAATAGATTTAATTAACAAGTAGTGATCTACCAAGTAACTGATGATTCACTATTAATAGTTCCATGCATGTCAATTCTGATGATGACCCAATTGAGACAAAGGTTAAAGGCAAGTAAACTATCAGTTGTATTATTAGAGAATTGTCCGAGCGCAATTATAAAGCCACAAGAAGCCCATGATGGATTGCACAGTGAAGGAAGGTTGGAATTCCTATTTAATAGGAATTATTTTTCCTAGGGATTGCATGAGCAAGGCAGGCTGAAGGTAGGCAGGAAATTGGCTATGTATTGGTCCAATTTTTCCTAGATCAGTGTGAGAAAATTGGTAGAGTGTATGAGGTTCTTGTGAGCACACATGCATTGTATTATTTCATGATTCTATACAATAAAGATGGAGGGGTTTTGAGTATTTTCTTTCCCCAGGAAAATCTTGTATTGTGCGATTGATTTACTTCTTTCTCTTAATTGCATGTGATTGAGCGATCATGATTTATATTTCACAAATATTGTAGAAGGATTCAGTATATTGTTTTAGTACATAGCATGATCGGATTGAATCCCATTGGTGTAATTTCTACAATTATTAAAACAATACCCAAAAAATATATTGCAATAATCGTTAAACCATAAAATTAACTAGTACTCCCTACCACAGAGAAACAAAATCTTCCTTCTAAGAATTTCCCCAAACGAGTTCATCTTAGTCTACATTCGTTCCTTTCCCACCCATTTTCGAAAATTGAACTTGATAGTAATTCGACGAGGCAAAAAAAATTGGAATGAATTGGGCTAAAGTCAGCAAGAATTAAAAAATACAAAATATTTCAAATTTTTCTTTGTTAAAATAAAATATGAACTTCCATCAACAGAGAAATAATTTCATTTTTCTATAATAAATTTCATGCTGCATGTAATATGAAGTGTAATTTTTTCAAAAACAAATGTGATTTATTTTTTCCATTTTTTTAAAGAAATCACAACTTTGTCAAGGAGCATAAAAATTTTCCCAATTTTTTGAATATTATCGATTCATTTTTTATAGCCTATAGATTTTTATTCTTCATATTTTTTTGAAGTATTTTTTTATTAATTTTATTTTTCATGTATTTTTTATTATTATTTTTTAGACTCATAGATTTTTTTTGATTGCAAATGTGTTACATTTTTACCTATATTTTTTTAACTTACACTTGTATTTATTTAGATTATTTGATTTTTTTAACAATTCAATCCATTCATATATTAAAAATAAAATTTAAATAAAAAATAAATTATTATTTAAAAAAAAAAAAACATGATTATGTTATAAAATTTATTCTTCTGCAAACATCAATTCTATATTGGGACTCTTTAAGAAGATACACAATTGAAGTCAGAGTTGAAGTGGGCGAAGACCGTGGACCTCTCCGAGTTGGGCATGAAATATATGGTTGATCCAAAATGTATTTGCTGCAAAAATGCAAATTGGAAGTATCTGGTTGATCCAAAATGTATTGGTTGCAAAAACACATTGCTGCAAAAATGAAAATTGTAATTCTGGACTGAATTTTCCTTTCCACATACAAAATATATCATGGATATGAATGACTAGTGTATAGGAATTTCAAATAATTATATTTATGGTTTGACTGAAAATTTCAATAATGTTGATTTTTTAAAGAAAATTCTTAAACCGAAATTACTTTTTTTTTGTTTTTTATTTTATAAAATATATTTTGAATATAAATAAATTTTAATATTTAAAAATGTTTCATTAAATAATATATAATTATTTAATAAATTATAATAAATTAACTTCAAAATAATTGGGAATAAAATGAAACAAAATTTTAAAAGGCATTCTAAAGGTTAACTAACTAGTTTTATGCCATCTCTAAACATGCACAATTTTACAACTCCACAAAGAAATTAAAAACAAAACAAAATGCATATTATATTACAGATCTTTGTTTTTTTTTTCATTTACTTTTTAAATTAAAAGAACATTATTAAAACAATACCCCCAAAAGATATTGCAAAAGTCGTTGAACCAGAAAATTAACTAGTACTCCCTACCACAGAGAAACAAAATCTTCTTTCTTGGAATTGCCCCCAAACAAGTTCATCTTAGTCTACATCGCATTCCTTGCATACCCATTTCCGAAAATTGAACTTGATAGTAATTCGACAAGGCAAAAAAACTAGAATGACTTGGGCTAAAGTTAGCAAGAATTACAAAACACAAAATATTTCAAATTTTTCTTTGTTAAAATAAAATATGAACTTCCACCAACAGAGAAATAATTTCATTTTTCTATAAGAAATTTCATGCTGCAGTTGATATGAAGTGTAATTTTTTCAAAAATAAATGTGATTGATTTTTTCCATTTTTTTTAAGAAATCACAACTTTTTTATTCTCATATCTTGTTTGTAGATTGGCTCGGGGAAAAACAAAAAATCAACTATTCTAAATTTCTAAACATTATCAAATTTTTACAATGAAATTTTCCAATGGAAAAGAGCTTGTTTTACTAATGTTGTTGGCTAAATATTGTGTAACAAGCATAGATTCAAAACTATGACCATATACTGAGACACAAAAAATAGTACTCACCATTGCAAAAAGTATAGGAAATAACTTGATGAAACCCGAAAATGGAATAAGTTGACAAACAATCAAAATGAAAAATATTTTTTTTTCTCTCCATTCAATTCAAATATAAATTTCTAAAAACAAATATTTTGGCTTTTATAGCAAAATTTTGGTCTGCAAAATAAAATAAAATTAGATTTAAAAAAAAATCACAATTTACATATACAAATTTATTGCTGTCTTGGAGAAACATGTAAAAATCATAAATCTAGGATTTTCGCAACATAGAAATTAATCTCTAGTTTCACATCCCTACAAGTAAGGAAAATAATAGATCAATTGATGATGGTTGATTGAATGCACATGTGGATGAATATTTTTATGTATATAGTCTACTTTGGAGAAGGTCGCCTCTTGTCAAAGTAATGCTAACAAACTTAACCATCGCTTGCGAATTTTTCTTCGAAGTCATGGTTTTTCTTAGGGTTTCCTTTGAGAGGGGGTCCAGTGGCCGTCTCGCCGCTGCGCCCCCCTCTACATCCTGTGTGGCCCCTCTACATCCTTTATGGCCGATTCATGTTTCTCCTTCCCTGTAGCCGATTCTGTTTCGATGGAGCTGGGGGCTGCTTCTTGCAGATGCCGTTGGTGGGCCAACTATCTCCTGGTTCCCTGTTCCTACTCGTGGAACTAGCAACGACTTTAGGGTTTTCATGGCTATTGTGTTCGACTGCTCAGATGTTGTTTCGTGCAGGTCAGTTTCATGCCACATTGCTATTTGGTGCAGGGAACGATTTTGCTCCTCTCCTCTAGCGCTGTTTCTGATCATTTTTGCAGTGGATTTCCTTGTATGGTGTCGGTTCAATTGACTTTTGGCGGCCTAGTTTTTGAAAATTTTTGATGCGGTTTACTATGCCATAATTTTTCTTCCCTTGTTCGTCGATTTTTGTTGCAGGTATGTTGGCTATGGCAGTGGGCTTTTAGTTGCGGGGCTACCATTTTTTGGCCACATGGTGGTTCACCGCTACGGTCCCCTCTAAATCCCTGCGACCGAAATTATATTTCATTGGCATGGGGTTGTTTTCATTGGTTGGGGGCTATGCTATTTGTGGCTTTGTGCTTGTGCTACCACTCGTCGATTGATGCCACTGGTTTGGTGCCCTTGTTAGCGACTATGATTTCCATTCTCTAGCGGGATGTTGATGTCTCTTTCTAGGTACTCGGCCTTGTGCCTTTGCCCCTCTTTCCTGGGGTGGTTTTTGACCTGCCTTGCATGGTTTTTTGCCCATTCTTGGGCTTTATGTTGATCCCTTGTGGGTTTTTTGGGGCATGCATGTCTGGTTTATTAATTTTTCTCAGTCAATGATGTGCAGATGTATGTACACTTAGTGTTTGGGTTATAATTTGTGGGATTTATTCTGCATCAGTGTTTAGATCAATGGAGTTTTACTTTGAACCATATGGTATATGCATGAATATGTAAACATATTTTTTATCTAATAGAAAGTTGTTTTTTCTTCTGAAAAAAAAAATATATTCTACTTTGGAGGAAATTCAAAAAGTTGTTCCTAAGCGTCTTTCCTCTATTGAGCCTCATCATTACAGGCTGTTTGAATTCCAGAGAACTCAAGAACCATTTCATAAACCAAATTAAACCAACAAATTTTGAACTGTATTAAAATTTATGTATTGTAACATGAATAGAATCATATTAATGAGTTTCCGATTTTTTTGGGCCAATGCGAACGAACTTGGTAACTATGGATTAATCTACGAATTAAGGAATTTAAATAATTGACTCCAAATATGAGTGCCTCTTCATTACATTCAATTTATGAATTTCATTATAAAGAATATTTAAATAATCTAATTCCTTAGTTCTCTATATTACACTTGCATCAAAATTGAATCCATAAGACACATTATAAATAAATATTTAGAAACCTCCATGCTTTCGTTTCTCTGTGAAATACATTTTCATTGGGTTAATTCAAGAGCTTCATTTAAAGAAAAATTTAGAAATTGTAGTGCTCCTTTGTGAATTACGATTTCATTTTACTTCATGGACTGCATTTCAAAGAACTATGTAGAAAAATGAAAGCTCTCCCCCGGTAAATCACGACTTAATTAAATTTGGTTCCTCAGCTGTTTTTTTGCATCAAATATTTTGAAATAACAATTTGTCTTCTTTGTTAACTACATTTTCTTTGAATTTATTACGAAATTATCGTTTTAAGAAATGTTTAAAAATCTGAAGGCTTCTTCTATCCAAACTACACTATGATTAGATTTAATTCACCATTTTCATTTTTAAAAAATCTGAACATTTATTCTCTTGTAAAGTACATCTTGAAAACTCACTCAAAATGTTGTAATATTTGGGCAGGCATTTCCAATTAGATTCCTAGGACTTATTTATGGGTAATAATTATTCCACAATAATTTTCAGCCTCATCTCTTTCACCCATATGTACTCAAAAATTAATTTTCCAGTTTTTTTTTATCTAAAAAAATAAAATAACATAATTACAAATTACAAATTAGTTATTATTAGTAAATAATTTTTGATAATTAAATTCTTCAAATATCTTCTAGACTTAAATATTTAAAAAGGAAACAACATATACACAATTGATTACATAAAAGCTTCAAGTGAGGGGATATCACACCATTCTTGGCTACTTTACTCATCTATGGAACAAAATGAAATTGAATAAAATGGAACCCTTTTCCTCCTAGTGGCTTGATTATAACACAACCTAATAGCCTGCTAGTGGAAGGAAAAAAGAAAAAACTATTTTTTCAACACGTATTTTTAACTTATCTCCCTATCGGTTTACTCAAATTTCGAGAGGGAATAGTCGTTGGATGGAAAATTTGATTCATTTTCTAAGGAGTACCCATGTTGCATACTTTCAATAGACCCTGCTATATGAAAAATGAGAAATACATTAAAAACATGATTACAATCACGTTTGTTCATGTATTTCTCATTTCCCGTGTAGCGGGGTCCATCGAAAGTATACAACATGGGTAGTCCTTGGATGAGGAATTAAATTTTGCATCCAACAATTAATCTCGCTCAAAATTTGAGTAAAACCTTAGGGAATAAGTTGAAAATACAAGTTGAAAATTTAGTTTTATTATTTTATTATTTTATAATATTTTTACTTTTTTACCCCAAAAATGGTGAATCATCCCCCATGGTTGAAATCATCATCTTGAATCCTATTGGTTCTTATAAATGATTTTGGTTGTAAATTTTTCTTAGGATGCCAATTTTAGACCTAAAAAGTTCTCTAATGTGGAAATACGAAGGTCAACTTCCAAGTGGCATAAATTTTTCATATGAGATTTGATTGAGACAATTATTGTGCCATTGGAAAAGTATATGTGTGTGTTGGAAACACTGTTATTGATGGAAAAGGGTGATGACAAAGGAGTAGAAAGGTATGGTGCAAATGGTTTTCAAGTATTATTGATCAAGAGTTGAGTATGTTAGAGGTTGCTTGCATATGTTGTGATGTTTCTTATTGTTGAATTGCTTGCATATGTTGCATATGTTATGATGTTGTGATGTTATTGTCATTATGCTTGCTTGATGCTAAGGTTTTGTGGTGTTAAGGTATTTTGCAGATGATGTAGAGGTCAGTGATGAAGGTATGCGAATGCTTGTTGGCAGATGTGATGTTGTGATGCTATGTTGCAGAGATTGTTGATGTATGTTGCATAACAGTAAGAGGTATATTGCAATGTGAATGCAGAAGAAGTATGATTAACTTGACAACAGAACAGAGGTGGCATGAAGAAGTTGTGATGCAAAACAATGTCATATTTATGTGTAAATTTTATTAAAGGTTGAATAGAGGTGCTTAAAATGTTGTGGTGCAAGAGGAATTTGGTTGTGTAACAATTAAAGTCGCTTATATTAATGCATATTGAATGAATATTTCGAAATTTATCTTATGTATTTTTAATATTCAAAAGTTGAATGAGTTTGGAAATGAAGAGACAACCTTGGAATGTAAAGAGGCAATATTGTTCATTTCATATTCTTGTATGGAATACTAACAACCATCAAAATTTATTTATAAAATATGTGATTTGGAAGGATGAAATGTTAGAGAGTATGTGGAAGAGTTGAGTTGTTGTTCGTGAGTTACTTGGCACATGTGAAGTAGATTTGAAGAGGAGAAGAAGTTGAAACAAAGATGGAGGTGTTCAAAATTATAGTTCAAGTAAACAAAAACATTATAATTTTTATGTATCAGGGGATTGTAGTCTCCTTTCAAGTTGTAGCTTGAAAAATAATAGATTGGAGATTGTTGATCTGGGAGGATCCTAAAAAGGCCTAAATTCAAAGTCACCAAAATTTTATGGGAATAGTGTCATTTCAAATAGATTGATTAGACGATTCCCATTTAGGAGCAACGAGAAAAAATTCAAGGTGACATGTGTCATGTATCAACACTGACAAGTGGAATGTCCTAGAGCTTGGCGCAATGAGAAGATAACACTTGAAAGGTTGAAGGCTCACCATGTGTCCCACTATATGGGAGATACATGGCCTAATGAATGGGTGCCATATGGCCATATGATAGGGCACCACATATCCATGGGCCAGTGGTCAAAAATTTGGTCGAATGATGAGTGCACTTGACAGGATTTGAATCTGTAACCTCTGGCACACTAGCAAAGCCCTCTGCCAATGATCCACCCATAATAGTTGGAATAACATGTGGATTGCATTACATTTAATATGGTGTATATTTGTATGACCCAAAAAGGGAAGGCCATGGTTTGGCCTCGTGGAACCACCAACAACTATGTTGATTGTACATGGAAGTTGTCGACAATGGTAGACATATGGACTGGGATGATTGGAAAAACTGTGGACAAGATATATGTTGGTTATTTTATATGCGTTGAGGGTTTTAGTATATCCCATGAACAACGATGTATGCCAAGTACCACATTATGGTTGGTGGTTATATTATATGCGTTGGTCAACATTTCACATATATAGTATGCCTGTTATAATCTTCGTCGATTTATGGTATACATAGTTCTAACAAGGTATATATACATATATATGATTTTATAAAAAAATTCAACCATATGCCGTATTTATCATAGGGCTATTACATTTCCATCAAATTATGCATATATTTTTTAACAAGTTTTTTTTATAGGCGTTGGTTGTAACATATGGTTTGTTTATTAAAACAATATGCCATATATGTAATATGGTTGTAACAAGAACCATAAATACGCAATATTTTTCTAATATGCCAATGTTATATAAACAACTGGTTTTTGGCCATTGAGCCATAAGTATTTTGGGTTGTGAATATTATAGTGTCAAGGATGCTTCAGCTCATATTTGATTATGTAATTTTGCATGTAATTGGGGTTTTGGGAACTTGTTTTTGTAGCAATAAAAGGAGGGGTTTGGTGGAATTTTGGAGGCCACTTCTTGATAGAGAAGAGCTCAATTTTGTAGTAGGAATTTAGAGGCATTTTTTCTTTTGTAATTGCAATTTTTGGGAGAACAATAAAGAGGCCACTCCCTCAGAGGTTGGACACAAAGATGTAGTCCACACTGGACAAACTCCATTGTCAATTGTTTTTTTCTATTTTCGTCTTTCCTCGATATTTTACATTTCATTTTAAATTGCAACTTCATTAAGGTATTTCATGCTTGATTTAAGTTAATTTTTGGTTTAATTTTTATCTTTCACACTTGAAATTTTTTACAAGCCAAGTCACTTTAAAAGATATGGATTAAGTTCAGATCACATGTTGAGGTAGGAGCCTCTTATGGGTTGTAGCTTGTAGAAAATTTATGTAAGTGGGATAGGATATTCCCAGCAATTTGTAGCTTGAAAATTAGCAAAGAGGTTGGAGCCTCCAAAAAATTTGATGTAATAGAGGAAGTAAGAGTTTCCTTTGCATCACAAAAATAAAAAATTTGTTGTTTTCTCCCTTTATCGGTTTCCACTTATATCTGGTGTCCATATGTGTTGCTTTTGTGTGTTGTTTTTTGTATTGTGGTTTACATGTTACATGGTGTTTATATTTTAAATATTTTTTTCGTAAAGTGTTATGTTGCTTATTTAATCTTTCAGACAAACAATTAAAAGAAAATGAAACAAAAAAATTGTTATCCATGAATGCACTACACTTATTCCCCCCCCCTCTCTCAGTTTAATCAAGGTTCCACCAGTGTGTATAATAGAAATAGGGCGCGAGGAACTTAAGAGACAAACATTTACTCCGAAAGAAACACCATTTGATGCCTCAAACTACTTTTAGAAGATTTCAAACCTAATTTTCCAAATTGGGAGTTATCTGTAAAAATAGTCTTGTGAGTTAATTTCTCCACTTTTCCCATTTTGAAAGCATAAATACATATGAAAATTAATAAAATTATGCAATATATATTGATGGGTTTCATTTTCAAGAATTTATTTGAGTTTCTACAATTAGTACATTAGTAAAATTACAACTTTTTTAGCATCAATAATTATTTTCATTCAATAGTTTCCCCTTTGTTGAGCATGCCGAGTAAGAATCAAGGTGTCATATAAACCTTCACTAGAGATAGTATAAATTATATATATATATATATATATATATATATATATATATATATATATATATATATATATATAATGAGGGAAGAAAGAATAATTTGGCTTGCAAATATAGTGACAACATCTTGCACATGTGTACGACCCTAGGTTGACATTTAAAGTAGAGAGCTAAAGGAAGGTAAGACTCTTGCTAAATTTCTAAAACTCATCAATGTTTATCTTTTCTTGGGTGATAAATCCTAAAAAATTATATAAATGAGAACTATTCCTATTTTTCCCACCCGAGAACATACCAAGAAAATCTCCCTCCTTATCTTCCCAATTTCCACCATATTGAATTCCCACAAAGTATCCCAGGTTGTCTTGCAACTCATCTTCCCAGGACTTTCAACCTCTTAATGCACTAATTCATGTTATTTGGAGCATCAATATTGTCTAGCCAATGTTGTGATCCAAATTTGGAAAAAAACCAAAGAAATATTTAAATGGGATATGACCTCTAATCCACCAGTACCCCATAAGTTAGGGGGAGAGGAGGATGGAAGTCCATCCCTTTCCTTCACTATTATTTATCGTGATCATTTTTTACCCCAACCATATACTATACAAGATCATCCTTAACAAAAACCCAATGATTCCAATTTCTTCAAATGTGATACATTAGTAGTACCACTTGGTTAGAAAGAACTTTGTGAATGGCATGTTTTTCTACTAGTATCACCAAGGGCCCATACATTATAATAAAAAACAATAATTATCAAGTTTCAATGCCATGTATCTCCCCCTCATTAACACTAATACGAAGTAGAGATTCAAAGGAATTTGAGCTCATAACAAATGTCTTTTTTAGTAGAAATATTTTATACTAATAGTAAAATTATTTATGAATGATATGTCAGCCATCTCCTCCTCTATGAATGTGTGGCATGAACAAAGGGGAGAAATCCATATAATCCCCTTCATAATGAAAAGGACCAAAGCTTATATATGGTTTCATATTCTGTGCCAAATCATCCTAGGTTCTAGGAAAGTATGCTAGGATGGTCATCCATGAAATATATCAAACTCCCCAACACATTGTAACAAACCCTATGCTAAGACCTAGAATTGAAGGATATGTTTGGCTCATGGTAGATAAATGCCCCTATAAAAGTTGGAATGTGTTCCAAAAAGGGTCACAATTGCATTGGACTGCCATGAAACAGTTCCCAAATAGGGCATGACAATTGAGCAACTTGATCAATAGAAAAACATTCTAACCAAGAAGAGAACATGACCCAAGTATTCCTAAAAATGCATGGCACATAATAAAAAATAATTGCTATATGGGCCTTTTGGTAGTGTATTTGGTGCACAAGTGTACCATATACACTTCTTTAGCAATTTGGTTGCTACTTGCACAAGGTCACAGAGAAAAATGATTGTCTAATATTAGTGGAACAGATTTAATCATAATGTAAAGTAAGTTTGAGGGAATACTAAGCATACAACACTAATAAAAAAACAAAATACAAGATGAAAAATACAAAAGCTCGATGGAGCAAACAACCTAATAAAAAAAGTGGATAATCCCCCCTTTATTAGGTGTTGGTGGTGAAGAAAGATACAATGCTAAACACTTGAAGAGGGTATTTGAGCTATGGAGCTCAGATACCCAAAACAAGGAGGTCTCCTTCCCTTGAGTTCCTGCAAGCGTCTCTTCTCTCTCTCAAATGATGGTAGATCAAGATAAAATGGTGGGCCTCTCTCTCTTGGACTGAGATGTTGGTTGGTAAACATATGAGTCCTTCCAATCCCTCTGTTGCTAGACTATGCAAGCTAGTTTTCTATGAAGCAATTTAGCCAGCATAACAATGTGTCTCTATTTATTCTTCCAAATGCCAGTTTATATAGAAATTTTTTGAATTTCTCCTCCTTCTCTTCGCCCAAGATTGATAGTGACTCAAGAGTGGAGAAGAGATTCTTTTGTGGGTTTCACTTAATCCTCAAGGTGGCTCAAATCTGGATGTCCTTGACAGTACTAGGTGGATAATCATCCTAACTAAGCATGCCAAGTGGTCCCGAATGGTGACATTTCGCCATCTTCAACACCGCGCGACTATCAAAGAAATGGTCGCGCTGTGCATAAAATTCCTTTGATGCTGGTGCATTGTCCCTTAATTTCCATTTGAAACTTAGGAAAATTTAAAATTTTCCTTTCTTGATGTATTCCTTCCCTAAAAATATTTGTCTATACCTTATGCTTGACATTTTTAATGTCTTTTTCCTATACAATTTTCTGGTGTTAACAGTTCCCCCCTAATGTATGAGGTCTAGGAAGAACTGTATAGCATAAATACATTATGTTTTTTTTTTGTGTGATCCTTTTGAGAGAGAGAGTAACTTTATTTGGAATTGAGTTGGGATACCCCTTGCTTTAAGTAAAAAAGACACCATTCTCTTAAGGAAACCTGCAAGAGATAAAATAAGATATATTTCTATGAGGCGGGCATGTCCCATGCTCGTGATTTTTTACTACTGTTGGTTGATGATGATGTTTGTTGATGCCCTTGGGGGCATTTTTTCTTTGAACAAAAAAAGGTTGAATATGGTATCCACATACATGGCGTCCTTTGGAGAAAGTGTTAGATGGATGCATGGGTCTTTGACTGTTGGGGACCTTCCCATGTAAGCATTGTTGAAAGAGATACTTACTGATATATGGGTCTTCGATGAATTCTGACATAGTGCAATGGTTATGAAGTACGATACCATCCTTGATGTGAAAACTTATGTTGATGTCGAATGTAAGGAGGATCGATGACATCAATGGGCAACGTTAATTCCCATTGTGCCATACGATGATGCCCCTATTATGTTAAGGGTCCATCTAAGGTACTACCTCCTTCCTAAAAAATGACTATTATAAGTCGATAAGAAGGAAGCATCAACCGCTCGAAACAAGTACTGATTCAAGGGACCATGGTTTCTTGATGTAGGAGGGTATAATGTGATAGGCTAACAAGACATGATGATGAGAGATGGATATAATTGATGATAGTGGTTAGGTGGCCCGAGGTTGGAGTTATAAATGTGAGTGGTGACAGTCATAATAATTTCTGATGGGGAAATCCCTGGGGTTGGTAGGACATCCAGGGTGGGTGTATGTTTGCTATGATTTTCATGGTTGGGTGTGGTAAATAATGTGTAGCTTCGACCAAGGGTGATTAGGGACTGTTGCTAGGTAAGAAATGTAAATGGATGGGTGGATTCCTCTCCTAAAAAAAATGTGTACACTTTCCAAAAGAATATGAAAGTGGTTTGGATGTATAAGCACGGAGACGGGTGCCCCATAAACATGAATAATCTTGCACTATGATGTGAGGAGTGTGTTTTGTTGAGGGTGGGGGCCCCATTGGTTGATATCGGTTCGAGGGTGATGAGGCAGATGAAATGTCATAGATGGGATATGCTTATGAGGGTGTGATAGGCCACCTGTGAAACGCAGTGATGCGTTTTTACTGATCCAATTTGTAGAGAATGGTAGCCCAAGAAAGGGGTTTTAACATGCAATGGGTAAAACTTGACTTGATGTTTGATGATGGATGTATGAACATGAAGTGGTTCCTAGACCGGAATTTATGGCCATGGCTCTAGAATTTTTTTTATGGTCTACATGAGTGATGGATGCCATGGATGGTGAGGCTCTACTGACCTGCAATGGTTTTTATCATGTGCAAGATGGGGTGCTGATAAACATAGTTGTGTGATTGAAACCTATGGTTTTATTCTAAAGAAATAATGTCAAGATATGCAAATATTTTTGGGAAGCCTAGCATGCCGAGGATAGAATGATGCCTGCTATTGTACCTTTGTTGTCTTGGACGTATAGCGATTTGGCGTGCTTGCAAAATCTACAACTAATATCCAAAGTAAGTGCATCTTTTCCATTCAAGAATTTTAAAATAAATTGAATTTTGAATTGATAAGAGAGGGCATACCTGAAATGAAGTTGTTGAACCCTTAGTTAAACTAAGAGGGGGGGGTGAATTAGTTTAACACATTCATGGACTTTAAAAATTTCCTTTAAAATTATTTTCACCTTTATTTCATGATCAACTTATTACATAATGTAACAACAATCTTAATATGTGAGTAGCAAGTATTAAGCAGATTAGATAAACCATATCAACACATAAACGTCATGCACATAGACAACAGATATAAGTGGAAACCCAAAAGGGAGAAAACCACATCTTATTATTGTTGTGATGCAAAGGCAAGCTCCAACTCCCTCTCACCACTGATTTTTTGTAGGCTCCTACCTACAGGAGGCTACAACCTCAATTCAGCAAGCTACAACTTGCAAGGAAGCTCCAATTCCCATCTATTTTATGCAGGCTACAACCTATAGGAGGCTCCTACCTCAGCCAGCTACAACTGACATCTATCAAGCTACAAATTGATATCTGCCTTAAATCATCTCTAAATCTTCATAGCTTCTCTATCTGCTCCTCCTTCTTCTTACCCTCTCTGCCTCATTTATCCATTCTCTAACCTCTCTATGCATATCTATGTGATATAATTTATAGAGTTCACCTCATGAATGTTTGCATTCCATAGGGAATTCGAAGTGAACAACCATGACTCTTTTCCTTCCATCTTCTCGTTTTCTTGCCTAGCACATTCAGAAAAATATAACAATATGTATACATTTCAATATTACAGTGGGGTATTTCTTTGCCTCCGGAGACTTTCCTTTGCATCACATACAATAAAAATAATTTTAAATCATTTACATTCACATTTACATAAATCAACTTCACTCAGCCCTTTTTTGGCCCTTGGCTTGCTGTGCATTTGTCTTTTCTGCTGTTGTCACTGTCTTTTTCAGTTTCTGCTGTTATATTGTGATTGTTCTGCATAATCACCTTTTGCCCGATTCAACTCATCTGCTCCTTTGCTCTGTGTCAGGTCACTTACCCGAGTCTCCTTCTGTTGCCTTCATATTTTTGTTTATACACCTGAGACTTTAGCTGCACTTAGTCTTTTCTTCGTAAAACGCACATATCCACATGCACATCCACCTTTCAGATCTAACTTTCATCGCACTCCGCTTCATTGAACTTTCCCAATTTGACGGTTGACATTCCATCGCACTGTCGCAATCGCAATCGCAACCTTCAGTGGTCCGATGTGCCTTTGGCTGCTGATCACCACTGATGCGATGAGCGAAGGGTCCCACCAGCTATCAGCGAACTCACATATTCGCCGTCCATCATTCATTAGATCTGACGGCTGTGATTCAATCGCTCAATCGCAATCGCAACGTTCAAATTTTCGTTCCTTTTCTCTTCCATTCCGCCGATGCGATAACTCCGATGCGATGCCCATTGATGTGATGAACGTCCGATGGCCCTACTCAACTCACGATCCAACAATTGCGGTTGATTGAGATCGGACGGTTGCGATTAAATCGAACCATTGCAATCGCAAGGTTCAATGGTCCGCTCTCTCACGTCTCTTGTTATTAGCCGATGTGATGGAGGTCTGCGGATCCGATGGATCATTTACTCAGCTCTATAACGTTTCGGGTCCGGTCTTTATCGTAATCAACCACTTATTTTCGCTGATGTGATATGCGAAGGGTCCCACTTGACTTCCCAGGTGCACGACAGATCGCATTATCGCTATCACATCCTCCAATGGTTCAGCTCTCTGCATTTCTTAGTAATCCACCGATGCGATGACCCTTCCTTGTGGGCCCCACTCTAATTACCTTTGTTTGTTTAACTGGACCCTAGGAATTGTGTTAAAACCTTTGGAAATGTTTTGGCTATACATCGCTTTAATGAAACTCTTTTGTACCCATGTGACAACCTTCGGAACATTATAATAAAACACTCAAACCAAAGTTAATTATAATGCAAACTCATATCATTGCATCGCATCACATATACTTTTCCATATCGTGCGAACTCATATCATATGCGGTATGCGATATGCGATCACATCGCATCGCATCACAAATACAAAAATTTTCCAATTCCTTTTATGTTTCGCCGATTGCGATACGCGATCGCATCGCAATATCGACAATTGCAACTTTGCATCGCTTCTTCATTACTATACCTGCCGATTGTGATGTGCGCTAAAATATTATAGTCGGATGCGATGAAATTGGGACCGTCCATTCTCCCATTTCATATTTGCGACAAGATCTCCACCGTCCGCTTGCCTTCAAGCAGCTCTTCTTCGCCTCTTCTGCCTGCTTTAATCTCAACCATCCATCTCTTGCCTTTGCTGTTGCGATCTAATCGTGACTGTTCATTCACCTCACTTGGATTTCTTCAAAGACTTCTATACCTTAGTATATTTTCCATTTGCTTACACTGTCCTGCTCTGTGACACTGGTTTCTCCATGCTATTCCTCCTGAGCTTGTTCTGTATTGAGTGCATTGTTCTCTCCTCCACTGCCTCTCTGCTTCTTTGCTGCCTCTGCTTCAATTCACTGCCTCTTTTTGCTACCCTCGCTGCCTCTTCTTCTATTCGTTGTCTCTGCTTTATTCGCAGCCTCTGTTCCTTGTCTGCCTTGCTGCCTTTGCTGCCTTTTCTGCCTCTGTTTCTTGTCTAATGCTGCTCCTTGCTTCTCTTTTGCTATCTCTGCTACCTCTGCTTCTTTCTCTGCTTCATTTGTTTCCTCTGATGTCTCTGTTACCTCTCTACCTTGGTTTCTGCTGTTCCTTTGTGCTCCTTTGTCTTGATGATAATTCAAGTGCTACTCCTATCTTCTCCTTTGCTTTATTGCTGGTTCTTCTTTGCTCTTTTTCCTTAGTGATAGTTCAGGTGCTACTCCTATCTTCTCCTTTGCCATCAATGACTATATTTCCAACAGTCTCCCCCTTTGGCATTGATGGCAATACTCCACCAATACTCCAATACTTCCTTCAGGACTTCCTCCCCTTTCATTCTGAAAGGTGTGTTTTGTCTTCTTCTGCCTATCTTCTTTTGCTTGCTTTTCCTCCCCCTTTGACATCAATGGAAAAGGGTTGCATATTTCCCAGTGTGGTTTCCAAAATTTCTCATAATACTCTGATCTTGAGGACCCGTTCCATGCACTTCTCACTTGCTCTAGCTCTGTTGTGACAATATCTGTTGACTATTCTCCCCCTTGAATGATGCTTTCTTTTCTAAAACCCCACATCTCTTGCACTTGTCTTCTGCTCCGATCCCATTCTCTCTCTCTCTCTCTCTCTCTCTCTCTCTCTCTCTCTATATATATATATATATATATATATATATATATATATATATATATATATATATATATATATATATATATATATATATATATACACACACACACAGACACACACAGACACACACATTCTTTTTCTTTTTCCCGATCATGTCAAAGAGTAACATCTGCAGACACTACCACTAGTTTGCCTCTTAGATATTCGAATGGTTCTTTGGCAAGTGGTTTTGTGAATATGTCTACTGTTTGTTCCTTTGTTGGTACATATTCCAAATCTACTAATTTATGTGCTACTTGTTCTTTGAGGAAGTGGTACTTTATTGGGATGTGCTTTGTTTTTGAGTGAAATACAGGATTTTTTGATATACTTATAGCACTTGTATTGTCACATTTGATTGAAATGGGATCTTCAATGCTTACCTTCATGTCTTGGAGAGTTTTTTTCATCCACATTACTTGTGTGCAACATGCTGCTGCTGCTATGTATTCCGCTTCTGTTGTAGATAGAGAGATAGAAGTTTGCTTCTTTCTTAGCCATGCCACCAGAATTTTTCCCAAATAAAATTCACCTCCACTTGTGCTTTTCCTGTCATCCATGCAGCTAGCGCAATCTGCATCTATATATGCTGTCAAAGTGAAGCTTTTTCTTTTTGGATACCATAGCCCATAATGTGAAGTTCCTTATAGATATCTGAATATTCTCTTGATTGCTAGTAAGTGATTTTGTTTTGGTGCTGCTTGATATCTTGCCACAAGTCCTACTGCCAACACAATGTCTGGTCTAGAGGCAGTTAGGTATAGTAGACTTCCTACCATGGATATGTAAAGTCTTTGATCTACATCTGCAGATCCATCCTTTGCACATAGTTTGCTTCCAATGATCATGGGAGTTGACACAGGTTTGCAGTCTTCCATTTGAAACCTTTTCAACATTTCTCTTAAGTATTTTTCTTGCGAAATGAATATTCCTATGTTCTTTTTTTGAATTTGAAGTCCTAAATAGAAGGTGAGCTCTCCAATCATTGAAATCTCAAACTCTGATTTCATTTCTTCAACAAATCCTTTTGCTAACTCATCTTTGTTGCTTCCAAACATGATGTCATCTACATACACTACTACAATTAGGAGTTCATTTTCATTAGCCTTTATGTACAAATTGCTATCTACTCCTTTCTTAAAACCTTGTTTTTGCAAGTATTTGTCTAGCCTTGAATACCATGCACGAGGAGCTTGCTTCAACCCATATAAGGCTTTCTTTAATCTGTACACATAGTCTTGTTTATCTGTTAAAGAGAATCCTTCGGGTTGTTCCATGTAGACTTCTTCTTCTAATCTCCATTCAGGAAGGAAAAATTCACATCCATTTGATATACCTTGAAATCATGGTAGCATGCAAAGGCCAAAAACATTCTGATTTCTTCCATTCTAGCTATAGGGGCAAAGGTTTCATCATAATCAAGACCTTCGATTTGAGAGTATCCCTTGCATACAAGTCTGGCTTTATTTCTGATTACCTTTCCTTGTTCATTCATCTTATTCTTGAATATCCATTTTGTGCTAATGACATTTTTCCCCGTGGGTCTTGGTATTAACTCCCATGTATTATTATTCTTAATCTGGTCTAGTTCTTCATTCATAGAATTTACCCAATATTTGTCTTTGCTGGCTTCTTCAAACTTCTTTGGCTCTATTTGTGATAACATGGCTAGGTATGCTTCTTCTATCTGTTCAGCTAACTGTCTTCTAGTCTGGACTCAACCACTCTTGTCCCCAATGATTTGGTCTTCTGGATGATTCTTTTGAGTGTGTCTTGAGGGACCTCTTGAGTTTAGTTCAGTACCTTCTGTTGTCTTGCTCAGTTCATCATTATCTTGGTTCTCATCTTCAATATCATCTGGAGGATTTTCGCATCTTATGCTTCTTGTTTTATTTGGTAGTTCTTCGTCGAATCTTACATCAATGCTTTCCATAATCTTATGCAATATTTTGTTGTAGCACCTGTAACCCTTACTCTTGGATGCATATCCTAAAAATATTTCTTCATCTGCTCTTGCATCAAACTTTCCCAGATTTTCATCATTATTTTTTATGAAACACTTACTTCCAAAGACTCTAAAGTGCTTGATTGATGCTGGTTTACCATGCCATAATTCATAAGGAGTCTTATCACAATTTGGTCTTAGATGAGCTTTGTTGAGAATGTGAACAGTTGTGTGTACTGCTTCTGCCCAGTAGGTTTTGGGAATGTTACTTTCTTTCATCATAGCTCTGGAAATATGTTGTATTGACCTGTTTTACCTCTCTGCCACTCCATTCTGTTGAGGTGTACCTGCAATTGCAAATTGTTGTTTTATCCCTTGCTCATTGCATAGGTCTGCAAAATCATAGTCTGTGAATTCACCTCCTCTGTTTGATTTGATGCACTTTAGCTTGCATCCTGTTTGATTTTCTGCCAATGCCTTGAATATCTTGAATTTCTCCAGTGCTTCAGATTTATATTTGAGAAATGCTACCCACGTCATTCTGGAAAAATCATCTATTATCAGCATGAAATAAGATTCTCCGCTTGATGCTTTAGTTCTTGAAGGTCCACACAGGTCCATGTGAACAAGCTGAAGAGGTCTACTTGTAGATAGTTTCTCTTTGGTCTTGAAATATGTGCGGGTCTACTTGCTTAGTTGGCAGGCTTTACATATGGTATTTGAAGGCTTCTTTATGACTGGCATATCTCTGACTGCATTCTTCTTGCTCAGACTTATGATGTGGTCAAAGTTTAGGTGTCCCAATCTTCTATGCCATAACCATGATTCATCAAGTTTTCTTAGGTGACATTCTTCGTCCTCTTCTTTCACTATATAGACATTAATTTCTGTTCGAACACCTTTGATCAAGGACTTTCCGGTGGTGCTTGATCTTACTTCACAATATTGGGCTCTAAAAATGACTTCACAGCCTTTATCACACATTTGACTGACACTTAGTAGATTTGCTTTTAGCCCATCCACAAATAGTACATCTTGGGCCTTTCCTCTTCCATTATGTAGACTGACTGAGCCTTTTCCTTTGATTTTCCCTGCTTTATCATTGCCGAATGTTACATTCCCAGATTTCTTTTCATCAAAGGTTACAAACTTGCTTCGATCTCCAGTCATATGCTTTGAGCATCCACTATCCAAATACCATTGGTTTTTCTGATCTTGAGCTATTAGAGCTAGGTCACACTTATTCAACTTTTTTTTCCACTGCATGCATCCTTTTATTTGGTGCCTTTCCTGAGAGGATGTACCACAATATTTAAGAGGACTTTTGTGACACTTGGGCCTGATTTGATGGCAGTCAAAGCATTTGATTATGTTTCTGAATGAATTATGTACACGAGTGAATTCTCCATTGTTCATCCATCTCCTTGAGTTTCCATACATCAGTCTTTTTCCATTCGTTCTGCACTCCTTGGCTTTATGGCTGAACTCCTTACAGTAAAAAAAATACCCATAAAAACAATTAGCGTACTTGATGAAGGGTTGTCTTCTCCATTTGTTTTCTTGAGGTAGTCTTTTCAATTTTTGCATCCTTTGCTGGTTGGAATCGATTCTCCTTTTATGACAGTATGTAGCAATATGTCCCAGTTTGTGGCAGGTATAACAAGTGACATTTTTCATAGGGGGGAAGAATCTCCTTTGATAGCTTCCAAATTTTATATATTCAGGAGTATACAAGCCTTTTTCAGTTGACTGTTTATTTATTTTTTTCTTTGTCATTTGAGGTTCCTTCTTGTTTCTGTTTACTTCATTGCAGGCTTCTACTTGTGTAGGAACCTTCTGAGCTGCTTCATTATCCTTAACAAATTTTACAAAAATGATATTCCTGTTATCTTTTTCTTTGACTTTACTTGTTTCTCCTTCATAGCCTATCCCTGTTTTTATCAGAGGAGATCTTTGAGCATCTAGTATTTTATTCAACTTATCAGAGCTTGTCATTAGAGGAGTGTTTATTGACAATTTCCTTTGGGTTTTTTTCTAATTTCTTCCTCAAGCATACTACTTCTTCTTCCAATTTCTCTTGCTTCTGAATTTTATCCTCAATTTGCTTAAGTAGGGTATCTTCTACCTTCTTGGCTTCTTCAAGCTCTACTTTCAACTGAATGAGGTCTTCTAAATTTTGTTCTTCTCTTACATATTTGAGAAGAATGTCTTTCTATTTTCTTCACTTTAGTTTAATTCTATCTATTTCCTCCAGGGCACTTCTTAGCTCCCCCTCAAGATCAACTTCACCTTCTTCCTCATCTTCTAGAAGGAATCCTTCAAGCTCTTCCTTGGCCATCAATACAAATTCAGAGGTTCCTTCTTTATTGGAGGATTCATCTGAGCTTTCAGATGCACTGCTGTCTTGCTGAGCATAAAATGATTTTCTATTAAGTCTCTTCCCTTTCTGCCAGTTATATGTTTTGGTTTTCTCTGTCTCTTGAGTCTGATTCTTTGTCTTCTTATGAGGACACTTAGATGCGTAGTGTCCAACTCTTCCAAAGTTAAAGCATTTAAATGGAAGTTTACCTTTATACTTCCCTGAGCTGTTGAGATTGCAACAAGATGATGAGCTTAGTGAAAAGAGTCACCTTCACTAAGTGGGCCCGCAGGCTATTTTTGGCGCAAGTCTATTTTTAGACTATGTCTATTTTTAGACATGTCGATCATATTCTATGAGTTGCGGGATGCTATTTGTCAATGGTTGGTCAAGTTGAAAAAATAGATGGAATTATATTTTTAGACATATTGGGAGAGATCTATTTTTAGATTGCCAGTCTAAAAATAGATATGTCGAATATTATTAGCTCTTAATAATATTTGGACTCTAAACATTATCTTATTCTCTTGGAGCACTTTAGTTAAGTGCTTCTAGCATCCTACACAGGAGATGACAGAAGGAATTACACTATTCCTAAGGGTTAAGTGGAGCTATTGCATGGAGACTTCAGTTAGAACTCATGTGATAGAGTTTGGTGGAGTTATTGAGGTAGTTGGTGGAGTTGTGTTCAGTTTAACTCAGTTAGACATAGTTAAGCTAGTTGTATCTACTCTAATTGATTGATACAATAGTGAGAGTGGTGTGAATTAATTAATAATTAATTCACTAAATATTAACTCATTAATCAACTGAAGAATACATCAGTTAAATACAGTGCATGGAAAGTTTCAGTGGAGACCAGTGGAGAGCAGGTTGACTATCAGTTGTGACGATAATGTTGCATGATTTGCAACACAAAGTGATTGGAGATGCCAATGAGGATTGCGTGAGCAAGGATGGACCAATTCGAGTTCATTCAGAGCCATTCTTTAGCAGGGATTGCACAGTAGAGGCAGGCTAGCAGGTAGCAGAGATCGATGCATGGATTTGCTAGATCGGGCCTGATTAGTGTGTAGCGATTGTATTGCATTGAGAGCTTGATATGATCAGCTTTGTATGAGGATTGTTACATGATATATATGAAATATATTATATATATATATATATATATATATATATATATATATATATATATATATATATATATATATATATATAGTCAGCTTTGTAATGAACTCCTTCGTTAAAACACTGTGTTCATATGTGTGAATTTTTATGGTTTCAATGTGTGCATGCAATTGATTTAATTTCCGCATATAATGATCAATGGTGGAATAGATTCTGCATTGTGCATGAAGTCAAATAGTGTATGATCAGGAGAATATTAGACATAGAACATATCAGTTATATAATTTCTACATGGTATCGGAGCTATATTGATCATTGGAGAAATTGCAAAGCATTGAAGTGGTTAAGTTTTGTACTGGTGGAATTCGAATTTGTAGTAGTGTTTTCTTGGTGTCAAAGTTGAGATGTCTTTAAATGGATTGCGATTGGAGTATTCCCTTGAGGGCAGATCGAATTATGTTGCATGGAAGGACAGGATGGAGGTGGGGCTGGAGGATACTTGGTTGAAGGAGTTCATAGATGGAGAAATTCTAAAACCTGCTTCTAGCGATGCTGTCGCACTTGACGCATGGAAAAAGAAGACAGAAAAATGTCGAAGGATTCTGTTGGAAGGTGTGAAAGATCACATAGTGTCCACCATTCATGGTAAAGCTTCTCCATTCTTGATGTGGAAAGCTTTGACAAACTTGTTCCAAAGCAAGAGCGACCAGAGGAAGTTGGCGCTCAAGGATAAACTCAGGAAAATAAAAATGGAGAAAGGAGACAGTATACCCAAGTACCTCACGAAGTTCGTCCAGTGTAGGGATGAGATGGGAAGTGTGGGGGTTACTGTAGATGAAGAGGACTTGGTGAGCTTGGCTCTCCTTGGGCTTCCGAAGAGTTGACATTCCTATGAGGACTCTGTCAATGGTCGGGAGAAACTGTCAGGATGGGAGCGACTTTGGTCAGATCTTGTGCAAGAGGAGATAAGGTGGAGTACCAGGGATGGATCTTCATTGAAGAATGAAGATGAAGAAAATTGCACTTTGGTTGCCAAAGCAAGGAAGGGGAAGAGCAAGAAGAATAATTCTCAATCCGGTGCGAAAGGCAAGAACCAGGACATGTCCAAGGCGAAGTGCTTTCACTGTCACCAACACGGACATTATGCCACTAATTGTCCATAGAAGAAGAAAAATAAGCAGGCTGTTGGAGAGGCCTTAACCTCACAGTTTGAGCTGGATTTTTCGCTGATCGCATGCTTGGTCTCAAGTATTATGGGTTCAGTGTGGTTTCTTGACAGTGGTGCATCTTTCCATATGACCGGAGACAAATATTTTTTTGCTGATCTAGATGAGAAGGATCTTGGAGTGTACATTGAGATGGGCGATGATGGTAGATACAATGCGACTAGTATCGGGACCATTTCCTTTGAGAGGGAGTCTGGTAAACCCTTCATATTAAAGGATGTCATGCATGTTCCAGGATTGAAGAAGAATCTTATCTCTGTGGCGATGTTGGAAGACAAGGGATATGATGTTGTCTTTAGCGAGGGAAGGCTTTCCTGCACAGTAAGGCAACTGGTGAAACTCAGAGGATAGGGGTTCAAGTTAAGAACCTTTATCAGTTGTAGGTAGATGGCTGCGTAGAAATGGCAGGCAAGGTAGAAGGAGTGGTGAGTCGGGATGAGGGCGAGCTATGGCACAGGAGATTGGGCCATATTCACCATGGTGCTTTAAAAATTTTGCAGCATATTTCTATTGGGCTTCCCAAGGGTACACTTGCACAATCAGATCAGTGCAAGGGATGTACTTTGGGAAAATTTGTGAAAGCCACCTTTCATGAGAAGGATAGTCATGCCACGACGATCCTTGAGAGAATTCACACAGACGTGTGTGGACCTTTCTCATTAGCTTCGACAACAAAGCACTGGTATTATGTGATATTTGTTGATGACTTTTCTCGTAAGTGCTGGATCTTCTTCATGCAGAAGAAGAGCGAGACATTCTCAAAGTTCTGTGAGTTTAAGGCATTGGTTGAGAAAGAGTCAGGGAAGTAGGTGAAGGCTCTTAGGAGTGATAATGGTGGTGAATTCATCTCTATCGAATTCAAATAATTTTGCAGCGCAGAAGGAATTTGAAGAGAGCTCATAGCGCCTCATAACCCACAACAGAATTGGGTCGCGAAGCGAAAGAATAGAACGATCGTGGGTGCTGCACAGGTGATGTTGCATGATCAGGGCCTTCCCATACACTTGTGGGTGGAAGCATGCAACACTGCGGTTTATGTGAAAAACCATTGTCCTCATAGAGTACTTGGCATGAGTACACCCAAAGAGGCGTTTTCTGGTAAGAAGCCTGATATTTCTCATTTGAATATTTTTGGCTCACCTGTTTACATTCATGTGACGAAGGATGCCAGGAAGAATCTGGAGCCGACCGCAGAGGTTGGGATATTTGTGGGGTACACAGAAACACCCCACAACTATCGTGTGTATTTTCCAGACATTCGGAAGAATGTTGTGCGATGGGATATCAAATTTCATGAGCAGAAATCCATGAAGTGTTCTCTTGAGAGGGAGCTACACTTGCATGCAGATGAGGAGCTATTAGTTCCTAAGGATGAGCCTTAGGATGTGGATCAGCCAAAAGATGAGGTTCATGGAGTGGAAGAAACCACTCATACAGTGCCAACCATCAGAGGGTGGAAGCGCACTATAGAAGCTGAGCGACTGAATCTTGATGCAGAGAAGATTGTAGGAGCACCTAAATCACAACGCATAAAGAGACAATCACCTGACCGATTTACTGGATACATGGCTCTGATGAGCAAGTGTATCGTGACAGAGCCATCCTCTTTCGAGGAAGCTGTGGAAGACCCTGCATGGGTAGATGCCATGGTGGAAGAGTACAGGGAAAATTTTAGGGGCTAATATTCACAGGTGGGCTAATTTTCCATGTCTTTTCAAAGAAAAGGATTCGCCAATTTACATTTTTTTAAAAATTGATTTGCCCAAAGTTTATAGTATAAAAATATTTTACCCTAAAAATCGCTAAAATTTTATATATACTAATATAAAATAATTAGAAACCTAAATATTTTTACAAAAATATCATAAATTATTTTACACTTTACATATTGGGTACCAGTAAGATTCGCCAAGGTTTCAAAACTTTAAGATAAACTTCCATCCTTAAAATTTTCCCTGGAAGAGTATGATTCGATTGTCAGAAATAGTGCATGAGAGATTGTCCCAAGGCCGGAAGGGAAATTAGTGGTAGGTTCGAGATGGATCTACAAAGTGAAGCAAGCTGCTGACAGGAGCGTCGAGAAGTACAAGGCAAAATTTGTTGCCCAGGGCTTCTCACAGATTGAGGGGATCGACTATGAGGAAACCTTTGCACCCGTCGCAAGGTATTCTTCCATACGGAGCATCCTAGCTCTCTCAGCGCAGATGGGTTGGCACATTCATCAGATGGATGTGAATATTGCGTTCCTCAACGGATTCATTGAGGAGGAGGTGTACATAGAGCATCCCGAAGGTTTTGAGATCTTCAGCAGCGAGTCGCATGTGTGCAGGCTCAAAAGAGCGCTGTATGGGTTGAAACAAGCACCTCGTGCTTGGTACACACGGATAGATAATTATTTCACCGGTTTTGGATTCACCAAGAGTGAGGCGGATCCGAACCTATACCAGATTGTGGTGGAGGGTAAGTTGCTAATCATTGTACTTTATGTAGATGATTTGATTTTGACGGGTGATGAACAGTTGATACTCTCATGCAAGGCTAATCTTGCAAAGGAGTTTGAGATGAAGGACTTGGGCCTCCTTCATTATTTCCTAGGATTGGAAATTTGGCGTGTGTGTCATAAAGTGATGATTGTTTGCCCCAAGGAAAGTATGCCCGGGAGATACTGGAGAAGTTCAACATGCAAGGCTGCAAGCCTATCGACACTCCTCTTCCTGGTGGTTGGAGGAAAGAGGATGCTACATCGGCAAAGGTAGTGGATGCCACTATTTATCGACAGTTGGTTGGTTCGCTCATGCATCTAGTCAATACACGACCGGACATATGCTATGCTGTTAACCAGTTTTCACAAGCTATGGTTAAGCCTACCAAGCTCTTTTGGAAGGCGGGGAAGCATGTATTGAGATATCTCAAAGGCGCATCGGGATATGGATCTTGGTACAGACATGAGGATGAGTTGAGGTTGCATGGCTTCACAGACCAGTATCATCATATCAGAGATTGTGTGCAGCGGAAGATCATGTTACTTTCTTACATTCCTACGGAGGATCAGGATGCCGATATCTTGAGGAAGGCGCTCACCAGGAGAAAATTCGAATACTATAGAGGTAGGATCGGGGTGGCAGATAATCCCTATCTTGTTGATAGGGAGTGTTGATATTGCAACAAGATGATGAGCTTAGTGAAAAGATTCGCCTTCACTAAGTGGGCCCGCGGGATATTTTTGGCGCAAGTCTATTTTTAGAATATGTCTATTTTTAGACATGTCGATCATATTCTATGAGTTGCAAGATGATATTTGTGGATGGTTGGTCAAGTTGGAAAAATAGATGGACTTCTATTTTTATACATATTAGCACCTATTTCTGGATTGCCGGGCCTAAAAATAGATATGTCGAATATTATTAGCTCTTAATAATATTTGGACTCTAAACATTATCTTATTCTCTTGGAGCACTTCAGTTAAGTGCACAGACGTGGCACAAGAGCTGACAGAAGGAATTACGCTATTCCTAAGGGTTAAGTGGAGCTATTGCATGGAGACTTCAGTTATAACTCATGTGACAGAGTTTGGTGGAGTTATTGAGGTAGTTGGTGGAGTTGTGTTCAGTGTAACTCAGTTAGACACAGTTAAGCTAGTTGTATCTAGTCTAACTGATTGATACAATAGTGAGAGTGGTGTGAATTAATTAATAATTAATTCACTAAATATTAACTCATTAATCAACTAAAGAATACATCAGTTAACTACAGTGCATGGAAAGTTTTAGTGGAGACCAGTGGAGAGGTAGGTGAAAGAGCAGGTTGACTATCAGTTGTGACAATAGTGTTGCATGATTTGCAACACACAGTGATTGGAGATGCCAATGAGGATTCCGTGAGCAAGTCTGGACCAACTCGAGTTCATTCAGAGCCATTCTTTAGCAGGGATTGCGTAGTAGAGGCAGGATAGCATGTAGCAGAGATCGGTGCATGGATTTGCTAGATCGGGCCTGATTAGTGTGTAGCGATTGTATTGTATTGAGAACTTGATATGATCAGCTTTGTATGAGGACTGTTACATGATATCTATGAAATATATTATATACATATAGTTGGGGTTTTCAGCTTTAAGCTTTCCCATTAAAACACTATGTTCATATGTGTGAATTTTTATGGTTTCAATGTGTGCATGCAATTGATTTAATTTCCGCATATAATGATCAATGGTGGAATAGATTCTGTATTGTGCATGAAGTCAAATAGTGTATGATCAGGAGAATCTTAGACATATAACATATCAGTTATATAATTTCTACATGAGCCTCTATCCAATCTTCTGACAAATTTGGCCTCTTCTTCATCAGAGCAGGAGCATGTATCTTCTTTTTCTTCTTTGTTCTTCTCTATCTTAAAGGTTGCCTCCCTCACATTTGACTTCCTCTGTGGTAGTCTCATCTCATAGGCTGTTAATTTTCCAAGTAATTGGTTCATGGTCAGAGTTTCCCAATCAGCTGTTTCTTCTATGGCACAAACCTTGGGGTTAAAGTTGGATGGTAAAGATCTTAAAATCTTTTGAACAATTACACATTCTTTTATGGTTTCTCCTGGAGCTTTCATGTTATTCAAAATTTTTGCAACCCTTAAGAGGAAGATGGAAATGTCTTCATCAACATTCATTTTTATATTTTCAAACTGAGCTCTATAGACTTGTAGTTTGGCTATCTTCACCTTTTTGTCTCCCTCATGGATGCTTTCTAATGTATCCCATATTTCTTTGGCAGTCTTGTTGTGCATTACTTTGATAAATTCTGCCTCACACAGTCCACTTAAGAGTGCATTCATGGCTTTTGCATTAGCTACAAAATCTAGTTTGGCATCTTTCTCTGAGTCAGAATCCTTTGGGGCATATCCCAATTCCACAGCAGCCCAAGCTTCTATTCCTAGAGACATTATGTACGTCATCATTCTTATTTTCCAGAAGGCATAATTTGTACCGCTGAACAAAGGGGCTTTATTTGTTGAGTATCCTTCTAGACTAGCCATCCTAGGTACCTAGGATCTCTTTCCAGTTGTTAAACTGATACAGAAGGAACCATCTCTGATACCAATTGTTGAACCCTTAGTTAAACTGAGAGGGGGGGGGTGAATCAATTTAACACATTCATGGACTTTTAAGACTTTCCTTTAAACTTATTTACACCTTCATTTCATGATCAACTTATTACATAATGTAACAGCAAGTTTTAAGCATATTAGATAAACCATATCAACACATAAACGTCATGCACATAAAAAAAAAATATAAGTGGAAACCTAAAAGGGAGAAAACCAAATATTATTATTGTTGTGATGAAAAGGCAAGCTCCAACTCCCTCTCACCACTGATTTTCTATAGGCTCCTACCTACATGAGGCTACAACCTCAATTCAGTAAGCTACAACTTGCAAGGAAGCTCCAACTCCCACTTATTTTATGCAGGCTACAACCTACAGGAGGCTCCTACCTTAGCCAGCCACAACTGACATCTATCAAGCTACAACTTGATATGGAAGCACCAACTTCCTCACTCTTTCAAAAAAACACATGTTGATTTACTTGGATATCAGCTCTGTTCTGTTCCTTCTTCACTCCTGTCCACCAGCCTTCATATCTGCCTTAAATCATGTCTGAATCTTCACAGCTTCTCTATCTGCTCCTCCTTCTTCTTACCCTCTCTGCCTCATTTTTTCATTCTCTAACCTCTCTATGCATATCTATGTGATATCATTTATAGAGTTCACCTCATGACTGTTTGCATTCCACAGGGAATTCAAAGTGAACAACCATGACTCTTTGCGTTCCACCTTCTCATTTTATTGCCTAGCACATTCAGAAAAATATAACAATATGTATACATTTCAATATTACAGTGGGGTATTTCTTTGCCTCCGGAGACTTGCCTTTGCATCACATACAATAAAAATAATTTTAAATCATTTACATTCACATTTACATAAATCAACTTCACTCAACCCTTTTTCAGCCCTTGGCTTGCTGTGCGTTTGTATTTTCTGTTGCTGTCACTGTCTTTTTTAGTTTCTGCTGTTATATTGTGATTGTTCTGCATAATCACATTTTGCCCAATTCAACTCATCTGCTCCTTTGCTCTCTGTCGGGTCACTTACCCGAGTCTCCTTCTGTTGCCTTCATATTTTTGTTTATACACCTGAGACTTTTACGTGCACTTAGTCTTTTCTTCGTAAAACGGGCGTATCCACATGCACATCCACCTTTCAGATCTAATGGTCATCGCACTTCGCTTCATTTAACTTTCCCAATCCGACAGTTGACATTCCATCGCACTGTCACAATCGCAATCACAACCTTCAGGGGTCCGATGTGCCTTTGGCCACTGATCACCACTGATGCATAGAGCGAAGGGTCCCACCAGCTATTAGCCAACTCACATATTCGCCATCCATCATTCGTCAGATCTGACGGCTGTGATTCAATCGCTCAATCGCAATCGCAATGTTCAAACTTTCGTTCCTTTGCTCTTCCATTCCACCGATGCGATGTGAGATCGCTGATGCGATAACTCCGATGTGATGTTCGCTGATGCGATGAACCTCTAATGGCCCCACTCAATTCACGATCCAACGGTTGTGGTTGATCGGGATCGGATGGTTGTGATTAAATCACACCATCACAATCGCAAGGTTCAATGGTCTACTCTCTCACGTCTCTTGTTCTCCGCTGATGTGATGGAGTTATGCGGATCTGATGGAACATTTACTCAACTCTATAACATTTTGGGTTCAGTATTTATCGTAATCAACCACTGATTTTTGCCGATGCGATATGTGAAGGGTCCCACTTGACTTCCCACGTGCACGACGGATCGCATATTGCTATCGCATCCTCTAATGGTTTGGCTCTCTGCATTTCTTAGTAATCCATCGATGCGATGACCCTTCCTTGTGGGCCCCACTCTAATTACCTTTGTTTGTTTAAATAGACCCTAGGAATAGCGTTAAACCTTTGGAAATGTTTTGGCTATACATCGCTTTAATGAAACTCTTTTGTACCCATGTGACAACCTTCGGAACATTATAATAAAACACTCAAACCAAACTTAATTATAATGCAAACTCATATCATCGCATTGCATCGCATATACTTTGCCATATCGTGCAAAGTCATATCATATGCGGTATGCGATATGCGATCGCATCGCAAATACAAACACTTGCCAATTCCTTTTATGTTTCATCGATTGCGATATGCGATCACATCGCAATATCAACAATCGCAACTTCGCATCGCTTCTTCATTACTCTACCCGCCGATTGTGATGTGTGCTAAAATATTATGGTCAGATGTGATGAAATCGGTACCGTCCATTCTCCCATTTCATATTTTCGACAAGATCTCCACCGTCTGCTTGCCTTCAAGCAACTCTCCTTCACCTCTTCTGCCTGCTTGAAACTCAACCATCCATCTCTTGCCTTTGCTGTTGCAATCTAATCGTGACTGTTCATTCACCTCACTCAGATTTATTCAAAGACTTCTATGCCTTATTCTATTTTCCGTTTGCTTACACTATCCCGCTCTGTGACACCGGTTTCTCCACGCTATTCCTCCTGAGCTTGTTCTATATTGAATGCGTTGTTCTCTTTTCCACCTATCTACTTCTTTGCTGCCTCTGCTTCAATTCGTTGCCTCTGTTTGCTGCCCTCGCTGCCTCTGCTTCTATTCGCTTCCTCTGCTTTATCCACTGCCTCTGTTCCTTGTCTGCCTTGCTGCCTTTGCTGCCTTTGCTGCATTTGCTGCCTCTGTTTCTTGTCTAATGCTGCTCCTTTATTCTCTTTTGCTATCTCTGCTGCCTCTGCTTCTTTCTCTGCTTCATTTGTTTCCTCTGATGTCTCTGCTGCCTCTCTACCTTGGTTGCTGTTGTTCCTTTGTGCTCCTTTGTCTTGATGATAATTCAGGTGCTACTCCTGTCTTCTCCTTTGCCTTATTGTTGGTTCTTCTTTGCTCTTTTGCCTTAGTGATAGTTGAGGTGCTACTCCTGTCTTCTCCTTTGCCATCAATGACTATATTTCCAATAGAAGTATGGTGGGCATTGGGCCCGAAAATAAATTTTTCTAAAACTTGGATTTATTGGGGTCCATATTGAACATGATGAAGTGTTGATCATTGTGTTTCTTGTGGTTTTGTGATTGGGTACTTTGAGCTCCAGTTATGGGATTTTGAAAATGGGAAAAGGGCAATATATAGGCCAATATGGCCCATTTTCAAATCATTTGTGCTTTTTTAGGGTCCGAGGTTGTTAGTGTCAGTATTTGCATACTTACACCAGGGATCAAAACACATTTTCATGTGCATCTTAGCTGTCTCATACTGAATAAATTTTTCATCATTCCATTAGGTAATGACTTAAAATTGTTCTGCTGGTGGTTTTACTTGTCAATAAACTCCACTCTCCCTCCACGATTCATATTGCTGACTCATTCCCATGTCCCCTTGAGCATAATAACACTTATAGAAATGTTTTTTTCACTTGAAAGTATTTTAAGTCAAAATCTCATTCAAAGTCAGGTAAAAAAGTAGTTCCATTAGGTCATTAGGGTTTTGCACTTCTCAAGGTCATTCCTTCATTAAGATGAGGTCAACACATATATGAGAGGGACTTATTAAGAAATTTTATTTCCAGATCATCATGATGTAAATATTATACTTTTTAAGTTTTATTTTTTAGTTTAATGACTTTTATATCAAAATGTCATTTTGATAGAAAAGTCAAATATGTAATTTATTTTTATTTTTGAAAATGTATTTTTATGTTATTGTATGTAATAATTTCATCCAAAAGCTGTCAAAGTAATTATGTCTGGCCCAAAGTGGATGCAAAATAGCCACACTTCATGTTGATCAAATCTTGCAATGCCAAAAGTCAGAAAGCAAAAGAATATTAGTGACAAAGAAGAAAGTAAACATTATAAAAGTGGGTAGTTTGAAATAAATTTCAAATTCACTAAAGCTATAAAGCTCATCAAGCACCTCAAAACACATCATTGTTGTCATTCAAACATCAAGAGCCTTCAGCAAAGGAGAAAATTCGAGTTTTGGAGAAATTTGGGCAAAAATTGCTTATCGCTGCGCTAATTTCCAGACGTTGTGCTAATGCCCAAGAGCGTTGCGCTAATCCTCGAAAGCTCAGTGCAAAATTTCTTGGCTCTGCGCTAATACAGAGAGGCGCTGTGCTAATGGTCCGACACTGCTTTAATGCCCAACTTAGATTTTAAGCTCTGAAACTCATTCAAACTTACTCAACTCTTCACCAAAATTCCTTCCACCTATCTTGCAAGTAAGTAACCTAATATTTCACCCTCTTTGTAGTATTTAAAAGGAGTTTTATGCTGGTTTGGTGTCTATGTGAAACTTTAGAGGTTGTTCATGCTTAAAATCGTAGTTTATTCCTTATTCCCAAATTTTCACCCTTAGATTCTTCCACCTTACACTCATACATCATTATAAAACCTTACCATATCATCTTATAGAATCATAAAATGCCTTTCCTATCCCTTTTCCCTAAACCTAATTTCACTTCCCATTCCCTTGTACCTCATCCTTAGGGTTTCCAAACTATTAAGATTAAGTGACTGAAGAGTATGACAGAGAGATCAATGATGAAGAAACAACAAAGAGAGGTGATCATAAAGGAGTGAAGATTAATAGATTTGAACCCATGAACAAAAAGGAACTCATGGCCTCTCATCTTACTGTGACATGTTTCAAACATGTGGGTTGCTTTCAATTTTGTGAGAAGGTACATCAAATCCAAAATCATCCTTTGTTAACTAGGTTTTTCATCACCAACCTTCATGATAGACAAGTTACACTTGCTGGAGTCACTTTTTCCATGTCCACTAATGCCATTGTAGATGCTATAGGGATCCCTAATGTGGGAGAAAAATGGTTTAAAAAAGTGAATCTTGATCTGAGCTATTATGAACCATACCTTAAACACATATATAAGGATGATAAGAAAATTGTTTTCCCTTTCTCTCACCTCCTTGACTGGTATACCCCTATCATGAAAATAATAATGAAGTATTTCACTTGTGGGGGGACGTTTTCTCGACTCTATTTGTAGCATATCTGACTCCTCATGCACTTCACTAAAGTTAGAATGCTTCATATACCTCACTATCTTCTCCAAAGAATTAACAAGATGGCATAAATTTTACAAAATAGGCAGTATAATCCTCAAATGCAGAGTTTAGTTCACCACTCCCTCATCAATATGGTGGTCATGCATCAGCTGGAGCAGAAGAACATTTATTGGGACACTTTCATTGCAAATGAAATCTTCGCTTCCCCATCTAGTCATCATGAGTAGAGTATCCCTTCTTCATCTCATCCTCCCATACCTACTTCTCCATCCTAGCTTGCTGCTCATAATTTGTCATTTAATCATATCCATTCACCTCATATTGACCCTACTTCTTCACCTCTCCATAACATTTCACCATCACCAGATCATGATACTGAGGCAGTTTGGGCTAATGTAACTGATGTTGAGTCATTTCCCAAGACCTATCAGAGAGGCCACATGCATGTATTTGCTTCACATGGTGTGAAAGGGGCCATGCTTTCTTCATCTGCAAAACAGGTAGACAAGGGCAAGGAAAAGGCTACAGAGCCTATCATTGATGAGTAGGAGAACAAACATGAACCTGAGCAAGAGTTTCAGTTGATTGACCTTGATAATGAGGATGAGGTTAGAATCACCAATGCATTGATTAGAATCAAAGAGGAAATATTAGTGAGCTTAAAGCTAATCTTGATAGAGCACAATATGTGATTGACTTCCTTGAGTAGGAAAATCAACAGCTAAAGGCCAAGCAGATCATCAGTGAGGTGAGGACCATCAAAGCTCAAAAAGAGGCAGGGAAAGATAAGGCTTTGTTGGAGGAGGCTTTGGACAAATTTGGTGAGTTTTATTGTGAGGAAGATCAACCTCCAAGATAGAGACCAAAGACAATAGGTTTTAGGAGTGCTCTAGCCCGTGAGAGACAAAGAGGCTGAGTTGGCAGAGCAGCTCACTCCAAGTGAGCTGCTTGCCCTTCAGATCACTAATGATAGAGAATCATGGCTTGATAGAGCCAATTTATATCTAGAGAATATACTGAAGAAGACCACAAAGGATAATAAAATTTAGAGGAAGATGGAAAAGCACTATGCTATGAGGAACAGATTGCAAGGGCTAAGCTCAAACGTGTCTATGAAAAAATTCAGGCTTTGACCAAAAAAAAGGAGAAGGAGAAGTTAGATATACTTGCTGAGGTGTCTCTTCATGCCTAAAACCATTAAACAGAAAGTGACCTCACATTTTTGACAAATTTTGGCACATTTGGCACTTTGGTGCAAATTTCGGTTTTTTGAGCAATTTGACACACAGAAATTTGGCTAAAAACACAACGCCCTTGGCATTGCGCTTTTTATTGGAGCATCCAAATGGAAAATGGTCAATATCCTCATGTTCATAATGATGATTACATTAACCTCAGCAAGTTTCAGGAGATTTGGAGCAGAACTGGTCCCTCAAAAGTACAAAAAACCTCCTAATTTTCATGTTTTGCCTGCTTTTTTTACCTTGGCACAACGCTCATAAAAGTTTTGGTAAAAATAAGTTTTGACATGGTATATGGGCACCATTTTGGAAAGTGAAAGAATATTTTAAAACTAGACTCATATATCTTTCAAATGAGCTATCATGGAGCTGATTTGGACAAGGGGAAGGCCTCCAAAAGTGGCTTACAAAACATATCAATTTTTCTGTCATGGTGTTGCGCTAATGCTAAGAAATTTATATTTTCACCAGTTTAATCAAATTTTGAAGTTTCACTCTTGTTTAAATTTTTACTTGGTTAGATAAATAAGTTACTGATGTAAATGTTATATTTTAATTTTACCTAAGGTAGATACATTGGATAAGTCTTCTGGAGGTCAAAGGAATCAGTTTTCTCCCTTTTAGAGGCAAATTGTTGAGTTTTCCTAGTCTTTAGATTCTTATTTGTGAGTAGGTGAAACTGATCCCTATCTCATGGATTTGACTCCCTGAGGCTGGGGAGAGTGGTTTTTAGGTCTATATCATGTATTTTATCAGTGATTTGTAGAGGTTAGACTCACTTGGAGCTTTGGCATCTCAAGAGACATTTTGTATATCAGTTTGGCTTGGATATTAATAGAAATTTGCAGCTATTTCTTTGGGATCCATGTGGTATGAGTTTTAGACATAGTTTCCTCTCTGTTATCAATTTTTTTTAATATATTTTAATTCATAAACCATTTCATGTCTATAATATACTAGATTTAAAGTTTGAAAGGCAGAATCCATATTTATTTATGCTTTGTTTTGGAAAATTTAGGATAATGTGTTCATTCTCCTCAGTTTAGAGAAAATACATTCCAAATGCTTTCCCTAGCTCCTCACCAGTCTCTTCACCTCACCATAATCATATTTTAATGTCAAAACCTTCTACCTACCTTGCCCCTTGGAACCCTTGCAATTTTTGACCTAATTTCCTTGCCCTAGTTGTTTGAATCCTCTTGATCTAGAAAACCCTACAAAATCAAAATAAAAACCCTAAGCTACTATACCTAGCCTAAAATATTCTTCCCTGAATCATTTTGACGGAGATCCATATGGAGAGAGCCCTCTCCTGGACTAGTAGGGTTAGATACTTGGCTAAGCGTGGTTTGAGGTCACCTCGAGATTTCCTCTCTCAGCCTGAGGTTCAATCTAAGTGATAACAGAGGTTAGAGCAAAGCTATCCTCCTGATATTTTCTTATCATTGCGGTCAGCCAGAGCACCCGGGATTCATGCTATCAGTGTCAAGTAGGAGCTAGAACGTCCTGATTTTTATTTTTGTCATTTTCATGTCTGGGTGGTCTATACAAATGTGATTTTGTATGGATTTGTTGAAGCCTCGAAAATCACTGCAACAACATTGGGGAATAACCACCCGGTCCGAACCTTAATACAACTCCTTTTCTGTTTATGATAGTGGCTCCGACTGGTTTAACTAGGTCCAGTTACCTTCTCTCTATCGCTATTGGTTTATGATGTATCTTTAACTACCAATAGACAGGGATATCAAATCAATTCTTCTTGCTGATCGGGCAAGAGAATGACCCTTAAGCTGATTTGGGTTCAACCAAACCACATCTAAGATTTTGCCTCTTTGAGAAGAGGACTTAAAAGAATGTAGAAATTAATCTAAATACAAACTTATTCTATAATGAAAGCAAAAGAAACTAATCTAAATCCTATCTCAATTAGGTAGATGAAAATCTAACCCAACTAAGAGTAATATAATTAAATAATGAAGATTAAAATATATATGGATTTTAATTAATGTCAAACCAACGAAGAAATTTAATTAGCTCACATTTGTGAATACCAAAACACATTCTATTGAGACCATTTGACTGGAATAATAAATCAACAACACTCCAGAAGAAATTCACAAAAATGATATCAATTATCAAATTAGTCAAGCCAATAATTAAACAATAATATGTGGAAGAAATTCACAGCACATTACTATTTAATAGATCAGTTTTATAAGACAGATTTCTGAGTAAATAGTTACTCAGAAATCAGAGTGTAATTCATAATA
The DNA here is from genome assembly GCA_034641835.2 of Pinus albicaulis. Classification (NCBI taxonomy): domain Eukaryota; kingdom Viridiplantae; phylum Streptophyta; class Pinopsida; order Pinales; family Pinaceae; genus Pinus; species Pinus albicaulis. Next base: position 564,651,555 of record CM076580.1, on the reverse strand, counting down.
GCAGAGATATACAACAATTTGAGACAAATTATCCATATCAACAGAAATGCCAAAACATGAATAAATTGAAACAACAATTTTATTAACATAAAAATGAAATTGGTATTTGATACAGAAATGCCAAAAATACCAGTTAATTGAATCTGCTTCTCCGATCCTGGTATCTAACAGTACTTTACATTTCTTAAATTTCTGCTTTCAAGACTAGAGCTGCAGAAATGCAAACTCTGCCCATCATGCATAATTCAAGATATAAAGAAAAAACCCTCATTAATTTTCAGATCTGAAATTTTCTCTCCTCCCCATCTACAACTCTAAATTCTTATTACAGAAATGCTTTTAGAAGTCTGGAATTGCAGAAGAGAGCAACCCCTTTTACATTTTGCAATCTGCAATTTATAATGTTTCCAAAAGTATTTTGAGAGGAGAGTTTGTTGAAGAAAAATCTGCCCAATTCAATTTTAATTTCTCAAAAATTTCAATCTTTAATTGCTGGAGTCTTTTCATTGATTGAGAGTTTTTTCTTCTCATCTTTTCAACTATTTTCTTGCAAAAACAAATTAAAAATGCAAAAATAAAATCAAATTGTCAAATCTAGAAATTAAAATAGATCCAATTAAAACTTAATTAAATAAATAAAAAAGGAAACATAAGCTTTCTTTTGATGTCTATGCTGATTTATTTGGCCAATGAGAACACAGACGAATGAATTTGCACTCATAAGAAGTTGTGGCAAATTAAAATGCAAAAAATAAAACTTAAAAAATTAGTTTTGTTTAAAAATTCGTAGCTTGATATTTTAATGAATTTTAGACCCAATAAATGATCAAATCTAGAAATAAAACCTCTTCAGGAATAATCTCCATCATTTTAGCTTTCCAATGAGCTGTCTTGGGCCTCATTTGGCCAAGTAAAACTCCATTTATGAGCCTCTAAAGTTGATATATTAAAATTGCCAGAAATCTGGAATTTTTGTTGCTTGGGCTAAAAAAATCAAAATTTTAAATTAAATTCTATTCCTAAATTAGATTATGATATTTAATTAATTAATTCTAATTAATTGCAATTATATTATTCATCTAATTTAGTTATAATCTAATTCTAAATTAAGTTTTAATGATCTATTAATTAATTATAATTACATTATTAATTATAAGCTAAACTAAATTTTAAATAAAATATTTATTAATTGATATTAATCTAACTAACTAATATATAACTAACTATTTATAAAATGTTTAATCTAATTAATAATAAATTTAATTTAATTAATTATATTTTAAATATTAATTAATTTAATTAATCTAAAATTAATTATTTTAAATATTTAAATCTAAAACTAAACTAACACTTGTATTAACTTAAAACTAACCTAATATTAACACTAATATATACTAATGCTAACTTTAAAACTACACTAACATTAAGTGACCTTAATATTACACTTAATTTAAAATAATACTACTTACCACTTATACTAACATCATACTACTAACAACTAACACTATACTATTCATAAAACTAACCTACCTCTTAAACTAACTTGTAAGACTTACCACTAACGCTAATACCAACGTATGAGAATACTCAAATGAACTCAATCACATCGAAAGATGAGTTATAACAAACTCATCGCATCGCAAAAAACAAATGAAGGTCATCGGGGTTTTTAAAAGGATGCTCTGATGGATATTTTCGATGCGATATGAGTTTTTAACTCATCACATCGGGGATAAGACAAATGAGCCCAATCGCATCGAAACAAATGAAATCAATCGCATCGGAAAAACTCATGAACCTCATGTTGAATTCTTAGTTAAACTAAGAGGGGGGGGTGGTGAATCAGTTTAACACAAACATGAGCTTTACAAAATTTTCATCAGCTTATTTACAACTTACTTTTATAATCAACCTTAGTATATGAACAGTCTTAATATGTTGCAACAAGTATTAAATTAATGTGACATCAAACTTATTATGAGAGCAGCAAACATTAAGCAGATTTGGTAAATCATCTCAGTACATAGACAACACAGATAGAGACAACAGATATAAGTGGAAACCCATAAAGGGAGAAAACCACATCTTATTATTGTTATGATGGAAAGGCAAGCTCCAACTCCCTCTCACCACTGTTTTTCTGCAGGCACCAACCTACAAGAGGCTTCAACCTCAATTCTGCAAGCTGCAACTTGCAAGGAAGCTCCAACTCCCTTCAATTTTCCGCAGGCACCAACCTACAAGAGGCTCCAACCTCAGTCAGCTACAACTGATAGCTATCAAGCTTCAACCTGATAGGGAAGCTCCAACTTCCTCAATTTATCAAAAGAAATATTTTCTGATTTACCTCAGATATCAGCTCTGTTCTGTAGCATCTCTTTCTGCTCCTCTCTTCCTTATCTTCTCTGCCTCAATCTTCTATGCTTTTCATTCTCTATCCTTACTCTCTCTCTCTTATGCATATCAAGTTGATATTATATATAGAGTTCCTCACATGACTGTTTGTATTTCACAAGGAATTTGGAGTGATCAGCCATGACTCTTTGGCTTCTGTCTTCTCATTCCTTTATCCAACTCATTTTAAAATTATAACAATATGTACAAATTTCCATGCTGCAGTGGGATTTTTCTTTTCCTTAGGATACTTGCCTTTGCATCACAATCAATATAAAACAAAAATATTTGCATTTTCAGTTACACATTTCAATTCCACTAAGCTCCTTTACTAGACTTTGACTTTACTGGATTTGTCTTTTCTGCTACTGTTGAGTGACTGTTCTGAATATTTTGGTTCACCTTTGTGTCTATTCATATGTTCACTGTACTTGTGTGCACCAGCTACATATACAGCTACTTTTCAGGTTTTATTCTCAAAGACATATGAATCTGGGTGATGTCTATTCATTATCAATCTCTTTTCTCGGGCTGCCTGCTTACGTTCTCTGTTCATAAATGAGCTTAAAGTTAATAGTTGAAATTCACATTACAATTTCAATTCATCTTTTTCCTGTACCATTTTTCTGCTGTTGTCTCTCTCTCTTTCGTTCTTGCAGGCTCTTGTAATAAACCCAATCTGTGAACTTTATAAAACCCACTATATTAAATACCAGCGTAGTATATATATCAGCATATATATATGTTCCCCACCAAATGTGAAGACCCATGTATTCACTTTAACGTATGCCCAGCATGCACCTCATTTCATATAGGTTTCGACTTTAGCACAATATATAAATATATCACCATGTATGCATATTCCCCGAGTTAAGCATTAAAAACTATTAATAATCTGTGGCTTTTGTTTAGCGCCCAACATAAGTATGGTCATGGTTTTATAACCTTTGTAACATCAAACTATATTACATCAAACTATATTACATTCCCCACTTAAATATATAATGCTTACTCGAATGTTCGGACCTTGGAAATCTTAAATATATATCTGAAGCTTTAATTCAATTGAACCACTTATAACATACCTTTGGCTCCGGGCCCACATATATAAGCGATGGCTCAATTAAATATGTGCGCCATACCTTGGGTTATCCTTTGAGCTACTTCCAAATGCGATCATCGTTCAATGAGCCTTCCTCCAGATTGACGATGTTCGTTGATATCGCACTGCCTCCTCAGTCGAACGTTAAGGTGCGATGGGGCGATTTTGAAAATCCATCATATGCCACGTGTCCTCCAGTCTATGGAATCGCTCCTAATTCGCAATTACCGCTCATCCCACAAAGGTGGTGCGATGAAAACCAGAAACCCCCTTTAATATTCATTAGTTAGAGTTCCGTCTTCCGAGTTCCGCTTCTAATACTTCGCTCCTTTCATTATATATTACTATTCCGCTTCGAGGTTCTGGTCCTTTACATCCTCACTACATTCATATTCCATTATACTGTAAATATTCATCGCATTTTGCTCCGTAGCACTCGCACATGATTATATTAGTGTCACTGGGATTCTGAGAAAACCTCTCTATACAGGGGCTAACATTTTGGCACCCTACACAATAATTTAACTCAGAACTTAAAGGGTATCAAACCTCTTTCAATGGTGAGTACATAGAATTCGTCCTAGGGTATTTTAACTATCGCACATTCTCGTACAACTCAAAATGCTCTACGCTTAGAGTTAAATCGAATGAAACCGTATGCAATCAATTCATTTCAGAGCACATCAAATCTTGATACATATGTAAGCCCTTATTTACGAACCCACATCAGTTTGCTCGTTCGTGCACAGAATTACAAATCTGCCTTTTTGCACAAGGTTTTCAATGTTCACAAACTTTTAAGGTCTAACTCCCGCTTCCACAAGAAATATACATGCATGATCCTATCTGTCAGTAACACAGGATTTCATATTACAGTTCGGCTTTATCTTGGAGGATCGATCCTTTCGAATAATATGGAAGCATACTTATATCAATTCTCTCATCTCCTCAGAGCCACTAAACAGATTCTTCATTTATGCTAATTGAAATTACTTACAAAACCCTCTTGTTCATGAAAACAAGAGGACAATCTATTTTGTCTCTTGGAAAACTCTGCTTCAATTCACTGCTTGTCCTTTGCTCCTTGACTGTTACTACTCCTTACTTCTCTTTTTGCTGTCTCTGCTACCTCATTGCTGCCTTGTTGCTATTTCAGGTGCTCCTCCTTTGCCATCTCCTTTGTCATCAATGACAACATTTCAGGTGCTCCTCCTTTTTCATCTCCTTTGCCATCAATGACAACATTTCCAACACCTCATTATATCGGAATATAGAAAACTCATCACATCAGGGGTTTTAAAAGGAGAGTCATCGGAGTTTCTGAAAAATGCATCCGATGGATTACTCCAATGCGATGTAATCAGAAATTTTCAATGCGATTATTATTATTATTATTTTTAATGTTTTTTATTTTAATGATGTTAAGTTATGAATTATTCTTATCTAAACTACAGCCACTTTGATAAAAATGAACTACAGCCACTTCGACATTTTGGATTTTTTTCGAGATTAGTAATTTATTTGAAAATTGGAATAAATGACTGAAATCTCGATGCTTTATGATTTGGCTGTATAAAAAATAAAAATTGTTAGAAATAACTAACTAGGGGTTAATATTTAAAATAAATGCATTATTGAACTAATTTAATTAAAAAAATGGAATATTGTACATTTTACGCATTTTTTAACCGAAACGACATAAATGATTAGACTTCAAAGGAGTGCCATTTACAAACCGGTTGACCAAATGAGACGAAACAAGCGTCAATGAAAAGCTTATAAAAAATCGATTTCAACCAAACAATCAAAACAAAAATCTAAAGAAGATGAAAAATCAATAAAATCATGAGGTAATTAACTTAATAAAAATCTTAAAAGGCACTTAGCTAAAATTTTATAGAAAGGGTCCCTATTATTTGAAGTGAACAAGTTAAAAATGGAGGGGTTGTTGTACCATACAAAAATTGACGATTCACTGGAAGAAACAATTATCTCTGTTTGATATGAATGAGCTTTTCTCAAAATTAAAGTAAAAATAATTAAAGAAGAGAAAATTATTTTTGGAATGCTTGACTAGGTTCATTAATCTGAATAAAAGCAATAATCATCTTACTGTAATTTTCTTGAAATTTCTCATAAATTAAAATATTTCATAACTCTATATCAGTCCTTAATTAGTTATAGAGATAAATCAGGGGTCACTTTACAGCTTAGCTTTTAAAATGTACTCATTTGTCATAGGTAGAGCCACTCCTGCCAGCAAACATCTATAGTCTCGACAGGGTTACCTTTTAATCATCAATGATTCAGAATCCCATCTATTTAAGAATTATTGACCTAAAGATAAATCCATTTATATATGTTTATGTGTTGTTTTTTGTTTTTGTTTTTCTTTATATATATATATATTTTAATTATTAAAAACCATTGTCCTGGTTTGATAGCTAGATAGTTGACAATGCCATTCACTGGTTATAATTGGATTGAACAAGTTGGCTCGTGATGAGACCCCTTGTCTTACAATTGTTTGCAATAATAAGCCATTATCCTGGTTTGTTTAGTAGTGTTGGTAATGTCAGCCTATTTTCCCCCTATGATCATGGTAAGCAGGCTCGTGATGAGACCTCTTATCTTTTAAGTTTTAAATATTTTTTTGGATTACACTCTAGAAAAATAAAACTCTTTTAAATAGGGATAATCATTAACTCCTTAAGAGTTCATAATGACATTTTCAGAGTTAAAAGTGCTTTGCTGTAAAGTGTCTTTACTTGGTTAAAAATAACTTTTCTTGATTGATAATATAATTTTGAAAGATCTTAATAAAATACTGAAATATCAAAATAATTACAATTTTGATGAAAAAGAAATTTCTCAGATTTCATGATACTTCGTCAACTTCTCTTGTTTTGTAATCTCTTCCTTAAGTATGTCTACCTTTATAATAAGAAAAACAAATTTTGCTAAGAGATTTAAGAAAATGCTAATAGGAGACTATTAACAATTTTTCCTATGTATGCCAACCATTGTTAGGTAACAAGAATGCCTTCCATATAAATCATGGCAAAGTCACCAAAATGAAAACTAACAACCAAAGGAAAATAATTCTTAAGCTAAAGTGAGAAAAGAAATCAGAAAACAAAATAAAAATGAAGAAGTTTAAAAGTGGAAAGGAAAATCCAAGTTTTGAAATACAAACTCTAACAAAAATGTGTATACTAATTTCTCAACAATATGAAGTAAAAGAAAATAATTATGTAATCATTCCTTCTTATGTCGAGATCCATAAAACTTATACCTTGCAGGGTTGTAAGTGTTTTAGGCTTTAGATAGCAGTGATCATAAAATTCAGCCACAATGAAAAATTTCTGTCTGATGTCAATCTTCTTGTTTCAAAGCATTATCTAAATCATTTTCTAATAAAAGGAATGCTTTAAAGAAACAGATTAAAGGTTCAGAAACTTCCTAGTGTAGTTGTTTTAACGAAGGCTATTGCTGTTTCTTGAAATAAAACCAGGAAAAGAGCATAGGGCTTCCAAAATATGATTTGGTAGATGATTGAAAGCTTTAATGAAAAAGCTGCAAAACAGATTCAAATATCAACATAATTTTGAAAACAAAACTGAAACTAAAGTAATGAAATGGAAATTAATGACAGTGGGTACATGAATCTTACCGTTGGATAATTGCATTTGATCTTACCTGAAGGTATCAATTTCTCCAATAATAGTTGACTTCTTCTTTTAGCTGACAATAAAAAATATGAAGAAGGCAAACTAACCAAAATCCTATAACCCAAAATCATTATTTATTTTATTTAAACTAAAGCAAGCAGTAAAATGTAAAAATGGAATGCTTTGTGTTCAAGGGAGTTGAAATTAAAAAAAATGCATCAGAAATGAGATTGAGAATTTGCAGTGATGAATATTCTCAAAATATTAAAATTTTTATACAAATTCCATGATTTTATAATTTGTTCAGTTTTAAGACCAAATTTAAGATAATGAAATTTAAAATAGATTGGTCTTGAATTTCATATTTAATTATGGAATTATTTAAAAACTGAAATATATGAGAAATCAAAATTATTTGAATATGCTGCAAATTTATCATCAATCGCTTTAGTATCATAGTGATTACCCAAGATTGCTTTAAATTAACACAATACCTTATCAGATGATTCGTATTGCATGTAGAGGGATGTGTTGGAGTTTATCACATCGAAAATTGCAATGGAAAATCCTTGATATGAAAACATGCGATGAGATGGATATAATAATCGATGATGAGTGAAGAGCGATAAGCGATGAGCAATCGACAATTAGCGAAGAGCGATAAGCGATGAGCAATTGACAATTAGTGAAAAGTGATAAGCGATGAGCAATCAGCGATTAGTGAAAAGCGATAGCGATGAGAAATCGACAATGATTTATCGCATCGCAATTTTAAAATGAACGCACAAAGATGTATTTAGTTTTCCTCCCGATTTGCAATTTGTAATTGGACTTATCGCATCGGAGGTATTTCAAAATTAATCCTTGACTAATTTAATAATTTGCGATTGTGATTTGAATTTTATCACATCGGAGTTTTTGCAAATGGATATATCAAAATGAGGTCTCTTCGAAATGCGATTGCGATTAGACTTCATCGCATTGGAACTTTTTAAAGTTGACCTTTTAACCAATTGTGATATGACTTTACCAATTCGTGATTGCGATCAAGTTTTTATCGCATCGGAGTTTTTTTTGAATGGAAGAATTAACCTTATGCCTAATGCGATATGTGCGTTTGTGATTTGATCTATTGCATCAGAACTTTTGTGATGAAAAACAAACTTTTAAATTTATTCCAATGCGATATGCGATTTGGTATTTTATGAAAGATTAAATAAGGTAACACATCGGAGGTCTTGCATCAGAAATCAAGTTAAAACATTTCAGACATGAATCTTGCGATATTGTTTTTAAATTTCAATTGGGTTTTCTAAATGAATGAAAGCAAAGTTAAAGAATGCTCAAATTCTAATGAATCACAAAATAAAATTTCCCTGAACCTGTTGCAAATTTGAATTGGGTTTGTTGCTTATTTTAAGTTTTGAAAATAAATGAAAACCTGCAAATAAAACATAACAATAATAAAAAACGAACTAAGGAAAAGAGAAACTAATAATAGATGAAAATGAACTTGTAAATGCGTACTTGAAAGGAAATTGTCTGTAAACTTACCTTATGAATCTTCGAATTTTCCTTCGATTTATCAAAATTCTAACTTTGTTCAAATTCATCTCTTATTTATTCTAAATCGGAGTGTGAAATCAGCCTAAATAAAATCGGTTTACTCATGTTCAGGAAATTTGAAACTCATAAAATTCACTAGAAATAAATGTGAAAATATGCTTCCCTTTGAATTGCAACAACAATTTATTTCCTCTGCTCATTCCGAATTATCTTGAGAAAAATATTTATTGTTATAGTGACTGTTTAATAATGCCTTTAGTAAATAAATATGATGCGTATTGCAACATCAGATAATAAACTAAAGATCAGGATGGGATAAAGCCACTATTTATGAAAAAATATCAACACAGATTTAAATGTGTGCACACAGCAAAATGGACACCCTTAAGATCATTTTAACAAATTTCGAAGAAGATAATATAAACTTCATGTGATTACAACGAAAGGTTAGACTGACTAATAATGATTAAATTGGAATTAAGCTTATAATAGACAATCATACATTTCATGGGATAATGAGATCATGAAGCTTTTATATCCTTAGAATCTTTAACAAATAAATTTCAGAAGAAAATCATATAAGGATATTTCGAAATAGAGAAAAGTGTGTTCGAGGTGATTGGTGCCAAGTGAAACTTCAATTGAATTTATTCAAGACATTATTCAAAATAGGTAGAGTAGAGATATTGCTGCAATAAATTTTGATTTAAAAAATGAGGAGTAAGAATTAGAAATTTTATGATAAGAGGAAAATATTTCTTTGAACATGTATATGAAATGAGAAGGGTTGATTACTCGCATTATTATTTTTTATCTGAAGAACTATTAAGAATAAATTAACTACATAATACAAACTAACTAAATTAATCCTACTTCTATTCTAACCATATATATATGAAAATGACTAGGTATAGTCATATTTCCAGTGTAACCATTCTCTCATTTTAATTCCTGCATATATGTACAGTTCAAATGTTAGTAACAAAAACACAAATCTAAAAAAATAAATCTGTAAGTAGAATTTACAGTTATTGTTAACAACTTATTTATAATCTCCTTCTTTTGAAATTTCTTTTCCAACCGAATTCCAATTGGATCATAAAAATATGGATGAGTTTCCATTAATGATTGGAAAATGTTTAAAAGAGGAGATGACAGGCCAAATTGTGGATATGAGCTTTTAATTTGAAAATCCTGAAAAAAATTATTAGTGTTATGTGTAAGTGTTAAACTATTAACAATTTTCCATGAAGGAAAACTTTCTAAACAATTTTCAAACGAGCTAATGAAAATTGGATGGAAATCTGTCAAATAAGATGGAAAATTATCAATTGGATTAGATTGTTGGCTAGATTGTAAAAATACATTCTCTTGTTGACAGTGCCTTTGGGAAAATAGAAGCTTTTGATAAAACATTAGCTTTGATTGAAAGTGAAATATTAATAGCTTTTGATGTTCATGATTATAATATGAAACTTCAATTTCTCAATAGGGCAATGCATCAATTGAGTGTTCACTATTAAAGTGCTCAATATGCCAGCGTAAAGTGTGAAAAATTTGAAAAATAAAATCAGAAAACAAATCTAAATTTGAACAAAATAAGTATGAAAGAAAAAATAAAATGAAATCCTTATTGGTACAACTAATGTTATAGCACAATTGGGATTGTTTTGAAATAATTTGTTTTTCACAAGTATTGGCGAGAATAATGGAATTTGAATAATTGTCAATTCTAACTTGTGAATTAGAAAGAGAATTATGATTATGAGCAGGAATGAGAGTTTGATCATGATATGAATCATAAATTGGAATGTTTTCTTGAATGGTGAAATCATGAAGATAATTTGCTGTTCTAGAATGATGATTGGTTGGAATAATTTCTAAATTGAAATGTTCCTCATTCACAGATGTTATTTGAATTTTATCATAAGGATTCTCTTGAGAAAAATAGAAATCAGCATCCTTGATATCAGAGTAATTATCATAAATGACTTCACAATATTCTTTATAATTCCCCTCGATCTCGTCCAATATATCAAAACAAGGAGGAATAAAAATTTTATGTTCATTAATGGAAAAATAATGATCAATAATTGTTTCTCTATCTTGATAATAACTTATTGGTAATTCATTTAGCTCATCCTCTTTATTTTCTGAAATATCATTAATACCAAGAGGGAAGAAATTGCCAACATTAAAAATATCGGGATAAAGGGAAAAATGAGAATCATAAATAATGAATTCAAAATTTTCTCTGTTTGAGAATTCTCGTACATCATGCTCACTATAAATTTCAGATTCTAGATCATTCATTTGTGTATCCATGCTTTCTTGAAGAATTGTGCTTTGATTTTCTGAATGTGGCATTTGCTTATCATGAAAAAATGTATAAATTTGTACAACAGCTTGTGTTTTATTATTCACTTTGATTGCTACTTGCACATGTTGATTTGTGATCTGATTTTCTGAATTTAATGTAGAGGAATTTTCAGATTTCAAAGCAGTGTTTTCTCCAAAATTAATGCTATTGTCTTCTTGTATCTGGATAGAAATATTTTCCAAGCTTTGTGAGACCACATCCATATTGGAATTCTCGTTTATGTTAGAAGGGGATGGGACAAAACTTGAAATAATTTCATATGGATTGGGAATAGGAGGAAGAGAGAAAATATATTCAAACCAATCTAGTGATTCTTCTTTCGTAGGTTTATCTTCATCTTTAAATCTTAAACAATTCAAATAAAATCGAATATTAAAATCTCTAACAGACTCATTTTCAAATCTTCGTAGATATTCAATTTCATCACATACCTGTTCATAATCGTATCCATCAAATTTACAAATGAAAAGTGTAACAAATTGATCCCAGCTGTGAATTGAGGCAACCGGAAGCGTTCTACACCAGTTTCTAGCTTTTTCCGCAAATGTGAGAGTAAAAATTCTGCATAAAATGCCTTCATCAATTCCTTGAAAATAATAATTTGAAACATTTTGAATAAATTGAAAGACATGATTAAAGGCAAAAGAATTTTTCTTACCATTAAATTTTACCTGAGACAAGAGTCTTACCACTTCGGGTGGAGTATTGGAAGATGCACATCCATGTATACAAATCCAAATTGGAAGTTTAAGAGGAGCCATCGTGATTTAAACAAAATGTTAAAATTGAAAAGACTCCAATAGACAACAAGTTTCAGCCCTCCTTCTAGCGCCAAAAATGTTGAAGCCTCGAAAATCGCTGCAACAACATTGGGGAATAACCACCCGGTCCGGACCTTAATACAACTCCTTTTCCATTTATGATAGTGGCTCCGACTGGTTTAACTAGGTCCAGTTACCTTCTCTCTTTCACTCTTGGTTTATGATGTATCTTTAACTACCAATAGACAGGGATATCAGATCAATTCTTCCTGTTGATTGGGCAAGAGAATGACCCTTAAGCTAATTTGGGTTCAGCCAAACCACAACTAAGATTTTTCCTCTTTGAGAAGAGGACTTAAAAGAATGTAGAAATTAATCTAAATGCAAACTTATTCTATAATGCAAGCAAAATAAACTAATCTAAATCCTATCTCAATTAGGTAGATGAAAATCTAACCCAACTAAGAGCAATATAATTAAATAATGATGATTAAAATATGTCTGGCTTTTAATTAATGTCAAACCAACGAAGAAATTCAATTAGCTCACATTTGTGAATACCAAAACACATTCTATTGAGACCATTTGACTAAAATAATAAATCAACAACACTCCAGAAGAAATTCACAAAAATGATATCAATTATCAAATCCGTCAAGCCAATAATTAAACAATAATATGTGGAAGAAATTCACAACACATTACTATTTAATAGATCATTTTTATAAGACAGATTTCTGAGTAAATAGTTACTCAGAAATCAGAGTGTAATTCATAAGAGCAAAGATATACAACAATTTGAGACAAATTATCCATATCAACAGAAATGCCAAAACATGAATAAATTGAAACAACAATTTTATTAACATAAAAATGAAGTTGGTATTTGATACAGAAATGCCAAAAATACTAGTTAATTGAATATACTTCTCCGATCCTAGTCTCTAACAAAAACTTTACATTTCTTGAATTTCTGCTTTCAAGACTAGAGCTGCAGAAATGCAAACTCTGCCTATCATGCATAATTCAAGATATAAAGAAAAAACCCTCATTAATTTTCAGATCTGAAATTTTCTCTCCTCCCCATATACAACTCTAAATTCCTATTACAGAAATGCTTTTAGAAGTATGGAATTGCAGAAGAGAGCAACCCCTTTTACATTTTGCAATCTGCAATTTATAATGTTTCCAAAAGTATTTTGAGAGGAGAGTTTGTTGAAGAAAAATCTGCCCAATTCAATTTTAATTTCTCAAAAATTCCAATCTTTAATTGTTGTAGTCTTCTTATTGATTAAGAGCTTCTTCTTCTCATCTCTTCAACTGTTTTCTTGCAAAAACAAATTAAAAATGCAAAAATAAAATTAAATTGTCAAATCTAGAAATTAAAATAGATCCAATTAAAACTTAATTAAATAAATAAAAAAGGAAACATAAGCTTTCTTTTGATGTCTATGTTGATTTATTTGGCCAATGAAAACACAGACGAATGAATTTGCACTCATAAGAAGTTGTGGCAAATTAAAATGCAAAAAATAAAACTCAAAAAATTAGTTTTGTTTAAAAATTCGTAGCTTGATCTTTTGCTGAATTTTAGACCCAATAAATGATCAAATCTGGAAATAAAACCTCTTCAGGAATAATCTTCATCATTTTAGCTTTTCAATGAGCTGTCCTGGGCCTCATTTGCCCAAGTAAAACTCCATTTATGAGCCTCTAAAGTTGATTTATTAAAATTGCCAAAAATCTGAAATTTTTGTTGCTTGGACTAAAAAAGTCAAAATTTTAAATTAAATTCTAATCCTAAATTAGATTATGATAATTAATTAATTAATTCTAATTAATTGCAATTATATTATTCATCTAATTTAGTTATAATCTAATTCTAAATTAAGTTTTAATTATCTATTAATTAATTATAATTACATTATTAATTATAAACTAAACTAAATTTTAAATAAACTATTTATTAATTGATATTAATCTAACTAACTAATATATAATTAACTATTTATAAAATATTTAATCAAATTAATAATAAATTTAATTTAATTAATTATATTTTAATTATTAATTAATTTAATTAATCTAAAATTAATTATTTTAAATATTTAAATCTAAAACTAAACTTGTATTAACTTAAAACTAACATAATATTTACACTAATATATACTAATGCTAACTTTAAAACTAATTTAAACTAAGTGACCTTAATATTACACTTAATTTAAAATAATACTACATACCACTTATACTAACATCATACTACTAACAACTAACACTATACTATTCATAAAACAAACCTATCTCTTAAACTAACTTGTAAGACTTACCACTAACGCCAATACCAACGTATGATAATACACAAATAAACTCAATCGCATTGGAAGATGAGTTATACCAAACTCATTGAATCGCGAAAAACAAATGAAGGTCATCGAGGTTTTTAAAAGGATGCTCCGATGGATATTTCCGATGCGATATGAGTTTTTAACTCATTGCATCGGGGATAAGACAAATGAGCCTAATCGCATCGCAACAAATGAAATAAATCGCATCGGAAAAACTCATGAACCTCATTGTATCGGAATATTACAAACTCATCGCATCGGGGGTTTTAAAAGGAGAGTCATCGGAGTTTCTGAAAAATGCATTCGATGGATTACTCCAATGCGATGTAATCAGAAATTTTCAATGCAATTAATTTTTATTTTTATTTTTTATGTTGTTTATTTTAATGATGTTAAGTTATGAATTCTTCTTATCTAAACTACAGCCACTTTGATAAAAATGAACTACAGCCACTTCGACATTTTGGATTTTTTCGAGATTAATAATTTATTTGAAAATTGGAAAATTGGAATAAATGACTGAAATCCCGATGCTTTTTGATTTGGCTGTATAAAATATAAAAATTGTTAGAAATAACTAACAAGGGGTTAATATTTAAACTAAATGAATTATTGAACTAATTTAATTAAAAAAATGGAATATTGTACATTTTACGCATTTTTTAACCGAGACGACATAAATGATTAGACTTCAAAGGAATGCTATTTACAAACCGGTTGACCAAATGAGGTGAAACAAGTGTCAATGAAAAGCTTATAAAAAATCGATTTCAACCAAGCAATCAAAACAAAAATCTAAAGAAGATGAAAAATCAATAAAATCATGAGATAATTAACTTAATAAAAATCTTAAAAGGCACTTAGCTAAAATTTAATAGAAAGGGTCCCCATTATTTGAAGTGAACAAGTTAAAAATGGGGGGGTTGTTGTACCGTACAACAAGATTTTATGCCCATTTTTTGACAGGACCGCTCGGGGGATCAACAATGGTGCACACAATCCTCGTACAAAGGTTTCCCTTTGCATGAAGGCCCCATGAGTAGTCAAGTTTTAGCGCACTATGTTGCGCACAGAGTTGGCTAACAGGCGCGGGGAGGTCATTTTTAAATAAATTTGATGGTTTTTTGTTCAAAAACTAATTTTTTGGTGTTTTCCTTCGTGGAAGGATGTTGTGGAGAGAGCGGGATTGGCCTGATCTCCGTGCGGCGGTGGCACAAAACCCCCATGCTAGAGAGACGCTAGCTCGATATGTTTTGCTTAAGTTCATGGAGAACAACATATTGAGATCTTAGGATGGGTTCTTGCGCTACATGGTCCGGTGCTGGAACAAGCGATGACGTGTTATGGTCTTGCACTGGAGAGATGTAGTGATTTAGCTTGAGACCGATGTCTACTTTGTGATAGGTCTCTTGCCTCAGGGGGAGGCACTTCCCTATCCACTCCCTTCTAGGGGAGGGAACATTTATTACTAGGAAAAGGAGGAGAGGCATTGTGGTCCTAATTGTTAGCCTCTCTCATAAAACAATATTAAATCCAAAAATAAAATAAATTAATTAAATATTAAAAGTTAGGAATTTATGCCTAACTCTCTAGATTGGGTTGTTCCTCTAAGTTAGGAGTTAGTTTAGGTAGCTCTTATATTGGTGTGTGAATGGTTGAGAAATTGTCTCAACCAATGTGTCCAAGATAGAACACACTATCTTGAGACATAGTCTCCTGGTCTATTTAATTGTAATATTACATTCTTTTAATAATGAGAAAATATGTGAGGAAGCCGTGAGGCTAAAGCCTTTTCCGCCATGACTGTGTTTGGGTATAAATCTGTGTGTTTTTATGTGTGCTAATGGTGTGTGATTAGAAAAAATGTGGTATCGGAGCATATGGTTTTTTCTTTGGGATTGAGACAATAAGTGATTGCAGAATAGTGTGTTGAGAAGGAGGTGCGAGTGATTTTTTTTTTTAATGACTGCTGAAAATTATTCCTGTGGAGAGCGGCCAGGAACCTTGATTGTAATGAATACAATCACTGCGAGTGCTGTGCTATCCTTCTTGTTGGGTGAATTGTCACTATTTATTTTGTTGGAGCACGATATGAAGAGAAATAAAATACCTGCTGAAGGAGTGCCCACTGAAATTCTGATGTATGCTTGTTAAAAGCCTGTATACTTTTCGACATACAGGATCATTTTTTGCATCCCTGAAAACAATCTCATCGACAATAGCATAAGTCCAGTGAAGACGGTCTTGGGTGACATTGCTTTCTCTCTGAAATTGTTGTGTGTCCTGAAAAATTAATTCTACAGAGAGTTCAAACAACAATACATCCCCGACGATGGAGGAAGAAGTGGAAGAACCGGAGGTGGAGCAAGATCTGAGCGTGCCATACAGCGCCTACCCTGTGTGAGAGTTTCATTTACTCTTTAAGTCCATCAAGAACAAGATCGATTACTACCGGCTTCATGGTATCGAGATATTTTATGGCATGGCGCATTTGGACCATGCGATGTCTGGGCCAAACTTCCGCTCATCCGCAAGCTTATGCTCTCCCACCCTGAGATGGAATTAATCTAGTGAATGTGATGCTTTTACAACTGCGTGGCTCCTTTAGAGCCTCTTGAGTGCGTGCTATTTTAAATGATCATTTTAAATGGTCAAAGGATGTTGACTTTTTTTTAAAGCATGATGTGTGCTTTAAAAGTAGATTCATTCACATTTTAAAGTGAATGTAAAATTCACTTTTTTCATTTCATTAAAAGGCACTTCATATTTTTTAATGGGGCTTGAAAGGAATTAAAATTAAAAGACACTTTTTTGGAGAGATAAGGTGTGCTGGTATTTTATTTAATTGTTTTTTTTGGAGTGATAAGGACTTAAGTGGTTTGGGAATAATAAAGTGTATATTTTAAAAGGAATCCTTTTTAAAATGATTTAATGAAGTACATTAAATTATTAAAATAATTTAATGAGATATATGGGGGAGATAAGGTGTAAAATTGAGAGATAATGAGTGCTCATATTATATGTCTTGAATGAGAGGAGTGAATGGAGTGAGTGCTCATCCTAGAGTGTATGAAAAATAAGGAATAGTGGAAATTTGCCCTATTTTGTATATTTTTTTGTAAATGGAGAGATAAGTGTGTAATTTATTTTAAGTGGAGTGAGGGTTTTTGAATTGATGGAGTGAAATTGTTTTTGTAATTTTTTGAGTAATAAGGTGCATATTTTGTAAATTTGGAGTGATAAGTGGATATTTTGTTAAACAAGAAATTCGTTGTTGTATTTATTTTGAGAGATTCAGTCAGTGAATATCTAGATTTTGAAGGCTAGTTGTTTCAAAGGGTTGCCAACTTGGCATTTTCATTACTTGAAGGTGGAGATTTCTTATACACTCAATCCTTAGTAAAGATATCATTTTTTGGTGATTGTGTCCTAGATCCACCCTAAATTGAATAAGGGGATCTTAGGTACACCATGTGTGTGTTTTTTTTATGGCGATTGTTTTTATGGCTTCGTGTTGTTGCTTATGATTTGTGTCTAGTTTTGACACATAAATGATCTCATTTAACACAGACATAAAGTTCAATGCAAGAAAGCACAACACTTGTAACGAAGTAGCTACAAGGAAGGATAATTGAACTCAAAAAATGCATTTGCGCCACTACAACATATAATCAAAGATTTTCAATATCAGCATTCTACCTCAACAAGAAAATTCACTTAATACAATCAAGTTAATGTGTTTCAAAGCACAGTCTACATCAACATCCTTGCAAATAAATTTAAGAATTTGTAATCAAATTCAAATTGCATTGAATTGTAAGGGTGCATTCTCGATTGAAACCGACACCCAAATTTTGAAATTGAGTCAAATTACGTCAAAGTGAATTCATTGTTTTAAGTGATTCATCAATATTGAACTTGTCATTTGTCTCTTGGGTGAATTTTCAACAGTGTTTGACACGCTTCCTTTAAAGCACCAATGCGCTATTTTTTAACTCTAAAAAAAAAAAAAAAAAATTCACCTCTCCTGCAAGCAAGCCTGAGTATTCATTCAAGCAAGTTCCATCAAGTCAGTACAAAGTTCAAAAAATCAAGTGAGCTGACGTGAAGTTCATTGCAGCAAAAATCAAAGAAAGAAAACAAGTTCAACTCTAAAGAAAGTAAATGTGATATTCAAACAACACTCAAGCAAGTTGAAACCTACATCAAGCGAGCACGAGTTACAGTGACATTGAAACAAGAGAAACAAGTTTCACCAAAAGATCAAGAAAATTCCACAGCAAGCGAGCTAGTACAAGAAAGCATGCCATTCAAGCAATAAAGCAAGTGAGTGTGTCATTAACATCAAGCGAGTGCATTCAATCCACCAAAGTTCAAATCAAGTGATACAGTTCAAGACAAGCGAGCGAGTTCACATGGTGTAACACATCCAATTGTTACAAATTATTCACAATTTGATCCTCTCAAGTGATGAAGACATGGTGAAAGTCAACAAAGAAACTCTTGCTGATTTTTCATGGCATCTACAACATACAAATGAAACGATTGAGTTTCTTCAACTGGAGTCGCAACTACAAAGAAATGAGTTGCAAGAGAAGAGTGATGCTTCCAAGTATTTGAACCATCCAGATGATAATTCATTCATCCAAACAACTTCAAGTGTCGAAGTTGTTCCAGTTCAACTTTCTTCCAAGCCAATCATCAAGCCATGGGAAGAAATCCAAAGTAACAGAAATCGATGAGGCTAAGGATATTTCAACGATGAAGCCAACTTGCATATCCTCGATTATTCAAAGCCAATTAAGTTAGTCAGTGCAGGATTTATTGAACAAATCACCTCAATAAGTTTTGAGAAAGTTGCAGACAGACAGAAATGCACGCAACCCGAAGTTGCAGTCAAATCGACATGTTCTCATTGTCAAAGAACCGGTCATATGGAAGATAAACATTTTGATCTCCATCATTGTTGCCATTGTGGCAAGCCCAATCATTCCTCAGAGAAATGTTGCAACCAACAACAATCAGCCATATTGAAGATAAATTATGAATGGATTGATCCTTGGGAATGGTCATCCTCAGTCAAAAGTTTGTAACAGTTCTACAACCAAATACAATCACACCTAGTGCAGCCGAAAGTACAAAAAATATGGTACTCTCATGCAGGGAAAATTTTAAGGATGGAAAATTATCTTTAAGTTTAAAAAATTGGCGAATCTCACTAGTCCCTAATATGAAAACTATAAAATGTTTATTGATGTATTTGTAATATTATCACATTTATAGTAATATTATGTATATTTTATATATAATGTTGGCAATTTTTAACGTAAGATAATTTTATATTGTAAAATTTGGGCGAATCATTTTCATAAAAAAATTGAAATTGGCGAATCTTTTTTTTTGAAAAAACATGGAAAATTAGCCCAACTGCGAATATTAGCCCCTAAATTTTTCCATGCTCTCATGTAGTTGAACGAGGGAGTACACCAGTGCACCACTCCTACACCTGAAGGGGGGAGTTTAGGAATAATTTGCAGAGGATTGTCTCCCCTTTCAGCTGACAAAGGGGGGGAAATGTCAATGAAATTGACGGTGGTTGTTAGACTGAAAGTCTCGAAAAAACTAGCAAAAGCAGCTAGTGGGCATCAACAAATTAACTAGTGGGAAGTCAACAGCAACGCAACAATGAGCAGTTGTCAACACATCAAAAGTAACAATGAGTTGTTTTTGACATCATCAGCCAGTGGGCATTCAACAAATTTTGTTAGTGGACAAAGGATGCTGATTTCACGCAAAGGACAGATGGATCCTTTTGAAACTTGGCACATGATGGAGTTTTCAAGTGAAATTCAGAGATGAATCAGACATGTAGCTGACTCATGGTCTCTTCAGATTGCAGTTTTTTCATCCTCCAGCTTTGGCAGTTTTTCAGGAAATGTTTTTGAGGATCAACATGAGAATTTGGAAGATGGTTCCTCATTCTTATTTTGGATTTATCATTGAAGGGGGGAATGTTAGCCTCTCTCATAAAACAATAATAAATCCAAAAATAAAATAAACAAATAAATACTAAAAGTTAGGAATTTCCACCTAACTCTCTAGATTTGGTTGTTCCTCTAAGTTAGGAGTTAGTTTAGGTAGCTCCAAGATTGGTGTGTGAATGGTTGAGAAATTGTCTCAACCAATGTGTCCAATATAGAACACACTAACTTGAGACACAGTCTCCTCATCTATTTAATTGTAATATTACATTATTTTAATAATGAGAAAATATGTGAGGAAGCTGTGAGGCTGAAGCCTTTTCTTCCATGACTGTGTTTGGGTATAAATCTATGTGTTTTTATGTGTGTTAATGGTGTGTTATTATTCAACGCTAATCCTATTACACGAGGCTGAATCTGAGTTAGCTCTATCATTGATTC
This sequence comes from Pinus albicaulis, assembly GCA_034641835.2. Classification (NCBI taxonomy): domain Eukaryota; kingdom Viridiplantae; phylum Streptophyta; class Pinopsida; order Pinales; family Pinaceae; genus Pinus; species Pinus albicaulis. The sequence goes on along the minus strand of CM076580.1, from coordinate 564,630,911 downwards.
GGCTAAGAGAGCTACTTTAGTGATGATATTTTTCCTATCTAAGTCGACATCGAGCCACCGAGTGTGAGGTCTGCATATTGTGGTATTGTGTCAACTCCAGGCTGGTCACTTTTTTTACTAGGCCCACTATTTTTATCAGGGTATGGTCACTTAGATAGCCAAAGCATAGAGGGGTGTTGCTAATACCTTTGCATATGAGATCATTCCTTGCAGTATCATGTAAGAGAGGGTTGTGATGTTATGACCCTTTGTGGCAGTGCCTTTAGGTCCTCCAAGGGATCCTTGGATGTGTCGATGGGCACCTATAATGCCCCGTGGTGGTGGGGGAGATGCGGTTCGGTATTTGTATATGACGTTCGATGTGTGGTTCAAGTTGAACCAGTAGTTATTCCTCGAATTTCTATATTCAGGGATGGACTTATAGGTGGATCCGGACATGGGTTTCCCTTCCCTCTTGGCGCATGCTAAGGTAGCCAAGGCACAGGTGGTCGCGGTTGAGGAGTTGTTGGCTGCTACTAATATATGAGTATTCGTAGCAGGGGCATGAGCGACTAATGCTGAGGGTCGACTGGGGGTTGCTAAGGCCCAGGCTAAGGTGACATATGCTCGTGATGTGGACTTGGAAAATTTTTGGAGTTAGATAGAAAGGATGACTCAGGTTTTACTGACCAGGGGATTCGATGACCTAACCGATTTTGTGTTGGAGACAGTGATGATTTGGGAGAGGGTGCATCGCCTGAATTTGCACCGAGAAGCACTTGTTGTCATAGTTGCTACTCCTATACTAGCGTCGGTTACTCGCATGGGTCCAAATCACCCACTCGGCGGGGCTCAACCCTAGAAACATTGTATGATCATGGAAATCACCCATTATGAGGATGCTTCCCTATGTTGATGATATGTATATTTTTTTACTGGCATGATAGTTAGTGACTTGTTTTTTGTATATTGGGACACATATTTTTTATGTATATATGTGAGATTTATTTTAGGTGGCTCTTATGAAGTATCTAAGCTTATTTTTATATGTTTTTATATGTTTATGATGGATGTTATGTACTTATGATGGATGTTATGCTTATGATGATCTTTTTTTTTGTTTTATGGATGATTATTTACGAGATTTATTTCAGTCTAGGATATGGTTAGCTATGCGATTGAATACTTGCTTTTTATCTCTTGGTATATGTGGAAATGAAATGTGATCAAAGTGGCATACTAACCAATTTGCATGCAAGTACTTCCTAAATAGGTGTGAATCTCATATTGGAAAGGCTTGGTTTAACTATGATACCACTAACTCAGAATCAAGAAAGGCATGTAGATGGCTAATGCCCTGGTTGGATGCATCGCTCAACAACCCAATGAATATATAATATTACACTTGATTATTTGTAGCTGACCCAATACATAATCTATTGGTGAGGAATGGTGAGCAGTCAGGAGAGTATATGACCCAGGTAGTTGCAGCTAAATTTTGTGACCATCGAGAGGCTCCATCAAAAAATCCAAAATAGTAGATGGGTGGATGATCCATCTGTGACAGAAGAGCGTTGTTTTTAGAACGAATCTGTGATGATTGTGATCATCATAAAAATTTGTGTTGCATTCCTTTTGTCTCTTGGGTATTGAGGATTTTCATCTTATGAGTGGAATTTTTTGAGGTAGAGCCCATTGACGGGATTGGCTAGGCATGTATCGTTGGGCTCTGACAATATGTATGCTTCTTTGAGGAGACAATGTTTGATGATGTAAGGACCCTTCCATAATGTTTTGAACTTCACGGGTCATAAGGATTATTTTTCAACATCGTAGTGGAGGACTATCTCCCCCTCGGAAAATGAGCGAGGGGTGATGTTGTGGTCGAATGATGATTTTACTCTTTTCTTATGAGCCTCATTGTGTTGAAGGGATTCTCATCAAATTTCGTCGACAAGTTTTGATTGTACCAACTGTTTCTGTAGACGCTTAGTATCAGTGAGAATTTTTATGGCTGCATGTAAGTTGGGGATTTCGCACTCAATGGGAAGCATGACCTCCACTCTATATACCAACTAGAAAGGCCTGAACCTTGTTGACGATTTGACCGTTGTGCGGTATGCCCATAAGGCTGAAAATGCCATATGGTGACAATTGTTTTTATGGTTGTTTACCATGAATTGTACTTGGCAGTTGGACTCGGGGTAGTATGGTGGTGCAAACTTGTGTGTGAACCCAAGGTTATGGGATAGCTCCTAGAATATTTCATTCTCGAAATACTTTCCATGTTTGGAGACTAAATCCTTAGGTACACCGAAACGTGCAATGATATGGTTGAAGAGGAAGCAAGTTGTGGTTATTGCGGTGTTATCGTATGTGGGCATGGCTTCTACCCATTTGGTGAAATAATCGATGACTATTATGATGTATCTGTGGTTATCAGACAACGTAGGGTTGCAAGTCATAAATTTGATGCCCCATTTTCAAAAGGGGCCTGCTACAATGACTGAGTGCAAGGGTGTTGGAGGCGCTCTTGCCTTGTGAGCGAAGTGTTGTCATTGTTTGCATATTTTGACTGCTTGTATGCAATCGTGGAATAGGGTTGGAAAAAAATAACCGAAACGTAAGAATTTTTGGGCGGTGGCCATCCTGGAGAGATGGTTGTCGCATGCCCCATTATGGTAGTCATTTAGGGCCTATTCAGCTTGGTCGTGAGTGAGTCATCAATGTAAAATGATGTCAACGCCTCTTTAATAAAGGAAGTCCTCCATTAGAAGGTGTCAGGGGGCATAATGGATTATGCGCCTTCAGGCATCACGAGTGATCTGAGGTTTGAACTTTTGGGTTCACAGAAATAGAAGAATGTTACCATACTAAGGGTCTTCAGTCGTCACTAAGAAAAAATTTTCATCGAGTAGTGAGACATTAACTAGAGATCCTTGGGTCGCACTTGGGAGATCAATGATGAATTCGTCTAGCATGAGTGATTTCTTGTTCTTGGGGGAGCTTAACTGTAGGTCAAATTCCTATAGTATAAATATCCATTAGGCCTACTTATGGTTCATCATACGGTGGGTTAGAAAATATTGCATGGGGTTGATAGTTTCTATGATTGTTGTGGTACTTAGGATGATGTAATGCAAAATATTTTGTACTGCATGTACTAGGGCTAGGGTAGTTTTTTATTTTGTCTCATACCTCAAAGAAGGGTCGGCTAGGTTCTTGCTGACGTAATAAATTACGTGCTCTTTATTGTTAGGTCTATTCTAGACTAAAACCTCATCTATGGTTGTATCTGACGCATATAGGTATAAGGTGTAGTCCTTGTCGTAATTGGGAGGGTTGAGCAAGGTGGATGAAGGAAAGGTGTATTTCAATGCCTTAAATTAATTTTGAGTCTAATCATCCCACTTGAACGGAAGGTCCTAATGGAGTAGATGAAGGAAGCCTTGCGCGCAAGTGGCATAGTCGGGAACAAGGCATCGTAAGAATTTGGATTTTCCTTACAGACTTGGAAGTTGCTTTAGCATTTTGGGTGGTGGTACCTCTTATATTTCCTGTACCTTAAGGGGGTCAACTATGATTCCTTTTTGGGATATTATGAATCCTAACAGTCTTCCTGCATTAACGCAGAAGACACACTTGAGAGGGTTCAAGCGTAGGTTGTAGTGTCGGAATCGTTGAAATACCAAAGGTAAATCTTGCAGATGGTCTCCTTGTTTCTTGGATCGTACTATGAGGTCATTCAAGTAGGCTGAGATAAGATGAGCCAGGTAATGGAAGATATAGTTCATGGTCTGCTAAAAGGTGGCTCCAATGTTTTTAAGACCAATGGCATAACCTGATATGAAAATGTGCCCCAAGGGGTGGTGAATGCAGACTTATACTGATCTGTATGTCAAATTTGAATTTGATTTTACTCTGAGAATCCATTCATGAAGGATAACGCCTCATGACCGGTGCAAGCATCAATGACTTGGTTGATGAAAGGAGTGGGGTAGTTGTCTTTGGGACAAGCTTTGTTTAAATCTCGATAATTGGTACAAACTCGAATGGTTCAATGTTTCTTCATGACGGGTACAAGGTTAGAAACCCAATACATGTCAGCGAATGGGTAGATGAATCCAAATTTATGAAGCTTGTCTATCTCTTGTTTGATTAGTTCTACTTTGGAAGGGTGTAATTGACGTTGCTTTCGGTGGACGGATGATACATCAGACCAAGTGTCAATTTGATGCTCCATGATGGTGGGGATTAACCCTGGAATTTCCGAATAATCCCAAGCGAAGATATCCATATACTCTTGTAATATGTTTGTATACATGGTTACCTAATATGGGGAGCATGCTACCCCCAACGAGATTTCTTCATTTTTTCTTAGTTTTTTCGAGATATTCACCTTAATGGTTGGAGAATATATTTCACATATTTCCTTCCTCAAACGCATCAAGCATTGGGATAAGGTTCTTGAACCAATATACCTTTCTTGACAGAAGGAATTATTTGGATTCGATGGTGTAAATGTCTTGGGTTTTTTTACTATGAGGCATGAACACGTTTTTTGGAATAAAAAAAAGTGGCGATGCATTTCATCCCACGGACAATCTGGTTCCGTCATGGCCTCTAATATATACTCATCAAAGTGAAACAAGATGTCTAAGGGGGAATTGTTTTGTGTGAGACTGTGAGGAATTGGTTCGAGCCTAACAATGTTTGTCGATAGAGATGAATATGATTCTGTGGTTGATGTCGTGAGGTTGACAGGGTGCAAACAGATTGGGTTTGCACTGTCAAAGGTACTACTACCGTTTTGGTAGTTACAAATATTTCAACACGAAGGAATGATGAGCAGACAACATGATTCATGGTTCCCATGCATGATGAGATGAATCATATATGGTGTTGTGTTTCATCAGCATTACATGGCAGAATAATTTCCGTGATGTTTGTTTGTTTTTTAGCCAGAGGAGATTCATGCTCTCTTGGCGGTGTACGAAGGGTACAGGTATTTTGACAGATGCAAAGGTGTCGAAATGTTCTCAACATAAGGCATTTATCTTTATCATGATCATGGCTCATGCAAATGTTGCATCGAGTAAAATTACTCACTGATTATATTGTATGAGATCCATTACTACTCATAATATTAGAGGATGATGATGGGGGATGGTTATGAGAATGTGTATTTCTTTGTTTCTGTCATCTCCTAGTCTTAGATCTTGTGTGATTTGCCTCCTTTGGTTGTTTTTATTCTAACGCTGCTCTAGCCACTCTTAACCTTGGAAGGTAATGGAAATTCATTGCGTGGTGAAATTGTGAGAAAATTTGCCAATAACAATGCGTGATATTCACTTGATTAGAGAGATGAATGTAAGGTATGGGCATGACCATGCGAAGACTATCGATGAACTTGTTAAGCTTCCGACATTGTTTGACCATGTGGTCGTTTTTATCACATAAGGCACATGAGATGTTTGATTTTATTCTTTCCTCGCTGGGGCGAGGTGTTTCCTTCATGGTCTTAGGTGGCTGGTGACGACAGGGGGTATGCCTCATTGTTATCGGTTGCCTATGTTGTGGTAACTCGAAACCAACTACGTCTAGATTATTGGTGATGAATGAGCACATCATGTCTAACCTAAGTCGAAATTGGGGGATATAGGGGCAATTCCTAGAATGGTGGTTATCTTGGAAATTGAGACAAAAATGGTGCTCTTTTCTTTTCCAATCCCTTTGGACCATGGGGGTGATTGGGTACCATTTTTGGAATGATACTAAATCTGGGAATTGAGTGATTAAATGGTCACATTCGTCACACAATACAAAGGTTGGCACTAGGCATGTGGGAGGTTTGAGGGTGGGAATCTATCCTTTTGGTGGATGCCTCTCTTCATATACGCAGAGGATGGACCTAGTCGCTTCATTCTCCTAGGTTATTGAACTTTCTATGGACTCTGAATTCGATCTATCCAAGTCGAAAAGGTTCGTTATGGCAACGCGTAGAAACTCTAATGCTAAATGGAATCGGGGAATGTAGGGACAATGGTGAAGGTGGTGGTTATCCTGGCATATTTGACATTAATTTTGATTGATTCATAACCCTATGAAGTACACCAGGTTAACCTGGTACCATATTTGAAGCAACTCTAGAGCTGCAAATTTCACGATCAAATGATCATGTTCGTTGCATAATGCACAAAGCTGGTCTTGAGGCTAAGGATGGTTATGGGGGAGAGGTGGTTTCTTCAGTGACCATCTCTCTTTCGATATATATATATATATATATAATATGGTCATTTTTTATTTATTCCTTTGAGTTGTAGCGCTGTCTGTAGATTTTGTGTCCGAGTTTTCTAAATCGGGATTTTTAGCAGTGAAACATTGCATGAAATTGAACATTGATCGGAGATGATGGAGGTTGGGACAATGACGTATGTATGGTCTTATGTGTCACGATAATTTTCTTTGGGAAACATGTGGTACTAGGTACCAATATTTGAAATCCCTTAATTTAGGGCACTATATGATCAAGTGATCAGGTTCATCGCACAATGCACAAACTGGGACATGCGGTGTGGCCTCTGTTTTCCTTCTTTGAGCCATTGGATTGGATGATTATGAGCATGATGCAGGTTCTTCTCGTACATACAATATGGTTTTGGACCTGTCCTCTTCCATTTGTATGGATTCGGCAGAGGGGTCCTCAAGATTGGATTTCTCTAGGGCTTGCAATGCATTTCTATATCAAGGCATCTTCGAGCAATATTGGGTGTAATGCCCATAATGGTCGCATATGGTGCACACATGATTGATGCATAATTATTTCGCTCGGTTGTTCATGACCTATTCATTTTTACGTGTATCTGAGGTCACAATGTTTCTTTCGGTATGTAGAATCAGTTTTAATTCTTCTAATTTTGGGAAAATATTAGTAGGATGGCCTACGATATTGCACAATGCACAAGGTTTTAACTCCCTAGGTATCTTGGGGGTTTTGACCTTTTTTCCTTTTTTTCTATTCCCCTTAATGGTGCCAGTTGGTGCCAATATAGGTGTTTCTTTAACTTCTATGACCTCTTGGGGAGAAATAGGGGTCATACCTATAGAGGTAATGCTTTGGTTTTCTAGCATGGCTAGAGGGACCAAATACCACACTAGTATTATGAAAGCCATATTTTGTAATGGCATAGTTTCCATGACCTATTTCGATACAAAACCAGGTGGGGGATACAAAAATGGGGTCTGTGAAATAGAATATGGTAGGAATGTTGTACCCATGGCTTTGGCATCCATACTGTTGGTTTCTAATTCTGAGTTGGTTTCGGTATTTGATGAACTCATCATGCACACCAGTGCCTCCGTGCTTTCGGGGGCTTCCCCTGGTACAATAGGGGGATCTCCTATGAATGAGCCTGGGATAGATGATGGTTTGAATTAGTCGAGGCCAAATATTGTATACCTTGTGAGTGGTTTTGTGGTTTTATCTACATATGGTAGTAAAACATCTAGAGTGGCCATGGGTTTCTTTTTGTAGTCTGTGAGCTAGTCAATGGTGATGATATGATCGTCGTGAGGGAACATCATCACCCTAAAAATAGAGGATGTTATTGCAGTCATAGCGTACATGTAACCCCGCCCGAGGAGTATATTGTAGTCTAGTTGTGTGTCTAATAATTCAATGTCTATAAGGACTATTTTGTCGTTCGGGTTCACTGGGACAATTTGATAAAGACCTATGGGGGCTGATGGGCATTTGTCATACACTCTAAGCATGATGTCAGATGGTTTCAATTCCGGTGATCCTAAATTTTTCCAAACTGATTTGGACATGATGTACGTGGATGCTCCTTCATCCACAATGCATCGGTGTATAGTGATATTCTGAACTAAAATTGGTATTTGGAAAGCAACTAGAGAAGGAAGCCTAGGGCTTGCCTTGTCTAGGTTAAAAACCATTAAGCAAGAATCAAAAGGGTTGAACCCGCCTAAGGTGGAAATTAAGGCCATCCGTTGTGTTGTGAATGGATGTAGGACTTCCAATGCTGACATGGTTGTTGGTGATTGAGTCAAGTCATCCACTATACTATAGCTATGAGTATATTTGGAATGATCTCCTGTGCGCCTGGTTGGTCCTTTCACTGTTCTTGGAAGGGGCTCAATAGGTACTTTGGTGATAGTTAACGATGCGGTAGGTGCTCTTGTACTTGTACCTAATGGGTTGGTATCCGGGGGAGTTTCATAGTTCCTATTTCGTGTTTGGAAGAAAAATTATTCTCCAGCCATGTACATTTCATGGTTGTTTCCTCCGGTCTAATTTTGGGGTGGTTTTTGTTGTTGGGTATTAACAAATCCTTGGTAGGGGAAAGGTTCTTGCATTACTACAAGCTGTTGGGTAGGTCCCCCTTGTCCTCGGTTACCCTGAAGTTTTTTCAATTCAAGGAGTTCGGGACAATGGTGAGTGTAATGTCCATACTCACCACATATGGCACAAGAGTGATTTTTCCTTAGACTCGGTCTCTTGTTGTCCCCTTGGGATGTAATTACTTGGCTCCTGGTTTTGATTGCAATTGGGGTTTCCCCCAGCTTGAGATCACGGGGGGCCTTTTTTGTTAATGCCGCTTGGCCAGGATCTCTCTTTTGCTTGTTCCTAGGCTTCTTCTTTATATCGTTTGGAGGATTATTGATATTCTCCTGATCATAATTGTCATTTTTGAGCCTAGGATGGTTGCACAAGATTAACTAGTGCATTTTTTTGCATTGGTGGTATATTTTGTGTGGGAAAATGGGAGTATTGGTTCCCCTGTCCTTGTTAGGTGTATGGTTTTTGGGGTGATTCTCTTGTATCATCATTCCTAGTTGAGTAATGGTTCCCTTAGTGTAGGTGAGGATATGAACCTCCTTGACGTTGATGATATGGCATCGCCCTATTCGTCACGTTTTGTAGAGGTGCAGGCTGACTTTGGTGGTACCCAGGTTATGATAAATTCTAAGTGGAATCGTAAGAGTATCCTAGGTACTGATAATTGCTGCTTGGTTGACCTTGGGCTAAGGAACCTATCAAACCATCAGTGGTATTGGGTGTTCCTGGTAACTCTCTATAAGTTTGTAGGCATGGGTAATTTGGCAGGGCATTATAAATATATCTTGATTGTGTGTAAATGAGTTCAAGTTTTGGGATTTGCTAATGGCCGCTAATCAGGTGATCATGTCCAGGTTAAAAAAATGCTAAAAAATGGAACTGCTCAGAATTGGTTGCAATCTAAATGACCGGAAAGGCCTCGTCGCTGCGATTCTGGCACCGCAAACGTCACTCAAATCCGACGTCATATGTGAAAGTTATGCAGGTTTGAAGTCTCCAATATCCTTCAAAAAATCAGTTGACCAAAGTTGACTTTTTGACTTTGGAAAAATTATAAAAAAATAATATTCTTTGGAATATTCCCTGTAGGCGAATTAGACTTCGACAAGTGTTCGAGGCTCATTTGTTATTTGGTTAGCTTTTTTTGGGCGAACCAATCAGGAGCTGCCACGTGGCAGGCCTGGAGGCCGCCACATGGCCATAGGCCAGAGTCATTCTGGAGTAATAAATTTTTATGGGTTCGCGGGTTTCAAACCTCAGACCTCACCACCGCAAGCACAAGCACCCGACCAACCGAGCTATGTAATAGTTCTTAACCTATGTTGAACACCATGCATATTTAATGTTTGAATTAATATGGGTTGGGTAGCAAAGGGGGCCAGCCCCCATACACCATGAGTATGTGCCATAAAACCAGGCCTAAAGGCCTTCATTACCACAGGCATAATGACATTTAATGCTGGCGGTTATTCCAAGTGGCCACGTATTAAATTAATGCGATGGTTGGTGTTAACCATTTGAAACGTGGTCAGTTAAAGACGGTTAGGCGGAGGTCATGTGACCACATAAATAAGCCATCCTGACATTTATTGTAACCACTAGTGGTCTGCCAATGTTGGCGCCGGTTCCAACATTTTTGGCCAGATTTCCAAATTAGCGCTCTGTTGAAGAGGTTAATCCCCTCTGCGGACAGAGGCGATCCCTACTAGCCCAGATCGGGTCTAGCAACAATCAAACACGCTACAGTGCAGGTTCCTAATTACAAATAAAATGACTTGCGATGAAGGCTTACCTGGAATCCAATGTTGTCGTCTGTAGAAGAGGTGGTGCTGCCGTTCCTTTGCCATGGCAGATCATAATCCTCACAATCTCCGTGATCGGACACCTGCACATGCAAGAAAAAACACAAACGCAAGCATAAAATCTAGTACATACAACTATATGTCAGTCGAAGAGGACATAACTCATGAACATAATCAAGAACAAGAGTGGAACCATAACCAATAGTCGCTTATCATTAATGAGTCAAAAGAAGAATACAACCATAGCTTCGACACAGCACTCTCCTTTGGCGGGTCGTCAGCAAAACATGTCTCGATAAAGCCTGTCAAGGATGGGACAAGCCTCTCTCTCCGGATACTTGGCAATAGTCTCCTTGCTTGGATTTGGCCTTAAGGGAATCAAGAAGGCTCTTGCAGCATAAGGATGTGAAAGCTCTTAGGAACTTGGAGATTAGCTTGTCATGGAGATGAGAAAGCTTTTATAGATGGAGGAAGGGGATTTGGGATCCCTATAATTATGGGATTGGCCCTATCATCAAGGAAGCTTCCATGAGAGGTGGCAAACCACTTCCTCTCTATGGAAATCCGTAGCCAAACCTCCCAACTCAAGATAGATATCAGTCCAGGAATTTGTTAGGATGAAACTTCCGCCATTTAATTTTAAAAAACACCTCTTAATATGGTTGGCGCAGGTGCGGCTCTATGACAGAGTGCCCATTGGCGCGCCCTCTTTGGAGGATTTTCCCCCTTGGCGCGAGGGCTGAATTGTGGAACCGCACCAATGGAAAAAGAGCTATTTTTAGGGTTTTTTGCAGGGAGATGTCTTCAGGGAAATGAAAGCTCAACTTCAGAGGGATGCAATGAAAGTATTTTCAAGTCTTGTCTCTGTTCACAGGTCATGGAATGAGCCCTCCAATGTGCAGGATGGGGAATGGCAGGGACGGTGACAAATTGCTGTGTAACATATGCCCCCTAAAGCATGAGGCCCGAGAGAGAGAGAGGGGTGAAATGCTTTACGAGAACATGTCGACTGAAAACACTACCATCGGAAAACCTGCGGAGCAAAGTACAACTGACATCTCAGATACATGATATATATGCGTGGTATGGGCGCAGCCATCCATAACAGAGTATACAATAATCGAGATCCAGGGCATGGACGCAGCCATCCAGAGAGGATCGATAAATAGACTCAAGTATGGTGGCAACCATCCAATCAGTGAGTCATGTAAATAATCATAATAATCCACAAAATCGTAGCCTGGATTACAACAGACACAATCCAGGGTCTTGCGCTCCATCTCGACCCGAACAAAGTACAAGTTCAAGCATGCAAATATGTGAGCTGAAGTCGAACATGCAAAAACATCGTCTGATTACCAGCCAATGATGAAAGTTGTTAACAGATGTGAGAGGTACCACCAATAATGACAATGGCCCTCAAGGTACTACAAGTACAATCTACAGCATGTGAATCAATGAGCTGGCGTCGAAGACCCGTAGAATCACTCGATCGGAGGCCAATGATGAAAACCTCACGTCGAATGCAACGAAGCTGCCATTGAGGCATGCAGGCTCCAAGGTACCAGAAGGGAGTCTCTAGATCAACTTCCTGGATAATGAGCTGAAGTCGACAGGAAGTGACTTTGATTGAAGGTGGGCCATAGTGTTTCCCACATCATCGACACGAGACAGAGGAATATAATGTCTTTGTGAATCACGATCAGATGAGAATCAGAGGAAGGTTGGTACTTGCAGAGGTCAAATTCTCTTGAACATATAAACGACACGACAGTGAGTTTGGCAGTATTTGACATCAAAAGATCAGAGGTCATAGTGATGAGACAAAGAGTAGATGAGAGGTCAAAAGGTATTATCCAAACCCACGGAGGCAAGTGAAAAACGAGATGAGATGTCCCCAACCCGACACGAATGCAGACAAGTGCCATGTTCAAGAGTGACATACTGCCGACACGACAATGATGCTGGTTCCATTTTCCCCACCATTCTGGCGAGTACCTCTTTATTTTTACACAAGCTTGAAGAGGATACCATATGCTTGTCATATAAGTTCGTCCTTCAGATGAATCCATCCTAGTACATTTAACGAGCCCTAGGAAGGAGAAACTCGAATATCGTCATTGCGACTGAATCCGATGTCATCAAGTTTAACGAGTCTGACAAAGGAAGAACTCGACGTCTTTTCATGTTTAGAGAGTTTGAAAAGACAACGGAAAAGTAAACTCCAATGGTCCCTTTTCGTAAATAGTTCCTCAGATCCGAAAAGGTAGAAAGCTATGTCTGAGAAAACCTCCTAGTCGCAATAGACTAGGGTATTCCTTTTTCGTAAGTAATCCATCCCAGCCCGAAAAAGGGGTAAACGTATACTGGGTAGATGTCGTTTCGTGTCCATTTTAACGAGATCGAAAAGACAAGGGACTCGGCAATATTTTCAATTTTAGAGAGTCAGAAAAGAGCTGAAAGGTGATTCCTCCTAGAGGAACGAGTGGTATAAAGGGTAGCTACTAGTTCCGGTGATGGTGGAACTGTTCAAAACAAGATAAAGGTCAAGAGGCTGGCTAACAAGACCACTCATCGCAGCAGTTCCTCAGGAACGGGTAAAACAACCAAGTGAAGGCATATGATCGGCCAAGCATATAGTGACGATGGAATGAGAAAACCAAGGCTCATCTGACAAAAACAGGCTAATAAAATGGCAATCACAAGAGGTAAAATGGGAATTTTTTCATTTTTACACAAGCTTGAAATCAGAAAACTCTGCTTGAAGTTGGTTTCATTTTTACACAAGCTTGAAACAAAGATAAACTATGCTTGAAACCGGTTTCATTTTTACACAAGCTTGAAACGAAAACAAACTATGCTTGAAATAGTAAGCATGCCCCCAGCATGGTGACTCAATTCGAGGTACATGCCCCCCAAGCTTCAGTCCATGCACCTGAGTAAACAGATGGAGGGAGTGAAGGTTCAAGTTACAAGATCTAAGAAAGACTCGACTGGGATTTTACGAGATCTGATCAAAGACTCGAAGTTAACAGGAACGTGTTTCATTGTTTTAACGAGGTTGACACATTAAAAGAACTATCCTCAGGACACCTTGTTTCATTGTTTTAAGGAGCTTGGCACAAAACAAGGAACTCTGCTCCGACACCCTTGTTTCATTTTTTAAGGAGCTTGACAAAAGAAAAAGAACCATGCTCCGACCAGCTTGTTTCATTGTTTAAGGAGCTTGACACAAGAAAACGAACCGTGCTCCGATAACCTTATCATAATGAACAAGAAGTCATCACTTCCAAGAGTTTCCCGTCTGATGGAAGGAAAACATCTTGGAAGTCAGGACCCAATGCCCCCAGCACACGATGCACGACGGCACTATCACTGCGTACAGGCACGGGGTAGGTAGCCACATAGTTGACCTGCAGTGGGGCAGATACAACGAGTGGATAAAAACCAGGAAGGGATGATGGTGGGCCAGCTGCCATATCAGGACCAAAGAACAAAAGCTGATCAATGGTGACGATCCGTCCTTCATGCGGAAAATAGACCACACGAAAAAGGGAGGAGACAAGCGCTCCCATGGCATAGGTGTAATCGCGCCCCAAGAGAAGATTGAAATCCAAGGGGCCTAGAACAACCATCACGTCCATATGGACAGTTTTACCTCCCAAAGTGACAGGTAACCTTGGAAGGATCCCTAAGGGTTGACTCGTTCTTCTGTTAAATGCCAACAGATTCTACGTAACGGGCGCAAGCGGTGGTGAACCGAAAGCTTCCCAAGTAGTTGAGGATAGAACACTAACAGACGCACCTTCGTCTATAATGGTGCTAGGTACGACTAGACCAAAGGCGTGTACCGCTATCTCAAAAGGCACATAAGACGGAAGGCGGTATCTCGTAAATTGATTCCAATCATCCTGTAAATTGATTCCAATCAAAGGAAGCAACCAAACTACTTGGAGGGGCTACCATCGAACCAAGATGGTCTTCCCCTGGTGTTACGAAAGAAGAAGGAGCATCCTCCATGACCTCCATCTCGAAGCTGGGAGGGGTATCCTCCGGGATCTCCATCACGGGAGGCGGAGAAGCAGCTTCTTGAGGTATGGGGACAGGAGAATCTTTCTCCAAGTCTGAGGAATCTGAAGAAACCAGAAGAACATGAGGGGTGTGAGGTCCACTCTCAACGGAAAATACCTGGTGCACCGTAGAAGGGGCTAGCTCAACCGATCCCACAATCAATGGTTGGTCGGGGATGGATTCCTGAATTTGAATTTCCGAGGGAGCGGGATCGACCAAGGATGACTCTTGACCAATTGTAGGATCAGCTGGCGGAGGACTCAAAGAAAGCCGTTTATAACTAGTCGGGAGGCATGGTGTAGAAACGGTTGTGTTGTCCAAGACTCTTTTGGCTTCATCCATATACGGACAAAGGTGAATGTCATGGTGTCCTTCACACAATTTGCAGGGATTGGTAATCTTACCCTACTTCTTAGGAGCCTTACCAGGACCGGCTGAAGACATGCCCCCAACCGGACTCCCAGAAGCCAAAGGCAATGGCGGGCAACCGTTGGACCATGCTTTGAGCACCTTGGGAATGCCAGGGCAGTCTCGAAGAAGATGGTCTCCCGTGCACAACATGAAAGGGAACTTGAATTTCCGTGGAGGGTTAGGAGGTTTGTCAAGAAGAGATGTTTCAGAAGCAATAGCTGCACTCTTAGCCTCTCGCTTATCAGACTTCTTCTTCTTTGTCTTCTTCTTCTTCTTCTTAGCCACCCGGTTACTCGAATCTAGACTTTCACTAGGCGAAGTAGAAGAGGAGGACGCAGAAACAGGCGAAGAAGGGGAGAGGTCCACCTTAGAATCAACATGATGTTGCTCAGGTGGAGGAACTGATTGAACAGTAGCTGAGACATTCAGAACTTCAGAGGTTGAGAACAACCAAACAAGAAATCCAACAGTTAACCCAGGAAGGGACAACATTTCCATGTAAGGAGCGCCAACATTCCCAAAAGGAGGAAAATGACCAGGATTCCCATCGTAGGGGATTCCTTGGTTGATGAACTCTGGAAAAGTTGCGATCAACCACTCAAAATCGCACACGGGCTAAAAACCAAGGCACACAATCAAACGACCAACAAGCAAACTCTAACAGGGCGTGTGATCGCGGGTGATTAATTTTTTACCACATTGAAACTTTAGAAACTTCACCGTTTCATGTTTTAAGAGTCGAGAAATGGTTGAAAAGGTGACTCTATCTCTTTCAGATTTGACACAAGCGTGAAAGGACAAGTGCTTGGTGATCCTTTCAAATTTAAAGAGTCAGAAAAGATCAAATGACTACTCAGGAAAACTAGGCAAAGGGTGTACCAAATAACCATGAACTGCAATATACACCTTGGTTTCAAAATGAAAGAGAAATCAACCAAGGACTTAATGTACGTGCAGGCAATCTCCCCGAATGTTGTGTCCAGTGTATCACGGGTATAGGGTGGCAGACTCGGCTTCCTATGGATAAAGGATTGAAACCTAGTGGGGTATCCCTTTATATACGCGACGGTACGGGGAGCACAAGTCCGTACTAGCACTGTCTAAAGCCAAGAGGCGAACGACAGCTACTAGGTTTTAAGACACCAGAACACGTCTCTAGCCTAGACCTCTAAATGTTTCGTTAATGTTTCAATTCTTCCTTAGGTTAATTGAATAAATTTTATGGTTGATCTTCAATTATGTTTCGGTTTCAAGGCCCTACCGTATGTCATATGACAATCTCCTATATGCAGCTATATGAGAAAACAAATCTTTTCAATTCGATGAATGCTATCTAGTTAAGGGAAGAGCTTCAAACAATGATGCAACAAACAACAACACTGTAAACAAAATTTTTCCAAACTAGATGACTTTCACTATCCAAAATTAATTTCAAACATTCAACGATGTGAACAATGCAATGTGATCTATGCAAAATCCTCTTTTTCGAAAACTATGCAATTGTAATCTATGCACAATTTCTTTTTCTTTTTCAAATAATAAGAATGCACTCAATGCATTTTTCGATGAAATGAGAATCTACTTAATGCATGCTTTCAATGAAAGAGAATACACTCAAAAGAGATTTTTAGCTTTCAATCATTAAAGAATGTGATCTAAGTTCAATGATAAATCTCAAAATACTCTTCAATGCAATGTGATCTAATGCATTTTAATAAAAAGAACACTTTGAGACGAAAACTAAATAAATGAAAATCTTCTTAATGAAGGATGAATGTAAAAGAGATGTAAACAAACACCAAGAATGCAATCGTTGTTTCAAACACTTTGTCACGAAATCCCTCAAAAGGCGACAAGACATATGAGGTCAAACACAAAGAGGACTTCCAAAGCAAGAGATCAAAACAAGGCATTCATTCTCTTTTACATCAAGCAATCATGGAAAGAAGACATTTCAAACAATGAACAATGTAATCTATGCTCATATAGTGAAAATACTGGAAGGGAAAGACACACTGGTGAAGGATTTAGGGAAAAAATATCAATTTTCACACACCCTGAAATTGGCTTGACTTGTACATTGACAACTAGCGCCAACTGGCGCGACTTGCACATTGACAACAAGCACCAATGGCCAATTGGCGCGGGTTGCTAACTGACAACAAGCGCCAACGCCTGAAAATGAAAAAACAAAGAATTTCTCCCAACCAAGACCAGACTTCACCACTTCAAGCAGAATCTCCAAGACTCAAATGAACCATGTGATCTAGGCTCAAAGCGAGATAGACACAGATCAAGCTCAGAAAGCTCAAAACAGAGTAAAACCTAGTACCTTACAGGATTGGCGCGACTGTAAGGCTGAAACTAGCGCCAGAATAGAATTGGCGCAGGTAATACACTAGCAACCTGCGCCAATGTGCATGACTGTCAAGCTGAAAAGCGCGCCAGTTGAGTTTACCAGTCAAAAATAAAAAAGAGCAATCCAACAAGTAGACTAGTGATGATCAAGCTATCCAAAAGCCAAATTCACAAAAAGAGCCAGCCCAAAGAGCTGATTAAGCAAGCAGAATCAAGAATCGACCGAAAAGACAAGACAATGCTCCAAGGGTTCAGTTTAAAAACTAAACCGGAGATTGACTGAAGCAGCTTTGATCTACTTTGCAATTGCAGAGAAAAAGCGTTTCGAAGGCTATTTGGCCAACTTCAGGCTCCATCTATAGCTTATAAAATGAACGACAACAAGCCAACGATCCCCAGTGGAGTCGCCAAATTGTTGAAGAGGTTAATCCCCTCTGCGGACAGAGGCGATCCCTACTAGCCCAGATCGGGTCTAGCAACAATCAAACACGCTACAGTGCAGGTTCCTAATTGCAAATAAACCGACTTGCGATGAAGGCTTACTTGGAATCCAACGCTGTCGTCTGTAGAAGAGGTGGTGCTCCCGTTCCTTTGCCCTGGCAGATCACAATCCTCACGATCTCCGTGATCGGACACCTGCACATGCAAGAAACAACACAAACGCAAGCATAAAATCCAGTACATACAACTATATGTTAGTCGAAGAGGACATAACTCATGAACATAATCAAGAACGAGAGTGGAACCATAACCAATAGTCGCTTATCATTAATGAGTCAAAAGAAGAATACAACCATAGCTTCGACGCAGCACTCTCCTTTGGCGAGTCGTCAGCAAAACATGTCTCGATAAAGCCTGTCAAGGATGGGACAAGACTCTCTCTCTGGATACTTGACAATAGTCTCCTTGCTTGGATTTGGCCTTAAGGGAATCAAGAAGGCTCTTGCAGCATAAGGATGTGAAAGCTCTTAGGAACTTGGAGATTAGCTTGCAATGGAGATGGGCAAGATTTTATAGATGGAGGAAGGGGAGTTGGGATCCCTATAATTATGGGATTGGCCCTATCATCAAGGAAGCTTCCATGATAGGTGGCAAACCACTTCCTCTCTATGGAAATCCGTAGCCAAACCTCCCAACTCAAGATAGATATCAGTCCAGGAATTTGTTAGGATGAAACTTCCACCATTTAATTTTAAAAAACACCTCTTAATATGGTTGGCGTGGGTGCGGCTCTATGACAGAGCATCCATTGGCGTGCCCTCTTTGGAGGATTTTCCCCCTTGGCACGAGGGCTGAACTGTGGAACCGCGCCAATGGAAAAAGAGCTATTTTTAAGGTTTTTTGCAGGGAGATGTCTTCAGGGAAATGAAAGCTCAACTTTAGAGGGATGCAATGAAAGTATTTTCAAGTCTTGTCTCTGTTCACAGGTCACGGAATGAGCCCTCCAATGTGCGAGATGGGGAATGGCAGGGACAGTGACAAATTGCTGTGTAACACGCTCCTAACTGGAGTTAGCCCACATTTAGTGGGGTTTTCAAGTGACATTGGGTAGAAATTTGTTTTGGTGATAACTTCTTCAATATTGAACCAAATTGGATGAAATTTTAGTCAATTTTTGCTTTCTTAAACCTTATGGAGAGTTTGGGATAGGTGTTAGAGCAAACAGAGGTGTTATTAAACCAATTTTTCTTTAGGGAAGCTTGGAGAGCCATCAAGGCCATCAGGGAAATGGAGTTGTACTGGGCTATACTTCACTGTTTGAGGTGAAACAAAAGCTATTTTCAGCTTATTTATGTCTTCTAAAGTCAATTTCACAGTTTTTTTTTCCTTTTTAGGCATATTTCTCACTATATAACCAATTTGAGCAAATTAATAGAGCAAGGACATGCCCATTGGGAGCCTTGGACCCGACATATGTAGCTGAGGGGTGAACTGACTCATCATGTTGTTGTGTTATGTTATGGTGAAGTTTATCTATTTTTTATTTCTGATTTAATATGTTAAAAAATAAATTTAATTAACATTCCCTCACACATAAGACTCGGAAACCTTATCAAAAACACTTTGTTTAATTTGCAAGTGCTTTGCACACTAATTTAAATGGAAATGGATACTTTGCATAACATTTCAGATAGTTCCATTTTTAGATCAGATGGTATCAAAGCTCAGAATTTGAGCCTTAGGAGCTAGAGTTTTACTCAACATTTTTTCTTGTGCAGAGATATAGTTGATTGTTTGCAAGTTTTGATGCTTACTAGGCTTAAACTCAATAGAGGTGAAGGACACTTGGTTAGTGCACAAAGTAATCCATAACTAGGAAGGGCCAGAGAGCCACTTCCAAGAGCCATAGAAGCAGCCTCAAGCATGTCTTCAAGAGAAGGAGAAGCTCCTGAAGATATTGATCCAAAAGAAGAGGAACGGGTATTCCGAAAGGCTTTCCTAGACATGACAGAGATGGTGAGGATATTCTACCAAGAAAGGAATGATAGGCTTGTTGAAGAAGGGTCTTGACACCACAAAGAAGGATAGGGTTCTTCAGGAGTAAAGAAAAGTGATGTCAAGTCAAAGAAAGGACACGGAGGAAATGGTGATCCACCATCCCCATCTTCATCCTCTTCCTCTACATCGTCATCCTATACTTCGGTGAATCAATCTCACAAGTCTAAAACCACTGGTAAAAGTCCATTTTTAAAGCTTGATGTTAAATTTGAGTTGCCTATGTTTAATGGTGAGGTCAATGCAGAGAAAATTGACAATTGGATAAGACAGTTGGAAGTTTACTTGAGGATACACAACCTTCATGATGACGACGCCAAGATTCATTTAGCCTCTTTAAGAATGGAAGGAGCAGCATTGGTATGGTGGGAAGCCAAGACCAAGGATGAAATTAAAAAACATGGTAAGATCACTTCATCATGGGCTGAATTTATTTCCGCAATTAAGAAGCAATTTTATCCATTAGCTCATTTACAAAAGGCTATCATGAATTGGAAAAGTTTTAGACAACTTAAGGGACAACGTGTTCAAGAT
Source organism: Pinus albicaulis (assembly GCA_034641835.2). Taxonomy (NCBI): domain Eukaryota; kingdom Viridiplantae; phylum Streptophyta; class Pinopsida; order Pinales; family Pinaceae; genus Pinus; species Pinus albicaulis. The sequence continues at coordinate 564,610,901 of CM076580.1, read as the reverse complement.
TACACTCAAGAGTTTAGATGAATGAATTTATTACTTGGAATTGATTTGCATAGCCAAGAGACTTTTCTGAATTATATAGGTGGTTTACACAACTATATTATACATACTATCCTTATGTTCAATCCTACTAGTCTAGACGAAGTTTGTGTGCAAGCCACGCATTTAGAGGCTACAGGTAAACAATCTTTTGATGGGAATATGGATAGTGAATTTAAAGGAAAAGGGAGGACAAGAAATGAAAACTCTAGGAAAGAAAAAGGAAAGTTATTTTGTAAAAATAGTTCCAAAACAAGCCACGATGAAGACCATTGTTGGAAATATCATCCGGAGCTGAAACCAAAAAAATTTAAAACCAAAGATAATGCCAAAGAAAAAGGAAAAACAGTTGCAACAGTTGAACAAGACTTAGGGTCTGAATTAGGTGATGAAACTAAAAGCATAGCCATGGTACTAAAGAAAATAAAGGGGAAAGAGATTTTAAAGGAAACAAATCCCAGTTCTAGCACTTTAAACTGTCACATAGAGGCTCCAAATGAAGAGAGGAGGCTAGAGCTGTTTCATGTGAGGATAATAGCAAAACACACAAAGATAGAAACACTATTTGACAATGGGTCTCAAGCAAATCTCATCTTAGAAGATTTAGTCAAGCAGTTGAAACTTGAGACCATTCCACATCCAAAGCCATATTCACTTGGATGGATTTGCAAGGATGCTAATTTACAAGTCTCAAGAAAGTGCATGTTGCTCTTCGCCATAAAAACTCATTATGTTGATTTTGTTGAACTAGATGTGGTACCGCTTGAAATTACAGATGTGGTGTTGGGTAGTCCGTATTTATATGACAAAAAAATGATCTTCCATCGCCATGAGAACAAGTATCATCTGTTTAATGATGGCAAGGAGTTTATTGTGAGAGCACATCAGAAGAAGCTAGAATAGCCAAGAGACCAATTCACTGGATTTATCTGGTTTTGCCAATTCTGATTTGAAAATGGAACTATTTGTAATGCTATGCAAAGTATCCATTTCTATTTAATTAAGTGTGAAAATTATTCTCCATATCTTGTGTTGGTGTCCCGTAATTTGGAAGATTGGTAAACCAACGACAGGGTAACATCAGACCAGTCTTTGGAGTCCTAGGACCTAGCCTTCCTGGACTCAGAGGAGGCTCTCTCTATTAGGCGAAGGATGTGAACTTGTTCGCTTTGAATGATTGATTTTAGAATAGTTGTTAAGTGTAGTTTTGTTTGTTTGTTTTGGGTTGGGGTAAGATGGCTAAGTAGGATAGGTGGAATGAGAGGTTATCAAATCAATAGGGCTATGGGGTTAGATGAAGTCAAGGGTGTCTAAATGATGAAACATAGTGTATTGCAGGGCTGATTTAGCAAGGTTAATGGATCCTTTGGGTAATGTATGAGGTGTAATGAACATCAAGTTTGGAAAAAAACTAAGAGGTCTTAAACATATAAGTCTGAAGCAATAAGTCATGAGGTAGGGAAAACCATTAATCTCTACGAATAATACTCAAATTGATAAACATGTAAGATGAACATTCCAGTGAAACATAGAAGCATTAGAACTCCTAATTTTAGAAATTCATCTTCAGCTTTTGCGAAAACACATAAGATAAACAAACAACTCAATTTATGGAGAGGGAACTCCTAAAAAACATATATAGGGTTATTTGGAACTCTGAAATAAGTTGGTAAGCATGGGAAAAGGGCAAGATCGAACGAGACCTCTTTCTCTTAACCTAAACAATCAATATTTCATAGAAAATATTCAAGATAGGGTTTTGAAAACTTTAAATAAGCAGGGCATACCATGAATCATACTTATAAGCTAGCATACTAACCATTCATGAAACAAAAAAAAGGTTTAGTGGGCCTAAGGAGAAGTCAAGAATTCCTTAAGATTACTAAAAGAGGAAAACATCAAGGCTATAACAAAAAAGAGGTTTGAGGTGCTTCCATGAGCATGTCTCAACCTATACTTTTCTGATCTATAGAAACCAAGAAGAATGAAATAGAAATGAGGACAAGAAAACATTAACAAGTTAAGAAAACATCACCATTCACCAAGCTATCGAATCCTGCAAACATGCATCTCCATCATCAAGCCAAACAAGCCATTCATTCACTTTATAAAACCAATTTCTTCTCCAAGCTCATAAAACCATGTATTGCTCTTAAACAAATCAAGTCCCCCCCAACCGTTTACAATGAATCATCATGCCTTATATAACAAGCAAGGAAGAGGAAAACCAAAAAGAGTATCTAGAAGCCTATTGGCCAGAAAGAAATATCCTAAGTTGTCCTTGAGGCTTTGGAAAGCCCAAGGCACAAAAATATCTAACAAAATATCTTTTCCGGCCCAAAATAGAAATTATATTGACTTTGAGGCCTTGAAAAGCATGAAAAAACTTTCCAAATGCACATTATTCCCAGTCATCTACATGAGCGTAGCGCAGTGTGTCAAACAGTGAAAAAATGCCAAGTGCATAACGCAGAAATATGCCTTTTGCAACAGTCTTTTGTAGGTATTCCCGACACCGGATTTGGCTCTGTGATGGCTCATTGGAAAGCCTGATGAGTATATTTTCAAAAAATATTTTAGTTTTACTGAGTGGATGTTATTTCCCTACTCAAAAATAAAATCTCCCAACACTGCTCTGTGAGTAGCACCTAGTCTGTAAAGGAGGCAGAAAGGTCAAATGTTTGAAATTTTTTGACCTTTTGAGGGGTTAAAAATGCTCTAAATGATCTAAAAATTGGTGAGTATACTGTTGGTGATGTGAAAAATTCAAAAAATTAAACTTTGAGAGCCGAGGATGCACCAATTTTGTGCGTAGCGCCTAGGGTGTTGCGCTCCTAGGGGTAAAAATTTGGAAAAACAAAAGTTGTCCAATTTGCCTCAAAATTTGTGGAGGGACCCCTCAAGAGGTTTTGGACACCTGTTGAGAAGCCTCAACAAAAATTCCAAGGCTATAATGCACTTTGGCTCTTTTTAGGTCTTATAGCTCAATGAGGGCCTTCTTTAGCTTAGCACTAGCAAGCATGCTTTTCCTTGCATAATGTTTGGCCATTTTATTTTGTAGAGCAAGGCCCCTCTTCACCTCCTTGAAATGCTTATGTTCCTCTTTGTAATAGTGGATGAATCTTTGAGCCATATCAAAGTCCCTTTCCCATTCCTGAAGTTGTGCATCTTTCTCCAAGAGAAGCAATCTAGTGTTCATCTCATGGTCTTCATTGTCACTGTCTAGATCAATGAATTGAGGTCCTTGAGAAGTCTTCTTGATCCTTTTGCTTCTTCTTAACTTTACCTGCTGCTTTCCTTTGTCCATATTTTCATTTTCTTCATTTATTTCAGCACTTTTGTCACTATGATTAGGCTCACTGTCATACTTAAAATCATCTTCTTCTTGTTTGTCTTAGGCACTTTCCTGCTGACTGACATCTTCATTATTCTTTTCATAATCCCCTTGACTGTCATCTTGCTCATCATCAACACTCCTTTCTGCACCAAAGATTGTTTTATGGGTGTCACCACTATCGCTGTTTTGATCCAATTGCTTACTGTCTTCTTCTTTTTGACTGCCATTTTGATCTTCCTCCTCCATGTCATCATCCTCTTGTTCATCATTATTAGGCTCTGTTTCTGCCCCATTGTCTTCTTCACCTTCCTCATCATCTTCTTTCTCTTTATTGCTACTTACATTACTTTCATGTTCATTGTTGCTATCATCATCTTCCTTCTCACTATTGTTTTCTTCTTTTTTTTCTTCATCTACCTCATTTTCTACCTCATATCCTCTTCCTCATCATTTTCATCTGTTAGCTCCTCATTAGATCTACTGTCAACTCCTTCACTTGATGCATTAGGGGAAGAGATAGAAGGTGAATTTCCTTGTGATGAGGGCATGTGTGGAGATGGAGGAGTGGAGGTAGGTGAGTGTGAAGTGGAAGGATAATTTTGCTGAATGGGGGCTTGAGATTTGCATGAATAGATGGTTTTTGTTTTGATGAGAACCTTTAAGCTTAGGGAAAGAAGAATGAGGACTGGCAATGGCAGAACTTTTTAAGTAATGGAGAGGCAAAAATGAAGTAGGTGTAGGAGGGGTGCAAAGTTTTTAGGAGGAGGTTTGTTGGTATTGGGTATCTTTATCCTTATGACAACTCTTAAAATCACAAACCTTGCCCTAGGAGGTCAACAAATTGATTTTTATGCAGTTTAGGGTTTGTTCTCATTAGGCCCTTTAATGTCCTCCATGTTTATGAAAAATACTGCCTGTAAGGAAAGGAAAAGAGCCACCAACCTTGCTTGACTATTTGCAGGAAGTTGGAGGCAAAAAATTGAATTTTAGGCCCTTTTTGAGCAAATTTGGTTATAGGTTGTCTGTGCACAGTGCCTACCTGACTACACGTTCAGGTTGGGTTGGGATCTCCTGCCGGAGCACAACGCCGAGTTGATTTGGTGGGCAGTCGGCCCTCCCTGTGCCTCTGCGTAGTGCCAAGCACTAGGTGCATAGCGCAGTTTTAAATAAAAATGCGGCCACCTTGTCTGTGCGTAGCGTCGAGGGCCAGGTGTGTAGCGCCGGCCTCGGTGCGTAGCGCCTGCAACGTTTCTTCAAATTTGCACAAAAACTCTAAAAGATTCTCTCCAATAGTTTTCTTCTTCTCTGCAGGGGAAAATGAGGTGTGGAAGAGGTCAAGGAGACCTTATAGTCTTTTTGAAAAATGATTTGATGTCAAAAACCCACCTTATAAGGTTCATTTCTCTTCACTTTTTCTCACTGTGCCTTTTGACTACTTTTTGGTCTTGTAGGTGGGAAGTTTGATAAAAAAATTATCCTTTTCACTGCTGGAGGCCTCTTAATGTCTTCCTTGTGTTCACAAACCCTTAAACCAAGTTCAAATAGTGCATTTTATCTTCTTTTGCAAATATGAACCTCTTTATGATGTTTTTTTTTATTTGCAAACAACAGATTTGTGATATTTTTCCATTTCTTTCCTCTGATTTACATTCTGTCCTATTGTTTTGTGAAGTAGTGAAGAGAAACCCCTTGGTAGGAGAAAAACCCTAACAGTAAGCATGAAAAGAAATTTAGTATTTTTAGATGAGCCACCACCATTGGAAACATTCTTGCTTTTGACCTTATCATTCTTTTTCTGAAAAAACACCTTTGACGGTTTTGTAAAGTGTTATTTATTTCTTAGCCATGTTTTTGCAGAATATGCCTCTGATAAGGAAAATTTTGGAGGCTTTACTATTCTGCTGTAAACCAGTGGCATATTTGTTTCTTAGATCATTCTGACAATGATGTATGTCAAGTGAAGGAGGTGAGCTATCTTTAAACCATTTTTGTGTTTTTGCTAGCCACCTCTGATCTTGCAGGTGCCTACACAATCTCTTTCCTTTGATCACTATTTCCTTTGAATTTGGACAACTCCTTTTATCAATGATGAACTCATGCTTACCATAATCACTTCCTAGGGTAATTTTAATTCATACTTGCCCCTTTTGATACTTTGAACATGCCTTTGACTGTTGCTTTGAGAAATTAGACCCTTGAACTGATATTTTGTCTCTTTTAGTCACTTTGGTGAAGTGGGGTACTGGTGTTTAGGTTTTCCTCTTTAGATCCCTTTAGTTCTCAGATTTTACCCTTTTGAAACCTCATACTTTGGTACCAATACTCTTTACCTTTTTTAACCCTTGATGATCTAGAGATAATGCCTTTTTTCCAAACCCTAGAAGGTAGTCTGAAATAATATTGTAGCCATCTGTTGTGATGAAGGAGGCTCTTTGTCATCATTTGATCATTTTTTTCCATCTTCCCAAAAAAGACTGATTTTGACCAATTTTTGGAAATTCTGGCCTAATTTCCTCTGTGCACAGCGCACTCCGTTTGTGCATAGCACCAATTTGTAGAGGGCATTTGGAGGCCTTCCCGGTGTCAGAATAAGCTACGTGATAGCTCGTTGGAAATATTGTTTAGTCTACTTTCCAATAATGCTTTTTTTTTCCATTTGGTGTCCATTGACCTGTCCAAAAACTGACTGTCCCAACACTGGTCAAAAAGTGTTGAATGATGGTGAAGAAATGTTGAATGATGGTGCAGACAACTTTTGGAGGCCTTAATTAACTCCAAATTAAGCTATGATAGCTCATTAGAAATATATTCAAGTAAAATTTTTCTTTGACTCATCAAGAAAGTCATTTGGACACTCCAGCTGTGAAAAAATCTCATTTTCCCAAGGTCACTCCAGCAGTGCAGAAATTCTCCTGGGACACCTGTGTTTTTTATTTTTCTTCCAAACCATGATACTTGTGTAAGAACAAAAGGAGGTTTTTCTTCCTAGCCCTATGGTGGAAAAAGACCTCTCTCACTTTTTCCAAATTCATCTATGTTTGGTCAGAAATATATTTTTAAGCAAAACTGGCCCTAGGTGTGGCAAATGACTTGGCCCTTGAAATGAATTCTTGGAAAATGACGGAGGCATGATGTTTATGCGTTGGTATGGATTCATGATTTCTAATATGACCTAACATATGGATTTATTTCTTTGATGCATCTTTTCCATAGCAAACCCTAGCTTAGTTGGAAGAGGAAATTAGGGTTTGGTGTAGGGAAATTAGGACTGCTTTGTAGAGGGAGGGGAATGAAGGGGTTAAAGGTTGTCTAAATTCTTGGGGAAATTTTTGGGAATAGAGATGGCTGTTAGGGAGTAGGGGAAAGTGGAATTTAAAGGATTGAGTGAGGGGAAAGGGTCCAAAAGGGAAAAACACAGGCCTAGTCTCGAAAAGTGTCAATTTGTAGCAATAGGCTAGGTTTTGTAGAAAAATGATGAGTTTGAGGGATAGGAGTGATGGGAAGTGTTTATGAAGGTATAATAAGGATAGGAGGAGGTGTAAGAGCATCAAGGTACAAGCCTTGTCGATTTTTTAACCATGGAGGTCATGAAACCAAGAAAATTTTCCCTCAAAATCCCTAGATGGACAATGGAGGTGTTAGGCAAAACAAAATAGAGGGCTGAGGCCAAAGGTGACACAAAAAAGACACACTGAGTGACATGAGCCCATGATGGGTCTTCTGGGATGGGTGAGCTGAGAATTGACATGATGGGATGATGAAATAGTGAAAAAATTATCTTAAGGATAATGAAGGTAGTGAGATTTCTAGAACTCACAATGTTCATGAACTTTGTTTCTAACAATCTAGAACCGATACTTAGTCATCTTTAGATAGTGAAAATTATGGATGAATAACAGTGGCTCCACTTGGGGAGGGAAGCTTTTTTTTTAGGAGGTTTCCAGAACCTAAGAGTTTAGATCTCTGAGCTTTGAAGACCAGTGCCTTACTTGCACTTTGCAGATATTTATTTCTTCATTTGTTGATGTTATTTTGAAACTATGATCTCACAATCTGAAAAGACATGTTTGCTTCAACCTCTTTCCTACCTACCCATCTTACCTGGCCCAGAAATTTTTCTTCACTTGGGTGCACTTGGATTTGCAAACCCTCGACATTTTTCTTTTTGAAAACACAAATCAAACTATCTAATTGTACCCTTACTTCTTCCAAGAGTTCAGATTAGGCTAATGAACTCTCTTATTCTCTACCTAGTCTAATCATTTGTCAAGATTAAGTTGTTTGAAAAACTTCATTCTCTAAGCTATAAACATGAAATTGAAAGCATGGTTTAAATTAGGATTAGGCAATCTGACTTACCATGAGTTGTGGCATACGAACAAGTTCCACACAAACATTATTTTGTGTAAAAGTAAAATAGAAAGATAAGGGCTGTGATCTATCATTTCTTATGTATCCTCATCTTCCTCTTTGGTTCTGTTTTGAGCATGTGGAACCAGTATCTTTCATTCCCTAATCTATCTCTTTTTTACAAGTCAAGTTTGAATGATTTGACAAACTCTCTTTCACTAACTTATCGGAAATAAATTGAAAACATTTTCAGCCATGATTAGGCTAGATGACTGAACAAGAATTTTTGGCACAAGTAGTAGCATTTAGGCTTGCACACTTTCAGCATCACTATTTTTTGGATATGGGGCTGTACCATTTTTCAAATTTTCCCTCTTTTTCAACCTTTATTTTTTTTGTATTTTCAAAACAATCTATAACTAAAAGATGCTCAAAGGTTGAGCTTATTTTCATACCTATCTATCCTAATCTAATTTATACATGATATATACATTCATTTGGTGAATTATCTTATCCAATACAACCAATCAAGAAAATGATTGCATCAGGGATTTTGTTTCAGCTCTTTGAGAGTGCTGAAGAAATAAAAATGCCACTTTCACCTTACTTGTTTTCGAAAATTAGTGCCTAAAATTTTTCTCACACTTTGCAATAGACTGTTCGTGGCAGAACACACTTCTCCTTCAGATTTCTCAAGGAAAAAAACAAATTGATCTTGGAATAATACCCGATCTAGAGGATTTAAGATATAAGCTTCATTTAGGACTACTCCTTCTTCCACTTGGCTATGCTTGTGACTCTTTTGGGAAAGAAACTCTTCCTCTTCCTCATGATCACCTGAACTGTTAGAATCATCATATATTGTAGTATATTCCTCTTGCCAAGCTCATGTGTTCTGATTGAGTGGACTGGAATCTGTGTGAAGGTCATCATGATGATGAGCGAGGATACTCTTTGGCAATAAATCCTCTTGAGAAGGTGGTGCAACAACTCTCATGTGATTATCAACTTCTATGCCTTCATCTGCAATTTGTAATTCAATGGAACTTGGTGGCTGCGCCAAATCCGGAGTCAAGGAGGATTCCATGTCCCAAATGATTTCCTCAACCATTTAAGGAAAAAGCTTCTTATTGACAACTTGCTCAAGAAGTTCATCATCCTCCTCAACCTCAACATCAAAGCTGAAAGACTATTGATTTCCAATTAGGTGGAAGTTATTTCTGATGGACTGAAGTGAAGTAGAGCAAAGAGCCAGAGACTCTTCACTTACTTCCAAAATTTCAAGGCTTTCCTCATCAGTGTCATAGGTGACCTGTCGTGGCTGATTACTGCTTTCAATCTGATGATAGTGAACTTTATCCCACAAATCAACTGTTGATGGCTTTGTGAGGTTGGCTTCTTTTTGGACAACATCATCATCATCATATTGATCAAAATTTGGAGAATCATTAACATAAATGATTTCACCAATCAAAAATATTGGATTACTAGTTTGTTCTTCCTTGAATTGATCTACAAGTTCACTTTCTGACTTGTGGTGGACAGGATTAGCATGAGAATGAGCATAAATGTTTTGTTAATATGATGGCTTAGGTGTTGGCTGAATGTTTAGCATCTGATTTATTTCCTCTTTGGTTAGAGGAGGATTTATTTTCCTTTTTCCTTGGATAAAACCACAACTGTTCTCTTTCTCTTGTGAAGGCTAGTCATAGGGATGGATGTATTTTTTGTTGTTAAAATCAATACCCAAAGTTTGCTAACTTTTGATTGTATTAAATTTGTCTTTGATGAACTGAAATGAAGCACAAAAAAGAGGTAAAGACCCTTCCCTTTATCCTGAACTTTTTGCACTTTCTTCTTCACTGTCATAGCTGAATGATATTTGCTGATCACTATTTTTGAGTTGTTGAAAATGACCATCTTTATCCCATAAACTGATCACTGATTGTTCTGTAGTGTTAGCTTGAGTCTAGGGAACATAATAATCATCATATTGATCATACTTGGGCAGCTTATTCACAGGAGTAATGTCATCCATTATGCATACTAGATCAACAGATTGTTCCACCATATTAAAAGGAGAGTGCTCATGGCCAATAGCTTTTCTTTTAGCAATCTGAAATGACTTGAAGCACAAGGGTAGGGACTCAAGAGGTGTTGGCTCATCTTCCATTTCTGGTTTTGTAATCCAAAGAGTCATACCAAGATGATTTGAGGGGAGAAATTCTAGATTTGAACAAGGGTTTGTATTATCCATTTCTTCCCTTACTGATTCTTTAGAGCATTCTACCTTGTTTCTATTTTCAATTTTCTTGTAATACTCTCTTAATAGTGAAGCACAAGATGTAGGAGGGCATATAGTACTTAATTGACACTTTCTGCATCTTCTTCTTTGTAAACTTTCTCAACCAGTATGTTTTGATAGCTATCTTTGCATTGAAATGACTGATTTGGTTCTTCCAAAAAAAATAGTGCTCACTGTTTTGAATAATCAACACCAATATCAACCTTGTACTCTTCCTCTTTCCTACCAAGTATATGCATTATTTTGATGATTTTATTTGTCAAAATCTCTAGATTTATCTATGAAGATATCAATCTCTCTTTCTCTATTACTTTTAGCTTTGCCTCCCTGTTTAGTATGTTGGCTTCCACATCAACTGTTATCCTTTGCATTTCCTCTAGGGTCGAAGGATCTCTTTCTCTTATCTGGAAAACCATCTTCGGGTCAAAAGAACTTGGGTAGTGCAAGAGATCCCACCTGACGGGTGGCTTTATCTCAACAGGTATTGCATGGTATACTTTATTGAACTTGACTGAAAAGTCTTGTACTGTCTCCCCTAGTTGTCTTTTTAAATGCTTGTATTCCTCTATGATGAGAACTTCATTTCCCATGACCACCCACCTATCTAGGAAGACTTGAGTGAATTGATGAAAATTGATAATGCTTGCAGCAGGAAGGTCCTTAAACCAACTCTAAATTTTTCCTTGTAATGGTAAGGCAAACATTCTAATACGCACATCATCTTCTTCTATTTCAAAAAGGACAAGTAAATTCTCAAGATTTTGAATGTGTTCTTCAGTGGTGACTTTTGAGCTTTCTCCATTAAATCTGGGTAGTTTATTTGAAATATTTGCAGGGAGGGCTTGGAAGATAGGAGGTAAAACCAGAGGCTTGTATATTTTTGGGACCTTTGTGGGTATAGATAGTGTAAAAAGAGATTTATGATTGTTTTAGGTTTCAACAAGAGCAGGAAAGGTAGCATGAGGCTCATGTTTCACTAGGTCTTCCACAAGTGAATATGGGGTAAGCAGAGTTGTATAAGTCTGCTCATGGTATGAAATTTGAGGCTTAGCTTTTTGAGGCTTGAGATCTTTCCAATGATCAATGTAGATCTCATCAGTGTATTCTTGATCAGGCTTAAAGCAGGATAAAACATATTTATAGATAAAAACAATAATTTCTTGAATCCAACTTAGGCCTGAGTGCTCTTTCTTTCTAGGTTGAATGGTCATGTTTCAGGTTCTTCCTCCAGTGGAGTCTTTAGGTCTATTGAGAGTTGTGGAGTCGCCAGGTGGATATTTTTAGTTTGTTTTGAAGATATGTGTCTATGGTCCACCACCAATACTGACAAAAATCCAATCTAGAAATGTTTGGGGTTTTCTGAGTTTATATATGTAGTCCTAAGGTTTGTAAGAGTGTCCTATAGCTGAGTCATCATTTTGCTGGGATGGCGAAATAGCTAGTTTCTACTCTTTGGATATCAACTTGAGTTATCTATGATTTGATGAAGTTTTTTGAAGTCTTAAGGGATACTTAGATTGTCACTAACATCAGAGGTTGCATCATGATCAATATTATGTTAGTGATAGCAATGGGGTAGCTATAAATCATAGGATAATGTTTGATGAAGGGATTCTGGAGTCCTAAGGGGTATTTAGATTGTTATGAACTCAGAATGTCCCACTATGATCACCATTATGTTGGTGTCCCATAATTTGGCAGATTGGTAAACCAAACGACAGGGTAACATCAGACCATTCTTTGGAGTCCTAGGATCTAGCCTTCCTGGACTCAGAGGGGGCTCTCTCTATTAGGCGAAGGATGTGAATTTGTTCACTTTGAATGATTGATTTTAGGCTAGTTGTTAAGTGTAGTTTTGTTTGTTTGTTTTGGGTTGGGGTAAGATGACTAAGTAGGATAGGTGGAATGAGAGGTTATCAAATAAATAGGGCTATGGGGTCAGATGAAGTCAAGGGTGTCTAAATGATGAAACAGAGTGTATTGCAGGGCTTATTTAGCAAGGTTAATGGATCCTTTGGGTGATTTATGAGGTGTAATGAACATCAAGTTTGGGAAAAAACTAAGAGGTCTTAAACATATATAGTCTGAAGCAATAACTCATGAGGTAGGGAAAACCATTAATCTCTACGAATAATACTGAAACTGATAAACATGTAAGATGAAAATTCCAGTGAAACATAGAAGCATTAGAACTCCTAACTTTGGAAATTCACCAAGCTATGGAATCCTGCAAACATGCTTCTCCATCATCAAGCCAAACAAGCCATTCATTCTCTTCATAAAACCAATTTCTTCTCCAAGCTCATAAAACCATGTATTTCTCTTAAACTCATCAAGTCCCCCCCCAACCGTTTACAATGAATCTTCATGCCTTATATAACAAGTAAGAAAGAGGAAAACCAAAAAGAGTCTCTAGAAGCCTATTGGGCAAAAATAAATATCTTAAGTTGTCCTTGAGGCTTTGGAAAGCCCAAGGCACAAAAATATCTAACAAAATATTTTTTCTGACCCAAAATAGCAATTATATTAACTTTTAGGCCCTGACAAGCATGAGAAAACTTTCCAAACGCACATTTTGCCCAGTCATCTATAGGAGCGTAGCGCACTGTGTCAAACAGTGAAAAAATGCCAGGTGCATATGCAGAAATAGGCCTTTTTGCAACAGTTTTTTGGAGGTCTTCCCGACACCGGATTTGGCTCCGTGATGGCTCGTTGGAAAGCCTGGTGAGTCTACTTTCCAAAAAAACTTGATTTTTTCTAATGGATGCCATTTACCTGCTCAAAAATCAAATCTCCCAACACTGCTCTATTCGTAGCACCTGGTCTGAAAAGGAGGCAGAAAGGTTAAATTTTTGATGTTTTTTTACCTTTTGAGGGGGTAAAAATGCTCCAAATGATCTAAAAATTGGTGAATAGACTATTGGTGATGTAAAAAATTCAAAAATGTAAACTTTGAGAGCTGAGGATGCACCAATTTTGTGCGTAGCGCCTATGGCGCTGCGCTCCTAGGGGTCAAAATTTGGAAAAAACAAAAAAGTTGTCCAATTTGCCTCAAAATTTGTGGAGAGACCCGTCAAGAGGTTTTGGACACCTATTGAGAAGTATTAGCCAATATTACAAGGTTGTCAAGCACTTTGGCTCTTTTTAGGTCTTCTATCTCAATGAGGGCTTTCTTTAGCTTGGCACTAGGAAGCATGCTTTTCCTTGCATAATGTTTGGCCATTTTATTTTGTAGGGAAAGGCTCCTCTTCACCTCCTTGAAATTATTATGCTCCTTTTTGTAATAATGTATGACCCTTTCAGCCATATCAGAGTCCCTTTCCCATTCCTAAAGTTGTGCATCTTTCTCCAAGAGAAGAAATCTAGTGTTCATCTCTTGGTCTTCATTGTCACTGTCTAGATCAATGAACTGAGGCCCTTGAGAAGTCTTCTTGATCCTTTTGCTTATTCTTAACTTTACCTGCTGCTTTCCTTTGTCCATCTTTTCATTTTCTTCATTTATTTAAACACTTTTTTCACTATGATTAGGCTCACTTTCATACTTAAAATTATTTTCTTCTTGGCTGTCTTGGGCACTTTCCTACTGCCTAACATCTTCATTATTCTTTTCATAATCCCCTTGACTGTCATCTTGCTCATCATTAATACTCCTTTCTGCACTAGGGATTGTTTTATGGGTGTCACCACTATCACTGTTTTGATCCAATTGCTTACTGTCTTCTTATTTTTTACTACCATTTTGATCTTCCTCCTCCACGTCATCATCTTCTTGTTCATCATTATTAGGCTCTGTTTCTGCCCCATTGTCTTCTTCACCTTCCTCATCATATTCTTTCTCTTTATTGCTACTGACATTACTTTCTTATTCATTTTTTCTATCATCATCTTCCTGCTCACTATTGTTTTCTTCATCTACCTCAGTTTCTACCTCACTATCATCTTCCTCATCATTTTCATCTGTTAGCTCCTCATTAGAGCTACTGTCAACTCCTTCACTTGATGCATTAGGGGAAGAGATAGAAGGTGAATTTACTTGTGATGAGGGCATGTGTGGAGATGGAGGAGTGGAGGTAGGTGAGTGTGAAGTGGAAGGAGAATTTTTTCTGAATGGGAGCTTGATATTTGCATGAAAAAGTGGCTTTTGTTTTGATGAGAACCTTTAAGACTAGGGAAAATAGAATGAGGATTGGTAATGGAAGAAATTTTTAAGCAATGGAGAGGCAAAAATGAAGTAGGTATAGGAGGGGTGCAGAGTTTTGAGGAGGAGGTTTGTTGGTATTGGGTATCTTTATCCTTATGAAAACTCTTAAAATCACAAACCTTTCCCTAGGAGGTCAAAAAATTGATTTTTATGCAGTTTAGGGTTTGGTCTCATTAGGCCCTTTAATGTCCCCCTTGTTTATGAAAAATACTGCTTGGAAGGAAAGAAAAAGAGCCACCAACCTTTCTTGACTATTTGCAGGAAGTCAGAGGCAAAAAATTGAATTGTAGGTCCTTTTTGAGAAAATTTGGTTAAAGGCTGTCTGTGCGCAGCACCTGCCCGACTGCACATTCAAGTCGAGTCGAGCTGGCCTACAAAAGCGCAACGTTGGGTTGATTTGGTGGGCATTCGGCCCTCCATGTGCCTAGGTGCATAGCGCTAGGCGCCATGTGCGTAGCGTAGTGTTAAATAACATTGCGGCCACCTTTTCTGTGCGTAGCGCCAAGGGCTAGATGCATAGCACTGGCCTCGGTGCGTAGCGCCGGCCTCGGTGCGTAGCGCCTGCAACTTTTCTTCAAACTTGCACAAAAAATCTAAAAGATTCTATGCAATGGTTTTCTTCTTCTCTGCAGGGGAAAATGAGGTGTGGAAGAGCTCAAGGAGACCTTATTGTCTTTTTGAAAAATGATTTGATGTCAAAACCCCACCTTATAAGGTTCATTTCTCTTCACTTTTTCGCACTTTGTCTTTTGACTGCTTTTGGTCTTGTAGGTGGGCAGTTTGATAAAAACATTGTTCTTTTCACTGCTGGGGGCCTCTTAATGTCTTCCTTGTGTTCAAAAACCCTTCAACCAAGTTCAAATAGTGCATTTTATCTTCTTTTGCAAATATGAACCTCTTTATGATGTTTTTTTTTTAATTTACAGACAACAGATTTGTGATATTTTTCCATTTCTTTCCTCTGATTTACATTATGTCTAGTTGTTTTGTGAAATAGTGAAGAGAAATCCCTTGGTAGGAGACAAAACCTAGCAGTAAGCATGAACAACAACTTGGTCTTTTTAGATGAGCTGCCACCATTGGAAACATTCTTGCTTTTGACCTTATCGTTATTTTTGTGAAAAAACACCTTTGATAGTTTTATAAAGTGTTATTTATGTCTTAGCCATATTTTTGCAGAATATGCCTCTGATAAGGAAACTTTTGGAGGCTTGACTGTTCTTCTGTAAACCATTGGCATATTTTTTTCTTAGATCATTCTGACAATGATGTATGTCAAGTGAAGGAGGTGAGCTATCTTTAAACCATTTTTGTGTTTTTGCTGGCCACTTCTGATCTTGCAGGTGCCTACACAATCTTTGTCCTTTGATAATTGTTTCCTTTGAAGTTGAACAACTCTTTTATCAATGATGAACTCATGCTTACCATAATCACTTCCTACGGTAATTTTAATTCATGCTTGCCCCTTTTGATAATTTGAACATGCCTCTAACTGTTGCTTTGAGAAATTAGACACTTGAACTAATATTTTGTCTCTTTTATTCCCTTTGGTGAAGTGGGGACCTAGTGTTTATGTTTTTCTCCTTAGATCCCTTTAGTTCTCATATTTTACCCTTTTGAAACCTCATAATTTTGTAGCAATACTCTTTACCTTTTTAAACCCTTGATGATGTGGAGTTAATGCCTTTTTTCGAAACCCTAGAAGGTAATATGAAATCCTATTGTAGCCATCTACTGTGATGAAGGAGGATTTTTTTCATAATTTTATCATTTTTTTCCATCTTCCCAAAAAATACTGATTTTGACCAATTCTTGGCAATTCTGGCCTAATTTCCTCTATGCGCAGTGCCACTCCGTCTGTGCGTAGCGCCAATTTACAGAAGGAATTTGGAGGCCTTCCCGGTGTCAGAATGAGCTTCATGATAGATCGTTGGAAATATTGTTGAGTATACTTTCCAATAATGCTTTTTTTTCCCATTTTGTTTCCATTTACCTATCCAAAAACTTACTATCCCAACACTAGTCAAAAAGTGCTGAATGATGGTGCAGAAATGTAGAGTGCTGGTGCAGACAACTTGTGGAGGCCTTCCTTATCTCCAAATTAAGATCATGATAACTCATTGGAATTCTCTTCAAGTATAGTTTTCCTTTGACTCATCAGGAAAGTCACTTGGACACTCCAGCTTTGAGAAAACCGCATTTTCCCAAGGTCACTCTAGCAGTGCAGAAATTCTCCTGGGACACCTGTGTTTTTTATATTTCTTCAAAACCATGATACTTGTGTAAAATAGAAAGGAGGTTTTTCTTATTGGACCTATGATGGACAAAAACCTCTCTCACTTTTTCCAAATTCATCTTTTTTTGGTCAAAAACATATTTTTAAGAAAAACTGGCCCTAGGTGTGGCAAATGACTTGGCCCTTGGAATGAATTCTTAGAAAATTACAGAGGCATGATGTTTATGCGTTGGTATGGATTCATTATTGCTGATATGACCTACCATATGGATTTTCTACTCCGATGCCTCTTTTCCATAGCAAACCCTAGCTTAGTTGGAAGAGGAAATTAGGGTTTGGTGCAGGGAAATTAGGATTGCCTTATAGAGGGAGGGGGATGAAGGGGTTAAGGGTTGTCTAAATTCTTGGGGAAATTTTTGGGAATAGGGATGGATGTTAGGGAGTAGGGGAAAGTTGAATTTCAAGGAATGAGTGAGGGGAAAGGGTCCAAAAGGGAAAAACACAGGCCTAGTCTCGAAAAGTGTCAATTTGTAGCAATAGGCTAGGTTTTGTAGAAAAATGATGAGTTTGAGGGATAGGAGTGATGGGATGTGTTTATGAAGGTATATTAAGGATAGGAGGAGGTGTAAGAGCATAAAGGTACAAGATTTATTGATTTTTTAACCATGGAGGTCTTGAAACCAAGAAAATTTTCCCTCAAAAAGCCTAGATGGACAATGGAGGAGTTAGGCAAAACAAAATAGAGGGTTGAGGCCAAAGGTGACACAAAAAAGACACACTAAGTGACATGAGCCCATGATGGGTCTTCTGGGATGGGTGAGCTGAGCATTGACATGATGGGATGATAAAATAGTGAAAAAATTATTTTAAGGATAATGGAGGTAGTGAGATTTCTAGAACCCACAATGTTCATGAACTTTGTTTCTAGAAATCTAGAACCAATACTTAGTCATCTTTAGATAGTGAAAATTATGGATGAATAACAACTTGCAAATTAAACAAAGTGTTTTTGATAATTTTTTCTGAGTCTTATGTGTGAGGGAATGTTAATTAAATTTACTGTTTAACATATTAAATCATAAATACACAACAGATAAACTTCACCATAACATAACACAACAACATGATGAGTTAGTTCACCCCTCCTCGGCTACACCTGTCGGGTCCAAGGCTCTCAATGGGAATGTACTTGCTCTATTAAGTTGTTCAAATTGGTTATACAGTGAGAAATATGCCTAAACAGGAAAAACCAGCTGCTAAATTGAATTCAGAAGACAGAAATAAGCTAAAAATGGCTTTTGTTTCACCTCAAAAAGTGAAGTATAGCCCAATACAACTCCATTTCCCTGATGGCCCTTATGGCTCTCCAAGCTTCCCTGAAGAAAAAGTGGATGAATAACACCTATGTTCACTCTACAACCTGTCCTAAACTCTCCAGAATGCTCAAGAAACCCAAAATTGACTAAAATTTCGTCCAATATGGCTCAATATTGTGAAAGTTATGACCAAACAAATTTATGCCCAATGTCACTTGAAAACCCCACTAAATGTTGGCTAACTCCAGTTAGGAGCGCTAACTTTGGCATAATCCCTGAATTTAGTGGAACGCGCCCCAAATAGGTGGAACCACAAGCAGTTAGCATTAAATGTTAGGTGGGCGGGGTCACATGGGACCTCTGTTGGAACCGCTGGGAAAACTGCATATTTAACGGTTTCATAACCATTATAATAAATGTTACTCCACGCTGTCACATGGCATTATCCAAACCGCTACCATAACTATTTTGTGAGTACCAGTTGTAAGACCTTGGTTCTCTGCCATGGGTCATATGAAATGTGGGGGGGGGGGGCGCTAGCCCTTGGGGGCTAGCCTCCCATTTTCCGCCAACAAGTTTTAATTCAAACCTCAAATATGCGTTGTGTTCGTTATATATTAAGAACCATTGCAGAGGCGGATTGGTCGGGCGCTTGTGTTTGAGGCAGTGAGGTTCAGGTTTTGAACCTCGCAGACCCATAAAATGTTTATCACGCCATTCAAATGCAGCCTGGGGCCATGTGGCCGCCTCTAAGCTTGCCATGTGGCACCCTTTGATTGGCCGAAATCAAATAAAGTCAAACCCCTGTCCAACCATCCAATGACACTTGTCTACATATCATTCGTCCCTGTGGAATATTCCAAGGAACATTTTGAGGAATATTTTGAGGAATATTCCCAGAATATTCCTAAAATATTCCTTGGAATATTATTTTATTTTTATTTTTCCAAAGTCAAAAAGTGAACTTTAGTCAACTAGTTTTTGGAGGTTACTGAAGACTTCAAACCTGCATAACTTTCACATACGACATCGGATTTGAGTCCCGTTTGTAGCGCTAGAATCGCAGCGATGAAGCCTTTCCGGTCATTTAAATTTCAACCAATTCTGAGCAATTATATTTCTGAGTTTTTTTTCAACTTTGGACATGATCACCTGTTCACACCTCCCAAATGGGAAGCTTTTGGACCCCAAAAGCTCTCTAATTTACAAAAATTGAAGATGAGGAGACTGATTCTCCACTCTTCCAACCTTGAACCACTGAAATCTTCCTGATTTCATCAAATTGAGCTTCTGATAAAAAGATAAATTCTTCCTTGAATCCGCGGACCGACTGTTGCTAACCTTGACTAAGTCATGATGCAAATTTTTGAAATTTGCAGAACAACAACTGAAATTTGCAGAATACATACTGTTTCTACAATGGTCTACCTTCAAAGGAAACTGATTTGAAAATGAAACTATTTGTAATGCTCTGCAATGTATCCATTTCCATTTAATAAAGTGTGCAAAGTATTCTCCATGTCTTGCAAATTAAACAAATGTTTTTTATAAGGTTTCTGAGTCTCATGTGTGAGGGGATGTTAATTAAATTTACTGTTTAACATATTAAATCAGAAATACACAGTAGATAAACTTCACCATAACATAGCACACTAACATGATGAGGTAGTTCACCCCTCTTAGGCTACATCTATCGGGTCCAAGGCTCTCAATGGGCATGTCCTTACTCTATTAAGTTGCTCAAATTGGTTATACAGTGAGAAATATGCCTAAACAGGGAAAACCAGCTGTGAAATTGAATTTAGAAGACAGAAACAAGCTAAAAATGGTTTTTGTTTCACCTCAAACAGTGAAGTATAGCCCAATCACTAGTACAAAATAGCTAATTAGTTACTAAAAAAATGACTAAAATTTGCATATAAACGAATATTTTTCAGTCGGTGACCAATAGTAGCTAATTTACAATATCTTATAACGCAACCAACTTTTAGTCATTTTTAGCTTAGTCATTAATTGGTTATCTCAATTTTGTTGTTGAGTAGTATATTTGGTCATTAATTTAATCACTGATTTGGTCATTAATTTAGTCATTAATTTGGTCATTGATTTAATCATTGATTTGGTCATTAATTGTCACAATTAATGACCAAATATACCACAAAATATATTACTATATAATCACCTGAGAAAACCAATTAATGACCAAAAAAGTATGACCAAAATGTTGGTCGTGTTATAAGATACTGTAAATTAGCTACTAATAGTCATATATATGCAAATTTTA
Organism: Pinus albicaulis; assembly: GCA_034641835.2. Lineage (NCBI taxonomy): Eukaryota > Viridiplantae > Streptophyta > Pinopsida > Pinales > Pinaceae > Pinus > Pinus albicaulis. The sequence goes on along the minus strand of CM076580.1, from coordinate 564,590,836 downwards.
GTCATTGCTTGAAACTAATTAATGACCAAAGAAATATGACTAAATTTTTTGTCGTGTTATAATATATTGTAAATTAGCTACTAATAGTCGTATATATGCAAAATTTAGTCATTATTTGTAATCACAAATTTAACATTTGTAGTGGTCATTTATCTTTTTGGTAGTTTCATATTCATTATATAAACGACTAATTTAGTAGTTTATATTCATTTCATTTACTTTCATTAATAATCATTATAAATTACTAATTTAGTCGTATATTTATTTTATTTGTGTTCATCATTAATCAATATAAAATACTAATTTAGTAGTTTTAAATTGATTTTATGTGTTCATTATTAATCAACATAAATTAATTTGTATATTTTAAAAAATATCATACAATGTGCATGTTCATCTAATATGAAAACATAAAGTTGCATATGTTAATTAAAATACTAAACAATATCAAGTGCAATTATAAATAATTTCAACAACAAATTATATTATATGAAATGTTAAAGTATTACAATGAAGTTCCAACTTAACATTGGTTGGACTACAATTTACACATGAAATGATGTTTCATCACTTCAAAACATTATCATTATGTTGCGAAGGCATTGCAGGTGAATTCACCAACTCTGAAGACCTGACCATCAGCATCTATATGTGTGTTTTATGCGAGATATTGGCTCTAAGGGTATCACTAGACTAGTTCTCCTTTCTTTTTTTGCATTTGTCACCACAATGTTATTTCTCTCCTCTTTCTTCAATTTCTGCTTCTTACCATAAATATTGAGTTCATTTTCTGAAAACAAAAGAAGATACAATGTAGAGTGTAAGACATAAATGACAATAAACACTATAATATACAGTGAATTTGACTATAAATAGTTTATCTGACATATACCTCAACATCAGCAATGTCAAAGCCATTTTTCCCCATACAAGTAAGAAACTCCAACAAATTTTCTTCAGTTGCGTGATAGTGGCAACTATAATGTGGCCATATGACCTGTATAAACAAAGAAAATAAAATGTCACCATATATAGAAAAGAACACCTTAGTAACTTAGTATTCAACCTTCAAGGAAAGCTTAAAAAGAATCATGTCAATTAAGTTATATGCTAAAAAGCTCAAGTTGTAGATAACTTGTGAAAACAAATAATATGAGGTGTGATGTTTAATGCTTGCAATTTTTTTCGCAAAAACATTTCATTTACTAGCGCATGAACTTGGTCAAGTATATAAACAAAATGTGCTCAAATAACAACATGAAAGTAAACTTTTCTGATATTCAAGAAAATATTTTAACACAAAATAGCTATAAGGATTCCAATAAATATCGTGTAATACTAATTTCATCTTCAAGTTTTGGTTGTTGTTTAAATGGAGATGATACCTGCAAGTATTTTCAATTTCACAGTTAAAAGACAAAACAAAATCAAAAGAAGCCTCCAAAATACAATTAAAAAATAAAGAGAGCATATCATGGAATGGAAATTGCAATTATAAAAAAATTGTTTACTTGTCCACTGATGGCATGTCTGGCATTCCTAAAACATTTTCTTGCCCAAAATAACCCTAAGGTTAAATAATTAGAACATTAAAAGACATATGAATTCATACTAGAAACATTTCCAAAGTTGATGGCGCATGTGCCCAAAAGATCTCTAACAACAAATGAATCATATCAAAGACGTGTTATGCATTGTCTCCCCATCCTGGTTCCAATCAGAGTTCCTGTAATCTGCCCACAACAGAGTCAAGTAACAATCACACGAAGACATTGACATTTGTTTTTATCCTTTATATCTATAAAATTTGATTCTAATTTGTTTCTTGAACATATTAATTCATATTTAAATCCTTCCTGACATATGAGAAGGTATCAATCATGTAGGATATTAGAAAAATCTACCTTAATGAGGTCCTCAAACAATTTCTATAATATCAATATTTTTCTTGTTGTGATACCTTGGGTAAAAAAAAGAACATATCTACAAAATAAAAATGCATATATTACTTATGTTAAAAATTTGTATATGGTGTATTCTTAGGCAGCTTTTCAAGATGTTCCTCTGTCTTTACCAAAGCGAATTGTAGCTTGGTTAAACTATGTATCCTTTGATTCAACATCAATTTTTGCAAGATAAATGTCACACATTATTCTTTCCCATTTCTTAACATGTTACATTTGATAAACTGAAAGACACATAAAACCAAGAGCAACCCCTTTTCTAACCAAAACAAACAAACAAACAGTGCCTCTAATAAAAATTCATTATAATATTAGAAAATGAAAAGAGAGCGGATATTTTTGTTGTTTGAATTTTCCTTTTTTTTTAATGAAAGTGCTAGAGCTTCAAGAACCAACAAAAGTGAGGGAAGTTGTAAATGTGAAAAAAATTATGTTGACCTAATTTGTAGACTTCTTCAAAATTATGTGAATGATGCCATTTTCGTATGTGGTAAATCTCATAATAAGAAATTGCCACATTGGATGTAGATATTAAATATAAAAACTTGTGGACTTGGCATGTATTCTAATAAATTATATTGCAATGACGACCATGGGCCTCCAAGGGTTATAGGTCCTTAGTATGTTAGTATTGATAATCAAAGAGAGATGGCAATGATAAGTATGGGTGGTCCTAGTTTGTATGGTGGATGTCTTCAAACCAAGGTTGTCATCTCAATGAACCTAGGTTCTGACATGGTAAACTTGGATTTGGTTTTCACCCAATTTCATTCCATCATACTTTTTCAAGACTCAAGAGGACATAATGTTCCTTCAACTTATAATAGGGTTTCTTTTGAGGTTATAGATAAATATTATCGAAAGAAAATGGATTTTTGGGCTCCAAGAGATATGGATATTTTAAATGATAACAATTATATGTTTATTTCCCTAGATTCAAATGTAGGGATACATTTTGTGGATTTTACTAATAGATAGAATGAGATAAATCCATGAGGAGAATCTATTGGTCATTGTGATTAGGGAAATACTTGGATATAAAAGGCTATTTAGGTTCAAATGAAAGATGGTGTTGATTCTTGTAGCTCCTCAGTTGTTGGTAGTTTTTAAGGTAGGAATTTTGGTTCTTCAAGGGTAGGGTCCTTCAACTTAATTGCATCTGCCTTGGTCCTATCACCCTTGGTATATACTGCATCTACACATTCCAGGCTGGCGCAAAACATTATCGCCTAGATAAGGACTCATCAAAGACCAGAGCGTCTAATTGCACGTATTGCACGTATTGCACGTATTGAAAGATTCGACCATTGTACCCCAATGACGAGTGTGCTGGTGTAGCTCTGCATCTAAATACTAGTTGGTGGGGATTGGTCCTAAGGCATGAATAAAATTATGCACCCATTCATACGAGGTTTTTTCATTCCATACTTCCATCCAGATAGGCAAGTGCTTGCGTGGATCCCCTCAATCCAAGAAGAGTTCCATGGGTGGGTTGACTAGAGGATCGAATCGTAGGATCATCATTTTTCGGCATTCCTCCCAGTCCTAAAAAAGCTTCCTTATGAGTTTCCCACCACAACGCAGGGGTCGCGTGCATAGCCAAGTCGAGGGCCCAAAAACTCCATTCTTCAAGGAAATCCACTTCAAATGCTTTAAGAAAGTCATTAATACTACAAGAACCATAAGAGTAGGGTAGTTCTCTTACCTCTGAGGAGATGCATCAGAAGCTATTTGTGATCTTAAGGTAGCGCAACGCAGATACATTATGCAACCAGTTCTGTTAATTTTCTATATCTCCATCTGAGTCTAAGAGGCATTCGTTGTCTTTTTCCCAACATATCATGCCATCAGTCGTGGGGTTGATCCAATCGTCATCCCGTGCAGTCAGTTTGTAAATGTGATCAACATCCTCCTCCTCACGCACTGGTTCAGTATATCATTCACCTTCTGCTGGATCTAGGGGGAATATTACCCGTGTACCCTCATTTTCAAAGATCGTACTTCTCCTTTTCAAATTGATGATACCTTCCATCTCAATAGCCCAGTCCAACCTTAAGAGCACGGGGTAAGGGTCCGCGTCATCCATAATTTGGATTACTTCAAAATCCGGATAGACTCTAACTCCTACAATGTCCACCGCAACCTTCAGCGATCATCCTAGTGGAATGATATTTTGTTGATTAGTCATCCACAACTGAATATTGGACCATTCCAACTTAGGTTCTCCCATCCTTTTCCGATCGGCTACAGTGCCCCCTAGGCACCATTTTTCTTCACTATTTCCGACAGTATACACCCCTGCCAAAGTTGAAGAAGTTTATGCATTTCCTCTCTAGGCTCCCGGGAACCAAAAAGAAAAGTGATTGTTCTTTCACCGCAGTAATTTTCCATTAAAAAGCTAAAAATAATAAGATCATGTGGCTCTGAGCCAGCACAGAAACGGGAAGGTCCAAGGTTCAATTCTTCAGACGTCCATAGTATTCCGCTGAAAGAGGGAAGGGGATCTCGAAATTCTGATAATTTTGAAAGTGCTAAGTTTGATTCCCGGGGCCATAAATAAGTGTTGCGAATTTGTGGCTCTGTTGTTTATGAGGTTGTTGTCAACATCACTCTTTTGGACAGCTGGCAAGAATTTCATATGTGATATTGTCACGTTGTACAGACGCATATTGTTGAAGGGTTTGGTGTCGCTGAATGCTTGGGGGCAGAGAGGTTGACTCAAGAAGATTTACTTTCAGTGCCGTCAATTAAGGAAAATAAATTTGAAACTTGGATCCTCAATTTGCACTGCTATAAAATTTCATTGTTCAGAACACCCAAAGATTCCTTTTGGGCATGGCTTGGAAGGAGAGTTGAAAATCTATGTAGAATTTAAATGAAAGGAATGATAACAAGGTTCCTGGAATATCTACCGAGTTGGATTGATATGGTGATTGTGTTATAATGTCAGTACCAACCATGAGGAGATAAAAAGAGAGCATGTGGCCAGGAACTGTTCTCCTAGTATTACATATGCAGGGAACGAGAAGACAGGGATCTCTGAAAAAACATGCAAGGTTCCCCCAATATAAGAAGTTGAAAAATTAAATATTACTAAGACGAAAAACATTGTAGTGGATAGTGACAAAAATAATCTCTGCATTAAAAAGATTAAATGCACGTAGGTACAGACAATCTATGTCAGCAAAGTTTAAGGTTATCATAAGGGAACCAAAAGAAGGAGAAAGCACAAAGAATCAAGTAAGTGATGCTTCCACTGTCATTGATAGAAGTGAAATAAGCAATAAGAATATAGAAATTGATGAGCATGTGACACTGCAACTAGAGTCGCTGGACAATGATGGAAGATTGCGAGATTTGGAAAAAAACACGGAAAGTGGGCTAGGTGTTTCAGGACAAGATGGTGCAGATAATATTTTGACTATGTTTCAGAAATGTAGCGAATAGAAGGAATTCACTCGAATAAATAGAAATTAAAAGCATCAAGCTGAATTGCCGTAGGATTATGTGCATACTCTAACAACTTTCAAATCCCCAGCTAAAGTTGTTGGTGCTCACAATCAAACTTCAGGGCTTCACGTCACTAAATTAGAAGGTCTGGAGGACCAACAAGAGGTTGAGAATGGTCAACATAAAAAAGAGCAAGTTTGCAGAAGCAGTAGGATTCATAACAAGAAATATATACAACAAGATTTAGCTAAAGAGAGTTACTCAACGCTTGAGAGAAGATCTTGGAAAATGTACAAGTTTAAAGTTTTGGAGGACACAAATGGCACTAGTACCGATGATGATGTTCAAACTGGAGGTTTCACAGATGTTGTTAGAGACCATGAAATAAATTTGACAGGTCTAAAGGTTTCAAGAAAAGGACAACATGATGTTGTACAGAATCTGGTTAAAGGATGTATCCAATATATAACTAGCAGTCAAGAAGGTGGTTCATGTGAATTTCTTGAAGAAATGTTTGGAGAAAAGAGTTATAAAAAGAAGAGAAAAAGGAGCATATGCAAGAAAGGAGATGTCGACAGGGACAAGAAAGAAGGCAATCTACTTGATGATTCTGGCATGGATCTTGTTGATTTTTTTCCTATTGGGGACAAAGGTGAAATGCAGTAGCATGGGATGAGTGAGGATCAACATACCAAGGAATGGGCACAATGTATCAAATGCAAAAAGTGGAAGAGGATAGAGAATATTCAAGTATGTAGGCAATCTTGGTATTGTGATGACAATGCATGTCATGGTTTTAATGCTACTTTTGTTGCTTCATAGGAGTAAACTAAATAGGGTCGTTCTGATTCTTGCGTGCACATTGAACCAAATACAAATGTTGATGACCATGTGGAATCACGTGCTTTTTTTCAAAGAAATGAATCTTCTACGTCTAATATATGTGGAAATGTAGGAGTAGGGCAAGAATCTGATAATGGAGATTATGAGTCAGATGAGAATAACATAAGCAATTATTTGGAACCAAATATGATTGTTTGGGCTGAGATAGAAAAGGGAAAATGGTGGCCTGCTTTCACTGTGCTAAAGTCTGATAGTATGCAGAAAAAAATTTCGTCTACACATGATTGGTTGGCATTAACTCAGCTCATTTACTCTGTGGATTCAAGGGAGGAACCCAAATTTATTAAGGCAAGGTCTTTTCGTATGTTTTGGGAGAATTATGAAGAAATTAAAAATATCTGTAAATATAAGAAATTTTTAGATGTTGTTACCAAAACTCAAGGGCTTGTATCATAATTGCTTGCCAAAGGACCCACCTCCATACGTTCCGGCACACCTTGCAAAGAAGCTATTTGGAGTCATTAGGACAAGTTGAGGAACCATTTAGTTCTCTACAGGAGGAAAAAGCTATTGTAAATTTAGATAAATATGGAGGAGATGACTCTACTGTAACTCAAAATGGGGCAAAAAGGTTGAGCAAGAATGTTCCAGGGTTTGACAACATGGATCGCTTTTATGGGATTATGAAGATGAGGACATTGACCTTAAGAGAATGGTTGGTGGAACAGAGGTAAGGTGAGAACAGCTAACATTGAGGAATCATCTACTATGCATATAAGTGGTTCGTTGCGAAGTCTTCTACAAATTTCGTAATAATGTGTGCCAAGTCTCGTAAAGAAGGTGGGGAGCCGTCGTGGTTGTGATGGTGTTACACCAAAAACTATCACTCGAGTTCAACGTCGTCACTCCCTCATTAACACTCATACATACCTCCTTTGCAAGTCTTACAACCTTTACTCCTCATTTAAAACCCTAAAACAGGAGGAAAAACCCTAAAAATCTCTGAAACTTTGGGTACGCAGGTAACATGAGGCCTACATGCGTTCCTAGCTTGGGTACGTAGGTAATACACTGCTTACCTGCATTCTAGAATATAGTTTCCCTTTGAAATGCCTACGTACCCTCCTCAAAGTCAAAAAGGCGAGAAATTAAAGTCAAAAAAGTGGTTTGAGGTCAATTCTGGAAGGTTCTAGATGAGAATTTTTGGGGATGAGTACGCTTTGATAAGGTGCATGTATCCCTCACCTTAAGGAACTAATCCCTTGATGTGAGGAGTCTATCCCTTTGAAGGAGGATTCTATCCCTTCAAAGGTGGAATCTTAACCTCCTCATCTACTCTATAAAAGGAGGCATTGGGTAGCCTCAAATGGTTAGATTTTGGAGATTGAGAATTGGAGTTCAAGCTTTATGTGTGATTGAGTTGAAGTGCTGTTGAGATTTAGACTTCTTTCTGCTGAGCTTTTGAGAGGAAAGATCACATACCTCTTTGTGCTCCTGGAGGAAGAGTGAAAGACTTATCAAAGTAGAGGAGACTCCTGCTTCGGACCCTGGGAAGGCCTTTCAAACATCAAGGCTAAGGTTGTAAGGTTCTTCTGTTATTTTAAGATTAATACAATCAAGTTTTGTTTTTCTCAATAAATTGTCATTCGATTGTTTATTTCAATAAGCTGTCGTTTGATCATTTATTTCATAGATTCCTTGATCACTATGATAGGTATGTTTTATAATTATTTTTTATACAAGTGCTATTTAATATTTGCTTGTTTGTGATTGCAGGTTGACAAAATATGGCACTTTCTTGCGACGAAAGAACTCTTGTTGCGACGAAAGGATTATTGTTGCGACAAAAGAACTCTTGTTGCAACGGAAGGATTTTGATGCGACGGAAGCACTACGACCGCAAATAAGCATTTGGATCTAAGGTAGGATCGACACCTTCATAGCATTTATTTGTAAAACAAATATATTTAGAGAAAGACAAACTTAGTTGTTCGTTTGTTGCTAGATTGTCTTCTGACACTAGGGAGATCGGTCTTGTCCGCAAGAACGATTTATCCGGCCAACAAATTGGCGACTCCGTTGGGGAAAGAACTTGTTGTTTTTGGTTCTCTTTTATTTTGATTTGAGGAAAAGTTTTTCCTGGTTTTTGATTGATGGATATCTGCCTGGGTAGCTTAGGTTTTCTCTATTTTTGAAAATTTTGAAATCTTTTAAGTTTTTCTTGAACTTTTCTTGGGACCGCACTTTGTTCTTTTGCACAGTGCGGGCAGTTTCGCACTTTCCTTGAGTTAACAGTGCGTGACCACACCTGTTACTTCTGGAAGCCTGCGGACCCTGTTAAAATTTTGGAAAAACTTTAGATTTATTTTTTCTATTTTAGTTTAGATTTGATTTAGGATTCTTAGCATCTACCCAGATCTGTATTTTTCTGTCAAAAAAATCTTGTTTCTGAATTTCTTTCAGCAATTTTTCATCTCATCAATCTCCATTAAGTTAATTGGGTGTTTTGAGTCTCTTTTTTGAGAAATTCTTAATTTGATTTCCTTTGGTCATTACTTGGAGGTTTGTCTCAGTCTTTTCACAATTTTGCATCTTTTTGCTTTTGTTTTTGCAAAAAAAATTCCCCCTCATTCGCCGGGGGGGGCTAAATTGTGTATGAGTGTTAATCGCCTTTGAGTATTTTTATTTTTGATCTTTGGAACTCTCACCCGATTTTCTTGACTTCCACTTGATTGGTTCTTAGATTACGTTAGAATCATCTTGTGTTTGAGAATTCTCTTGCATAGATCACATTTGCATAATTAGAATTCTCATTTTCAGAATATGAATGAAAAATGTGCATAGATTACATTTGCATACTTTTCAAGTGAATTGTGCATAGATTACAACTACATAGTTTACATTCTGAAAAATAAATCATAGATTTAGATTAGTTTTCTTCGATTTGAATTTAGATGTTTTTATGCTTGTTTTAAAAACACCAAAATAAAAAAAACTATTTTGGAATTGATTTGCATTAGTTTTTCTTGATGAAATTAGTGCATTAGAGAATTTTTTATATTTTCTCTTATTTATCAATCTTTGCATTATTGGAAGTGAATGGAAACTCTCTCCTTACTTTAGTTAGGATTCATCGAATTGAAAAGATTACATTATCATATTCGATTGCATTCAGTTTTGGGTCGGGTCATAACACCATTGGTTTCATATCCATTTACCATTTTGAGTAATAACAGCCTAAATAACACAACGCTTAATTAAAATTCATCTAGTAATTTTTACATTTTTAGGGATCTTTCCACCAATCTAGCTCAGGATTAGTGCTTTGGAATAGGTTGTAGTTAACTTTCCAAAGAAACTAAAACAAATAAGTAGATAAATCTTGCGGTAGGAAATAAATCCAATTGTAATTGGTACATTCTGGGAGGCTTCTCTTAAAGGAGTTAATCACGAGATCATGTCTGAACCTTTGAGACAATCAATTTTGTTTCATTGGGAAAGATAGAAGATCTGCGCGCATTACAAACGGTAAACCTCGGATTAACCTTTTTCGAGGAGTTTCGGGTCACTTGTCGATAAACCTCGGATTAATCATGTCGAGGAGCCTTCAAGGGGATTGAGCTTTGTTACTCTGCCCTTGCGCGTGGAATCAGATCGTAGACTATTACCCCAGTTGTATTTGTTACTGTTGGTAACCTTAGTGTCCATAAACTTAAGATTATTTCCTAAGGTGACAGTGAAGGAAAGGTCTCACTGTACCTGGAGGAGACGTCGACTAGACTCACTTGGACTCTCTGGGGGGTTCTCTTCACTCGAGATCATTTTGTGAAGAAACTTGTGCCAGTCTGTTTCATTAAGCAGGTTGTCGGGGTAATTGTTCCAACCGCCCTTTCTGTATTAAATTCTACAATGTTGGATTTCATCACCAACTAGTGTTTTTAGTACGAGAAGTTACTGTTTGTGTGTGGTTTGACTCCTAGATTTGATAACGTGTGTTAATTTGTTTGTTTTTACTTTTAGAGACCATAGGTGTGAATTTTAATTGTTAGGTGTGAATTGTTAATTGTTAATTTTAGTTTTAATTTGTTAATAAAATTCACTGAAGTTGAATATAATGGCAACTGTTCCGGAATTTACCAAGCAAGGAACCCCTCTTAACGATAATCATAGTACTTTTCCTTGCTTTGGAAATGTTGGTTCTCCTTATATGGCTACTTTGTCATTACCTGTATTTACAATAGGTTTACCGATATGGTTATTTTCAACTTCGTTGGCCCCAAATACTCCAATTGTTCCACCTCAACCGGATGCTTCACCTCAACAGAGTTCACCATCTCAACATCACCAACCTTCTGTTGACCCTTTACCTTCTTCGCCTAATATTTCTTCTTCCATTTCTTCCTCTTCACTTGGTAAAAGCCTTGACGCTAGTAACCAGGTGGCTAAGAAGAAGAAGAAAGGGAAGAAGAAGAAGAAGAAGAAGCAAGATAAGAAAGAATTCAACCAACCAACCATGGTTGTAAGTGTTAGTTGTGTTGAGGAAACCTCCAACATGCATCGTAAACCCAAATACCCTTGTAGGCTTTGTAAGGGTGACCACTTCCTTATCAATTGTCCTGGTATTCCAAAGGTCTTGGAAGTATGGTTAGAAAAATCTCACCAACTTTCCATTGATCCATCAACCAGTGATAGTCAGGTTCCTGGGAAAAAGGGTAAAGTTAGGTTTCCTTGTAAGTTATGCAAAGGGAGTCATCAAACTCACATTTAACCTCACATGGATGAAGCCTCAAAATTATTGGAAAACCTTACTGTTCCATAGCAAGAATTTCCAACTGGTTACCGTAAAATTTCTCCCAACCTACCGTCAACTAATGGAGCGATTGATCTAGTTTCAAGTACAGTCGATCCCACTCTTCCATTGGAGAGTGAAATTCATATCACTCAGGTTGATGATCCATTAGTTGCTCAAGTGGTCGGTTTTATTTCACATTCGGCTGATCCCATTCTCCCCATAGAGAGTGAACTTCATATTTCTCAGGTTCTTTTTGTTACATCAGATTCTTCTACGCCGGGGGGCATTTCACCTGTTTCTACAGAACCCCCTCCAAGTAATGAAGTCTTTTCCTTTGATTGGAATAGACTGACAGAACCTCGTCTTCCTTCCTCCATCCCTTTCCAAATCATTGTGAAGTTTGGTGGTAGGGACATACACCGCACACAGGTAGATGAAGGTGCTTCTATTAGTATTTTATCCTCAACTACTTGGAAAGCTTTGGGTTCCCCTCAGCTTGTGCCTATTACGCAGAATATAAAAGCTTTCAACAGAACCATTAGTGAACCTTTAGGGATCCTTCCTAAGTTTTCTATTACTTTGGAAGGTAAAAATGTCTGTATTGATCTTATGGTAGTTCGAGGCCCCCTGGATTTCAATTTACTCCTTGGTCGAGACTATGTCTATGCAATGAAAGCTGTAGTCTCGACACTCTTTCGCGTGATGTCTTTCCCTCATAATGGGAATATTGTGACTGTAGACCAGCTTTCGTTCCCTAGTCTTGATTCGACTACCAATAATCCGACATACCTGAATGTTCCTCATACGAAAGTGGTATCTACCCCGCCATGGGTTAATTATGTGGCAACTAGTCCCATGTTTTTAGTTACCGATGAAAACGAGCCTCTCACTGTTTGCTCATCTTCCTTCGACTTAGATCCAGTAATTGACATGGAAAACTCTATGGGATTATTTGAAAGCGATGTTCTTATCCCTTTTGAGTCCCTTGACATGTGTTCCTTCCAGAGAACTATTCTTCCTTCTGATGAAGACCTCTTGGAAGCCATGATCAAGGTGTGTCCATTGACATGTGTTTCTTCCAGTTGGAAGCCATGATCGAGTTGGTCTGAGGAGAGTTCCTGTTAATGTGTCAACCTCGTTAAAAAATGAATCAGTAAGTCTAAGGAAAGTTCCTGTTACTGAGTCAACCTCTTTAAAAAATGAATCAGGTATGAGGATAGTTCTTTTCCTGTGTCAACCTCATTAAAAAATAAATCAATAGGTAGATTGTAGAGAGTAGGTTAATAAATTAGAAATAAGTAGTTTCTGAGGATGGTTCCTGTTACTGAGTCAACCTCATTAAAAAATGAATCAAGTATGAGGACAGTTCTTTTCCTGTATCAACCTCGTTAAAAAATGAATAAGTTGGGCTGAGGATAGTTCCTTTTACTGTGTAAACCTTGTTAAAAAATGAATTAGTGAGTCTGAGGATAGTTCCTTTTACTGTGTCAACCTCGTTAAAAAATGAAACAAGTTGGTCTAAGGAGAGTTCCTTTTACTGTGTCAACCTCATTTAAAAATGAATAAGTAAGTCTGAGGAAAGTTCCTGTTACTGAGTCAACCTCTTTAAAAAATGAATCAGGTATGAGGATAGTTCTTTTCCTGTGTCAACCTCATTAAAAAATGAATCAGTAGGTAGATTGTAGAGAGTAGATTAATAAATTAGAAATAAGTAGTTTCTGAGGATGGTTCCTGTTACTGAGTCAACCTCATTAAAAAATGAATCAGGTATGAGGACAGTTCTTTTCTTGTGTCAACCTCGTTAAAAAATGAATTAGTTGGTTTGAGGATAGTGCCTGTTACTGAGTCAACCTCGTTAAAAAATGAATCAGGTATGAGGACAGTTCTTTTCCTGTGTCAACCTCGTTAAAAAATGAATCAGTAGGTTATATAGGTAGATTATAGAGAGTAAATCTGAGGATGGTTCCTGTTATTGAGTCAACATCGTTAAAAATGAATCAGTGTATCAAGAAGAAATTTACTTTTACTGTGTCAACCTCGTTAAAAATGAAACACGTTGCCATGAGCATAGTGCTTTTCCTGTGTCAAACTCGTTGAAAAATGAAACAAATCCTCCCCTAATTGAGTCGAGTCTTTGACTAGATCTCATAAATGTTAAGTCATATTTAGGTTACTTATTTCAGTTTTTGCATAATTTTCTTACAGTTTTAGGTCGGGTCTTTCATTTGATCTCGTAAATGAACCTTCATTCCATCCAGCTATTAATTACCAACAGTGTACTTAGTTGAATAAAATGAAGCTGGGGGGCATGCGCTCTAGCAGTTACGCTTAGGGGGCATCAAGCACATTTTTCTCTTTGTTTCAAGCTTGTATAAAAATGAAACCACTCTGAAGCATAGTTTTTCTCTGTTTCAAGCTTTTGTAAAAATGAAACCTATCTTGAGTCAATTTCGGTTATTTTCAAGACTTGTTAAACTCATGAAAATCCCGAGATTATTTTGCTATCTTTCATTCTCATAAAACACATGAAAATTCCGAGTTCTTTCTGTCTTTTCCTTCTCGTAAATTAAATTGAAAGTCAGCCACAGGAGTACATTTTTATCCCTTTTTCGAACTCGTTAAAACTTACGAATAAGTGAAAACCATGAGTACATTTTTCTCCATTTTTTCGAACTCGTTAAAACTTACGAAAAAGCAAAATCTTGAGTTCTATTTTAAGCCCTTTTCAGACTCTCTAAAAATGAAAAGATTGCCGAGCACTTGATTATTCGAACTCATTAAAATAAATGAATGATCGTCCCTTCAGTACAAGTTTACCCCTTTTACGGACTGAAATGGACTATTTACGAAAAAGGTATACGTTGACTAATTACGGTCAATAGAGTTCTCTCCCGCATTATTTTATCCTTTTTCAGGCTCGAGAGACAAAATTTACGAAAAATTGCACCCATGGAGTTTTCTTAAGTTTTTCTTTTGACTCCCTAAAATTGAAAAACACCGAGTTTCTCCTATACTGGACTCGTTAAAATTTAACAGTAAAGGACCTGTTCAATTTTAAACAGGAACGAACCACTCCTTCTTAAGGTTCGAATCTTAAACTAAGTTGGACTCATCCGAAGGATGAGCTTATAAACAAGCAAATGTTATCCTCCTCAAGCTTGTCAAAAATAAAGAGGTACTTGCCAGAAATGGTGGGGGAAAAGAGAGAAAAACGAACCTGTTTGTTACATTTTGATTATTCGGAAAACCGTTAACCACTCTTGAACATGACACTTTTGTTCACCTGGGTTGGGAAAATCCTTTGCCTAATAGTTAATCAAACCATATTGAAAGTCTTCAGCCGGTTTCTGGGTATTAGCTTTGGGTCAATTGTCACCAAGCCATCTGCAGTGTCGTTATGTGTTCAAGAGGACAGTTCAAACAAACCATTCATTTGCGAAATATTTGTCTTCCATTTTGACCATCCCTGAGTCAGTCCTTGCCAATATATTTTCAAAACTTGATCTATGATTTCGTGTTGTGGGCTTGCCTACGACGGATCACTTTCTATCGACGATAGCTCATTATCTAGGAAGTTGATCTAGAAATCGTCAGTACCTTGAAATCTGCATGCCTCAATGGCAGGTTTCTCGCCTTCGACGACAGGTTGCATCATTGACCTTCGATCAAATGATTCCGTGACATGTTCGACTTCAGCTCATTCATTCACATTTCATGGATTGTACTGAGTACTTTGAGAGCCATTGACATTACCGGTGGTTACTCTCACACTTGTTAACAGTTTACACTATTGATTGGTAATCAAGTGGTTTCTACATGTTCGAATTCAACACATTTATTCACATGGATAGAATCTTACTGGTTCGAGAAACGGAAATCAAGACCCTGGATCTAGTTTCTACCATCTAGGCTGCAAGGAATTTTATTATTATACAGTAGACTATTCATTACAGATGGTTGCGCCCATGCTATGTCTACATTATTGATGTAATATTAAAATTATTTTTGTATCAAAACAATTTTAGTTATTTTTTGATCTGAGTATGGGAATGCTTACCTCAACGATGATATGATTACATATATATATTTTGCATTGAATGTTTTTATAGGTTCCGACTGGGGTGTCCACAGGATGATCCTTGAAATGATAAAGTACTTCACTCTTCATATATGACAGACTTCATCTTCATCTGTTCCAGACTTCACACTTTAGGGGCAATCTGTTACACTAAAAACTATCACCTTGACATTCTGCTGACTATATGAGCTCATTAACACTCATACATGCCTCCTCTACAAGTCTTACAACCTTTACTCCTCATGTCAAGCCTTAAAACAGGAGGAAAAACCCTAAAAATATCTGAAACTTTGGGTACGCAGGTAACATGAAGCATGCCTGCGTTCCTAGCTTGGGTACGCAGGTAATACACTGCTTACCTGCGTTCTAGAATGCATTTTTCCTTTGAAATGCCTGCGTACCCTCCTCAAAGTCAAAAAGGCAAGAAAGTAAATTCAAAAAAGTGGTTTGAGGTCAATTCTAGAAGGTTATAGATGATAATTTTTGGGGATGAGTACGCTTTGATAAGGTGCATGTATTCCACACCTTAAGGAACTAATCCCTTGATGTGAGGAGCCTATCTCTTTGAAGGAGGATTCTATCCCTACAAAGGTGGAATCCTAACCTCCTCATCTGCTCTATAAAAGGAGGCATTGGGTAGCCTCAAATGGTTAGATTTTGGAGATTGAGAATTGGAGTTCAAGCTTTATGTGTGATTGAGTTGAAGTGTTGTTGAGATTTAGACTTCTTTCTGCTGAGCTTTTGAGAGGAAAGATCACATACCTCTTTATGCTCCTGGAGGAAGAGTGCAAGACTTATCAAAGTAGAGGAGACTCCTGCTTCGGACCTCGGGAAGGCCTTTCAAACATCAAGGCTAAGGTTGTAAGGTTCTTATGTTATTTTAATATTAATACAATCAAGTTTTGTTTTTCTAAATAAATTGTCGTTTGATTTTTTATTTTAATAAGCTGTTGTTTGATCGTTTATTTCATAGATTCCTTGATCACTATGATAGGTATGTTTTATAATTATTTGTTATACAGGTGCTATTTAATATTTGCTTGTTTGTGATTGCAGGTTGACAAAAGACAATACTTTCTTGCGACGAAAGAACTCTTGTTGTGACGGAAGGATTATTGTTGTGACGAAAGAACTCTTGTTGCGACGAAAGGATTATTATTGCAACAGAAGAACTACTGTTGCAATGGAAGAACTACGGTTACAAATAAGCATTTGGATCTAAGGTAGGATCGACACCTTTATAGCATTTATTTGTAAAATGAATATATTTAGAGAAAGACAAAATTTGTTGTTCGTTTGTTGCTAGATTGTCTTCTGACACTAGGGAGATCTATCTTGTCCGCAAGATCTATTTATCCAGGAAACAGATGGAAAAGACTGCCTCATAACTTACCATATAGGTTTCCTTGACCCACCCTTGGTTCAAGTTCCTCCTGGTGACTGGTACTACCCAACTTGTACTTACATGAGAATATCATGTGGTGTACACTCTACCTGCAAAGGAGTCGAATCAATATGGGACGTCAAGCATGTTGAACCTGAACAATTTGCTGAATTGGATGCCTTTGTGGAAAAAGAAAGAGAAAGTGAACAAAATTTTTGAGAGCGAATATGGTGTTCATCCTATTATAGGTTTTTCAAAGTCGGCTTCAACTTAAAGAGATCATGATGAGCTAAAATGAAAAATATTGTTTAAATCTAATAATGCTGGAGATTGTGAAATTACTGTGAAGACTGCATACCAAGTGAAATTAGATAAAGTAGTAGGATGACTCAAGAAAAAACAAAGGATATATTTTTTTAAGTATAGAGGACTCTCCCATCTTCATAATTTTTGGGTCAGTGAAATTTTGCTTGTCAAGGAAGCTCCCAAGCAGCTGGCTAATTTCAATAAAAAAATGCAACAAGGAAAGGCTCTAAAATGGAACTCTGAATGGGCTGAACCACAATGGCTTATTCATAAGAGAGCACTGATATTTCCTAAGCATCTTGATAAAGAGTGCATAGATGAAATGAGTGAATTGGGCTGGAAAGAATGGTTCGTCAAATGGAAAGGGTTAGGCTACGATCAATGTACATGGGAGGTAGAAGATATAGTTTTCTTAACCTAAATTCAACTAAGGAACTAATGAAAGCATATGAAATTCGCTATGATGGGGCACACGAGCGAGCTAGTCCTACTAAAGCAGTTAAGGAAAAAGAGTTGCAGAATAGTCTCTTTTCAAGGTTGAAAAGACCTCCAAACTGGATGAAAGGGCTACTAGATTCTTCTCTTCTTAGATCTTTCAATAAACTTTGAGAGTTCTGGAAAAACCACAAGAATGATCTTTTCATCGATGAAGTTAATTAGGAATGCATTGCAACAATGATTGCCTTTATCCTATCCTTAATCAAGTATTTTCACATAAACAAACCTATTGTCATTATCACATCAACTGCTGGAATATATAGCTCGGAGTCAGAATTTTTGAGGTGGGCTTCTTCTATAAATATGGTGGCTTATTGTTGTAATAGAGATTCAAGAGATATTATCTGGAAGCTTGAATTTTCAGAAGAAAGTGGATGTGTGCTTGTTCATATTGTCTTATCAACCTCTGATGTTGTCACCACGGATCTGGACTCTAATATGCCTTGATTGGGAAGCAGTGATTGTAGATGAAGGGAAATGCCTTAAACTTTCAAACATTTTCCAGCATTTGGAGCAACTACCTACTGATTTTCAACTTGCGCTTTTCCATGAGAAGTTGAAGGATAATGCCCCTGACGTTTCTCATTTTCTTGCCTTCCTCGATACTGAAAAAGAGAGTCAACATGTTGATGAGTTTGAAGAGAAACAACATAACAATAGTGAACATCTTGATTTATTGAAGAGCAAGTTGTCAGAAAACATTATATATGAACGAAAATCAGACCCTTTGATGAGTGCCAATTTCAAAGAGTATTGGGTTCCTGTAGACCTAGCATATGTACAGGTGAAGCAGTACTGCAACATTTTTATGACAAATATAGATTTTTTGTGTTCAGTGGTGAAGAAAAATTATTTTGGAGCTCTCAAAGACATCCTTCTTTCATTAAGGAAGTGTTGCAATAATCCTTATCTTATGGATGGTTCATTGCAAAGTTTGCATCGAAAGGTCCTTTCAGAATTTGAATTACTTGATGTTGATATAAATTATAGCAACAAGTTGCAACTGTTGGACACTATATTATCAGAGCTAAGGCTAGAAGGCCAAAGGGTGTTGATTCTTTTCTAGATGGTTGAATGATCTGGGCCAATTTCCATTGGTGATATTCTGGATGATCATATCAGGCAACATTTTGGGATTGAATCCTATGAGTGTATTGATGGTTGCTAACATGCTACCAAGAAACATGCAGTGTTGCAGAAGTTTAATAGTAAGGATTATGGGCGATTTGTGTTTTTACTCAAAAAATGTGCTTGTGGAACAAGCATAAAGCTTTTTCAATTGACACTGTAATAATATTTGACAGTGACTGGAACCCAATCAATGACTTACAGGCCTTACAGAAGATACATATTGATAACCAAGTTGAGTACTTGAAAATATTTGTGTTCTATTGCCCATATACAGTGGAGGAGAGAGTCTCGATTTATTCCAAGGAAGACTATTTACTAGATAACAATTTGGAAAATTTCCGTACAACAGATTTCCATTTTCTCCTTAGTTGGGGTGTTGCACATCTTTTTGAGAAGTATGAGAAGCTTCATGATGTGAATGATCTTTATTTAAATTGACATATATTTCTAGAAATGAAAACTTGAAGTCTTTATCTCAAGACATGTTAACATGTGCATTTGACATATCTGAGATTGATAATATGCCAGAGAATGGTATTAATGCAAAAGTACCATGGGAAGGTAGGTATGGAAAAGGTGTCCTGCTACTTGGAAAGTCAGACGGTCAATTGACAACAGAGAAGATACTTACTAATATTTTCTAGAAAAAGTTACTAAAAGGAAGGTGTATAAAAAAACATGGTAATACTACACAGATGGAGAGACCAAGAAGAAAGGTGTAGTACTATGAAGGATAACCCAATAAATCAGTGTCTCATTCTGATGATGTAGAATCAAAAAAGAAGCGAAGACATGTATGTGGAACACTTGATCCAATATCAATATCCTCCTGGCTTAAGGATGCAAAAAATTCAGTGGCTAGTGAAAAGGAAATAACTGAAAACAACATTCAGTTGCATGTAGATGGTGCCAAACAAACATCCAATGAATCTGTAAAAGATGATTGGGGAATTTTTTCCCATCCCAGAAGAAGAATGATCTGAGGCAAGATATTATCACAATTCCCAGGAAAAAAAACCATGAGACAGAAACAAAACCCTGAGACTGGTTATTTACGTAATTATTCTGAGGCAAATTAATCTGAATTTTTTTAGCATCAAAGGAGGCTAATACTAGCCAACCCCCTTCCTCAGGCTACTCGGGGATTATTTGTGCTCTGCAATAGGTCTTAACTTATGAAGAAATTTCCTACTCGTATATAGAGCTCAGAGTGGCTATTTGAGGCAAGTATAGAGGAATTGATTTAGGATCAAAGCAGATCCAAGACTCTCTAATACGATGCAGTGGTCTTTGATAGATTCTCAGAGAATTTTTTGAAGGAACTCCAAGGAAGAAAAATATTTTTATCCTTCATCTTGACCCCTAAAATCATTCAGATATTAGCCCTGATCAGAATTCACAAAGGTTTATTTAGGTCTATGGATTTCTGGTTAGAATACAACTTTTTACGAAATTATACTGCAACTGTTTGAAACTATACTAAACTATTAAATATGGAGAATATAGTGGTACTATGATTTTTTTTTGCATGGTTGAACTATCATATTTTTTACTTTAATGTTCAGATATAAATGTTATTTACTGAAGAATTCATTCATTTGTATTGGATGAATCTTGGTGTCATTTTCCGAAAAATAATTTGTTGAAATCCTAAGGTAAAAGTTTCCCTAGGATCTTAGAAAAACAAGCAAATCAAATTTACCAAGTAAAAATAAAGATCATGATCTGCAATAGCTATTGTAAAGCTTTAACCTACTAATTATTCTTCAATCCTATAGTATTGAGCATGTGATGCCAACTTCATCCCATAAAATTCCTCCTTCAATTTGCATACATGGATCTCTCACCCATGCACCTGAAAGCCTCTCAATTGATTGATGTATATTGCCTCCTCGATTAGACCATTGAGAAACAATGTTTTTACATCCATTTGATATAAATGCCAACCAAAAATTGATGCTAAAGATATGATGAACCTGATGCAAGTACACTAGCAACTAGAGTAAATCCTAAAGGTGTCCTCATAGTCAACTCCTCTTTAGAGAATAGTCTCATTGTGAAATGAACCATAGTAAATTTTTACGGTATCTACTGCAAGCTTCACCTCAAAATCAAAAACTTCCCCACTTGTGTTGGCACAATCTCCCAAAAAATGTTCTTCATTATAGAGTTGTGATTGATCTATATTTCCTCCTTGATTAGACCATTAAGAAACAATAGTCTTACATCCATTTGATATCAATGCCAACCAAGAATTGATGCTAAAGAAATTAACGAACCTGATGCAAGTACACTAGCAGCTAGAGTAAATGTGTCCTTATAGTCAACTCCTCTCTAGAGAATACTCTCACTATGAACTGAACCTTTGTACTTTTTTATCTGCTGCAAGCTTCACCTCAAACATCCACCTAGAATAAATCACAAACTGCCCCACTTGTGTTGGCACAATCTCCCAAACATCATTCTTTAGTATAGATTTGTCCACGTCCACCACAACATTCTGTCATAACTACTAGCCAACTACCTCCCCGTAACTAAAGGCTCTACAAAAACGATGGAAGACATCGGTGAAACATAATTCAATTTTTTTTTAGAAATATAACTCACTACAAAGGATGGCTTTGGAGATCCAACATGCTCCTATGCATCCTACTATGTTTAGTACCACCTAGGCTGCCTTGTTGAACCAAAAAGTACTAAAGCACCACTTCCACCTCCAAAACCTTGCTAATCATTGTTGGGTGCAGGAATTACACTTAAGTAAAAATCCTTAACACTTGATTGTCAACCCGGGGGATTCGTAAACTTAGAGACGAAGCACAGGAAATGCCAGATATGGTATGAATATTTCTAATATCAACTCCTACTTTTGAAAAAAAGAATAATTGCAGAATCAAAATTTAGAGAAAAAAGAGGAAACTCAAACCATCAAAACAATCTAAGGCTAGAACAAGAAGAAATGTACTTGAAAAAGAGATTCAGAAATAAAGAGGAGAAATTACTCTAGCTAAATATTGATTAGCTACTGAGAATGTGTTTCCTTCAGCAAAGACACCTTAGCAGTTTTCAACAAATGGGCCCCTTCAATCCTGTATATATAAATACATCCTTCTTGTGACAATCGATCTTGTTCTAGTGCAGTCTTCTTGCACTAGTGCAGGAACAACGATTTATGCAGAAAGTGCAAAGTAATGTCTTTACTAAAAAATGTCTTTCTTCGTGCAAGGGCTTTGAAATTTCTCAAGTCCGCAGCACTCAGATCCAATACCAAGAAACTGGTTCTTGTACTTGATTCGAGCTTCTTGCACTTTAACTTTGATCCTTGAAATCAATGATTCATTACTGCGGTGTGATAAAACCAAATCATATATCAGTAAAGATGAATATCTGTAGAAAATAAGAAAAAAGTCTCTTTTAATTAAGATATGACTGAAAGCAAGAAAGCTGTTAGAAGTAAGCTAAAAATACTTGCTGCATCATATTATCTAGTGCTAGTGCGAGAATAGTTATCCTGCTTGCACCAGGGAGAAACCAAACCAATGTGAAAAAAATGAATAGCACACCAACGTGCACTGGTGCAGGAACGAACCAGGCAGAGGAAATAAACTAGATCGTGCAGAAAATGAATAGCACACCAATGTGCATTGGGGCAGGTAACTCCTCCTGCTCGAACCAGGCAAGGGAAAGAAATAAACTGTGCAAAAAATAACTTCACTACTTCACACAATAGATCTGCTTCCACTCAAACGTAAATTCAAATACTGCAAATTAAATCACACTTGACAGTTTAAAACATAAATTACAAGAACAACAAGGAGGGAGAACGTGCTGGATTGGTTGGGCCCTTAGCCAACCAGTGCGTTTCCCTTTCAAATGAGAATGCTACTCAGAATTAGCTCATCATTTGTTTAAGCCAAATGATAAAATGTACAAAACATGAGGCAGAGCTCTTCTTATTAGATCCTTAAAGCAATTACATACATGATTACATATCCATCCCAGATTTGGGCGATAACATAAAATAGTCCTATTACCCCCTCCTGGTTCTATTCTATGATCTATTCGATTCTTAAAAAAACATTGAAATGTTTGCCCTATTTACATTTCTGCTTATATAGATCCTTTTGGCCACAGGCCAAAAGGATCATTTACCATTACATAGCCAATTACAGAAATCATTACAAAAAATTACACAACCGTTTGCAAAATAAGCTTTGGCCTTCAAAATTAAATCGCTTTTAACAAAATGGGTTGCGGTTATCTCCAGCTATCCGTCTCTCTTAATTCCGATCTCAGCTACTCTCGATTTACCTGCTGTCATAGCTGGGACTCGGTTGCCTTCGGATATATCCTCATTGATTGTATACAAAATAGGCGGTCAACCCAAGTGATCCGGATTCACTGCCAAGATTCACGGCGCTGGTGCTGGTGTGGGATCTGTTCTGCACTAAAAATTAGCGATCAGGATAAGTGATCATATATTAAATAGCATAAAAAGTAATGATAAGTTAAAAAAGAAATTCTAAGTAAGAAATCACGTAATATATAGTTAATTAATGCTAAGGTAAATTAAAAATGTAAAATATGAAGTTTATGCAAAATGTGTCATCGTTCTCACACTAGTGCAGGATGAGGGTGCATAAGACAGGTAAAACAGGGTAAATGATTATGATTTGGGAAGGGAAGAATGGTCGAAACGAATGAAATTTAGGGGACTAACATCCTCCCATCCCTAAACTGTTGTGTGTCCTCACACAAATTTTTTTACCTCTGCAAAAAAAACCAAAATTTTTGAATACTCCAACTCAGTCCTGTTCCTACATGTTGTCCTTAGGTTGCACTGTTTCGGCCTTCTTCCTCTTGATGTACCTTAACTTATTTGAAACCTTTTTTAACCGCCTGAGACAACATCCAGCTCGATATTTCCAAATTTTAACCTCTCTTTTCTTTTGTTTGAGCTCTGCCATCAATTCTCCTCTGCTTTGTTCCTTCTCCTCTTGTGCTTTGGTCACAAGCTGCTCCAAGTTTTGTACTTGGAGTTCTAATTCTGCTATGCGAGCAACAGGAGTCACCAACTCTTTTCCTTCCTCTGTCTCAGCAGGGGCCATCACTGGCTTCGAAACTTCTATATCTCCCATGGTCGCATCAAGGAACTCTTCTTCCTGTAGTCCTTATTTTTCCGGTTAATATTTCTCAGGTTCTTCTTTTGATTCATCTTCATCTGGTTCCTCATCTAATTTTTATTCCTCAGGTTCTTCTTCCACAGATTCATCTTCCTCCGGTTCATCTTCCTCTTCCGGGTCTTCTTCCGCAGGTTCATCTTCCTCAGGTGTTTCCGCGTCCTCCTTTTCTTCAAATCCTTCTTCAATTTCTGGTTCTTCTTCTCGGGCCGCAGCTTCTTCTTGTACCGGTGCAGGATGGGGTTCCATACCCTGTGGGTGTTGTGGTTCCTCTTCTACATCCGAAAATTTCCTCTTCTTTTGGGGCTTTCTAATAAGATTTTCCAATGGAACATCATTCCCAATTTGTGCAATATTCGCTGCATCTGCAAGAACCGACAACCTGTTGTGCTTAGAGGCCCGTGCCTATGTAGAAGGTGTTTCTAAATCAAGTTCACTAGCTATTTCCTTAGTGGAAGATGAATCCTTCCCTTCTATTTGCCTCCTTTTCACACTACTGCGAGAAGGACTTCCCTTTCTGCTTCTCTTCAGGCCCTTGCTTGTACTAGGGGCCTATGTCTTCTCTTCCTTTGCCGAGTTCCCATGCAGCTGTTTTAACAGCTCTTCCCATGTCATACCCTTTTTTTCTAGTTTCTTTAAGACCAGGATTTTTATCAGGTCGTGATGGTATAATCATGCATTAGCCTGGTCCTCCCTTCCATCCTGTACACTTCTAGCCATTTTCTCCAAACTTCTGAGCAAAAATTAAGGGAATTTCATCCTCCAATGAATGTGTCGGCCTCCTTCAAAATACTATAGCAATCTGAAATGATACACCAGGGTAGAGGTGTATCTCCCTTCGCAGGTCACAAATTTCTGCAAAAAAAATAGGAGATCCTGCCATTGACCTAGCAGGGCTTTGCGTTAAACTTCGCATTTCCAATTGACCTCCATCTTCTTATCCATGACAAAATTTTGCCATCATTTACCTTTCAGCTTCTGGTTTTTGAACCATTTCACTCCGGTATTCTCCAGACCTATTGCTGCTACTACAAATTTCTTCGTGACTTTGAATTTGAGCGGCCCAATTCTCACTTGGCCGTTTTTAAAACTTCTTGAAAATTGTAAGGCAACGTCCCTGTCATACCCATCAAAATTTTGCAGGAACTGTAAAAATCCTAACTCCCGCAACAATGGAAGATAGCTACGAAATTCAGTAGTTTTCTCAATATTGCTGAGAGATAGGGGTTCATTTCGGATGGGTGGCATTGCTTCTATCGACTATGAACGATGAGTTCTGAGGCTTGCATGCAACACCGAGGAATCAACTTTCATAAATAGGAATTTAATCATTCATCCATCGTGTCTCCAATTTACTTGCCGTAGGTACTCATCATTTCTAGTGAGGCTCAATTGGTACGCGCGACGACAGTTTAATGTTCAGGTACAACAATGACGGGATGTTTGGAATGAAGGTAGGAGCGGGGGAGTTACGAGTAAAGGAAATTTCACATTATGACGAAATGGGGTGGATTATATGCAAATAACGATTACACGATTTCACATTCCTTCATAATTACAAAAAAAGACTTAGCATTCATTTTAAAAGATCATGATTCGTACTTAAAAGAAATTTGTACTTTCAACTAATTTCCTCCTAAGTAATATAATAGCATAACCGCTTATCAATGATATGAAGAACATCATATAACTTTTCATCATGAACACTTTCTTATGTCATATGATAATCTGTACTACTGCTGATAAGATGTATGCTTATATTGATCTTTGCACCGCGTAAATCACATCATTCTGCTGGTACTTTTCTGCTCATATCATATAGGACAATATGCTTGCACTAGTGCAAGCATAATGTTAAGACAAAGAATTAAAGTATAGGTTGGATTTCACATGATTTCTTTAACTTATTTTGAATTTTGCTTCGCCCTTTGATGCTTCAGAGCACAACCTTCTGCACTTTATATGAAAGATTCTACAATGAACTTTATGAGGGAATAAAGGAGTGGGAAAAGGAAATTTTAGAATGGGAAGGAATTTTTTCATAGGGATTCCAGGAAAGTACCAAAAGAGGGAAAATAGAAGTGGGATAGGGGAAAACAAATTTCAGGGTTAAAGTGGGATTTCTTCGAAGCAGATAGGGTGAATTTAGAAGGATATGGGAAGGTTAATTATACTAGGATTCCAAGAATAAATATAAGGGAAAATTATGAAATGGGATATGAAGAAAGGCAGAAATTTTTTCTAGAAGGTCTGCCTGCACTGGTGCAAGAAAAAAATAACTGCAACAAGAATTAAGTGTTACTTGGAAAAAATGTCCATGCTAATTAACCCAATTGTATAAAGGTTGGTTCTGTTGAACCTAATTTTACTTCGGTGGTTAATATCATATCTAAAGATCAAGCAACATTCTCCTTTTATTAGAAATTTTTTATCTTCCCACCAGCAAGCTAGTTTTCAGGTTGATCCTTCTGTAATCATGTGAGTGGACTGATTTTCATAATTACAGGAAATTATTTTTTCTTAATTTTTTTCTTTTTATTTTATTTTGTTAATTTTTTCGAAGAAGAGGGATTCAAATTTTCAAGAGGTTGGTATTACCATTTACCACTACCATTCCAAATTGCTGTTGAACTTGCTGTGTAAAATATTTCTTGGCAAGTGGTTGAAAATATTTCTTTAATCTATGTCCATTTACCAAGAATATGGTATCCTGTCCATCAATATTTTTGACTTCTACATCTCCATTCTCAAATACTCGGATTACTTCATATGGTCCCATCCAACGTGTACAGAAATTCCCTTTAAATATTTTAAATCTAGAATCATAAAGGAGTACCCAATCACCTGGTTGGAACTGCCTTTCCTAAATGGACTTGTCATGTCACCTTTTCCGTTGCTGTTGGATTAATATGTTTTTCTAAACAACATCTCTACGAAATTCACCTAACTCATTTAACTGAAGAAGACGCTATTGTTGTGCCTCAGAGAGATCAAGTCCTAGCTGAACTATAGTTCTGAAAGTCTTGATTTGGAAATCAATCGGTAACAGAACCTGTTTGCCGTATACCAACTCATGGTGTGTGCCCCGTACTATTTCTCCAAGTGGTTCTGTATGCCCACAAAGCTTATGGTAATCTTTTAGCCCAATATTTTCGATGCATATTCACCGTCTTTGTGAGAATGGACTCGATCACCTTGTTTGTAGATTCCACCTGGCCATTTTCTTGCGGATGATATGGTGTAGACTTCCGGTGCCGGATCTTGTATTGCTCCATCACTCCCTGTACCAGATTAGAAATAAACTGCGGACCATTGTCAGAAACAATTTCTCTAGGCACACCATATCTAGTAAATATTTCAGAAAAGAGAAAATCAACAACAAATTTTTCCGTAGCAAAAGAAACAGCTTTAGGTTCCACCCATTTTGTAACAAAATCCGTACAAAACAAAATATGCTTTTTACCTAATGATGATGGATTTATTGGCCCTATAAAATCAATAGACCATTTTTCAAATGGCTCAATCATAACTTAAGGGTATAAAGGCATTTCATTGGTTTTATTAGGTTGGCCCATTCGTTGAAAACTATCACAATGCCTGACACACTGCTTGGAATCCTTAAACAAGGAAGGCCAAAAGTAGCCAGAACGTAATATTTTATATGCAGTTCGCTTGTCAGCGAAGTGGCCTCCACAAGGTTCATAATGAGCAGATTTCAATATGTCAAACACTTCCTCCTCTCTTACACATCTACGGATAATCAAATCTGGACCAGTGTAAAAGAGGTCTCCTTGAATCCAGGAGTGTGCAGCAATTTTCTGAATAATGTTCCGCTTTTCACGCGCGGGCGAGTGAGGTGGTGTTTTTCCAGTAACCAAATAATTGGCGATGTCAGAAAACCATGGAGAATATGTAGACACATCAAAAATATGTTCATCTGGAAAATCATCATTAACAGGAGTTACATCACCAGGATTGTCTAGTATAGAAAGAAAATCTGCTACAACATTTGATTTTCCTGGTCTATCAACAATAGTAATATTGAATTCCTGCAAAAATAGCAACCACCTAGTCACTCTACTGCTAGTCAATGGTTTTTTCATCAAGTATTTAATTGCAGAATGATCAGTATGAACAAATACTTCATATCTTGTGATATAGTGTCTGAAATTATTAATTGCAAAGATTACAGCTAAAAAATATTTCTCTGTAACTGTATAGTTTAATTCAACGGAAGAAAAATTATTACTGTTGGCGAAAAGTCAGGTCTCGCGGGCAAGACCCAGGTTCGGGAGTAGTGGCCAACAAGGGGTCCGGAGTAGTCTAGTAACACGCCGGCATTTTCACCCTGCTCTGGGAGAGCAGTGCGTCTCACCCGAGGCGTACCGCGACCACATATAGAAGGGGATGAGATCACTGGTAAGGAATAAACCCGCAACCAAAGAAGGAAATTGCACCCATCACATATATCAAGTTACACATGCAAGATATTCAGTACGCGTTCTGTACAAGCCGCAACTTAAAAATTTTAAAGCAGTGTAAACACATCATAACCCATAACCCAAAACATAGAAACAGCAATCCTTCTTTATATTATTCTTCAGCCGAGTACATGATTACATAGCTTCCTGCTCTGATAAATCATAAGTCAGATACAGATGGGTTTGAGAACAGAAGGGAAGAACATAGAAGTAGGAATCCATAGAAAGAGCAGGTCTGATCCTTCTGCGGCTGCTCTGCGCATCCATTCAACCCTCAACAATAACAATAACCTCTAACTCTTTCACCGGTGATCGCCCCCATTCACCCGCCGGCCGCGACCGCGCTTCTGTGTCTTCACTCTGGCTTTTCCCGACTTCTCTTCTGATGTCTGCATGTTCCTCTTTCTATTTTCTGCTGTATTTCTTTCATCTGTACTTATCTCTGTTCAATCTCCAGTTATCAATTGCTTCCGCGCCACCTTGGTATCTCCGCAACTCCTGGTCGCTGCGGCGCGGTCGCGTTAGCTATGTGTATTTCTTCCGCAACTCAAAAAACGTCCAAGTTCAAAATGTCTTGGCCTAAAATTCAAAACTTAAACAAAAACAAGGGCCCCAACAGGCCCCGACCACAATTCTTTGACTCGTCCGCGAGTCAATCACAAATGACAGTTTCTATTTCCATTCCGCTGCTGGCTTCCGTGCCCTGCTCTGCTGTTCTTTCTTCCGCTACCCTTTCCTGCTGTACTCCGCCACCTGCTGGTTCAAACAAGGGCCCCAATTCCGGGACCCGGCGGAGTGCTGAATCTCGAAGCTCGGTAAAGGTCGCCACTGCTTGTTGCCAGTTCTGTATCAGCAAGTCGGCGTCCTGAGCGATTCGGTTGGCGGCGGCTTCATCTATGGGCGTCGGGGCCGCCCCGAACAGAGTGGCGAGCTGGGACTCGGCCTCGGCATCCAGCTGGTGCATAGCGTCAGCATGGGTGCGAAGGGTCGGCCGCATCTCCCGGAGGACGTGCTTCGCTGCTGCGGATTCGGCCTCAGTCATCTGCATGTGAAGCTCGAGCTCGTCCGACTGGGCGTAGAGCTGATCTAACCTTGCAGGGTCCCTGGTCGTCCGAATTTCGCTGGAGATCTGTTGCAGCTGGGCAGCAATGGGCTACGTCTTGACAGTTAGCGCTAGGGAGCATTCCTGAAAACTCCTCAGAAGGGCAGCAGCTGCGGCTGTAGTGGAATGCAGAGTGGCTTGCATACTGACTGCCTGCGCCTGTTTAGCAGTCACCTGTCCTGAATGGTCAGCGGGTGGATCGGGAAGGGTGGGCCGTGCAGCTAATGCCGCCTGTAACTCCTGGTTTTCCCTGCAAACAACAGTAAAGACTTCCCTGAGCTTGTGAGCCTGTAGAGCGATGCTGTCCTGTTCTATGCGAGCAGGGAGTGGGGCATGGCGAGCCCGTGCCTCCGGCCATACGCTTGAGAGCGCCTGATTGACCATATTGGCCTGGTCCTGGAGGTAGGTTTTCTCTTGCAGCAACTGAGTGCGCTGTTCAGTAAGCGCCGTGATCTGATTCTGCTGCTCTGTGCACTTCCGCTGTAGCTCGTCGTGAATCTGCTCTGCTTTAAGAGCCGCCCGCTGAATGAGCAGCATCAGGCCGGGACTCCGAAATGTTAACGCTGCAATTGTCGGGTGTACCCTGCTCGGCCATCTGTTCCTGCGAAGATTGGCCCATGGCCGCTGCTCGGCCTAAAGTCTCTGGAGGGTGGACCGGCGTTTGCTGTTGCACCGAAGTGGCCATATCAGGCTCCGGCCGGTCCTGCTGCGTGGTTTGCTCTGTAGAAGGGGCTGCGGAATCAGCCCCAACTGTGGCTTGCTGGACAGATATAGTTGGAAGAGAATCTCGGGATGTGGCTACAGGGTCAACAGGTGGTACCACGGCTGCAGTACTGGAGGTAACCTCCGCCCCGTGGTCACCGCCAAAAAGTTCCCGGATCAGCGAATCGGACACAGTGGCTGAGGAATTGGATGGATTGGGGGAGGTAGCATGGGGACGGCTGGTGGAGGGGGCGGTGGATGGAGTGAACAAGGTGTGAGGGATACGAAGGTGGAGGAAATCTGCTGGATCAATTAGCGGTTCCTCCGGAATCAAAGTGGCTGTGGGCGGCGTCGCTGGTGGATCATCCTCCGTAAGATCCACCACGGGATCTGTGGCCGTAGTGCGGGCCCTCTTGGATGGAGGTGGGTCAACGGAATCAGGTTCGGGGCCCGGTTCACCCATTGTCGTGATGAGGGGGGTGGCAGAAGTGAACAAGGGAGTGGGAATAGGGGAAGTGAGGGGAGCGGTGTTGGGAAGACCACGGGACCGATTAATAAGAAATTCATTAAAAGAAGGAAATATGGGGGCACCACTGGAAACAACCTGAGTTACCACATTGAGGCGCCACGCTTGATCGTTGAAATGCTCGACGACGGGGACCAGCAATTCTGGCAGGTCCGTTGCGGTCCCGGCTACGTCTGGTGTGGTCTCTGCCGCAACTTGGGACGACCCTCCTGCGCTGGTCGCGGCAGGCTGCTGTGCAGCCCTCATCCCCTCAAAATTGTAACGGATGACTCCGTCGCTGACATGCTGAACAACCCCCGGCCATGCAGAGACCTCCCTGTGGAAAACATTATCGTTCAGCTGGAAACGCAAGGGCGCCATATGGAACGTGTGGTGCGGTACACAAGTTGGCCGGATGAAAGTGTGGCTGTGGCTGACGCCAAACCACACCTGTTCGCTGTAGTTATCCAACAGGTGCCGAGGCACCCGTTGCTGGGAAGTGACCACATCGACCATCATCCCATACCACTCTCGGAACGCCGCTGCGTTCACCTGCTTGCTGCTGGGGTCCCTGGACAGCTGCCAGGGGGAATATCTCATTGCGAGCGGCTGGCTCGCGGTGATCTCCGCCGGTGGCCGGATCGGGGGTAGATGCCATTTCCACATGGCGAATGCTAACAGAAAGTACCCATAGATGAAGCTGGTAGTCCGTTTGTAATTGTCCTCGCAAGCTGCGAAGAGTTCCCTCAGCAAAAACGCGCTCCAATTCAACCTGGCTCCCCGGACGCAGTGCTCGGCAATGGAAATTGTGTCCAGAGTGCACTCGCCCTTTGTGTAATGGCGCATGGTCTTGCTCGCAATCAGGTAGCAAGCGAACCTGACTTGTGATACATTGATCAAATCAATCTTGGCACCTTTGCCACCCCGGCGAGTGCCATACTTGGTGTAGAGGTCGGCCTCCGCCGACTTCCGGGCTCGCTTGGAGGATGTCTGCCCCGCAGAGGAGACATCGGAACCAGTCTGCGATAGCCCCGTAATTCGACTGATGTCTGCTGCATGTATTGGAATTTCTTCATTAAGCCACAGTGACCCATTCTGCACCCGACTGAGGAGGAACCGTGTGCATTGCAGGACTGGGCCGGTGGTTCCGAAGACAGGAAGACTTCTCAAATTCATCAACGTCGACTGCTGTAGGCCCCAGAATTCTTCCCGCATTCGACTGTTAGAGCTGCTCCCGGGCGTGTACTGGTGCTCCATGAATACCTGCCAATGGAGGTGAGGAAACTCAGCCGGGTCGAACAAGTTAGCGTCCATGCAGGGTGTATTGTCGTACTTGCCGACCAGTGATTCTACCCGGTGAATTCTGCTATCTAATGCTGGTTCAGAAACTGAGAGAACAGCTCTCGGCATCTTGGCGCGTCTCTGATAGACTTGGACGATTTTTCTGTAACTTCCTGCGAGGGGCTGAGTATTCTGATACTGCGAATGCTCCGGAATCGCTGCAACTTCCAAATTGAACTGGTCCGTCATCTTCGTGCTGATAGCCTTCATGCAAATTGGGCCTCCTGCTGGCACGTGCGGAGTTGATGAGACTCCATAACGGCAATTAATTCTTGCTATCTTTCTTGCCTGCGAGAATCGTGCGATCGATCGCAGGCCTGTGTGGACTCTGACAGTTGCTGATGGAATCATGGGGAGATGGGCGGACTCGACGGCGGAGGGAATGGTGGTTGATGGCAAATGATTACGGTATGATTACTGTCCATTAAGGGAATTTATGACCAAATCTGAGCTATCCTACGGACTGAAAAAAAGGGACTGACGGAAATGACCTGGACTGACACTGGCACGAGAATGGATCCTTCGTGCACGACACGCTGGCTGGCGCAGTGCCATGCTGGATTGGCACTGCAGCGCGCTGGATTGGCCAGCCCCGACCATAATTGGTTGCGGTATGGGTACCGCAACTGACGGTTTATTTGACTGATTGCAAAGGAACGGAAAGGACTAACTAAGCTCATCCCGGGTGCGGGAGAGTTATTCACCTACGCTACTCTACGGGTTCTCTCGGTTGCGAGAGTTATTAATGGAAAGTGGAAAGGTACCTACTCCTGGTAGGGCTTCAGGCGTGCGCCATTCACCCATCCCGGAAGAACTGTGCCGTCCAGTTGTGCCAACCGAACGGCTCCTGAGTCGCGGATCTCGATGACAAAGTATGGTCCCAGCCAATGCATCTGGAGCTTACCTGGAAAATTCTGGAACCGGCTGTCGTACAAGAGGACCTTGCCGCCAACTTGGAAAGCCTTAGTTTTGATGTGGCGGTCGTGCCACG
Organism: Pinus albicaulis; assembly: GCA_034641835.2. NCBI lineage: Eukaryota > Viridiplantae > Streptophyta > Pinopsida > Pinales > Pinaceae > Pinus > Pinus albicaulis. Next base: position 564,558,088 of record CM076580.1, on the reverse strand, counting down.
CTTTCTGTCTGGCCTTCTGAACCTTCTAGTGGAACTCCGCAAGAAATCGGGCTTCATCCAGCTCCTGTAGCTCCTGGAGGCGTTCCCTCAGTGACGCTTCTTCTGAAAAGTGAAGGGTCGTTGCGATCAAAAGGCTGGGTACGGTGAACTCGGCGGGAATCACAGCTTCCCGGCCATACACCAGCTGGAAGGGCGTCTGGTTGGTCAAGCGTTTTACCGTGGTTCGGTAAGCCCATAGCGTCGCTGGTAACCGCTCATCCCAATCATCCCTCTAAGCGTTACAAATTTTTGTCAAGCCCTTTTCAAGAATCTTATTGAAGGCTTCCACCGTACCATTGGCCTGCGGGTGGTATGGACTGCTCTTATGATGCTGAATCATAAATGTTTCCAGTAGCGACTTGACCGTGGTATTAATGAAATGCGTGCCCTGATCGCTGGTCAAGCTCCGTGGGCAGCCAAAGCGGCTGATAATGTGTTCAAAGATGAACCGAGCAGCGGTCTCTGCCGAGCAGTCGCGGACCGCTGCTGCCTCAGCCCACCGTGTGAGATAGTCCGTCGCGGTAATGATGTAACGGGCTTTGGAATGGCGAGCGATTGGTGCGATGGGGCCTACAAAATCCACAGCCCACTTCTCAAATGGCCGCAACACATGCACCGGGTGTAGCGGAAGCTCGTCCCTGTGCGAAGGCCTCCCCGTTCTCTGGCACACGTCGCAACGTTTCACATAGGCCTTACAGTCTGCATGCACCGTCGGCCACCATAGGCCAGCTTGGAGCACCTTCCTTGCAGTGGGTTTAGCACCCACGTGTCCTCCCGCAACACCGCTGTGACACTCCCACATCACTGCTTCCCGCTCGTGGTCAAGAACACACCTGCGCAACACCTCATCCAGGCCCAGCTTGTACAGCTGTCCTGCGATCAATTGATAATCGGCCGCCCGGACAACCAAGTGGCGTTTCTGAAGAGGGGTGTAGTCCTCAGGGCACTGTCCTGTGGTCAGATACGTGGCAATATCAGCCAGGTAATCTGGTACTGCTTCAACTCGGAACAGGTCAGGATCCGGGAGCTGATCGTCCAACGGACCTTCGTTCTCTCCCGTCTCCAGCCTGGATAAGTGATCGGGACCAACGTTCAACCTGCCAGGCTTGACAATCACCTCAAACGTGAACTCCTGAAAAAGTAGAAGCCATCGACAGATTCTTCCTTCCAACACCGGCTTATTGACCAGATATTTCAATGCCGAATGGTCCGTGAAAAATGTAAATTTGCCGCCCAGAAGGTAGTGGCGGAACTTCTGAAGAGAGTACACCATCGCCAACGCCTCTCGCTCGGTCGTGGTGTAATTCTTCTCCGCATTTGATAATCGTCGGTTGGCGAAGTATACAAAGTGGTCGACTGTCGTTTCCCCGGGTTGCGCCAATACAGCGACAAGTGCAATCCCGGACGCATCAATGTGCACATGGAGCTGCTTATCCCAGTCGGGATGAAAAAGTATGGGCGCCGTCGCCAACTTCTCCTTCAAAGTGTCGAGTGCCTTCCTGCACTCCACCGTCCACTCAAATGCTTCTGACTTCCGCAACAGTTTCTCCAAAGGGGCAGTGATTTTGGCATAGTTGCGGATAAACCGCCTGTAGTATCCTGTGTGCCCGAGCAGTGCCCGCAACTGTTTCACAGTCTCGGGGGCCTCCATGTGGACGATGACCGCGACCTTGGCAGGATCAACGCAGACCCCTTGCTTACACACCACGTGACCCAAGAGTGTGCCGAATGGTACTGCAAAAATACATTTCTTCAAGTTCAAGGAAATCTGCAGCTGGCGACACCGGTCGAACATAACATGCAACAGGGAGGCGTGTTTCTTCAGCAGGCTGTAAACAGTCCAATCGTCCATATAGACTTCCAGGAACTTGTGAATGTACTCCCAGAAAGCAGCAATGACAATCCGGGAAAACACAGCCGGTGCGTTCTTCAGACCAAACGACATAACGTGGTATGCGAATGATCCCCATTCAGTGGTGAATGTTGTCTTCGCCTTGTCTTCCTCGGCGATGCGCACTTGATGGTAGCCCGAAAACCCATCAGTGAAGGAATAAGCCTCGTTTCTCGCAACATGATCTAGAACTTCGTCGCTAAAGGGAGTGGGAAACGGATCGTGAATACAAGCATTATTCAAACTCCGATAATCTACACAGACACGGATCTCCGCTTTGTCCTTCTTGTTCTGGATGACAATGGGACTTACCCACTCAGCTTCCTCTACAGGGAAGATGAGACCCGCAGCCAGCATCTTGTCGATCTCCATCTTGACCTTCTCTTTGATACGTGGATTCAACCGGTAGGGTCGGTGCTTCACCGGCCTGGCTCCTGGTTTCAGTGTGATGCGCATCTCGCCCAGATCCCCCTTGATCCCCTTCAGGTCCGCAACTGATGACGGAAATAGATCTTCATACTCCCGGAGGAGGCTGAAGATTTCTCTTGTCGTCTCCTCGTCCCAGTAATCTCCCACCGTTGCCAGCTTAGGTTTCTCCTCCGTTCCAATGTTCAGCTTCTTTGTCTTTAGGGGCTGCAAATGGACTCCTTCTGTCGTCGGCTCGTCACGGACGCTCCGCTCGCCCTCCTTTTCATCAAAATAGAGATGCCTAAGGTCCTCCAAACTATCATCCTCCGGGTCGCCGTCAATCCGTTGGCAAACCATTTCACGCTTGACCCTGGAGTGTGACGCCACCGGGCCCTCAGCAGGCTCAGGATGGCGGAAAAACAGAACCTCCTTGACGGCTTGTAGGGCCTGAGATTCCTGCGCCGTCTCCCCTTCGAACGAGAAGCTCTGGACGAACTTTTCCGCGACTACTTGCCAGGAGCGGGTTCCCCGTTTCCGCTCTTCCTCCAGGTACCAGGCCTGGGGAATTGTACCCAGGGAGTGGACAAACCTGTGGACCCACAACTCCTCAGGGTACCTGGCGCTACGCCATTGTTCCTCGCACGCCCGCAAATGTTGTCGCGGGTCGGAAGCTCCATGATGTTTAAGTGTAATGCGGGGCCCTTCATCCTCTTTGAAGCGTGCCCGTAGTGCATCCGCCACACGCTCCCATCGCAACAGAGTGTTGCGGTGATTGTTCCACCATCGTCCCGATGTTGACTTCAAGGCCACATCCAAAAGTGGTATCCGGCTTTCTTCTGGGACCCGGTCTTCCACCTTGGCAATAAAAGTATTCACTGCTTGCATGTTTGACAATGTGGGGTACCCGCGGATCTCAGTCCCAACCCACCGGACCTGAGCGATGGCGGCACATCTCCGCGTGGTGGTCTCATACCCCCCTTGCTGCCAGTCTTCCCACGCAAGCTCGGATCCGAGCTCCGAGCTTTGCACACTCCGCCAACTGATAGACCCAGTTGCGGTCGGGTTGATATAATCGTCCCGCTTCCCTGCAGTCATCTGATAGAGATGGTCCATCATCTGAGCATCCTCCCGACTGTCCACCGGTTCTGTGTATTGCGGACCCTGATACGGGTCGAGAGGCTGAGTGACCCTTACCTCCCCATCCTCAAAAATCATCAGCTCCTTCTTGAGGTCGATGATCGCATAATTCTCAAAAGCCCAATCAATGCCAAGTAAAGCAGGATAGGGGTCCTTATCGCCCATGATATCAATAACCTCAAAGTCGGTGTATGTCTTCACCCCCGCAACGTCGACCTCGACACCCTCCAGTCGGCCGATTGGCAAAATACAGTATTGGTTCGCCATTCTGAGTTGGATTGGGGAATAGGCGAGCCGTGGCTTTCCAAGAGCCTCCCATGTCTTTCGTGGCAATATATTGACGTCAGACCCCAAGTCCAACATGGTGTCGCTGATTTGGAATCCGGCGACCTGCGTGTTAAGCCAGAATTCTTTGCCTGTGCGTTGCTTGTTCCGCTTGACACGTTGCACGTATTGAGGCCTAGCGTCCACCGGATTTCTGGGTTCTGCGTGCCCATGCAGCGCTCCGTCTAAAGCATGTTTGAGCTGCTGCCGCAGCCCAGCGTTATCAACAATCCTGAGGAATAGCCGGAGCCAATCCTCGACCACAGTATCTGCGGCGTTCTGCCCACCGGATTCTGGCTGCCAGGGCTCCTCCAGCCCTCCTTCGTTCCGCAACTGGGCGAATGCCTCAACCGCCTCCTAAAAATACTTCTTCTGGATATCGGGCTTGATCAACTTCTTTGGGGATGCCGGCCGAACCACTCACGCCGGCTCCTTCACATGGGCATCGTCGCCAGTCTTCTTGCCGCCCCATGTTACTATCGCAACGTTCTGCATGTCGGGGGTTGCGGTGCTGCGCGGTTCTGAGTTTATCAGATTCGCTCCCCTCTGCCTCACTCGTTCTTCCCATTTCTTGATGAGCTCCGGACAGTCTTCTGTAGCATGGGCGTTGACCCGGCACTGAGAACACCAGGGTCGTCGCGGAAGGGGACATTCTCGCGCCACATGACCCTCCTGGTCGCAATTGTAGCACTTTACCAGGCCGCGTCCTCCTGTTCGGCCTCCGCGCATGCCACCCCCTCTTCCCCTTGTAGCCTCGTTCACCCTGTACGAGGGACGATCCAATCGATCCGCAAGAGCGTCAAGCGCCCTGCACTGCTCGGTGGTGTGAGTCGTAGACACACAGAATTCGCAGTATACATTATTCGGCACCGTGGAGTACTTTTGTAATATCGGGCACATCCGAGGAGGATGCCCCATCGTCCGGCAAATCTCACAGTACTCTGGGGTGGAGGACCCCGGTTGCGGTGGGAACCCCGCAAAGGCCTGTTGCGGCTGGTATACTCCCTGCGGGTTCATTTCCGCGCCACCCCCTGGTGGTGGACCCCCCTGGATTGCCGCAACTGAGGGTCCAACTCCTGCGCCGCGCAACCGAGGACATTCGGTTGCGACGTGCCCCTCGACCAGGCAATGAGTACACCAAACATTCGGTCGCGCTGGTCTTGCTGGTTGAATTTCCTTGAGCTTCTCAGTCAAACTGGCGATCTGGTGTTGCAACCCTATCAGAGAAGGGTCTTGCGGGGCCAGCCCCCCCTGTATTCCTGGGGGTATCCCGCCATGGCTTCGATCTTCATGGCCTGCTCCAAAGCATCCTGCAGATTATCAATCTCCTACTGAGTGAGAGGGGTTCGTGTCAAGGGAAGCAGAGCCTTGATGAACCAGTCCCTCTGGTGGTTTGGATCGATCGGGTAGCTCAGTTTCCCGATCGCATCCTTGAATCGCCGCATCAACTCCCACGCAGTCTCACCTTCCTTTTGCTTAATTTCCCACAACTCGGACAGGCCCTGCTGGTCTGTCTGGGGAAGCTTGAATTCGCGGACAAAATCCCGCTTTACGTCCGCAATTACAGGGTTAGGGTGCGCCTCGGACCACTTGATGAACCAACGCAGAGCTCTCTCTCTGAGCGTGGTTTGAAACTCTATTAACTTCCCTGCATCCGGCGTCTGTCGAGCCCTCCAGATGGCTTCGCACAGATACCAGTGTTGTTCCACGTCGTCATTTCCCCGGCCAGAGAACTCGGGGTACCGGGTGAAAGATCCAGCCATGTATACTGGTTGAGAATTAACCAGGATAAAACCCTCGGGTCCTGGTTGCGTAACGGTACCACTCGGGAAAACACTACTACTAGTAACGCTACTGCTACTGGGCGTTACCGACGCCGCTGAATTACTATATGACTGACTTAATGCTTGTAACTGAATAAAAATATTTCGCAAAGGTTGATAAAGTACCAGGGGAAGGTCGGGATCCTGGCCATGCGGAAAGCGGGACGTAGGGCTGCCTGGAGGGGTGGGTGCCGTCTGTTCCTGGAACATCTGCTGCATCACGCTGTGCCATTCGTCATCGAAGCTTTCTTCGGGCTGCATCTTTCCATTAATTTTGCTAGTCGTTACTTCTCTTTCTCGCGTCGTTGGGCTCCCATGCACCCACTGTACGTCTGCTGCTGTCCCGTCTCCTGTCCGGGTATCCAAACCCATGGTTCTTGTCTTCTGAGGCGCCTCCTTCTGATTTCCCCTCTCGATTTCCCTTCTCTTCAAATCTCTCATAATCCTTCTTCGCCACCTATCGGCGATCTGTGCCCGCCGATGTGCACGTGACTCCCGCAACTTGCATGCGGCCTCAACGTCCATCCCCCGCTCCCCACTCTCACAGTCTACACAGCATCGGTCCCCTCAACCCTTCCCCCGGTATGGGTGGTTTACGCTTCCATACTCGTTTTTTGGAATTCAATCAACCCTTCGTCCACCATCAGGGCTTTGATCCACAGCGGAATCTCTTTCAACAGCTTCCCCCTTAACCCTGAATGAAAAACAGCCTCAGCCTTCGAGAAGGATTGGTAACACTTAGCAGCAAACTCCACAGCGTATCCTTCCAACGTGGTCCTTACCCAAAAATCCACTGCACGGGTGAGGTCAGTGTCTACCCGATGCAGCGCTACCAAATCTTCGTGCGCCCACCTGCGGTTTATCTGCCGCGAGACTTCTTGGGGCACCGTTGTTCGTAACCTTCGCAACCAATTGTAAAGATCGGTAGGAAACCTTCCCCAGAAAATTTCGTAGGTATCACTGGCTGAATCCGAGAAAAGAACAATCTCCTTGATCGCGGCCTCCTTCTTCTTGGTCAGTTCCGCTTGCTGAGTAATGAAATGGTCAAGATGATCATCCCACCATCGCCGTATTGCTCCTTCAAAAATTCTCGAGACCATGATCTAGATCCCCTCAGAACATGCAGGTCCCAGCAACGGAACCATTTTTTGGCGAAAAGTCAGGTCTCGCGGGCAAGACCCAGGTTCGGGAGTAGTGGCCAACAAGGGGTCCGGAGTAGTCTAGTAACACGCCGTCATTTTCACCCTGCTCTGGGAGAGCAGTGCGTCTCACCCGAGGCGTACCGCGACCACATATAGAAGGGGATGAGATCACTGGTAAGGAATAAACCCGCAACCAAAAAAGGAAATTACACCCATCACATATATCAAGTTACACATGCAAGATCACTAATTATATATTCAGACAGTCGCAACTTAAAATTTTTAAAGCAGTGTAAACACATCAGAACACATGCACAACGCATAGAGACAGCAATCCTTCCTTATATTTATTCATCTGGCCAAAGTCATGATTACATAGCTTCCTTCTCTGATAAGTCATAAGTCAGATACAGATTGGTTTGAGAACAGAAGGGAAGAACATAGAAAGTAGGAATCCAAAGAAAGAGCAGGTCTGATCCTTCTGCGGCTGCTCTGCGCATCCATTCAACCCTCAACCATAACAATAACCTCTAACTCTTTTCTTCAGCCGGGTGATCGCCCTTTTATTCACCCGCTCATCGCGACTGGCGGCTTCTCTGTGTCTTCACTCTGGCTTTTCCCGACTTCTCTTCTGATGTCTGCATGTTCCTCTTTCTATTTTCTGCTGTATTTCCTTCATCTGTACTTATCTCTGTTCAATCTCCAGTTATCAATTGCTTCCGCGCCACCTTGGTATCTCCGCAACTCCTGTTTGCTGCGGCGCGGTCGCGCTAGCTATGTGTATTTCTTCCGCAACTCAAAAAGAGTCCAGTTCAAAATGTCTTGGCCGAAAATTCAAAACTTAAACAAAAACAAGGGCCCCAAAAATTACTAATATAATAAATAGCATAGGATTTCTTGTCTTCCTCTTGTCCCAAAGCTGTGCCAACAACCAGGTCTGAAGCATCGAAATAAATGCGAAAGGGCAGGGACCAGTTTGGACCTCTCAAAACTGGTGCCTGTACCAAATTTTCCTTCAATGTTTCAAAAGACTGTTGGCAAGCCGTGAACCAAGAAAACTCACTATCCTTAGCTAGAAGTCGGAAAAGAGGAGCAGATATCTTAGAAAAATTTTCAATGAATCTTCTATAGTAACCAGCATGTCCTAAAAAACCTCTTACTTCCCTTTGAGTTGTGGGTGCAGGAAGATGCAGAATGATTTCGATCTTTGTCGGATCAACCTGGATACCTTTGTTAGAAATCAGATGGCCAAGTACCACTCTTGATTTGCACATTAATCTACATTTCTTGTCACTCAAAGAAAGGTGGGCTTCTTGGCAACGAAGAAGTACTTTCTCCAAATTTTTAAGAGCTTCTTGAAAATAATTACCAAACACAGAAAAGTCATCCATATAAATTTCTACAAATTCAAGATCAACAAAAGTAGCCAAAAATTCCCTTTGAAAGGTAGCCGGAGCATTATATAATCCAAAGGGAAGAACTTTATAAGCAAAGATACCCCATGGGCATGTAAAATTAGTTTTATCCTAATCTTTGGGTGCAATCTATATCTGGTTATAACCACTGAAACCATCCAAAAAGGAGAAATATTTCTTTCCTGCAAGGGTATCAAGCACCTGGTCAATGAAAGGGAGAGGGAATTAATCTTTGAGAGTGGCTTTGTTTAATTCACGATAATCAATTCCATCTTTTTTAGGCACTAGCACTAAGGGAGAGACCCACTGACCATCAGAAATAGGATAGATAAAATCAGCATCTAAAATATTTTGTATTTCTTCCTTCATGACATCTCTTAGAGCTAGATTCATTCGTCTTTGTGGTTGTCGGATAGGTCGGGTTCCTTCCTGAATATAGATATGATGTGTACAAGTTTCAAGAGGGATACCCTTCATGTCTTCATAGCCCCAAGCAAATGCACTAAGATGGTTTTGCAACAAATTCACAAGCTGCTCTTGCTGAGATGGGTCTAAATATAAACTGATATGCAAATACTTACCAGGACTAATATCAACAAGAGTAGTATCAGACTCTGGAGTACTCAAAGGAGTGGTCAAAGATAGCGGTATAGAAGAATGAGAATCATGGTTTTCTTGGAAATCTAGGCTAAAAATCTGGCTCAAAGGCTCGAAGTTAGGCATGGTGTCTAGATTGTTCAGGAAATATTGAATCTCATCTTCTTGTGAAGACCCAGTATAATGATGAATAAGAGAAATAGATTGAGTCTCCTCATCACTGCTTTGATCCAACCATAAAGTGTCTCGAAGGTCCTGAATGGATTTGGCAGGGGGTTATAAGGTAAATTTCTTCCTAGAATCTCCATGTGAAATATACATATCTTCGGAACGACATCCAATATATGCATTGACTGTAGCAAGCCATGGTCAACCCAATATCAAGGGATGTCCTCCTACCAGGTTATTTGGCTGAAGCACAATGAAATCAATAGGATATTCCCAAGAATCTAACGAGATGATCACATCGTCCAATACTCCTTCAGGCTTAATTTTGGATCTATCTGCTAATTCAAGCACAGTGGGAGTAGGGCGAAGATGAGATAACCGAAGTTGATCCATGGTTTGCTTAGTCATTACATTAATGGCTGCCCCCAGGTCTATAATAACATTAGAGACAAGGACATTACCAATATGAATGGTGACAACAGGGTTTCCGGGATCAGTATATTTTTCCACAGACACACATTCCGTCATTAACTCTGTTGCCCTACCAGCAAATTAAATAGTTTTGGGTTCCAATCTCTTCCTCCCAGGTTTCTTGAGACAGAGTTCCCTAATAATATTGGTACAAATGGGGATCGCTTTGATGGCTTGGAGCAAAGGTATCTTAATGAAAATATTTCGTAGTTATGATGCCAAATGAGTCTCAGAAACAGGCTCTCTTCTTTCCATTACTAGCCTCTCTGGAAAGGGAGGCTGGTTGGAAGAAGATGGCAAGGACTCAGAGGGTAAGGGTTGTTTAGTGATAACTTACGGAGAATGGTTAAGAGTTTCCTCCTCCCCTTTCTCTTCAATAATCACCATAGGTTGTTTCTGATTTTCTGGTGTTACAATCCTTCCTGATCTTAATTGAATATCATGAAATCCAACTAGAATAGACTGGTATTCGAATGGAAACGGCGGGTTTGTTACATGGATCATTTGCACTGCTTTATTATTATTATTAGGATTGGGTGTAGGTTGAGCAGGCAACTGAGGAGGTCGGAAGGGTGGAGGTAAAGGTAATGGGGTGGTCTGACTCGGAAGTTGAGGCATTGGATAAGGTACATGTGTAGATGGATATGGTTGCATAGGTGGCTGGTAGGAATATGGAGAATGAGTTGGGCCTTTCCAACCCTGTTTCCATGGTTGGGAAAGTTTCCCATGCTGATACTGATTTCCATACTGCCACTGCAGATGAGAGTTAGGATATGAACATGCATGTGGATTATAACCAAAATAGTGTGGAGGAAATTCAGGAGCCATACCTGCACCTACCTGAGGCCAATTTCTTCTTGATCCCATAGCATACAATTGTTCAACTTCAGGCTTCCCCCCTGTAAATACTGCTTTAAGACCAGGTATAGAGGGACATTTTTCTGTGATATGGTCTCTGCAAAAATAGCACACTTATTAGTTTCTTTCAAGTTAAGAGGGAATTCTTTAGGGGGATTCTTGTCTCTGCATTTAGGACAGAAAATACATAATGACTCTTGTTCCTTCATAAGTTTTTGTTGAAATTTTAAAGAGTCTAACTGTTTAGTAACAGTGTTCATTGTATCAATTTTTTGTTAGAAAATTATATATTATAGAGCAATGCAACACATAAAATATGCGGAAAATACAAGCACACAAAACACATAAAACCAGAGAGACATATATATATGTGGTTCACCCAGTTTGGGCTACGTCCACCCTAAACAGCCAGTCCTTCCTTTCTATTATCCATAAAAAATGAAGAGCCAAAACCTACAGCAGTTCTGCTGTAATATCCTCTATTCTCTCTCACAGTCTCCCATTCTATTTCCCGCTCAGAGAATACACGTATAATACACATCCGCAATACAATACCCTCATAAAAGTGAGGGGTTGCCTTCTAGGGCAAAAAATCCTAAACTAAAAAAAACTTCTACCGTCAGATCATTTTCCTAATGAAAAACCCAGATTGACTAGAAATTACTATACTTTTACAAGGCAATTTTACATATGTTTTTAGCTTTGGGGGCGCTGCCCCCGAAAACCCCCGCCAGGGGGGGGGCTCCATAAAGTCACTGTCGCTCCCCCTGGACCCCCCACGGCAGCGATTAATTTACGGGCGGCGTTGCTACCCCATTTAAGGTACAGGGGTCCAATGTTGTGATACAAAGTAAACAAGATAATCAGGCTCCACACTGGCTCACGGGGCGGTGCTTGGCAACTCCACGTGCTTCATTTGTTTGAATGATGACTCCTCTTTGGACTTTGGCTGTTCTCATCTTCATCATCATCCTTGAACACCAATTGAAGTGACACATTTAAGTTCCTCCCTAGTTACAACTTTTGTTAGCATATCTACAGGATTCTGGCTAGTGTGTATCTTTTCTAGCTTCAACTGTCCATCTTCCAACACTGACCGTATGAAATGGTACTTGAGTTGTATGTGTTTAGTCCTGGAATGAAATGTTGAGTTCCTTGCAAGATGAATGACACTTTGGCTATCACTATATAACGTGCCACCCAATTCATCCATAAACCTTTGTAACCAAATCATTTCTTTACAAGCCTCTGTAGCAGCAACATACTCTGCTTCTGTTGTTGAAAGTGAAACAACACTTTGGATTTTTTAAACCAAACTGACAGCTGTTCCACCTACAATAAATACATATCTTGTAGTGCTCCTCCTGTTATCTCTATCACTTGCCATATCTGCATCAACATATCCCTATGAAGCAATATTTTTAACCACCAAAGCATAATGCTTGATTTGTGGTACCTCTCAAATACGAGAATAAATTTTCTTTTGCCATCAATTTTCTTTGCTGGATTGTTCATGTACACCTTTACATGACTCACTTGCATTTGTTCTGTGGCCTTGTCTGAGACCATTGCATACATTAAGCTTCCAACTACTGATGCATATGGAACTTTAGACATATAATCCATGTCTTCTTGGGTCTTAGGGCACATCTCCTTACTAAGTTTGAAATGGCTAGAAAAAGGTGTACTAACTGGTTTTGCATTCTGCATATTAAATATTTTCAACACCTTTTCTATGTACTCATTCTGAGACAGTGTTAATTTACGATTTTTCATGTCTCTAGTTATTCTCATACCAAGGATTTGTTTTATAGATCCCAAATCCTTCATTGCAAATGAATTTTCCAATTTTTTTTTGAGAACATTTATTTCTTTCATGTTATACCCGACAACAAGCATGCCATATACATACAATAACAATATAATATAGCTACCATCATTTTTATTTTTCAGATAAACACAATGATCATAGTGACATCTAGTATAACTTTCTTCAGACATAAACTTGTCAAATTTTGGAAATACCAACGCCTTGGAGCTGTTTTAGTATCTGAGATCTTCTTTAACTTTTTTGCACACAAATTTTTCTTTCCCTTTGACCTCATATCCTTGATTTCTTTGCACATGGATATCTCTTCCTCCAAATCTCCAGAGAAATGTTGTCTTTACATCTAACTGTTCAAGATGTAAATCTTCCGCTGCTACAAGAATTAAAATATTTCTGATTGAAGTCATCTTAACAACGGGAGAAAATATTTCATCAAAATCAATACCTTTCTTCTGTGCAAACCCCTTCACCACAAGTCTAGCTTTGTACCTATGTTTTCCTCCATCTTCTTCCTTCAACCTGTAAACCCATTTATTATGCAGTGTAGTTTTACTTGCAAGAAACCTGACTAAGTCCCAAGTTTGGTTATGCATTAAGGAGTCCATCTCTTCATCCATGGCTAGCTCCTACTTCTTCCTGCATTGCTTCTTCATAACATTCGGGTTCACCAGAATCAGTCAACAATAAATAATATAATGAAGGAGAGTATCATTCAGGGGGTCTAATTATCTTGGTAGATCTTCTAACACCACTTTCAAGTGTTTGAGGTGCCTATTGCTATTGTGGTGGTTGTTTATTATTATTATTTTTAGGCACCTTTACTTTTTCTATGATCTCATCAAGAACTGTATATTTTTTGTTTTCTTTTTCCTGTTTCTTTTCCTGAAACTGATTCTTATACAAGACCTTTTCATTGAATATTAAATCTCTGCTCCTAATGATTTTGTGATTTTAATAATCATATAAGTGATAACCAAAATCATTAACACCATATCCAATAAAGGTACATTTCTTTGATTTTTCCTCAATCTTTGTTCTATTTTATTTATTAATATGGACAAAGGCCTCACAACCAAAAGGCTTTAAAAAATAGTATTTTACCTTTTTACTTGTCCATGCCTCCTGCGGAATACCACCATCCAAGACTTGAAGGCCCTCTGTTTATTCGATAAACAACAGTATCTACAGCATCTGCCCAAAATTGTAAAGGCAATCCCGCATGCAATCTCATGCACCTTGCATGCTCCATGATTGTTCTATTCATCCTTTCTGACACACCATTTTCTTGTGGTGTTCTTGGAACTGTCTTCTCTCTACGAATTCCATGCTCTGAACAGTACCTATCAAAATCTTTGCTACAATATTCACCTCCGTGTACGTGCGAGACACTTCAACTTCTTTCCTGTCTCAATCTCAAACAAAGCTTTCCATTTCTTGAAAGTATCAAATACATCATATTTATTCTGTATACAATAAATCCAAGTTTTTCTAGTTGCATCATCAATAAAAGTAACATAATAACGAGAGCCACCGAGAGATGATACCTAAGTAGGTCCCCATACATATTTATGCACAAGATTTAATTTGTTTCTCTTCTTTTCTTTCCCAACTCTGATAAATCTGACTCTCTTATGTTTTCCATAAATGTAATTCTCACAGAAATCCAAATCAACATTCTTCAAACACAGCGATAAATTTCTTGAGTGAAGAATCTTCATCCCTTCTCACTCATGTGTCAGAACCTATAGAACTTTATGATGCCATAATGCGCAGATCTTGCTCCTTTGGAAATTAAAGCATTAACGGAGAGTTAGAAATACCATTGCATAAACACAATGTACCAACCTTTTCACCTTTTTCTATTACCGGGGTTCCTTTGGTGACCTTCCAAGTTTTACCTGTGAAAGTTGTCGCACAACCTTAACCGCCTAACTGCCCTATTGAAATCATATTTTTCTTCAAATCTGGAACATGCCTTACCTCCTTTAATAGCCATTGGTTTCCATTTTGCTGTTTTACAAGAACCTTACCCATTCCAAAAAATTTACAGGGCTTATCATCACCCAAATGAACTTGTCCAAAATCTCCTTGAACATAGTCATGAAAATATTTCTTATCACATGTGGCATGGAATGAGGTCCTTGAATCTACCACCCAGGAATCAATAACATTTTGAAAGAAAGAATCAAAGCATCTTGTAGAACATCACTTGTCACATTTGCTTCATGATTGTTTTCTTGCTGTGCGCCTCTTTCTTTTCCCTTCTGAGATCTATAGTATTTCTTTAGGTGTCCTTTCTTTCTGCATTTCGAACACACTATCCCTGATCTGGACTTGGATCTTCCTTTCCTTGATTTACTTTGATATGTTGAGCTATTTCCTCTTTCCATTTTTATTCCCCTAGAATCTTCACTGAAAGCATTACTCAATGTCTCACCGGAGCTTTTCCGTCACATTTCCTCGCTAAGGATAGCACCGACAACATCATCAAACTTTAAAGTACTAGATCCAGAGACAGAGTTACTAATGGCCATAACTAAACCATTCCAGCTTTCTGGCAATGAGCACAAAAATAACAGAGCTCTAACTTCATCATCAAAGTTTAACCCTACAGAACTTAACTAACTGGTAACTGTATTAAAATCATTTAAATGGTCTGCAATAGATCCACCTTCCGACATCTTCATATTAAATAGTCTTTTCATAAGAAATACGTTGTTTGAGGCCGAGGGTTTTTCATATAGTTTCGCCAACGTCTGCATCAAACCCTCTGTTGTTGTTTCCTTTGAAATATTGAAGGCGACTAACGCTGCAAGGCACAACTGTACTGTTCCGAGTGCCTTTCTATCGAGAATTTTCCATTCCGCGTCTGTCATGGCCACCGAATTCTTTTCTTTTCTGCTCAATGGTAGGTACAGATCTTTCTGATACAGATAATCTTCCATCCGCATCTTCCACAGCGGGAAGTTTTGGCCGATAAATTTCTTGACCCTAAACTTACCATCTTTTGCCATTTCTCCCACTCGAACCTGGAACCCTTCTTTCCTGCGATTTTATCAGCCGAATATACCTTCGGCTCTGATACCAGTTGTTATAAAATTATATATTACAGAGCAATGCAACACATAAAATATGTGGAAAATACAAGCACACAAAAAACATAAAACCAGAGGGACATAGATATACGTGGTTCACCCAGTTTGGGCTACGTCCACCCCGAACAGCCAGTCCTTCCTTTCTATTATCCAATAAAAATGAAGAGACAAAACCTACAGCAGATTTGTTGTAATATCCTCTATTCTCTCTCGCAATCTCCCAATCTATTTCCCGCTCAGAGAATACACGTATAATACACAGCCGCAATACAATACCCTCATAAAAACGAGGGGTTGCCTTCTAGGGAAAAAAACCCTAAACTAAACATAACTTCTACCGTCAGATCATTTGCCTAATGAACGACCCAGATTGACTTGAAATTACTATTCTTTTACAAGGTAATTTTACATCTGTTTTTAGCTTTGGGGGCGCTGCCCCCAAAACCCCCCACCAGGGGGGGGCTCCATAAAGTCGCTGCCACCCCCCCTGGACCCCCCACGACAGCGATTAATTTATGGGCGGCGTTGCCACCCCATTTAAGGTATAGGGGTCCAATGCTGTGATACAAAGTAAACAAGATAATCAGGCTCAACAGCCAACATTTTCATGTTTTCCATTTTATTTTCCAATCCAATAATAATAGCATCAGTAGATTCATTTTTTTTTATATTTATTTCGAGTTCCTCTACCGGATCTATACTGATTCCTTAAAAATTTCCGGCATAATTCACAAATTTGATCAAAAGTTTGCTGAGAAATATCACCTTGTTCTAACAGATTCAAATTTTTTCTAGCATTATCAGTAACTCCTCTTAAGAACAAGGTTCTAATAGTGTTGGGATCAAGCCTAAGTTTTGAACTTTGTAAAATATATAGAAATATTTCCAAATTATCTTCAAGTATTTCATCATCATCTTGTATGATTGTAAAAATTTCATCCTGCATGTCCCAAGTTTTACAATATTCTTGATATTTAGACAAAAATACCCTCCTCATCTGGTCCCAGGAAGTTATGGTGTTTCCTCCTAACCCCATAAACCAGTGTAAAGTTGAGTCCTTGAGGGTAACAGGAAATAATCTTAACTTCTGAGCCTCAGTTGCATAATCATAACTTCTACACAAAATATCGAACTCAAATAGAAAGTGGTCAGGGTCTTCATGAAATTTACCATGGAAATGAGGGAGAGCTGATGATGGAATATTCTTCATCTGTGACACCGTATCAGGATCCACAATTGGAAACAAAAAATTAGATTGTCCTTCACTTGCCTGGTTGTCACCAGTCCCTTCCAAATGATCTCCGTGGTCTGCCATTGTTTACTTCTTGCTTGTACCGCTTTCCACAAGCTGATCCACACCTGAGTTGTTAGTACCAGAATCCAGGTGGATTGTTCCTACATGATGGTTTTGGATTGAATTGGGCTTCCTACTTGCAGAAGGAGACCCAATGTGAGAAAAATTATTTTGGCCCTTAGTGAGCTTCGAACCCTTACCTTTCATAGGCATTCATCTCAAAAAAGAAAGAAAAATATCAAAACAATTTCTAGTAAAAATGATGTCAGAAATCAATCAACACAAGTAAAGAATCCTTCAAAAATACTTGAAAAAATAAAGGAAACTTACCTCTATTATACAATCAGAAAATTCTTACCAAATCAAATCACCTCCCCAACAACGGCGCCAAAATGTTGGGTCCAGGAATTACACTTAAGTAAAAATCCTCAACACTTAATTATCAACCCGGGGGATTTGTAAACTTAGAGACGAAGCACAGGCAATGCCAGATATGGTATGGATATTTCTAATATCAAATCCTACTTTTGGAAAAAAAAAGAATTGCATAATCAAAATTTAGAGAATAAAGAGGAAACTCAAACCATCAAAACAATCTGAGGCTAGAAAAAGAAGAAATGTACTTGCAAAAGAGATTCAGAAATAAAGAGGAGAAATTACTCTAGCTAAATATTGATTAGCTATTGAGAATGTGTTTCCTTCAGCAAAGACACCTTATTAGTTTTCAGCAAATGGGCCCCTTCAATCCTGCATATATAAAGATATCCTTCTTGCGACAATCGATTTTGCACTAGTGCAGTCTTATTGCACTAGTGCAGGAACAACGATTTATGCAGAAAGTGTAAAGCAATGTCTTTACTAAAAAATGCCTTTCTTCATGCAAGGGCTTTGAAATTTCTCAAGTCTGCAGCACTCAGATCCAATACCAAGAAACTGGTTCTTGTACTCGATCCGAGCTTCTTGCACTTTAACTTTTGATCCTTGAAATCAATGATTCATTACTACAGTGTGATAAAACCAAATCATATATCAGTAAAGATGAATATCTGTAGAAAATAAGAAAACAACCTCTTTTAATTAAGATATGACTGAAAGCAAGAAAGCTGTTATAAGTAAGCTAAAAAGACTTGCTGCATCATATTATCTAGCGCTGGTGTGAGAATAGTTCTCCTGCTTGCACCAGGGAGAAACCAAACCAATGTGCAGAAAATGAATAGCACACCAATCGCATCATCTAATGATTTAATGAATCCACTCTTTCTCATTTTACTGTGTATTCATGCCCACGTACATGTGTGCAAAAAAATACATTTTAGAAATGCAAGTGTGGATTTATGCAGACTGTTTCTAGGGAAATGATGGATACTCATTTATGTTGAGTGCAGTAGCATGGGATGAGTGAGGATCAACATACCAGAAAATAGGTACAATGTATCAATGCAAAAAGTGGAAGAGGATAGAGAATATTCAAGTATGTAGGCAGTCTTGGTGTTGTGATGATAGTGCATTTCATGCTTTGAATGCCACTTATGATGATTCAAAAGAGGAAACTAAACAAGGTCTTTCTGATTCTTGCGTGCACATTGAACCAAATACAAATGCTAATAACCATGTGGAATCATGTGCTTCTTTTCAAAGAAATGAATATTCTGCTAATATATGTGGAAATGTAGGAGTGGGGAAAGAATCTGCTAATGGAGATTCTGAATCACATGAGAATAAAATAAGCAATGATTCTGAACCAAAGATGATTGTTTGGGCTGAGATAGAAAAGGGAAGATGGTGGCCTCCTTTCACTGTGCTAAACTCTGATAGTATGCAAAAAAAAAGTTCATCTACACATTATGGGTTGGAATTAAATCAACTCATTTACTCTGTGGATTGAAGGGAGGAACCTGAATTTATTGAGGCAAGGTCTTTTCATCCGTTTTGGGAGAATTATGAAGAAATTAAAAATATGTGTAAAGATAATAAATTTTTAGATGCTGTTACCAAAACTCATCATTTGTATCATAATTCTTTGCCAAAGGACCCACCTATTCATTCAGTCGGCTTGCAAAGAAGCTATTTGGAGTCATCAAGACAAGTTAAGGAACCATTTAGTTCTCTGCAGGAGGACAAAGCTATTGTAAATTCAGATAAAGATGGAGGAGATGACTCTACCGTAACTCAAAAGGGGGAAAAAAGGTTGAGTAAGAATTTTCCAGGGTTTGATAGTCATCAAATCTGTTTAGAGGATTATGAAGATGAGGAAACTTTGGACCTTAAGAGAATGGTTGGTGGAACAAAGGTAAGTAGAGAAGATGCTAACTTTGAGGAACCATCTGCTATGCATATAAGTGGTTCTGTCGTGAAATCTTCTATAGGTTTTTATAATAATGTGTGCCAAGTTTGTAAAGAAGGTGGGGAGCTGCTGTGTTGTGATAGAAAATATTGCCTCGTAACTTACCATATAGGTTTCCTTGACCCACCCTTGGCTCAACTCCCTCCTGGTGATTGGTACTTCCCAACTTGTACTTACATGAGAATATCATGTGGTGTACACTCTGTCTGCAAAGGAGTTGAATTGATATGGGATGTCAAGCATGTTTAACCTGAACAATTTGCTAAAATGGATGTCTTTGTGGAAAAAAAAGAGAAAGTGAACAACATTTTTGAGAGTGAATATGGTTTTCATCCTATTATAGGTTTTTCAATGTTGGCTTCAACTCAGAGAGATCACGAAGGGACAAAAGAAAAAACATTGTTTAAATCTAATAATGCCAGAGATTGTTAGAAAATTAAATATTACAGAGTAATGCAACACATAAAATATGCGGAAAATACAAGCACACAAAACACATAAAACCAGAGAGACATAGATATACATGGTTCACCCAGTTTGGGCTATGTCCACCCCAAACATCCAGTCCTTCCTTTCTATTATCCAGCAAAAATTGAAGAGACAAAACCTACAGCAGATCCGCTGTAATATCCTTTGTTCTCTCTCACAGTCTCCCTATCTGTTTCCTTCTCAGAGGATACACATACAATACACGGCCGCAATACAATACCCTCATAAAAGCGAGGGGTTGCCTTCTAGGGAAAAAAACCCTAAACTAAACATAACTTCTACCATCAGATCATCCGCCTAATGAACGTCCCAGATTGACTAGGAATTACTATACTTTTACAAGGCAATTTTACATCTATTTTTGGTTGTAACTTCCGCGTGCAAGGGTGTACAATTTTCCTAGGGTATACATCCAGCTAGAACAAGGATCTTTGAATCAAGAAGAAAATCAGGCTCCACACCCAACAGAGATCATGAAATTACTGTGAAGACTGCATACCAAGTGAAATCGGATAAAGTAGTACGACGACTGAAGAAAAAATAAAGGATATATTTTGTTAAGTATAGAGGACTCTCTCATCTTCATAATTTCTGGGTCAATGAAATTCTGCTTGTCAAGGAAGCTCCCAAGCAGCTGGCTAATTTCAAGAAAAAACTGCAGCAAGGAAAGGCTCTTAAATGTAACTCTGAATGGGCTGAACCACAATGGCTTATTCAGAAGAGAGCATTGATATTTCCTAAGCATCCTAATAAAGAGTGCATAGATGCAGTTAGTGAATTGGGCTGGCAAGAATGGTTCATCAAATGGAAAGGGTTAGGCTACGATCAATGTACATGGGAGTGAGAAGATAGAATTTTTCTTAACCTAACTTTAACTAGAGAACTAATGAAATCATACGAACTTTGCTATGATGAGGCACACCAGTAAGCTAGTCCTACTCGAGCAATTAAGGAAAAAGAGCTATAGAATAGTCCATTTTTCAAGGTTTAAAAGACCTCCAGATTGGATGAAAGGGCTACTGGATTCTTCTCTTCTTACATTTGTTAATAAACTTTGAGAGTTCTTGAAAAACCAAAAGAATTCTCTTGTCATTGATGAATTTAATCAGGAACGCATTGCTATAATGATTTCCTTTATCGTATCCTTAATCAAGTATTTTGACATAAACAGACCTATCGTAGAATATATAGCTGGGAGTCGGAATTTTTGAGGTGGGCTTCTTCTATAAATATGGTGGCTTATTGTGGTAATAGAGAGTCAAGAGATATTATCCAAAAGCTTGAATTTTTAGAAGAAAGTGGATGTGTGCTTGTTCAGATTGACTTATCCACCTCTGATGTTGTCACCACAGATCTGGACTCTTTAATATGCCTAGATTGGGAAGAAGTGATTGCAGATGAAGAGAAATGCCTTAAAATTTCAAAAAAATTCCAACAACTGGAGCAACTACCTGTTGATTTTCGAATTGTGATTTTCCATGAGCAGTTGAAGGATAATGCCCCTGAAGTTTCTCATCTTCTTGCCTTCCTTGATACTAAAAAAGAGAGTCAACATGTTGATGATTTTAAAGAGCAACAACATAATAGTAGTGAACATTTTGGTTTATTGAAGAGAAAGTTGTCAGAAAACATTGTATATGAGCGAAAATTAGACCCTTTGACAAGTTCCAATTTCAAAGAGTATTGGGTTCCTATAGACTTGGCATATGTACAGGTGGAGTAGTACTACAACATTTTTATGACAAATATAGATTTTTTGTGTATAGTGGCGAAGAAAATTAATTCTGGAGCTCTCAGGGACATCCTTCTTTCATTAATGAAGTGTCGCAGTCATCCTTATCTTGTGGATGGTTCATTGCAAAGTTTGCATTGAAAGGTCCTTTCAGAAGTTGATTCCTTGATGCCGATATAAATGCCAACAAAAATTTGCAACTGTTGGACAATATCCTATCAGAGCTAAGGCTAGAAGGCAAAAGGGTGTTGATTCTCTTCCATATGATTGGACGATCTGGGCCAATTTCCATTGGTGACATTCCGGATGATCATATTAGCCAACGTTTTGGGATTGACTCCTATGAGTGTATTGATGGTTTCTTACATGCTACCAAGAAACATGCAGCCTTGCGGAAGTTTAATAGTAAGGATTTTGGGTTGTTTGTGTTTTACTCAAAAAATGTGCTTGTGAAACAAGCATAAATATTTTTTCAATTGACACTATAATAATATTTGACAGTGACTGGAACCCAATCAGTGACTTATAGGCCTTACAGAAGATACATATTGATAACCAAGTTGTGTACTTGAAAATGTTTCGGTTCTATTGCCCATACGCAGTGGAGAAGAGAGTCTTGATTTATGCCAAGCAAGACTATTTACTAGATAACAGTTTGGAAATTTTCAGTGCAACAGTTTTCCATTTTCTCCTTAGGTGGGGTGTTGCACATCTTTTTGAGAATTATGAGAAGCTTCATGATGTGAATGATCTTGATTTCAAATTGACATCTGTTTCTAGAAATGAAAACTTGAAGTCTTTATCTCAAGACATGTTAACCCGTGCAAGTTACATATCTGAGATTGATAATACAACAGAGAATGGAATTATTGCAAAAGTACCACTAGAAGGCAGGTATGGAAAAGGTGTCCCACTGCTTGGTGAGTCAGACAACCAATTGACAGCAAAGAAGCTATTTGGAGTCATCAGGACAAGTTGTGGAACCATTTAGTTCTCTGCGGGAGGACAAAGCTATTGTAAATTCTGATAAAGATGGAGGAGATGACTCTGCTATAACTCAAAATGGGGAAAAAAGGTTGAGTAATAATGTTCCAGGGTTTGATATTCATGAAATATATTTAGAGGATTATGAAGATGAGGACACTTTGGACCTTAAGAGAATGGTTGGTGGAACAGAGTGTTAGCCACCTATAAAATTTTGGCATAACAAACAGGTGGCTAAATGGTTTCTAAGTCTTCAAGAGGAACATTTTCCTTGAAAACCTATCACTCTTGGAAGCCTTCATGTTTCTTTTTCCCTTTGAAGAATCTTCACTTCTGTTTCCATCAAAAAGCCTCACTGTTTGTAAAAGAGAAAGCTTCAAAAAAGGCCTCCATTTTGCCCTATTTCATCTCCTCCAAATCCCTCATTTCACATCCTCATCCCCTCATAAAATCCCTCAAAATGTCCCCATATGACTTTATAACCCCCTCAAAACCCTATTTCAACCTCATATTATCCTTTAGCTGGTTTAAAAATACCCTCAGTGGCCTACCGAAACCCCTCATTTGGCTTAAAAAAGCACTAAAATTGGCCTAAAAAACCCCTTTTACATTATATCAGGCTTCAGCCCACGACGACTTATATGTTGCAATCTCCTTTCTCCATATAACCATAAGATCGCAACCAGGCACTAAAAGGCCGAAAATCCTTTGAAAACTTTGAAAATCCCTTTAAAAAGGCTTATAAAACATTTTTCCGCCTTATTGGAAAGTTAAGCCCCTGAAGGCTTATGTGGCTTAACCCGTTCCGCGTGACCTGAAGTTCCAATGTTCGAGTGCTTAAAGCCTTTATAAACCCTTCTCCGAGCCTTTTTTCCTTTGATTTTACCATCCCCCGATGTGTTGATTTAAATCAATGAGAACCGTCGATATCCACAGATCGACAGTTATCGGGCGCCTTCATTGCATTCCCCTCATTCCTTTTGCCAAAACACTGCACCCGATCTCCTAATCTTAACCGTCCATTCACTTGATCTGACGGCTGCGAAGAAACCTGATGGTCGCTTTTCTCGTGCATCTTAACTTTTTATCATGCTAAAGCCGCACCGTCAGATCTCTCTGCTCGTAATCCAACGGTCAGGGGGCTTAACGTGTTTTTTCTCTGTGTGGACATTGACGGTTTAAAATCGCGCGATGTAAGCGGTATTGGAGGGGACATGCGTCGCGCAGTGTATGGAATCGTGTGAATTTGGTGAAAACCATTTCCCACCTCCGACATCGCGCGAATACCACCGACTGTTTTTCACTTACCACCTTTCCGTCCTCTGCGTTAAGACTTCAGGATCCATCACAACCATCCGTTGATCTGATCTAATAGTTCGGATTTAACCTCACCGTCGTTCCTCCCCCCTTCACTTATGCCTCCGAGCAATTCTCTCCCCCAATATCCGCCGTCCATCAATCTCAATCAATGGCTCATATTCGATCTCACCCCTTCTATGTCTCCATTCAAATGACCTCCCACCATTTTCTTCCACCAATATCCACTATCGGTTTCCTTAATCTGACGGCCCACGATATATCTCACCCTCCTCTTTTGTCCGCTCATCCAAACCTTCAACGAAGTCCATCAGGTAATCATGTCTGTTGAATATCGTGATCTGATGGCCCTAAAGAAACCTAGCCCCATTCACCTACTGCTTCATTCATCCTCCAAAAGACTTCATCAATTAATCTTGACCGTAGATCGCTTGGGATTATTCTAATCCGACGGTCCAGATCTCACGATGCCCCAAACCTCCGTCAGACCATTTTTTCACCATTCTGCAATGATTTCCACCATTTTCTTCACCACAACCACCATTCTCATCACTGTGCCACCATCTCCATGGGCCTCCATGGCATCCTCCCCACTCCCCTGAGGATTTTCTTAACATGTTTATTGGGTTTTCTGGAGGGTTACAGGCGGAAAATTCACTCTGTCTACCCAGTCACCGTCATGATGATCTAGGAGTGTAGAGAGGATTTTTCATAGCCAAAATGCAGGGAGATACACTGTTAAAAAGGTTTAAAGCATATTTTATTAAAGGAGCAGTGTTAAAATCCTAGTTAAAACCCTCTTGTGCCATTAAGACTGCACATACACCAGAAACAGTCAGAAAAGAAGCGGCAAAGAGTATCAGACACAGTTTAAAGGGATTAAACGTACATTATTGAAGATTAAATGATGTAATTCAGTGATTGAAGGATGAAAATATAGTTGAAGACCAAAGGACAGAAATTAAGCCTAATTAGGCCTAAAACATAAACCTAAAAGTAAGTTAAAAGTGTTTTAGGAAAAGACAAAGACATCTATCAGTCCGAGAAGCCTGCACCACCACTTAGAGCCCAATTGAACCCTCTCCAGCACCAAAATCCAACCCTCTCCAGCTACCAAAAGACACCTGCAACCTCATAGAAATAAAAGAAGGCCTAGTTATTTCCTGAACAGGAGATATTTGCCTAAAGACAGCTGAACAATTAATACAAATCAAAGGAACTTATTACTAATTGTTAGCAAAGTTATTTTAAGAGTAAAAAACAGCCCAGAAGTCAATCTTTTCGTCCATTAAGCCTCGAAAAGCAGAAACAGAGTTATGAAGCAGAGTTAAAGGTAGAATGCATTCCTGCCTTATGCCTTGCATGGTTTTCAAGGCCAGGAATTGCATTGATTATGGAATTAATGATACTTGACCCCTAGAAACTCTCCCACTTCCTGATTTTCTTATAAATTCTCCTTGAGGACCACATTATAATGGTTGTTCTCTGGATAACTGACTGCATGTTAATATTTTTCTGAAGCTACTGAATCCTTGTTTGC
This sequence comes from Pinus albicaulis, assembly GCA_034641835.2. Lineage (NCBI taxonomy): Eukaryota > Viridiplantae > Streptophyta > Pinopsida > Pinales > Pinaceae > Pinus > Pinus albicaulis. The sequence continues at coordinate 564,533,192 of CM076580.1, read as the reverse complement.
AATTGAAGATACATAAGCTGAAATGAAAAGTTTGAAGTTGTAGAGACCCACCGGGCTTGATGATTGTAACTGGTTTGAACATCAAATACAAGCTGATTTATGGGATCCTGGGCTATGTCAATGGTGATGTGTTTCTTACTGTTAATTGTTATTTTCCTTTGTGTTTTCCTTATGTCCACTTTCTCTGATAAAGAACAGCAAATATAGAGTTAGGATTTACTCTTAACAGTACCCTACTCTCACTGATAAGCTTTATTTCTATGTTTTCCTCCTTTGAAAGTTTCCCTTTCCCATGGAATATGCTGAAAGCAAGATAGTTTCAAAGTCCTTACTTTATCTTAAGCTATTCTAAGTGTTTCAAATATTTTCTATTGAAATTACATCAATGCAGGCTAGTTTCAAAGTGCTTACCTGATCTTAGATTACTTTTATGATTTTCCTTAAGTGCACACCAAAGCAGGATAGTTTCAAAGTACTTGCTTGATCTTAGGCTGCTCTTTGGTCTTCATTTGTTTGTTCTCCATTTCCCATTTGTTTCATTCCATTAAATCAACTTAAAGAGATCCTTTGATATAGATAACTTGCCCCATGGACCACTCTTGAATCTTGTTGTCCAATTAAATCCTCTTATGACTCCATAGCCCAATGGATTGAAGCTGCTTTTTGCCTATCTTATCAGCTGAATCATCCCTTCACTTGCATACACCTTCACCCTTCATTTAAACTGCCTTCACCTTCATCATGCCTTTGCCCAACCAAAAAAAAATATCAAACAAAACCCATGCTCTTCATAACTAGCCTAATATCACATTTCAAGCTTTAAAGATCACATATTTTAACACACTTATAGAGAGATCCCTCTCTGGATTTAGGAGGGCTAGATCCTAGAATCCCAAAGTGGTTCATATGTAGGCTCTGCAGTTTGTATTTGCCAAACTTGCAAATTACAGAGACCCTAACATTCTGGCGACTCTGCTGGGGAACAAGACCCTATTAGCCTAAGTTTTGTAGTAAATCACTGTGGTGGATAGTAAATCTCCTTCAAGACACTTTAAACCTTCCACCTGGAGACTCCACAATTCTTGAATGACCATAAGACTTCACTTGTGATCAGTAGGCCTGCTATTTATCTTTGTTTTCATAAGACTCCACTGGGAAACCAGTTTCATCACAACATCATCCATTTTAAAGGAAACACATAGGATTAAGCTTCCTTGTTTGAATATAGTTTGCCTCTCAAATACTGTCATATCTAGCCAACCTTCTTCATTGAGATTGTTATACATACTGGCTTCAAGAAAAATCCATACCAGAGCTTATCGTGATCCAAACCCCCCTAAAATAGTGGACAATCCTGAGAGCATTATTAGGAAGCCTTCTTCATATAGGGACCCCACTATTGTTAGACACATTTATAGAGCTAATTCAACACCTAAAAACCTTACAGCTCTATCAGATACTCAATTTGATTTAGACTTACCAAGAAATTCACCAAGAACTAAGTCATTCAGTAGTTTAGATGAAACAAACCTTGAGCCTCCAAACTCACCTCCTCATAGTGGTCAGCATATTGGTGACAAAGAAATCCCTCCATCCACACCTCCTGATATACATTTCATTCATAACTTGGGTCTCTCTCACGCTAGATCTTTTCAACAGTTTGCTGCAGGTCCCAGCATTTCTGGCATTCATATACCTGCTGCTCAAGCCCATCCTTTACCTCCACAATACCCCATCATGGCAGCATGGTATGCTCACTTGGTGTTACCACAACCTTTAGCTCCTTTACCCAATGAATATCAGTCTAAAATTCCTCATTTCACTGAGAAAGAATCCACTACAGCTCAACACCATGTAGATAGGATGGAAGATGTCTTTGACTACATGGAAATAGAGGATGAGACAATTAATATGAGGATATTCGCTCAGAGTTTAGGAGGAGAAGTGAAGAAGTGGTTTAAAGGCTTACCTCCTAATAGCATCAATGATCTCCCCTCCTTGCTTCAAACCTTTATAAAAAAATGGGAAGTCAGAAGCAACCCTCTCCAAATCTTAGCAGAATATAAGAATCTTAAAATAAATCAAGAAGAGAGTGTCCAGGACTACTCTACTAGATTCAACGGTGTCTACAATATTGTTCCACCACACATGAAACCTCCCCAAGGGATGGCCTTAGTGAAATACCCTGAAGGCTTTGATGCTGATATGGCCTATCAGCTTAGGGAAAGAGATTATAACACATTGGAAGACATGCAGAAAGGAGCAATGAGTGTAGAGGCAAACCTGATTGGAAAAAGAGCTAGGATGAGGGCTGAGAAAAGGGTAACCTATAGGGATGACAACATAGCTTCTTCATCAGAACCCAAATATGATAGTCTAGCCAAAAACATGGAGAGGATGGAAAGAATGATGGATAAATTGGTCATCCAAGCAACTAATCAGAACAGAAACCAAAACCAAAGCCAGAACCAAAACTTTAGGAGAAACAATCCCCAAAATAGACAAAGAGACTCTGATCAACAAGTCATACCTCCATTCTAACAGAATTTCCTTGATGAGGATGAAGGGATAATAGAAGAATTAGAGGGGACTGTCATAAACATGGTGGAAGTAGATGACCAGGATCACACTTTTTCCACAGAAGATAACCAGACCCCATACTCACATTGGGATGAGGAAAGGTTGGAAACTGAGGACTATAGGTTAGGATTCGAAAATTTCATCATGCAGGTTAGGGAACAATATGATCTATAAAAGAAAAAGAACGTATATGTAATCCCAAAGCAAGGGCTAAATCACATTAAATATGAAAATCTCTAAAGTGACTGCGAAAGCGATGAAATAGTAGTGAAATTACAGTAAAAACAAAGATAAGGACACCCAAACCATAACTTCATGAGTCAGCAATCTACTTCTGAGCATTACTAGCATTACTGACTAATTTTCACACAATCATGACTTCAAACATTGTACATGGTGAAAATGGTAACTAATCTTGCTAATAAAGCGATCAGCCAACAAAACTTAATTGAACCTTTCAAAGAGCTAGTCTTCTTTCAATTTGGAAAGTGAGATTTCACATTCATTATATCCTACTGATGAGTTGGCCACCCAAGATGTATATAAGATTTGAATTTTGAAAGCTTTAAACTTGAGGATTGATCGATTGACACTCTCGATATAAGTATTGATCGACTTGACTCTCTTGTTTGGCCCAAAAATTGAAGGGAAATTTCAGGAAGGGGTAGTTCCTCCTTTCTATGTCAGCCTCGATATCCATGAAAAAATCCTGCATAATGCCATGCATGACTCTGGAGTTTCACACAACCTGATGCCAAAAGTGATAATTGAAAAACTAGGCCTAGAGATAACCAAACCTTACAAGGATTTATATTCTTTTGACTCTAATAGAGTGAAGTGCCTTGGCCTAATCAAATATCTTTGTGTGAATTTGACTCAAATCCTAGCCAAATGCATGGTCATGGATGTTGTGGTAGCTGATCTTCCACCTAAGTATGGCATGTTGCTGTCAAGATCATGGGGTGCCAAGCTGCAAGGTACAATGCAGGTGGATAGGACATATCCCACTATCCCTATCTTTAGCCAGCTTAGAAGACTATATAGAGAGGCACACATGAAATTCATGGTTAGTAGCCTAGAAAATCCTAAGAATTCCCCTCTTTACTCTGTCCATATAGATCTAGACTCTTTTATCCTGTACAATGATGAATTCATAAATGAGCCCGAGCTAGAAGACAGAAATTTAGACAACCAATTAGAGGCCCCAAATCTAGAAATAATGGCAGTTCTAGATATAGAGGAAAATGAGAGAGAAACCTTTGAACAGTGTGCTGCAACAAAAAACCAGAGTGAACAAAGCAAATAATGCAAACAACAGATTACCCATCACTCTGAACTCCATGAAAATCCTGAAGAATAACACACATCACAACATGGTGCAGACCTCAGAATACGACATAATGGTGAACATGGCATTAGGGATGAAGATGATGTTAATCCTACAAGCAATCCATTATGGTGCATGAACTTTGATGGGTCTTTCACTAAGAAGAATGCAGGTGCTGGGGTATGGTTGCATAACACTGAAAACAATTACACAGAGAGCCATGCTTTCAAGCTAGACTTTGCGTGCAAAAACAACGTTGCAGAGTATGAGGCTCTCATCCTAGGATTGCATCTATTGAAAGAACTAGGAGCCAAGAGGATAGTTGTCCAGGGGGGCTCATAATTAGTCATCAAACAACTAAGTGGAGAGTATACTACAAAGCATCCTAGATTAAGGGCATACAGAAACAATGCCATGGATTTTCTGAAAACATTTATAGAGTATGATCTGATGTTTGTTCTTAGGAGTCAAAACATAATTGCAAATGGATTGGCCTGCGCTGCTAGTTCATATCAAAACTCACCTAGTGACAAACAGATCATTATTCAAATAAAATACAGACCTACACTGCCAGATAATGAAAAATATTGGCATGTCTTTGAGGTTGACAAACAGATAGAATATTTCTTGCTCTGCAAGAATGAATTTGAATTACCTCATTCAGATTCTAAATCTGATGAAATCTGTTCAGATAAAGAGCCCCCTGATGAAGAAAAACCATCCCCCAACGCAGAAATAAACATGTTAACCAGATATTTTGAAAAACAGACTAAAGAATACATGAAAACAGATAAGGAAGACATTGAGGTGCTGCAGTCCAAGGACAAAAGAATACCTAGAGTATTAGCACCCTTACAGGACCTTTTCGATTTCAATGATGTGGCAAAGAAACCCACTATAGAACACACTGAATCAGATATTGAAGAATGCAACATAGGTAGCAAGGATAAGCCTAAAATGATTAAAATATCTAAGTCTTTGCCTGCCCATATCATACAAAAATACATTGATCTATTCAAAAAGTTTGTTGATGTGTTTGCTTGGAGCTATGAGGAATTAAAAGCCTATGACACAGAGATTATCCAGCATAAAATCCCCTTGAAAGAAAACTAGAAACCCTTTAGGCAAAAACTACGCAGAATTAACCCAGTACAACTGCCTCTAGTGGAAAAGGAAATCAAGAAAATGTATGAGGCAGGAATCATAGTGCCTGTGAGGTTTTCTGATTGGGTGTCCAACCTTGTAGCTGTGAGGAAAAAGACAGGAGAAATCAAATTGTGCATTGATTTCAGAAATTTAAACAGAGCTTCCTTAAAATACAATTACCCTCTACCCAAAATGGAACACATCCTACAAAAGGTAGTTGGCTCAAAAAGGATTTCTCTGTTAGATGGCTTTTCAGGGTATAACCAAGTCTTAGTACTCCCAGAAGATCAGCTTAAGATAGCCTTCACAACTCCTTGGGGAACTTTCATGTATGTGAAAATGCCTTTTGGACTAATGAATGTTGGGGCCACTTTCCAGAGGGCCATGGACATTGCATTTTCAGAGGAAATAGGGAACTTCATTGTAATCTACCCTGATGACATAACAATTTATTCCAAAACTGATGAAGAGCACCTCAAACATTTGAGAAATGCAGAAGGTATGGGTTATCTTTAAATCCCAAAATACAGTGTTTGGCCTACAAGAAGGTAAACTTCTTGGCCATATTATATCATAAAAAGGGATTAAAATATATCCAAAAAGAGTTGAGGGAATACTACAGATTATTCACCCAAGGAACATAAAAGAATTGCAGTCCTTCATTGGGAAGATTAAATTCTTAAGGAGGTTTATTCCCAACTTAGCAGAGCTCCTTAGAAACATGACTAATATGCTTAAGAAAGAAGTGGGAGTTAAGTGGACTGCATAAGCCAAAAATTCCTTTGAATTGGTAAAACATGCACTCACCCAAGCACCAGTTCTAATCAACCCAGATTTCACAAAAGATTTCCTCATTTTCTCCTTTGCATCAGAGCATATTGTGGCTACTGTCATATTGTAGAAAAATCCAGAGAAACAAGAGCAGCCAATAGCATTTTTTAGCAAGGCACTAAGAGATGCACCCTTGAAATACAATATTATGGAAAAACATGCCTATGCCTTGGTAAAGGCCTTAAAAGACTTCAAGGTGTATATTCTGCATTCTCACATCATTGCTTATGTGCCTAGCATAATGGTAAAAGATATCTTGTCACAAGATCCAGATGGAAAAAGAGGTAAGTGGATTGCAGTAATACTAGAATATGATTTGGAAATCAAACCCACAAAACTCATTAAAGGTTAGGGCTTAGCTCAATTAATGGTTGAATCTAACCTACAAGCCCTTGACATTAACATGGTAGATTCCTTGGATGAACATGAAGGATTGCCTGCTCCCATTGTTGAAGATCAGTTCCAAAACTCACCTTGGTATGCTAACATCTTGTATGTGCTTACAAATCTTAATGCTCCTCTTGATTTATCAAAGACTAAGGCAAGGTTTTTAAAGTTGAAAGCTAGGAATTATTGCATTTTAAATGAATGTTTATATTGGAAAAATGCTAATGGTTTATTGCTTAAATGTTTGCTTGAAGTTGATGCAGAGAGGATCAAGCATGAATTCCATGAAGGAGAGTGTGGAGGTCATCTCTATTGGAAAACCATAGCCAATAAGATCCTTAGAGCTGGCTATTATTGGCCCGCCCTCTTCCAATATGTCAATAAAATGATGGTTGCTTGCCACAAGTGCCAAATTTTTTAGGGCAAAAGAAAACTCCTCCCTTTACCATTACAACCCATCATTGTTGAAGCTCCTTTTCAACAGTGGGGCCTATATTTCATAGGGAAAATCCATCCTGCTTCATCTTCCCAACACAAATGGATTCTTACAGCCACAGAATACTTCACAAAATGGATAGAGGCAATCCCTTCTAGGAATGCCACAGATTTTGTCATTATAAAATTCCTTGAAGACCATATCCTATCTAGATTTGGCTACCCTAGGAAGATTATTAATGATAATGCTGCTGCTTTTGGCTCCAAAAAGATGATTGATTTTTGCCACAGGTATCAGATTTCTCTTGGTCATTCTACTGCTTATTACTCTCAAGGTAATGGGCTAGAAGAATCATCAAATAAAATTTTGGTAATCATCATCAAGAAGCTTCTTGAAGAGAATAAAAAATCGTGGCATAACAAGTTGGTGTATGCTCTATGGGTTCATAGATTAACAACAAATAAATCCATTGGAATGTCCCCATATCAGTTAGTCTATGGAGTAGATGCAGTGTTCCCTACCAGCCTAGGGGTACCAGTGATAAAATTAGTCCAAGAAATACAGTCAGAAGAAGATAGCATGGTAAGGAGGATCAATAAAAATATACATCTCTAGCAGACAAGGGAAGAGGTCTACAACAGAGCTCAAAAAGTGCAAGAGAACATTAAAAAGTTGTTTGACAAAAGAACAAAAGCTTGTGACTTCAAAATTGGAGACAAGGTACTCAAGTGGGACTCTAGAAGAGAGGATAAGGGTAAGCATGGCAAATTTGACAGTTTGTGACAAGGTCCTTACATTATTCAGTCCACCATTGGTCCAAATTCATTCTTCTTGCAAGAGTTAGATGGTACAGATCTGTTTGGGGGTCTTGTCAATGGCAGGATGCTCAAACATTATTACTGCTAAAATTTAGAGTTTAAAGTTTTCACTTCCATTGTAAATACCATTGCTTTGTTCAGTTTCACAAAAATGAAAAAAAAAAAATGAAAGAAAGGTTCAGACAAGTTCAGAACTTGAACCTTTGAAGTTCCAAAGAATGGCTCAAATCAGCCCAAAACCTGAGCCAAAGAAAGTGAAAATCTGGTCCTAATATGCTCAAAACCTAGAACAGCAAAGAAAGAAGAATAATCGGCTCTAACAAGCCCAAAACCATAGCTGAAACAAAGAAGAAAAAGTGGCTCAAATCAACTCAAAATCCGAATCACAAAATAAAGAAGATGGATTAGCTCTAACAAGCCCAAAACCAGAGTTGAAATGAAGAAGAAAGAGTGACTTTAACAAGCTCAAATATGAGTCACAAGAGAAAGAAGGATGCTCTAAAAGTTTCAAAATTTCTAGCCTTCACAATTTTGGTTTCAATTTCCTACAAAGATCAGTTCATGTGCAGCTGTTTTTATGTCATGAACCCACAGCAAACCAGACAGTCTAATCCTGGTTTGACTGTTTTAGAATGTAGAGAAAGTAATTTGCTAGATAGTTTAATCCTAGAAGATATTAGTGTAGGTACATAAGCTATGAGGCCAACTGTCTAATCTGGTCTCATGGAGGAATAAGGGTAGAATTAGATTAGTGTTTTCTGCTTTAAATAAAATAAAAAAAGATGTAAAAGGTCTACAAGTCTAAATGCACCTTGAAGAAACAATGTTAGGACAGTAGGATGGGTAGGTAGATTGTTTGGGGAGAATATTACTGCTGATATGATATTTTCATGATCTGTAGCAGCTGATAAAAGAAGAAAGAGATGGTCAAAGACCAAGCATCTGGCCTACTTCCAAAGAATTAAATCTACAGTTCTTGACATCTTTAGGAAGATGCCACCATCATGTGGAGCCACTGTTAGCCACCTATAAAATTTTGGCATGCAAACAGGTGGCTAAATGGTTTCTAAGTCTTCAAGAGGAACATTATCTTTGAAAACCTATCACTCTTGGAAGCCTTCATGTGTCTTTTTCCCTTTGAAGAATTTTCACTGTTGTTTCCATCAAAAAGCCTCACTGTTTGTAAAAGAGAAAGCTTCAAAAAAGGCCTCCATTTTTCCCTATTTCATCTCCTCCAAATCCCTCATTTCACATCCTCATCCCCGCATTAAAATCCCTTAAAATGTCCCCATCTGACTTTATAACCCCCTCAAAACCCTATTTCAACCTCATATTATCCTTTATTTGGTTTAAAAATACCCTCAGTGGCCTACCTAAACCCCTCATTTGGCCTAAAAAGCACTAAAATTGGCCTAAAAAACCCCTTTTACATTATATCAGGCTTCAGCCCCCAAGGGCTTATATGTTGCAACTTCCTTTCTCCATATAACCATAAGCTCGCAACCGGGCGCTAAAAAGGCCGAAAATCCTTTGAAAACTTCGAAAATCCCTTTGAAAAGGCTTATAAAACATTTTTCCGCCCTATTGGAAAGTTAAGCCCCTGAAGGCTTATGTGGCTTAACCCGTTCCGCGTGACTTGAAGTTCCAATGTTCGAGCGCTTAAAGCCTTTATAAACCCTTCTCCGAGCCTTTTTTCCTTTGATTTTACCATCCCCTGACGTGTTGATTTAAATCAATGAGAACCATCGATCTCCATAGATCGAAGGTTATCAGGCGCCTTCATTGCATTCCCCTCATTCCTTTTGCCAAAACACTGCGCCCCATCTCCTAATCTTAACCGTCCATTCACTTGATCTGACAGCTATGAAGAAACCTGATGGGCGCTTTTCTCGTGCATCTTACCTTTTGATCGCGCTAAAGTTGCACCGTCAGATCTCTCTGCTCGTAATCCAATGGTCAGGAGGCTTATCACGTTTTCTCTGCGTCCGGCCATTAACGGTTTAAAATCGCGTGATGTAAGTAGTATTGGAGGGGACATGCGTCGCCCAGTGTATGGAATCACATGAATTTGGTGAAAACCATTTCCCACCTCCGACGCCGCGCAAATACCAACGGCTATTTTTTACTTACCACCTTTCCTTCCTCCACGTTAAGACTTCAGGATCCATCACAACCGTCCATTGATCTGATCTAACGGTTCAGATTTAACCTCATCGTCGTCCCTCCCCCCTTCACTTATGGCTCTGAGCTATTCTCTCCCCCAATCTCTGTCGTCCATCAATCTAAATCAACGGCTCATATTCGATCTCACCCCTTCTATGTCTCCATTCAAATGACCTCCCACCATTTTCTTCCACCAATATCCACCGTTGGTTTCCTTAATCCGACAACCCACGATATATTTCACCCTCCTCTTTTGTCCGCTCATCCAAACATTCAATGAAGTCCATCAGGAAATCGTGGTCATTGAATATAGTGATCGAACGGCCCTAAAAGCGACCTCGCCCCGATTTACCTATTGCTTCATTCATCCTCCAAAAGACTTCATTAATTAATCTTGACCATAGATCACTTGGGATTATTCTAATCTGACGGTCCAGATCTCACGATGCCCCAAACCTCCATCAAACCATTTTTTCACCATTCTGCAATGATTTCCACCATTTTCTTTGCCACAACCACCATTCTCATCACTTTTCCACCATATCCACGGGCCTCCACGGCATCCTCCCCACTCCCCTTAGGATTTTCTTAACATGTTTATTGGGTTTTTTGCAGGGTTACAGGCAGAAAATTCATTGTCTACCCAGTCACCGTCATGATGATATAGGAGTGCAGAGAGGCTTTTTCATAGCCAAAATGCAGGGAGATACACTGTTAAGAAGGTTTAAAGCATATTTTATTAAAGGAGCAGTGTTAAAATCCTGGTTAAAACCCTCCTGTGCCATTAAGACTGCACATACACCAGAAACAGCCAGAAAAGAAGCGGCAAAGATGAGTATCAGGGATAGTTTAAATGGATTAAACGTACATTATTGAAGATTAAATTATGTAATTCAGTGATTCAAGGATGAAAATACTGTTGAAGACCAGAGGACAGAAATCAAGCCTAATTAGGCCTAAAACACAGACCTAAAAGTAAATTAAAAGTGTTTTAGGAAAAGACAAAGACATCTATCGGTCCGAGAAGCCTCCACCACCACTCAGAGGCCAAATTAAACCCTCTCCAGCTCCAAAATCCAACCCTCTCCAGCTACCAAAATACACCTGCAGCCTCACAGAAATCAAAGAAGGGCTAGTTATTGCCTGAACAGGAGATATTTGCCTAAAGACAGCTGAACAATTAATACAAATCAAAGGAACTTATTACTAATTGTAAGCAAAGTTATTTTAAGAGTAAAAAACAGCCCAGAAGTCAATATTTTCATCCATTAAGCCTCGAAAAGCAGAAATGGAGTTATGAAGCAGAGTTATAGGTAGAATGCATTCCTGCCTTATGCCTTGCATGGTTTTCAAGGCCAAGAATTGCATTGATTATGGAATTAATGATACATGAACCCTAGAAACTCTCCCACTTCCTGATTTTCTTATAAATTCTCCTTAAGTACCACATTGTAATGGTTGGTCTTTGGATATCTGATTGCATGTTAATAGTTTTCTGAAGCTATTGAAGCCCTGTTTGCAATTGAAGATACATAAGCTGAAATGAGAAGTTTGAAGTTGTAGAGACCCAACGGGCTTGATGATTGTAATTGGTTTGAACATCAAATACAAGCTGATTTATGGGATCCTGGTCTATGTCAATGGTGATGTGTTTCTTACTATTAATTGTTATTTTCCTTTGTGTTTTCATTCTGTCCACTTTCTCCGATAAATAACAGCAAATACAGAGTTAGGATTTACTCTTAATAGTACCCTACTCTCACTGATAAGCTTTATTTCTATGTTTTCCTCCTTTGAAAGTTTCCCTTTCCCATGGAATATGCTGAAAGCAAGATAGGTTCAAATTCATTACTTGATATTAAGCTATTCTAAGTGTTTCAAATGTTTTCTATTGAAAGTACATCAATGCAGGCTAGTTTCAAAGTACTTACCTGATTTTAGATTACTTTTATGTTTTTCCTTAAGTGCATGCCAAAGCAGGATAGTTTCAAAGTATTTACTTGATCTTAGGCTGCTCTTTGTTCTTCATTTGTTTGTTCTCCATTTCCCATTTGTTTCATTCCATTAAATCAACTTAAAGAGATCCTTTGACATAGATAACTTGCCCCATGGACCACTCTTGAACCTTGCTGTCCAATTAAATCCTCTTATGACTCCATAGCCCAATGGATTGAAGCTACTTTTTGCCTATCTTATCAGTTGAATCATCCCTTCACTTGCATACACCTTCATCCTTCATTTAAACTGCCTTCACCTTCATCATGCCTTTGCCCAACCAAAACAAAAAATCAAACAAAACCCATGCTCTTCATAACTAGCCTAATATCACATTTCAAGCTTTAAAGATCACATCTTTTAACACACTTATAGAGAGATCCCTCTCTGGATTTAGGAGGGCTAGATCCTAGAATCCCAAAGTGGTTCATATGTAGGCTCTGCAGTTTGTATTTTCCAAACTTTCAAATTACAGAGACCCTAACATTCTGGCGACTCCGCTGGGGAACAAGACCCTATTAGCCTAAGTTTTGTAGTAAATCACTGTGGTGGACTGTAAATCTCCTTTAATACACTTTAAACCTTCCACCTGGTGACTCCACAGTTCTTGAATGACCATAAGACTCCACTGGTGATTAGTAGGCTGACTGATTATCTTTTTTTTCACAAGACTCCACTGGGAGACCATATTCATCACAACATCATCCATTTTAAAGGAAACACATAGGATTAAGCTTCCATGTTTGAAGATAGTTTGCCTCTCAAATACTGTCATATCTATCCAACCTTCTTCATTGATATTGTTATACATACTGGCTTCAAGAACAATCCATACCAGAGCTTATCCTGATCCAAACCTGCCTGAAATAGTGAACAATCCTGAGAGCATTATTAGGAAGCCTTCTTCATATAGGGACCCCACTATTGTCAGACACATTTATAGAACTAATTCAGCACCTGAAAACCTTACAGCTCTATCAGAGACTCAGTTTGATTTAGACTTACCAAGAAATTCACCAAGAACTAAGTCATTCAGTAGTTTAGATCAGACAAACCTTGAGCCTCCAAACTCACCTCCTCATAGTGGTCAGCATATTGGTGACAAAGAAATACCTCCATCCACACCTCCTGATATACATTTCATTCATAACTTGGGTCTCTCTCACCCTAGATATGCTCAACAATTTGCTGCTGGTCCCAGCATTTCTAACATTCATATACCTACTGCTCAAGCCCATCCTTTACCTCCACAATACCCCATCATGGCAGCATGGTATGCTCCCTTGGTGTTACCACAACATTTATCTCCTTTACCCAATGAATATCAATCTAAAATTTCTCATTTCACTAGGAAAGAATCCACTATAGCTCAACACCATGTAGATAGGATGGAATATGCCTTTGACTACATGGAAATAGAGGATGAGACAATTAAGATGAGGATCTTCGCTCAGAGTTTAGGAGGAGAAGTGAAGAAGTGGTTTAAAGGCTTACCTCTTAATAGCATCAATGATCTCCCCTCCTTGCTTCAAACCTTTATAAAAAAATGGGAAGTCAGAAGCAACCCTCTCCAAATCTTAGCAGAATTTAAGAATCTTAAAACAAATCAAGGATAGAGTGTCCAAGACTACTCTACTAGATTCAACAGTGTCTACAATGCTGTTGCACCACACATGAAACCTCCCCAAGGGATGGCCTTATTGAAATACCCTAAAGGCTTTGATGTTGATATGGCCATTCAGCTTAGGGAAAGAGATTATAACACATTGGAAGACATGCAGAAAGGAGAAGTGAGTGTAAACCTGATTGAAAAAAGAGCTAGGATGAGGGCTGAGAAAATGGTAAACTATAGGGATGACAACATAGCTTCTTCATCAGAACCCAAATATGATAGTCTAGCCAAAAACATGGAGAGGATGGAAAGAATGATGGATAAATTGGTCATCCAAGCAACTAATCAGAACAGAAACCAAAACCAAAGCCAGAACCAAAACTTTAGGAGAAACTATCCCCCAAATAGACAAAGAGACTCTGATCAACAAGTCATACCTCCATTCTAAGATAATTTCCTTGATGAGGTTGAAGGGATAATAGAAGAATCAGAGGGGACTATCATAAACATGGTGGAAGTAGATGACCAGGATCACACTTTTTCCACAGAAGATAGCCAGACCTCATACTCACATTGGGATGAGGAAAGGTTGGAAACTGAGGACTAGAGGTTAGGATTCAAAAATGCCATTGTGCAGGTTAGAGAACAATATGATCTCAGAAGAAAAAAGAACATAGATAATCCCAAAACAAAGGCCTCTGAAATCACCATTAAGAAAATACCTTGAAAGACTCCTAAAGTGACTACTGAAAGCATTAAATCAGCAGCTGAGAATTCTGGTAAAAACAAAGATAAGGACACCCAAACCAGTGAAAAATCAAGTCAATAATCTAGTAGCACTAGCATTGCAGCTAATTCTCCTGATAAAACAGCTTCAAACATTGTACATAATGAAAATCAACAAGCTAATCTTGCTAATAAAGCAGTGGCCAACAAAAAAGAATTGAACCTTTCAAAGAGTCAGTCTTCTTTCAATTTGGAAAGTGAGATTTCCAAAATTAAAATTTTTGTCCCTCTCGCTGAGTTGGCAACCCAAGATGTATATAAGAGTCAAATTTTGAAAGCTTTAAACTTAGGAGAAAATAGTGACACTGTTAATCTAAATGATGATCAACCAGCTCTCTTGTTTGGCCCAAAAATTAAAGGGAAAATTCAGGAAGGGGTAGTTCCTCCTTTCTATGTCAGCCTCAATATCCATGAAAAAATCCTTCCTAATGCCATGCATGACTCTGGAGCTTCACACAACCTGATGCCCAAAGTGATAATGGAAAATCTAGGCCTAGAGATAACCAAACCTTACAAGGATTTATATTCTTTTGACTCTAACAGAGTGAAGTGCCTTGGCCTAATCAAATATCTTTGTGTGAATTTGACTCAAATCCTGGCCAAATGCATGGTCATGGATGTTGTGGTAGCTGATATTCCACCTAAGTATGGCATGTTGCTATCAAGATCATGGGGTGCCAAGCTGCAAGGTACAATGCAGATGGATGGGACATATGCCACTATCCCTGTCTTTAGCCAGCTTAGAAGACTATATAGAGAGGCACACATGAAATTCATGGTTAGTAGCCCAGAAAATCCTAAGAATTCCCCTCTTTACTCTGTCCATATAGATCTAGACTCTTTTATCCTGTACAATGATGAATTCATAAATGAGCCCGAGCTAGAAGACAGAAATTTAGACAACCAATTAGAGGCCCCAAATCTAGAAATAATGGCAGTTCTAGATATAGAGGAAAATGAGAGAGAAACCTTTGAACAGTGTGCTGAAACAAAAAACTAGAGTGAACAAAGCCAAGATTGCAAACAAGAGATTACCCATCACTCTGAACTCCATGAAAATCTTGAAGAATAAGACACATCACAACA
Source organism: Pinus albicaulis (assembly GCA_034641835.2). NCBI lineage: Eukaryota > Viridiplantae > Streptophyta > Pinopsida > Pinales > Pinaceae > Pinus > Pinus albicaulis. The sequence goes on along the minus strand of CM076580.1, from coordinate 564,518,025 downwards.
TGGTGCAGACCTCAGAATACGACATAATGGTGAACATGGCATTAGGGATGAAGATGATGTTAATCCTACAAACAATCCCTTATGGTGCATGAAATTTGATGGGTCTTTCACTAAGAAGAATGCAGGTGATGGGGTATGGTTGCATAACACTGAAAACAATTACACAGAGAGCCATGCTTTCAAGCTAGACTTTACGTGCACAAACAACGTTGCAGAGTATGAGGCTCTCATCCTAGGATTGCATCTATTGAAAGAAATAGGAGCCAAGAGGATAGTTGTCCAGGGGGGCTCAGAATTAGTCATCAAACAACTAAGTGGAGATTATACTACAAATCATCCTAGATTAAGGGCATATAGAAACAATGTCGTGGATTTTCTGAAAAAATTTGTAGAGTATGAGTTGATGTTTGTTCCTAGGAGTCAAAACATAATTGCAAATGGATTGGCCTGCGATGCTAGTTCATATCAGAAATCACCTAGTGAAAAACAGATCATTATTCAAATAAAATACAGACCTACAGTGCCAGATAATGAAAAATATTGGCAGGTCTTTGAGGGTGACAAACAGATAGAATATTTCTTGCTCCGCAGGAATGAATTTGAATTACCTCATTCAGATTCTAAATATGATGAAAGTTGTTCAGATAAAGAGCCCCCTGATGAAGAAAAACAATCCCCCAACACAGAAATAAACATGTTAACCAGAGATTTTGAAAAACAGACTGAAGAATAAATGAAAACAGATAAGGAAGACATTGAGGTGTTGCAGTCCAAGGACAAGAGAATACCTATAGGATTAGCACCCTTACAGGACCTTTTTGATTTCAATTATGTGGCAAAGAAACCCACTATAGAACACACTAAATCAGATATTGAAGAATGCAACATAGGCAGCAAGGATAAGCCTAAAATGATTAAATTATCTAAGTCTTTGTGTGCCCATATCATACAAAAATACATTGATCTATTCAAAGAGTTTGTTGATGTGTTTTCTTGGAGCTATGAGGACTTAAAAGCATATGACACGGAGATTCTCCAGCATAAAATCCCCTTGAAAGAAAACCAAAAACCCTTTAGGAAAAAACTACGCAGAATTAACCCAATACAACTGCCTCTAGTGGAAAAGGAAATCAAGAAAATGTATTAGGCAGGAATCATAGTGTCTGTGAGGTTTTCTGATTGGGTGTCCAACCTTGTAGCTGTGAGGAAAAAGAGAGGAGAAATCAAATTGTGCATTGATTTCAGAAATTTAAATAGATCTTCCTTAAAATACAATTACCCTCTACCCAAAATGGAACACATCCTACAAAAGGTAGTTGGCTCAAAAAGGATTTCTCTGTTAGATGGCTTTTCAGGGTATAACCAAGTCTTAGTACTCCCAGAAGATCAGCTTAAGATAGCCTTCAAAACTCCTTGGGGCACTTTCATGTATGTGAAAATTCCTTTTGGACTAATGAATGCTGGGGCCACTTTCGAGAGGGCCATGGACATTGCATTTTCAGAGGAAATAGGGAACTTCATTGTAATCTACCCTGATGACATAACAATTTATTCCAAAACTGATGAAGAGCACCTCAAACATTTGAGAAAATTCTTTGAGAAATGCAGAAGGTATGGGCTATCTTTAAATCCCAAAAAGACAGTGTTTTGCCTACAAGAAGGTAAACTTCTTGGCCATATTATATCATAAAAAGGGATTAAAATATATCCAAAAAGAGTTGAGGGAATACTACAGATTAGTCACCCAAGGAACATAAAAGAACTGCAGTCCTTCTTTGGGAATATTAAATTCTTAAGGAGGTTTATTCCCAACTTAGCATAGCTCCTTAGAAACATGACTAATATGCTCAAGAAACAAGTGGGAGTTAAGTGGACTGCAGAAGCCAAAAAGTCCTTTGAATTGGTAAAACATGCACTCACCCAAGCACCAATTCTAATCAGCCCAGATTTCACAAAATATTTCCTCATTTTCTCCTTTGCATCAAAGCATATTGTGGTTACTATCATATTGTAGAAAAATCCAGAGAAGCAAGAGTAGCCAATAGCATTTTTTAGCAAGGCACTAAGAGATGCACCCTTGAAATACAATATTATGGAAAAACATGCCTATGCATTGGTAAAGGCCTTAAAAGACTTCAAGGTGTATATTCTACATTCTCACATCATTTCTTATGTGCCTAGCATAGTGGTAAAAGATATCTTGTCACAAGATCCAGATGGAAAAAGAGGTAAGTGGATTGCAGTAATACTAGAATATGATTTGGAAATCAATCCCACAAAACTCATTAAAGGTTAGGGCTTAGCTCAATTAATGGTTGAATCTAACCTATAAGCCCTTGACATTAACATGGTAGATGCCTTGGATGAACATGAAGGATTGCCTACTCCCACTGTTGAAGAGCAGTTCCAAAACTCACCTTGGTATGCTAACATCTTGTATGTGCTTACAAATATTAATGCTCCTCCTGATTTATCAAAGACTAAGGCAAGGTTTTTAAAGTTGAAAGCTAAGAATTATTGCATTTTAATGAATGTTTATATTGGAAAAATGCTAATGGTTTATTGCTTAAATGTTTGCCTGAAGTTGATGCAGAGAGGATCAAGCATGAATTCCATGAAGGAGAGTGTGGAGGTCATCTCTATTGGAAAACCATAGCCAATAAGATCCTTAGAGCTAGCTATTATTGGCCCACCCTCTTCCAAGATGTCCATAAAATGAAAGTTGCTTGCCACAAGTGCCAAAATTTTTAGGGCAAAAGAAAACTCCTCCCTTTACCATTACAACCCATCACTGTTGAAGCTCCTTTTAAAAAATGGGGCCTAGATTTCATAGGGGAAATCCATCCTGCTTCATCTGCCCAACACAAATGGATTCTTACAGCTAGAGAATACTTCAGAAAATGGATAGAGGCCATCCCTTCTAGGAATACCACAGATTCTGTCATTATAAAATTCCTTGAAGACCATATCCTATCTAAATTTGGCTACCCTAGGAAGATTATTACTGATAATGCTACTGCTTTTGGTTCCAAAAAGATGATTGATTTTTGCCACATGTATCATATTGCTCTTGGTCATTCTACTGCTTATTAACCTCAAGGTAATGGGCTAGCAGAATCATCAAATAAAATTTTGGTGATCATCATCAAGAAGCTTCTTGAAGAGAATAAAAAATCGTGGCATAACAAGTTGGTGTATGCTCTATGGGTTGACAGATTAACAACAAAGAAATCCACTAGAATGTCCCCATATCAGTTATTCTATGGAGCAGATGTAGTGTTCCCTACCAGCCTAGGGGTACCAGTGATAAAATTAGTCCAATAAATATAGTCAGAAGAAGACAGCATGGTAAGGAGGATCAATAAAAATATACATCTCCAGCAGACAAGGGAAGAGGTCTACAACAGAGCTCAAAAAGTGCAAGAGAACATTAAAAAGTTGTTTGACAAAAGAACAAAAGCTTGTGACTTCAAAATTGGAGACAAGGTACTCAAGTGGGACTCTAGAAGAGAGGATAAGGGTAAGCATGGAAAATTTTATAGTTTTTGGCAAGGTCATTACATTATTCAGTCCACCATTGGTCCAAATTCATTCTTCTTGCAAGAGTTATATGGTACAGATCTGTTTGGGGGTCCTGTCAATGGCAGGATGGTCAAACATTATTACTGCTAAAATTCAGAGTTTAAAGTTTTCACTTCCATTGTAAATACCATTGCTTTGTTCAGTTTCACAAAAAAAGAAAAAAAAATGAAAGAAAGGTTCAGACAAGTTCAAAACTTGAACCTTTGAATTTCCAAAGAATGGCTCAAATTAGCCCAAAACCTAAGCCAAAGAAAGTGAAAATCTGGTCCTAATATGCTAAAAACCTATACCAGCAAAGAAAGAATAAGAATCAGCTCTAACAAGCCCAAAACTAGAGCTGAAACAAAGAATAAAAAGTGGCTCAAATCAACTCAAAATCCGAATCACAAAATAAAGAAGATGGATCAACTCTAACAAGCCCAAAACCAGAGTTGAAATGAAGAAGAAAGAGTGACTCTAACAAGCTCAAATCTGAGTCACAAGAGAAAGAAGGATGCTCTAAAAGTTTCAAAATTTCCAGCCTTCACAATTTTGGTTTCAATTTCCTGCAAAGATCAGTTCATGTGCAGTTGTTTTTATGTCATGAACCCACAGCAAACCAGACAGTCTAATCCTGGTTTGACTGTTTTAAATTTCTGTTTTAGAATGTAGAGAAAGAAATTTGCTAGATAGTTTAATCCTAGAAGATATTAGTGTAGGTAGAGAAGCTATGAGGCCAACTGTCTAATCTGGTCTCATGGAGGAATAAGGGTAGAATTAGATTAGTGTTTTCTGCTTTAAATATAAAAAAAAAGATGTAAAAGGTCTACAAGTCTAAATGCACCTTGAAGAAATAATGTTAGGACAGTAGGATGGGTAGGTAGATTGTTTGGGGAGAATATTACCGTTGATATGATATTTTCATGATTTGTAGCAGCTGATCAAAGATCTCCACCGTCCATAAATCTAAATCAACGACTCATATTCGATCTCACCCCTTCTATGTCTCCATTCAACTGACCTCCCACCATTTTCTTCCACTAATATCCACCATTCTTTTCCTTAATCCGACAACCCACGATATATCTCACCCTCCTCTTTTGTCCGCTCATCCAAACCTTCAATGAAGTCCATCGGGAAATCGTGTCCGTTGAATATCGTGATCTAACGGCCCTAAAGTAACCTCGCCCCGATTCACCTGCTGCTTCATTCATCCTCCAAAAGACTTCATTAATTAATCTTGACCGTATATCACTTGGGTTATTCTAATCTGACGGTCCAGATTTCACGATGCCCCAAACCTCCATCAAACCATTTTTTCACCATTCTGCAATGATTTCCACCATTTTCTTCACCACAGCCACCATTCTCATCACTTTGCCACCATATCCACGGGCCTCCACGGCATCCTCCCCACTCCCCTGAGGATTTTCTTAACATGTTTATTGGGTTTTTTGCAAGGTTACATGCTAAAAATTCACTATGTCTACCCAGTCACCGTCATGATGATATAGGAGCGCAGAGAGGCTTTTTCATAGCCAAAACGCAGGGAGATACACTGTTAAGAAGGTTTAAAGCATATTTTATTAAAAGAGCAGTGTTAAAATCCTGGTTAAAACCCTCCTACGCCATTAAGACTGCACATACACCAGAAACAGTCAGAAAAGAAGCGGCAAAGATGAGTATCAGGGACAGTTTAAAGGGATTAAACGTACATTATTGAAGATTAAATTATGTAATTCAGTGATTCAAGGATGAAAATACAGTTGAAGACCAGAGGACAGAAATCAAGCCTAATTAGGCCTAAAACACAGACCTAAAAGTAAATTAAAAGTGTTTTAGGAAAAGACAAAGACATCAGAGAAGCCTCCACCGCCACTCAAAGGCCAATTGAACCCTCTCCAGCTCCAAAATCCAACCCTCTCCAGCTACCAAAATACACCTACAGCCTCACAGAAATCAAAGAAGGCCTAGTTATTGCCCGAACAGGAGATATTTTCCTAAAGACAGCTGAACAATTAATACAAATCAAAGGAAATTATTACTAATTGTCAGAAAAGTTATTTTAAGAGTAAAAAACAGCCCAGAAGTCAATCTTTTCATCCATCATGCCTCGAAAAGCAGAAACGGAGTTACGAAGCAGAGTTATAGGTAGAATGCATTCCTGCCTTATGCCTTGCATGGTTTTCAAGGCCAAGAATTTCATTAATTGTAGAATTAAGGATACTTGAACCCTAGAAACTCTCCCACTTCCTGATTTTCTTATAAATTCTCCTTAAGGAACACATTGTAATGGTTGGTCTCTACATATCTGATTGCATGTTAATAGTTTTCTGAATCTACTGAAGCCCTGTTTGCAATTGAAGATACATAAGCTGAAATTAGAAGTTTGAAGTTGTAGAAACCCAACGGACTTGATGATTGTAACTGGTTTGAACATCAAATACAAGCTGATTTATGGGATCCTGGTCTATGTCAATGGTGATGTGTTTCTTACTATTAATTGTTATTTTCCTTTGTGTTTTAATTCTGTCCACTTTCTCTGATAAATAACAACAAATACAGAGTTAGGATTTACTCTTAACAGTACCCTACTCTCACTAATAAGCTTTATTTCTATGTTTTCCTCCTTTGAAAGTTTCCCTTTCCCATGGAATATGTTGAAAGCAAGATAGGTTCCAAGTCCTTACTTGATCTTAAGCTATTCTAAGTGTTTCAAATGTTTTCTATTGAAAGTACATCAATGCAGGCTAGTTTCAAAGTACTTACCTGATCTTAGATTACTTTTATGTTTTTCCTTAAGTGCATGCCAAAGCAGGATAGTTTCAAAGTACTTACTTGATATTAGGCTGCTCTTTGTTCTTCATTTGTTTGTTCTCCATTTCCCATTTGTTTCATTCCATTAAATCAACTTAAAGAGATCCTTTGACATAGATAACTTGCCCCATGGACCACTCTTGAACCTTGCTGTCCAATTAAATCCTCTTATGACTCCATATCCCAATGGATTGAAGCTGATTTTTGCCTATCTTATCAGTTGAATCATCCCTTCACTTTCGTACACCTTCACCCTTCATTTAAACTGCCTTCACCTTCATCATGCCTTTGCCCAACCAAAAAAAAAATCAAACAAAACCCATGCTCTTCATAACTAGCCTAATATCACATTTCAAGCTTTAAAGATCACATCTTTTAACACACTTATAGAGAGATCCCTTTCTGGATTCAGGAGGGCTACATCCTAGAGTCATTAAGTGGTTCATATGCAGTTTGTATTTTCCAAACTTTCAAATTACAGAGACCCTAACATTCTGGCGACTCCGCTGGGGAACAAGACCCTATTAGCCTAAGTTTTGTAGTAAATCACTGTGGTGGATAGTAAATCTCCTTCAAGACACTTTAAACCTTCCACCTCTTGACTCCACAGTTCTTGAATGACCATAAGACTCCACTGGTGATTAGTAGGCTGACTGATTATCTTTGTTTTCACAAGACTCCACTGGGAGACCATATTCATCACAAAATCATCCATTTTAAAGGAAACACAAGGATTAAGCTTCCTTGTTTGAATATATTTTGCCTCTCAAAGACTGTCATATCTAGCCAACCTTCTTCATTGATATTTTTATACATACTAGCTTCAAGAACAATCCATACCAGAGCTTATCCTGATCCAAACCCCCCTGAAATAGTGGACAATCCTGAGAGCATTATTTCGAAGCCTTCTTCATATAGGGACCCCACTATTGTTAGACACATTTATAGAGCTAATTCAGCACCTGAAAACCTTACAGCTCTATCAGAGACTCAGTTTGATTTAGACTTACCAAGAAATTCACCAAGAACTAAGTCATTCAATAGTTTAGATCAGACAAACCTTGAGCCTCCAAACTCACCTCCTCATAGTGGTCAGCATATTGGTGACAGAGAAATCCCTCCATCCACACCTCCTAATATACATTTCATTCATAACTTGGGTCTCTCTCACCCTAGATCTGCTCAACAGTTTGTTGCTGGTCCCAACATTTCTGAAATTCATATACCTGTTGCTCAAGCCCATCCTTTACCTCCACAATACCCCATCATGGCAGCATGGTATGCTCCCTTGGTGTTACCACAGCCTTTAGCTCCTTTACCCAATGAATATCAATCTAAAATTCCTCTTTTCACTAGGAAAGAATCCACTACATCTCAAAACCATGTAGATAGGATGGAAGATGCCTTTGACTACATGGAAATAGAGGATGAGACAATTAAGATGAGGATCTTCGCTCAGAGTTTAGGAGGAGAAGTGAAGAAGTGGTTTAAAGGCTTACCTCCTAATAGCATCAAATGATCTCCCCCCCTTTGCTGCCCAACCCATATTAATTCAAAAATTAAATATGCGTGGTGTTCAACATAGGTTAAGAACTATTACATAGCCCAGTTGGTCTGACGCTTGTGCTTGCGGTGGTGAGGTCTAGGGTTCGAACCCCACAGACCCAAAAAAATTTTACTACTCCAGAACGAATCTGGCCTGGGGCCACGTGGCGGCCTCCAGGCCTGCCACGTAGCAGCTCCTGATTGGTTCGCCCAACAAAATTCAACCAAACAAAAAATGAGCCTCTAACACTTGTCAAAGTCTAATTCGCCCGCAGGGAATATTCCAAGGAAATATTATTTGGAATATTCCAAAGAATATTCTTTTTAAAAATTTTCCAAAGTTAAAAAGTCAAATTTGGTCAAATAATTCTTTGAAGGATACTGGAGACTTCAAACCTGCATAAATTTCAGATACGACGTTGGATTTGAGTGCCATTCATGGTGCCAGAATCGCAGCGACGAGGCCTTTCCGGTCATTTATATTGTAACCAATTCTAAGCAGTTCCATTTTTGAGCATTTTTTTTAACTTCAACATTATCACTTGATCACACCTCCCAAATCGAAAGCTTTTGGACCCCAAAAGATCTCGAAATTATAGAAATTGAAGATGAGGAGACTGATTCTCCACTCTTCCAACCTTGAACCACTGAAATATTCTTGAATTCATCAAATTGAGCTTCTCATAAAAATATAAATTCTTCATTGAATCCACTGACCGACGGTTGCTAACCTTGACTAATTCATGATGCAAATTTTTGAAATTTGCAGAAAAGCAACTATAATTTGCAGAAACCATACTGTGTAATATTCCAGATCTGGAATAGCACAGCAAGCCTGCTGAAATAACGCACTCCTAGGAGATTGATGCACAAAAATGAGTTTACAACCCTTGGATCCCTTAGATCAGCAGATCTGTAGTCTAGATCCAAAAGGGGAGAAAAAGCAAATCAAACTAGGTGTGGTAAACAGATCTCCCACCACCTAGTCTAGCTGAAAAACACCCTACAAGAGGGGTTGCAGCTATGCACATCAAACTACTTCAGGAATAACGCAATCTTGGACAACATGAGCAGAAGGCCATCAAATATGATTAAAAAATGAATGTACAACAGCAAATCAGAAGTAAAGTGAATCTCTCTCAATATACAGTAGAATACATGAGACAATAGAGCAAGAAATCCTCAGAAAAGAGAGCTACAACACATATATATCAACAAAAATGGCTCAATAGCGTTATTTTAAGGAGCTGTAGTAGCTGCATATTACAACTCAGATCTAGGACAGATCTGTGGACAAAACATCAGATCTATTTCAGATCTGGAAACTACATAGTCTTCTTGGGGTTTTGACAAAATCATGCATAAAAAAAGAGTAGATCTGAGTTTCAAGTTGTAGATCTGTAAAATGCTGCAGTAATTTCTGAATATAACATTACATGACAATAGATCAGATCTAAACAGAACATAGATCAACAACCTAATCCATGGATCACCAAAGTGGAAGGCAAAGCCTAGCACTAGAGATCTCTCATCAAAACTATGATAAAAACACCATGAAGAATCTCACATCAAAATAACGTAGTTCCCTAATACAAATAGCGTTGTCGCTCAAATGACATATATGGCCCACTTCCAAGTTACAGATCTAAAGTACAAATAGGAGAGGCACTCTTCCAGGAGGTTAAAAGACACATTCCATGAGAAGAGGCTCCCAAAACAAGCTAGATCTCTGTAGATCTAGAATCCCACTTGCTGCAGCTTGTAAAAGCAGCTAAACCCTCAATGGATCAGCGCTACAATTAGAAGTAGAGCTTGGCCTCAAGCCTGATAGTGGATCAAATCAGCAAATACTCCTCCAAGAATCCTCAAAGGAAGAGATGAAATCCCTACATAGGAACTCCAAGTGCTAAGCAACACAATTCTCTACTAAACAACATAGAATAGTATTTGTCTAAGTAGACAAGATACTCAGAAATATAATCAATCAACAACATTCTCTTTCTGCCTTCCCTTTCCTTTTATAAGATGAGAGCCTTTACAAGCCCTAAACCACCTTGATGAGTTAGCTCTTTTCACATGAGGGGACTCCTTCTAGAACTGCGCTGTCCCTTTAGGAGATACATTGAACCTAGACATCGTTGTAGATTTGGTCAAGGTTGCCCCAGTCTCACAACTCAAACCCCTTTCACACCTGTAAGTGATTATTTACATGGCCCTGATTTATCTATGTTCACATGGGAATTTATTTATTCAGTCTTTTTAGGAGTTTTACATGTCCTCCTTTATTCATTTATTCATGCAACAGAAAGTAAAATAAAATTGAATATTCCTCTTAGCTTAGGCTAAGTAGGAATATTACAGTCCTCCCCTCCAAAATGTTGCTTGTCCTCAAGAAACTGATAGGGTAAGATCTGTAGTCCTTCTCCTCCTCCATTGATGGCATCATCAAGGATCAAGTCCTCATCATAAGCCAAGTGCTCAACAATCCAATACATCATGTATTTTTCCTCCAAGGCCAACATAATATGTGCATATTCCATCCCTTCAGGAGTGAAAAACTCAACAGAAATAAACATGGTTGAATCAATGCTACATCTAAAACATGTATCATGAAGTACAGGTAGAAGTTTCAAACCATGTGGTACATATACACTGCCCATGCTCTGTCCATACAACCCCATAAACAATACAACTATATCATCCAAGTATGGAAGCAAGACTACATATATGCAAATTGAAATTTGCACTTGAGGAGGTGGATCAAAATCCCACATGTGATGCCAGCGCAGTGCATCTCTTGTCTTTAGTAGATCCAAGTGTGGAAAGTGGCATTCCCACCACACTTTTGCTGCATGAATCACCTTAACATGGTTGAAGGTGTTACATAAGTTTGGTGCCTTTGGCAAGCACCCATCATGAAAAGGAATCTCTGTTTGCACATCAAGGGAGTGGCCAAGTTCAGAATTTCTATTAGCCCCCAACAAGCTATGCGTTCCACATGTTCTCTCACTCCTTTTAGGAGTCATATCTTGCAAAAACATGGCAATGGAATGTAATAGATCATACAATAAAACTTTCTTCGCATGATAAAATCCTTTAACATCATAGCCTTTCACACACATGGAGTTGTGCATGAGCATTCCCCTCCTCTCAAGAAAAGGAAGAGCTGGCTAAGATTACTCTTGCAAAGAGTCCATTGGATGCCCCAATCCTCCATAACTATTGCACTCTTGAAATTGTTGATGTAAGTCCTCTCTCATGCCTTCCCAATAAAAACTCTTCATGATCAGGGAATATATCTTCATTGAATACATATGGCTGAGGAAGAATTCTTCGTATGCTCCTTGTAGGATATTCTGCTTGAGCTTGGAGGCTCTAGCCAAGAAGAACTTACCATGATAATAGATGACTCCCCCTTGGACTAAGTAGCCCTCTTCTTGCTGCATGCCATCTAGTATCATACCTGTGTGGAGATCTTTGGAATACTCTACAAGCAGTTGAGATTTCCAATAAAAATCCACACTGCTCTACAATGACAGCGCTACTGATACATCCATGGGAGTGCTTGTTATGTTATTTATTTCCCTTTTGACATTACACATGCCAAAAAAAAAAATTGGAAGGTTGATTCTCCCATTCTTATCCTCCCACAGTGTTGTAGCTTAGTCTTTCATTGCTCCAATCCTTCCTGGATCTAGATTTGGAGCAGCACTTTGTGAGGATTTTCCCACAAGATCTGAATCTGATGGCATTCTAGGTGGCTTGCCATGAGATAATAATGTCCCTTGCAGCATCCTCATGAACATGAGAGAAAGAACTATGAGATCCTTGCCTCCACTGTGCAAATCCATCTCTGTTGTTTGGGTGGAGGTATTAGGTGAAGGATAAGTGTGCATGCCTTGAATCATTTGTGGTTTCCCACTCTTCAAGTCCACCCACTCCATTTGCAAAGCTTTCCAATCAGTGGTAACCTTCCCCAAGGTAATCAACCATTGGACACCCAAAATGATGTTGGTGTCTGGTATGTCAACTACAAAGAAGTCATCCACCAAGGTGTAGGATCCCATACTGACAGAGAGTGATGGAACATATTGCATGCATTGCATGGTCCTATCTCCTGGGACCAAAACAAAAAATCCCTCAAAAGTGTTAGTAGGGATTTCTCTCCTTTGCACAAGATGAGCATCAGTAAAGTTGTGGGTTTCCCCACTATCAATCAGGACAGATACTCTCAGATTCATGACTGAACCTTGTACTCTTAGGGTCAAGTACTTAGGCACTCCTCTCAAAGAGGCAAGAGTCCCACTTGTTGGAGCAAAGGATACCTTCCCATATCTGGATGGTGTTTGATCTCCCTCATCATCATCATCAGCGTTGTGATCCCTCCTAGGTTCATCACCTTCATCTTCCTCCTCAAAATCTGAGAATACTTCTATGTAGTGTGCTTTTCCAACAGCACATCTATGTCCTGGTGCCCATGACTCTTTTCAAGTGAAGCATAGTCTCTTCTTCCTCAATCCCCTCCTGAGATCAATATGAAGATGTTTCTTCAAAGAGCTCTCCTTGGGAGGAGCAAATTTTCCTTCCTTCCCCTTAGAAAAGTGAGGGGCCTTGCTTTGGAAAGTTTCCTTTGCTTTTGGCAAGGAATATTGGAGGTCTATAGCCCTCTCAATGGCATCATGCAAAGTGATGGGCTTGGTAGATTTAACCAACCCATGAAAATGTCCCTCTAGGCCATCGATGAACATGTAGACTCTCCTTGCTACAGATAGATCAGGGACCATGACTGATAATCTAAGAAACTCAGAGATATAAGTTTCAGCATCTCCTGACTGCTTCAGCTTTGCAAAGATTATGAAGGGTGCTTCAAGATCCTTCCTGTAAAATCTCTCCACCAGTCTTCTAGTGAACTCAGAATAGGCAGTCACATTGATGTGTCCCAATGTATACAACCCATGGAACCACCAATTGTGTGCTTCACCTTCAAAGTGCAGCGCTACAATCTTGATGGCTTCAACCTCGAGGAATTTTTTCAACTAAAAATAAATATTCAAATTTTCTACCCATGCCTTGGTAGAGCTGGAGGATTATCCATCAAACTTGGGAAAAAATAATCTGCCCATAGAGTGGTGTCTACCATGAAAGAATCCACCATCTCTATACTGTTGCCTTGGTCTTCTTTTGTCCTTGAGGTGAAAAAAATCTTGGAAACTCAAGTTATCCTTGAATCTCTGACTCTGAGAGTCATACTCCACAAAGTAAACCTCAAGGGAGGCTTGCTCTTGTGGTCCTTAATTTTCCACAACCAAGAAGGTAGGCATAGTGGAGCGTTGTGAGGCTTGTGGAGCTTGTGGCAGGTTCATTGGTTGACCAGTTCCATGATGAGACATGTCAGAGATTTCTCCCTGATGAAATCTCCCAACAGATTCCCTCATTCTTTCCACCCTCATCTCCTTGATCTCCTTGGCAAGATCTTGCATGGCCACCAACGGAGTTCTTGCAAACTCCTCTCCTTCTTTATCACTTGTAGTCTCAGGGGCTTTACCCTTTTCTTGATCTTTAGTAGTATAATCATACTTCTTATGAATTTGGTTCTAATACCTCTTCTCCCTCTCTGTAAGAGGTTCATCTTCTTCTGAATGCAATATGGATGCGATGCTCCAAGGAAAGCACAGGCTGTGCCAAGAAAGGAGCTCTGATACCACTATAATATTCCAGATCTCGAATAACACAAAAAGCCTGCTGAAATAACACACTCCTGGGAGATTGATGCACATAAATGAGTTTATAGCCCTTGGATCCCTTATATCAACAGATCTGGAGTCTAGATCCAAAAGGGGATAAAAAACAAATCGAACTAGGTGTGGTAAATAGATCTCCCACCACCTAGTCTAGCTGAAAAACACCCTACAAGAGGGGTTGCAGCTATGCACAACAAACTGCTTCAGGAATAACATAGTCTTGGAAAATATGAGTAGGAGGCCATCAAATATGATTAAAAAATGAATGTACAGTAGAAAATGAAAATTAAAGTGAATCTCTTTCAATATACAGTAGAATACATGAGACAATAGAGAAAGAAATCCTCAGAAAAGAGAGCTACAACACATATATATCAGCAAAAATGGCTCAAAAACGTTATTTTAAGGAGCTGTAGTAGCTGCATATTACAACTCAGATCTAGGACAAATTTTTGGACAAAACATCAAATCTATTTCAGATATGGAACTACATAGTCTTGTTTACAAGATCCCCTTCGGGTTTTGAAAAAATCATGCATAACAAAGAGTAGATATGAGTTTCAAGTTGCAGATCTGTAAAATGCTGCAGTAATTTCTGAATATAACATTACATGACAATATATCAAATCTAAATAGAACATAGATCAACAAGCTAATCCATGGATCACCAAAGTGGAAGGCAAAGCCTAGCACCAGAGATCTCTCATCAAAACTATGATCAAAACACCATGAAGAATCTCACATCAAAATAACGCAGTTCCCTAATAGAAACAATGTTGTAGCTCAAATGACATAGATGGCCCACTGCCAAGTTACATATCTGAAGTACAAATAGGAGAGGCACTCTTCCAGGAGGTTAAAAGACACACTCCATGAGAAGAGGCTCCCAAAACAAGCTAGATCTCTGCAGATCTAGAATCCCACTTGCTGCAGCTTGCAAAAGTAGCTAAACCCTCAATGGATCAGCGCTGCAATTGGAAGTAGAGCTTGGCCTCAAGCCTGATAGTGGATCAAATCAGCAAATAATCCTCCAAGAATCCTCAAAGGAAGAGATTAAATACCTTCATAGGAACTCCAAGTGCTAAGCAGCACAATTCTCTACTAAACATCAGAGAATAGTATTTGTCTAAGCAGACAAGATACTCAGAAATATAATCAATCAACAACCTTATCTTGCTGCCTTCCCTTTCCTTTTATAAGATGAGAGCCTTTTCAAACCCTAAACCACCTTGATGAGTTATCTCTTTTCACACAAGGGGCCTCCTTATAGAACTGTGTTGTCCCTTTAGGAGATACATTGAACCTAGACAACACTGTAGATTTGGTCAAGGTTGACCTAGTCTCACAGCTCAAACCCTTTTCACACCTGCAAGTGATTACTTACATGGCCCTGATTTATCTGTGTTCACATGGGCATTGATTTATTCAGTATTTTTAGGAGTTTTACATGTCCTCCTTTATTCATTTATTCATGCAACAGAAAGTAAAACAAAATTGAATATTCCTATTAGCTTAGGCTAAGTAGGAATATTACATACTGTTCCTACAATGGTATACCTTCAAAGGAAACTGAAATTGAGATTCACCTTGCCAACTATCCTTATGGCGAATTTTTGCCGAATGAGCCATGTACTTGTGTCGATTCCCGAGCAAGTTTTCTCGCCATACCAGTTTGCCATTCTGAAACCAGAAATGACCCATGCTAAACTTTGTGCCCTTTGTTATCACAAAATATGACCCTGATAGGCTACTCATCAAGTAGACTCTGAATAACTATTTCAAACCAATATTTTGGCTGAGGCTTAGCCTCCTCAACCTGAGAGGGTTCTCTCAATAGGTTTAAGATTTTTGATTAATGATTAAATGGCTAACTCTAGGAATAAAAGGATAAAAATGTATAACTGGGTGAATCAAAGATTAGCAAACAATCATTGGGCCATGGAGTCAAGATAGTCTTCAACAAAACATCATAATCTGTCAAACATGGAAGTCAAGGCACTTGGAGTCTATGTTTATAAGTGAAAACAACAACACAGTGAATAAGAACAGTCTACAAACATGTGAAGGAAGTTAGAGCATTTTTCAATTAATTCTAAGTAACACATGCTCATACCACTGCAAATAGGTAATTGAAAAAGGCCATAGAAATATGATAAACATAAACTCCTTGTGAATCTTGAGTAGTTAAACAAATATCTGTATAAGTTGAAGGATCACAGTAACATACAATAACACAACTACTTTGCTAATGAAAATGCCAACCTTGAGGAATTAGACCCTATGCTTCATATAGAGTCTTTACATTTCTTGGATTCCATGATCCATCATTAGGAGAATTCGAATTTCTAAAATTGACACCTATCTACTCATAAAACAAACTCTTAATTACAAACTGACAGCTAATTGTCTTCTAGGAGTTCTAATACAAATAGGAGTGAAACTCCTAAACATGTATCAAAAAACCTTATCTAAAACTTAAATACTTTCTTTGACAGCTGCTAATCCATTTCTTTTACCTTTATGATGCTTCTAGCTTTGTGGTAAACCCTGCTAATTCATGGCCTAACTGCCCTAAAAACCAGGAGACAGAGTTTCCTGATTTTTATCCCTTAACCTTCATGCTTGTCTTTGAATAGCTTTTCTACCCTTGATGATTTTTTTGTATATGTGACATGTGTTAACATTCCATAAACACTTCAACCTTCCATCTGTGAAAAAGAAACCTTCGAAAAAATGAAAAGGAGATGAAATATGACTGCGCTACGAAAATTGCTTGTTTTCGTAGCACAGTTTTTATACCACTGTAAAAACACTTCCTTTGACCATTATTTCTCTTGCTTTTCAATCTGAAACTTCATTTGTGATCTTGATCTTTCCACTAGAAATACATAAAATCTGAAAACCAGCGATCCTTACCTCCCAAATTTATGCATAAAATGCCAAAACTTCACCTTCAGCAGTTTCGTAGCACGCTACGAAACTGCTGTGTATGCTCCTTTAACACAGTTTGTTTTCCAAAAATCTACAGCTTTGAGGATATTTAAGGTTTTTTAAGGATTTATATCAACATAAAATAGATTTAATGGATGTTCTCCTTCAAAAATGATCTTTATCTTCATGACAAAACTGTTTCAAGGATTTATCATTTTTTTGCCCTGTTTCATTGTTGCTGCAACTGTATTTCTAGGTCTTCAATTTGCCTCCTCAGTTTCCTATTGGTAGCCCTTAACTGAACATTCATCATTCTCACATATCTAGCCTCTGTAATTGCAGGAACAATCCAAGTAAAGTACTGAGCTTCACTGCTTATGTTTTCTGGTTTGGAAACCTTTTCGAGTTCCCATAAATCCTTTATCCTCTTGAAATTTGTCTTTTCAACAGCATACCTTCTTTCTCTCTTCCTTAGTCTAGAAATTTCATAATTAGCTGATTTTAATCTTTGTTCCATTTCTTCATAGCTAGTTTTTCCTGTTTGAGTGGAAAATACTTTGTTTTTTTCACCTTCAGGTATTGGTGATGAAAGGTCTATGATCTCTTCTTGAACAGTGGAAGCTTCCTCTGTTTCTCCTAACTTAACATTGAACTCTTGCATATATTTAGATTTCTTGGTTAAATGCTTTCTGGGCTTAAACACAAATGCTGCAACCTCATCCTCGAATTCCAGTTTCTTAGAAGATTTCATCTTCTTAGGTTTTCCTTCATCAAATTTTATGAAATCTGCCTGTACCAAAGGGGATTCTTCAATATCAATGGCTTGTAAAATATCATTTAAGTTACCCTTTAAGCCTAGACTCTCTGCTAAAATCACTGATTTACCCTTTTCTTTTGCAATTTGACTTCTATTCAATCTCCTTTTAACTGGTTTATTAGTTGACTGTTCTTGTGTCATTTCTCTAACCTCAACTATCTTTTCTTTTGTAGGTTGAGGAGTCTTAAGAATAACAACTGATGCTTTACTTACTTTCTCTTCCACTTTATTTCTAGGTTTCAACTTGACAAATCTTTTTTACCTGGTCATTACAGGCTTACTGGTTTCTGCTGGTGGGGTTTCTTTAGCCTTAGGGCTAATGCTTGTACCTTGGTTTTGCACTCCAAAACCACATAAAAAAAAAATGAAGGCCATTCTCTGTTGATCCTTTGAAGTTCATGTAAAACTATCAGTTTAATTAGACCATGATGAAAGAGGGAAGTTTCACATCCTTGAGTTTTCATTTGCACTTTATCTTCCATCTTAGCTATACTTCGATACAGGAAGAAAGGCAAATCAAAAGAAATCATGTGAGTAAAATGCAACAGGAGTTTAAATGACATGAATAAAATTTATGATATCTTCCCTCACAGGTGAAATACCTTTGAATGTTGAAGAGCAAGTTGGCATAGATGTCTTTGATGTAGCTCCTTGGAGTTGCCTTAGTTAAGTTTATTTCTGCAAACTCTGGCTTCAAAAACACTTTACATGGTTCCATATCAAATTTGAAGTTTTTGAACCATCTATCTTGCCCCCTAGGAATCTCTGTCACCAAAGCTATGATCTCAGGGGTTACTGCCAAGTTTAAGATTCCAATTTTTGTGTTTGAGAAAGTTAAATGTAGAAAAAATTCCTTTGACACTTGAGTGTGTCCTCCCTGCAATTTTTCACAAAATCTCCAACATCATGTTTTCTTGAAAGCCTCCATCACTGATTTATCTTTGACTAGAGCCTTTGTGCTTTCAAGCTCTATTCTTAAACAATGACCAGACTCCATGCCTGAAATTACCTATCATGATGACCCCTACATTCGAAATGATGGATTTAAATGGTTGCATGCCTTAGAAATGACTCCTAGCTTACACCTAATGATGAAAAGTTAACAAAATTTGATTGAGTTGATGATTTGACAAGACTGCCTATGAATCCGTGATTTCGTAGCGTGCTTAATTCATTTTCAGGGGTTTGCGCTACGAAAATAGCAGTGTTTTCGTAGCGCAAAACATAATTTTTACACTGTCTGCACTACGAAAACGTGGTGTCATGGCTAATTAAAAAAAAATCAAATGTTTAAAATATGACTTCTAAAGAGGATTGTGTGACCTTTAAGACATGGATAAGGTTTTTTTTAATTTATTTGGATATGAAAATGGGACTTTTGAGACTCTTACCCTATCACTTACCCTTTAAAACATGAAATGACCGAAAACCTATCTAAGACCATGACTAGGAATGTTGTAAATTATCCAAGTTTAGAAAAACAAATTATGGTTATAACACCCTCTTTTCTTGCATGCTTTACCATTTCTTGGATTCTTGCACCACCTTGCACCGACACTTTTTTCTCTGCACCGATCGACACCAAAGGCACTTTCTGCAACATCTTGTCATCTTCTTCCAAAGACGACCTGATTTCATACTGAAACATATCATCATTTATATCAACAATAACATGAAAAGGATTATGTACAAAATACTTTTGCTTAATCATCAACAAAGTTATATTTTGACTTTCATTGACAAGCCTTTTCAATTGCCCTGTGTTGACTAAAGAAGATTCTAGCTTCTTGTGATGTGCCCTCACAATAAACTCCTTACCATCCTTGAACAGATGATACCTGTTCTCATGGTGATGGAAGATCACTTTTTTGTCATATAAATACGGACTACCCAACACCACACCTATAATGTCAATCGGTACCACATCCAATCCAACCATGTAAACATAATGAGTTGTTAGGCGAAGCGCAACATGCACTTTTTTGAGACTTGTAAATTAGCATCCTTGCAAATCCATCCAAGTGGATATGGCTTTGGATGTGGAATGGTTTCAAGTTTCAGCTTCTTGACTAAGTCTTCTGAGATGAGGTTTTCTTGAGACCCACTGTCAAATAATCTGTCTATCTTTGTGTGTTTGGCTATTATCCTCACATGAAATAACTCTATCCTCCTCTTTTCATTTTGAGCTTCTATGTGACAGTTTAAAGTGATAGAACTGAGATTTGTTTCCTTGACTTTTCATCACTTTTATTTCCTCTTAAATAACCCTCTCCTTCTTTCTAGTGTTTAGAACCTTCTTCTACAAGCCTATCATTCCTTTCTTGGTAGAGTATCCTTACCATCTCTGTCATGTCTAGGAAAGCCTTTCGGAATACTCGTTCTTCTTCTTTGGGATCAATGTCTTAAGGAGCTTCTCCTTCTCTTGAAGACATGCTTGAGGCTTCTTCAATGGTTCTTGGATGTGGCTATCTGACCCTTCTTTGTTGTGGATTACTTTGTGCACTAACCAAGTTTCCTTCACCTCTCTTGAGTTTAAGCCTAGTAAGGATCAAAAATTGTAAACAATCAACCATATCTTTGCACAAAACAAATGTAGAGTAAAACTCTAGCTCCTGAGGCTCAAATACATAGCTCTGATACCATCTGATGTGAAAATGGAACTATTTGTAATGCTATGCAAAGTATCCATTTCCATTTAATTAAGTGTGCAAAGTATTCTCCATGTCTTGCAAATTAAACAAAGTGTTTTTGTTAAGGTTTCTGAGTCTTATGTGTGAGGGAATGTTAATTAAATTTATTGTTTAACATATTAAATCAGAAATACACAGTAGATAAACTTCACCATAACATAACACAACAACATGATGAGGCATTTCACCCGTCTTGGGCCTGGGTCTAAGGCTCCCAATGGGCATGTCCTTGCTCTATTAAGTTGCTCAAATTGGTTATACAATGAGAAATATGCCTAAACAAGAAAAACCAATCATGAAATTGAATTTAGAAGACATAAATAAGCAAAAAATGGCTTTTGTTTCACCTCATACAGTGAAGTATAGCCCAATACAGCTCCATTTCCCTTATGGCCCTGATGTCTCTCCAAGATTCCCTGAAAAAACATTTGCTGAAGAACACCTCTATTCACTCTGCAACCTATCCCAAACTCTCTAGAATGCTCAAGAAACCCAAAATTGACTAAAATTTTGTCCAATTTGGCTCAATATTGTGAAAGTTATGACCAAAACAAATTTCTTCCCAATGTCACTTGAAAACCCCACTAAATGTGGGCTAACTCTAGTTAGGAGCGCTAATTTGGAAATCTAGCTGAAAATTTCGGAACCGGCGCCAAAATTGGTGGACCGCTGGTGGTTACAATAAATGTCAGGATGGTGCATTTATGTGGTCACATGACCTCCGCCTAACCGCCTTTAACTGACCATGTTTCAAACGGTTAACACCAACCGTCGCATTAATTTAAGACATGGCCACATGGACTAAATGCTAGCATTAAATGTCATTACACCCATGGTAATGAAGGCCTTTAGGCCTAGTTTTATGGCATAGACTCATGGTGTATGGGGGTTGTCCCCCTTTGCCTCCCAACCCATATTAATTCAAACATTAAATATGTGTGGTGTTCAACATAGGTTAAGAACTATTACATAGCCCGGTTGGTCGGGCGCTTGTGCTTGCGGTGGTGAGGTCTGGGGTTCGAACCCCACAGACCCATAAAAAATTTATTAATCCACAATGACTTTGGCCTAGGGCCACGTGGTGGCCTCTGGGCCTGCCACGTGGCAGCTCCTGATTGGTCCACCCAACAAAAGTCAACCAAACAAAAAATGAGCCTCTGACACTTGTCAAAGTCTAATTCGCCCACAGGGAATATTCTTTGGAATATTCTAAAGAAAATTCTTTTTTTAATTTTTCCAAAGTCAAAAAGTCAACTTTGCTCATCTGATTTTTTGAAGGATACTGGAGACTTCAAACCTGCATAAATTTCACATACGACGTCGGATTTGAGTGCTGTTCATGGCGCCAAATTCCCAACGACGAGGTATTTCCGGTCGTTCAAATTGCAACTAATTTTGAGCATTTTTTTTAACTTGGAAATGATCACCTGATCACAATGGGCTATGGGCCAACTTAATATTCGCCCGCATTTTTTGATCAACTTAATAGAGAAAGGACATGCCCATTGGGAGCCTTGGACCCGACAGATGTAGCCCAGGAGGGGTGAACTGCCTCATCAGTTTGTTGTGTTATGCTATGGTGAATTTCTCTTGCTATTTATTTATGATATAATATGTTAAACAGTAACCTTAATTAACATTTCCTCACTCCAAAACTCAGAAAAATTTACCAAAACACTTTGTTTAATTTGCAAGATGTTGATCATAATCCGTTTCCCATAAAATCTTACAGGAAATCTGGCTCAGAGCTCTCAAATTCCCCCTTGCAGCGTTGGAAAACCATTCTCAAGCCTATCGTTACCATTTCCCGCCTCCAAAATACATTATCAAAGGCTAAAAGTTCATATTTGAAAATATTCGAGGCATCGCTCCTTCTGCCCTAGCCCCTCTGTCTTTCTCTCCATGTGACCCGAACGCTAGATCAAGCGCTATTCCGACGGGCGCTTATCCAATACATATCGGGCGCGTCCTGAGCCGTTGATCTATGCAGATCGAATGGCGTTTGCTCATTTCTGCCGCGCCCGTATCCTATCTATTCATCGTCCGATCAAATCATGAATCTATGGTTCACGATGCGCCTGCCCTGGTGGTCCCCGCGCTCCAAACACTGTTCAAAACCAGCGGTTTATATCGCACCGCCTTTCGGAGGTAGGCGGTATTTCTCCTTGGGCCAACGATTCCATACAGCGCCCACCACGTGTCCCTGCGTACGGCCTCAAAACCACCCTCCATCACGCGTTATCGTTCGACTGAAGACGCACAGCGATATTCGTCACAGCCGTCCGATCTGAGAGCCTTCATCCGACGGTCACCGTGCTCTAGAGCTGCACGACACTTAATCCGAGCCCATCGCGCCCCTGGCCCACCATCTCATCGCCCTCCAATGTGTTTTTAACCGTCGATCTTGCCTGGAGATCGAACGGTCCGTATCACCTGCATACTTCGCACCACCATTGATTATGTTTCTCCACGTCATCATTTCATGTGTTCTCTATCGTAGCATTCGTCCACCCTCATAATATATGCATTCAAAGGTCATTCAAAGTTTTTTTGGTGAGATTTTTTGTTGTGCAAGTCATTAGCTCACCCATCATCATTGCTCACGTTCGCATTTTTCCGCCACCCCACATTGTTTCATCATATCACAGCTTACACGATCAAGCTTCCATTAACTCTACATTGTTCAATATCCCCACTGTGTTCACCTTCCCGTGCATGGTTTTCTTTAATGAGTTTGCGGATTTTGCAGGTGTGCAGTGATGGAGAACTATTATGACTCACAGTCTTAATTGCTATGATAGAACACACATCAAAGGACCAATTTCAGAGCAGAATTATCAGGAAAGTCCTCGGAAGCCAAATCAACAAGACTTCAATTAAAGGAGGCAAGGTTCGAATTTGTCAAACCCTGCAGGGACATTCAAGGTGCCGATTTCACAGATGGAGATATAAATGGGGAAGATAAAGAATATAAGTGATGAGCAGAGAATTAAAGGCAGGTAGCTGAAGATTTTGGGGGCCTTGTCCTAGCCTTAGGAAGCAAAGTACCAAATTGAAGATCCTGCATATCATTCGAAAGATCTATACACAAAAAACAATATCCTCAAGGCTTTATTTCAACAAAGTTTTCTTTCCAGGAAAGGACAGATATTTGTGTGATTTTACCGCCTATCAGACCTCGGAAAGACTTTTATCCACGTATTTACTAAAGCAGTGCCAGAGAGTAAACATCACGTTGCCGTTTGGCGTATAAGGCACTTTTCCATCATTTTGTTTTAATGATGTGTACCAATGTTCATCACCTACCTCCTTTTCTATGTTTTAGTTTCTTCCCATAAAAACCATGAAGAAACGCATTGTAAGGGCTCCAGATTTTTATCAGAAAATTATGCAGTGAAAGACTTTTTGTATACAATTTGTAAAACTCTTGTATGAAGGCTCGGAGCCCATAGGGTCTCAGTGAGGAGGAGTTATGTCTGTCAAATAGGATTCTGGTCTTTGGAATTTCACAGTCTGTAACTCTCTTTTATATGTTATTTAATATATCATTTCATTTCTACCATCTTTCGTATCATGTTTTGGAATGCGTGCAGTGGCTCACCGATTTCCGGTAAGGGACCATCCTAGTTGATGCCCATACTGACCGCCCGTCGCTTTAAATATGGCTCATGCATGATATTATGTTCCATTATTCAACTTAACCATACTTCGCTTATACTAGCAAGCGTTTTTGGAGGGTGCTTTTAAAATGCTATTACCATGTATGGATTCTTAGATTGGTGTTTCTCCATGCATGGTGGTATTGTATATCCGGGTATCACCAATGTTAACTAGTATCTTCTCAATATTTCTTTCACTACATACACCTTCTAATAATTTTTGTCTCAGAAGTATTTATGAATCGACTCCGTTTTGCCAAAGAAATGCTCTCTCGAATTGTTCCTTTGCTTTTGTATTAGAGTTCTACATCTTGCCTCTGCAGTATCTCTTTTCCTGTGTCAGTTTCTGAGTGTTTGGTCCCATTCTATTTAATTTCCCTGTTTACAAGAGATAGCATGCGAGTTGAAGCTGACAACTTCATACCTTACATTATATGCTCCTTGGTATGCTAAGATGTCCTAGGCACTAGTCTATCACAACTCTAGGCTATCTCTAGGAGCTACAACATCTTTCTGGTGTCATTGTCGGGGACGAATTTAAGAAAATCAGAATCCCTGGGCCTCGACAAAATTTCATTTACTCTTCAAATAGGTGAGCATGGAGAGTTGAGAGTTGTATATCCCTCACCTTGGCGACTCCACATTTGTTATTTGATAAATCTATTTGCATTCGTGGCTCCTCATAAGCCACACCTGAGGTCAGATTCATCTAAGCCAAAGACACCTTTAGTGTCTGACCCTGACCAGATTATACATAGAATAAATTGGAGGGAAAGGAAATCAGCCCGTTCCGAAATTCCTGAAGTATCTATAGAAGACTTTCCATCCTCTTCTTCTCAAGATTCTCAATTGCAAATTCCTGACTCCACTGTGGGATATACTGATTATTGTTATTCAGATAGTCCACCCCGAGAGGGTATCAGAAATAAAAATAGTCTTCATCCTACTCATGAGGTTGAAGAGGTCAAGGAAGTAACCGAAGTATCTATTGTTAACAGACCTTTGTTCCCCTCAACTCCTCAAGCTGCAGTTGAGTATATTCCTATTATTATTCATACTCCACTTCCTCCTCCTCCTCCTCCTCTTTCTCATCAAACTATTGCACTACCTCCACCTCCTCCAATGGCTAATGTTCCATCCTTCTTGATGAATAAATATGCTCCTCTAGCATTACCCCAAGTATTAAATGATATGCCCCAAGATTATCTGAAGGTCTTGCCCAGATTCAATGGAGAAAATGAAATCGATGCTCAAAAACATCTTGAGACTTTCTTCTCTTTCGCAGAGAAGTTTAATGTTGAACATTTGGATGTGGTCTTAAGACTGTTTGTGCAATCCCTGGATGGTGAAGCTCGAAATTGGTTCAAGACATTGGCTGGCCGTTCTATTACCACTTGGGATAACATGGAAGACACTTTCCTTAGGAAATGGGGAGAGAAGAAAGATCATGGAAATTCCCTCATTGAGTTCAATACACTAAAGAAAAGACACAATGAAGGAGTGTCAGAATTTATCAAGAGATTTAATAAATTGTATCTAAGTCTCCCTACTGATATGAAACCCCATCAAACTGCTGCTAAAGTGGTTTTTGTAGCAGCCTTTGATTTAGAATTTGGTTTCTCTCTCAGAGAAATAAAGCCTGCTACTCTGGATGATGCTCAGGAAGATGCACTAGAGTTGGAAGCAAACTTTGCCTCCACTAGTAAGTTAAAAGGAAAATTTGAACAAGATTCCAGAAGAAGGGGTAAAGAGGAGGTGTCTACTTCTAGTCAGGACAGAGACTCAGACAAAATGGAGGAAGTGAGCAAACTGATTAAGAAAATGGTCAAGCTTGAATTGGAAGCCAAGAATTCAGCTTTCAGGAATTTCTAGAATGCTCCAAATAGAGGTTACAATCCTCAGTATAGGAAACCACCCTTGCAAATATTGCCAAGGGAAGCAAAGGAGCAACAGGATCAAGTGCCACACTCGTTGTACCTGGAAGGTCCAGTAAATGACTCCACTGAGGACATTGCCTATAGACTGGAGGATGCAAATCTTGCCTTTTCAAATAGTGATGGAGAATAATTCCCTTTGCAAGGAAATTATGAAGCTGGGTGCTCATTGCAAAAAGAAGAAAAGGTCAGAGACGCAGAAGAAGCAGAATTTGATCATTATTGTAAACAATTTAATGATTTCATGCAAGCACATTTCAATAGAAGATATGATCTTAGATGTTATAGAAAGAGGACTTATACCCAAGAGCATGAAGAAGAGTTACCCCAGAAGGAAGTACCTGCTCAGGAGGAATCAACAACGCAGATAGCTGGAGACAAAGGTAAGCAACCTCTAAACAAACCTTTGCAGTCTAATGATCAAATTCCTTCTTCTTCAAAAGCAGACATGCCCCCTAATGCCAAATCTGTGTCAAAAGAAGCTCAGCCCCCAGTTGAGAATAAAGAGTCAAAAGAGGTTGTGATAGAAAAATCCCCTCCTGCTTTCAATCTGCAAAAAGAACTTGAAAAGGTCAAAATCCCAGTCCGCCTGACCGAACTGTTGAAACAGCCAACATATCAATCTCAAGTCACATATTTCATGCTCCCCCCAGAAGCACTAGTCATCCCAGATAGTCTCAACCTTCAATAAGAGACACCCATGGTAGTTTTTGGCCCACATGTTGAGGAGATAGACCCCTCTACTCCTCCTTTCTATGTGCCTCTAGAATCCATGACCTACTATTACATAACTGCATGTTAGATTCTGGAGCTTCCCATAATCTTATGCCTCTGTCAGTCATGGAACAACTAGGTTTACAGATCACACGTCCATATAAAGACCTCTACTCATTTGATTCCAAAAGAGTTAAATTCTTAGGGATGATCAAGGATTTGGTAGTCAATTTGTCCCAAATCCCAGCAAAAAGTGTGGTAATGGACATCGTAGTGCCTGACATTCCAGCTCGTTTTGGTATGTTGCTGTCAAGGTCTTGGGGAACAAAAATTGGTGGATCGATCAAGATGGATTTAACATATGCCACTATCCCAGTTTTTGGTGGCCAAGAGAGGAGATTGTACAGGGAGACTAGATTTGTCAAGATGGTGACAAAGGCTGACAATTCCGTAAATTCACTAGTTTACAGTAAGGAAGGAGATTTTTCATGCTTGATGCTGGAAGAAGATCAATATTATTCTCATGAACCATCCTTCTGCTAGATCAAGAGTGAGCAGTCCTCAGAAAGCCATGAAGCAGGAATATGGACACTACATTTTGATGGAGCAAATTCAAGAGAGGGAATTGGAGCTGGAGTGCCATTAATTTCTCTTGCAGGCAAATGGATCCCACTGTCTTTCAAACTAGAATATGAAGCCACAAATAATGTGGCTGAATATGAAGCACTTTTGTTGGGATCGCAGACAGCCAGGAATATGAATGTACAAAGTTTAAAAGTTCTAGGAGACTCACAACTAGTAGTCAGACAGGTCAGGAATCAGTGTCAGACCAAGCATCCTAGGCTAAGGGCTTATAGGAACGAAGTTTGGGACATGGTAGAAAATTTCTTCTTGGCATTCAATATTCAGTTCATGCCCCGAGAACAGAATAGGATGGCTGATTCCCTTGCTGTGGCTGCTAGTACATTTCGACCACCTCAGAACCCTCTTTTAAGATACGAAGTTGAGGTGCGTTATCGGCCTTCAATCCCAGACAACATAAAACACTGGCAGGTGTTTGAAGATGAAGAAAAAATGAAGAGATTCCTGGAAACAGTAGGGGAATTATCCAATATTGAGATTGATGATGAAGAAGAGGTAGAATCTGAAGATATTTCAAAAAGAAATTGGGAGGAGAAAGTGGCAGGAAACAAAGTGTTGCAGTTGAAGGGAAATATTATACCTAGAGGGTTGGTGCCTCTAGAAAGATTATTTGACAAGAATGATGTCCCACTGCAGCCAAACAAAGTGATAGAAGAAAATCAGGTTGAAGACCTGAATTTGGGTACTGAGGCTGAGCCCAAAATTGTCAAATTGTCCAAGAAAGTCCCAGAAGAATACAAAAAGCTATAACAAAAGTTATTTCAGACCTACAAATATGTGTTTGCATGGTCCTATCAGGACTTGAAAACTTTTGATATCAATATTATGCAACACAAAATTCCACTAAAGGCAGATGCAAAGCCTCATAAGCAGAAGCTCAGACAAATCAATCCCCTGCTGCTGCCTTCTATTGAGAAAAAAATCAAGAAGCTGCTAAAAGCCAAAATAATTGTACCATTGAGGTACTCTGAATGGGTGGCAAAACTTGTCCCTATACGCAAGAAGAATGGAGAAATAAGGTTGTGTGTGGATTTTAGAAATTTAAACAGAGCATCCTTAAAGGATAATTATCCATTACCTAAGATGGATTACATCCTGCAGAAAGTAGTTGGAGCTACCAGAATGTCAATGATGGACGGATTCTCTGGTTATAACCAGGTGGTTGTACTCCCAGAGGATCAAAAGAAGACTTCTTTCACCACCCCATGGGGAACATTTATGTATGCCAGGATGCCTTTTGGATTGATTAATGCAGGGGCCACTTTTCAGAGGGAAATGGATATTTGTTTTGTTGGGGAGCAGGACAAATTCTTGGTGGTCTATCTCGATGATATCACCGTATTTTCCAAGAATGATGCTGAGCACATTGAACATCTGCGAAGAAATTTTGAGAAATGCAGAAGGTATGGTCTCTCTCTGAATCCTCAAAATTCTTTATTTGCATTAGAAGAGGGAAAGCTTTTGGGCCATATCGTGACTAAAGATGGGGTGAAGATAGACCCTAAGAGGGTAGAGGTTATAAACAGTATTGCTTTTCCCAGAAATAAGAAGGAAGTACAAGTATTCCTGGGGCACATTAATTTCTTGAGAAGGTTTATCCCTAACTATGCTGAGATAGTTAGGCATATAACGGATATGTTGAAGAAGAATAATGAGGTAAAGTGGTCACAAGAATCACGGGAGGCATTTACCAAGATAAAGAATGCTTTTGCAAAATCCCCTGTGCTAGCTGGACCAGATTTTGATAAACCTTTCATGATTTTCTCTTTTGCGTCACCTCATACAATATCAGGAGTTTTATTGCAAAAAAATGAGGAGGGGTATGAGCAGCCTATTGCCTTTTTCAGTCAGGTGCTCCGTGATGCAGAATTGAAATACAACATATTGGAAAAGCAAGCATACGCCCTAGTGAAATCCCTCAAAGCATTTCCTGTATACATCTTACAATCCCACATCACTGCATTTGTGCCCGCAGATGCTGTCAAAGATATCCTTATTCAGGGGGATAGTGAAGGAAAAAGAGGTAGGTGGATTGCTAAAATTTAGGAACATGACTTAGACATCCACCCTACTAAGATCATCAAAGGACAAGGGCTTGCCAAAATGTTATCTGAATCAAACTATCAAGCTCTGGGCATAAATTTGTCCATTATATCAGGCGAGGAATCCAAGGAGAAAGAAGAACGACATGGAATTGGGGTAGCTACTCCGGAAACAAGTATAAAGTACCTCACTAGTCCATGGTACAAAGAGATAGTGGAATATATCCTCACACTCAGTTTCCCTCCAAGCTGTGACAAAACTAAATTCAGAGCACTGAGATTGAAATCACAGAAGTACATAGTCCTCAATGGCCAACTATACTGGCGAGATCCCTCGGGTATCTTACTCCTGTGTCTCACAGAAAATGAAGTAGAGGACATTATTGTAGAATTTCATGAAGGGGTTTGTGGAGGTCATTACAGCTGGAGGGCCACAGCTCATAAAATTCTGAAAGTTGGCTTCTATTGGCCAAAGCTTTTCGGAGATGTTTTTGCCAGGGTAAGAGCATGTGATAAATTTCAGAAATTCGCTGAGAGACAGAAATCAACACCATTTCCCCTAATTCCAGTGCATGTGGATGAACCATTCAAACAGTGGGGAATTGATTTTATAGGTGAAATACATCCCCCATCAAGTGGTCAACATAAGTGGATTTTAACGGCCACTGATTATTTCACTAAATGGGTGGAAGCCATACCTGCAAGAAATGATATAGACATTGTGATCATAAAGTTCATGGAAGAAAACATCATATCGAGGTTTGGATGTCCTGCTAGGATAGTGACTGATAATGCACAGGCCTTCAAGTCTGCAAAATTTATGAATTTCTGCCAGCAATACAATATCATACTGAGTCACTCTACAGCTTACTATCCACAAGGAAATGGCTTAGTAGAGTCATCAAATAAAACTCTGGTGAGGGCCTTGAAAAATACTATCAATGAAAATCAGAAGAATTGGGATTCCCAATTGAAATTTTCTCTATGGGCTAATAGGATCACCAGCAAAAGAGAAACTGGGAAATCTCCTTATGAATTGGTATATGGACGAGCAGCAGTTTTTCCTGTACAGTTGGCTTTACCAGTGGCCTGCTTCATGCAAGAAAGTCAGGAAGAACCTGATGATATGATCAGGAGAATCAATCAGTTGGTGGAATTAGAAGAAACACGCGGCTAGGTGAAGCAGAGGCTAGTGGAATATCAAGAGAAAATGAAACACATTTTTGATCAGCACGCAAAAGACAGGAAGCCACAGATTGGTGATTTGGTGCTGAGATGGGTTATCCAGAGAGCTGAGAAAGGAAAGCATGGTAAATTCGACCCCCTCGGGTTTGGTCCTTTCAAAGTTGTGGAACAGGGGGGCAATAATACTTTCAGGTTGGAGAATTTACAGGGCGACTGGCTGGACACCCCTGTAAATGGTCAATTCCTTAAGCCCTGCTTTTAGTTCTGACTCAGGCTGAGGCAGCCTGGTGTATTATATTGTATGATAGTTTCCTTTTTGTTTTCGTTTGAATAATGTTGGTGTTGTGATGAATTATAAAGTGAAAAATGGAGGTGTTGGAAAGCAGAGTCTGCATACATGATGATCAGAGGGTCTGCGAGTTCTCGACATGTCCAAGGATGAACATGCTGTCCCCAGGTGGAGTCAATGTTGATCATAATTCGTTTCCCATAAAATCTTACAGGAAATCTAGCTCAGAGCTCTCAAATTCCCCCTTGCAGCGTTGGAAAACCATTCTCAAGCCTATCGTTACCATTTCCCGCCTCCAAAATACATTATCAAAGGCTAAAAGTTCATATTTGAAAATATTCGAGGCATCGCTCCTTCGGCCCTAGCCCCTCTGTCTTTTTCTCCATGTGACCCGGACGCTAGATCAGGCGCTATTCCGATGGGCGCTTATCCAATACATATCGGGGGCGTCCTGAGCCGTTGATCTGTGCAGATCGAATGGTGTTTGCTCATTTTTGCCGCGCCCATAGCCTATCTATTCATCGTCCGATCAAATCATGAATCTACGGTTCACGATGTGCCTACCCTGGTGGTCCCCGCGCTCCAAACACTGTTCAAAACCAGCGGTTTATATCGCACCGCCTTTCGGCGATAGGCGGTATTTCTCCTTGGGCCAGCGATTCCATACAGCGCCCACCACGTGTCCCTGCGTACGGCCTCAAAACCGCCCTCCATCGCGCGTTAACATTTGACTGAAGATGCGCAGCGATATTCGTCACAGTCGTCCGATCTGAGAGCCTTCATCCGACGGTCACCGTGCTCTAGAGCTGCACGACACTTAATCCGAGCCCATCGCGCCCCTGGCCCACCATCTCATCGCCCTCCAATGTGTTTTTAACCGTCGATCTTGCCTGGAGATCGAACAGTCCAGATCACCTGCATACTCCACCATTGATTCCGTTTCTCCACGTCATCATTCCACGTGTTCTCTGTCATACATTCGTCCACCCCTCGTAATATATGCATTCAAAGGTCATATTCAAAGGTTTTTCGCAAGATTTTTTGCTGTGCAAGCGTTCATCAGCTCACCCATCATCGTCATGCTGCATTTTTCCGCCACCCTACATTGTTTCATCATATCACAGTTTACACGACTGTTTCCATTAACCTTGCCATTGTTCCCACTGTGTTCACCTTCCCGTGCATGGTTTTCTTTAATGAGTTTGCGGATTTTGCAGGTGTGCAGCGACGGATAATTATTATGACTCATAGTCTTAATTGTTGTGATAGAACACACATCAAAGGACCAATTTCATACCAGAATTATGAAGAAATTCCCCGGAAGCCAAATTGACAAGACTCCAATTTAAGAGGCAGGGTTCAAATTTGTCAAACCCTGTAGGGACATTCAAGGTGCCGACTTCACAGATGAAGACATCAATGGGGCAGATAAAGAATATCAGTGATCAACAGAGAATTAAAGGTAGGTAGCTGAAGATTTTGGAGGCCTTGTCCTAGCTTTTTAAAGCAGAGTACCGAATTGAAGATCCTGCACATCATTCGGAAGATCTATACACAGAAAACAATGTCCTCAAGGCTTTATTTCAACAGAGTTTTCTTTCTAGGCAAGGACAGATATTTGTGTGATTTTACTGCCTTACCATGTCCCTGGAAATACTTTTACCCAATGCATTTACTTCAAAAAGCAGGCAGCAGAGTACAAACAACACAGTGCCGTCAAGTAGTATGGGCGGGCACTTTTCCACCATTTTGTTTTAATGATACAATTAAATGTTCATCACCTACCTCTTTGCTAGGTTTTAGTTTCTCCTATAAGAACCATGTAGAAACACATTGTAAGGGTTCCAGATTTTTATCAGAAAATTATGCAGTGAAAGGCTTTTTGCATACATTTTGTAAAATTCTTGTATGAAGGCTTAGAGCCCATAGGGTCTCAGTGAGGAGGAGTTCTATCTGTCAAAGAGGATTCTGGTCTTTGGTATTTCATAGTCTGTAACTCTCTTTTACATGTTATTTAATATATCATTTCATTTCAGCCATCTTTCCTGTATCATTTTTTCGAATGCGAGTGACTCACTAATTTCTGGTAAGGATTCATCCTAGTTTATGCCCATACTCGGATCAGTCAAGCGCTTTAAATATGGCTCATGCATGATATTTTGTTCCATTATTCAACTTATCCATGCTATACTAGTTGCTTTGGGAGGGTGCTTTTAAAATGCTATTATCATGTATGGATTCTTAGATTGGTAAGCCCATGCATGGTGGTATTGTATATCTGGGTATCAGCTCAATGTTAACTAGTATCTTCTCAATATTTCTTTCACTACATACACCTTCTGATAATTTATGTCTGTGAAGTATTTCTGAATCGGCCCGCTTTACAGTAAACAGTCTCTGAATTGTCTGTTTCTTTTGTATTAGAGTTCTGCATCTTGCCTCTGCAGTATCTATTTTCCTGTGTCAGTTTATGAGAGTTTGGTCCCATTCTATTTCATTTCCCTATTTACAGGAGATAGCATGCGAACTGAAGCTGACAACTTCATACCTTAATTATATGCTCCTTGCTATGCTAAGATGTCCTAGGCACTGGTATATCACAACTCTAGGCTGTCTCTAGGAGCTACAACACAAGACATGGAGAATAATTTGCACACTTAATTAAATGGAAATGGATACTTTTCATAGCATTACAAATAGTTCCATTTTCAGATCAGATGTGGCTCTCACATTAAACTGAATTACTACTAGTAGCCAGAATTGTGAATTACAGATAAATCAAACTTCCCTATACATGTGCTAGTCTATAACAACAGGTGAAAGACTATATGAATATTTTTCCTAACTTAGAATAAACACAAAGAGAGGATTGGAGGCTTACTTGATCAGTCGCTTCCAAATGGCTCCTTCTATTGCTTCTGTTGTAGCTTCAAATTCAAGCGGTTTATGCGAAATGATTCCTGCAAGAAAGAACATTGAAATAACAGAAGATGCAATAATATAGATGTCTATTTAAGTTATTTAGCTAAATCAATAAAGCATAAACCATATACATCAACCAAGATCTTGCAATATGGAAAATCAAAGTCAATACAGATGCATATAGGGAAAAATAAGCAGTACTCTTTATTGATGATAGAAGGATATGTTACAACCAAATGAATGATTTGAAGTACCCTTCCAATAATGTCCCCAAGCCTCATTATAGTATAAATCTCTCCAGCAGCAGTTATACAAATCTATCTCTCAATTGAAAATTTTCTAGCATTTATCTACTTAAATTCTTCCTTTCCAAGCACTTAGATCTGTGCTCAATTTATAGATGAACTGTCAGTTGTTTTGCAAGAAATGACTTTCCAATAATAGGAAAAACATGTTTCCAGTTATGTAGATGTCAAATAGACACTTGGATCTGAAGCTTGACACATGTGAACTCTTCTAGAAGGCACTGGCCAAGTAGAGATTCCAGAACAATGAGAATTTCACTCCCAATGTGACCAATGCACCTGTGAATGTCGGAAAGTGCTTTTCACAGTAGCCTTGCATGGGGTTACTTGCATATGCAATGAAATTAGGCCCCTTAGAGTCTGTGTTGGTGAGTTCTAATATGCTATATAATAAGCTTCAAACCTTGGAAACCTTTGCTTGATGAAAGTCTTGCTTGATTTATTTTGTTCTTGCCTTAGCGCATGTAGCAACTAAAATGATAGGGAATGATAGACCCTTGATCATTGGTCTTGGAGATGATGCCCAGTCAACCAGGTCATTGGGAATGGTGCCCAAATTGACCTATAACAATTCCCCCCTAAAGCATGAGATCCAAATAATAATAAAATTTGATTGAGATGCTTTACAATGTAATGAGCCTGGAGATGAAGCGGAATGGTCACCTACAACAATATTAGAATACATTAAATCATGATATATCCTCTTTGATCATAATTGTTGAGGGTAGGCATTCCCATGTTCAGCGCATAAACAATCTAATAACATGTACATAATTCAAAAAGTCGTCTTCATTGGAATATTTCCCATATGCAGACATGCCTATAGATATAGGCCCATGTTTGGATGACAATCTGTATGTAAGGTCATCGTACGGATGGTGTGTACAACAATCCTGAAATCACAGCCTGGATGGATGAAACTAGATTCGGGGTCTTCTTATCTCGTTCACTCGATCATTCGAGTACAAGTCTAGCCATGAGAATATATGATTTGTAGTAGAACATGGAAAGACATCATTTGATTACCAGCCAATGATGTGAGCTATTAACAAATGTGATAGAACCACCATTAATGTCAATGGCTCTCAAGGTACTGCAGTACATTTCATAAGGTGTGAATATATGATTTGATGTCGAATTCCAAACAAAATATTTCGGTCAAAGGTTTGGAAGCAAGGATCTTGTCGATGCTGTAACAAGCCTCATGGTACTGGAATCTGATGTTTCTAAGTGAACTTCCTGGATATTGATTTGTTGTCGACAGGAAGTCACCTTATTGCAAAACAGTAGTTACTAATTTCAGAGACAAGGGTATGACTTGATATAGCAATTTTCAGGGATGACGGTCATGAGAATGAATGTTTATGAGTATTGCAAAAGGATGAGTTTTAAATCACAGGATGACTTCTCTTGAACATATCAGCAACATTGTGATGAGTTGGTAGCATTGACCCAAAACTAAAGTGAATGTACGATTAACCATAGGTGTGACTGAACCGTCAAGATGATTACCTAACCCAAAGAGTCACGGACATGGAGTGAAAGAAGTGTCATGTTCAAGAGCGAATTGCTACCAAAAATAATTCTTGCTCACTTTTCCCAAATTTTCCCCAGTCATTTGTCGACAAGTACCTCTTTATTTTTTAACAAGCTTGAGGAGGATAACATTTTCTTGATCTATAATTCAACCCTTCAGGAAAATAAAGTATCGCTATTTAATAATTTAACGAGTCTAGCGATGAATGAAACTCGATTCTTTCCATGATAAACAAGCCCGTCGCTATTTATGTTTTAACGAGCTTAATGACAGTGATAGCCTAATCCTTTTTCATATTTAGAGAGTTTGAAAAAGAGGACGAAAGAAAACTCCATAAGTACTTTTTCATAAATTTGTCTCTCAGACCCGAAAAAGTGTAAAATAATATCTAAGAGAACCTCTTTGGTCATGTTTAACCAAGGTATTCCTTTTTCGTAAATAATCTATCTCAGTCTGGAAAAGGGTTAAACTTATAATGAGTAGATATCAATTCACTTACTTTAATGAGCTCGAAAAGACAAGTGCTCGACAATCTTTTCACATTATTGGAGCCTGTAAAGAGCTAAAAGAAGACTCCAAGGATTCCTTTTTCGCTGTTATCGAAGCTCGAAAAAGAGATAAAAGTGTGCTTCAAATCCTTTTTCATTTTTATCAAAGCTTGAAAAATAAGGAGGAAAAGTATGCTTTGTGATCAAGTCATTCTTTGAATAAATCTGTACGACTTATCTGTTCATTAGTTGTATGTCCTATTTCAGAGCAACATCAAATGGATTAAAAATACCTATTTCATGATAAAAACATAATAAAACCATAGTCATAGCAATAAATTTAACTTGAAAACAATTAAATGACTATAAAAAGTAGTTTCACTATTCATTTTACCATTCCATAGTTACCATTTGCATTTTGGAGCTCTGAACCTGATTTTTCCCCTGAACTTCAGTCATCAATTGCGGTCATTTATGTGGACGGATTTCATCGCTGTTTGATCCACGTTAGTACCATGAACCTCCTCTTACCTTTGGTATTCATTTCATATCCATTTTCTGCAGATTTTTAGGGTTTTAAGGCCCCTAGGGTAAATTCTTCCCAAAATGAGGGCAACGCACCCCTGAATATCGAAACCTGCATTGCATAGTAGGTACAGTGAAGGGTACCTACATATGCAACGCACTGTCTCAGCCCAGGGAGTGCGTTGGGCGCAGTTCAAGTTTTTATTTTTCATGTTGTGCCCAAAATTTGCCTAGTTTTTTGCAATGAATGGAATCTAATTGATCTCATGGTTGTATTTCAGGTTTCCATCGGATTATAATGACGATTACATGGAGGGAAATAGAACATGAAGAATAAGATATGATTTCTTTGAATGATCTGGGTACCATAAGAGCCCTAAGAGATTGTGGACTACTTAAGTACTTCAAATTTTCGGGAATGAGGCAACAAATAGAACTCTTGGAGTTCTTAGTTCGAGCATGGGATCCGGTGATAGAGGCATTTCACATTAAAAATCCAGTGGTTCCCATAATAGTTGAGGACGTGTATTTTCTCACAGGTTTGTCAAGGAGAGGTTTTCCCATTTCTCTCACAGGGTCTACCGTTGGAGGAGAGACATCGAGGGATTATGTTATGCAGTATTTCTATCCAGGGGTAGAACCTAGCAAAGATGGAAAAATAAACATCCGGGATGTCATGGATTTGCCTTTGAGAACCATCCTTTTCACGATCGCTAAAATTTCTAGCACCGTTACACTACATGTAGCAAACAGATTGTATATGCAGTATGCGCTAGAGTGTTTAGAGCCAACAGTCTTCAACTAGTCTGAAGTTGTTCTATCTCAGATAAAGGAACAATTGAACAAAGCAAAGGGAGGAAGGAAAAATAATTTCAGTTATGGTTTAATCCCTATCTCCTTTGCTTTGGAATGGATTCCACTGATTTGGAACAGATTCCAAGAAACTGTTGTAGTCTCGATGCTAAATATCCCTCCAGATGTGCTCTTTCTGTCCGTTGGGCTCCCTGCCAAATCTGCATCCGTGAAGCCATGCAGCTTCAACTCATCCGACTCTCTCTACCACAATCCATATCCCGATGTGCCCCTGAGATATCTCAGGACATGATTTCCTGCCTTCCAAAAGAGCTTGGTAGGCTTAACCATAGCTTATGAAAGCTGGTTAACAACATAGCATATGTCCGGTCATGTATTGAATAGATACATGAGCAAACCAAACAACTATCGATAAACAGTGGCATCCACTACCTCTACCGATGTAGCATCCTCTTTCCTCCAACCACTAGGAAGAGGAGTTTCAATAGGCTTTCAGCCTTACAAGTGAAACTTCTCCAGTATCTCTTGGGCATACTTACCTTGAGACACAAACAGTCCACCCTTTCGCTGCCAAATTTCCAATCCCCGGAAATAATGAAGGAGGCCCAAGTCCTTCATCTCAAACTCCTTTGCAAGATTTGCCTTGCATGAGTGTATCAACAGTTCATCACCTGTTAGTATCAAATCATATACATAAAGTACAATGATCAGCAACTTACCCTCCACCACAATCTAGTATAGGTTCAGATCCGCCTCACTCTCGGTGAATCCAAGTCTAGTGAAATAACTGTCTATCCGTGTGTACCAAGCACGAGGTGCTTGTTTCAGCCCATACAATGCTCTTTTGAGCCTGCACACATGTGACTCGCTACTGAAGATTTCGAATCCTTTAGGCTGCTCTATGTACATCTCCTCCTCAATGACTCTGTTGAGGAACGCAGTCTTCACATCCATCTGATGAATGTGCCAACCCATCTGCGCTGAGAGAGCAAGGATGGTTCGTATGGAAGAATACCTAGCGACAGGTGCAAAGGTTTCTTCATAGTCGATCCCCTCGATCTATGATAAGCCCCGGGCAACAAATCTTGCCTTGTACTTCTCGATGCTCCCGTCAACAGCTCACTTCACTTTGTAGATCCATCTCGAACCTACCACTGATTTCCCTTCTGGCCTTGGGACAATCTTCCATGCACTGTTTCTGACAATCGAATCACACTCTTCCACCATGGCATCTACCCATGCAGGGTCGTCCATAGCTTCCTCGAAAGTAGATGGTTCTGTCACGATGCACTTGCTCATCAGAGCCATGTATCCAGTAAATCGGTTAGGTGACTGTCTCTATCTACGTTGTGATGTAGGTGCTCCTACATTTTGCGCTGCATCAAGATTCAGTCGCTCAGCTTTTGTAGTGCGCTTCTGCCCTCTGATTTTTGGCGTTGCATGAGTGGTTTCTTCCACTCCATGAACCTCCTCTTGTGGCTGATCCACATCCTGAGGCTCATCTTTAGGAACTAGTAGCTCCTCATCTACATGCAAGTGTAACTCCCTCTCAAGCGAAAACTTCATGGCTTTCTCCTCGTGAAATTTGATATCCCGTCGCACAACAGTCATCCGACTGTCTAGCAAATACACACGATAATTGTGGGGTGTTTTTTTGTACCCCACAAATATCCCAACCTCTACGATTAACTCCAGCTTCTTCCTGGCATCCTTCGTCACATGAATGTAAACAGGTGAGCCAAAAATATTCAAATGAGAAATATCAGGCTTCTTACCAGAAAATGCCTCTTCGGGTGTACTCATGCCAAGTACTCTATGAGGACAACAGTTTTGCACATAAACCGCAGTGTTGCATGCTTCAGCCCACAAGTGTATGGGAAGGCCCTGATCATGCAACATCACCCGTGCAACACCCATGATTTTTCTGTTCTTTCTCTCCGCGACCCCATTCTGCTGTGGGTTATGAGGCGCTATGAGCTCTCTTCAAATTCCTTTTGCACTACAAAAGTCTTTGAATTCACCAGAGATGTATTCACCACCATTATCACTCCTTAGAGCTTTCACCTGCTTCCCTGAATCTTTCTCAACCAGCACCTTGAACTCACATAACTTTGAGTAGGTCTCACCCTTCTTCTCCATGAATAAGATCCAGCAATTACAAGAAAGATCATCAACAAATATCACATAATACCTGTGCTTTTCTATCGAAGCTAATGAGAAAGGTCCACACATGTCTGTGTGAATTCTCTCAAGGATTGTCGTGGCATGAATATCCTTCTCATGAAAAGTGGTCTTCACAAATTTTCCCAAAGTACATCCCTTGCACTGATCTAACTGCACAAGTGTACCCTTGGGAAGCCCGGTAGAAATCTACTGCAAAATTTTCCAAGCACCATGGTGAAGATGGCCCAATCTCCTATGCCACAATTCGCTCTCATCTCGGCTCACCACTCCTTCTGCTTTGCCTGCCATAGCTACGCAACCATCTACCTGCAATTGATAAAGGTTCTTAACTCGAACCCCTATCCTCCGTGTTTCACTAGTTTCTTTACTGTGCAAGGAATCCTTTCCCTCGCTAAAGACAACATCATAACCCTTGTCTTCCAACATCGCCACAGAGATTAGATTCTTATTCAATCTTGGAACATGCATGACATCCTTCAATATGAAGGGTTTACCAGACTCCCTCTCAAAGTAAATGGTCCCGATACCGGTCGTACCGTATCTACCATTATCGTCCATCTCGATGTGCACTCCAAGATCCTTCTCATCCAGATCAATGAACAAATATTTGTCTCCAATCATATGGAAATATGCACCACTGTCAAGAAACCACACTGATCCCATCACACTTGAAACCAAGCATGCGATCAGCAAAAAATATAGCTCAAACTGCGAGGCTAAGGCCTCTCCAGCTGCAGATCCAACAGCCTGCTTATTTTTCTTCTTTTGTGGACAATTAGTGGCGTAATGTCCGTGTTGGTGACAGTGAAAGCACTTCACCTTGGACAAGTCCTGCTTCTTGCCTTTCGCACCGAATTGAGAAGGATTTTTCTTTCCCTTCCCTTTCCTTGCTTTGGCAGCCAAAGCGCAATTTTTTTCATCTTCATTCTTAGATGAAGATCCATCCTTGGTACCCCGCCTTATCTCCTCCTGCACAAGATCCGACCAAAGTTGCTCCCATCCCGGCAGTTTCTCCCAACCATTGACAGAGTCCTCGTAGCTATGCAAACTCTTTGGAAGCCCAAGGAGAGCCAAGCTCACCAAGTCCTCTTCATCTACAGTAACCCCCACACTTCCTAGCTCATCCCTGCACTGGAAAAACTTCGTGAGGTACTTGGGTATACTGTCGCCTTTCTCCATTTTTTATTTTTCTGAGCTTGTCTTTAAGTGCCAACTTCCTTTGTCGCTTCTGCTTTGGAACAATTCTGTCAAAGCTTTCCAAGAATGGAGAAGATTTACCATGAAGGCTGGACACTATATGATCCTTCACACCTTCCAACAGAATCCTTCGACATTTTTTTGTCTTCTTTTTCCATGCGTCAAGTGCGGCTGCATCGCTAGAAGCAGGTTTTGGAATTTCTGCATATATGAACTCCTTCAACCCATTATTATCCAGCACTACCTCCATCCTGTCCTTACATGCAATATAATTCGAGTTGCCCTCAATGGCATACTCCAATCGCAATCCATTGAAAGACATTTCAATGAATTCTCAACTTCGACACCAAGAAAACACTGCAGCAAATTAGAATTCCACCAGCACAAAACTCAATCGCTTCAATAATTGCAATCTGCTCTGATCAACCTCGCTCTGATACCATGTATAAATTATATAACTTATGTGTTATATATCCATTATTCTTCTGATCACATACTATTTTACTTCATGCACAATACAGAATCTATTCCACTATTGATCATCACATGCAGAAATTAAATCAATTGCAATGCACACATGAAACCATAAAAATTCACACACATTAACACAGATGTTTAATGAGAAAGCCTGAAGCTAAAAAACCCAACTATATTTATATAATATATGTCATAGATCTCATGCAAAAATCCTCATACAAAGCTGATCATATCAAGCTCTCAGTACAATACAATTGCTACACACTAATCAGGCTAGATCTTGCAAATCCATGCATCAATCTTTGCCACCTACTAGCCTGCCTCTACTGCGCAATCCCTGTTGAAGAATGGCTCTGAATGAACTCAAATCCACCAAGATTTCACTGTGAAATCCTCATTGGTATCTCCACTGAATGTTGGATGCAATCAATGCATCACTATAGTCACAACCGATAGTCACACTTGCTCTTCCACCTACCTCTCCACTGGTCTCCACTGAAACTGTCCATGCACTATATTTAACTGATGTATTCTTCAGTTGATTAATGAGTTATTTTTTAGTGAATTAATTAATTTATTAATTTGCACCACTCTCACTAGTGTATCAATCAGTTAGACTAGATAAAACTAGCTCAACTGAGTCTAATTGAGTTAAACTGAATACAACTCCACCAACTACTTCTATAACTCCACCAAACTCTGTCACATGAGTTCTAACTGAAGTCCTCATGCATTAGATCAAGAACCTCGGGGAAGAAGCACTCTTGTCAACAATAAAGCACATATGTGCACTCAATCAAGGCTCCAGAGAATAAGATAATTGTTTAGAGTCCATATATACATATCAGCCTAATAATATTCGACATGATTTATTTTTAGATCTGCAATCTAAAATAGATTTATGCCTAATATGTCTAAAAAATATAAGTCCATCTACTTTTCCGTTAACACACCAACCATCCACAAAGAGCATCCTACAGTTGATAGAAGACATCTACATGTCTAAAATAGAGCCAGTCTGAAAGACTTTGCGCCAAAAAAATAGCCAGTAATCTGCTTAGTGAAGGAGACTCTTTTCACTAAGCTCATCATCTTGTTGAATCTTCAACAAGCCGAAGGTCTATTTGGCTGATAAACTCGCAGGAAAGAAGGGTTCCTGGTTCAAGTGGGAGCAATGGCAGAAGATGGTAAATTTAGGGTCGAGAAATTTAATGGCCAAAACATCCCGCTATGGAAGATGCAGATGGAAGATCATTTGTATCAGAAATATTTGTACCTACCATTTAGTGGAAAAAAAAAGAAGCTGACGACTATGACAGATGTGGAATGGGAGATTCTCGATAGAAAGGCACTCGGAACAGTACGGTTGTGCTTCACGGCATCGGTAGCCTTCAATATTTCGAAGGAAACAACAACAGAGGGTTTATGAAGGCATTGGAAAAATTATATGAGAAACCCTCGGCCTCAAACAAGGTATTTCTTATGAAACGTTTATTTAATATGAATATGTCAGAAGGTGGATCTATTGCAGACCATTTGAATGATTTTAATACAGTTACCAGTCAGTTAAGTTCTGTAGGGGTAAAATTTGATGATGAAGTTAGGGCTCTTTTATTTTTTTCTCATTGTATGGAATGGTTTAGTTATGGCCATTAGTAACTTTGCCTTTGGATCTAGTACTATAAATTTTGATGATGTTATCGGTGCTACACTTAGCAAGGAAATGCGACAGAAAAGCTCCGGTGAGACATCAGGTAATGCTTTGAGTGCAGAGTCTATGGGAAGAAAAATGGAAAGGGGAAAGAGCTTAGGATATCGCATTAAATCAAGGAAAGGTAGATCCAAGTCTAGATCGGGGATAGTGTGCTAAAAATGCGGAAATAAAGGACACCTGAAGAAATACTGTAGATCTCGGAAGGGAAAAGAAGGAGACACACAGTAAGAAAATAATCATGAATAAAATGTGACAGGTGATGTGTTACAAGATGCCTTGATTCTTTCTTTCGAAAATGTTACTGATTCCTGGGTAGTAGATTCAGGGGCTTCATTCCATGCCACACCTGATAAGAAATATTTTCATGACTATGTTCAAGGAGATTTTGGACAAGTCCATTTGGGTGATGATAAACCCTGTAAAATTGTTGGAATGGGTAAGGTTCTTGTAAAACAACAGAATGGAAACCAATGGATATTAAAGGAGGTAAGGCATGTTCCAAATCTGAAGAAAAATCTGATTTCAACAGGGCAGTTAGGCAGTGAAGGTTGTGTGACAACTTTCACAGATAAAACTTGGAAGGTCACCAAAGGAGCGCTGGTAATAGAAAAAGGTGAAAAGGTTGGTACATTGTATTTATGCAATAGTATTTCTAACTCTGTTAATGCTTTAACTTCCAAAGGAGCAGATGCAGCATTATGGCATCATAGGCTCGGACACATGAGTGAGAAGGGAATGAAGATTCTTCACTCAAGAAATTTGTTGTCAGGTTTGAAGAATGTTGATTTGGATTTCTGTGAGAATTGCATCTATGGAAAACAGAAGAGAGTCAGATTTCTCAGAGTTGGGAAAGAAAAGAAGAGCGAAAAATTGGAGCTTGTGCATACAGATGTATGGGGACCTGCTCAGGTATCATCTCTCGGTGGCTCTTGTTATTATGTTACTTTATTGATGATGCAACTAGAAAAACATGGATTTATTGTAT
This sequence comes from Pinus albicaulis, assembly GCA_034641835.2. Taxonomy (NCBI): domain Eukaryota; kingdom Viridiplantae; phylum Streptophyta; class Pinopsida; order Pinales; family Pinaceae; genus Pinus; species Pinus albicaulis. The sequence goes on along the minus strand of CM076580.1, from coordinate 564,474,311 downwards.
TCAGAATAAATCTGATGTATTTGATACTTTCAAGAAATGGAAAGCTTTGGTTGAGATTGAGACAGGAAAGAAGTTGAAGTGTCTTAGATCAGACAATGGAGGTGAATATTGCAGCAAAGAGTTTGATAGGTATTGTTTAGAGCATGGAATTCGCAGAGAGAAGACAGTTCCAAGAACACCACAAGAAAATGGTGTGTCAGAAAGGATGAACAGAACAATCATGGAGCGTGCAAGGTGCATGAGATTGCATGCAGGATTGTCTTTACAATTTTGGGTAGATGCTGTAGATACTGTTGTTTATCTAATAAACAGAGGGCCTTCAAGTTCCTTGGATGGTGGTATTCCAGAGGAAGCATGGACAGGTAAAAAGGTAAACTACTCTTTTTTAAATCCTTTTGGCTATGAGGCCTTTGTCCATATTAATAAAGAAAATAGAACAAAGCTTGAGGCAAAATCAAATAAATGTACCTTTATTGGATATGGTGTTAATGATTTTGGTTATCGCTTATATGATTGTGAAAATCACAAAATCATTAGGAGCAGAGATGTAATATTCAATGAAAAGGTATTGTATAAGAATCAGTTGTAGGAAAAGAAACAGGAAAAAGAAAACAAAGAATACACAGTTCTTGATGAGATCACAGAAAAGGTAAAGGTGCCTGAAAATAATAATAATCAAGAGCCACAACAACAACAACCACCACAACAACAACAGGCACCTCAAACACCTGAAAGTGGTGTTAGAAGATCTACCAGGATAAGTAGACCCCCTGAACGATACTCTCCTTCATTATATTATTTATTGTTGACTGATTCTAGTGAACCTGAATGTTATGAAGAAGAAATGCAGGTTGAAAGCAGGAAGAAGTGGGAGCTAGCCATGGAAGAAGAGATGGACTCCTTAATGCATAACCAGACTTGGGACTTAGTCGGGTTGCCTGCAGGTAAAACTACATTGCAGAATAAATGGGTTTACAGGCTGAAGGAAGAATATGGAGGAAAACAGAGGTACAAATCTAGACTTGTGGTCAAGGGGTTTGCACAAAAGAAAGGTATTGATTTTGATGAAATATTTTCTCCTGTTGTTAAGATGACTTCAATCAGACCTATTTTAAGTCTTGTAGCAGTGGAAGATTTACATCTTGAATAGTTAGATGTAAAGAAAAAATGTATCCATGGATATTTGGAGGAAGAGATCTATATGCAGCAACCATAGGGATATGAGGTCAAAGGGAAAGAAAAATTAGTGTGCCAGTTAAAGAAGAGCTTGTATGGATTAAAAGAGGCTCCAAGGGAGTGGTATCTAAAATTTGACAAGTTTATGTCTGAACAAGGTTATACTAGATGTCACTCTAATCATTGTGTTTATCTGAAAAAACAAAATGATGGCAGCTATATTATATTGTTATTGTATGTAGATGGCATGCTTGTTGCAGGGTCTAACATGTAGGAAATAAATGTTCTCAAAATAAAATTGGCAAATTCCTTTGCAATTAAGGATTTGGGAGCTACAAAACAAACCCTCGGTATGAGAATAACTAGAGACAAGAAAAATTGCAAATTAACATTGTCTCAGAATGAGTACATACAAAAGGTGTTGAAAAGATTTAATATGCAAAATGCAAAACCATTTAGTACACCTTTTTCTAGCCATTTCAAACTTAGTAAGGAGATGTGCCCCAAGACCCAAGAAGAAATGGACTATATGTCTAAAGTTCCATATGCATCAGCAATTAGAAGCTTAATGTATGCAATGGTCTGCACAAGGCCTAATATCGCACATGCAGTGGGATTTGTAAGTAGGTACATGAACAATCCAAGAAAAGAACATTGGATGGCAGTAAAATGGATTCTCAGATATTTGAGAGGTGCCACAAATCAAGCATTATGCTTTGGTGGTTCAAACATTGCTCTATAGGGATATGTTGATGCAGATATGCCAGGTGATAGAGATAACAGCAGGAGCACTACAGGATATGTATTTACTGTAGGTGGAACATCTGTTAGTTGGGTTTCAAAAATCCAAAGTGTTGTTGCACTTTCAACAACAGAAGCATAATATGTTGCTGCTAAAGAGGCTAGTAAGGAAATTATTTGGTTACAAAGGTTTATGGATGAATTGGGTAAGAAGCATGATATGGGCACGTTATATAGTGATAGCCAAAGTGTCATTCATAGTGCAAAGAACTCATCATTTCATTCTAGGACTAACACATACAGCTCAAGTACCATTTCATACGGTCAATATTGGAAGATGGACAGTTGAAGTTGGAAAAGATACACACTAGCCAGAATCCTACAGATATGCTAACAAAAGTTGTAACCAAGGAGAAACTGAGATTATGCTCAGATTCAATTGGTCTTCAAGGATGACGATGAAGATGAGAAACAACCAATTCCAAAGAGGAGTCATTGTCTAGCAAATGAAGCAACAGTGCAATTGCTACAATCAGTCTCCAAGTGGGAGATTGTTGGGTGTGGAGCCTGATTATCTTATTTATTTTGTATCACAGCGTTGGACCCATGTACCTTAATGGGGTGGCAACACCGCCCGAAATTAAACGTTGCTTGGGGGGTCCAAGGGGGGCGGCTGTGAATTTATGGAGCCCCCCCCCCCTGGCAGGAGGTTTCGGGGGTAGTGCCCCTGAAGCTAAAAAAAGATGTAAAATTGCCTTGTAAAAGTATAGTAATTTCTAGTCATTCTGGGCCATTCATTAGGTGGATGATATGACGGTAGAAGTTATGTTTATTTTAGGGTTTTTTTTCCCTAGAAGGCAACCTCTCACTTGTATGAGGGTATTCTATTGCGGCTGTGTATTGTATGTGTATTCTCGGAGCGAGAAACAGATAGGGAGACTGTGAGACAGAACAGAGGATATTACAGCAGATCTGTTGTAGGTTGTGTCTCTTCATTTAGCTGGATAATAGAAAGGTAGGACTGGCTGTTCGGGGTGGACATAGCCCAAACTGGGTGAACCACGTATATCTGTGTCTCTTTGGTTTTATGTGTTTTGTGTGCTTGTGTTTTCTACATATTTTATGTGTTTCATTGCTCTGTAATATTTAATTTTCTAACACTAACCATTGGATGCAGTTTCTCTGTAGGATTGCTATATCTATAGAATGTTACCATGAGCACCACTATTTTACTTGTGACATTTTGCATACATTTTGAGGTCAGACGACCAATGTGTCTTGGGCACAAATTTTGTAAAAACCTATAAATATCTATCTATATGATTTCAGAGTTTTTCCTATGTTTATTGTGCAATCCTATTCAATGATGTGAATGTTTTCTTTGTATATGTTGCCAATTTCTATCTAAAACTTGATTAGCTAATGAATCAGTTAATGCGTTCAAATTTATGGAAATCTGTTGATATTAAATGTAATCAAAATTTCTTTCCAAAAGTCGAACTCTTAGGAACAGTCTAAGAAGTGTTGGATTTCTAACAGTATAAACACTAGTAAGTTGTAATACCACAAGTTGTGAGTCTAACCTTATGATTATACAGTTAATACCAAATGAAATGGCATCAGACAGAAGTTCGATCAACACGCTATACTCAGCGATATTGTTCGTCGATATACCAATACAAATCCCTTGAAAACTCACTAAATCGCCGTTCAAAGCGAAAATGGCCCACGCTACAGAGGATATATTCTGCGTACTATGACTAGCACCATCAGCATATCAAACAAATGGTTCCGAAGATTCAAACATCCACGATGAAATTGTAAAGCGGATTACTAACATCAAGAAAACTCTAAAAATAAATTAAGATAGTGAATGCAAATCAACAACATATATACCAATGGTTGTGCCAATGTAATTCCATCGTAATCAACTAACTCATAGGCACCCTTAGCAAGAACTCTTTTGACAATATAGGGGCCATGCCACAATGGCTTCAATTTTCCTGTACCTATTACATCAACTTCTTGATTATAAAGAAGGACCAAGTCGCCCTCTGAGTAGATGTGAGGCTAGACATTTTGTCTTATTTTGCCTTTATACGTCTCTTATGCACTTTGTTGGCCAATTGGGCTTCATGACGCATTTCATCAAGATGGATGAGGTTAAGGAGATGTGCTTCTTCTTCTAAGGTGTTAGGTAACAAGTCTATCGTGAGTTTTAACGATGATATTTCACATTGGATTAGTAAGATAGCTTCCAGACCATACACCAATTGAAAAGGAGTAAATACGGTTGCATTTCTCACCGAGGTTTGATACACCCACAAGGTGGAGTACAGGATCAAATGCCAGTTCCATTTACGGACTTCTATCATTCATTTAAGAATTTTGTTAATAGCCTCAACTTTTCCATTTGATTGTGGATAATAAGAAGTAGAATTATCATGTGAAAATCCTAACTTAGCAGTTAATTCATCCATAATGTGGTTGCGAAAATTCTTCCCATGATCTATAACTATGGCCTGTGGGACCCCGAACTGTGCAATAACGTGGTTAAAGAAAAACAATGCAACTATTTGTCCTGTGTTGTTAAATGTAGGCATCGCTTTGGCCCATTTGGTAAAATAGTCGACTGCGACAATAATATAACCATGCCCCTCGGACGAAGGAGGGTTACAGGTCATGAAGTCAATACCCCATTTTGTAAATGGTCCAGCAGAGACAACAAAATGCATTGACGCTAGAGGTTTGCGAATTTTATGATAAAAAATTTGGCATGCATGACAACTTCTAACCGCGAGGATGCAGTCTCGAAAAATAGTAGGCCAAAAGTAACCTGCACGGAGTATTTTTTGCATGGTAGCATATCCAAATAAGTTTCCACCACAAGCCCCAGCATGATAATCATTCAACACTTTTTCAACCTCTTCATGAGTGAGGCACCTCCTTAAAATTGTATCGACACCACGACGATAAAGTGTATCGTCGATGATCAGATAATCTTTGGCTTGGTATCAAATACGTCGCTATTTAGAGTGAGAGGTATTAGGTCGAAAAGTTTGGGTTTGGAGATAAATGATGAAATCCCCACACCAAGGATCAGATGATCTGATTAGAAACAAAGACTTGTCAAGAATTGATGGTTCCAACGTAGGTGCAGTGCTATCAGAGGGAAGGTAACAGAGAAGCTCAGCCAGAACAAAAGACTTTTTTGACTTGGATTTGATGAATTCAAAATCAAATTCCTGTTTTGAATATTTTCCCCCCAGCAATTGACGTGATAAGATATAAGTCATGGGGTAGCAATCCGAAACTATTTTTGTTTTTCAGAGCAGGATATAATGACGAAATATTTGGACAGCTTGAATGGCTGCCAAGGCAAGCTTTTCCACATATGAGTACTTAAATTCCACATCATTGAGATTACGACTCAAATAATAGATCGAATGTTCAATTCCATCTTCTACCTAGACCAATACAATAGCGATGGTCGTTTCAGTCGCGGCGATATATAGGAAATAATCATTTTGATAATTATGAGGACAAATTAATGATGCTTGGACAAGAGTGTCCTTGACAACATCAAAAGAAGCTTGCGCAACTTGGTCCCAATGGAAGGGAATCCCCTTTTTCAATAATCGAGTAAATCCTTTAGCCATTTCAGCGTAGTTTGGAATGAACCTTCTCAGGAAGTTAGCCTTTCCTTGAAGTTTCTATATCTGAAGTAAATTTGATGTTGCAGGAAAATCAAGAATGGCTTGTACCTTCATTGGATCTATTTGAATTCCTTATTTTGAGACTATGAATCCGAGCAATCGACCAGAACCAAAACAAAACACACATTTATGTGGATTGAGGCATATTTTGTAGTGTTGGAAGCGTAAGAAAAATTCTCTTAAATGCATCAGGTGATCAGTTCAATTTTGTGAATGCGCTGGTAAATCGTCTAGATATGGCTAAACAATGTGCTTGATGTCGTTGAAAGAATAATCCATTGCTCTCTGAAAATTTTCCCCAATGTTCTTTAAACCAAACGAAATTTTCCTATATGCGAATGTGCCCCAGGGACAAATGAATGTTGTCTTATGTTTTTCATCTGGGCGGATATTGATTTGATTGTAGCCAGAAAATCCATCCATGAACGAAAATATTTCGCATCCACACAATCGTCAATAATCTGGTCGATAGAGGGAGAAGGATAGTTTTCTTTTAAACAAGCCATATTGACATCCCGGTAATCGACACACACTCTAATGGTTGCTTGTTTTTTCATAACAGGAACGATATCGGAAACCCTCTCAGCTAGCGGAACAGGGTAAATGAAACCAGCACGCAATTTTTTTCAACTTATGCTTTGATGGCAGTGGATTTCTTTGGATGAACAGGACGAAGCCGTTGGCGCACCGATTTGACATCAGGATACATATTAATAGTGTTTTCAACTATAATAGTATCTATGCCTGGAATTTCCTCGTAAGACCAAACGAATATGTCATGAAATTCACGAAATAAAGAGCGATATGAATCAAGTTCTAATGGGGAACAAGATACACCGACATGAATATTTTCTACAACGCCTTGTTTGGTCGAAATATCGATAGAAGTCATTACTTCGATATTTGATAAATTTTGCTCAAAATCAATTGTATTAATCAGTAAAGAATTCGAAAAGAAAGCTTTGATGGATGGGTGATATAGTTCACTAAGATTTTTTTCTTCATAATCAAGAAGATGGGAATGATGATGATAATCTTCCCATGGTTCTCCTTCTGACATCATAGCTTCCAAAAGATTTTCATCTGCCAAAAACTTTGAGGAAAATGGATCAGATGGAGTACCAAAATATAAGGAACGATCAACCCAAACACTCGGCGACGCTGATTTCAGATTTTCCGCCCAAGCCAAATAGATTGATTGTTATTTCAACTCAATAGGGTCGGGAGGTAAAAATTCATCCAACGTAGAAATTTCAAAATCACTTGCACTCTCCCTTAAGCTAGATAGAGTGGAAGAGATCATGTAGTAGGTCTCTATTCTTGCAATTTCTAATGACGTCGTGGGTGACGATAATGCAAAGGTTCCCATAAGAGTGGAATCCTTTAATATTCCTACACCAATGTTCTGAATTTATAGTTGGGGTAAGTGAACAAACGAAACCTCCAGTTAGTTGCGAAGTGGAGGCAAAAAAGGATAATTGATTAATGATTGTGATTGTACCGTTATGTGGAAAGGAAATCATTCTAAAGTATGTAGAAACAATGGAAGTCATTGCATATACCCATGGTCTTCAAGTAAATATTATAGTCAAGGGGTTCGTCAACAACCTCGACATCAATATTCATTGTTTTTCTCCCTAGTTCAACATGCAGGTTATTGATAATACCACAAGGTTTATATGTTCTTCCATCAAAAGCCTTCAACATCGTTGATGATTGTGATAATCGCAGTGAGCCAAGTGACTTCCAATAGTTTAGAGACATAATGCACATAGATGCTCCCTCGTCAATAATAGTGCGATGAACAAGGTGATTGAGAACATTTACTTGTATGGAGAATGTCAATTATGCTGGTAGTTGCAATACATAGCCCGTATGATTAAAGACAACAAGATTAGAATCAGTCGGATCAATTCCACCAATGGCCAACAATAAAGCTTGCTTTTGGGAGGGACAATTCTGTAATACCTCAAGGGCAGACATTGTTGAATGGGATTGAGCCAAATCTTCAACTATATTATAATTTTGTGCAGCTCTTGCTCGAGGATTATATGTCGATTTATGAATTACTCCCTTTGGTGGCTTAATTTTCAATTCAGGAATAACAGTAGGTGGTATTGATTCAGTAGATGGATTCATTATCGAGGTAGTAGGTTGATCAGTGGCTGGACTACCATAGTCTTTATTACGTGTTGACACCAGAATATCTTGTAAATGTTTTGTGGTGGATAACATTAACACTTGGGAACTTCGAAGCTGGATCCATAGCAACCAAATTAGTGTCCGGATTTGGAAATGGGTCTGTCAACACAGCTGATGCATGGCAAGTCTTGATGATTTTTGAGACTTTAGCACGGTGAGGATAATCCCTAACAAAGTGTTCCTCGTTACAGATTATGCATGGATAATGAGTTTTCCATTGTTTAGACGGTTGATCAGATGATCTTTCATGCGGGTTAGAAATTTTCTTTTTCTTTGATTTCCCCTTTTTATTACTTCTTTGTTTCTTGCCACTTTTGGCTTGTCAAATGACACGACATTAATTTCGGAAGTAGGAGAAGGATCAGATGCAGTAGCATGGTGTGTGTTTGCAGTGCCTATCAAGCCGTCTCCGGCATGAGAGTCCTTTATTTGAGGAGGAACATTGAAATTAGATCACGACGCATTAGGAATTTTTTCATAGAGTGTGTCAGACTGAGTGTAAATCAAGTCCAAATATTAGGCACGAGCGATAACTTCCTCTTCTGTGACAACGCCACCCTTAGCCACATCCTCAGTTATAGATGGTAACAGGTACTTAATGAACCATTCAGCAAGGAGCTAATCTAGAACAAATGTCTTAACCATTCATCGACAGCGACGCCACTCATGAATATGATCAGAAAAGTGAGTAGCATTAGTCTGTTTGAATTTTTTCAAGAGTTCCATTCTAGTTTCGTATCTGATCGATAACTAGAAATGGGTCAAAAAGACAGTAGCTAGGGCAGTGAAATTGTAAAAATAAGCTTTAGGTAACTCAATGTACCATTTAGCAGCCGGACCTGTAAGCGTACACTGGAAAATAAGTAGTCAAACATAATCATCATTCAGGGAATTTGATGAACACCATAAATGATAATTCATGACATGAGTCGACGGATCTTCTCCAGGGTTTCCATTGAATTTATGAATATCGGAGGGTAGTTTATGAGGTATCACTGGCCACCAAGGAGCATAATTTATAGGATCATTGGTTAACCGGTTTAAATCTGGTAATTCTAAGGTTGCAACAAAAGGAAACTATCAATTAAGGTCAGGTTGAGCATAGCCAAGGTAATATAGAATTGCTTAAGCAACAGGCCTTTGAGCACCAGCATACGGAATCTGTTGCTGATAACCCAGATAGGGGTTGTTTTGTGTAGCAAACGCTTGAGGATTCTGTTGACCAAAACTTGGATATGATACTTGTTGAAATGAAATTTGAGGCATTTGTGCCTAAGGTTGCCAAGGGGTATGTCCACCAATGTGATAACCCAAATTAGTATAACTTGGATTCGATTGATATGTATAACCAAGTTGCGATTGTGACATCCCATAAAATGGTACACTAGCTTGTGAATAAATGATGCCTGATACAGGTGGTTGTAAATTAACCAAAAGATTTGGATTCTGTGGACCGAAAATTTGATGATATTCAGTTTAAGAACCCGCTTGATAAGGTTGATGTACAATATTTTGATTATGTAACAAGGGTAGAGATGTATTAACAAGTGGTAATGAAGTGGGTGTAACAGGTTAACCGGTTGATACAAATGTACAACCGTTTGTGGTTGGATAGGCAGAGTGGGCTGCCATTGACAAACATTCATGTCAACATTAGTTTGACCAAAAAGTGACGGAGTACTGTCATATTGGGTGACCAAATGTTTCCCCCCAGCATAAGGAGGAAAATAAGACAAAAAATATTGTTCCCCGAATGCTGGGAGTCCAGTTGATACAGTATTTAAAGAATTGACCGAAAAGGACCAACTTGATATTGCCCTGATGATGTATGTAATGAATCAAGTCGTTCAGTACTAACAATAGGACTACCAGTTAAAATACTGGATGATGACATTGGAAAAGACCATGGTCTTGAATATGCACCAAAGAAATTTCCATATAATTATTTGTAACCTGTTGGGACTGAAGGGCCACCATGCAAATATGACTTTGGTGAAGTTGTGAACATCGACGGAGTAGCAAGGGCAGGAGCTGATGTAATTGGAATAGCAAGCCAAACCGAAGATATTGGTTCAGACATGGTTGTTTAACCAAATGTATACCCTCAAAAATCAATGGGAGATTGAATGGGGACAGGATCAAAAAAATCTGATGGAAACGATTGAGGAAAATACTCATAAAGGTAAAGGTCCTCCCCAAAATGGGTTGGAGTTAAAGGTGTATCGTCTTGTGGGATTTCTTCAATTGCAATTAAACCAGGAGGAAGAACTTCACCGTCAAGCCCAAAATATATTTCAGACGGTTGACTATGTGATATAGGAGTTTCAATGGCTATAGAAGTTTGTGGGATGACCAAGGTTGGAAAAACTTTCGGTTTTTCGACTTCTAGATTTAGATGTGCTAGCAAAGAAGAGACAGGATCTGGATCAATTTGTGATTGAACAACGTCAGGTCCAGGAGGTATGGTCTCATTCATTGGATGGATCGTGACCATGGGTAGCTATGAAGACTCTGTTTCGACAACAGTAGATGAACCGAGATGTGCAGAAAAAAATTGAGCTAACTTTGGATTTTTGGAAAATGATGTTTCACCAGAGGTATGAATTGTACTTGATTCAGCAGATCGTGATCTCCTTCGCCTACCAGAAGTAACTTCTGGTGGTAAAGGTGGTTTTAAATCTAATCTATGTGAACAACGGGGGATAGGATTTTGTTCTTCCTTGATTACTGATTTATTTTAACCAAAAAACAAATTAAAAAAAAGAGGGTAACGCTAGGCAAAAGGGTTTACCAACAAACTGTGAACTATAGAATACCTCCTGGCGAACCAAGAAGTACGGGTAGGTAATCTCCCAAAATTTTGTGTTCGATGTATCACAATTTCAAGGCGGCCGACTCAGTTCACTATGGATGGATAGCACCTAAAATTTTTCCTCCCAAATATACTCGAAGGTACGTGGAGGCCCAATTCTGTATTAGCGTTGTCTGATGCAAAACCGAATAGTGAGAGCACCCCTTTATACTTATCATACTGTAACACTGCCCAATATACCCGAAAGTACATGGACAAGCTACGATATACTTACATACTTGGAGTGAGGTATTACACTCAGAATGTATCACAGACAATTTAACGACAACTGCTATGTTTTACGACGCCGGAACACGTCTCTAGCCTAGACCTTCTAAATGCTATCGTTATGGTTCCTGTTATCCATGTCAGCCCCCCATTTAAATTTTTGGCTTTCCGCCCCTCCTGAACCTTTCAAATTTTCCATTGTGGCTTAAGAAGTTTTTTTTCGCTTATCGTTGCCTTCCCACTCCCTAAAATGGTTAGAAAGTGCCGCAAATTACATATTCAAGGTCACAAGATGTCCGGCCCCTTTCAGTCATGGCCCTATATATTTTACCGTCCAATGTGACCAAGGCTCAAGACCGGGTGTTAAGTCCAAAAGGCGCCTAACACATATGCCTATTACACTCGCCCTGGACCATCCAATTAACACATAAATCAATGGCTGACTCAAAGCCTTATTTGTTATGGTGGTCCCTGACTCGCCGAAAACCACTGCCTGAAACCAGTTGATCCCATCACACCACCTTTGAAGGGTTGGCGGTATTTTGTAAATCTCAACGATGCAATTCAGCAAGTGCCATGCGTCCCACGTCACTGTTTGAATACCACCACTCATCGCGCATTAACTTCTGAGCAATGACGTGCAGCGAAATTCATGTAAACCGTCCGATCCTGAGCACTCAATCCAACGGCTCTTGCTTTCCAAAGTTGTGCAGCTTTTAGTACCCATCCGCATCGCTCCTGGCCCACTTCCTCATTGCTCCTAGACGCATTCTTCACCATAGATTATCTTCGAAATTGGACGGTCAAGATCTACTTGACCCTCGCAGTTGACCAAACCCCATAGTCTGTACTCCACGTCATCATGCTACGTGTTCTTGTCGTAATTATCTATTGTCCGCCTATATGTTTCGTCTGGAAGGTTATGTTTATATTTGAAGTCTAATACAGTTAGCTAACCCTCACCAATGCATTCTTCGCCATTTTCATAATTATGCTGCATCTTTCGTTGCCACCCTATAATCCTTCCACCACCCTGAATGATTTTACCATCTGGCTATGTCTTCACCGCTATCATCATCGACACCTCCACGTCCCTTGCACCTGTGTCTGGTCTTCTCTAACGTGTTTGTGGGTTTTGCATGTTTACGAGGAGGAACTGTCATAATTCATCACCTCCATCACAGAGGCAAAGATCACTTCTAAGGACGATTCTTAACAGCAGAATTAAAGAGGGGAGTTCAGGGTAGTTTCTGTGATACGACTTCATTAATGGAAATAGAGATAAAATCCATTGAACCCTACAGATGCATTCAAGGGATAGATTACACAGCAAGAAATATTAATGGGGCAGCATACAAATATCAGTGAAAGATCGAGAAAGCCAGTGTCCGACCTCATGATTTTGAATCTCAATTCAAAGTTGTAGGGCCGAGAGTACCACACACAAACACCAACATCCTCCAGGTCTTATTGCAGCAGGCTTCTCTTTCAGCAAAGGACAGAATGTTTGAATATTTTATTCTCTATGTCTTATTTCTGAGGAGATGTCCATCCCCAGCATTTATTCCATAGAACAGCAGCAGAGTACTTACAGCAGTTTAGCGCCATCAAACAGTGTGGGCAGGGACTCTCTCAGCATTCAGGTTTTAATGAGTCAATTAAATGTTCACCGACTTCTTCTATTAGGTTTTTCTCCTTCTTCCTCTATAAAAACTAGAAAGAACGACATTGTAGAGGTTCCAGACTTTTATCAGAAAATTTTGCAGTGAAAGGCATTTTTGTATACATCTTGTAAAGCTTCTGTGTGAAGGCTCAGAGCCCGCAGGGTCTCAGTGAGGAGGAGTTCTATCTGTAATGAGGATTCTGGTCTTTGGTATTTCACAGTATGTAACTTTATCTTATGTGTTTAATATAACATTCCATTTCATCCACTTTCTTGTATCATGTTTTGGAATTCGAGTGGCTACGATGATGCCCATACTTAAAATCAGTCAAGCGCTTTAAATATGGCTCATGCATGATATACTGTTTCATGTTCATTTCATCCATCCTTCTGATATATTAGTTGTTTTGGGAGGGTGCTTTTAAAACGCCATTGTCATGTATGGATTCTTAGATTGATAAGCCCATACAAGGTTCTGTTGTGTATCTGGGTATCAGACCAAAGTTAACTAATATCTCCTTATATTTCTTTCACCACATACACCTTCTGATATTTGATTTCTGTGGCATGTTATTAGAATTGGCCCTCTTTACAGTAAATTGTCTCTTAACTGTCTGATGCTTTTGTGTTGGAGCTTTGAATCTTGTCTCTTCAACATTACTTTCCCTGTGGCAATTTCTGTAAGTTCTGGTCCCATTTAAATCAATTTCCTTGTTTTATAAGAGATAGCAGGAGAGTTTTGGATTGACACCCAAGTTATATGATACACTCCTTGCTATGCTGAGATGTCCTAGGCACTGGTCTATGGCAACTCTAGACTGTCTCTAGGGGAGACAATATCTGTCGACAACATCTTTCTGGCGCCGCTGCCGGGGATGAATTTAAGAATATCAGTTTCCCTGGGCCTCGACAAATCATATTCACTCTCTAATCAGGTGAGCACAGAGAGTTGAAGAGTTGCATATCTCTCACCTTGGCGACTCCACTGTTGTTTATTTGATAAATCTATTGGTATTCCTGGCCCCTCGTAAGCCACTCCTGAGGTCAGATACATCACGGTCAAAAACACCTTCCGTGTCTGACCCAGAAAAGATTATTCATAGAAGAGTTTGGAAAGAGAAGAAATCAGTCCGTGCTGAAATCCCTGAATATTCTGTAGAGATTATCCATCTTCTTCTTCTCAATAAATCCAGGTATAAAATCTCGACTCCACTGTGGGAGACACAGATTATTACTCAGATAGCCCACCCAGGGGAGGTGCTAGAATTAAAGCTAATTTTCACCCTACTCCTGAGGTTGAAGAGGTTAAAGAAGTCACTGAAGTAGCTTCTGTTAATCGTGAACTATTCCCAGCAACACCTCAGGCTGCTGTACAATATATTCCCATTGTTATCCATACTCCACTTCCACCTCTGCCTCTTCCTCCATTTGTACACCAGATTGTTGCACAACCCCCACCTCCTCCAATGGCTAATGTTCCTGCTTTCCTATTGAATAAATATGCTCCCTTGGCTTTACCCCAAGTGCTAAATGATATGCCACAAGATTATTTAAAGATTCTGCCTAGATTTAATGGTGAAAATGAAATTGATGCTCAGAAACATCTTGAGGTCTTCTGCTCTTTAGCAGAGAACTTAAATGTAGAACATTTGGATGTGATATTGAGGTTGTTTGTTCAATCTCTTGACGGTGAAGCTAGGAAATGGTTTAAAACATTAGCAGACCACTCAGTCAATACCTAGGATAGAATGGAAGAGCTTTTTCTAAGAAAATGGGGGGAAAAGAAAGGTCACGGTCAGTGTCTCACTGAATTCAACACGCTTAAGAAGAAACATAATGAAGGGGTATCGGAATTTATCAAAAGATTTAATACGTTATATCTGAACCTCCCTACAGATATGAAGCCTCATCAGAATGCTACCAAAGTTGTTTTCATAGCAGCCTTTGACTCAGATTTTGGTTTCTCTCTCAGGGAAAGAAAGCTTGTCACCCTAGATGATGCTCAGTCAGATGCTCTTGAGTTGGAAGCGAATTTTGCTTCCACTGGAAAATTAAGAGGGAAACCTGAACAAGATGCTAGAAGAAGAGGCAAAGAGGAAGTATCTACTTTCAATCAGGACAAGGATTCAGATAAAATTGAAGAAATGAGAAAAATGATTAAGAATCTTTCTAACAAGCTGGTCAAGCTTGAATTGGAGACTAATAACTCAGCTTCCAAGAACTTTTAGAATGCTCCAAACAGGGGTTACAATCCTCAGTATAGAAAGCCGCCCCTGCAAATATTGCCAAGGGAAGCAAAGGAGCAACAAGATCAGGTACCACACCCATTGTACCTGGAAGGTCTAGTAGATGACTCCACTAAAGATGCTGCTTATGAACTAGAAGATTCAAATCTTGCTTTCTCAAACAATGATGAAATGGAATGCCCATTGCAAGAAGAAGAAGCAGAGATTGATCATTATTGTAAACAATTTTCTGATTTCATGCAAGCGCACTTCAATAGAAGATATGATCTCAGATCATCTAGGAAGAGGACTCGTACTCGAGACCAAGAAAAAGAAGCACCACTTCAGAAGGATGCACTTGCTCAGAAGGAATCAACAGCACAGAAATTCATAGACAAAGATTTTGTTGATGATGGAAGAAATTTGACACCACTTGATAATCAAAGAAAGGAGGAAGGAAATTCGGTGGAAGACTTTAATCCATGGAATGAAGAAATCGGATCACTAGAGATTATGTTGAATAAACATGATTCGATGCAGGAAGAAGAACCTCAATTTCTAAATTGGGGATTGCAGGATGTAAAGATACAAGGGAAGGAAGACAGTGAAGACTTCCTGGGTCTTAGAAGAGACTTAGGATTTCTGAGGAAAGAATTGGTGACTGAATCATCAAGCAAGACCATTGGGTCTCATGATTTCAAAAATGACAATTTGGCTGTGTTGACACATATTGCAGAAGATAATCCATCCTTTGGAGTTTTCTCGGATACAGATGAACTGTCGCAGAAGAAGGAAGGTGAAGCAATCATGCCCCATGGGAAGGAACTTGTTATTACTGATAATGACAAGAATGAGCTAATGTGCCTGATAGACAAAGAGGAGACTGGAAGACGGAATTTTGGAACTACTACGGTGATGGGAAATTAGAATTCTATTCTGATAGAAGACAAGAGTCCAAAATCTGAAGAACTTGATTTGATTGCCAGAAGAAATCAAGAGGGTGAAGGAAAATTAATGAAGATTGTCAAGGAAGAAGAAGAAGAGTATGCTGAAACAAATGTGCAGCATATTGACGAAAGGCTTGAGAATAAATGGCTGATTTGTTTGCTGAAAACTTTTAGAGAAGAGAATGAAATTGCAGACACTGAAGTGGAAGTGCCTGAAGTTGTGAAAGAAGCAGGAGTAGATACTAGTTTGCAGAATTTGAATATGCTTACTAGTACACAAGGATAAATGAATAATTATGCTACTACAGTTAAAGAATTAAAAGGTAATTTACTTCTTAAAGGTAAATTTGCAGGTGATGAGCAAGAGAATGTTGCAGAGGGAGATATCCTAAAAGATGTTCAAGAAGTTTGGGAAACTCTCCTACCTCTTAAAAAAGAAAAGATTCCACTGCCTTCTAAAATACAAGCAGCAGGAAATCAGGCTTTCAAGAGCTACTCTGAAGATGCAGTGGAAAATATAGTGGTCAGAGCTGCCTAGGATGAAGACAACCTACCAACCACAGAAGGCCTAAAAGAAGAGGTGCTATATCATGTATTTAATGATCCTGTGGCAGAATATATGGAGGCCCTGATTAGCTCAAATTTTCCAGCATTAATATTTCAACAAGGCCAGATTCATCAAGAATGGTCACCATCGATGATGATCGCAATTTTGAAGAACCACATGCAGAGCGCCCTGTGGTTATCTCTGACAAGCGGTCACTACTCATATCCTTTTTCTTTAATGCTTGACTGGCTGCACTGGCATTATTGTATCACCTAGAGCATCAGAGTTTTCCAGAGTAGAGTAGGGTAGGTAGGAAAAGCTGAATAAAGCTCAGCCTATGAGCATGTAGGTATTTGTTCCGATTTCTGCAAAGTCCGGTGAGCTGTATAGTCTAATCTTGGCTTGGCTATTTTTAGTTTCTATTTTTATCTTTGTTTGAATAATGTGGGTGCTGTAATGAATTATCAAGTGAAAAGTGAGAAGTGCTGGGGGGCAGAGTGTGCACAGAAGATGATCAGGTGGTCTGCGATTTCTCGACACGTCTAGGGATGAATGTGTCGTCCCCAGTTGGAGCCGATGTTATCCATGTCAGCCCCCCATTTAAATTTTTGGCTTTCTGCCCCTCCTGAACCTTTCAAATTTTCCATTGTGGCTTAAGAAGTTCATTTTCGCTTATCGTTGCCTTCCCACTCCCTAAAATGGTTAGAAAGTGCCGCAAATTACATATTCAAGGTCACAAGATGTCCGGCCCCTTTCAGTCATGGCCCTCTATATTTTACCGTCCAATGTGACCAAGGCTCAAGACCGGGTGTTAAGTCCAAAAGGCGCCTAACACATATGCCTATTACGCGCGCCCTGGACCGTCCGATTAACACATAAATCAATGGCTAACTCAGAGCCTTATTTGTTATGGTGGTCCCCGCCTCGCGGAAAACCACTGCCCGAAACCAGTTGATCCCATCACACCGCCTTTGAAGGGCTGGCGGTATTTTGTAAATCTCAACGATGCCATTCAGATGGTGCCACGCGTCCCACGTCACTGTTTGAATACCACCACTCATCGCGCATTAAATTCTGAGCAATGACATGCAGCGAAATTCATGTAAACCGTCCGAACCTGAGCGCTCAATCCAACGGCTCTTGCTTTCCAAAGTTTTGCAGCTTTTAGTACCCGTCCACATCGCTCCTGGCCCACTTCCTCATTGCTCCTAGACGCATTCTTCACCGTAGATTATCTTTGAAATTGGACGGTCAAGATCTACTTGACCCTCACAGTTGACCAAACCCCATAGTCTGTACTCCACTTCATCATGCTACGTGTTCTTGTCGTAATTATCTATTGTCCACCTATATGTCTCATCTGGAAGGTTATGTTTATATTTGAAGTCTAATACAGTTAGCTAACCCTCACCAATGCATTCTTCGCCATTTTCATAATTATGCTGCGTCTTTCGTTGCCATCTTGTAATCCTTCCACCAACCTGAATGATTTTACCATCTGGCTATGTCTTCACCGCTATCATCGTCGACACCTCCACGTCCCTCGCACCTGTGTCTGGTCTTCTCTAACGCGTTTGTGGGTTTTGCAGGTTTACGAGGAGGAACTTCTGTAATTCATCGCCTCCATCACAGAGGCAAAGATCACTTCTAAGGACAATTCTTAATAGCAAAATTAAAGAGGGGAGTTCAGGGTAGTTGTTGTGATACGACTTCATTAATGGAAATAGAGATAAAATCCATTGAACCCTACAGATGCATTCAAGGGATAGATTACACAGCAAGAAATATTAATGGGGCAGCATACAAATATCAGTGAAAGATCAAGAAAGCCAGTGTCCGGCCTCATGATTGAATCTCAATTCAAAGTTGTAGGGCCGAGAGTACCACACACAAACACCAACATCCTCCAGGTCTTATTGCAGTAGGCTTCTCTCTCAGCAAAGGACAGAATGTTTGAATATTTTATTCTCTATGTCTTATTTCTGAGGAGATGTCCATCCCCAGCATTTATTCCATAGAGCAGTAGCAGAGTACTTACAGCAATTTAGCGCCATCAAACAGTGTGGGCGGGCACTCTCTCACCATTCAGGTTTTAATGAGTCAATTAAATGTTCACCAACTTCTTCTATTAGGGTTTTCTCCTTCTTCCTCTATAAAAACCGGAAAGAACGACATTGTAGAGGTTCCATACTTTTATCAGAAAATTGTGCAGTGAAAGGCATTTTTGTATACATCTTGTAAAGCTTCTGTGTGAAGGCTCAGAGCCCGTAGGGTCTCAGTGAGGAGGAGTTCTATCTGTAATGAGGATTCTGGTCTTTGGTATTTCACAGTATGTAACTTTATCTTATGTGTTTAATATAACATTCAATTTCATCCACTTTCTTGTATCATGTTTTGGAATGCGAGTAGCTACGATGATGCCCATACTTAAAATCAGTCAAGCGCTTTAAATATGGCTCATGCATGATATATTGTTTCATGTTCATTTCATCCATCCTTCTGCTATATTAGTTGTTTTGGGAGGGTGCTTTTAAAACGCCATTTTCATGTATGGATTCTTAGATTGATAAGCCCATACATGGTTCTATTGTGTATTTGGGTATCAGACCAAAGTTAACTAATATCTCCTTATATTTCTTTCACCGCATACACCTTCTGATATTTGATTTCTGTGGCATATTATTAGAATTGGCCCTCTTTACAGTAAATTGTCTCTTAATTGTCTGATGCTTTTGTGTTGGAGCTCTGCATCTTGTCTCTGCAACATTACTTTCCATGTGGCAGTTTCTGTAAGTTCTGGTCCCATTTAAATCAATTTCCTTGTTTTACAAGAGATAGCAGGAGAGTTTTGGATTGACACCCAAGTTATATGATACACTCCTTGCTATGCTAAGATGTCCTAGGCACTGGTCTATGGTAACTCTAGACTGTCTCTAGGGGAGACAATATCTGTCGACAACAGTTCCAATTCTTTGTTAGGTAAATTGAGGTTAATTTTATGTTGATATTGCTTACAATTTTCCTTTCAAAGGTTCACTGTGATGATGTGTATGAAATTCCTAAAATGCAAGCTAAGAATGATAAGCAATCTTTCACTTTCAATTTCTTCAATGAAAAACTTAGCTACTCAGGGAAGAGAGAAAATAATTTGTGAGCAAACAAATCAATGAACAAAACAAATCAATGAGCACAAACTAAATGCAGATTTCCTAATGTTCCTTTTTCAAAACACACATTATTCTACATGCAAATGAAATTTTTTCTTTTCAGTTTCTTTAATGTTATGAATGCAGAAAAGAATCTAGGTGAACTAAATCAACAACTCAAATGCTTTTAACTTCCGAGAAACGAAGAATACAAACAACAATTTCTCTTTTTAAGGAAAAACGAGGATTTCAACAACAATTTCTCCTATCAAGGAAATGAATATTTTACGACAATTTCCTATTTCGAAAGCAAATGATTCTTAATGTGACCATAAAAAATACTTTTAAATCAACTTTTCAATGATAAAGAAATTTTTTTTAAACAAACATTGAACAAATTTTCAGTCAAAGGAGGAAGAAGTATGTAGAGTCACTGGTCAATATGAGAAGAAAACTTTTCAAAACACAGTAGAAAATAAACTGAAGTAAATTGCAAAAGAAAAATCAATGGAATTTGAGTGTTTTCAGGAATCAACGCAATCTCCAAAGGGAGACAGTGCTCTACAACGTAGGCTAGGAAGGGAGACAGCGCTCTGCAAAGCTTTGTGTCTTGTCTAAGGGTGAGTTGGGTGCAGTATACAAAGAAAAATACTATTGTTTAACTCACTGTCCTTGCTAATTTGGCTTTCAAAAAGTTTAATCTTGATGAGTAACAACTACTGGGTGGATAAACAAAGTAAATCAAAGGCTTAAATACCTAGAACTAAGAGAAATCTTCCCCAGCGGAGTCACCAGTTACTACTTGGATAAATCACGCTTCCCTACTACTAGTAGCCAGAATTACTGCTAGTGAGGTCTTGATTTGCATAGCTAAGAGAATTTCCTGAAATATATAGGTGGTTTACACAACTATATTATACATACTATCCTTATGTTCAATCGTACTAGTCTAGACAAATTTTGTGTGTAAGCCATGCATTTAGAGGCTATCTTTTTATGGGAATATGGATAGTGAATTTAAAGGAAAAGGGAGGAAAAGAAATGCAAACTATAGGAAAGAAAAAGGAAATTTATTTTGTAAAAATTGTTCCAAAACAAGCCACGATGAAGACCATTGCTGGAAACTTCATTCGGAGCTGAAACCAGAAAAATTTAAAACCAAAGATAAGGCCAAAGAAAAAGGCAAAACAGTTGCAAAAACTGAACAAGACTTAGTGTTTGAATCAGGTGATGAAAATAAAAGCATAACCATGGTACTAAAGAATATAAAGGGGAAAGAGATTGTAAAGGAAACAAATCCCATTTCTAGCACTTTAAACTGTCACATAGAGGCTCCAAATGAAGAGAGGAGGATAGAGCTGTTTCATGTGAGGATAATAGCCAAACACTCAAATATAGACACACTATTTGACAGTGGGTCTCAAGAAAATCTCATCTTAGAAGACTTAGTCAAGAAGCTGAAAATTGAGACCATTCCACATCCAAAGCCATATCCACTTGGATGGATTTGCAAGGATGCTAATTTACATGTCTCAAGAAAGTGCATGTTGTGCTTCGCCATAACAGCTCATTACGTTGATTCGGTTGAACTAGATGTGGTACTGCATGACATTACAGGTGTGGTGTTGGGTATTCCGTATTTATATGAAAGAAAAGCGATCTTCCATCGCCATGAGAACAAGTATCATATGTTTAAGGATTCCAAGGAGTTT
This sequence comes from Pinus albicaulis, assembly GCA_034641835.2. NCBI lineage: Eukaryota > Viridiplantae > Streptophyta > Pinopsida > Pinales > Pinaceae > Pinus > Pinus albicaulis. Next base: position 564,453,157 of record CM076580.1, on the reverse strand, counting down.
ATTGTGAAATCACATCCGAAGAAGCTAGAATCATTTTTAGTGAAAGCAGGGCAATTGAAAAGGCTTGTCAATGCAAGTCAAAATCTGACTTTTTTGATAATCATGTTGGGGTCCCGTGATTTAGCAGATTGGTAAACAAAATGACAGGGCAACATCAGACCAACTTTGGAGTCCTAGGACCTAACCTTCCTAGACTCAGAGAGGGCTCTCTTTGTTATGCGAAGGATGTGAACTTGTTCGCTTTCTATGGTTGATTTTAGGCTAGCTGTTAAGTGCTTTTTGGTTTGTTTTTTGGGTTTTTGAGGTAAAATGATCAAAAAGGACAAATAGAAAGAGATTTCCTGGATCAATAGGGCTATGGGGTCAGATAAAGTCAGGACTATCTAAATGGTGGACAAGGTATTACTACAGGGCTGATTTAGTCAAGGTAAATGGATTCTTTGGGTGAAAATGAAGTGAAATGAACATTAAGTTTGTGAAAGACAAAGAGATATTAAAAATATATAGTTTTAAATCAGGTATTCATGATGTAGGGAAAACCATAAATCTCTATGAATAAAACTCAAACTGATACATATGAAAGATAAACAATCCAGCGATACATAGAAGCATAAGAATCTCTAACTTTGGAAAATCACCTTCAGCTGTTGAGAAAACAAATAAGATAAACAAAAAACTCAATCTATGAAGAGGGAACACCTAAACAACATATCTTGAGCTATCAAGAACTCTAAAATAATTTTGCAAGCATGGACAAAGGGCAAGATCGAACGAGACCTCTTTGACTTAACTAAAACAACCAATATTTCATGGAAAGATTTCAGAAATGGATTTTTTGAGAAGCTATAAGTAAGCAGGGCATACCTTAAATCATACAAGATAGCAAAACATACTGACCATGAATGAAACAAATAACAATTTCTTGATGGACCTAAAGGGCAGTTAAGAATCCTTTAGAAATGATCAAGAAGACGAAAACATTAAAGCTGTAACATGTAGGATGATTAAGGTGCTTCCATGAGCATGTCTCAACATATACTTTTCTGATCTAAAAAAAATGAGAAATATGAAACATTAATGAAAAAAATGAAACATAAACAAAATTAGAGAAACATCACCATTCACCAAGCCATGGAATCCTGCACACAATGCTCCTCCACCATCAAGCCAAGCAAGACATCATCCACTTCATAAAACAAGTATTTCTTCCAACCTCATAATGCTATGTATTGCTCTCAATATATCAAGTTCCACCTCTGTGTTACAATGAATCCTCTTGGTTATATAAGCCAAAGAGGATGAAAAACACCAAGAGCAACTAGAAGGCCATTGGCCAAAAACAAATATCTAAAATTGTCCTTGAGGCTTAACAAAGTCCAAGGCACAAAATATCTTTCAAAAATATATTTTCGGACCAAAATAGAAAAAAGGGATCATTTTCAAGGCCTGACATACAAGATAAACTTTCTTAACGCACATTTGGCCCATTCACCACTCAGAAAACTGCTTTTCAGCAAAATCTACAGGAAAATAGAGCCAGAAAAAGGTTAGTCTTGCAGTAAATTTTTGGCTGACCTCCCGATGTCGAAATGAGTCTCGTGATGGCTCGTTGGAAAGCTACTGATGTATAATTTCCAAAAACACTTCATTTTTTCCAATATGATGCATTGAAGTAAGCCAAAAATTAGAAACAGTGAAAAAAACCAGGAGTGTAGCACCTGCTGATATTAGGGGCAGAAAGGTGAAAAATGGTTGTTTTTGGCCTTTTTGAAAGACCAAAACAGCTTCATTTGATCTGAAAATTTCTGAGCATGTTCCTTTGATGTCAAGGAAACCAAAAATATATTTTTCTTCAGCTGAGGATGCTCCGATAAAAAGTTAAGGCACCAATGATTTTATGCTTTTAGGCCTAAAATTCACAAAAAACAAGAATGTGCCCAAAAATGCCCGAATTCGGTGAGTAAACCCCTTAAGGGTTTTTAGAAACATGCAATGAAGCTTGAGCAAGAATTCCAAGTCAGGATAGATATTTTCCATGTTTTTCCATCGGGCGCCTTCTTTGGGCAGATTTGAGCTTCCTTCGGGCAATTTGATTTAACTTTTTGTAGTGCTCGGTCATTCTTCTTTGTAGCCCCAAATCCTTGTTAGCTTTCTCATATTTGGCTTCTAAATGTTGATTTTCCCTCTCAATCCAAGGCTCTCTATTATCCTCAATTTATTTAGCAAGGAGCTCCGTAAGAGGGTACCGTTGTTCATGAGTTGATTCTTCTTCTTTCTGCTTTTGTAATTCTTTTCTAAGACCCATGGTCCTAGTCCTCTTTCTTGCTGGTTCTTTGTCTTCATCATCATCTGCATACACACCCATATATTCCTCAAGTCTCACTTGTGACTTTTTCACTTCTCTTTTATATTTTATTGCCCGAGCTTCATAAATAGCCATTTGTCCACTCATCTGTCTTTTTTGTATTTGTAAAAAGTGGATAAGGTACTTTGTCCTTTCTAGTTCATTTTCCAAGTCTTTAACTTGGGAATCTTGATCTCGCAAGAGGAATCTAAGAATCCTAGCCTCATCTTCTTCAGCATCACTGTCTAGCTGTATTAGCTCAAACTCCCTCTCATGCTCATGATTGCTTTCTTGTTCTTCAATCTTCTCCTTGCCCTTGCCTTTGATGGGCTTCTTTCCTCTGGTTTTCTTAGGCAATTCAACCTTGCTCTGTTTTGGAAATTTCCTTCTGCTTCTTAATGCCCTAGTGACATTGCTAGTCACTGTTTGAGTGGTTTTCTTCCTTGAATTCTTGGTGTTTTTAGTCTTTTCTACTTTTGATGAAGGAAGCATGGCCCCTTGCCTTGGAGAGGCAGTAAACACATGTTCTAACCTTGTTGATGATGAGTGAGAGGAAGAGTTAATACATGGGCTTGTTTAGTTTGTTCTCCTGCAGTCTCAAGGCTTTCCTCTTCTCCAAAAACATTCTCTGCTTGCAATTCTTGGTTACTTTGATGTGGGGAATTTCCTTGTTCATTATATTTGATACTTGTAATGAGCTCATCACCAGGAGTAAACTTAGAAAGATCATGCCCCTTTTCTGTTTGGTGGGAGATGTCTAGGTCTACTATTTTTTCCTTTTCAAAATTATCTCTGCCTTCATATATCTTCTTGCTGTCATGACTACTTCCATCATTTTCATTGTTTTCAATGTTTTCCTGATGTGAAATGCCATCATCATGATTATTTCTTTCATTTTCTTGCTGTGGGTTGCCTTCTCCTCTAGTGTCTTCATCACTGTCTTATTTTTCTCCTTGTGGGCTGACAGCTTCATGATTACTTGTTTCATTCTCTCCTTGTGGGCTGATAGCTTCATCATGATTTATTTTCCCTCTACTACTACTTTCATCACTGTCTTGTTTTTTTTCATCATACCTTCCATGTTCTTTGTCATCATCACTTCATTTCTCTTTTCTTTTACTATCACTTCCTTTCTCTTTACTTTTACTGCACTCTTATTTCTCACTGCTATTTGTGGAGGATGATTTTTGTTGGGGAGTAGACTCATGAGAAGAAGAGGAAACATAAGGTGTGGAGGGAAAGGAATGAGCATGAGGATGGCTTTGGGATGCAATTGGCCTGATATGTACTGGCATAGAAGATGTAGAAGTGAAATCAGGGTGAGAGATGAAAGTTTCCCAAGGGATGCCCTTTTGTTTCAGCTGGTGAAGGACAATGATCTTAATGAGTGAGTGAAGAAATAAACTTGCTTTCTGCTAGGCTGGAGGCTTTTTTCTAACAATGGAAGACATCTTGTCTATACTCTTGCATAGGAAGAAAGGTAGGTTTAGCAATTTAGTTTTTGTGAAATGCATAAGGAGTCTGATGTGATAGGAATATACTTGGGAGTATCTACCTTCACAAGTGAAAAACTTCATGACTATTTTCATGAGGGCTACATAGTCATCCAGCAAGTGTGAGAAAGGGAAAATGGAGCTGTGTGTATCTTGATGATTTGGATTGAGAAAAGGCTGATACTGGATGAGTTCAAGGTATGATTATTTGAACCATTCTTCTCCTATGTTAGGGATTTTGGTTGCCTTAGAAACAACTCTAGGAGTGAGTTTAAAATCAAAACCTGCTATGTGGACTTGCTTTCCATTCAACCTCGGGGAAAATAATTCTGTTAGATGAGGGTGGCTAGTGACCTCTGGCATTTTTCTGCAAAATTCAAAACAACCTACTTCTTGAAAACAGGACAAGATTGATGGAGAGGCAGTGATTTATTGAATAGTGGTGGGCTCAAATCGGTTGTGTTGTCCTCCCTTTTTAACCCTTTTCCTTGGAGGCATTTTTACCTTTCTGTTCTTTTCCAAAATCAACTAGAGAGCCTTTAAAATAAAAACAGGTTTTCTCTTCCTTTAACACTTCTTTCTCTTCTATTTCAGTTTTCGAAATATCCTTTATGTTTTAAGAGAAATTGAGGGGCAAAAATATAGATAAATAACTCGAAAATTTCCTTTGTAGTGATGAACACTGACCTTTGAGAAACACTGGAAAATTTGGCCCTTTTTTAAATAAGCAGGTGCTATGCCTTTACACCCAGGCACGTAGCGTCTGAACGAAGTTTGAACAAAGAAAAAGCACTGAGCTAGTTCAAAAAAAATGTGTTTTTGAACGGAGATTGAACGCCTGGCGGAGGCTGAACGAAGTTCGGGCGGAGGCTAAACGGAGGGTCGGGCGAAGGCTGAATGGAGGGTTAGGTGGAGGCTGAACGGAGGTCGGGCAGACGTTGAATGGAGGTCAGGCAGAGGCTGAACGAGCTCGGGCAGAGGCTGAATGGAGGGTCGGGCAGAGGCTAAACGGAGGTCAGGCGCTGAAACACGTCGCGCCAATACACAGGCGCGTCGCACCCTTTGTAAATTTTTGCGGTGAGTTGCTACAGGCGCGTAGCGCTTAGGTACATGCGTGTCGTGACCTGGAAAAAGCGCTCGGAGTGTTTTCCAGGGAACCAGAGAGACCCTCCCATTTTTGCCAATTGATAATACGAGAGTGAGATGTGCGTTTTGAGGGCTTTTGTGCCTTGTGGAGCATTTTTAAAGCACACAACCTTCCTTTCGACCTTTTCAAAAATAGTTTTATTAGACCTTTGCCTTTTTGCTAATTTGCCCTATTTCCATGAAATAGTTTTTTGAAACATGTGTAACGGTGTTTTAATTAAAAAGTGTTCTTGCAAACAGCAACACGAGTTTTCATTTTTCGTGTCAAAACTCCCATGTTTCAATTCATAGAATGTGCCTTTTACTTTTTAGGAAAAGGGAACTTTTACCAACTATAAGTGCCCTCTACCTATGGATGAAGGAGATACCACTTCTTTGGCTTTTGACTCTCTATTTTTTTTTAAATCAAGGAGGCCCTTTTAAAATAGTCTTTCACCCTCTGCTTATAAATTGGAGGCATTTCATAAAACAGTCTTTGCCCTCTACTTATCAATTAAAGGAGGCATTTCATAAATAGTCTTCATTGCATCTGCTTATCAATTGAAGGATGCATTTAATAAACAGTCTTGATTTCCATCTACTTATCAATGAAGGAGGCAACTCATATGGTTTATCATTCATCAATCTGCATGAGACAAACTCCTTTGTAGAACTTTGCTATGAAGATGGTGAACAGGTAAGATATTTTAAACTCCAACCTAACTGCTTGTGTCTCTTAGGTTAACTTTCTTTTTCAATAGCTTTAGCTTCCTTGTGATGACAGAGTCTTAGATAGTTTAGAGTCTAGGCTATAGGGGTATAAAAATGCAGTTGTTCCCTTTTATACTCTTTCACTTTGATGCCTAAATACTTCTGGGAGTCTGCAAACCATAAAATGTGCTCTTTATTTCTCCCTGTAGGGGTAAATCACAGAACTCTGTGCCCTCTGCTTATTATTGAAGGAGGCAATTCAAACCAAAATCTGTGTTCTTACCCTTTACCCAATCTGTATGAGACATGTGTCTTTGTAGAAATTCACTATGAGGCTAATGAACAAGTAATTTATCTCAAAATCACAACTATCTGCTATGTCTCTCTTAGGTGTGAACACTCTTTTGCAGTAGCTTTATCTTCATTGGTGATGGTAGCGCCTTTCATGATTTACAGCCTAGGTTGCAAGGTTATGAAAAAACATTTGTTTCCCTTTACATGATTTTTACTTTGATGTCTAAAGACTGTTGAGGGTCCTTTTTCCTAAAACTTGTGGAGTGACATGGAGTGCTTGGTGAATTTTCTTTCAGCCTTTTGCGCTCATTTTCCATAATGGATGATTCCTTGACATCCTTGGGATCTTTGATTTGCAGAGATAAACCAGTTTGTCCCTCTTCCTTTCAGACCTGTATTTCCTTTAGTTCAAAACAGTCAGTTGTTTTGACTTGAATCCTTTCCTTGAAAAGTTTATTTGCCCAATTTTGATTTATGCCCTTCATCCTGGCACCCCTGCAAAGATGTCTAGATAAGATGACCCTATTTTTGGCAACCTTTTCTTGTTATACTATGAGGATAAATTTTGAAACTCATTTTATCACTTTCTCTTTGGTCATAATACCATCTTTACTCTGTTTCTTCTTGAGTTGAATTTTTGAGCTTTGCTGAAACAAAAAACAGCGACCATTTTGATGGTGTCTAACCTAGGGGTAAACAAGGGTTTTGTTTTTCCAGATAAGAATAGAGGATGGCTGAATGATATTAAAAACAAGGTTTTTGACTAGAGATATTCTTCTCAAGATACTTAACCTAAACACCATCACCTAGACCTAGACAGTTTGTCATAATTTCTGAAGGACTTCTTGGGCATAGTCAGGTCATCATACGGGAATTTAAACAGTGAGACGGGAGGAGACAACTTGTCCTATGCTTGACAGTGAGTTGTGTGAAAACAGGGGACTTTGAATATTCAAAGTTACAAGGCTTATGACAGTTATGGATAGGGGGGTTTTATCAAGACTGAAACTTGATGACCACTTCTAACACATTCTACAAGAAATGGAAAAAGATAAAAATTTTCTCTGATGCGTTTTCTAGAGGACAAACTGACTATTTGAAACTAGTTTCTAGAAAACCTAGGCAAGGCATATAGTCATCACAACAGGAAAAAATACTGATGACTAACAGTGGCTCCATTTGGGGAGGGCAGCTCCTTTTCGGGAGGTGTCCAGAATTGCAGATCTCTGGCTTATGAAGACCAGTGCCTCCTCCATTGGCGCATATTTCTCCTTTTCTTGATGCTTTTCCTGAAAATGATGCTTTTTGAAAAACTGACATCATGATTAGCATCAACCTCATCTCTACTTACCCAGCTAATTTGCTTAACATTTTTTCTTCTTCGGGGTGCACTTGGACTGGCAAACCCTTGACATGACATTTTTGAAAGTGAAAACACTATCTATTTCTACAGTTATATCTTCCAGGAGTTCAGATTAAACTAATGAACTCCTTCATTTCTCTACCTATACTAGATCAACTGTCAATATTAAGTTGTTTGACAGGATTTCATTCGCTAGACTAAAACATGGAATTGGAAAATGATCAAATTAGGATTAGACAGTGTAATTTGTCATGTGTTTGTGGCATAAAGACAATCTGCACACAAATGTTATTTCTGTACAAAATGAGATTTAGAAAAATCAGGGCTAAGATACATCATTTTCTTTTCATCCCTATTTTCCTCTTTGGTTCTGTTTTGAGCGTGTGGAACCAACATCTTTGTTTCCTAATCTACTTTCTTTGATAATTCAAGCTTGCATATTTTGACTATGACTCTTTTTTACTAACTTATCAGCAATCAATTTAAAACATGTTCAGTTATGATTAGGCTAGATAACTGAACAAGACATCTTTTGAGAACTAGTAGTGGCATTTAGACTTGCGCACTTTCGGCATGACTATTTTTTTAACATGGGGCTTTACTACTATTTTAAGACTGCCCTCTTTTTCTATTTTCTGTTGTTTTTGTATTTTTTGTTTTCTGATTTATTTCTTCAAGAAAAATATTCACAATGAGTAACAAATTTAAAATTTTAGCTCTTGATAGAAGTAATGTTTCAATGTCCTGCCATTTACAGGACCTCCAAAAGTCTCAGTCCCATCAGGTTCTTGCAGGAAAAAAGCATTGTTTTCGCTAACTAAACTGATAATGAAAGGCCCTTTCCATAAGTTTTCAACCTTACCATGCTTTCCCTTATCTTCCCTTCTGGAATCCCATTTTAATACTTTATTCCAAACCTAAAAATAATTTTCCTTGGTCCTTCTGTCAAACATCTTTTTCATCTTATCTTGCGCTAACTGTGTCCTTTGGTAAACTTCTTCTCTTTTTTGTTGTAAATGGATAGTCTGATTTATCCTCCTTTGCATGTCATTTTCTTCTATTTGAACTTCTTGTAATAGATTCATCACTGGAACCCCTAAAGATGTTAGGCAAAATGGCATCCATGCCATACACTAGTTGATAGGGAAACATACCAATTGATTTTTTGGTGGTTAGTCTATTAGCCCATAGTTCATGTACTATTTTTCCATGCCATGCTTTTTTATTTTGTTCGAGAAGCTTCTTAATGATATTGACTAGGCTTTTGTTAGAATAATCGACTAAACCATTACCTTGGGGGTAATAAGTCGTGGAATGTCCTAATGTAATGTGATATTTGTAATAGAAGTCAACCATTCTTTTGGAGGAAAAGGCAGTAGCGTTATCAGTGATAATTTTCCTAGGACAACCGAATCTAGATAAAATGTTGGTTTCTAGGAACTTAATGATGACTGAATCGGTGGCATTCCTGGAGGGTATGGCTTCTATCCATTTGGTAAAGTAATCAGTGGCTGTGAGGATCAATTTGTGTTGAGCAAATGAAGAAGGGTGTATTTCCCCAATAAAATCTAAACCCCATTGCTGGAAAGGACCTTCAACTATGATGGGATGTAAGGGCAAAGGTAGAAGTATTTTCTTGCCATAAAAAATTTGGCATTTATGGCATGTCATAAAAATTTTGTGAGTGTCAGGGAACAAGGTAGGCCAATAATAACCGGCTCTAAGGATTTTATTGGTTGTGGTTTTCCAGTAGAGATGTCCTCCGCATTCTCCTTCGTGCATTTCATGCATAATTTTTTCTGCATCATCTTCAAGCAAACATTTAAGCAGCATACCAATGGGATTTTTACAATACAGAATTCCATCTAGAATACAAAACTTTAAAGATTTTTTCTTGAGGAATCTTGCTTTTGTCTTTGATAAGGTTGGAGTATTAAGATAAAATAACACGTAAATAATATCAGCATACCAAGGTGAATTTAAAAACACTTCTTCAACATGAGGGGTTGTGCATTCTTCCTGTTCTTCTAAGGTGTCAAAAAAAATTATATCTAATGCTTGGAGGTTTGTTTCAGCCATTAGTCTTGCGAGTCCTTGTCCCTTAACAAGTTTGGTGGGTCTTATTTCTAATTCATATTCTAAGATTATAGCAATCCAATTTCCTCTTTTACCATGGGGATCTTGATTTAATATATCTTTGACGACGGTATGGGGAATGAAAGAAATGATATGAGAATGTAAGACATAAACTCGGAAGTCTTTCAGTGCTTTTACCAATGCGAATGCCTATTTTTCCATGATATTATATTTTAAGGGGGCATCTCTTAGGGCTTTGCTAAAAAAGGCTATGGGTTGTTCTTGCCCTGCTGCATAGTTTTGTAACAATACTGCAACTACCATGTGTTCAGATGCAAATGATAAAAATTAAAAATCTTTGGTGAAATCAGGACTTATCAGAACTGGTGTTTCGATGAGTGCTTTTTTAACCATTTCAAAAGATTGTTTGGCTTCTAAATTCCATTTAACTCCAACCTCCTTTTTTAACAAGTTTGTGATATTTCTCAAAATTTCGGCAAGATTGGGGATGAATCTTCTTAAGAAATTAATTTTTCCAATAAAAGATTGCAATTCCTTAATGTTTCTAGGGTGACTGATTTGTAGTATGCCTTCAATCCTTTTGGGGTCTATTTTTATTCCATATTCAGAAATGATGTGACCTAGGAGCTTTCCTTCTTCGAGACCGAAAAGTGTTTTCTTGGGGTTTAGAGATGGGCCATATTTTCTACATTTTTTGAAAACCTTTTTCAGGTGGACCAGGTGTTCCTCATCTGATTTGGAATATACTGTGATGTCATCAAGATATATGACTATGAGATAACCTATGTCTTCTTAGAAAGCTATGTCCATGGCTCTTTGAAATGTGGCACCGGCATTCATTAATCCAAAAGGCATTTTAACATACATGAAAGTGCCCCAAGGCGTAGTGAAAGTGGTTTTGTGTTGATCACTAGGAAAAACCAGCACTTGGTTGTATCCGGAAAAACCGTCAAGTAATGAGATTCTTTTAGAGCCAATGAACTTTTGAAGTATGTGGTCCATTTTGGGTAAAGGATAGTTATCTTTTAAAGAGGATCTATTTATATTTCTGAAGTCAATGCAAAGTCTAATATCTCCGGTCTTTTTCCTGACTAAAACTAGGTTTGAAACCCACTCAGAGTATTTAAGGGAAACTATTATCCCAACGTCATACATTTTTCGATTTCCTTTTCCACTAAAGGTAGTAAGATGAGATTTATTCTCCTCAAATTTTGTTTGAAAGGCTTCGGGTTTTCTTTGAGGGGGATCTTATGTTGAATAATTCTTGTGTCGTATGATTTCAAATCTTGGTATCCCCATGCGAACACATCTTTAAACTCTTTAAAAAAATCAATGTATTTATGTTTGATGTGAGGAGGGAGGGTTTTGGAAAGTTTGATCATCTTTGGTTCCTCTATGCTTCCTATGTTATACTCTTCTATATCAGCCTCAGTGGATTACATTTTTGGTTTTTTGGCCACATCATTAAAATCAAACAATTCTTCTAAAGGTGCAAGGCCTCTGGGTATTGTGTCATTTTCACAGTGTAGGACTTCAAGCTCTCTTTGGTCTAGATCCTTACATGTTTCAACTTCATAGGGATGATTAACCAAATTTATATCTATTCGGGAAGATAAATTGGGCTCCTGATCTTTATTTTTATCAAGATTTCTTTCTTCATGTTCTAAGTTTGGTTTAACGATTTCAAACTCATTCCTGGATTGCAAAAAATCATTGATTTGCTCGTCATCCTCAAATATCTGCCAGTGGTTAATGTTGTCAGGCACTATAGGACGATGCTTGACTTTGATATTATATTATTCATTTGCAGATGGTATTTGGAAATTGCTTGTGGAAAAGGCGAGCTCATTTGCGAGACTATTTTGAGCCCTAGGAATATAAGTGAGTTCATATTTCTCAAAGGTTTTAAGAATGTCTAATGCTGCATTTCTGTATTCTCTCAGCCTTGAGTTTTTTGCTGAATATTCAATTTTGATTTGTCTAATTATAAGTTCTGAATCTCCCTGAGTTGATATTTGCTTAGCGCCTAGGTCTATAAGTACGTGCAAACCGAGGAGGAGGGCCTCATATTCCACAATTTTATTAGTACATTGGAATTCCAATCTAAAAGAATGACCTTCATTAGTATTCTATATCCAGACTCCAGCCCCTAAACCAGTTTTTCCACAGGATCCATCAAAGCTTATGCTCCAAAGAGTTTCTTTTTCATGTGTGTTATTAAGTTGTTTTTCAGGTTTCTCAGAGTTTTGATCGTCAACTTCTTTTTTGTGGATGAGTGAGGTTGTTCTAATGGACTAAATTCTTCTTTATTTTCTTTTATCTTCTCATTAGTATCGCTTTCGTTGTATAATATAAAAGAATCTAAATTTGAATGAATGGAATAAATCGGAGTATTGTTCGGCCTATCTAGGTTGCTTACCATATATTTCATGTAGGTTTCTCGGTACAACCTCCTATTTTGGTTGAAGACTGGGATGGTAGCAAATGACATGTCCATTTGGAGGCTACCTTGTATTTTTGCGGCCCATGACCTTGATAATACCATCCCATATTTAGGAGGAATATCAGCCACTACTACATCCATGACTAGGCTTTTAGCAGGTATTTGTGTTAGAGTGATACATAGGTTTTTAATCAGGCCTAAGCATTTGACCCTGCTTGAATCGAATGAGTATAAGTCTTTGTAAGGTTTAGTTATTTCGAGGCCCAAACTTTCCATGACTACTTTAGGCATGAGGTTATGGGAAGCACCGGAATCTAACATGGAATTATGTAATATCTTGTCGTGGATGTTCAAACTTACGTAGAATGGAGAGACAGCTCCTTCTTGGTATTCTCCTTCTACTTTGGGACCAAATAAAAGCTCGGGTTTATCGTATGTCAGATTTAGAGTATCTGCATCATTTCCTATGTTTAGGACTTTAAAAATTTGAGATCTGTACCTATATATGGTCATTAGTTCTATGAGGGGTATGGTTATCTTGATCTTGGCAATTTCTCCTTCGAAACTGAAAGGTATTTGGGTTTTAGGCATGTTTGTCTCAGTTCTATTAGCCATAATTTTTTCTATATTCTTAATTTGTTGATTTTTATTTGGGGTTTTGTTCAATATAGTTGTTTCGGGGATCTTAGTAGAGGTACTAAGATAGTCAGGATCAAGGTTTATCTGGCTAGTTTTGTCTTTTTTTTATCAGTCTTCTTAGCCATGATTTTGTTACTATCTGCTATTCTTTTAAGAATAGTATCAGGGGCTTTTGTAACAGCAGTGTCTAGACTACCTTTCCTAGAGTTGTCTTGGTTTTTCTTACTCCTAAGATCATATTGCCTTTGAACTTCCATTATGGCGTTTTGTAATCCTATTTCAGGATCTTCGGGGTCCTCATAATTTGTTTCATCTTGGTTTGAGGAGAAGAAAACTTGTTCTTCTTATGTGAGGAAAACCTCACCCTCGCTATCAGAACCTATCAAGTTTAAGTGATTTTCATCAAGTGGTTCAATATCTCTTTCTACCTCATCAACATAGTTTTCTTGAACGTGGCTTGATCTGTTAATAATTCTCCCTTGGTTTGATTTGAGGTGGATCTCTTCTAAAGTTCTAATTTCAGTTTCTATTATGAGGATTTGGCTGGTTGTCTCTGGGAGGTGCCCTTTCACTTAGATTTATTCTTTCCAACATTCTCTCCATAGTTATAACTAGGTTGTCTACTTTGGAATCTGAAGAGGAAATGGAAGGTATGGTCTCATCTCGGTAAGTGACTTTCTTTTTAGATCTCATCCTAGCTCTCTTCTCAGCTAGGTTGGCTTTCGCACTAATAGCTACCTTTTGCATTTCTTCTAAAGTTGTGGGGTCTCTTTCTCTTAATTGGTATGTCATATCTGGATCGAAACCTTCAGGAAATTTTGCTAGTGCTAAGCCAAATGGAGGTTTCATGTGAGGTGGAAGGGCGTTATAGACATTTTTGAACCTGGTGCAATAGTCTTGAACACTTTCCCCCATATTCCTTTTAAGATTGTTGTATTCGGAAATGATTTGAATGGGGTTTTTCCCGATTTCCCATTTGTTTATAAAAGGTTGGTAGAGTGATAGGAGATCATGTATACTGTTAGGAGCCAAGTTTTTAAACCATTTTTTGGCTTCTTCACCTAGGCTTTGGGCAAACATTCTCATATTTATGGTTTCATCTTCTAGTTCCATGTAGTCAAAAGCATCACTGATTCTATCTACATGCTGTTGGGCAGTAGTAGAGTCAGTCCCGGTAAAGTGTGGGATTCTGGATTGGTAATCATTTTTCAATGGTACCAAAGGCTGTGGTAATACTAAGGGCGCATACCAGGCTGCCATGATGGGAGTGGTTGGTAGATTCAAAATAGGAGGATTTGTAGTATGGGATGAGGTGTTTTGCACAGTGGCATTTTGAATGGGTGGGATGGAAGTACTTGGACTTGTAGACTGATTTTGAGCAGATTTGGGGCGAAAAGAGCCGAAGTGGTGGAGAAGCTAGAAATCGGGTGGTGTAGTGGCTAAGGCTTCTGTACTAGGACTCTGCTGCAAATCTAAGGGCTCAAGATCAGCAAGGTTGATTCTATTTTGTGACTTGTTTCTAAAAAGGCTTTTTGCTGAACACAAGTCAAATTGGGGATCTTGCAAGAATGTAAGATGTTCGGGTACAGAGCTTGCTTTGTGAATAGTTCTATTGGTAGCTAAGTTACCAGTCTCAGAAGTTTGCCACAAAATATTTTCTGGGTCGTCATCTATGATAGGAGGATTTGGGTCTAGGTGAGATCTGGTATTAACTCTTCGTGAAGCCAGATTTCAAAATTCAAAATTTAGAGAGGATGACAGTTGTGACTGTTTTTCGGATGGTTGTCCTCCCTAAGAGTCTTATGGATGCTAGTAAAGTTTTAAAACTAAATGAAGGCATGTGGAGTCACCAGGTGGATGCTTTGAAGTTTATGGTCTACTACCAATACTGACAAAGGTGTTTTTAGGGAAAATCTTTTTTTAGAAATATTTTTTATGAAAAAACTTGTGAGAGTGTTCTAAAACTTAGATCAATAGTTTGCTAGGATGTTGAGAAATTTATAGCTCTGTTTTTAGACTATTCTTCTGATTTTTTATGTTTGATGAAAATTTCTGAATTCCTAAGTAGTACTTAGTTTTTCACTGATTTCAGAGGCTACATTATGATATGTGTGATTGGAAAGGTAAGTAAACAGGATATCATGCTTATGGAAAATTTTGGTTTTTTAAATGGAATGTTAGGCCTACTGGAGGCTAGTGGAGTCGCCAGGTGAATGTTATTGTCTTGTAAAGACAAAGTTTTATGGTCCACCGCCAATTACTGATAGAAACCAAACTAGGGATGTTTTTGTGAGGTTTTTTACAGAGTTTTATATATAGCCTGTTTTTTAAAAGTGTCCTATATTTGATTCATCACTTAGCTAAGGTGTTGAAACAAAGAGAGTCTACTTTTAAATGAATTTCTAGGTTGTTTGTCTGATTTGAATATAGAAGGACTAATGAGTCTACCAAGGCTTGTCAGGTTGTTTATGTATTTAATGTTTCTACCGAAATCGCCAGTATGTCAGTGTGGCGATGAGGAAGCAGATTCACCGGTATTTCTAAGTCTAACTAAGCTTGTATCAGGTATTCAGGCAACTATGTACTCAGAGGTCCCACTGTGATCGCCATTTTGTTGGGGTCCCGTGATTTAGCAGATTGGTAAACAAAATGACAGGGCAACATCAGACCAACTTTGGAGTCCTAAGACCTAGCCTTCCTAGACTCAGAGAGGGCTCTCTCTGTTATGCCAAGGATGTGAACTTGTTCGTTTTGTATGGTTGATTTTAGGCTAGCTGTTAACTGCTTTTTCGTTTTTTTTTGGGTTTCTGAGGTAAACTGATAAAAAATGACAAATAGAAAGAGATTTCATGGATCAACAGGGCTATGGGGTTAGATAAAGTCATGATTGTCTAAATGGTGGACAAGGTATTACTGCAGGGCCGATTTAGTCAAGGTAAATGGATTCTTTGGGTGAAAATGAAGTGAAATGAACATTAAGTTTGTGAAATACAAAGAGATATTAAACATATATAGTTTTAAAGCAGGTATTCATGAGGTAGGGCAAACCATAAATCTCTATGAATAAAACTCAAACTGATACATATGAAAGATAAACAATCCGGTGATACATAGAAGCATAAGAACCTCTAACTTTAGAAAACCACCTTCAACTGATGAGAAAACAAATAAGATAAACAAACAACTCAATCTATGAAGAGGGAACACCTAAACAGCATATCTTGAGCTATCGAGAACTCTGAAATAAGTTAGCAAGCATGGACAAAGGGCAAGATCAAACGAGACCTCTTTGACTTAACTAAAGCAACCAATATTTCATGGAAAGATTTCAGAAATGGATTTTTTGAGAAGCTATAAGTAAGCAGGGCATACCTTATATCATACAAGATAGAAAAACATACTAACCATGAATGAAACAAATAAAAATTTCTTGATGGACCTAAAGGGCAATTAAGAATGCTTTAGAAATGATCAAGAAGAGGAAAACATTAAAGCTGTAACATACAGGATGATTGAGGTGATTCCATGAGCATGTCTCAACATATACTTTTCTGATCTATAGAAAATGAGAAATATGAAACATTAATGAAAACAAGGAAACATAAACAAAATTAGAGAAACATCACCATTCACCAAGCCATGGAATCCTGCACACAATGCTCCTCCACCATCAAGCTAAGCAAGACATCATCCACTTCATAAAACAAGTATTTCTTCCAAGCTCATAATGCTATGTATTGCTCTCAATATATCAAGTTTTACCTCTGTGTTACAATGAATCCTCTTGGTTATATAAGCTAAATAGGAGGAAAAACACCTAGAGCAACTAGAATGCCATTGGCCAAAAACAAATATCTAAAACTGTCCTTAAGGCTTAACAAAGTCCAAGGCACAAAATATCTTTCAAAAATATATTTTCGGACAAAAATAGAAAAAAAGGATCACTTTCAGGGCCTGACACACAAGATAAACTTTCTTAACGCACATTTGGCCCAGTCACCACTCAGAAAACTGCTTTTCAGCAAAATCTATAGGAACATAGCACCAAAAAAAGGTATGTCTTGCAGTGAAGTTTTGGATGACCTCCTGATGTCGAAATGAGTCCTGTGATGGCTCGTTGGAAAGCTACAGATGTATAATTTCCAAAAAAACTTGATTTTTTCCAATATTATGCATAGAATTTAGTAAAAAATTAGAAATAGTGAAAAAACCCAGGAGTGTAGCACCTGCTGATATTAGGGACAGAAAGGTGAAAAATGGTTGTTTTTGGCCTTTTTGAGAGACCAAAACAGCTTCATTTGATCTGAAAATTTTTTAGCATGTTCCTTTGATGTAAAGGAAACCAAAAATATATTTTTCTTCAGCTGAGGATGCTCCGAGAAAAAGTTAAGGCACCAATGATTTTATGCTTTTAGGCCTAAAATTCACAAAAAACAAGAATGTGCCCAAAAATACCTTAATTTGGTGAGTAAACCCCTTAAGGGTTTTTAGAAACATGAAATGAAGCTTGAGAAAGAATTCCAAGCCGGGATAGATATTTTCCATGTTTTTCTGCCGGGCGCCTTCTTTGGGCAGATTTGAGCTTCCTTCGGGCAATTTGATTTAACTTTTTGTAGTGCTTGGTCATTCTTCTTTGTAGGCCCAAATTCTTGTTAGCTTTCTCCAATTTGGCTTCTAAATTCTAATTTTCCCTCTCAAGCCAAGGCTCTCTATTATCCTCAATTTCTTTGGCAAGGAGCTCCGTAAGAGGGTACTGCTGTTCACGAGCTGATTCTTCTTCTTTTGGCTTTTGTAATGCTTTTCTAAGACCCATGTTCCTAGGCCTCTTTCTTGCTAGTTCTTTGTCTTCATCATCATCTACATACTCACCCATATATTCCTCAAGTATCACTTGTGACTTTTGCACTTCTCTTTTATATTTTATTTCCCGAGCTTCATAAATAGCCATTTGTCCACTCATTTGTCTGTTTTGTATTTGTAAAAAGTGGATAAGGTCCTTTGTCCTCTCTAGGTAATTTTCCAAGTCTTTAACTTGGGCATCTCAATCTTGCAAGAGGGATCTGTTATTGCCTAAATCTACCTCGGGCTGAAGGAAGGCAGAGTTCAAGGTAACATCATACCACGCTCAATCTGGTAGCTAGCCCTACCAGAACAGGAGAGGGCTCTCTCCGGGTCAATCTCAACGAAAAGTATTCAATGGGGCTTGAGATGACTGAAACAACAACTAATCTTAGGCTAGATATACAAATAGGAGGATTTGTTTTGATTTTTTGGGGTTTTGTTGGAAAAAAGGGAAAGGCAATTTGGGCTTGGGGATGAGGCCAAATTCTTGCAGAGTTCTAGTTGGGGCAAGGAAGGCAACGGCTTTGATGTCTTAGATTAATTGAATGGATAGAAAAGACTGATGAGGAGCTGAAGAGGGCAAGAAGGTGCAAGGATCCTCTTCAAACTGACGAAAACATATAAAACTAAACAAAACTTTACGGCAGAGCACCAGCAAACTAATGACTTCTACCTTAGTTACTCATTTGTTTAATTTCGGAAGCAAAGAGAAGGGAAATGGCATACATAAAACATTAATGAAACTTACAGATACATGGAGAAAAACATCATCAAAACTCAGAGCCACAAGGATCCCAACAAGTGCTGCAAAACTCTGGTCTTTCCTTTGCCAAAAATGTTGAAATGAATATACAATGAGGTGCCAAACTATTCCCCAGAGTCCAACCCTGAAAATGACTGAGAAAATACCTCATATAGACATGCCTAACCCATTCCCATGCCTCTAGGGGTCGATCTCATCCTTCTAGGGGCTGTTTCAACCAATTCTAAACTAGGAACTGAAATCTAGGCAATCAAACAACTTGCCTCTATATGCTAGGAAACTGATCCATTCACTCACATTTCACCCTTTAGTGAATGAATCTTCTAGAACAAGTAAAAATATGCCCAAATTACATCATGAACATGAAATTAAATCAAGATAGATCAATAGTTACATCAGAAAGTAAAACTAGTCAAAACTGGGCGAAATTCTGAGCTGAAGAGTGAAAAATAGGCCAAAATTCTCTATGTGTCGCGCCCAAAATCTATATGCGTAGCACAAGTTTGGAGCTGATTTTGAGGCCCTTCCTGAAGTCAAAATTGAGCTCATGATAGCTCGTTGGAAAGCCCTGCCTGTCTACTTTCCAACCCAAGTGAAATTTCTAGATTTGGTGTCCATTTTCCCCTCCAAAAGTTCAATCTCCCAAGACTAGTTCCTATGTGTGTAAAAGGTGGCAAAAAGGCCATTTTCAAGGTGTTTTTGACCCTTTAGGCCAGCCAGAACTTGATGAAATTATTATGCCATTCCTGAGCATGCATAAATTTTCATAAAAAATCCAAAAATGTTAAGTTTTTCTCCAGAAGATCTCTCAAACGTAAGCGCGTGCAAGGTGGCGCTACGCGTTGGGCAGGAAAATCTGTTTTGTGACCAAAAACTCAAAAATGACAAAATTTTCTCCAAATTTTCTGAAATTTGGAGTGAAGGTCCCTCATTAAGTATCATGCTCAGCCAACAAGGCTTCGGCCAAAATCATGCCCTTTTCACGCCTCCTCAATGCCTTCTTCATCTATGTCGCCTGAGGTGAATATGAAGAGTTTGGTGTTTTCGATTCGATTGCCAAATAAATGGTGATATGGGAGGGATTGTGAGGAAAAATAGGACAGTGGGAATGATGAATTTTTTTCAAGTGAAATGCCTTTTAAAAAACTTGTGATTTGACAAATGTGGAGGCAATGGGACAGTCACTTGAATTTTTGGGATTTGGGGAAATTTCGTAAGTGAGATTGGGAAATATGAATGAAAGGGAATGAAGTGACTTTGGGAATGTAAGGGGATAGGGGATGGGCTTGTATTGGTGGGATAACAGTGAGAAGAAGGAACCAACAAGGTGAGAAATGGAAAATATTGGCACCAAAATTAATTTTAAAATTTCAGTTTCAAAACCCTAAAGGAGGCATTTCAACAAGATGATAGGATTTTGTTTTTGAGTCTCAAAATCTCATAATCCATCTTCAAAACACTTTTAAATAGAAAATGTGAGTTCACATGAACTTAGTTAGACAAAGAACCGAGTTAATTTGAGTTTGTGGAAACAATGGTAAAAAAATTTCATTGTTTGTCCTACGCGCCGCGACCTCTGTGTGCGTCGCGCCAGAGTAATTTTACACTGTGCAGAGCGGCTCTATGCGCCGCACCTACCCAGTGCGCCGTGACGAACACTCTATGCGCCGCGCAGGCAAACTCAACCACAACTTCCTTCCAAAGACTTGTTTTGTTCCTCCACGGTTTGACTCAGCTTCACTCTTGTCTCTTGGCTTATAAATGGATTGTAGCAACCATGAAAACATCTTATATGCCCACTGACTTTGATTTTCAATTTGAAAAAATGACTGTTCGAAAACTTTGGCATTTTTACAAAAGAACTCTGTTTTTCTTGTTTCCTTTTGATTTTTTGACTGAAATGACGACACTCTTGTCTATTTTTTGCAGGGATGACTGTACTGAACTTAGCAAAGGCGACCAGGGCCGCGCCTGAAGATTTTGACAACTGAAAATTTGAAAAATGTACATGGCATTTATTACAAAAGACGAAATGACGATTTTCTTCAAAACAGAGTTTTGAAGAAAAGTCATGATCAATCATTATAACGATGAAATTTCTTGAGATGAAAACTTATTTTGATCCTCCCTCTGGCCTGCTGGCATTATTAAACATTTTGAAGACTAAACCCTAGACCTAATGACTGAAAAACCCTAAAAAGACTCTTTGCTGACCAAGAGATCAAATAGGACTGTAAATGACCTTAAAATTGATTTTGATGAACTTCGATAAGCAAACCTAAGCAGCCAGGTACAAGGCATGAGGGGTATGAGTGACAAAACCCTTCCGTCAGAAGACCGATGCTCCTAATGGAATGCAAATGACTGAAGAGAATGAGACGCTTAAAAAATGAAATGCAACAAAGAGATTTTGATCTCTGACGGAGGGATGAACAGACCGACTCTAATAGGATCTAAGAATCCTAGTCTCATCTTCTTCAGCATCACTGTTTAGCTGTATTAGCTCAAACACCCTCTCATGCTCATGACTACTTTCTTGTTCTTCAATATTCTCCTTGCCCTTGCCTTTGATGGGCTTCTTTCCTCTAGTTTTATTAGGCAATTCAACCTTGCTCTGTTTTGGCAATTTCCCTCTGCTTCTTAGTGCCCTAGTGACATTGCTAGTCACTGTTTGAGTAGTTTTCTTCCTTGAAGTCTTGGTGTTTTTAGCCTTTGTTACTTTTGATGAAGGAATCATGGCCCCTTGCCTTGGAGAGGCAGTAAACACATGTTCTTTACCTTGCTGATGATGAGTGAGAGGAGGATTTAATACATGGGCTTGTTTAGTTTGTTCTCTTGCAACCTCAAGGTTGTCCTCTTCTCCAAAAACATTCTCTTCTTTCAATTCTTGGTTACTTTGTTGTGGGGAATTTCCTTGTTCATTAGATTTGATACTTGTAATGAGCTCATCACCAGGAGTAAACTTAGAAATATCATGCCCCTTTTTTGTTTGGTGGGAGATGTCTAGGTCTACTATTTTTTCCTTTTCAAAACTATCTCTACCTTCATCTATCTTCTTGTTGTCATGACTGCTTCCATCATTTTCATTTTTTTTAATTTTTTCCTGATGTGAACTGCCTTCATCATGATTATTGCTTTCATTTTCTTGCTGTGGGTTGCCTTCTCCTCTAGTGTCTTCATCACTGTCTTCATTTTCTCCTTGTGGGCTGACAGCTTCATCATGCTTTCTTTTTCCTCTACTACTGCTTTCATCACTGTCTTTTTTTTTGTTACCATCCCTTCCCTGTTATTTATCATCATCACTTCCTTTCTCTTTGCTTTTACTATCACATCCTTGCTCTTTACTTTTACTGCACTCTTCTTTCTCACTACTATTTGTGGAGGATGATTTTTGTTGGGGAGTAGACTCATGAGAAGAAGAGGAAACATAAGGTGTGGAGGGCAAGGAATGAGCATGAGGAGGGCTTTGGGATGAAATTGGCCTGATCTGTAGTGGCATAGAAGATGCAGAAGTGAAATCAGGGTGAGATATGAAAGTTTCTCAAGGGATGCCCTTTTGTTTCAACTAGTAAAGGAAAATGATCTTAATGAGTGAGTGATGAAATAAACTTGCTTTCTACTAGGCTGGAGGCTTTTTCTAACAATGGAAGACATCTTGTCTATACTCTTGCATACGAAGAAAGGTAGGTTTACCAATTTAGTTTTTGTGAAATGCATAAGGAGTCTGATGTGATAGGCATATACTTGGGAGTATCTACCTTCACAAGTGAAAAACTTCATGACTATTTTCATGAGGGCTGCATAGTCATCCAGCAAGTGTGAGAAAGGGAAAATGGAGCTGCATGTATCTTGATGATTTGGCTTGAGAAAAGGCTGATAGTGGTTGAGGTCAAGGTATGATTGTTTGAACCATCTTCTCCTATGTTATGGATTTTGGTTGCCTTAGAAACAGCTCTAGGAGTGAGTTTAAAATCAAAACCTGCTATGTGGACTTGCTTTCCATTCAACCTCAGGGAAAATAATTCTGTTAGATCAGGATGTCTAGTGACCTCTGGTATTTTTCTAAAAAATTCAAAACAGCCTACTTCTTGAAAACAAGACAAGATTGATGGAGAGGCAATGATTTCTTGAATAGTGGTGGGCTCAAATCTGTTGTGTTGTCCTCCCTTTTTAACCCTTTTCCTTAGAGGCATTTTTACCTTTCTTTTCTTTTCCAAAATCAACTAGAGAGCCTTTAAAATAAAAACAGGTTTTCTCTTCCTTTAACACTTCCTTCTCTTTTATTTCAGTTTTCAAAATATCCTTTATGTTTTAAGAGAAACTAAGGGGAAAAAAATATAGATAAATACCTCGAAAATTTCCTTTGTAGTGATGAACACTGACCTTTGAGCAACACTGGAAAATTTGGCCCTTTTTGAAAGAAATGAGCAGGTGTTATGCCTTTACACCCAGGCACGTAGCGTTTGAACGGAGTTTTAACGAAGAAAAATCACTGAGCCAGTTCAAAAAAACTGTGTTTTTGAACGGAGTTTGAACGCTGGGTGGAGGTTGAACGAGAAGTTCCGGCGGAGGTTGAACGGAGGTCGGGCGGAGGCTGAACGGAGGTCGGGCGGAGACTGAATGAGGTCGAGCGGAGGCTGAACGGAGGGTCGGGCGAAGGCTGAACAGAGGTCGAGCGCCGAAACGCATCGAGCCCTTTGTAAATTTATGCGGTGAGCTGCTACAAGCACGTAGTGCTTAGGTACAGGCTCGTCACGGCCTGGAAAAAGTGCCCAGAGTGTTTGCCAAGGAACTAGAGAGACCCGCCCCTTTTTGCCAATTGATAATACGAGAGTGAGATATGCCTTTTGAGGGATTTTGTGCCTTGTGGAGAGTTTTCAAAGCATGCAACCTTCCTTTCAACTTTTTCAAAAATAATTTTATTAAACCTTTGCCTTTTTGCTCATTTTCCCTATTTCCATGAAACAGTTTTTTGAAACATGTGTAACGGTGTTTTAATTAAAAAGTGTTCTTGCAAACAGCAACACGAGTTTTCATTTTTCATGTCAAAACTCCCCTGTTTCAATTCATAGAATGTGCCTTTTAATTTTTAGGAAAAGGGACCTTTTACCAACTATAAGTGCCCTCTGCTTATGGATGAAGGAGATACCACTTCTTTGGCTTTTTGAGGTAGTCTCTATAAACTTTTGACTTTCTGTTTTTTTTTTAATGAAGGAGGCCCTTTTAAAACAGTCTTTCGCCCTCTGCTTATAAATTGGAGGCATTTCATAAAATAGTCTTTTCCCTTTGCTTATCAATTGGAGGCATTTCATAAATAGTCTTGATTTCCATCTGCTTATCAATTGAAGTAGGCATTTAATAAACAGTCTTGATTGCCATCTACTTATCAATGAAGGAGGCAACTCATATGGTTTATCATTCATCAATCTGCATGAGAAAAACTCCTTTGCATAACTTTACTGTGAAGATGGTGAACATGTAAGATATTTTAAACTCCAACCTAATTGCTTGTGTCTCTTAGGTTAACTTTCTTTTGCAATAGCTTTAGCTTCCTTGTGATGACAGAGTCTTAGATAGTTTAGAGTCTAGGCTATAGGGGTATAAAAAGGCAGTTTTTCCCTTTTATACTCTTTCACTTTGATGCCTAAATACTTTTGGGAGTCTGCAAACCATAAAATGTGCTCTTTATTTCTCCCTGTAGGGGTAACTCACAGAAATCTATGCCCTCTTCTTCTTATTGAAGGAGGCAATTAAAACCAAAATTTGTGTTCTTATCCTTTACCCAATCTGTATGAGACAAGTCTCTTTGTTGAAATTCACTGCAAGGCTAATGAACAAGTAATGTATTTCAAAATCACAACTATTTGTTGTGTCTCTCTTAGGTGTGAACACTCTTTTGTAGTAGCTTTATCTTCATTGGTGATGGTAGCGCCTTTGATGATTTACAGCCTAAGTTGCAAGGTTATGAAAAAACATTTGTTTCCCTTTTCATGCTTTTTACTTTGATTTCTAAAGACTGTTGAGGGTCCTTTTGCCTAAAACTTGTGGAGTGACATGGAGTGCTTGGTGAATTTTCTTTCAGCCTTTTGCGCTCATTTTCCATAATGGATGATTCCTTGACATCCTTGGGTATCTTTGATTTGCAGAGATAAACCAGTTTGTCCCTCTTACTTTCAGACCCGTATTTCCTTTAGTTCAAAACAGTCAGCTGTTTTGACTTGAATCCTTTCCTTGAAAAGTTTCTTTGCCCAATTTTGATTTATTCCCTTCATCCTGGCACCCCTGCAAAGATGTCTAGATAAGATGACCCTATTTTTAGAAACCTTTTCTTGTTATACTATGAGGATAAATTTTGAAACTCATTTTATCACTTTCTCTTTGGTCATAAGACCATCTTTACTCTGTTTCTTCTTGAGTTGAATTTTTGAGCTTTGCTTAAACAAAACACAGCGACCATTTTGATGGTGTCTAACCTAGGGGTAAACAAGGGTTTTGTTTTTCCAAATAAGAATAGAGGATGGCTGAATGATATTAAAAACAAGGTTTTTGACTAGAGATATTCTTCTCAAGATACTTAACCTAAACACCATCACCTAGACCTAGACAGTTTGTCATAATTTCTGAAGGACTTCTTGGGCATAGTCAGGTCATCATACGAGAATTTAAACAGTGAGAGGGGAGGAGACAACTTGTCCTATGCTTGACAGTGAGTTGTGTGAAAACAAGGGACTTTGAATATTCAGAGATAAAAGGCTTATGACAGTTATGGACAGGGGGGTTTTATCAAGATTGAAACTTGATGACCACTTCTAACACAGTCTACAAGAGATGGAAAAAGATAAAAAAATTCTCTAATGGGTTTTCTAGAGGACAAATTGACTGTTTGAAATTAGTTTCTAGAAAACCTAGGCAAGGCATATAGTCATCACAATAGGAAAAAATATTGATAAATAACAGATCAAACAAAAATATTTTGTACATAATCCTTTTCATGTTATTGATGATGTAAATGATGATATGTTTCAGTCTGAAAGCAGGTCGTCTTTGGAAGAAGATGACAAGATGTTGCAGAAAGTGCCTTTGGTGTCGATCGGTGCAGAGAACAAAGTGTCGGTGCAAGGTGGTGCAAAAATCCAAGAGAGGGTAAAGCATGCAAGCAAAGAGGACACAAAGTTCAGCATAGGTCATTGCTGGTTTCAGAATGGTAGATTGGTATGGCAAGAAAATTTGGTTGGGAATCGACACAAGTACATGGCTCATTCGACAAAAATTCACAATGAGGACAGTTGGCAAGGTGAATCTCAATTTTAGTTTCCTTTGAAGGTAGACCATTGTAGAAACAATATATATTATGCAAATTATAGTTGTTGTTCTGAAATTTTCAAAAATTTGCATCATGACTCAGTCAAGGTTAGCAACAGTCGGTTAGCAGATTCAAGGAATAATTTATCTTTTTATGAGAAGCTCAATTTGATGAAGTCAGGAAGATTTTAGTGGTTCAAGGTTGGAAGAGTGAATCAGTCTCCTCATCTTCAATTTCTGTAATTCAGAGAGCTTTTTGGGTCCAAAAGCTTCCCATTTGGGAGGTGTAATCAGGTGATCATGTCCAAGTTAAAAAAATGCTCAAACATGGAACTACTCAGAATTGGTTGCAATCTGAACGACCGGAAAGGCCTCGTCATTGTGATTCTGGCACCGTGAATGACACTCAAATACGACATCGTATGTGAAAGTTATGCAAGTTTGAAGTCTCCAGTATCCTTCAAAAAATCAGTTGACCAGACTTTTTGACTTTGGAAAAATTTTAAAAAAGAATATTCTTTGGAATATTCCCTGTTGGTGAATTAAACTTCGACAAGTGTTAGAGGCTCATTTTTTGTTTGGTTGACTTTTGTTGGGTGGACCAATCAGGAGTTGCCACGTGGCCCCAGGCCAGAGTCATTGTGGAGTAATAAAAATTTTATGGGTCCACAGGGTTTGAACCCCGGACCTCACCGCCGCAAGCACAAGCGCCCGACCAACTGGGCTATGTAATAGTTCTTAACCTATGTTGAACACCACACATATTTAATGTTTGAATTAATATGGCTTGGGCGACAAAGGGGGCCAGCCCCCATACACCATGAGTCTGTGCCATAAAACCAGGCCTAAAGGCCTTCATTACCGCGGCCATAATGACATTTAATGTTGGCAGTTAGTCCATGTGGCCATGTCTTAAATTAATGCGACGGTTGGTGTTAACCGTTTGAAATGTGGTCAGTTAAAGACAGTTAGGCGGAGGTCAGGTGACCACATAAATGCGCCATCCTAACATTTATTGTAACCACCAGTGGTCCTCCAATGTTGGCACAGGTTCCAACATTTACGGCCAGATTTCCAAATTAGCACTCCTAACTGGAGTTAGCCCACATTTAGTGGGGTTTTCAAGTGACATTGGGCATAAACTTGTTTTGGTGATAACTTCTTCAATATTGAACCAAATTGGACGAAATTTTAGTGAATTTTGGCTTTCTTCAACCTTCTGGAGAGTTTGGGATAGGTTTCAGAGTGAACAGAGGTGTTCTTCAACCACTCTTACTTCAGGGAAGCTTGGAGAGCCATCAGGGCCATCAGGGAAATGGAGCTGTATTGTGCTATACTTCTTTGTTTGAGGTGAAATAAAAGCCATTTTCAACTTATTTCTGTTTTCTAAAGTCAATTTCACAGCTTTTTTTTTCCTGTTTAGGCATATTTCTCACTGTATAACCAATTTGAGAAACTTAATAAAGCAAGGACATGCCCATTGGGAGCCTTGGACCTGGCAGATGTAGCACAGGAGGGGTGAAATGCCTCATCATGTTGTTGTGTTATGTTATGGTGAAGTTTATCTACTATGTATTTCTGATTTAATATGTTAAATAGTAAATTTAATTAACATTCCCTCACACATAAGACTCAGAAACCTTATCAAAAACACTTTGTTTAATTTGCAAGACATGGAGAATACTTTGCACACTAATTTAAATGGAAATGGATACTTTGCATAGAATTACAAGTAGTTCCATTTTAAGATCAGCCGTGTCTTCCTCTAAGGTAGATTTTTCTATGACCACATCTTTTGAAATCTCTACATTGATAGTTTTCAAAAATAAGTCCAAAAAAACTCTATCATCGAGTTTGGCTTTGCATAAACTATGACATCTCTGCCATTCATGGAGATGGTCCGATATATGAACAGTTGTTGTTTATCTGAAATGTGTCAGAAATTCCATTCCTGAGTCATAATGAACGGGGAGTTGGAAATATGTAAGGAATGTAGTAGTGAGGGCGCTAAAGGTTTCGTGTGATGCAGACAACTACTCGACAAACCATTTCGCTGCAGGCCCTGTGAGGGTACGTTGAAATAGTCATATTCGAATGGTATCATCAATGATACTATTCGACGAACACCATAGGTGGAAAGTCATTATATGAATTATGGGATCTTCCGCTTGCTTCCCTTCAAATTTTGGCATATCATAAGGGATCTTTGTGGGCATGGGGGGCCAATTAATGCCTTGTGAAATGGGGTTATTTGTTAACTTCATTAGATTTGGAAGATTTATTGATGCTAAGAAGGGTAATTGCGAATTGACTGCCATCGTACAATGTTGAGAAACAGGTATTTTGATGTGTCGGTTCAGGGGAGGTGCCTGGGGAATGTTACCCTGTGGCCTACCTTGATGGATATTTCGTTGACTCCACAGAGGGGTAGCTACCCTTTAACCTCGAGGGGTTGTAGGAGGAGTTGAGTGTGGTGACCTTGTCGGGGTTTCCACTAGTGTTGAAGTTGGTGACCCTTGGGGGTTTCCAATCAAAGATGCCCCGATAAAGGATGTTCCGATAATGGTGGCAATGTGACGTCCTTTGCGCCTGAAAGGAGGGAAGCCTGACACTCCTCCCTTCAATGGGGGGAGGTTTAAGAAATTCCTAGATCAACAGGGTCCCATTGGGTCCCCTATGATGTCTATTAGTGTGATATTTTTAAGATTTACGAGGTGGAATGATTTCTATCAAAGAAAAAATATAATCACATGCATAAAACAAAGCGAAAAATGAAAAGGTGGTTTTTCTCTTTAACTTTACACGTTGTGATAAATCAATAAAAAATGAGGTTTTTGTTTGTTTTGTGTATGATACCAAAAGCCTATATAGACCTAATCATCCTTACACTCTCAATATAACTGGGTCTTATGAAGATATCTTCTGATGGGTACTGGGGCCAACGTCTCGAAAGAATTGGCGATGTCATCCAGTAGCCGAAGAATCGACTAAGGTAATGGTATGAGGATTGAGTGTTTCCTGCACCGTCACCTATAGGGAAGGATGCCCTAGTTTTTTGCCACTAAAGTACCGTCATCCCACGTCAGCATTCAAGTCTTGAGCTTCTTGGTAATTGGTTACCATTACCGAGCACTAGATGGGTCAGGTAGCCCCAAAGAGTCCCACATGCACTGGGCCTAAGCTTAACCCCTTCTGAAATGAGTCTCTGTAATTCTCGAGTATTTGTTCTGTGGGAGAACAGACGGGTTTGAAGCTCCTAAAATTTCGACATCTGTGTTTCAAAATGTATTATGACCATGACAGATTACTAGATTCCTACCCCCGATGGTCCTAACCTGAACTATAATTTCTTCTGTGGCCCCTATGGGGAGAATTTAGTGAGTTCAGTTAATGATTATTTTTAGAGTGTCTTAATTTTTCTTTAGGGTGTGTTTTGGTGAAACAAATGTGAGAAGAGAAAAAAGGTCTCAAAACACTGGTTTCCTTATGGTCCAATTCTTACCGATGCTTCATGTGTGCTTTGGAGTGAAGAATCACAAGTGTTATGAGATGTGTGTATGCGATGATCCTTTACAATCCTTTCCAAATTACCCTATGTGTGATTGTTCCTTGTAAGAAATTGAAAGGATGTGTGTATTATGGATCGCTTACACCTTGCCTAGTTAGACTACGTTTGCACTATAGGGAGATGGTAGCTCAACTTGTCTTGGGAAAGCTTTCATATGCGTACCCAGGCTCACCAAGAGGTGCAAGGGTGGTAGAGATTACTTTCTTTATTTGTTGACAATTTGATCATAGTCCCAAATCTTAATGCAAAATTGAACTAATTTAATGATAAAGTTGAGAAAATTTGAATTAGTACAAGATGTGTGGATATCATGGGCCACTTAATTTTGACTAATTAAGCTACGTATTTTGTATAATTATCATCAAATGATCTTTTCAGAAAACATGCATGGATTAGAGGCCACTTACTTTCTCCTCACTTAAACTATGTGTAATTTGTAAAATAAAATACTAAAATTAAAACTACCTAGTTGCTAAGCTAATTCGAGGTTAAGAATAGCACTTAAGTTTCCTAATAATAGTGAAATATAGCAACAAAGTTATGGAAAATTATTAGAGGTTTTCAGTCACCTTACAAATGGGAAAAAGTGGAATTTTTTTTTCTTGTTGGCCTGTCATGCAGGTTATCTTCCCACAGGTGTAGAGTGCATGTTTTTCGAAGCACAAGTAGCGTTCTCGAGAAAAATAAAGAAAAATTTCCCTCTCTACTGTGTAAACATTTCGCTGAGTGTGATGAGATATGTAGAGAGAATGTAAGGGTGTTTTGCAGCAAACTGAGCGGGAAGAAGGACTTGCAAAACACCCATTAACTAAAAATAAAGAATCTAGTGGAGTCGTCATTCCTGTGGTAGTGTATTTGGCACCCGAGTGCACCAAATACACTTCTTTAGAAAGTTGGATGCTACCTGCACAAGGTCACAGAGAAAAATGATTGACTACTTTCAGTGGAACAGATTTAATCATAATGTAAACTAAGTTTGAGGGAAAACTAAGCATACAACACTAATAACAAAAAAACACACAAGATGCAAAATACAAAAGCTCAATGGAGCAAACAGCCTAATAACACAAGTGGATAATCCCCCCTTTATTAGGTGTTGGTGGTGAAAAAAGATATAATTATAAACACTTCAGGAGGGTCCTTTGAGCTATGGGGCTCAGATACCCAAAACAAGGAGGTCTCCTTCCGTCGAGTTCCTGCAAGTGTCTCTTCACTCTCTCAAAGGATGGTAGATCAAGATCAAATGGTGGACCTCTCTCTCTTCGACTGATATGTTGGTTGACCAACATATGAGTCCTTTCAATCCCTCTATTGTTGGACTATGCAAGTTGGTTTTCTCTGAAGAAATTTGGCCAACATAGCAATGTGTCTCTATTTATTCTTCCAAAGGCCGGTTTATATAGACATTTTTTGAATTGCTTCTCCTTCTCTTGGCCCAAGATTGATAGTGACTCAAGAGTGGAGGAGAGATTCCTTTGTGGGCTGCACTTAATCCTCAAGGTAGCTCAAATCCAGCTGTCCTTGACAGTACTAGGTGGAGAATTATCCTAACCAAGTGTGCCAAGTGGTCTCGGATGGTGACATTTCGCCAACTTCAGGACCGCGTGACTATCCAAGGAATAGTCACACTGTGTGCAAAATTCCTTTGATGCTAGTGTGTTGTCCCTTAATTGCCATCTGAACTTTAGGGAAAATTAAAATTTTGGCCTTTCCTAATGTATTCCTTCCCTGAAAATCTATGTTTGTACGTTGTGCCTGACATTTTTAATGTCTTTTTCCTATACGATTTTCTGGTGTTAACAGGCCTTTTGGGAAAATTGGTAGAGGAAAAAACTCTTTGTGAAGCTTTTGATTTTTAGGTATTCACCAACCATGTCACTTCTAAGGTTAGCTTATACAATGAAAATTACCAACTTGTGGAGGGACACAATTTAGAAAATAGCATATCAAATTTTTCTTACAATAGACATGGCATGTATAATCATAATAAGGAACTAGTATATTTACTATAACATTAAGATTAAGGTTGAAATTACCTTGTGATATAGCTTTAATGCATACTTTAATTAGACCCTCGAGGAAATATTGTTACTATTGATTGAAACATTGATGCTTCTTATAATAACTATGGTGTTTTCAAGGGTCAAGACTACCATCAATGGTGTCCCAGGAATGTTGTAACATTTATTACAAATGACACAGCCTAAATATTCCACATTTTGGGTTTATTTGTTAGAATTTGACAATACAATTTTTGGCAAGATTGTGATTTTCTCTTTATTTAAAATGTGTTTTCAATGCATAAATGGATTTAGTGCCCTAAAAAATCTCTAGAGCATTCAAGTTATGGAGACTGCACTACTCAAACTTGTGATTCTAACAAATTCATGCTAAATTTTAAACCAAACTTATTAAAAAATATATCCAAAATAAAACTCTTACTAAATCTTGGATCAAAATTTTCCTAAAATTTAGAAAAAAAAAAGTCTAAAAAAATATTTTTAAAAAAAATAAAACATTAAAAATACATACCTTACCCAACATCCAATATCTCTATTAACAACTTCTTTTCTTAATAATATATCCAATGTATCAGTTAAAAATCTAAAATTATAAATGTACTTTCAAACTAATGTATATGCTTTGTAAAACATTAAGAAAGGGCAACAAGGCCAACCGAAACCATCATTGTAGTATCTCTAATAGTCAAAGATAGACAAGTTCGAAGTGTAAGCAAGTAGTCTTAAATATCAAGAGAATAATGCCATAACCGCACTTTTGGACATTAGTGTAGAGTCCAAAACATCGCACAATTTTTTATCTTTGTTTTTTGTTTTTTGGGTAATCGAGGCCATACTTAATATATGAGTTACATAACACTAAGTACAAAGTATGTTTTTATGTTAAGTTGTTGAGGTGGGTTGTCAATTTTTTTACTATTCTTGTTTTATTTTTCAAATGATATGTTTAGTTTGTATTGATTAGATTTAAAAAATAAGTGATTCTAGGGAGTTTTCATTATGATTATGATTAATATAGGACATCTTGACTCTTACTTGGTCATTAGATTCTTATTCTTAAAAAAATGCATTAAGTGACTTTAGGGAGTTTTCTTTATGTTCTTGATTATGTCCCATCAATACAGATTATCTTGACTCTTACTCAGTCATTAGATTATTACTCTTAATAAAAACATGCATTTTTTATTAAGATTAATAATATGTAGAATTATGTTCACTAGATCTTGAATAGACGGTGATTAGATGCTTTGTTAAGACACTCCTTAATATAAAATCATTGATTCAATTTCCCACCCAAATAAAAATAATATATTGAACGTAATAAAAATATAATCCTACAACCTATATATATATATATCAAATTAATTAAATTTAAACTTTAATTTTTACATAAATATTAAATTATATTCATAAAAATAATTACATTCGCAAATAACCATTCATAAAAATAATTACATTCGCAAATAACAATGGTTATTTGCACTAAGAATTGCATGATATTTTTTTATTTTAAAATTTATTAATAATTATAAATATTTTGAGCATACAAATTTATTTAAGTTAGCGAATGGTTATTTTCACAAAGAATTGCATGATAAATTTTTTTATAAAATTTATTAATAATTATAAATATTTTGAGCAAATAAATTTACATAAGTTAATCATTTTTAATCTTGACCCTTTTTAAAATCTTTATCTTTTACCAATATTTTTTTGAAAAATGAAATATTAGAATAAATCATTTTTCACATTTATCCATCAGATTCAATCTTAAGTTTCTCAAAAGTCCTTATCTCTTTAAAATGGACCACCATTCTGTACAATATATTAATTATTATGATTTCTTGCATATTTAAAATATTTTTAAAAAATAAGAAGAAAAAAGTCTTCCCATATATTATTTGGGTTTCCTAATAATTGTATTGGCCTCGCCAATAAAACATACACAAGATTTTATTTTAATGGTTAACATTTTAACGTATTTATTTATTTTAATAAATTACTTTATATAAAAGATATAAAGGTTTGAGGAGACGAAGGTTGGATAAATAATTAAGTTATTTTATATAAAAGATATTAAGGGTCGAGGAGACACGTTTTTAAAATAAGGAGTTATTAATATGGAGAAGTAGATTTCAAGTTTCTTAAAAGAAATAATATTAATAAGGAGTTGAAGTGAATTTTTTTATTAAAATGGGTTTAACGTTAATATAGAGTTTAATTGTTAGGAATATGTGTTTTTTTAAAGAGGTTATTGGTTTAAAATAAGACTGATAGTGTATGTATGTTTATATTTAACAGTCAAATTGAGGTGAGTCATTTATTCCATAAATAAGGGTATCTCAAAGACCAATTTGGTGTATGGTTTGATCATGATCTTTAAAATTGATTATTATTATTATTACTAATTTAATTAAGTACTAGCTCCGAATCTACCAAGCTCAGAATGATCAAATATTTTTTCACTCTAAAAGAAGTTTGCAACTTAATAGATTTGATCCCTCTCTATGATTGCCTTAACAAAACACCTTATCACCATATGCTCTACAAGAATCGCATTCAGCTTAAGGCCACACTAGGCCTTAGCATGGCTGGATTTTTTCTGATGGAGATTCGAATCAACAACCTTTAACAAAACACCTTATTACCATCTGTTCTAAGTCCCACGGGCTAAATATTGATATTTTTATTTTTTTTATTGGCTTGACCAACAAGGATTTGAACTTTGAATCTCAATGTTTATGTAATTGTCAAGCAAAGGAGGGTTGACATAGTGGTTAAGGTGGGTCGTTAACTCCCTCTCCACTGAGTATGATTCCTCGAAAATGACATGTTAAGCATGTTGTGATGAGGCTAGAGAAATTGGGGCTCAAGAAGTTACTCCATTCATAGTCAATACTCTTAGTGGTATAGTGGCGAGCCTACCCTAAATTACTGTAATATGTTACCAATACAACATGATTAAAATAAACAAATAACTAAATAAATATTTACATATCACTTCAAAAAATAACAATCTCAAATTGAGCTATGTGATTAGGCTTAAAAATGATTAAATAAAATGGGTTTAAATATTCTTGTTATTAAATAATATTAATATTTTAAGATGGTGTATACATTATTAAATTTGAATTATTTAATATTTAAAAATAATAATATTATTATTTAAAAAATAAATTTATGTTCAAAAAAGATCATTTTTATTAAAATAAATTTAATTTAATTAAATAAAATTAATATAAAATAGTATTAAATTAAAATTTTAAATTTTATGAATACTTATTATACTAAATAGATGGAAGGTTGTGTTTGCCCTAGAGTATGTCTTTAAAATGTTTCATTGGCTAACTTAAATCTAACGAACCGTACAGCAGGTTGTACATCAAGCCGTACAGCAATATTGGGCACGAAAATCGAGGCAGCAAGGGGCTGTTCCGTACAGCAGAGTTTTGCAGCAGTTTTGGCACGCAAATCGAGGTTTTGGACAGCAACATTAATTGTTGTTTGCGCAGATTTTGAGGAGGCCGTACAGCTGCATTTATTGCAGATTTTTGTGCACGCAAATTGAGGAGAACGTACAGCATTTATTGTTGTTCTGTTTTTGCTGTTTGTATATTTTCCGAGGCGGTGGTTAAGCACGGAAAAAGAGATAAGTTGTAAAATTCTATTTGCTGATTTTTATTTTGCTGAATATTTCTCTCACTGTAAAAAGCGTTTTTCCATAAATAAGAAGGAGCTTTCGAACTGGTTTTCCCCAAGAGTTGTAGGGGGTTTTTCCAGGGTCACCTTGACCAAAAATTACTGTGTTATGATGTGTTGAATGGCTGTTTGTTACTGATGTTTTTATTTCTGCATTTTCCAGCATTCTGAAAAATTTCCAGAATTTGTGTTTTCAGCAAAATTTATTTTCCAGTTGTTGAATGTATGGTTATGGAAATAGTATTTAACTATTTTGAGTACAAGGTAAAACCGTAAAACCGGGTGGGAACGCAGTGTAAATTTTGTGATGGTATCAAAGTTTGAGTGTCAAGGAAGCTTGGGACAAAGAAGGAGGAAAATTACAACCGTTTTTTTCACTGTAAAATTCCAAAGAAGCTTCATTTTTTCACAAATGCCAGCTTCTTAATCTTTAATACAGCAAAGGCAATTTTTCGCCTTAGGACAGCAGGATGTCTTTGGGACTGAGGGTGGAGGATAGGTTGGATGGGTATTCCAATTACAGCATTTGGAAGGAGAGAATGCAGAGTATCTTTGAGGAGGCAGAAGTCTGGGACATTATGGTGCATACCACACAGAACCCTGTGAATGTGCCTACTGATGCTACTCAGTTGGCAGCATATAATAAAAAGAACAACAAGGGTAAGAGGCCGATTCTAGACGGAGTCAAAGACCATTGCATTCCTCATGTGAGAGGAAAGAGAAATGTTCATGAGATGTGGACAACATTGTCCAATCTCTACCAGAGTACCAATGAGAACCGGAAAATGGTCCTGAAGGAGAAGTTGAAGACCATTAAGATGGGTAATGATAGTGCAGCTGGATATCTCACAAAGATTACTAATGTGAGAGATGAGTTGGCAGCGATTGGAGAGGCCATTCCACCCACTGAGTTGGTGCGGATTGCAGTGAATGGCCTCCCCAGTTCATGGATGAACTTTGCTGATGGGGTTTGTGCACGTGAGACCCTTCCCACATGAGAGAGGTTTTGGGATGATTGCATTCAGACAGAGATCAGGAAAGGTCAGCTTGGGGCAGCCAAGCCAGTTGAGCAGGATGAGGATGTAGCACCGTTGGCAGGACGCAAGAAAGGCAAAGGGAAGAAGCAGGCTTCCACAAGCAATGGTGGGGGCAAAGGCAAAGGTAAAGGTAAACAGGATAACTCACAGAAGGACTATTCCAAAGTGAAGTGTTGGAATTGTCAAAAGATGGGACACTATGCAGTTGTGTGTCCGGAGAAGAAGAAGAAGAAGGGGAAGAACCAGAGCATGGCAGCTTCAGCAGAGGTTGAGGACTTTGCAGATCGTTTTGACCGGGAGTTTGGGTTCACTGCGTGTGAATCCTCTAGTGCGGGATCATCTGCCATAGAGGTTCAGAGGGAGCATGCATTTCCCTCGATTAGCGGAGCATCTTCGGGTATCTGGTATGTGGACAGTGGGGCTTCACGTCACATGACAGGAGTCCGTGAGTACTTCTCAGAGCTTTCAGAGAGTGGCACCGATGTAGAGGTAGTACTCGGTGATGACAGAGTTGTTAGAGCAGTCGGTGTGGGAACATTGACATTTCAGAGGGAGTCCAAACCTCCCTTGAAGGTGTCAGATGTTCTTTATGTGCCAGGGATGAGGAAGAACCTCATCCGTCTCAGCTTTGGAGGATAGAGGATATGAGGTACTGTTCAGGGGAGGACAGGTGTTGATGTATCCCAGGGGCACTCCAGCTGATTCAGCTAGAGTGATAGGTGTACGCCATGCAAAGGTGTACAAGTTTGCATTTCAGTCCCTTTTGGCATTGAGCAGTAGTACCGACAGCAGAGCTAGCAGTTCTGAGCAGTGTGAGATTTGGCACCCCAGGATGGGGCACATGCATCATGGAGCCTTGAGGACTTTGCGGGAGATCACTACAGGTGTGCCAGAGTTCAGTACTGATCACTTTGATACTTGCAGAGGATGTGTGATGGGCAAGTTTGCCAAATCCCCTTTTCCCAGCAGTGACAGCAGAGCGACTGGGATACTTGATTTGATTCATTCCGATGTGAGCGGTCGGATGTCTCATGTTTCCTTGAGTGGATATGAGTACTATGTGTTATTCATTGATGATCACTCCAGGAGGACCTGGATTTATTTCTTAAAGACCAAGAGTGAGGTCTTCAAGCGGTTTCAGGAGTTCAGAGCTCTTGTGGAGACACAGACAGGTCGGAAGATCAAGTCCCCGAGGTCGGACAATGGAGGAGAGTACACCCTTGGAGAGTTTGTTGACTATTGTGCGGAGGCAGGCATTAGGAGGGAGCTCACTGTTCCTTACAACCCCCAGCAGAACGGGGTTGCGGAGAGGAAGAACAGATCCATCGGAGGGGCCGCCAAAGCCATGTTACATGATCAGGGGTTGCCATTGTTTTTGTGGGCAGAGGCCTGCAACACAGCTGTTTACTTGCAGAACAGGAGTCCGCATCGTGCCTTGGGGCACATGACTCCGGAGGAGGCTTTTTCTGGGAAGAAGCCTGATATTGGTCATCTTCGCATCTTTGGGTGCATTACATACTCCTACATACCCAAGGAGAAGAGGACCAAACTAGAGCCCACCGCAGAGAAGGGTATCTTTGTGGGCTACAGTGAGACCTCCAAGGCCTTTCGGATTTACATTCCTGCGCAGAGGAAAGTTGTTGTCAGACGGGATGTGAAGTTCGAGGAGGACATGGCCTTTAGGAGGTCACGGGAGTTAGAGTATCTGGATCAGCCAGACCCTCAGCAGCAGTTGAGTCAGTCGCAGGGATCCAGTGGGCAGGGATCAGGAGGATCCGGAGGTACATCTATGACGATGTCAGGTCCGTCAGTGGGGAGTGGCTCGCAGAGTCAGAGGGGTGGTGCTATGGGTAGCACGCAGAGCAGTCCACAGAGCAGTTCACTGGGGAGTCCACTGATGGATGGGCCACACGCGTACTTCGCATCTATGTTCAAAGAGGACAGCAGAGTTTACGCCGGAGTTCAAAGCCTCGATGTTGAGAGAGTTTATCGCATGAGAAGTGTTCGTGGAAGAGGTAGGCCCAAGTGGCTTCGTGACACCTTGAGAGAGGCCACATTCGTTGTTGAGCCTAAGGGGCCAGCTGCCAGAGAGAAGACCACTCGAGAGGTTTTGGACAGCAGATGGCAATGGCTACCAAGATCTCGACTCCGAGCTCTAGCTATGAGGAGGCAAACTCTAGGGCCAAAGAAAGGACCGAGAGAGAGGCTACGTGTGAGGAGTATTCTTCTATCATGAAGAATGATGTTGGGGAGGTGGTGCCGAGGCCTGAGGGAAAATCCGTGGTTACTTCCAGATGGCTTTACAAGGTAAAGCATGCTGCAGATGGCAGCATTGAGAAATTCAAAGCGAGGTTTGTAGCTAGAGGGTTCTCCCAGGTAGAGGGAGTTGATTATGAAGAGACCTTCGCTCCCGTGGCTCGATATACTTCGATCCGCTCCATTATATCGATAGCAGCAGAGATGGGTTGGAAGATCCACCAGATGGATGTGAAGACCGCATTTCTCAATGGCTTCATACAGAAGGAGGTGTACATTGAGCAGCCACAGGGCTTTGAGGTGCATGGGAAGGAGTCCCATGTGTGCAGACTGAAGAAGGCCCTTTATGGCCTGAAGCAAGCTCCCAGAGCTTGGTACTCCAGGATAGATACTTACTTGCAGAAGATGTGTTTCACAAAGAGTGAGGCAGATCCGAACCTTTACTATATTGTGATAGGTGAGGAGCCTCTCATTCTGGTGCTGTATGTGGATGACTTGGTCATTACAGGTGCAGAGAGACTCATAGAGCACCGCAAGAGAGATCTTGCGGCGGAGTTTGAGATGAAGGACATCGGCTTGATGCATTACTTTTTGGGTTTGGAGGTGTGGCAGGAGGAGGGGCATTTCTTCCTGGGGCAGGGGAAGTATATTGTGGACATCCTTGGCAGATTCCACATGGAGGATTGTAGACCCATGTCGACATCGATGATCACCAACTGGAAGAAGCTTCATGCTTCGGATTCCGAGTTGGTGGATCCCACATTGTACAGACAGCTGATTGGTTCCTTGATGTATCTGGTCAACACTAGACCAGATATTTGTTTTGCAGTCAACACGATGAGTCAGTTTATGTGTGAGCCTAGGAAGGTTCATTGGGTGGCTGCAAAACACATTTTGCGGTACTTGCAGGGGACAGTGGATTATGGTCTGGACTACAGGCAGGGGGATGGAGTGAGATTGGTAGGTTACACTGATTCTGATTGGGCAGGTTGTGCTTCTGATAGGAAGAGCACTTCAGGGTGTTGTTTTGGGTTGGGTTCGGCAGTTGTGTCATGGTTCAGCCGAAAGCAGCAGTCAGTAGCATTGAGTTCAGCGGAAGCAGAGTATATGGCAGCCAGTCTAGCTAGTTGTGAGGCCATCTCGCTTCGCAAGATGTTGTTTGGCTTATTTGGTCAGCCGTTGAGACCTTCAGTGATTTACTGTGATAATCAGAGTTGCATTAAACTCACGGAGAATCCAGTATTTCATGACATGTCAAAGCATATCGGGATCAAATATCAGTTCATCAGAGACTATGTTCAGAAAGGAGTTGTGAAGCTTGAGTATATTCCCATTGATGAGCAGGTTTCAAATATTCTTACCAAAGCCTTACCACGGGGCAAGCATGTCTACTTCAGAGACAAGATGGGTGTGGTGAGGAACACCTTCCTCGGTAAGAGGGAGTGTTGAAATTTGGTTACCGGAGGACAGGTGGTTCCCCAAGGCTTTGATCTTTGGCCTAGGGAAAAGTGTCCAAAAGAATTTAATTTTTCTCCTAAAGTGACTTTATAATTTTTATAAAGTCAAATCTAATTTTAAAGTGACTTTAAGTGATAAAGTTACTAAAGTGACTTTATAAAGCTATAAAGTCAAATCTAATTTAAAAGTGACTTTAAGTGATAAAGTTACTAAAGTCTAATTTTAAAGTGACTTTAATAAAGTCAATATAAAATTAGAAAGGAAAAAGTGACTTTCGAAATAAAAGACTAAGTGGGTCTTTATTAAAGTGGGGTGAATTAAAAAATAGAAAGTGAGATTTAAATGAGCATTTAATCTCAGCCCTAGATCTCAATCTATTTCAGCCATTGGATTTAGGGATTTCCCAAAAGTCACTTAGGGTTAGGTTAAAGGAGGAAAATGAGGAAAAGGTCATTCATTCTTTCATGAGCAGATTGGGAGAAGGAGAGCAAGAGAGCAAGGGAGATTTCTGGGCAGTGAGGAGAAGGAGGCAGCAGCTTGGCACGCATTCCAAGGCAGCATTTCAGCAAGACATTTCAGCAAGACAAGTGCAGCATATTCAGCAAACAGCAGGGAGATTTTTGGCATGGTTTTCTAGGTAGGGAGGCCGTACAGCAGGGCCGTACAGCAATATTGGGCACGAAAATCGAGGCAGCAAGGGGCTGTACCGTACAGCAGAGTTTTGCAGCAGTTTTGGCACACAAATCGAGGTTTTGGACAGCAGCATTAATTGCTGTTTGCACAGATTTTGAGGAGGCCGTATAACTGCATTTATTGCAGATTTCTGGGCACGCAAATCGAGGAGAACGTACAACATTTATTGCTGTTCTGTTTTTGCTGTTTGTACATTTTCCGAGGCAGTGGTTAAGCACGGAAAACGAGATAAGTTGTAAAAGTTTGTTTGCTGATTTTTATTTTGCTAAATATTTCTCTCACTGTAAAAAAGGCATTTTCCAGAAATAAGAAGGAGCTTTCAAACTGGTTTTCCCCAAGAGTTGTAGGGGGTTTTTCCAGGGTCATGTTGACCAAAAATTAACGTATTTATGAGTGTGAATGGTTTGTTTTTATTCTTATGAATTTATTTACGCATTTTGACGACAATTAATTCCAGAATTTGTGTTTTCAGCAAAATTTATTTTCCAGTTGTTGAATGTATGGTTATGGGAAAGGGCATTTAACTATTTTGGAGTAATAAGGTGAAAACTGAAAACCGGGGTGGGAAACTATAAATTTCTACAAAATAAACTACTCACAAAACCCAATCCATACATGAGATATGACTTAAGTTGCCTGTCTAACCACTCTTCTTCATTACCAGAATATAATTCCTTGTCTGCAATACTTGGATTTCCTAGGAATTTCACCAAAATCTTCCTCAATTTCCTCGTATTTTTCCACCCATCCAGAGTTCAGCCTCTACACTCCCAGTGAAAATTGGCATATGTTATCCCTGATATTTAACCAGAGTTGACCCTCCACCCCCAGTGATAGAGTTCAGCCTCTACCCTCCCAGTGAAAATTGGCATATGTTATTCCTCATATCTAACCAGAGTTGAGCCTCCACCCCCAGTGAAATATTGGCATTAGTAATTTTTTCAAAGATTGAAACCCAGGTTAGTAATTTTTTCAAAGATTGAAACCCATGTGAAAACTATAGGTACATGTTGCACTGCATTCAACTCATTAGATCAAAAGCATCCAACCCATTTTTAAGGTTCAAACCATCACTAACATGTTACAAGATCAAGTTCCTCGAGATTTGAAACCTTAACCTTCGAAAAAAACCAATCTCCTCAGGATTTGTAACCTGAATCTCCTAAAATATAATGCACACAATACCAACCCCCTTTATTTAAAATTTGAATACTTCACTTCATTCATAATCCACAGGCCTAAATATTCAACCAGATTCAAATTCTGACTTCATAAAAGTTCCAAAAGTTCTTGTATTTAATGGGATAATTTGTTCTTGAGACCTCTTGAAAACATATCAGATTTATTCCCTGCTTGCAAATATCCCTCATAAGACCATCACCATGAGTATTCATGATGATAAAATTAAAAATTCTAATTTTGGGAATTCTATCACACAGTGTTCTTGTTCAAATATAGAGCAAGAATTAGATAGCAGCAGACTAAATATAGAGCAACGCAGAATGAATACTAGAAGGACAATTCAGTAGAGAAGAGACCAGTACCTTCAATTTGTTAGAAAACATTTCTTAGATTTTAACAAAATTCAGCAGTGCATATCCTTTTATCTTGATTCTGAATTATAACTGTAAAGCAATGATGATTATCAAAAGATAACAGAAGATGTTGGAATGAAAGAGCACAAGAAATGCACCAAAATTTAGTTAAAAGCCTGAGAAGTGTAAGAGACTAGGAAGACTTCATAATATGGAAGATATTTCATATTTCCAATAAAAACATTGTGAGACATAATAATATGGAAGAAATTTGTATTTTCAATAATAATAAAAAAACACATAGATCTCTATGCTGTTGACATTGAAGCAACGGAACATGTGCTTTTCTGTTAGTTATTTATATTTTGGTTTTGTTCTCAGTTATTCATATCCGCTAAATTTAACTCAATTATTCATATCGTTGAATTTAACTCAATTCCAGAATAACTCAAAACTCAGTTATTCATATTCGCTGAATTCGCTGAATTGAACTCAATTGCAGATTTCAGAATATTTATATTTTTGTTTTAATTTTAGTTATTTATATCCATTGAATTTATTTATTTATTTTTGTAAGTTTAGGGGGTTCCTTTTATTTTCTATTAATAAAGTCAGGAAAATATACAAAACTAGACCTCAAGGTATTTTGGCCATCGAAGTTCAAAGGATGTCAACCAAAACATAAAAAGCCTTAAGAGTCTATACCATATCCGACAATAACATATACAAAAGTGCTAACCACTAAAAAAGAAAGTAAGACATTGGATCAAGAAAACCTTAATCTTCCTCAGATTCCAATGGCGCTGGATCTTTGGCAGTAGCCTCTGGGAAGTCAACTGTGACTTGCTGCATAGACTTAATTTCCTTCTCCAACCTTCCAAGCCTTGCATATTGATGCAATTGACACAGATTGATTTCCTGAATGTTCCTATTAATATATGCCAAGGTTGATTCCAGCTTTGTCTCTGCTATCGACATCACTGCCTTGGCTAACAAGCATTTTACTAACCAATAAGTTCTGACTGATTGTTGAAACAAAGAGGTTTGGCCCCGAGTGTGCCCAGGATCATTAATCACATTCTGCATATCCTCCGAAGCCATATCATCTTTCATGTCTATGTTGTTTAAAACCTTTGTTTCCCACCCATAGATACGGGAACGAACTGAATTTGGTGTTTCTGCCATAAATGTTTGAGCCAGCGGTTCCAGATGTTGCTACGCAAACTTTCTTCCTCTTTTCTGGTGCATTTCAGAAGATCGTTGTTTTCCTTTTCCTCCAGTAGGATTCCTTCCTCTTTTAACCATTTTAAAGAAACCTAACAAATCTGCTAAAACTACCATCCAAACAACAAGACCAGTGAGATTTATAGATAAAATGTAAGCCAGAGACCGAAGAGCGGTTCCATCTCCCAAGTTAAGCTCCGTGAGAAAGATAAGAGGTAAACAGACAAAGCAGACACTACTACACCTGGACAGAGCACGAAAAGACTGAAGTGCAACCCAATGACTAAATCCACTACCAAAGACCCAAAGATTGTAACAAGTATAAAATTCGTGTATGGGACAATGACAATTCGGAACCCTAATTGCAGAATTACAAAGAATAAACATACAGAGGAGGCACATAAGCTTTTGCATGAGAATCCCCGACAGGCTCCGTAAGTTTC
Source organism: Pinus albicaulis (assembly GCA_034641835.2). Classification (NCBI taxonomy): domain Eukaryota; kingdom Viridiplantae; phylum Streptophyta; class Pinopsida; order Pinales; family Pinaceae; genus Pinus; species Pinus albicaulis. The sequence continues at coordinate 564,409,807 of CM076580.1, read as the reverse complement.
CAAGCAACAGAGCAAGGACCAGACCATACCCATTCTGCTTATCTACAAAGAAGTTTTTATCAAAGAGAATAACCCATCTAAAACCCAAATACCACATAATAGCATTGAACCCTTTCACAAACCCATCACTAAGATGCAACAACCTAAAATTGTAGTATAATTCAATTGCCATAATTCTAGCAATACTAGGATCAAACGGGAGAAACAAAGACCTTGATGAGGTTGCAGACAGAGATTTGGGTGACAGAACAGAAACCCGTTGAAGAAAAAAGAGCAGACAACCAACATTCTGAACCTTCTGCATGTGTTCATACCAGAACCGACCGAACCTCCATTCAAACAAATCCTTTAAGAAGACCATAACCAATATCCGCAAATGACGGTAGAGCAAAATCTGTGGCTGAGAAAGTAAGAATGTAGATACACACCACTTATTTACCCGAGCCGTCACCCTGAAATCTGCCTGGTAAAAACCTCTACAAGCACTACCAACTTCGATATACAACCTCAGAACAAAACAACAAACAATGTCATGTTGATTAACCTTACCTTCCTTATCTCCGCACCCCCGGCTCTTTTTCCAAAACTCTTCTGACATCCCTGCTGGCCGACCCAGCTGGAGCTTCCTAAATGTACAAGGCATTAATTACGGTTAGTGTCTAAGGTCCCATCGATAGTCTCCTCCCGGCGGTTGCATGTTACCACCACGTGGTGGCCGTCCTCCCCACGCATCAACCAAAGGTCCCGGTCACATTGGGTAAGCCCCTCTCTGCCCCTACCACACCTCGATCGGGGACATATCTGTTGAATTTAACTCAATTGCAAATTTTAGAATATTTCAGAACTTAGTTATTCATATTTCGTGAATTTAACTCAATTGCAGATTTCATAATATTTATATTTTTGTTTTATCCTTAATTATTCATATCTGTTGAATTTAACTCAATTGCAGATTTCAGAATATTTCAAAACTTAGTTATTCATATTGGTTGAATTTCGCTCAATTACATATTTCAGCATATTTATATTTTTGTTTTATTTTTAGTTATTCATATCCGCTAAATTTAACTCACGGATTTCAGAATATTTCAAAACTTGTTCATGTTGAATTTAACTCAATTGTAGATTTCAGAATATTTCAAAAATCATTCATATTAGCTAAATTTAACTCAATTGCAGATTTCACCGCTAAATTTAACTCAATTGCGAATTTCAGAATATTTCAAAACTTATTCAAGCTTAATTTAACTCAATTGCAAATTTCAGAATATTTCAAAACTTATTCATATTAGCTAAATTTAACTCTATTACAGATTTCACAATATTTCAAAACTTATTCATATTAGCTAAATTTAACTCAATTGCAAATTTCAAAATATTGATATTTTTGTTTTATTCTTAGTTATTCATATTCGCTGAATTTAACTCAATTGTGGATTTCAGAATATTTCAAAACTTATTCATTCTGAATTTAATTCAATTGCAGATTTCAGAATATTTCAAAACTTATTCATATTGCCTAAATTTAACTCAATTGCAATTTTTAGAATTTATTTATATTTTTGTTTTGCTCTTAGTGATGGATGTGCAATCTCGCTGGGATCCAAACTGATATTTGGGGCCTCTATTGACAGGGTGCTTCCACCTAGGATCATTCAGAGAATGGCGCATAATGTTATTTTTTATTTGTCGCGGACCATTGACTATTGGACTTTCGGTGCCCTTGTTTTTAAATCTGCAGAACAGCTACATCTGGAAAATGACGACGCTGTTGTTTGGTCTAATTACACTCTATCGCTTAGGACGACTGGTCTATGTTATGATGCCGGGGGTGATTGCATTTCATGGGATGGTGCACTTAGGGATGGAGCTGTAATTGTTCGTGACATATACCAATGCATTAATATTTCTCAATATTCAGATAATATATCCTCCACCTTTTATCAATTTTGGGGAAATCAGATTCCTACAAAGATAATTCTATTTGCGTGGCTTGTATGGAAAGGGAAAATATTAACATGGGATAATCTTCTCAATCGAGGGCAATGCGGTCCCAGCCGATGTTCTTTATGTCATAAGGTGGAGGAATCTATTGCCCACATCTTCTTTAGTTGTCCTATCATCATGAGATTATGGCGTTTCTTTAGTGACTTTTTAATGGATCCGGCATGGATCCCAACGGATTTCATATCTGTGGTGGAGATATGGGGGAAAAAGTCCGGAAAATTCAAGCACCTTCCATTCTGCTTCATATGGGAGGTATGGCTGGCTCGAAATAGACATATTTTCCAAGATGTCCCCTTTAATATTGCGAATATTTTATGTGCTATCGAAAAATGGATAGATGACAGGCCTTGGTCCCGGGATATGGTGGTGGACAGATCTATTCGGTTTAGGCCACATGAAATCTCTATTCCTGTTTTCTTTTTTTACGGAGCCTGTGCGGATGGTATCATTGGATGTGGGGCTTGGGTCAAGTTATCCCAGGTGGAGCGAATCCACTATTACTGGAATGGTGGTATAGATACTAACAATATCGCTGAGATTATGGCCATCTAGGGTGCTCTTCTTGTGGCATGCCACTTACATCTTCCTCATATATCTTTTTATGGTGACTCCAAGCTGATTGTCGATGGTATGATGGGCAATATTTCTCTGACAAATACAGGTATCCAGGGCTGGCTAAAAAGAGCTACAAGATTATGGAACAGGTTGAATCGTCCTCCCATACATCACATATTCAGAGAAAATAATACTAGGGCGGATGGATTATCTAAAAAAAGCACACGAGCAGTTTTTGACAATATCTACATGCTCCATTACAGGAATGGTTTTGTGATATGACAGAACACCATTCCTTTTCCATGAATCCTATATAATTTCAAGGATATGGATTTTGTTTTTGTTTATTTTCAGATAACGTTTTTGTTTCAGGTTTTTCATCAGTACCAGATATACGACGGATGATGATCTTCCCCTATCTGCCTACCGTTTTTTGACCTATTCATATCATGTCTCCCGGAATTCACTGTCTATATACAATACTGGAACATGGTGTGTATTCTCTAATCTGCGTCTCGGAGGCACCACAAGCGAGCCTGGTTACCGTTCCTCTATAACGATAGGTGGTTGTTCTCTAACAGGTGTTTCCCAGCGGTTAATGAAAGTGCTGCTATATAGTTTTAATCTTGTACAGGGTATTGAATCTTTTCAGAGATGCCCTCTACTATTCTGGCACAGAGTTATCGAACCATATCATTGATGGCCTATTCTATCAAGCGAGCCTGTTCTTATCACACTTTTCTGGATGTGAATACAAAATATCAAGCGAGCCTGGCAATTATTTACAAATGGGTCGGTGTTACAATGGGCAGGAACGATGATCAATATTGCCACCTGACTATCAAGCGAGCCTGATAAATAGACTGTACAGGGATTTTTTGTATGTCCTTATATGTATCTTGCTATATTTTCACTGTCATATCATTCTGGATTAAGATTGCAGATATATCTTTACATTATTATCAAGCGAGCTTGAATTGGTATTGAGTGGCCGCTCCACTCCCAATTTTTTGTGCCTCTTCAGGATGTTTCTCCTCTGTTTTATGAGGATCAATGTTATGTCAATGCACTGATATTATCAATATAATACAGTGTTTTTTTTCCTCCGAAAAAAAAAAGTTATTCATATCAACTAAATTCAACTCGATTTCAGAAAATTTGAAAATTTAAGATCTTTCAAAACTCAATTATTCATATAAGCTGAATTCTCATCAATTGCAGATTTCACAATATTTCAAAACTTGAAATCTTTCAAAACTCAATTATTCATATTGGCTAAATTTAACTCAATTACAGATTTCAGAATATTTCAAAACTCTGAGCTTATATAAATTTTATTTCTGGCCTCATAGTTTTAAAATATTCTAACAGAATATTTAAAGTTATTCATATCAGCTGAATTTAACTCGATATCAGCTAAATTTAATACAATTACAGATTTCAAAATATTTCAAAACTTGAAATCTTTCAAAACTCAGTTATTCATATTAGTGAATATTTCAAAACTTCGAAATTTTCAAAACTCAGCTATTTATATTCGCTGAATTTAACTCAATTACAGATTGCAGAATATTTCAAAACTCTGAACCTATATGAATTTTATTTATCCTCAGAGTTTTAAGATATTCTAAAATCTGCAATCAAAATAAAAATGGCATAAAGCACAACAACTTTCGTGGCCAAATTATCTTGATGAAACAACACCCTTAAACTTCTCTCCATAGGATGGGTTGTCAGAGGTCAAGCCACTAGTACAGAAGGCATCCGCTATATTTGACTGAGATTCTACAGAATGCTCTGTTCCCTTTACAACGCCATTAGACATGGGCTTGGGCGTGGGCGTGGGCGTTGACGTGCCACAAGTACAGAAGGCATCCGCTATATTTGACTGAGATTCTACAGAATGCTCTGTTCCATTTACAACGCCATTAGACATGGGCTTCGGCGTGGGAGTTGACATTGGCGATGGCATGGGCCTCTTACCCCAGTAGCCAGACGACGGTCGATGAAGGCGGCAACGAAAGGATCCCTCGTGAGTGGTGGGAGAGCAGAGGCATGCTTTATGCTCCAATTTTGGCGAAGAAGTGCCGTTATTCTTAGGCGAAATTATTGCCGACTCTGAGTTCAAATCGTGGACCTGAACAACCAAAGGCGCCATTTTTTACAGCAACGATGCGCAAGAAGATGAAATTGAAAACAATATATGCAAAGTTCAGCAGCCTGAAACTGAAAAAGAAAAACAGAGCAGCTAAGGCAGAAAAGGCCGAACCAGCCGGTGCTTGGTGAACCATAGGGCATCCGGCCAGTGTGTTTATATAGGAATCCTTGGATCGGTTAACAATAGTTCAGGGGTGACCGCCTCGCGAGTCGCCCCCCTTATCTTCAGAGATCCTCGCCTTTTCGATTTGTATGCCGAGGATTTGATCTCATCAGTCAATGCACGTGTCCCAACTCTCATTACCGCTCATTTGGGGAAAGAGGCCGGTAGGGACCCGGTCTTTAGCGCGCTCTGCAACTTGGCCACTCCTCTCACCTGGCCCGCCAGGTTGAATTCGTGCGCACTGAATATTCTGAGCCTCTCGATCTTATCTGCCACGTGGCGCATTGCTAAACACTGAATCATTGAGTGCATGATTGGAACACAGTAGATTTATTGGATCCCTGAGAGTATGCCACGCGTGTGGTCTGTGCTGCTTGTAGACCAGCACATGAACCATGGGTCTGGGGTGAGACAAGCGGCGCTTGGACCGCCCTTTCATTATATATAAAAATAAAATGTGATTAAATTGTATTCTTCTTAAGATAATGTAAAGAGATATATAGAGACTAGATCTTAACTTTTGTGATCTATATGGATAATGAAGATGTTTTTGGCATTAATCATATTATTAATGTTTGGTGAAAAGACATGTGGTTTATCTTTAGGTTAATAGTGAAAAAATCAATATATTGATGATAAGTTTAAATAGCAAAAATACATTTTCATTATAGATATATAGAATTAGAATAAAATGTATATGATTACACTTTAATTTTTATTATTTGTTATTGTGGAGTTTTATTAATTATTTTAGCACGAGCGTAGTCTAAAAAACCTACAAATTAGTTCATAAAATAATAGAAATTATGGCAATATTATGATAAAATCTGGCATAAATTTTTAAAAATCTAAGTTATATCGGTCAAACTTCAGGATTTTGGGTGCTTCAAGGGTTCTTGATGGTGTTGAATCCATTTCCACCATGAAAAAAATGATTCCAAAACTCCAGCATTCTGATTTTTTGAATTGTTTTTTATCGAATTCTGACAAGAAAACTGTCGTCCCGGTGAATTTGTGGCGTCGTTAGACAACACTGTAGATTTGAGGTTTGATGACTAATTTCCAAGTTTAACTATAAATAATTATATATACTTTTTAATATATATATTAAGAATTTGATTGGTTAATAAATTTGAATTTTTATTACAACCTGTTAGAAGAATGACGTTATGTCAATGTTATCTGAATGCATTGGCACTCTCAACAACATCTGCAAATGATTGTTCACAGTGTAATGCCATGTCAATGTTATGGTGGCTACATTAGCACTCTTAGCGGCTTTTGCGAAGTGTTGTACCACAAATTTGGACGACAAGTGTCTGGATCGGAAGCATGCTTCCCACAGATCTACACCCATTTTGCATGACCACCTATCTTCTTCCTGCTTTGGGCAAGATCCACTCGGTTGACACTCTTCCTTATGTGTGAAGCTAAGAGTAGGTTCCTCCCCACATTTCCCCCAAAATCTTACTTAGCATTGTGGGTTGTGTAAATTTCACCTATTTTTCCCAAGGCAGGAAGCATGCTTCCCAGAGATCCACATCCATCTTGCATGATCAATTATCTTCCTCCTCTATCAGGAGTGTTCCACTCGGTCGAAGCTCTTCCTTTTGCGTCGGGCCTAGAGTAGTTTCCTCCCCATGTTTCCCCCAAAATATTACTTAGTAGTGTGTGCTGTGTCAATTCGACTTGTTTCGCTTAGGTTGGGAAGCATGCTTCTCACAGATCCATGCCCATCTTGCATGGCCAACTATCTTCTCCTACATCGATGATGATTCACTAGGTAGACACTCTTCCTTCAACGCTAGGGCAAGAGTCCATGTATCCCCCAAAATCATACTTAGCAGCATGGGCTTTCCTCTTATTCGATATTTTTTTAGGTTGATAAAAAAAATATAATGGTGTTTTCACTTATCAAATTAAATGTGTATGTATAACCTAGAGACAAAATTTGTAATCATAAGATGGTTCCTTCACAAGGTGGTTCCTTTGTTTTGTTTCAATATCAAAGTACAATGGAAAAGAGGGTGACTTGGTATGCAATTCATGAAGGCCGCATTAACAGTAGTTGGCGCATTAGGGTTTACACCAGAAAATTTCTTAGCAGAATGATACATCTCAATGTGTAACTACGAAATGATTTGTGCATTTTCTTCACTTGCATTTCCTTATGTTTTAAATAACATGGAATTCCACTCTTTGTATCTTACTTATTTTTTTTAGTGCAATCCAATCTTATGTCATCCCTCAAGTCTTCTACACAAACACCACTACCTTCTGCCCTTCTTTACAAAGCACAAAGGCTACTATAACCCACCTATGGTTCTCCTACCCTCTTTGTATTTTTTTCATTTCATTTTGCTTGCAGTCCAATCTTATGCCACCCACAAGTATTTTACACAAATGACACTATTATCTGCCCAGCTTTTTAGTGCAAGATGAGCATTGTTACAACCCACTTGTGGTCCTAAGATAAGAGACTCAAACATTTGAGGGAACGAATTTGTAAGCCCTGTGTCAATAAGGCTACTTAGCTCTCCAAATAAATTTAGATTTTATATCCTTTGCATCTTGTTTTGGATGGTTTTTTGCTATCAGGTGTTTGAAAATGGTCAGATCTTTCAAAAGTTTTAGGAGTGTTCGATGAATGTGACTTGATGTCAGACTCTTGAAAAACATGATTATTTTCCTTTATAGGGTTAGAGCTTGCTGATGCTTGTGATCCAATAGTCACAACTAATAGTCGTACGCATTTGGAGTTCATACAAGGAAAACATTTATTATAGATTTTTTCCTCCAAAGCCCTGTTTCATAACAATTCATTGCCACTTACAACACTCGAAAGGAGGTTTGCTGCTACTTTTGCTTTCATTGGCACCATGGTCTATGTTAATCGAGGTTACTTTGGTTGTTGTAATGGAAATGGGATAATTGGGAACCGCTTCATTAATAAGGCCTGGGGGAAATATTCAAATGGATCTAGGGTCAACATTATCCATTGAAACAAGGCAAGTGTATGATGCAACAAGCTCAAACATTTTTATCCCAAATGTTCGACATCTAGAAATTTTCTCATGTGTTCTTCAAATATTTTACATAGATAAGACATTAGGAAAACCTTCAAAAATATGCCTACCAATAACATATGATATAGAAATTCCCTAAATTCCTCTATCAAGGCTTATTTTAGGGTATGAGTCTACTTTAGGTTTATATATAGATTTTAAATTTTTACTTAGATTTAGATTCAACCCATCTAGTGAAGCCCCTCAAATTTTCTACTTATTTGATTTAACAATGAAAAAGGGGCGGCATCCTTGGTTGACTGCCTTGAGAATTTCCACATATTTTCATTTCTTTATTGATCTCAATGGAGTATGTTAGTGTTGTTGTGCTAATTACTCTTTCATATTTTGAATGCAATGTTTTATGTGTGCTTAAGGGTTCAAGTTCTCTTGCAAATTATCAAGTCTCATGAGTGTTTTTCATGTCAATTTAATGAACAATTTAACATAAAAACAAAGGTTGAAAAAAATCAAATAAAGTATAGTACATCACCATACAACACATCAACATAGGTATTTGATGAAGGAGTTCACCCCTCCTAAGCTACATCTCATTGGTCCAGCTTCCATGGCTTGGGCCTCTATATTATGCTCTAATTAACAAATTGACATGTTTAAAATGTTCTTTTGCCCCTGAAACCTGCACCAATGAGTCTATAATGCCAAAAAATGGTCATATAGCCTCTTTCTACACTTGAATTGGTCGAAAGCTCCAAAATTTATGACCATTTACATTTTCGCCACCATTTCACACCCTAATTTAGCTAACTAGAGCTAAATTGGTAGTTTCTGCTGAAATTTGGGGGTTCGCCAACTTAATCATCATTAAATTAATTAAGTGTGGTTAGCACTAATTAAGCGCTACTTAGCACTAAACCCACACTTATGCTAATCCTGAATTAACTATGGATTAGGTGCTTAATTAAACAAGTTTATGGTAATTAAACATGGTTTAAGATTTAAACTTCGCGCTTATCTGTTACCTCCCACTGGTGGTATTTGTCATATGGATCAGGGACTGACCCCCACTATCCCCACCATCCAACATGATAAAACTTAAATAGTTATGGATCCCCTTACAGTTAAAAACTAACCGTGCGGTGTATTAGTAACCCATGGTGCTAGCTTGATGCAGGAGCATCAAGGCCATTTTTCATTTGTAAATATGTAATAAAGGGGGGTGTGACATTTTTATTATTTTATTAATTAATTTGTTATTTTTTAATAAAATAGGAGATAAATTATATAAGTGAGGATTTTGTAAATATTCTTTTATTAATTAAAAGGATATGAGAGAAATAGATTAGGAGCAAAATTAGAGAGTAGGAATTCTATGTATGGGACTTTGTTGAGTCCACACCTAAAATATAGATTTAGTTGAGGATTAGGTGGAGAGATTTTTGGAGTGAATTAAATTCATTATTTGTGTATAAATATGAGGGGTTTTTGTGAGAAGAATACACTTGAATAGTTGAAGAGTTGTGAGTAGTGAGAGGGTGTCTACTTGAGAGCCTTCGGGCGATAGTAAAGGGCCACAGATCTCGAATATCTGGCCAACAAGAGTTTGTTGGTAATTTGGTTTTGTTTCAGATTATATATATATATTGGTTGATTGATGGTGACATTTGTATGTGTTTCTGGTTAAATGTATATATATGATTTGAGGTATCGATCGTTGGAGAGATCGACTGAAGGAAGTGTGCAATAAAAGAATTTGTAAGATCGATTTATGCGTATAAGTTGAAAGGATCGATATTAATATGGAAATTGTTAAATTGTATTGATAATCCATATGAGAAACTATGTTTGTTGCATATCGTATATCGATTTGTAGCTTTGATTGATAGAAATGAAAAAAAAAGAGCGCCAGCGAATGTGAAGCCGTGGAGTTTCATATATGGAATGGTAAATCCATGCGAACCAAAGGAGAAATAAAGGGGTGATGCATAAATCGTTGATCTCTGTTTGCGGAATGACAGAGATTCAAAGCTTTGAAGCAGGAGAACAGGATTAATTGAGGCGTAGAAGCTCTGTTTATTTTAATCGATGGAACAGAGAACTAAATTAATTGCAGAGGTGCGTACTGAAGACGTTGAAAATCGTTCTTTTTAAAAAGTCGAGTTGACAGAAACCATAGTGTTGAGAATTCAATTTCAATTGCCTGATTTCAATCGATCTGTAAGTATTTGTTCATTCCTGATATATATTGAACACTGTAGTTGGTATGAATTGAAATCGAATGGTGAACAGAACGATGTAGAGCAACCGTGGAAAGGATTTCACACAGCCATAATTGGAGAATAGCGGATGAAGACCAAATTTTCTGTTTAAAATTGCCAGAGAAGGGAAAATCGAAATTCACGTTTTAGAACAAAAGCTCTAGATCGCTAGTCGACTTTCGTTGGGTGATTTCAAGTCAAGAATTGATGGAAAATGGCGATGTACAATGTTTGCTTTGGAAATCGACGATGATAGAGTGAAAACCCAAGTGGAATTATCATATGCAGAGGCGTTGAGTGGTGAAGAGCTCAACTACTAAGCGATGGATCCTGTGCTCATTTGGTTGAAAGGTATGTAATTGAATTGATCAAAACCTGAAAGTTTATACAAACTACCTTAGCAAACAAGCATGCATAAGGCGTTAACCCCGTTTGGTAAGCGGAATGGGAAAAGGCGCATTTATATATATATTTGATGTTTGGTTCGACTAAGATGAAGGGTCGAAAATACATAATCTTGTGCAGGCCAAATATTATTGAAATGGTGATATTTGCCGTGTCAGGTTGGGTGGATTAAAATAATGTCAGATTGAATTTTAAAACATGGGCGCATGTGTTTCATTGACTTTTGATTATAGAATATCCGATAATGAAAGCCATATATGAATGTTGATGTTAAAATGGAAAGGATGAATAATATTTATGTGAGCATTCGAATGTTTGAGTTATTGGGGTTAGATTGAAGGTTTCAAAAGTTATGAATTGCCATGAACGAGGAAACTTCCCTATACAGTAATTGATTTTTATTGAGTTTTCATGAACCATAGAAATTTGTGAACAAGATATTTGATAAGCTTCCGCATTAAAAGTTGGGAATTGGTGGACTTGAAGGCTTATTTTGGGTGTAAATGTTGAGATACATTCTTATATGCACAGTATGATTGAAGATTCTGGGTATTGCAGGCTAGCCCTGCATCATAGCTTGTGGGAGGTCACAGGGTCAAACCCTGGCACCTCCGCCCAGACTTTGAACATAAAATTTTGATTCGCCATACAACCATGGGGGGGCACGTGGTTGCCCCAGGCTGCACCATGTGTCCTCACCCAATTGGACCAACTTTGAACCAAAAAAAAATTGCCACATAACCCGAATTTCTCAGCCAATACCATGTTGCCACTTGGCAGTTCTTCATTCGCTGGAGGAAAATGCCAAAATCAACCTTACCCAGTCAGCATGCCACATCAGCAGTTCGGAATGCTGACTGGGCACCTGTCTGTCCTTTTTCTTTTTAATTTTTCTTGTTTATCAAAGCAAACATAACTCGTTTCTAGGAGCATACAAAACCCATTTTGTGCGAAACAAAGTGCGTTGGATTTAGAACAACGTGCACTAGGTGGTCGTTTAGGTTTCGAGCCATTATGGTAACTTTGATTTTTGAGCATAAAATTGAGCCCCTAATCATTCCTCCCCACTGGAAGCCTTTTGGACCCAAAAGTCTCTTTTATTACTAAACATGTGGATGAGGGTACAGTTCCCTCGCCATTCCAGTATCAATCCACTGGAATTTTTCTACTTTTGACAATCTGAGCTTTTCATAAAAACTAGTCTTTTTCCTTGACTCTAAAGACTCTGTCTTGTTGTTGTAAACACCGTCATGCTGCAATTTCCCTAAATTTTCGTAACAATAAGTTGTCCTTGAAGAAACAAACTTGTTTCCACCTCGGTCATCAATCAAAGGAAACTTGGAAACTGTCTCACCTCGAACATTGTTGACATGGCGATTTTTAGCTTGTCTTGCCTTGTACTTGCATCGACTTTTGACCAAGTGTTTTCGCCATTGCCATGGACCATTTTGGAACAAAAAAAAAGTACTTTTGGATTCATTTCCTTATTTGTCAAATTTCTTTGACACTTTCTCTTTGACCTTTGCACTCTCTTGCACCGACATCTTGTTTCCATCACCATTCAACACTGATGTTGACTGCTACAAATATTTCACATATTCTTTACCTCTTTTCAAAGGAAACATTTTATATCCCTAAAAAATCTTATTACAAACATTAAAAACTTCAACGAAATCAACTTTTTCATTTGATGCATCTTTTTGAAAGGTCTCATTCAAAAATCACTATACTTGTGTTAGCACTCAGATTTTCCTTGAAGTTGTTGGAAGAGGAAAGGGGCCCGAGGTAACCACAAACCAACCTTCAGATACAGAATCTAGCCAATATGTATCCAGAGAGGGCTCTCTCTATAAAATATAGCTTTGTTTTTAGAAGGTATTAGGCTAGTTGTAAAGTCCAGGGTTTTGATTTTGTTTGAGTTGATGGAATTCTTTAGCTAAGATTAAGATCAAGTAGTTTCAGTCCATTGGGCTAATGGAGTCAAAGGATTGGTTGCACTGGCTTAAGTCTTTCAACAGAAGATGGTTTATTAGGGCAAGATAATCAAACTAGAAACAATTATAGATCTAAAGTGAATGGAATGGAATTCAAACGGATGAAAGGCAACGAAGAATCTTTCAACACATTCAAGAGAAGAGAAATAGATTGATTATCAATAAAGAGCAGTTAAGTATTCTTTACTAAATAACCAAAGATGTATGAACTAGACAAACAGGAGCAATTAAGAATTCGCTGTTTAAACCGGTTTAGAGGAAAACATTTAAAATATTAACGAATGAAATCAGATTACACCTAAGTACTTTCTGATTTAATATTTTTCGTTAAATATTAAGATAATGAAATACAGATGATATCATAAACAAATGTAAAACTTTAAAACATGGGATAGAGATGACTTATTGATCCTTTATTCGACACATGAATCCTGAGAAAAGTCTTCTGCCTCAATTCCTTGTCCAGTTTTGCCACGAAAAATTTCTCCAAAAGCTCTTTATTCCCAAAATATTCAATGTTACATCAGAGTATAAGAATCCCTCTAAAATACTTCCAAGAGTGAAGTATTTATACAAATTCTAAACTAAAATATCTTGAAAAAATATCAAGATTGGTTCACAAATCTCTCCAACTATTTTACATAAATAAAACTTAAGTAAAGGACACTCAAACTAATGCATATATTTGGCACTATTTCTTATGGATAGGTGATTACAAAGAGGAGAATTCGAATTTGATCCAACTCTTAGTTGATGATGATGCATCCAAGTCACAAACTGCTTCCTTTCTTTGTGCATTCTGCTCCAACAATTCTGCAAACTTGGGGTCCAATGATATCTTTTTATTTCTCAATCCGTAATAGATATGTAAAAAGTGAAAGAGGTTATTGTGGATTAATATGTTGGTGAGATAAACCAATTTCATTTTCCAAAAATTCCTCTCCATATATGTACAATAGTCTCTGTAAAACTATGTGTAAAACAGAGTTTTACAGAGTCTGAAAAATATCCTGTAAAGATGTGCATGTATCTCTCATTCTGAAATCATTGTGAAAAAAGTGAGATAGGTTTCGGTAGATGGATCCATTAGGAACAAAAACCTCTTTCAGTTTTGTAAAATGTATTTCTAATTGGCCACAATATTCTCTGCAAAATTATGACTTAACAGGAATTTTCTGCAAAAAGTGCTTTCCACCATTGTTTAATATTTCCAAAGAAATAATAGTTGTTAGAAAAGTGAGAGAGGTTTTTGTAGATGGTCCTCTTAAGAACATAAACCTCCTTCAGTTTTTCAAAATTAAGCTTGGATTGATCACAATAGTTTCTGCAAAACAATGACTAAAACATTAAATTTCTGCAAAAATGTTCCTTCTTGTTGTGTTTTTCATCTTTTCACTTTTTTGTTCTTTTGACTGTTTCACTTTCACTTTAGAAAAACTTCATTATGGCTGGTGAAAGTGTTTTCATCTTTGTTTAACCCTTAATATATTCATGTTTACGTTCACTGTTTATTGTTTACTTTTTACTTTTTACCGCTCTATTTTTTATCTGTCTTCACTTTGTCATGAACTTGTATGTTCTGTTTTCTAACTGTCTTCCCTGCTGTTCATCTTCATGCTAGCTGATTTACTTGACTTGGTCTTCAATCTAGTACTCTTTAATCCTCATACTCTTTAACTGTTCTTTACTGTGTCCTTTTACCTTCAATGTGTAGTTTAGGTTTTTATTGTCTGTTTCAACAGTAAGTTGTTTAATATCTTGTTTCCTTTGCTTGTCTTTCAAATGTATGTTTTATCTTCCATCTCTGTTTGAATAGATTTGATAACACTCTTGGAGTAAACAAGTCTTGTGACTAGTATTAAGACTATTTATCCAAGGATGTGGTCTTCTGATCACCTGCAAAACAAAACAAATTGTTAAGAAAGCATTGGTTTGCAGGGGAGGTCGAAAAAGGTTTCATTTGATTTTGAGAGGTATGTGGAGTGAATCTAGAACGATTTTTGGGAGGTAAACCATGCTCGAATCAGTTAACAGAGGCTTCAGGTGGCGCAACTGGGTTAAAAAGGGTCTTACTGCACAATCAGGCGAAAATGAGCAACACTAGGGTGTTTGTGTTTAAACGGGTAAACGGTTGATATTGGTGGGTAAGCTTTGAATGAACAGTGATTTGAACAGGTACTAGTTATGGTGGAAGAACCTTGGAATACTCGACTGCAATTCTCTTCAGCAAGGTAACGGTCAGCAGACTTCAACAGTTGATTTTTGAAATTTGTTGCATGGGAGACTGGTTAGTGCACGAGATAATGAAAACAACGCGGGCACGTTTGCTTTATTCACAAAGTCAAAAGGTTGGCAGGTTTTTAATGATGACGTCAGCAGGTACGATGGATGCGTCACAGAGGATAGGCAGTAAGCGGTTTTTCCGCACCGCTTTTGAGGGAAGGTGGTATTGAGCGGATGGGCAGCGATTCCACATTACGAATGACACGTGGCCATGGTACTGTTTGAAAACCACCGGCATTTCGCGTGTTATTGTTCGGATCGGGGATGGCCAGCGGAATTATCAACAGCCGTTGATCTTGGAGCAGGTCATCGAATGGTGGTCAGGGAGTGAAGTTGACGGGGAGTTAATAGGAGGGCCCGACGCAATTTATTATTGATTAATCGCATCGGGAGTGATTTGATTGGTGTGTTAGGTTCTTAATTAATCGTGGGGATTAATTAATTCCTGCGTACAATGAAGGGTTAGGGAGGAAAAATATGCAAGGGATGGTTTATTTTTTGTTTTAAAACACGTAATAAAACATGTTTCAAATCATTTTTAATGTATTTCTATTATATGATAATTAAATTAGATTAATCCAATTACCATAGGGGGTGAGATTAACATATAATGATATATTTTAACCAAAGGGGTTATATAGTGGGTTTTTTATTTGAACAAGTGGGGATTAAATACTTTGGTTACAACTATAATATATGGGTTTTTTGGGATATTATATAAAAATGAGTTATATATAATAGGAGAAGGTCATTTCTATAAGGAGTTAATACATAAAATCAATGTTAATATGACCAGGGGACAATGTAAACTCAAAATACATTAATATAACTAAGAAAGTGAAGATTTAAAAGCAAATTGCATTATATTTATTTCATCACTTAAACTTAGGATAAAATGTGATTTTGAGGGTTTTTTATGAAATATCGCATGATTTTCCTAAGTAAAATGGGATTTTACCTAGGAAAATAATTTTTGGAAGTGAATGAGTGTGATGATGAATGATTTTAAGTACTTTAGGCTTTTCCAATTATTGGGCCGAGGGTCCGGTCCCTCCAAAAGTCAAGGAAATGCCTTGAGCCCCTCTAATTTTCAACTGCCTTAGTACTTAGGGGAAATTAGTGAAATCTTTAGGGAAAATGAGAGAGGAAGTTAATAATTTTGACTTTGTCTTGCTTGAACTGCATCAAGTGAAATGTTTGTCTTATACTTGTGATAAAAGTAAAAGTTAACACATCTAAAGACATTATCCATCACAAGTAATTCTGCAACACCATCTACCTACCCTCCCTACTTTAACCTAGCATTTTTTCCTTCTTTATTTGGGTGCACTTAGACTGGAAAACCCTTATCAATCTTCTTTTTCTTTTACATGGCAAGCCTACCTAAGTCTACACTTATTACATCCAAGGGCTCAGATTAAACTATTGAGCTCCTTTTTATTTACTCTACCTATCTACTTATATGCCAAGATTGAACTGTTTGGCCAGATATTTATTCTCTATTCTACAACATGAAATTGAAAAATGAATGAGTCAAGTTTAAACAATTTGACTCTTCATAAATTGTGGCAAAAGTTTAACAGGCTGCACACAATTTCTTATTACAGAAAATGAAATAGTAGTGGCATTTAGATTTTCACACTTTCCTGGTCTATTTTTGTTTGGGGTTCATTTCTTTCACTTTTTTGACCATTTTATTCTTTTTACCTTTTGATTTTTCTTTTAGGGTATACCCTCTTTACATTTTTTAAATTTTTTTATTTTTTGAAAATATGGAAAACCTTTTGCAACAAGAAAAAGTATGAACATATTACAGAGCTCATCAAGTCAATCATGAAATATGACACCTATTGGTATAGGAGTCTAACACTGGCTCCACTTGGGGATGGCTTTTCCTGGTGAAAATTCAAGAACAACAGGTCAGATGCCTTAAAATGCCTTTAACTGAACCATGAAATCTTCTTCTTATTGTTGCTTTATTGTATGTATGACAGTACAACTTCTGAAGCTTAGGGCCTTCTCCTCGGGCTTCAACTCTAGTAAGTTACTATCCACTCAAAACTTAAAAATTTGTTTCCCAGTTGGAAATCTTGAATTGAATATAGTCCTTTTTCTGCAACCTGAAATCTGATCTGAAACTTAAAATTACACACAAAAATTTTCAAACCAACTTAATGAAAAACTCGCTGAAAATTGAAAACTAAAAACATTGCTCAAAATTCTGAGCTTGTTAGCACTCATCTACCTACTCAATATACTGTTCAACTGCTAGTTAGGTAAAATGAAATAACCAATGCAACCATTCAAGCATTATGTACTTTGATAGATTTTGTTGCATTTTCTTGTTGATTATCAAAACTGTACTTCTGCAACCTATTAGAAACTTGTCAACAAATGAGACGATAAGGAAACATTTGATTTCCTTTGTTGACTCTAGAAACTGTACAAAAGGATCTTCCAAAATATATACATTGATGTTTAACTGATCTGAACAACTATACATCTGTTTTGGATAGCCTCCATGCCATGAATCTGAAATGTTATTTTCGACTTTATCTCACTGCAAACTTTCAAATAAGATTTGTGATGATATTCCTACTGATTGTAATGTTTGACTATTGAATCCTTTATCAGCTTGATTCTGAAAATCATAGTTAGTTAATAGAATAATGCTTCGAATGCCTTCAATATTCAACATATCTGCTATTGGATCCTGAAAAACTTGGGAAAATGGCTGTAACCTATAGCATATAGGTTTCCATGGGACTTCATAAACTACCACCAGTTTCTCATCCTTTTCATTAAATATGTTATACCACATTTCCTTTAAAAGCTGAAATGGTTCAAAAAATAGTGGTATGGAACTTTCTTGTGTCATTTGATCATTTATTTCAATGGAATTTGATAATTGTAATTGTGAAACTGAAATATCTTGATTAATAGTTTCATTATCTTCTTTGTTGTCAATCACAATTCCTAAAGATTGTTGATTATTGATGGCCTGAAAGTTGTCTCTAATGAATTGAAATGAAGAAAAACAAAGAGGTAAAGAACCTTCACTTATTTCCACATTTTCTGCTCTTTCTTCCTCACTCTCATGGCTGATCTGTACTGGCTGATCACTATCTTTAATCTGCTGAAACTGAGTTTCTTCTTCCCACAAACTAGCTTTTGATTGCTCTGTAAAACTAGCTTGAGTTTGGAGAACATAACTATCATCATAATGATCATACTTAGGCAAATCATCAAAAGAAAGAATGTCATCAAACATACACCTTAGATTAACAAATTCCTCTTCCTCATATTGATTTGTAAATTCATTTTCTGATCTATGATAATTTGAAATAAGAGGAATTTGTTCATGGCTATCAACCTCTTCTATTTCTTCATGGTGATTTTGAATAAAAAAAATTTCTTTCATAGTGATCTCCTGTGTTATTTCATCTAGTTTTCTTACCAAAAGGTTGAGTTTTACCTCTGCAATGTTTTTCCTTTCCTCTTCTTCTACTTTCAACTTTTCCTGTTTGATTTGGAGATTAACTTCCACATCAACTGCAATATTCTGCATCTGTACAAGTGTTTTCGGATCTCTTTCTCTTAACCGAAATTCTATTTCTGAATCAAAGGCACTTGGATAATGCAAGAGAGCTGAATCATGAGGAGGTCTAATATTTTCTGGCATTGAATAATAAACTTGATTAAATCTGTCAGAAAATTTTTGTATTGTTTCATTTGAATGTCTTTTTAATTGATTATATTCTTCCATGATCACAAAATGATTAACTTTGATTATCCATCTATCAAGGAAAATTTTGGTAAATTGCTGGAAATTTGAGATGCTAGCATTAGGCAGATTTTTGAACCAATTATTTATTCTATTTTGCAAAGAAAGCGCAAAAATTCTGATTTTAACATCATCTTCATCAACCTCAAATAAATCCAAATAATTCTCAAAACCTTGAATATGTTTTTGGGCAGTGATACCATTCTCTCCATCAATTCTAGGAAGATACTTGTAGTATTTTTTAGGAAAATCATGGATTATAGGAGGTAAAACAAGGGACTTATATCTATTTGGAACTTTATATGGCACAGGGATATGTACAGGGATTGTAAGATCAGTCTTGATTATTTGAGGCTTCTTAATTGGAAAATGATCAGCATTAGATTAATAAGAAAGCTGCTCAAAGAGGTTAGGAGAATTATTACTTACAATCTTCAAAGGAAAATAATTAAAAAATAATCTAAGATCTTCTATAAAATATAATATACATTGAAAAACTTTCTTAATGAGAAAGAACATAATGTCTTGGATTAAGATCCAAGTTGAAAGCCTGATCTTCCCATATTGTTCATTGAGGTTCATTCCTCCAGTGGAGTCTTGATTATGAAATGGATTTGGAGTCGCCAGGTGGATGTTGGCAATATGATGCCGAGTGTTGTCCTTGATGGCAACCCACTGAATGAAGATAAAGACATGCGACTATTGACATGTGTTGTCCTTGATGGAAATCCACCTGATGAAGTTATTCTTGACGTGATGGACTTGGTAAATGATGTTTGTTAGCAATATGATGATAAATGTTGTCCTTGAAAGGCAACCCTCTTGATGAAGATAATGGCAACTTACTAGATGAAGTTGTGCTTGATAGAATATGTCTTGATGAACTAAAACTGATGTATCTACAGTGAGTACAGAAGGCAATGAAGAAAGAAATTCAACATGTGCTAAATATTTGATGAAAAGAATATGTCTCAAGGCATACGCGGATATGTCTAGGAGAAGTCGCGTATGCATGCAGAAAATAACGTTCCAAGTCACGTATGGGAAAAAGTGCTCAAAAAGTGCAAAACCAAGGGTAACCACCATGGTATTGACCCATTGTATTGGGTAATGATCCGCCTAATTGACCCCGTCCAGGAATACCATCGGAAGTAATGTAGTTTTGGGCTCATGGTATTGTTTTGGCTCATGGTATTGAAAAAAGGGGCTCATGGTATTGAAAAAGGGTAAACCTATATAAGGTGAAGAAATTCATTGTGCAAATGATAAGTGTGAGAGCAAGATGTCTGAGCTTGAATGAATACTTCTCTGTGAAGTATATCTGTATGGAAAGGGTAAAGGTTTAATATATGAAGAATGATGAAGTGGATTTCAGATTCTAAATGTACTTGTATTTTATTGATCTGCTGGATGGAGTGATTAGATTCGTGATGAGGCGAACATCCTTCCAATCCGTCCAAGTAAAGGGGTTTCATCTCGAATCAATGTCTGATCCAAGCAAGTATGCAAATTTCTGCACGATTGAAGATCCACACGCTATCACGTAGAGGAAGCGCAGAGCATACGCTTTGCTCACAGGTGCTTTTATGCACAAAGGAAGTTTATGTGCAGATGTATACTTGCTGATGTGGATTCTGAAAGGCAGAGACACGTACACGTGAAAGAAGCGTATGCAACCTGCTAGGGTTTGCTGAAGTATGGGGTATGAAATGTCTAATCTGATCTGCTGTGTTTTAGCTATCTGTTGTTGATGTTTGACTGTGCTTAAATGTATGGAGAGGGTCCAGTCTGAAAATACGATGAAATGTGGCCTGCAAGTTGTGTTCTATTGAAGTTGTTGGATCCAGTGTGAAAATTGATGAAACGTGGTCCAAGGTGGTGCTGAGGGTTGTAGCCTTCAGTCAGGGGGTCGTAGCTCCCTTCCAGGTAAGGCTGGTAAACGAGAGCAGGGGGTCGTAGCCTTCCGTGAGGGGCCGGTAAAATGAGTGAGTTGAGCCTCTTCCAGAGAGGTCACAAACAAGCCAGTGGGTGCCTCGTTGGGTCAGAGATGTCCGGCACAACACATATGTTGTAAGATGTTTTCTATAATAAAATATTGAAGGCTGAGTAAACTAGCTTCTGTGTCTCATCAGTTTCCACCTAAACTCGGTGTTCTTGTGTGATGTTTGTGTGATGGTTTATTATGTTCTCACTGCACATGTTTACTGTTTATAGAACATCTAATAAATGAATGATGGAATTATGTAAGTGAAGAACTAATGGCATAATTAGATCTCTGGGTATACGCGAGTTTCATGAAGGATATCCGCGTGTATACGCTAGTTAGCTTCATCAAAGTAGCGTATGGGTTTTAGAGCATGAAAAAGTAAAAAGTTTGAATATGCTGTAAATACTGATTCACCCCCCCCTCTCAGTATTTTTCCCAACAATTGGAATTAGAGCAGGTTCTTCTGCAGAAGCTTGATCGCTTGAAGGAGATCCGTCACAATGGGAAGTCAAGAAGGAGTGATGTCTATAAAGCCACCTCTATTCAATGGAAGCAATCTGATATTTTGGAAGGTACGAACAAAAGCATATCTGCAAAGTCTTGGTGCAGATGTATGGGCAATCGTGCAAGAAGGTTATCAATACCCGGCAAATATTCCTACTGATGCAGCTGAAAGAAAGAAGTATGAAATCAATGCCAAAGCAGTGAATGTCTTATTGGGAAGCATGTCTCAATCAGAATTTGCTAAAGTGATGCAGCTACATTCAGCAAAAGAAATATGGGACAAAATCATTCTAAGCTATGAAGGAGACACAAAGGTAAAAAGTGCAAAACTCCAAACTCTTAGAATTGAATATGAAAATTTGAAGATGCATAGTGATGAGAGTGTTGCCAGTTTCTTTCTTCGTCTCGATGATATTGTAAATCGAATGAGAAATTTGGGTGAAACCATAGCTGATACTACTCTGGTGGAAAAGGTCTTAAGATCATTGACTTCAAAATTTGACTCTAAAGTTTCAACTATTGAAGAAAGGCAAGATTTGCAAACTCTTACTATTGTTCAATTACATGGTACTCTGACTGCTTTTGAAATGAGACAAGGAGGCCCTTCTCAAGTAAGAGAAGCTGCTTTTAAGGCATCTACAAAAGGAAAGGAAAAGGAAGTTTTCAAAGAATCCAGCTATATATCCGATGAAGAAGAAGCGAATTTCGTGAGAAAGCTCCAACTAGGTACTGGAAGATTCAAAGGTAAGCTTCCCTTCAAATGTTTTGAGTGTGGAAAAGTTGGTCACTATGCTGCTAAATGTCCTTATAGAGAAAAAAATGGTAAAGGGAAACAGTTTGAAAAGAGAAAGAGTTATTATGCAAAAGAAGATGATGATGAAGTGTCCAGTGAAGATGAAGAAGATTCTGACCAAGATCTGAAAGTGCTCATGGCTAAGAAGCAAAAGAAGAAGGCTACTTGAAACAAGAAGATACCTCAGAAATCATGTATAGCAAAAATTGAAGAAGATGAACCAGGTATTAATCGTTGTTCTTGTCTCTTACTTAACTGCATGTGCAAAGATTATGATAGTGAAAGTGACAGTATGGATCCAGAAGTTTCTGACGAAGCTCTACGAGTACTCATGGCAAAGAAGGAAAAGAAGAAGGCCACTTGTAATACTCTTCTTTGTGCAAACAATAGTGAAGATAGTAAAGTTGTGGAAGCTATCAAGATCAAAGTTGAAGAACAACAAAAGGAAATTGATACGAAAGATTCTATTTACAAAGAGATGATCTCTCAAATGAAAGATCAAATAGAAATGCTAAATGGACAGGTGGACAAGTATCAAAGGTTTCATACTTATGCATCCAATCGAATCAAAGAACTAGAAGCAGAAATCAACGATCAAAATGCTGATCTTGAAAAATCAAGCAAGAAGAATGAAGGACTTGAAGCTGCAATCATCTCTCTGCAAACAGATCTTGAAGCATCAAATAAGAAGAATGAAGAACCTCTGTCATTTGAAAAAGAAGGCCTTGAAGCAGAAATCATTTCTCTCAAAGAAGATTTGAAAAAATCAAATAAGAAGAATGAAGAGCTGGAACAAACATGTGAAGAAAACGAAAATTGGTTGAAAGAAGAGATTCTAAATCTGAAGGATCAAGTAGAAGATGGAAGAAGGAAAGAAGAAAGCATGACAAGGCAATGTCAAGCCTTGGAGGTTGAGGTAAACATTCTCAAAGGTAAATTAGAAGAAAAGGTTAAACTTTTGAGGTTTCAAGATAGCACTAACATTTTGGACAATATTCTGAGTAATCAAAGGTCTCCTGCTATCAAACTTGGTCTTGGTTTCCATGAAACTGTTAAAGGAGAATCTAGCTCACAAGGAAATGCCAAAAATTCAGAGGATGTCAATGCAAAACCTGAAGTGTTGAAAGAAACAAAAGATCAACCAACAATCATGAATTCTCAAAGGAATTCATTCAAGAACGTTGAATGTTTTAAATGTCATATCTATGGGCATGTTGCAGCAAATTGCAGAAGCAGAACAATTCAGCCACAAACAAACAGATTCTATTCAGAAAGGTACTTTGGTAGCTTCAAGGGATATTGTTTCTCATGTAACATGTATGGACATAAAGCAGCTGATTGTAAAAGGAGGAAGATTAGAAATACTCATTATGATTCTTATGCTTATTTCTCTGGACACATGAGATGTTATTCTTGTAACAAGTATGGACATGTAGAAAAAGAATGCAGGATGAACAGATCTGGGAAAGTGGACAATTTTCAGCACACGGTTGGAAATTTCAAACAAATCTGGAAAAAGATGGAGGACTGATCAGAAACGTAGGGAATTTTGACCCTACTGCAGTCATCCGCTTCTGAAGCTTACTTCTCTGATTGACTGCAGGAATGATGTGGGATACATTATGAGATTTAGTAATGTATCGTCACAGGGGGAGCAATGTATGATGTCTCTCATGGTTGATTTGATTTTTCTGGTTATATGTATTTCTGACAGAGCATCTGATATGAAGAAGACAGGTACAGGAGTTACAAGTTCAGGAGAAGATGAAAGAATGTGAAAAATTTCTATGCTTCACTTTCCATACGCGGGTTCGATGAACCAAAGTCGCGTATACACGCGAGTTCCAGCAGACACAGTCGCGTATGCATTGATGATAAGAGAATTTATATGCTAGCTGAAGATCTGGAGTAGAGGTTCAGGGGGAGCATCAGTCTGATTGTTAATAACTGTATTATTGACTCTGTATCAGCTTAGTTTCTCAGTTCTAAATAATGATGATATAATACATGGTTTCTTGTGTTGAAGATTGTGGATTAGTCCTGTTTGCTTGTTGATGAAGAGTATTCATTGTTGAGATGAAAGTCCTATAATTCGGAGATAAGGGCAGCCCATGCAGAGATTGTTGCTGATGACTTGCTGATGAACGTGTTCAAGTTAGAAAGGAGCACTGGTCCAGGGGGAGTAGCAGGTTGAATACTAATGATTGCATTGTTGGCAATATGACTGCTTATTCTTTGGTTTTTGTGATACTCATGCTCAAATGATGATGACTTGGTACATGGTTTATTATGATGAGATTTTGAGCCCTGGTTGCTGATAAGTATCTTTTGTGCTCACACATGGATGAGTTGGATGTCGTTTGATTCATAAATAAGAATAGATCATGCAGAGTTTGTTACTATGGTTGAGATCTTTTGCCTACATATGTTACTTCATGTTAAATCTTGAAGATCATGGTGACATTGGACCACATGGATGATTGCTTGACACATATTTGAAGATGTTGTTCTGGTATGATAATCTCTCTTGGAAAGAATGTATTAATGCTGCACGGAATATGAAGACTTGGTTACTAATGCGCTTATGCTACCACCATTGGATGACGCTTGAAGACACAACTACCTTGTTCTATCTATCTGTAGTCCAGGGAAGCAGTCAAATATCTCAGAAAGAAGCTGAACACTGTCTTTTCCTCACAGAGGATCAGATCTGGTCAAAATATAGAAGATGGTAGTGGATACGCGGGTTTCCTGAAACACAGTCGCGTATATACGCGAGTTACTGCACAGAAAACCGCGTATGTCTGATTGCTGACAAAATTCTGTTTGGAGTCAGCTCTCTTCAGCACAGCTGCGGTGCTGTTAGGTATCTCTGATACTGTTTGGTATATATGGTGGTGTTCCAGTTCTCATAATTCTATTTCTCATGTTTTGATAAAGATGCCTTGATGATTTGTTGGTGAAAGTGTTCAGGTTGCACAAACTAAGGGGGAGCCTTAGTCATATGGAAAATATGCTTGGATGCACAAATTCAGGGGGAGCATTAGCTTTGCTGAGTATAATGCATTGTTGGCATTATGATGATTCTGAAATATGTTCTTTGAAGTTTTTCTGGTCTTGGTCATAAATGGTCATATTTGTATTTTGATGAAAAGGTCTTGTTGAGACCCATGATGTAAAATTGTAATATTCAGTCATGTAAGGACTTGTCAAATTGTGTAAACCCACTTGGTTGGGTACTTGAGTCTCATATGTAAATCCACTTGGTTGGATATTTGATGTAAGTATGAGTCTTTGGTGATAGGAAGTTCATAGAGTCATGTATTTCATTGAAAAATATGTTTGAAGATTCAGCATGAACTCAGGGGGAGCTTGGTCACTTCAGTATACATCAGATCTGCAGAACGCTTCTTCCACATGTGGAGAAAAAGGGGGAGAGTGTGTTGGTTTTGATCCGCCCTTTGCCCTTGATGTCAAAGGGGGAGAGTGACATGGTGTTTGAATGAAGAGAAAGAATGGTGTCAAAAATGGAGAATGTGACATGGTGTCATTATATTCTTATTGTAACTATCTGTTGTGGTAACCAAACACCATCGTGGTTGCCATCAAGTCCAAAGGGGGAGATTGTTGGCAATATGATGTTGAGTGTTGTCCTTGATGGCAACCCACTGAATGAAGATAAAGACATGCGACTATTGACATGTGTTGTCCTTGATGGCAATCCACCTGATGAAGTTATTCTTGACGTGATGGACTTGGTAAATGATGTTTGTTAGCAATATGATGATAAATGTTGTCCTTGAAAGGCAACCCTCTTGATGAAGATAATGGCAACTTACTAGATGAAGTTGTGCTTGATAGAATATGTCTTGATGAACTAAAACTGATGTATCTACAGTGAGTACAGAAGGCAATGAAGAAAGAAATTCAGCATGTGCTAAATATTTGATGAAAAGAGTATGTCTCAAGGCATACGCGGTTATGTCTAGGAGAAGTCGCGTATGCACGCGGAAAAGAACGTTCCAAGTCGCGTATGGGCAAAAGCGCTCAAAAAGTGCAAAACCAAGAGTAACCACCATGGTATTGACCCATTGTATTGGGTAATGATCCGCCAAATTGACCCCGTCTAGGAATACCATCGGAAGTAATGTAGTTTTGGGCTCATGGTATTGTTTTGGCTCATGGTATTGAAAAAAGGGGCTCATGGTATTGAAAAAGGATAAACCTATATAAAGAGATGAAATTCATTATGCAAATCATGTGTGATGGAGCAAGATGTCTGAGCTTGAATGAATACTTCTCTGTGAAGTATATCTGTATTGAAAGGGTAAAGGTTTGATGATATGAAGAAATGATGAAGCGGGATTTCTAGATCTGAAATGTACTTGTATTTGCTAGATCTGTTTATGGAGTGATTAGATCTGTGATGAGGCGAACATCTGTCTGAAGTAAAGGGTTGAATCTGAACTGAATGTCTGATCTGAAGAAGTATGCAGCTCTGTAATGATTGAAGATCCATACGCTACTTCGCCATAGAGGAAGCGCGTATATATGCGGCTTCTCTGAAGAAAAAGCGCGTATGCGCAGTGAAGTTTATGTGCAGATGTATACGCTGGTTGATGTGGACGGAAGCGCGTATATACGTGACATCAGTGAAAGAAAAGCGCGTATGCAAACTAGGGTTTGCTGAAGTATGGGGTATGAAATGTCTAATCTGATCTGCTGTGTTTTAGCTATCTGTTGTTGATGTTTGACTGTGCTTAAAAGTATGGAAAGGGTCCAGTATTAAAATATGATGAAACGTGGCCTATAAGTATTGTTCTATTGAAGTTGTTGGATCCAGTGTGAAAATTGATGAAACATGGTCCAAGGTGGTGCTGAGGGTTGTAGCCTTCAGTCAGGGGGTTGTAGCTCCCTTCCAGGTAAGGCTGGTAAACGAGATCAGGGGGTCGTAGCTCCCTTCCAGGAGAGGCTGGTAAACGAGTCAGGGGGTTGGAGCTCCCTTCCAGGAGAGGCTGGTAAACGAGCGCAGGTGGGTGCCTGCGTGCTGGTCAAGTCTGCGCCAGCACATATGTTGTAAGATGTTTTCTCTATAATAAAATATTGAAGGCTGAGCAACTGCAGCGGTGGTTTTCTCCCGACTTGGGTTTCCACCTAAAAATCCCGGTGTTCATGTGTGATGCTTTGTGTGATGGTTTATTCTGTTCTTACTGCACATGTTTACTGTTTATAGAACATCTAATAAATGAATGATGGAATTATGTAAGTGAAGAACTAATGGCATAATTAGATCTCTGGGTATACGCGAGTTTCATGAAGGATATCCGCGTGTATACGCTAGTTGGCTTCATCAAAGTAGCGTATGGGTTTTAGAGCATGAAAAAGTAAAAAATTTGAATATGCTGTAAATACTGATTCACCCCCCCCCTCTCAGTATTTTTCCCAACAGTGGATGATTTTAACCTCTGTGTGTCTGATCACTGTCCACCATCATAGATCAGATCTAAACCTGTAAAACAATTTTGAAGAAAAAGTTAGTTCTTCAGGAAACCAATTTTTTTGTGAATTTTCAAAACAACTTCTATGATTTCTTTAAGAGGCTTTAGATATGAGATTTAAACTTTTTTAAAGACTTATTTAACAAGAGGAACTGATCAAGTATTTGAAACCAAAGTTCAGTTCATAAACTAAACTGGAGATAGACTGAAGTAGCATTTATTTACTTATGCAATTGCAAAGAAAGAGCAATTTCAAAGGCTACCTGGCTAATCTTCAGGCTCCGTCTGTAGTTTATAAAATAAACAATAGTGACAAATAAATTATTCAGGTCCCCAGTATGGTCGCCACTATGTTAGCACTCAGATTTTCCTTGAAGTTGTTGGAAGAGGAAAGGGGCCCGAGGTAACCACAAACCAACCTTCAGATACAGAATCTAGCCAATATGTATCCAGAGAGGGCTCTCTCTATAAAATATAGCTTTGTTTTTAGAAGGTATTAGGCTAGTTGTAAAGTCCAGGGTTTTGATTTTGTTTGAGTTGATGGAATTCTTTAGCTAAGATTAAGATCAAGTAGTTTCAGTCCATTGGGCTAATGGAGTCAAAGGATTGGCTGCACTGGCTTAAGTCTTTCAACAGAAGATGGTTTATTAGGGCAAGATAATCAAACTAGAAACAATTATAGATCTAAAGTGAATGGAATGGAATTCAAACGGATGAAAGGCAACGAAGAATATTTCAACACATTCAAGAGAAGAGAAATAGATTTATTATCAATAAAGAGCAGTTAAGTATTCTTTACTAAATAACCAAAGATGTATGAACTAGACAAACAGGATCAATTAAGAATTCGTTGTTTAAACCAGTTTAGAGGAAAACATTTAAAATATTAACGACTGAAATCAGATTACACCTAAGTAATTTCTGATTTAATCTTTTTCGTTAAATATTAAGATAATGAAACACAGATGATATCATAAACAAATGTAAAATTTTAAAACATGGGATAGAGATGACTTATTGATCCTTCATTCGACACATGAATCCTGAGAAAAGTCTTCTGCCTCAATTCCTTGTCCAGTTTTGCCACGAAAAATTTCTCCAAAAGCTCTTTATTCCCAAAATATTCAATGTTACATCAGAGTATAAGAATCCCTCTAAAATACTTCCAAGAGTGAAGTATTTATACAAATTCTAAACTAAAATATCTTGAAAAAATATCAAGTTTGGTTCACAAATCTCTCCAACTATTTTACATAAATAGAACTTAAGTAAAGGACACTCAAACTAATGCATATATTTGGCACTATTTCTTATGGATAGGTGATGAAAAAGAGGATAATTCGAATTTGATCCAACTCTTAGTTGATGATGATGCATCCAAGTCACTAACTGCTTCCTTTCTTTGTGCATTCTGCTCCAACAATTCTGCAAACTTGGGGTCCAATGATATCTTTGTATTTCTCAATCCGTAATAGATATGTAAAACTTGAAAGAGGTTATTGTGGATTAATATGTTGGTGAGATAAACCACTTTCAGTTTCCAAAAATTCCTCTCCATTTGTGCACAATAGTCTTTGTAAAAATATGTGTAAAACAGAGTTTTACAGAGTCTGAAAAATATCCTGTAAAGATGTGCATTTATCTCTCATTCTGAACTCACTGTGAAAAAAGTGAGATATTGTTTTGTAGATGGGTCCCTTAGGAACAAAAACCTCTTTCAGTTTTGTAAAATGTATTTCTAATTGGCCACAATATTCTCTGCAAAATGATGAATTAACAGGAATTTTCTGCAAAAATTGCTTTCCACCATTGTTTAATATTTCCAAAACCATAATAGCTGTTAGAAAAGTGAGAGAGGTTTTTGTAGATGGTCCTCTTAAGAACATAAACCTCCTTCATTTTTTCAAAATTCATCTTGGATTGATCACAATAGTTTCTGTAAAACAATGACTAAAACATTAAATTTCTGCAAAAATGTTCCTTCTTGTTGTGTTTTTCATCTTTTCACTTTTTTGTTCTTTTGACTATTTCACTTTCACTTTAGACAAAATTCATTATGGCTGGTGAAAGTGTTTTCATCTTTGTTTAACCCTTAATATATTCATGTTTACGTTCACTGTTTATTGTTTACTTTTTACTTTTTACCGCTCTATTTTTTATCTGTCTTCACTTTGTCATGAACTTGTATGTTCTGTTTTCTAACTGTCTTCCCTGCTGTTCATCTTCATGCTAGCTGATTTACTTGACTTGGTATTCAATCTAATACTCTTTAATCCTCATACTCTTTAACTGTTCTTTACTGTGTCCTTTTACCTTCAATGTGTAGTTTAGGTTTTTACTGTCTGTTTCAACAATAAGTTGTTTAATATCATGTTTCCTTTGCTTGTCTTTCAACTGTATGTTTTATCTTCCATCTCTGTTTGAATAGATTTGATAAAAATCTTGGAGTAAACAAGTCTTATGACTAGTATTAAGACTATTTATCCAAGGATGTGGTCTTCTGATCACCTGTAAAACAAAACAAATTGTTAAGAAAGCATTGGTTTGCAGAGGAGGTCGAAAAAGGTTTCATTTGATTTTGAGAGGTTTGTGGAGTGAATATAGAATGATTTTTGGGAGGTAAACCATGCTTGAATCGGTTAACAGAGGCTTCAGGTGGCGCAACTGGGTTACAAAGGGTCTTACTGCACAATCAGGCGAAAATGAGCAACACTAGGGTGTTTGTGTTTAAACGGGTAAACGGTTGATATTGGCGGGTAAGCTTTGAATGAACAGTGATTTGAACAGGTACTAGTTATGGTGGAAGAACCTTGGAATACTCAACCTATCTACTTATCTTCCAAGATTGAACTATTTGGCCAGATATTTATTCTCTATTCTACAACATGAAATTGAAAAATGAATGAGTCAAGTTTAAACAATTTGACTCTTCATAAATTGTGGCAAAAGTTTAACAGGCTGCACACAATTGCTTATTACAGAAAATGAAATAGTAGTGGCATTTAGACTTGCACACTTTCCTGGTCTATTTTTGTTTGGGGTTCATTTCTTTCACTTTTTTGACCATTTTATTCTTTTAACCCTTTGATTTTTCTTTTAGGGTATACCCTCTTTACATTTTTAAAATTTTTTGATTTTTTGAAAATATGGAAAACCTTTTGCAACAAGAAAAGGTATGAACATATTACAGAGCTCATCAAGTCAATCATGAAATATGACACCTATTGGTATAGGAGTCTAACAACTTGAATATTAACAAAGTCAAATTTTGACTTGCATTCACTATTCTCTTCATTTCTCCTACATGTATAATAGACAAACTTCTCTTCTTCTTATGCACTCTAACTATGTACTCAATTCCATCCTTAAACAAGTGGCACTTATTCTCATGGTGATGTGTTGTAATACTACAACAGTTGTAGTATTACAAAAACTCCCCATTATCTGAATCATTGGACAATGTAATTCTTCACAGAATTGTTGCTCGTCCTAAAATGTTGCCATACACTGATTTAGTGAAATGGGTGTTGGAAAATGAAGATATTAGAGATAGAATTTTTTTTACTTGAAGCAGAACTGCCATTGGTTCTCTTAGGCCATCAAATTTGAAGAAAATGTATAAATTACCAGAACCCTAGAAGAGATATGATGCCCAATTCGTTCAAGAGTTCATGTGGGAGAATGTCCATCCCGCAACTGTCATTAAAGAGTGGAGAAATCATCCTATCCGACATAAGCACGATGATAAGGGTATGTATTC
The DNA here is from genome assembly GCA_034641835.2 of Pinus albicaulis. Classification (NCBI taxonomy): domain Eukaryota; kingdom Viridiplantae; phylum Streptophyta; class Pinopsida; order Pinales; family Pinaceae; genus Pinus; species Pinus albicaulis. The sequence goes on along the minus strand of CM076580.1, from coordinate 564,378,633 downwards.
AGTCATCTCTCTCAAAATCCCATTCTCTCAAATAGCTGCAATGATGTGTCGTCTCTTTGGATCTGTAAATACGACCAAATTTAAAGAAAATTGGACACCCTTAATAGAAGCAGCCTATGATGGCTATATTCTAGATTGGGCCACCATTATTTCAGATAATTTGATTAGATTTATTAAGGCCTATAGAGAAAATATAAATTTCCCACCCCGTGCAGTCTCTTATTTTTATATGAGCTCCTATATCTTAGACGCAGTCTATTTTTCCTTTGAATTTTCATCATTAGGATGGAAATGGAACAGAGAAGTCGAAACCCCTATTTTTGTACTGTTAGATTTCCTATGGGAGTAGAAATATCATTCTCACATGATTAAAATATGCAATAATATAATGCTCTCGGTCTTCCAAGTCATTTTTGAAATAAAAATCACTAGAGTCACTCCCGAAGCCAATAAGAGTCTCTAGTCTGTAGGTAGGTGGTTCAGTGAAGAGAATTTTACATACATTCATATTTTTGGAAGTTATTACAATCCTCATGACCCTTGTATATACCAGATAAATTATTAGCCAAAGAAATTTCTTATCAAACAGTTGGTCATGATTTGAAAAAAATCCTAAAAGATGCTAAAAAGACCGATTGGCCAACTTTTCCTTTTTCCTGTGGTTCGTATGCCCTAGACAATTTCAAGCATTCTTGTCTTGAAATTGATCGATTAAAACCTTAAAACTTTCAAGTGTTGCCTAATATAAGTTATGATACCTATGGTATTACTAGAGAGATAATGAATTCAGTCAAGCTGACAGCATTTTCAAGTGAGCCTGACAGATTTGATGATATGTTTGAATCAATTCATGGATTTTCAAAAGTTCAGCATAAAGTAGATGAAATTATCAATCCAGGAGATTCACAAATATTTAAAGTATATCGAGAACAGAGAAATTCTCATTTACCAAATTATTTGTTTCACAAACAAGAGCCAAAGGCAGAACATGTTATAGTTGCAATAGCTACTCAAGTACCAGTACCAGTTCAAGAAGAGAAAAATGTTAATATTCAACATGATGATAGATTCATATTTGGGAAGAATTTCTGAAAGCAATATCAGAAACTGATACCCCTGCCAGTCAGTTAGAAACCATGCCTATGGTAGGTGCTACAATTTCCATGAATCATATAGGAGAATCAAGTATGCAACATGTTTCTGCTCATATATATAACTCCAAGAATCAAGAAGAAACTTGAGAAACCTCATTCACTGCAGAGGTTTCCAAAATTATTCTTTACTAGAGCCGAATTCAAGGAAGCAATGATACAGAGGAAAAACTAGAGGAAACACCAACCCAAGATATGGAAATCATTCTGGCGTTTCCAACTACTGAAATAGTCTTGAAAGTTGAAGAGATACCGCTACTGGACGTGTTTTATAGGCCGAAGCACAAAGCTGTCATGACCAGGTCAAAGAATAAGCGAAAGATATAAGAATATCCCGAACTGCCTATAGATTCAACGTTAATGCGAGTCCTTTGGAAATGAACTCAATCATCTTCAGGGAGAGAGCTTAATAGATTATCTCAATTTGTAGGTTCTTATGCAAATGAAACAATTGAAAATGCAACCAAGGTTGAATCATTGATTTTAGAAAAGGACCAGAAAATTGCTCAACTGGAGCAAGTTTTCTCTAAAGAAAAGCAAAGAATCGAGCAAGAGCTTCAGATAAGCATTAATGATCTACAAAAATAGTTTGAAGGTCTCAAACTCAAAATGGAAAACAAAACTAAATAAAAGGACGAAGGCATTCATCAAGTGTAGTAGAATATTGAAAATCTCCAAGAGAAGCCCAAAATCAATGAAGGAAAGAAAGAAGCAACAAATTTGGAAGCATTACTAGCAACACATCAAGCAATTTTTTTTATTAAAAGTACAATCAGATTCAAGAGCAAGTCAAGACCAGTGATTAGTTAGTTACTCAGATTTCCAATTTGAGAACTTATTATGAAGAAATTCATGACAAAGTGTCAAAATATATTGATTGGCAAGATACTCCACTGGGTAGAGCGGTCGATCTCCCCCGTCTTGAAGAATCAATCAAAGATATAATATTTGGAGATTTGGATGTTAAAATGAAGAGCGTTGAATTAGCTATTATCAGAGCTAAGAATTTATCTTCCAGCATCTCTGGATGTATAAAAGATTCTCTTCTACAAGCCAATTTGATTCATGAAGCGTCAAAAGACACTTTTTGAGAAATTAGTTTCCTAAAAAAATCCTAGCAAGAGACATCAAATAGAAAATCTCTTGACATAGAAAATATGACAAGGTTAAATATGGATATTTACTAGTACTTGTTGATAAAGCCTAGTAAGCAATTGATAATATTGAGGTGCCTCTCCAATGCAGCAGCTCAGCTTCTTCTGACACTCAACAATGCAGTATTCACGGGCCAGATGAGAATGCATCTAGTTCATTCCCCCCAGGTCGAACACATGATCAAAGCATGCCAGCTCAAAGACCAGCTAGACAATGAATCCAAGAAACAATCATAGACGGTTATAAATTATGCATTTTATTTTCCTAGTTTATATTTTTATTGTTTAGAGTAATATTAGAAGACTTCTTTTACAGGTCTTCTATTTTTTTAATATTAATTGGTATTTAAACCCCTTTCATGCATTTAGAAAGGGGTCCAAAATTTTGAGAAGATTTCTTTTGGAACTCACACTATTGTTTGAACAGAAGTTATCTAATTGAAAATCTGAACCTTGAAGCTATATTTTCAGATCTAAAGCTATGATGCAACGGGTACTATTATATGAGTATTGATTGTTTTACGTTTATGAGATTGTAACAAAAATTTTATTTTATTAGTTTCATTCTGATAAAGCATTGAAGTGATATATGTTATTATTACTATTGATATAATGTATTGAACGATATGATGTTCAAATGTGAGACTTAGATATCTTTTATCTGATTAATTTTCTTCATCAACTAAATCAATTAAATTGATTTAGTTTCTTAAGTGTGTTATATTCATTAAGTGTATGATGATCTATATTATTTCATACTTGTGAAATATTATGCCTTAATCATTTATCTGAATCCAATCCTGGGAAATAGTTAGATTAGTTTTAATTTATGTTATCAATAGAATAAATCACCCTGTTAGTGTTGATTTCATTTCTCTTGTTATATAAACTCTTTTTATACGGGAAACTGGTCCCTTTATCCCCATTCAAACCCACCATTTTCAATGGAAAAGGAGATTTTTTAAGCTCTCGACTGGGTGGAATCCCTAATGTTGAGGAAGTCACTTTCCAACCTTCAACATTTTTGGCGCTAGAAGGAGGGAATTTGACTATGTATGGCAATAAAGTTGAATCTCAATTTAAAATCAAACGTAAGGGTCAATCTCCCTCCAAATCTCTTACAACTTCTAGATCTCGTTCACTATATCCAAGTCACAAGTTTGAAGTTGTAGAGCCATTTCTTACATCTCCTGAAACATTACCTCGTAGACCTTCTACAGATCATATTACTGAGTCTGCCAAAGTTCAGTATTTGATTGAGAAGTTAGGACAAATATCTATATCTCTAGATAAGTCTGTTAATCCAGAAATTTCTAAAGAAAGTATTACGTCCAAGTTTCGAGGTACTGGTGTGTTAACCCGATCACAAAGTGAACAACTTTGGATAACTCCTTTCGAGTTTCCTATTTTATCTCATCATAAGAAAGCTACTACATCAACATCTAAATCAGTTATCAATGAGATCACGTCATCTTCATCTCCATTTACTCCCACGTTCTCTTCTAATCAACCCATTTCTGCTCAAACAATTAGTGATGTTGTAAGTAGTACTAGTCTAGTAGTCAATTCTTCACCATCCACATCTGCTTCTGGACCTACCATCTCATCTTCACAATCAACAAGTCAAGCAATGGCCAACTTACCATGGGTCAATCCAGGTGCCATTCAAATGGTAAATTTACATCCTATCCCAGAGCATCCAAAAAAATGGTTACCAAAGTATAATCCTGATGATGGTCTTCCTGCGTAAAAAAATCTAAATAATTTTATGTTAGCCATGAATCTTAACGGCATTGAACATGAAGAGTTTGTAGTTATATTTTTTCCATATACTTTCAGAGGATTTGCAGGATCATGGAAATTTTCCCTCCCTTCAGGTTTTATAGGCAATTGGAATACTTTTCAAGAACTATTTCTTGCTAAAGTTGGTGATGATAGGACAACTGCGTCATTAATCAATGATATTTCTAATTTAAAAGCTAATATAGGTGAAAATCAAAGACTTCAACTCCAGATTTAACAAGTTATTAAATAAAATCCCAGCTACCTCTAAGCCTAGATTGGATGTACAAATAAATGGTACATATCTTCTCTTCCTTCTAATATAGAAATTTTTGTAGATAGAGCTAATAAATTCACTCTTGTAGAAAACATGAAAGAAGTTTTTTCCGTTGAGAGAAGAACTGTTGCTTTAGAAAATAAAACTGAGCTTGAAGATAAAATATCTAAAAGGGTAACATTCAAAGATGGGTCAAAGAAGAAAACTCCTAAAGATCCTTTTGATCTCGAGGGATTGCAAATTTTTTTTTAAACCATGTCTAATGATATGGTTGAAATAAAAAGAAGGTTACTGAGACCTCTACCAGAAAACCCTTTAAATCATTTAGAAAAATTCAATCCTTTGTTTCTCATCCTCCTAGCGTTATTTCTAATGTTGAATCTGACCAAGAAGAAGAAGAAGAAGAAAACACAGCTTCTGCTGATGTATCCCAAGATGAAGAAAATTGTTTAATTACATGGATTATGGGATTTATTTTTACCTTCCTCTGACGAAGAGACAAAAGCCGATGCTATGCATGTTAGCACTAGAAGTAGGAATTCTATAGAATCAACTTAGTCAACTCAAAAACAGAAAATTCCCACTTCTATTGCTAAAGATAAACATTTCAATAAGAAACCTCTAGTAAAACCATCTCATCAGGTTACCATTGATTCCCAGCCAGTCAAATCTACACCCAATCCTCAATCTAAAACTTTGGTAGTATCTGATACTATCGAGTATAATATAATCGAGGTTATGAAGGAGATTAAAGCCAATATTTCTCTTTGTGAAGTTAGAAAATTAAAAAAACAGCAAAAATTTTTATTGAAAGAGTTGAATGCGGTGACAACATCCCCTCTTCCTCCAATTGTTGTTGCTAAAGCTGCTAATGGAATAGGAAAAACTATGATTGACAATTCAAATAAGGTTAATGCTTCAGACTCTATTTTGATTGGTGATAGATCTAATTCTCATACTCCTCCTTTTATTTTAACTTTTGAAATATACAATAGAAATTTTCATAACTATTTGATCGATTCTAGGGCTTCATCCAATATAATTCCATATTCAATTTACAAAAAATTAAATATCGCACCCTAGAATTCATCAGTTATTATAGTTCAATTGGATAGAACAAAAATTAAAGTCTTAGGAGAGATTAACTCAGTAATTATTAGATTTTCATCCAATCCAAAAGTTGCTCAGATTATTGATATATTGATTAAAGACAACCCTGAATTTTACGGTTTAGTTCTTAGCCAAGTTTGGTCTGAAAAATTACACGGATAATTTGCAACAGATTGGTCTCATATGTGGCTCCCATAAAATGGAAAGCCAAACCAAATCAAAGTTGATCGTGAAAAACATATGAAGTACTCAGTTACAGATCTTAGGGAAGGAAATGAGTCCATAGAATTTAACAATAACATTTTGGGCAATTATTCTATAGATTCATTCTTAGGAAATTGTAATGCACAAAGTTCACTTTTTTCAGTCAAATCTGTTAAATCACAAGTTGAAATTTTTTCTCAAAATGATTCCACTAGATGCTTCAATTTCGAAAAGGAAACTATAGTCCAATGTTCGTTTTGGAAACTTTATTTTGATGGATCAAGATCTAATGATGGAGTAGGAGCATGATGTGTACTTATTATCCCAAAAGGCGAGAAAAACATGCTAGCTTGTAGGCTAGAATTTGAATGCACTATCAATATTGTTGAATACGAGGCATTGGTTCAAGGTATCCAAAAAGCAATTAGTCTTGATATACAATATATTAAGGTGTTTGGAGATTTAGAGATTGTGGCAAGACAAGTGCGAAATACCATTCATTTTCTCTCAATTCACTTAAAACATTACCAATATTTGGTTCAGGACATCACATCTCATTTTATTGCATTTAATATCTCTCCTATTCCTAGATCAAAAAATGCCAACGTCGACCTTTTAGCTAATGTTGCCTCCAAGCTTATTCCACTTGAAGATTTTGGTACTGACAGATACTCTATTGAATTAATTTTCCAACCATCTATACCATATAATGTTACTATCTGGCGGATTTTTAATGACGATTGTGATATTTAAGTTTTCTCACTTCTGAGAAAACATATGATGATCAAATTATGGACGAAGATGAACATGATAATCAAATCAAGCAAGAAACTGATAAAAATATTTTGCCAAATTCTGTGGTCAAGTTTGAAGATTTATATAATTTAAAAGATAGATTCAAGAAAGTCAACAATTCTAAACTACAGAGTTCTACTCTAAGGTGTGAATTAGTTAACTTAGGATCTACTGATTTACATCAAGCTATAAATCTAGGGCTTATCCTTTCATTGGAAGAAAGAAATGTGTTCATTTCATTATTGAAAAGATAAAAAGATATTTTTGCATGGGATTACCAAGAGCTTAAAACATATGACCCATCAATCATTCAACATAATATTCCTATGGTACTTGATGTTAAAATTATTCAACAAAATCTCAGGAAAATTCATTCGAACTTGGAAACTAAAATAAAAAAATGAATTAAACAAATTATTGAAAGCCAAGATTTTTTTTCCTGTTAGACATTCAAAATGGGTTTCTAATTTAGTAGTTGTTAGGAAAAATAATGAAGATATTCGAATTTGAATTGATTTCAGGAATTTGAACAAAGCATGTTAAAAGGATAATTTTCCTTTACCATCAATGGAACACAATTTACAATCAGTAGTAGGTTCCGAATTAATGTCTTTTTTAGATGGATTTTTAGGGTACAACCATATTTTGGTTTATCCAGAAGATCGTTTGAAAACAACATTTCGAACCATATGGGGAGCTTATGCATATTAGAAGATGCCCTTTGGACTAAGGAATGCAGGAGCCACATTCTAGAGAGCTATGGATATTGCATTCAAAGGATTGATAAACAAAATAGTGGTAGTATACCTTGATGTTATAACCATATATTCAAAAGATAGAAACAATCACTTGCATGAATTAAAGCAGATCTTTGAAAGATGTAGGAGATTTGGGATCTCTCTTAATCCAAAGAAGTCAATTTTTTCTTTAACGAAGGTAAACTTCTAGGTTTTATTGTCTCAAAGAATGGAATTTGTATTGATCTAGACAAGATTAAAACAATTTCAGAAATTCGACTACCGCATAATAATAAATCAATGCAATCATTTTTAGGTCAGACAAATTTTGTCAAACGATTCATTCCAAAATTTTCAGAAATAGTTATTCCATTACAAAAAATGATAAAAAAGGATACATTGTTTAAATGGGGATAAGAAGAAAAGGAAGCCTTTAAAATCATCAAACAAGCCATCGTCGATGCTCCTTCTCTTTCAACTCCTAATTTTCCAATGATTTCATTTTATATACATTTGCCTCAGAACTATCATATGCAACAGTCTTAACTCAACCAGATGATAACAAACTTGAAACCCCAATTGATTTTTTCAGTTCTAATTTTCAAGGAGCTGAATTGAATTATTCAGGAGAAGAAAAATGAGAATTTGTAGTTTATAAAGTGGGAAAATATTTCTGACCATTTCTTTTGAAAACTCATGTCAAGGAAATTGTTCCTTTCTCATCAGTCAAGCAAATATTGATACAAAAGGAACTAGGAGAAAAAAAGGGCCAATTGCGTAACAATGATGCAAGAATACGATTTAGAGATAAAACCCACTAAAATTGTAAGAGGTCAAGTTTTTAGTAGATTGATTACAGGGATGAATGATACATCACCAGATAAGGTAACAGCTAGTATTGAACATTTTACAGAGGTTCTCAATGTTAACCCTCAATATCGATATGTTGATTTAATATTTTATTTAAAGAATGGTGATGCTTCGCAAAATTTGGATTTTAAAAGAAAACAAGCATTAAGATTGAAAACTAATCAGTATCAAATGGTAAATGATGTGCTATTCAGAAAAAATTATGACTCTGTCTTACTCATATGCTTAGAGAAAACTGAAATGCTTAATGTGCTCCAAGAACTTCATGATGGACCAACAGGTGGACACTTTGGTGGAGACACCACAACACATAAAATTTTACATGCAAAATATTATTGCACAAGATTATTCAAATATGAACACAGTTATGTCAAAAATTGTAATATTTTTCAAACCGCAGCAAGAAGACAAAGAAAATCTTAAATGCCACTTCAACCAGTCAAAATGGAACAACCTTTTGAATAGTGGGGACTTGAGATAATAGGTGAGATCATTCCTCATTCTTCTAAAGATCACAAATATATATTGACTGCTACAGATGATTTTACGAAGTGGGTAGAAGCAAGACCTCTCAAAAAAACCAATTCAAAAAACATTATTGAGTTTATTGATCAATTTATCATTACAAGGTTTGGTGTTCCTAATGCTTTGGTATTGGACAATGCTTCTTATTTTTCAGGTAATGCCATGACTGAATTTTTTTTGAAAAGATATTTTAAATTAAAATATTATGAAAATTATTATCCTCAAGGAAATGGTCTAGAAGAATCAACAAAAAAAAACCTCATAAGGATAATTAAGCGAAATATTTATCAAAACGAGAAAAACGGGCATAAATCCTTAACCTTTTCATTATGGGCAGATAGGATAGCTAGAAAAGCTTCAATATCTCCTTTTCGATTGGTATATGGCAAAAAGGCAATTTTACCTTTGAATATAGCTATCCCATCAACAACCCTATTTCAATTCATTAATGAACAACCTTTCTCTTCATTACAATTAAGAATGTCTGGAATAATTAAAATGGAAGAAGAAAGAGAGAAAGCAAAAATGGTACACAGTCATCATCAACAATTGATCAAAAATTCATTTGATTCAAATACAGTCAAAACTAAACAATTTGAGATTGGAGATTTGGTATTGAAATGGGATAAAGTGGATGAAGACAAAGGAAAACATACAAAATTTCAAAAACTCTGGCTTGGCCCTTTTCAAATAATTGAAAAAATAGGTCGATCAACTTTTATGTTCCAAGATTTATAAGGAAAGAAGGAAACTAACTCTTCCTGTTAATGGACCTGTCCTTAAAAAATATTTTTCTTAAAAGAACAGTTGATCTTTTGTACAAATATTTAGATAGATTTATTTTAAAATAAACCAAGTTATTGCAATATTATGCAAAAGGTGAAACACTTTGTTATTTTTCTTGAACATGGAAGTATTAATCCTGAGAGATATAAAATAAAGGAAACAAATCATAATCTCTATTTCTTTGGAAAATTTTGATTTAAATAAACAATTATAAAGAAGAATACTTCTAACTGATGTGATTTGAAAAATTATTTTGACATGAATCATGTTCGAAAAGTTACTTTTACAAAGCAGTAAATTTTGGTGAAGTATTAACATCTTTTATTCAAATGGTCATCCAAAAGCTCATAAAGAGAAAAATGAAAACCTCCCCATTCATTTATATATTATATTTATCTTTCAAAGTGTAGTTAAAAAATATAAAAGCTTTAAAGTTGAGAGATCTCATCACGAGTTGACTCATCATGTTCATAGGTAACTAATAAACTTGACATTATCAATTGGCTACCAAACCAAGATAATGGCTTATGGCATAAAAAACATTGAGACAAGGGATCTCAACATGAGTTAGCTTGTTCAAATTTATTATAACTAGTGAATGATATTATCACTTCTAGCCTCGAAACCAGGATAATGATTTTAAAGTGGCAGAAGAAAAATTTACAAATGAGATGAGTAATTATATTACCTTTGAAGATATTTATTATATTATGAATGGGATAATGGTTCATTTTTGGGTAAATAGTAACCCCGTTGAGGCTATGAACGCCTACTAGCAGCAATGGCTCTACTAGTGACTAATAATTTTATCAAATAAGCTAAGCTTTGATGAAATTCCTACTTATCTTTTCAACTTATTAAGATTTGATTCATTTAAAGAGAAATTTCATTCACAAAAGAAAGAGAATTTTTTTTCAAGTAAAATCAGTGTATTTAGATTTGAATTTACCTATATAAAATTCAGATTTCAATTATTTATTCAATTTCCTAGAATATTGTCTTTAAGTATTAATATTTATCAGAGATTCTTGATTCATCCAGTGTGTCAAATTGTTGTAGTGTTACAACAACTTCCCATTATCTAAGTAAAATAGATTAGAAAGGATAATGGGGGCCCTTTAAAAAAAATTAGGTTAATATTTGTTTTAGAAATAAAACTTAATGTTAGCTTTTCTATTATATTAAGCTTTATAAAATAAAGAAAACACCTAAAAAAGAACCCTCAAACCGAAAAGGCACATAAGCGGTGGAAAACATCAGCGAAATCGCGAATAGAAAATCTCTGAAATAGCGTATTGTCGAAATCTAAGTAGCAAGTGTACAATTACGAAACACTGAAATGTGAAATAGCGAAGCCGTCACTTGAAAGATGTCAACATCACAAACCGTCACTTGACAGATGTCGATATCACATCACGTCTTAAAAATCGCAATGTCGCACTTCACGTTTTGGAGATTTCTTTGAGCGCCATAAGTCACCAACGATCAAAATCGTCGATCAATCAATCTCGATATAATGACATCTGTCAAAATCACATGAACCTATGCTTCTCAATTTAATGTCAATTTAGGTGTTTTATGATCTCGAGGTGTGTAATTGATTTGTAATTATTTCAAATATTAATACCATAAATCTCCCATTATGCATGAGTTAAGTTGACAGGATAGTTAATATTGTTCGAAGTGATTTCAGGTTATCCTATTTGGTTTTATTTTCAACAGGGTAAATCCAAACACTTAGGCATAAAAGGATGTCAAGGTTGATTAAAGTGCGAAGGAAATCTTCCACCCCATCACTCTCAGTCATACAGCAAGAGGAAAACAAAGAAATGGCTTCCCTAATCTTGGATACTACATGCAACCCAGAAATCGATTCTTTAAGCTGGGAAGGGATCTATTAGCTATTTGAGAACGAAAAGCCACAATTAATTCTTGACAGAAAAGTTGTGTCCAACGATACGATGTTCAATGAATCAGAATCATGGACATACACAACTAATTCTTTTCTCCACAGAATTGTTGCTCGTCCTAAAATGTTGCCATACATTGACTTAGTGAAATGGGTTTTTGGACAATGAAGATATCAAAGATAGACAATTTGTTACTCGAAGCAGAACTATCATTGGTTCTCTCAGGCCGTCATATTTGAAGAAAATGTATAAACTACCAGAACCCCAGAAGAGATATGACACCTAGTTTGTCTGAGAGTTCATGTATGAGAATGACCATCCTACGACTGTGATTAAAGAATGGATAAATGATCCTAACCGGCATAAGCACGAAGTTAAGGGTATGTATTCAATTATCTCTCTCAAAAGCCTATTCTCTCAAATAGCTGCAATGATGTGTTGTCTCTTTGGATTTGTAAATACAACCAAATTTAAAGAAAATTGGACACCCTTATAGAAGCAGCCTTTGATGGCTACATTCTAGATTGGGCCACCATTGTTTCTGATAATTTTATTAGATTTATTATGGCCTATAGAGAAAATAGAAATTCCCCACCCCATGCAGTCTCTTATTTTTATATGAGCTCCTATATCTTAGACGCAGTCTGTTTTTCCTTTGAATTTTCATCATTAGGATGGAAATGGACTAGAGAAGTCAAAACCCCTATTTTGTACAGTTAGATTTCTTATGGGAGTCAAAATACCATTCTCACATGTTTAAAATATGCAAGGATATAATGCTCTCGGTCTTCCAAGTCATTTTCGAAAGAAAAATCACTAGAGTCACTCCCGCAGCCAATAAGAGTCTCAATTATGTAGGTAGGTGGTTTGGTGAAGAGAATTTTACATACATATGTATTTTTGGAAGTTATGCCAATCCTCATGTCCTACACTTGTATATACCAGATAAATTTTTAGCCAAAGAAATTTCTCATCAAACCGTTGGTCATGGTTTGACTAAAATCCTAAAAGATGCCAAAAATGCCATTTGGCAAACTTTTCCTTTTTTCCTGTGGTTCATATGCCCTAGAAAATTTCAAGCATGCATGTCTTGAAATTGGTAGATTAAAACCTTTTAACTTTCCAGTGTTTCCTAATAGAAGTGATCATCCCTATGGTATTGCTAGAGAGATAATGAATTCAGTCACGCTGAGAGCATTTTCAAGCGAGCCTAACAGATTTGATGATATGTTTGAATCAATTCACGAATTTTCAACAGTTCAACATAAAGAAAATGAAATTCTCTGTCTAGAAGATTCAAAAATATTCAAATTATATCAGGAACAGAGAAATGCTCATTTACCATATTATTTGTTTCACAAACTAGAGCCGAAGATAGAACAAGTTATAGTTGTTATAACTACTCAAGTACCAGTACCAGTTCAAGAAGAAGAAATGGTTAATGTTCAACAGGATGATAGATTCATCCAAAATTGGGAATAATTTGAGAAAGCACTGTGAGAAACTGATACCCCTGCCATTAAAAATTCCATTCAGTAAGAAACCATGCCTATGGTAGGTGCTACAAGTTCCATGAATCACATAGGAGAATCAAGTATGTAGAATGTTTCTACTAATATAAATAACTCCAAGAATCAAGAAGAAACTAGAGAAACCTCATTCACTATAGAGGTTTCCAAAATTATTCTTGAGCAAAGCCAGATTCAAGGAAGAAATGATGCAGGGGAAAAACCAGAGGAAACACCAGCCTAAGACATGGAAATCATTCCAGGATTTCGACTACTTAAATAGTCCTGAAAGTTGAAGAGATACCTCCAATGGATGTGTTTTATAGCTCGAAGCACAAAGCTATCATGACCATGTCAAAGAAGAAGCAAAAGATAGAAGAATCTCCTGAACTGCGTATAGATTCAATGTTAATGTGAGTCCATTGGAAAGGAACTCAATCATCTCTAGGGAAAGAGCTTAATAGATTATCTCAATTTGCAGGTGCTTATGCAAATGCAACAATTGACAAGGAATCCGAGGTTGAATCATTTATTTTAGAAAAGGACTGGAAATTTCTCGACTGGAGAATTTTTTCTTTGATGAAAAGAAAAGAATTGAGTAGGAGATTCAGACAATAATTAATGATCTGCAACAACAATTTGAAGGTCTCAAACTCAAATTGGAAAACGATATTAAAGAAAAGGATCAATTAATTCATCAAATGGAGCAAAAGATTGAAAATCTCCAAGATAAGCCCGAAATCAATGAAGTAAAGAAAGAAGCAACAAAGTTGGAAGCATTACTAGCAACAAAGCAAACAATTTTTTATCAGAAGTACAATCAGATTCAAGAGAAAGTCAAGACCAGTGATAAGTTAGTTACTCATATTTCCAATCTGAGAACTTATTATGAAGAAATTGATGACAAAGTGTCAAAATATATTGATTGGCAAGGTACCACACAGGGTAGAGCGGACGATCTCCCCCGCCTTGAAGAATCAATCAAAGTTATAATGTTTGGAGATTGGGATATTAAAACGAAGAGTGTTGAATTAGCTATTATAAGAGCTAAGAATTTATCTTCCAACATCTTTGAATATATAAAATATTCTCTTCTACAAGCCAATTTGATTCATGAAGCATCAAAAGAAACTTTGCCAGAAATCAATTTCCTAAAAAAATCCTGGCAAGAGACATCAAATAGAAAAGATCTTGACATAGAAAATCTGACAAGGTTAAATATGGAGATTTACTGGTACTTGTTGATAAAGCCTCATAACCAATTGATAATATTGAGGTGCCTCTCCAATGCAGGATCTCAGCTTCTTCTGACACTCAACGATGCAATATTCACGGGCCAGATGAGAATGTGGCCAGTTCATCCCCCCTAGCTTGAACACATGATCAAAGCAGGCCAACTCAAAGACCAGCTAGACAATGAATCCAAGAAACAGTCATAGACTGTTATAACTTATGTATTTTATTTTCCTAGTTTATAGTTTTATAGTTTAGAGTAATATTAGAAGACTTCTTTTACAAGTCTTCTATTTTTGTAATATTAATTAGTATTTAAACCCCTTTCATGCATTTATAAAGGGGTCCAGAATTTTGAGAGGATTGCTTTTGGAACTCACACTATTGTTTGAACAAAAGTTATCTACTTGAAAATCTGAACCTTGAAGTTATCTTTTCAAATATTTTACGTTTCTGAGATTGTAGCAAACTTATTCTTTTATTAGTTTCATTCTGATAAAGCATTGAAGTGATATATGTTCTTATTACTATTGATATAATTTATTTAACTATATGATGTTAGATGTGAGACTTAGAGATATTTTATCTGATTAATTTTCTTCATCAACTAAATCAATTAAAATGATTTAGTTTCTAAAATGTGCTTATATTCATTACGTATGCAATGATATATATTATTTCATACTTTTTAAATATTATGCCTTAATCATATATCTGAATCCAATCCCAGGAAATAGTTAGATTAGTTTTAATTTATGTTATCATTAGAATAAATCACCCCATTAGTGTTGATTTAATTTCTCTTGTTATATAAACTCTTTTTATATGGGAAAATGGTCCCTTTATCCCCAGTCAGACCCACCATTTTCAATGGAAAAGGAGTTTCTTTAAGCTCCCGACCGGGTGGAATCCCTAATGTTCAGGAAGTCACTTTCCATCCTTCAACATGATGAAATACTTCTTTTCTGTCATAAAGATAAGGACTTCCCAAAACAATACCTAAAATCTCAAGCAGAACTACATCAAGTTCAACTTCGTCAGGAAAGTTTGAATTGATTGCAAACCTTAGGATACACTTGTGTAATAGTTTCAAGATTTAACTTCTCAACTAAGTCTTCAGAAATCAAATTATCTTGAGAACCACTATCAAATAGTGTGTCTATTTTGGCATGCTTTGAAACAACTCTAATATTAAAGAGTTCAATTCTTGTATCTTCTTCTTGAGTTACATTAGAACAACTCTAAGAACTAGTTCTTTCTATGTTCTTACCTTTCAAACCCATTATTGTAATCTTGGTTTCATCTCTTGAATCTGAACCTAAGTCATGTTCAATGATTGCAACTATTTTCTCCTTCTCTTTTGCTTTAAGTTTGTTTGGATTCAACTCTGGATGGAGTTGCCAACAATGGTATTCATCATGGAAATTCTTTGAACAATGTTTACATATGAGTTTCTCTTTCTCTATTTTAATAGAACCATTTTTATTTCCTCTTCGATTAAACTTACCCTTTCCTTTACTCTCATACTCAAGGAAACTATCACTTTTCTCGTTTGCACTCTGTTTCCCTCTTGCTTCTGGATGCATGGCTTGAACACAAACCTCATCTAAGTTTGTGGGATTGAACACAAGAATAGTATGTCTAAGATAACTGTGCAAACCCCCAATATACTTTAACAAAGTTTCTTGAGAATAAAAATTGACACCCAAAATAAGAGCTCTTCTCCTAAATTCATGAGTGTAATCTTGCACACTTTTCCCTTTTAATTGTCTTCTTCCAGTCCATAATGGATTTTTGCATGTAAGATAGAGGGTAAAAATGCATTTTAATGATAACAATAAAATTTTACCAAGACATTGAGATCTTATCATGGTTTTTAATCTCACCTTGTGTCCTTTCTTCCCACCGTACAAGTGTTGCACCCCCCATTCTCAAAGAAGCCAATTGAATCTTTATTTCATCCTCTTAAAGGTTCTAAATTCTGCAATAAAGCTCCAAATTAAAAATCTAATTATCCAACCTCTCTGCTTTCACTTCTCCATTATACATTGGTATCTCAAATTTGACATCAAGATTAAGTAAGGGTAATTTTCTAGCTCTTTTTGAAGTATGTATATGAATAGATTTTAGGGTTGTGGTAGTGGAAGATGATGAAGAGGTAGGTGAAGATGGTGGTGAGGATGATGGTGGTTTCTTACCATCTCCATGGAATCATCCTCCTGGAGAACCCTCTCCTCTTGAAGGCCTTGAAATTTCTCCTTGCATCCTTAAATTCCTTTCCTCATAGAGGACTTTAACCATCTCATTCATATCAAAGAATGACTTCTTGAATGCTCTCTCATATTCTGTCATGGTAGGTTCTCCTTCATGAGACATGATGACTGAAGACTCAAATTCAACTTGAGGATGTGCTAGTGTTTAAGGCTTTGGCAACCTTGCCCTTCATCCTCTTGAACCAACTGCAGGGCTCTCAACTAGCTTCCTTTCTCTTTTGAGTTTTAATCTTGTAAGAATGACATAAACTTTCAAACAATTAGATCCATTGTTGCACAACAAAACCTAAATACCAAGAGCTCTGATACCAAAACTGATCTGAATGGAGTATGTTAGTGTTGTTGTACTAATTACTCTTTCATACTTTGAATACAATGTTTTATGTGTGCTTAAGGATTCAAATTCTCTTGCAAATTATCAAGTCTCATGAGTGTCTTTAATGTCAATTTAATGAGCAATTTTATATTAAAAAAAGGCTAAAAAACATAAAATAAAGTATAGTACATCATCATACAACATATCAACACAAAGTATTTGATGAAGGATTTCACCCCTCCTGGACTACATCTCCTTGGTCCAGCTTCCATTGCTTGGGCCTCTATATTATCGTAAAATTAACAAATTCACCTATTTAAAATGCTCTTTTTCTCCTGAAACCTACACCAATGAGTCCAAAATTCCCCAAAATGGTCATCTAGCTTCTTTCTACACCTAAATTGGTTGAAAGCTCCAAAATTTATGACCATTTACATTTTCTCCACTATTTCAAGCCCTAATTTAGCTAACTAAAGATAAAATGGTAGTTTCTGCAGAAATTTGGGGGTCCCCCAACTTAATCATCATTAAATTAAGTGAGTGTGGTTAGCAATAATTAAGCACTGCTTAGTGCTAAATCCACACTTACCTTAATCCTGAATTAATTGTGGATTAGGTGCTTAACTAAACATGTTTATGGTAATTAAACATGGTTTAAGATTTAAACTCCGTGCTTATCCGTTAACTCCCACTGGTGGTTTTCACGCTAAGTCATATGGATCGGGGGTTGGCCCCACAGGTCTAGCCCCCACTTTCCCCGTCATCCAACACGAAAAAAATTAAATAGTTATGGCTCCCCTTACAGTTAAGAACTAACCATGTGGTGTATTCGTAACCCGTGGTGTTGGCTTGTGGGAGGTCATGAGGTCAAACCCTAGCACCTCCACTCGAAATTTGAACATAAAATTTTGATCCACCATGCAACCATTGGGGGGGGGGGGGGGGGCACGTGGCGGCCCCAGGCTACACCATGTGTCCTCACCCTATTGGACCAAATTTGAACCAAACAAAAATTACCACGTAACCCGAATTTCTCATCCAATACCATGCTACCACTTGGCAATTCATCACTTGCTGGAGGAAAATGCCAAAATCGACCTTTCCCAATGAGCATGCCACATCAGGAGTATGGACTGCTGACTCTGCACCTGCCTGTCCTTTTTTTTTAATTACCTATTTAGAAAAGTGAAAAAAACTCATTTTTGGGAGCATACAGAGTCCATTTTTCACAAAATGAAGTGAGCCATATTTAGAATGACGAGCAATACACGGTCGTTTAGGTTTCAATCCATTCTGAGAAATTTTATTTTTTAGCATAAAAATGAGCCGCTGATCATCTATAAGATCAACTATCCTAGAAAATACCAACAACATCTCATTCAATGTATTTCCTATTACTTTCTTGTAATCGATGAAAATGCAAGAAATATTATATCTTTGTTTTCCATGTTCCGTGTTGTTTACAACTTGGCTCAACCATGCTTTCATTTTCTACAACAAACCTGTTTTTTTCTTAGGCCCATTCATCACATATGGAGATGGGTTTCTCCTTGGTTTTTTCTTCTTGGTAGATGTTGCAAACTGCTTGGGAAATATTGGATTGATTTCAATGCCAACATTGTCCACTGATACAAGATGGATTACTTCAGATCCAAAATGCTTGACATCAAGAAATTTTCCTATTTTCTCCTCAAATTTTTGAGGAATATGGGACGTCAGGAAACCCTTTGAGAATTATTCCACTGCCAACATTTGATAGGTAAATTACCTGAAGTCATCTATCGAAGCTATTGGATTTTGTATTGGATTTATTTTTTCTTTGGGTTTAATTTTTAGATTTAGATTTGGATTCATTCCAACTGGTAAAGACATGAGGTCCTTCTTTTTAATTAATTTAAGTGTGAAAGTGAGATGGAATACTGAATTGAATTCCTTGAGCATTTCAATATCCTTGCATTCCTCAATGAGATCAATTATCCTTGAAAATACTAGTGGCGTCTCAATTAGATTATTTCTTGTTCCTTGAAGTCCATGCGAATGCATGAAGTATAATATCCATTTTCTACATATTCCTTGTTTCTTACTACTCCACCCAACTATGCCTTGAATCTCTCCAAAAAACATGATTTTTTCTTGGGAGTAGTTGTCACGTATGGATATGGGATTATATTTGGGGTTTTCCTCTCTGTATATGATGTAATATGGAGTTGATTTTAGTACCAGCTTTGTTCATTGACACATAATTGTATGAGGCAACATGTTTAGACAACTTGTTGTATCTATGATGAGGGTAGATGAAACAATGCAACATCTAGTGAAGATAAACATCATGCCTTGAGTAAAGGTCTATATGATCACTTTTATGGTTGTGATATGTTATTTAAATGTAAAGGGTTTTTCTCAACTACAATATAGAGCATTACACTTGAAAATAAGTTTTAAACATATTTCTCATAAGTTTAAATGATCTTACAAAGATACCTTTTTTTGTTTTTTTAAACAATAAAAACATAGAAAATAAAAAATAATATTTATATATTCACATATAGAGGTGAAATATACTGCAATACAAGGGATTTACATATTATTCATTATTACCATCATAGATATGGGTCCTAGAAATAGACATAACATATACGAGTATAGGAAACATATATGAGTCTAATAAGCCTCAATTGATTTTCCATTTAACAAAACTAGCCAAAGATAACATGGAGGCCCACTGTTAGCATAAACCAAAAAAATCTTTAATGTTTTTTAATATCAATCTTGCTAGTTGAAAAAGACACAAAAAATATTGACCTTTAGGACAGATATTAACAGAGAGAAGAGATACATCAATAACTGACTGAAGTGTAAACTTTTATGGAAGTGGATGGAATAGGCAATCGAAAATTGAGGATCAACTTTTCTTTTCAAATTTTTCTCCATTCGAATAGCAGATAAGTGTTGTCAAAGATAGTATCCATTGGTAGTTCCACCATCATTTTCAAAAGTCCTTTCAAGTCTGTTGTTGATGAGAATGCTAATTTTCAATTTTATGAGATTCACTTGTTCATATTTTTAGAATTCTTTGTTTCGGGGAAAATCACCCTAGAGGTTTGTTGGGTTAAAACCTCCACAGATCAGGGCATGCTATTTAGAAGGACTCACACACAACCACACTTGAATGCTAAAAACTAGATAACAACGATAGTAGAACTCACCCGTAGTCCTACGTTCGATGTAGATTCCGCGGGGTCTAAACCCCCAACAACCCTTCTTCCTCCTTCAACCTGGAAAACAAGAAAGAATGTGCACGGAAACCTAGTTGTACATCATATGCTTCTCCTAAACGTTAGTGAAATCCATGTGAAACATTATATAAACCATAATAAATGCTTAGTAATCAATCTTTTCACATATGCAAATAGATATTAACACGTAAGTTCAGGAACAAGATGGTTCTTCATTATTACGAACAACATGTACATAAATAAAGAGTGGAGAGATCACCTGAATCCTTCCACGATCTTCGAGCAGACCGTTGTCCGGATTCGTCCCGCCCTTGCCTCACTAAGATCCTTTCAAGACTTGTGCACTCGAGATGGCATATAAATGGATGAACATCTCCAGGAAACAAGGGTTTCCTGTTATAAATCTGGGAAAGTGCAGGAGGCACGGGGATTCAGACTTGAATTGGGATTCCAACAGAGTATAATGTCTATAAAATTTCTCTCTCCCTTAGGCCATGCACATGAGGGGCATTTATACTCCCTCAAAGTAGTTTCAATCAGTTGGAAACAGTTGGCCACGTGCTGGGGTGGTTGAACTACTAGAGTAACCATCAACCCAACTCGAAAAAAGGGATTTTTTTATATATTTTTTAATGATTTTAATGGCATACGTGGGAAAGTACATGTGGACTCGCGTATACACGTGGAAAAGTCTGGGCATACCCGCGTATGGGAATTTTAACACTGTTTTTTAATGAAATTTGTTCAAGTCTGTAGGAATGGGTGCCCAAAGCCATAAAGACAATCATGAATCACCTGAGGGTGAAAAATGATGCTATAACATTCTTCTTGAAAAATTGTTAAATATTGTTTCATTTAAGATCCAAGTTTTGTAGGACTAAAATCTCCTTTCCAAGTCATCTTCTATTGTGTCCTTGTTTTTTCTTGATAGGAATTTAATAGCTTCCTAAGATAAACTTCTCCCAACACTACTATTTTTGTGTCCTACTAGTTGAGGTTGGTAGATTTAAGGTTTATGTGGTGTGTTTTTGCAGGTAAAGAGTTTAGATTTTCCACAAAGTTGTTTGAAAGTTGTCAAAATTTCAAATCCAAAAGAGTATCCATCTTCGGGACAATGATCTAGAGAAAAAAGGACGCAAGGATAATATATAAGTAAAGAGAGTCTCAAAGAAGAGTAAATGATCAGTTGAAATGATAAAAACAATATCAAATTATTAAAATCTAAAGATAATATATAATTATGTATAGTGTAAGTAATAGTATATGTTAGAATAATAATAGCAATATTATTAATATTTGTTACTATAAAATTCCATATAATATTATAAATAATTTAAATGTGATATAATCCAAATATAATCAATAAAATCATCTAAAAATATAAAATCTAAAATCCAATATAGGGTTATTGCTAATGGGTTGTCTTATTTTCAATTTCATTCAATATAGGTAGAAAATACAATTTTAGTTAGGTTTATAATCCTGGTTATATTGGATTGTTTTGTTATGCATCTCCCTGTATGCATGTACCCTCATTTTCAAAATTAGTGTCCCTGCCTCTATACACATTCCTGCACTTTTCATTGCAAAAATGTGCCTTGATTACCTAGCTCTTACAAATTAGTTTAACTTTATCAAATGTTTGATGAAAGCATAAGTATGCAATTCATCTATTAAAGGGTTGTTCTCAGCAAGTGCACTATAAAACTCTAACTTTGTTTTGGTTGTGGTTAAGTTGTTAAGTTACCCTGATCCATATTTTATGGCAGTTCATGTAACATCTTGGTATACTCCCCTTGATTTTTGTAATGTAATTTTACTCTAATTATAAATTATTATAAATTTATTTGAATTTCCTAAAGAGTCGGACCACAGATCCATGATCTAAAGGGGAAAAGGAAGAAGAATTTGAGTGATGTTATTTGGCACTACTATGTAATAAAATGTACAGCTAGCATGAAATATCTTACCGAATATTCCATGAGGACCATGAAGAGACACACAAAAAAATCATAAAAAATAATTCAAACAACGAAAAAGGGATCTCTCTCTCTCTGATGAAAGAAATTGGATGAAGGAAAAATATGGATGCTGGGCTAATAATGAAAAAATACTATACTCTTACTGTAGAGCATGGTTTCCAACTAAATTTGAATGAAAAATATCCTTAGATCATGGATCTCGCTTGAGAGTTATTGTTGCAAGAAATGCAGGCTGCAACTAGTCTATGGTTGGGTGAAAATCAATGTCCCACCTTCAATTTTAGCCATTTTTATTTTTCAAAACTACTATTAACTATGAGCCATTACTATGAGGATTATTTATTTATCGAATTTATGTATGGCTCTTTGATAATATTGTATGGTTGTGGTAAAATTTTACATGGAATCAAAAGGAAAAATTATTTGGTTTTTCTATGGTTTGTATTGAAATTCCACCTTGAGGCTACAAGAAAAATATCTTGATTTAATGTGCAAGTTAACATGTTTCATGTGGACATGTAGGGATCTATGATTACAATTGTTATTTTTTCTACTATAATTTTTCCTCTTGGAGGCTCTAGAAGCTAAATAATATGCCATAGTGAGGGGAAATATTGTTGATCCTCTCGTCTAATTTTAAGATCTTGGGTCGAATTTTTTTAGGATATATGATTAGAGGAAGTTGGGCTTCTTAAATACATATTTAAATAGGTCATGTTGGAAAATATGATATAATTTTTCTTTTCTGAGCTTCCAGGAGCTGAAACTTGGTCCATAGTGAGGGGAAGTCCCCCTAATCATCTGGTCCAACTTTTAGACCTTGGATCATGATATTTTAGGTGATATGATTAGAGGAAGTTGAGCTTCCTGAAGGATCCTAAAAGCTTGCATCAAATAGGTCATCTTGGAATTTATACTATAACTTCTCTTCTGGGAGGTTCCAGAAGCTGAGACTTGGCCCATAGTGAGGGGTAATCCCATTGATCATATAGTCCAACTTTCATATCTTGGATTACGATATTTTAGGATATATGATTAGAGTAATTTGAGCTTCCTGAATGCTCCTAAAATCATGCATCAAATAGGTCATGTTGGCATTTCAGCTATAAATTTTCTTCTAGGAGGTTCTAGAAGCTTAAACTTGGACCATAGTGAGGGGAACCCCCCCTAATAATTTGATACAATTTTTGGAAATTGGAATACTATAAGTTAGGAGATATGCCCTAAATAATTTTCTGTAGAAATTATAAAACTTATGTGTTATATATCCAAGATTCTCCTGATCACACACTATTTAACATCATGCACAATACAAAATCTATTCCACCATTGATCATCACATGCGAAAATTAAATCAATTGCAATACACACATGAAACCATAAAAATTCACACACATTAACACAGTTGTTTAACGGGAAAGCCTGAAGCTAAAAACCCCAACTATCTGTATATAATATATGTCATAGAGATCATGTAACAATCCTCATACAAAGATGATCATATCAAGCTCTCAGTACAATACAATCGCTACACACTAATCAAGCCCGATATTGCAAATCCATGCACCAATCTTTGCCACTTGCTAGCCTGCCTCTATTGCGCAATCCCTGCTAAAGAATGGCTCTAAATGAGTTCAAATTACTCCAGCCTTGCTCACGCAATCCTCATTAGCATCTCCACTGAGTTTTGGATGCAATCAATGCATCACTATAGTCACAACTGATAGTCACACTTGCTCTTTCACCTATCTCTCCACTGGTCTCCACTGAAACTGCCATGCACTATAGTTAACTGATGTATTCTTCAGTTGATTAATGAGTTATTATTCAGTGAATTAATTAACTAATTAATTCACACCACTTTCATTAGTGTATCAATCAGTTAGACTAGATACAACTAGCTCAACTAAGTCTAACTGAGTTAAACTGAATACAACTCCACCAACTACTTCTCTAACTCCACCAAACTCTGTCACATGAGTTCTAACTGAAGTCCTCATGCATTAGCTCCAGTAAACCCTCAGGAATAGCATAATTCCTTCTGTCATCTGTTGTGCCACATATGTGCACTTAACTGAAGTGCTCCAAGAGAATAAGATAATGTTTAGAGTCCAAATATTATTAAGAGCTAATAATATTCGACATATCTATTTTTAGACTGGCAATATAAAAATAGATTCCACCCAATATGTCTAAAAATAGAAGTTCATCTATTTTTTCAACTTGACCAACCATCCACAAATAGCATCCTGCAACTCATAGAATATGATCGACATGTCTAAAAATATACTTCGCGCCAAAAATAGCTTGCGAGCCCACTTAGTGAAGGTGAATATTTTCATTAAGCTCATCATCTTGTTGAATCTCAACACTCCCTCTCAACAAAATAGGGATTATCTTCCACCCCGATCTTGTCTCTATGGTATTCGAATTTTCTCCTGGTGAGCGCCTTCGTCAGAATATCAACATCCTGATCCTCCATAGGAATGTAAGATAGTAACATGATCTTCTGCTGCACACAATCTCTGATATGATGATATCGGATGTTAATATGTTTAGTTCTATCATGAAATACTGGATTAACTGAGAGTTTAAGGCAACTCTGATTATCACAATATATCACAGTAGGATCTAAGTGTGAACCGAACAACCCGACCAGGATCTTCCTCATTTATATAGCATCGCATGCAGCCAAACTTGCTGCCATGTACTCGACCTCCGCTGAATTGAGTGCCACGGATCTCTATTTCCTGCTGTACCAAGAAACTGTTGTAGACCTGATACTGAAAATCCCTCCAGATGTGCTCTTTTTGTCCGTTGGGCTCCCTGCCCAATCTGCATCCGTGAAGCCATGCAACATCAACTCATCTGATTGTATGTACCACAATCCATATCCCAATGTGCCCCTGAGATACCTCAGGACATGCTTGCCTACCTTCCAAAAGAGATTGGTAGGCTTAACCATAGCTTGTGAAAGCTGGTTAACAGCATAGCATATGTTCGGTCGTGTATTGACTAGATACATGAGCGAACCAACCAACTGTTGATAAACAGTGGCATCCACTACCTCTGTCGATGTAGCATCCTCTTTCCTCCAACCACCAAGAAGAGGAGTGTCGATAAGCTTGCAGCCTTGCATGTTGAACTTCTCCAGTATCTCCCAGGCATACTTGCCTTGAGACACAAATAATGCACCCTTCCGCTGCCAAATTTCCAATTCCAGGAAATAATGAAGGAGGCCCAAGTCCTTCATCTCAAACTCCTTTACAAGATCTGCCTTGCATGAGTGTATCAATAGTTCATCACCCGTTAGTATCAAATAATCTACATAAAGTACAATTATCCGCAACTTACCCTCCACCATAATCTGGTATAGGTTCGGATCCGCCTCACTCTTGGTGAATCCAAGTCTGGTGAAATAACTATCTATCCGTGTGTACCAAGCACAAGGTGCTTGTTTCAGCCCATATAGCGCTCTTTTGAGCCTGCACACATGCGACTCGCTGCTGAAGATTTCGAATCCTTCAGGCTGCTCTATGTGCACCTCCTCCTCAATGACTCCATTGAGGAACGCAGTCTTCACATCCATCTGATGAATGTGCCAACCCATCTGCGTTGAGAGAGCAAGGATGGTCCGTATGGAAGAATACCTTGCGACAGGTGCAAAGGTTTCTTCATAGTCTATCCCCTCGATCTGTGAGAAGCCCCGGGCAACAAATCTTGCCTTGTACTTCTCGACGCTCCCGTCAGCAACTTGCTTCATTTTGTGGATACATCTCAAACCTACCACTGATTTCCCTTCCAGCCTTGGGAAAATCTCCCATGCACTGTTTCTGACAATCGAATCATACTCTTCCACCATGGCATCTACCCATGCGGGATCCTCCACAGCTTCCTCAAAAGAGGATGGCTCCGTCACGATACACTTTCTCATTAGAGCCACGTATCCAGTAAATAGGTCAGGTGACTGTCTCTGTCTGCACTGTGATGTAGGTGCTCCTACATTCTGCGCTGCATCAAGATTCAGTCGCTCAGCTTCTATAGTGCGCTTTCGCCCTCTAATGTTTGGCGCTGCATGAGTGGTTTATTCCACTCCATGAACCTCCTCTTGTGGCTGATCCACATCCTAAGGCTCATCCTTAGGAACTAGTAGCTCCTCATCTGCATGCAAGTGTAGCTCCCTCTCAAGTGACAACTTCATGGCTTTCTCCTCATGAAATTTGATATCCCGTCGCACAATAGTCTTCCGACTGTCTGGCAAATACACATGATAATTGTGGGGTGTTTCTGTGTACCCCACAAATATCCCAACCTCTGCGGTCAGCTCCAGCTTCTTCCTGGCATCCTTTGTCACATGAATGTAAACAGGTGAGCCAAAAATCTTCAAATGAGAAATACCAGGCTTCTTACCAGAAAACGCCTCTTTGGGTGTAGTCATGCCAAGTACTCTATGAGGAAAACGGTTTTTCACATAAACCGCAGTGTTGCATGCTTCAACCCACAAGTGTATGGGAAGGCCCTGATCATGCAACATCGCCCGTGCAACACCCATGATCGTCTTGTTCTTTATCTCCGTGACCCCATTCTGCTGTGGGTTATGAGGCGCTATGAGTTCTCTTCAAATTCCTTTTGTGCTGCAAAAGTATTTGAATTTTCCAGAGATGAATTCACCACCATTATCGCTCCTTAGAGCTTTCACCTACTTCCCCGACTCTTTCTCAACCAGCGCTTTGAACTCACAGAAATTTGAGTATGTCTCGCTCTTCTTCTGCATGAAGAATATCCAGCACTTACGAGAAAAGTCATCAACAAATATCACATAATACATGTGCTTTGTTGTTGAAGCTACTAAGAAAGGTCCACACACGTCTGTGTGAATTCTCTCAAGGATCGTCGTGGCATGACTATCCTTCTCATGAAAGGTGGTCTTCACAAATTTTCCCATAGTACATCCCTTGCACTGATCTGATTGCGCAAGTGTCCCCTTGGGAAGCCCGGTAGAAATCTGCTGCAAAATTTTCAAAGCGCCATGGTGAAGATGACCCAATGTCTTGGTGCTTCATTATTATGAGCCTTGCAATGCTTAGCTTGATGCCCAAAGTTTTTACAATTGTAACAATGCCCAAGAAAAAATAGTTTGATACCTGTTGTAGTATACATAGCTTGAATCAACATCCTTCCTTGAAGTTGCTCTTTCAAATCTTGGTTTTGAGATGTGAACTTTTTCCTGAGATGATTTTTCTTCTTTTGGATGGCAAGAGAGTACATCAGTATAACTTCTGGCATTATTCTTCGTACTCAATGATTCTCCTTTGAAACCAATTCCAAACTTTTCATGTTGAAGTCTTTGAGTGTTAAGAATGTTGTCAAGAGCTAGAGAGCTTTGCCAGCTCCTTTTGATTTTCTCCAATTCCTTTCTTAGGGACACTATTTTAGCTTCACGTTTTTCACAGATATCATCCTTCTCTTTTAACTTGATGTTCAAGAAGTCTTCCCTTATTTTTGCTTCCTCTCTTTCTATTTTGAGAAAAATTATCTTCTTTTGTAGGTTCTCATTTTCTTCAATGGAACTCATTGGCAAACTATCCATGTTTCTTTCATCTTCTATTTCTGAGTCATCATCATTTGTAAATGCCATGAATAGTGTTTATTTGCTTCCAACATAATTACTTTCCTCATCTGATTCATCATCGCTTTCTTTCTACTGATGCACATTTCTAGTTGATTTCCTCTTTATGACTACGAATTCATCTTCATCAGACTCATATTGTTTAGAGAATAAATTCTTCTTATTAAACCCTTTCTTCTTGTACATCATTCTTTTAGAGTATTTTTCATCATCACTATCATGTTTATGAGGACATTTTGTAGCGTAATGACCTATTCTTCCACAATTGAAACAAATAAGAGGGTACTTACCTTTTAGCTTAGATCCCCTTTTTAGTCTTCGTACAAATTGAGCTAACTCGTTTTCAGTATCTGATTCATCGTTGTTGTAATTCCATCCTTTTCCTTATTTTGTAGATTTTGAGGCTTTGAAAGTTGCTTCTTTGAAATTTGGGATCCCTTTCCTCATCTCATAGGCAATAAGAATTCCATGAAGTTCATCCATCTTGAGAGTATCTAGGTCCTTCATTTCTTCTATGGCACTTACTTTGGAGTCGAATCTGTCAGGAAGTGATCTCAGGATTTTTTGAACTACGGTGCTTTATTCAATATTTTCCCCTAGTCCTATAAGAGAGTTAACCACTTCAACTACTCTGAGGAAGTATGATGCAATATCTTCTTCATCATCCATTTTCAGACTCTCGAATTGTCTTCTATAGGTTTGAAGCTTTTCCTTCTTAACTTTGGAGTCCCCATCATATAGTGAAACCAATTTATCCCATACTTCTTTGGCTGAGTCACAGTTCATGACTTTCATAAATTCAGAATCGATGATTCCACTAGTGATGGAATTTAAAGCTTTGGCATTAGCAATGTAGGCTTTTCTTTCATCAAGATCAGTTGGAAGACCGGTGAGAGCTTTGTATCCATCCAAACCATACTTCCAGGCCAAGAGACATTAGATAGTAGGACATCCTCTTTTTCCATAAACTAAAATTTGTTCCATCAAAGATAGGGAGTTTCCCTGTTGCTTCCATGTTCTTCAATGTGCCTAAGAATCCTTCTTCCAGCTGTTAGGCTGATAATGAAGAAGCTGGCTCTGATACCAATTGTTGGAAATACTGAGAGGGGGGTGAATCAATATTTCTTTTAAATTGTTAATTATTGCCAGTTAGATTCTTCACAATTAAAGACAGAGAGATATATATAATAATGATATTAAGAATTAAAGAGAACTTCAATCCCTTTTTAATAATAGTATACAATAGATGAGAGAAGGGCACCAACCCTTTTAATGAAACAGGCACCAACCTGTTTTCCAAGCACCAACTTGGACTTTGATGAGGCTCCTACCTCTAGGGCTTCGACCCTATCTTCTCAAGGCACCAACCTTCTGTTTAGGGGCACCTACCCCAAAGACACCAATCCCTCAGTCTTATTTTTAATAGAAAATGTGTGATTTGCTTACTTGACTGTCATTAAGAAGATTCTTCACTTTTATTTCTTCACTATTCTCCACAGGTCTAGTATTCCACAGTTTTGAGGCTAGTGATTCCAAGTTTCAGATCTCCACAAATATGTCCTCCATAGGTGGGTGCACTAGATTCGAACTTGAATCTTTCCAAATTGCTGTAGTTCCAAGCTTGAAAGAGATTTTTGAAAGTCTATCCAAGCCAATTCAGGTGACTGTCCAGCCTCCCACATATTTACAACAGATCTGACCTGCCACAGAGATTATCACAGGTCTGAATATTTTGAGCACAAGACTGAGGTACTGTAGTGTGGTCTAAGCTCTACAAACACAGATATGAGCTCCACAAACACAGGTATAAGTGTCCAATAAGTGATTGTTTAATACACCAAGCCTAGACACTTTTTTGCAGGTCTTTTCCATTATTTCGAAGTTTTATATTTCTACAGGGAGCTGTCTGAGATCCGCACTTCAAGACTATTCTCCAATAGTCCGAGATCAGAATTCCTTCCACAGGTGGCAGTCCAAAGTCTGTTTTCCGAGCTTGAGAAGGATAGCCCAATCAATAAAATATTCCTCGGCCTCCTTGGTTCACGAGATGTGAACACCTTTCTGTCTTCTTGTGATGATATTTGCTGAATTTCTGACTCTAAAATGGATGAACACAGATTTATATATATAGTAGTTTGTCCCTATGAAGAGACACATCCATTAGAAGAAGGGCCAATATTATATGACTGCATAGGTCGGCTTGACTGTAAATATATATTTTTTTATCTTAAAAATTCAGTTTCTCACAAACTAATGGGAGTTTCTAGGCAAGTAAGAGCTTGTTGGAAAGAGGGAAAAATCCTCTTTAATATGGTCTAGGATTCATTGTGAAAGGATGCCTCCAAGGTGTCTAAATTTATTTTTCTTTGTGACTGTTCATAAAATTTTAGTGCAGAAGGTGATTGGGATAGTAAGAGATCATTAGAGCTTCTTCATCATGGTGTGTCTTCCATGTCATCATATGGCATAGTGCATCATCTATCAATCTTCCATTAAGAGAGTTCATCAATAGAGCTTATATTCCATCAATGACAATTATTGACCAACATTCCCAACATGAAATTCCTAAAGAATATGTTGTCTTGAAGCCTAGCATGCACCATATCATAGTTAAAATCTAAAGTCTTTGGCACCCTTAAACCTGACACTAGTCTGAGAATCCAATACCATACTAAGAGCATATTTATGCTAAGAGAGTTTACCATGCATTTACAACCACATTTTTTCTTAAGGGTGAAAGTGGTTCTATGTCTCATAACTCTGTCTGAAGGACAAATGTCCATATCATACAACATAGGCAAGCTTAAAATGCTAGTTCTATAGCTGGAAGTATTGTTATGACATTGTTCCCAACTTTAAGCCCTTTGTTGAAGGACTTCAAAAGGATGTAAAAGTGATTTAGTAGGTCAGAATGTTGAATGCTAGGTATTCTTGTGAGATTATTTTCCCAGCATGCTCCTACTAAATTGAAAATGGTTTTTTCTATTTATTGTTTAGGCCAAATATTGTAATAGCAGCACTAGTGTAATGATGCTAAAATGTCACTTTCTTGTTAATTTGACCATGAATATCTATTTTACAAAGCAATATTTCTTAGCTCTGTTTATGTTAGTGTTTCGCCAAGAAATTTTCTACATTATCTTCTTTAAAGGGTGCTAGCTCAATGGAAGAGCACCTGCTTTACAAGCAGGAGGTTGGTGGTTCGATTCTATCGTGCCCTGATATTCATAGGGAATGGCGGAGATCCGTTTTTGGTGACGAATGTTCTTTTGACCATCACCAATGAGTTTATGGTGACATTTTTCGACCCTCACCAAAATATGAAATGGTGACAGTCAACGAATGCCACCATATATACGCATCAATAGTGATGACCATGAAAGGTCTGTCACCATAAATCTTTGTTGTTGATATGAAATGGTGAGGGTCACTACTTGTCATTATAGTCATTATTCATGATGGACCTTGATGTCACCAATGAGCTTATCATGACAATTTTTTACCCTCACCAAATATGAAATTTTGACGGTCAACGAACGTCGCCATATATATGCACCAATAGTGATGGCCATGAAAGGTCCATCACCTAAAATCGTTGTTGTTCATATGAAATGGTGACGGTAACTATCTGTCATTATAATCAATATTCATGACGGACCTTGAATGTCACCACAACACATACTTTCGGCGACACTGCCTTTGGTGACATTCAGGTTTTTGGTGACGGAGGCTATTGTCTGTCACCTTTGCTCATATGAAATGGTGACGGTCACTATCCGTCATTATAAACCATTATTGGTGACAGACCTTGAATGTCACCACAACACCTTTACTTTCGGTGACGCCACCTTTGGTGACATTCAATTTTTGGTGACGAAGGCTCTTTTGACCCTCACCAGTGGTGACATTTTTCGCCCCTCACCAATGTCTTTTTGTAGTGATGAGATGTGAAATTATTTTTGCTTTGGGAAAAGAATTGTCAATTATTATGCATGCTTATGCTTGACTTGAGAGTTATTTGTTTGAAGAGGCATGTTTTTTCAACTTGTGTTTGATCGATAACTTTTGACACCAATATGTGAGAGTACATGGTGATGTTCACATGATGTGAAATTAGTTGCTTTGAAGAAGCAAGAGGATATGTCGTCAAGTTGTTTCTTGCATGATGTGTGTTTGTGACAAGATATCAAAGAGAAAAAATTTGCAACCATTGTAGACCATGTTATGTGTTGACGCCAAGAAGAGAAGGATATGGTGAATGCATTATTCCAAATGTGGAATTTGGAACCATGGAGGTAAAAGAATGGTCATTTCTTTTCTTATTATTACTGATGGTTGGAATCCATTGTTCTAGTTCACTCATTGTGCAAAGGAGTAACTTGATTCTCAGTGGGAAGGCACCGAGGAATCGATTTGGTACAACAAAAGTGTTATATCAGCAAGCAATCAAACAAGTGTTGGATTGGATCAGCAACAAAAGAAGAACAATGGTTGAAGAGCCGAGCCATTTGCAAAGCAAGGCAAGGCATGTCAGTGACCAAGTGGTTGTCATAGCGATGTTTTCAAGTAGAATCAAGATTATAGAACTTGGAAAATAGAAGAGTATTCAGCGCTTATGAGATAACCATCTTTTGTGGGTCCAAAAGCATGCCAATGGGAAGGTGTGATCGAAATCTGCATCAGGGGCAAAATTTAGCTCAAAAATGAAATTTCTCGGAATTGCACCAAACTAGAATGACGGCGACCGGCCCATCGCAAGGAATCCAACGCAACTCATTTCATCAAAAACCAAATTCGGATGAGGGAGTTATAGTCTGTTGATCGTCGTTTAGAACAAACAAATTTTTAAAAAGTATTGCAGAACAGGTACAACTAATGACATGGCAGTCTAGTCATTATGCAAAGAATCTTCGTCAGTTTTGTCCAATGGGACTGTGACAAGTGGCACAATTGGATTCACCAGTTTAGTTTGTGAAGGTAAAAATTGCCCAATATCCTCCAAAGTTGAATATGGATTTATAAAATTTTACGTGTTAAAAATTATTTTTTAAATATATTAAAGTTGGTTTATATATATATATATATATAATATTAATATTTTATATAATTTTATTTAATCATATATAATTTTATTTTATTATATATATTAATATATATTATTAACTTTAAAACTTTAATTAAACTTTTAAATTCCACATATCAAATTAAACTCTAAAGTTTATTTTATATGGCAAAGTCAAACCTTATGGTTTCGTATTTAACATGTTGGAGCAAGTATTTAAACGGTGGCTTATGTCAAATGTTACGTTGGAGGCATATTAAATATGGCTTATGCCATAGTATTATGGTTATGGAGGCGCATGTTTTTATGGGTTATAAACCATGGTTTTTAAACAACATTCCGTTGGCAACTCATATTACATTACGTTGTAAAATTCAAAGGTTGGAGCGTATTATATGGTGGAGAAATGTGGTTTTAAATGTGGTTAAAAACATTTGAGGGGTGAGGTTGGGGTTCAACCCCTTGACCTCCTCCACATCACTTATCCGCAATGTGTATTCCTTGTTTAGGATGCGAAAAAATTTGTATTTGAAGGGTTATGCGGATTTGAGGGTGGAGGAATATAGCGGGCTAACCCTCCTCCTCATGTTACCCTACTATATACCTCACATCATCGTCCATTTAAGTGTGGATTAGTGCACACTTATCACACTATTAAGTGTAATTAGCACTAATTAATCTTCAGTTAGCAGTTGGTGGAATTTCTGTAGATTCCTCAAATTTAGCGCCACTTCTAGATTTGGTGAAGCTATCTAACAGTTTTCCAAAATTAGAGGCAAAATCTATGAAAAAACTTTAATGAGGCCTGTCTTGAGCAATTTTCGACCAATTCGGGCTCAGGAATAGTCATTCCTAGTAGATTGGCATGTTCTGAATCCATTAGAACAACTTGCATAGGCAATGAAGCAAATCTACATATGTTTTTTGTCACTTGAAGAATTTTGAAGCCTAGGGCCACCAAGAGGGAAGGTCATGCCTAGATCATTTGAAGGCCAAATGGAGTGAATGAATAGTCAATTTTTGATGTATATGATGCACTAAACATAGTGGTACAGTTTATAGAGTCTTTGGAGCACATATGAAGGTACTTTTGTCACTTTGGAGATTAAACAAGCCCATGGCCACCATGTTGGGAGGTCAAGCCTAGAGGAGCTGGTAACCAAATTCAATGGTTGAATAGTCATTTTTGGGGTATTTGAGTGTTCTGAAGCCAATGAAATAGTCAGAAAAACCATTGGATAAATATTGGTTCTTGTAATCATACAATTTACTCTTAATCCTAAGAGGGCCTAGCTAGTTAAAGCAGGTCCATGGAGATGTAGCCTAGGAGGGGTGAACTCTATCATCATCTATTGTGTTATGTGATTGTTGTGAGTTACGTTTTAGCATTTCATTTGTTCTAAATGAGTTTTTAATTGTTAATTAACTCATAATTTGATCTTCAAAGACAAATGAAACTACACACATAAGCCCCTTCACAAATGGTTATCTTGAGTCGATCCTTAAACACCATTTTAATACTAATGAGGGATCTTGCATAGCAATAACAAGTTTTCCCATATTCAGATTGATAAGCCTCTAAATTATACATCAATTAAGGTCCATATAACCTTTTTTAGGCCCATCTACCTTTCTTATGTGCATAAAAAGATATATTAAATCTCTCCTTCTGCACTTAATAATGTTTTCTTATGCTTTAATATGTTCTTAAGAAGTTTTAAAGGTAATTGCATATTTGTGCCTAATATTGGTTATTTTTGTAGAATATTGTGAGAATATTGGGCAGATTATGTAGATTTGGAGAAGGAGATAATTTAGGGACTTACTCCCTGCCACTGGAAGATTAAGATTGGAGAATAAATTAGCACAATATCAGGGAATTATTGAGAAATCTTTGAGAGGTTCAAGGGGTATGTCCACCCTCCTTAACTATCAAAGGCAGCCAAGCAAACAGAAGATGATGTGCACTCAATCAATGTTTTACATGGATTCAAAGTGGACTATATCACTATTTTCTAGGGAGCTATTGGTAGCTGCCATTGAGGATAAATAAAGCTGATCAAGAACTAATTAGGGGGGATTTCAATCGATTTTCCGATCCATTCGATGCTAGTTGATTCCATTTCCATTCCATCCCATGCCATTCTTTTCCATTCTATTAGGCTTTTGCTATTTAAGACCTTCGGGATGTAATAAGACTGTACTTTTGTAATGCAATGAGTAGTCAGATCTTGTTTTACTAATCTAGTTTCAGGGAGCGAGGCTCGTGGGTTAGTTCCCAATCCATGTGCCTTAGCTTCTTTATTGTTATCATTCTTTCCTTTCTATCATTTAGCTAGTTTTGTTTCTGACATTTAACTGGTTTTGCTTCTGCCATTTAGTTAGATCTACTTCTGATAGTTTCATTATTGTTTATTTTTGCTTTCAGTTTGTTGTTGTAGTTCTTCATTTGCTTATGAGAGTAATTGAATAAAGGAAAACTCCAAGAGATGTGGATCGAGCCTCCCCCTCTCATATATTTCAATAGAGTTCGAGTAGGGTTGACCTCCCCACATGCCAAAAATTACTTCTTTCTGTTCACTATTTTCATCACGCATTTTTGTCTATTTTCGTGCATGAATTAGCAGGGTTGATTGCAGGAATAAGTATCAACATCCCTAGAAAATTTCATCAAGTCTTCCCCCTTCATTTTCCAGCTCTCTTTTCATGCCAGAACACTGTTGTTGTGCCTTCTATTCCCTCCTTCTTCTCTCCTTAACAGTTGTTGCACCCTTTTTATTCCCAAAAACCATTAAAATTTTTACGTCCACATTTCTCCTCAAAACTCCCACTTATCGCACTTCACATCTCATAGGATCTCTTCTCCCCTTTCTTTTCCATTCTGCAGCTTTTTTGAAATTTTCCTTTTTACCTTACCTTTTTCGATTATTAACAAAAGCAGTCTTAAATCCTTTAGAAATCAACCTTACCCTTTTCCCTTTAATACTTACCGCAATTCCTTTTCGCAATCTCCACCCGTCTCATTAACACTCACTGCTCCCAACTGCCGATTGCGACACTACTATAGCACTCCGCCATGTCTTCCCTATCACATTTCACATTTTGCAATATCTATCCCATCGCATTTCGCATCCTTTGCCCTCTTTCATTTAATACTTACTGCAATCGCAAAACACATTTTCATGTGGTTCCCGTTAATACTTACCACTCCTGATGCCGATTGCGATATTGTCATCGCACTTTGCCACCGGTCCTACCACTACGTCACCCATCGAATTTTGCATTTCTCAACTTTCAGCCTTATCGAATTTCGCATCACCTTCCCGTATCATATTTCTCATTTCGCATCTGCCTCCCGAACAACACTTTCGTCACTTTGCCCTATTTGCGATATTGTGATTGCGATTTCACATATCACATATCGCATTTTTGTCTGCCAATTATAACTTTGCCATCGCATATTTCAAGCCTCCTACTCCAAAGCATATTTTTGATATCACAAGGTTTAATGAATTCTAAACCCATCTTTCCACCTCCAAGCCTTGTCTCATGTGTTAAGCCTTCCATTAGCATCTTTAGCCCTTTCTTATCCAAGTTGCAAATCAACACTTTTTCAATTAGAATTAAGTCTTGGATAGCTTAGTTGCATGGATAGAAGCATGGTAGATAGAGCATAAGATAAGTAAGGTGTGTTTAGCTAAGTTACGCGTGGTTTAAATTAGTTTCATTTCTGCCATTTCTTTTCAGCAAATTAAATTAGTTTCCTCTCCATCATTTTGTTTATGCAATTTAAATTAGCTTCTTTTCTGCCATTTCTTTTGAGCAAGTTAAAATAGTTTCTTTTCCTGTCATTTCTTTTCAGCAATTCAATTTAGTTTCCTTTCTGTCATTTCCTTTCTGCAATTTATTTTAGTTTCATTGAAGTGTGACAGACTTCATCGATAAACCCTAGAAGTAGCACCCTTTCGTAGAGCGAAAGAGGATGACAGGTGTAGAATGCATCTGCTATGTATATAGCACTGTCACCTCCAAGTTTGTATGAACCTCGGGTTGATAAAGTAAATTAGGGCAGCTCTTTGGAGTTGCAGCACTCTTAGTGCAATACCAGGGCTCACCACATATCACTTAGCTTGTACGAGATCTGCTTATTTCTAGTAATCAACTTGCTATAATTATGCAAGTCTTTTGTTTCAATGTCATAATGATTACAAAACTGGCTCTTTTTAAGCATGCTAACTATTACTGATTTTGTGATGATACTTGTAAGATTGAGCATAATGTGAACACTAGTAATACCATCGACTCCAAATATTGTTAAGCTCTTTGTATGCTTATATCACAGTTCCATAATTGATAGAGTGTTCCATAATCAATGAACAATTGAGCTTGGTTAACATGAACAAACTAAGCACATAACATCAAACATTCCATTGAATATGTTTAAATCATTGTACCATCATAAATCAATTGGATTTTATTATTTAGTAATAATTCCATTTCATGACATCCAGTCAAGACAGGGTTACAAGATCCATTCTGTGAGGCCCTTCCATCGGGTATATTTCCGCCCATCCTTCCAGGACCAAGGTACAACATTGGGGAGGAGTGCCCCTTCCTTGTGGGTTAAAGGTGGAAAGGTAGCTTTTTATCTTGGTACATTAGCAATCATGAGTCAAAAACCAAATATAGTGGCATTGTCAACAATAGTGTAAGCTAGCTAAGTCATTAACCAAGGTGGTAGATGAATGTGTCTACTCAAAATCAAGATAGTGACTTCATAGGTAATAAGACCGTATAAACAGAAAAATAGAAAATAAAATTATGTTTAAATCTGCATATAAAACAGAGTTCTGGAAATTTATGGAAGCAAGAAGAATTTAAACTCTCAATCTTGCATCCTTCTATTAAACTCATAAACTAAAATTCACAACAATCTAATAAACACTAGAGAACCAAATGAATTAATCACTCATAAATTACAAAAAACTAATAATAACATAGGGAAGTTGGAACAAGTCTGCATGGGAACCTTATCTAAAAACTATTTCCTAGCTAAGAATAGAGCTCATCCAAGGATAGATTTCCCCAAATGGACTAGACAACAGATGAAGGCATGATCTTCTCCTTGAGAATAGTTCCCTCCTACTAGAATAGATAATGTTATGCCAAAAAATACCTAATCTAAGTCTAGCCTTAACCTGGAACAACAGTTCACTCACATCTAATAACATAACCTCAGCTAATAATAGAACCTCATCTAAAATTAAAAATACATCGCCTCTAATTTTATAATAGCAACTATATTTAGAACTATTCTATGTTTATTGCATTATCCTCTATTTTTATAATAAAAAATCTATTTAAAACTATTGAAGTCTCATGCATTTCCATCTATATCACTACCCATATAATCTGCCACTGTGCATCATTAATACTTGTGTCCTCCACACTTAAGGCGTCTCTCATGTTGTGCACAAGCTCGGAGGCTAGGATCTGTAGTAGCCTGCTGTCTCTCCTGAAGCATGCCAATTCTGCTAGACTTAAAACAATGACAGAGAAATCACAAATAAAATTTATATGGCTAGCCCCATATTCAGAACACTGGCATTGGCAAGAGCACGCCAAGAGGGCCGACAAATGCATCTTTCTTATGCATCTTTATGATGCTAAATATGACATAAAGGGATTTTTCAGTGGCTTTAATTATTCAAAGTGCGTTAAATTCCAAATTCTGAAGTTTCTTTGTCTATGAACAAAGGAGAAAACAGGTACTAGATGGCAAGGAAAAAGCTAAAAGAGTTGGTAGGTAATATTTTTTCCAACACATGTATCTCTGTGTTATGTTTATATGTAATTGTTGATGATCCTTATTCTTTTTCGAATAGCTTGCTTCTTGGGACACTGATATGTAATTTCATCTGTGATTAGTCAAGACATTGTTCTCCGATATATGGATAGTGAGTTAAGTAAAGAATTTGGAAACAGGGTCGCCCTGAATGTGTGTATAATAGTATAAAATGATTTCTACCTTTAAATTTCATGACGGTTATGTCACTACTCTGCCCGTATCTGATGGTCAAAATGCATCTGGAAACTTGGCCATCAAATTCCATCTATGACGAAAAGTTTACTTTGACTCATCAGAGTAATTAGCTAAGAGGAGAGCGTTGAGTAAAGAATTTAGAAACAAGGTTGCCCCACCATTTTGACTGTGTAAAATAGTATAAAATGATTTCTGCCTTTAAAATTCATGACGGGTATGTCACTGCTCTACTCGTATCTCATGGCCAAAATGCATCTGGTAACCTGGCCATCAAATTCCATCTCTGATGGCAAGTTTACTTTGAATTAGGAGAGTAATTAGCTAAGGGGAGAGCGTTCATCAGAAAAACTACAAGACAATGAGCAGATATGAAAGGTTTGAAGACTTACCAAAAATAGGCAGTAAACTAAAAAAAGTAATGCTAACAAGCATGCATTCGATTGTTATAGTCCCGTGACATGACGGCAAGGACTAAAAATCATGATGTGCACAAACATTTCATATCATAAATGATTGATGATGGTAATTGTGGTGCTCTCCCAAGTTGTCTACTATTGTTTTCTAAGTGAATGCACATTATAGGATTGTTTTAATATTGGTTTTCTAAGTGAATGCACATTCTAGGCAACTCTTGTTTTTCAAGAATGAGTAAAAAATTCATGATGTTCACAAACACTTTATATCATGAATGATTGATGATGGTAATTGTGGTGATCTCTCGAGCTGTCTAGTTAGTAGTCGATGACACCTTTTGGTTTTGGGATAACAAAGATATATATTATTTTGTTGGATGTGAGAATATTATAATAGTAAAATATTAAATATAAATACATAATTTAGAGATATTTAAGACTTAGAGATATTTAATATGAGATAAATTTTGTTGTTTTTATAAATCTATTATCTTAATTATTACATTTTTAATAATAATGATAAATAGATTAATTATTTTATTTGTTTTTATTTTATTTTATAAATATTCGACTTGTTCATTTATTATAATATAGTCTAAAGATTTTATATTTAAATTTGTCTATTTATCATAATAGAGTCTAAAAATTCTAAATTTTTACATCTTTGAGTATCATTTTTCCATTTTTTATAAAATTTTACTTGAAAATATGAAATTATATTGCCCATTCGATTACATAATTGGAATGCTCTAAGAGATTTTAAGGGTAGACTACTTTCAATTCAACCATTAAAAAAACTAGTGTGATAATGTAATTTGAATAGTTAAAATGTCCAATTTTAAAATTCTAATCAAATTTTGGAAAAAAATGATGAAAAAGAAATGGAAAAAAACATAATTCCTAGAGTACACTATGATAAATGGACTGGTTGTTTAAATGTTTTAGGTTATCCTCTTTATAATGTCAAATCACAATTTTATATTATTTAAATCAATAGCACTTAAAAAAACTAACTCCATTATTAATAAGTGCTTCACCATTCAAAATAGTGGTCAACACACAAATCTATTTATAGTCTTGCATTGACAAGGACTAACAAATTGATATTTCAAGTAGAGAAATTAATTGCCTAACCAATGTTTGCATAAATTTTAGTGGGTATTGATCACTAATAACTTTGCATATTTACATTTTCTACTCTTAGAGGAACACATAAATAATGTTTGGTAGTAAGCTTCTATAAGTATTACATATTAAAGTGTTGAGTAACACATAAATAATGGTAGACATGTGTATTTTGGAATATAGTTTCTAGAATTTTAATTTAATTATCAATACTTTTAAGTGGATGGTAAAGACTTATCCTCCATGGAATATTCTAGAATATAATAGTAGTCATATATCAAAGGTTGAGATTTATCTTAAAAATAGTTATGTAATTTATGCTCTTTTAATTAAATTAATTAATTGAAAAAATGTAGCATGAACACGTATCATCACCATGAGTTATGGTTTTTTGGGCAAGTGGTATTAATAATCCATGATATTGTAACAAAACATATTTACAAGTTAAAAATATCCATGATAAAGTGGTGCTTATTGGCAATTACCAACCATTTAACTTATATGGTTGTGTTAGTTTACATCGTATCTTATCCATTTTTGAAGACTCTCTTAATTAGAATGCCCTAAGATTGTTCCCATCTATTTTTATGCAAATATTTGCTTAAATTATGGTGGGTAGAAATTGATGGTAAATATGTTATTTAGATGAGTATAAAATATTATTTATGTGAGTATGAGCTAGTTTCA
The DNA here is from genome assembly GCA_034641835.2 of Pinus albicaulis. Classification (NCBI taxonomy): domain Eukaryota; kingdom Viridiplantae; phylum Streptophyta; class Pinopsida; order Pinales; family Pinaceae; genus Pinus; species Pinus albicaulis. Next base: position 564,337,825 of record CM076580.1, on the reverse strand, counting down.
AGGATTTTAATGTGTTTACTGTGAAGCTTAACAATGAAAATAAATAGTGCAACTGCATCCAAAAATAGTGGCAGAAACAAATTTGAGGAAGTTATTCACATGGAATAGTGGTGTATAAATGTTATAATAAAAATCATTACAAAAATAAATTATTATGATATTTGGTGAATAAAAACTTTTTTAGATTTTTTTTTAATATAAATTTCATGTGACATTACTTCACCTTCTCCTACCTTTTTGCTTTTATATTTAATTTAAAAAATGTTATAAAATAAAATATTTATAAATCATTTTGATTTTGAAATAAGTTATGGTTTTTGGGGAGTCCTTATTGATAAGCCATGGTATTGGCCCATGGTATTGTAACATTACCCTATTTACAAGTTAATAATATCCATGGTAAATGAGGGTGCATAACCATGATTAACAAACTTGTTATATTGTAAGTATTAAGTTTTTATGTGCTTATTAATTAAATTTAAATATGATTAGGAAATCTTTATTTTACACCGCTACAGTTTCCCTAGCCTTTTTGCTTTTAAACTATTACTCTTCCATGATGATAGTGAAAGTGTCACCAAATGGGAGTATCCAAAGTACCAGGTTCTCTCTTTTTAGTTATTTAGTGTAGTTTCCAAAGAATGCATTGTAGAGATAGAAAATATCTCTATCCTCAGCAATTATTGGCCAAAAGACCTTGATTTGGTCTTATGGTTAAACATCCATGTGTATTTGCACTTGCAGTATTTTCCTAATAGAATGATTGGAATTTATCCACACCCTATTTGTCTATGCCAACTTTATTTGGGATTCAAGATTTCTTGCAATTGATATAACCCTCTTGGGTTTCATTCAGGTCCATTTACATTGTTCCCCTAATTCAAACTCTAGTAAACATTTGTATCATTCTCATTTTTATTAATTTGTGGACCGGATCATTAGTGACCCACATCGACTAATTTTGGAAAAATTATAACAAGATCAAGTTGAAGCCAAAATATGAATATTTTGAACTCAAGGATGTTGAAAATATCAAACTACCATACTCTACCACAATGTATGTTAAATTTGAATAATGAAGATCAACACATTTGGTCAGACTTTGAATCATAGAAACGACTACGAGCCTTAGACTAGTATAACCTAGACTAGTATATCAAAGCCCTTTTAATTGATGATATCAACAACCCACGAACAAGTGATTAAAGTTTTTTTGGAAATTCAAATGCTTGTCCAAATAAAAATCTTCATGAATTTGTGTTTTACTAATAAAGTTTTAACACCAAACATCCTTAGAAAAAATTACTAATTAGTTAGCTCATGCTCCTTGGTTCTAATTTTCTTTTCACAACACTCCATGTAAAAATTAAGGTACCTTCAAAATTGTTGAATGAACTTAAAGAGAAACACTCTTTTGAAAATTTTGATGATATTTGTAAAGATGGACTTTAATACTTTCTCAACATCTACCTTTATTTAAAACTATTTATATGACTTTAAATTTTTCAATATTTGATGAAATTAAAATTAAATTTTATAATAAAACTAAAGTTATAATTAAATTTGGAATTTGAAATTCAAATAAACATAAATCAGTCATATATATTGTATTTAGCTAAAACTTTATTTCAAAAATAATTATAATTCCAAATTGAATGAAGCAAATTTAAAATGATCAAATTGAAAATATTCAAATTTAAATTGCTCTTAATGAATATAGATGACACTTAAGGATAACCTTATTGAGCCATAGGAGATTTAGTCAATGAAGTTATGTTTTTAAGTTACAATTGCGATTGTCATAGTAGTTCTCTATGGGGTTGTAACATGTGGATTATACCTTTTATCATCCAATAAAATTTGAAGTGCAATAGGCTTGAATCAAGATGGAGAATGCATACCACATGGAGAAATAACTTATGCGTAATAATTTCACATTGTGATAAAATATCAAAAAGGAACCACAACACAATTTATGGATTGATTAGGATACCTTGCAAGAAAATGATTTAACATGGTAGGCTATGTAATTGTTCTTAGATAGAGTTTTGCATCCAATTTGATTCTCCAAAAATCATCTATAGCCAAAACAATAAATTTCTCTACTATTTTTGGCAATTGTTATGGAATTGATTTATACAAAACAAAGACAATTGGTTTATACAAAGCAAAGGCAAGTATTTCCTTCCATTCACATGATAATGGATCAATTGAGGTAGCAAATTGCACTATGATTTAATCATTTTGTATATTCAATTACAAACATTCAAAAATATAGAACATCAACATCCCATGTATAAAACATAGTTACTACTGACTGCTTGGCTCTTTTGGCCTATGCTTTCACCTAAACTATTATTAATTCATTTTTACATAAAACATCACCATTCCATGTATAAAACATAGTTACTACTAACTGCTTGGTTCTTTTGGCCTATACTTTCACCTAAACTATTATTAATTCTGAAGAACAAAAAATAATAATATTCACCATAAATATTTAATATTTATACAAACGTAAATACCAATACGATAACAATTTGATTTCATGTAAAACAAAATACCAATTCTTATGACTATATATATAATTTAAAATACCAATATAAAATAATTTATCCCTATATATAAAAAATATTTATTGATATAACATATCTTAAAAAAAACCATAACCATTATATCATAAAATCCGTTATTATCTACACTATTTTATTTCTCCTTATTTCTCTCATTTCTCTCATTATTCAGTAACTATTCTTATTATATATATAGCGCTTCCTTCCTGTTAAACGTTGTGGACTGTCGGGAGATGCTTACTGAGTGGCAGGAAAGGTATCTATAAGGAGGACAGGAAAATGGAAAAACCGTAACCATTATATCAAAGAAGTCTGTTGTTTTTTCGTGTGGGAAAACCCCATTATATCATAGAATATGTGATTCTCTACACCATGTTATTTATGTATATGAAATAAGATTTTAATTCCTCAATTATGAGATGAAATGATGTATGAAATATTAAAGACTATGATAAAAGAATTTTTATATTAAAATAATAATTTTTAAAAATTAAACCAGAGATCAATATACATAAATTGCATAAACTCTAAAGACGATGACAAAGGATTTTTATAATTCAATTAATAATTTTTAAAAACTAAAGTAGAGATAAGGTTGGTTCCGAATTTTTTTTCTTATGATAAAAATTGGTAAGGAAGGCTTATGTGTGATTGAATTGGTTAGCCTTGGTTAGGTAGGAAGGCTTTTGTGTGATTGAGTTGGTTGGCATGTCAGAGATGTCGAATTAGTTATACTATTGCATAACACAATGTGTATTTGCTGGTAGTAGTTGTTCGTTTAGTTTAATGAAAATGGATACTTGTTTGAAATACTTATCTTCATTTGCAAGGTTGTCAATGTATGATTGTTTAGCTATTTATTTTCTTTTAATAGGGTTGGCTTGACATTTGTTTTTGGCCTTCTAATAATAATCTAGAAACATGGATTTTATAGATAGAAAAATCCTATAATTATTTTAAATATTTGTTAATTTGTTGAATAACACCCTAGGGGTTTGTAGAGTAATGTTATCTTAGTAGAAAAATTTATCTTCATTTTATGAATAGGATGTATTGTAATTTTTTCTGGATAATATGAAACTATATAATGCTATGATTGCAATTGATCAGGTAAATTACACTGAGTTTTACTTTGAATGTTGCATGAAAATTTCAGTAAAATTAAAACAATCATGAAAACGTGAGATAAGGAATGAAATGATAGTCGAGCATGAGGAATGGGTTAGTTCCCAAGTCAAGTTGTAGGAGACACCAACCTGGGATCAGTCCCATCTTGCCCATTTAGAGGTACATGTAGACTGAGACAAGACCTTACAAAGAGACCCATAGAAGGAAAAACATGTATTACAACCCTATCCATGGAAACACAACTAATATAGTATATAGTGAATTTTTTTTGTGTTTGCAATATTTATTTCTAGTTATGCATATTATTCATAAGACACAACAACTTGAGAAATTTATAAAAATAAATAAAACTGTGGAGAATAATAAATTGTCGTCACAACGAATTTTAGACGCATAACTATAATGCGTCAGTGCAGATAGAGAGGAGAAATCACTTGTTTAGTTGCCCCTCTCCTGATGAACATTTACCTACACAAACTGGAGAAATGGGAGACAGAAAGAGCCTGAGGTTCCATATGTTAGTTATAGGGGCATTGATAAAGAGTGATTCAAGATGGTCTTCCTCTTTCCAAAGAGAATGGGGAAACAAGCACTCAACTAGATTTCTTTCCACACACTCAACCTAGCCTTCCACACACTCTTTGGTCAGGCGAGAGGCCTTCTTTCTGCCTTTGTTGGCTAACTATCTTTGGTTGGGTGATCGCATGCATCCATCCCTCTCTCTATGCTTTCCATGCACCCAATGTTGGCCTTGCTTTCCAAAGAGAAAGATATTTTCCTTATTTATTTCCTAAAAAGCAGACCCTCTCCTTACCAATCGAGCTTGCTTGCGCTAAGTTATAGCTAGAGTATTAAGAGGAGATGATAATAACTTAATTCTAAGAGGAAGTAGATGAGTAGGGATACATGGGTACCTACACATAAGGTTATCTAGAGGCTCCTATAGTTTGTACATGTATTATGTATGTATTTCTAGTGCTACCAATATCGGTTGTAGATGTCAAATTTATGTCGACAGAGGTGATGGTATAATAGCTAGTAGGTAGGATGATACATAGGCATAATTATAGAAATAGCTAGAGAGATCAACCAACCTCAATTATGGTATAGATCATGCCCCAATATTCCATTAGTATCTTAGGTTCATTGATATGAAATTATCTTGTATCTTGGTCAACACTTAATGAGAGCAAGGTGGATTGATTGGTAGATGCGCTTGTTCAACCTGACCTTCATCTTTCTCTTTATTGAAAATAGATTGAGTTGCAACCTTTATAACTATAGTCCCCTACCTATAGGGAAAAGTTAGTATAAATTACCTTGGATAATAAGGTGAAAAAAGCAATTTGGTTGGCTCGATATCCTTACCTCTTACCTTTACTCATTCCTACTTGGTGATAAAGCAACCAACTTTAGGCCAAGTGTTCATTGCAATTCATTATTTTAATATTGATCGACACTCACTTGATGAACAGTATTGTGCTCCAACTATGCTTCATGGGAGGTTCATACTTATATATATATATATATATATATATATATATATATATATATATATATATATATATATATATATATATATGTGTGTTTTCTAATGATTTCAACTTATATGCAAGGATGGATAACACAGGGTTGTGGTAGGTAATAAATGTTGCATGTTTAAAGGAAATTGAGGTATTGCCTCAAATGAGATCCATCGTTGAATCTGCAGTTCGGAAATTGACAAGATTGTAGATTTGACTTTGATAGCAAAAGGGCTTTTAATTATAAAATACACGGGGTATTATAATAATATTTTATTGATAAGATATGACATGATTGAATGATTACAATGAGGTCCCGCTTTTATACCCATGCAGGTACCTTTTCACGAATGGGCATGTCTTTTAGACATGCCTTTTCATTAACCTAATGACTATTTAACATAATCCTAACTGATTATTTAGGAATTACATTTATTTCTATTTATTCTATAAATGACTATATTTATTACTTTAGTTATGAATTAGATTCATAACATTGCCTCCTTCTTCGAAAAGCTTTGTCCTCAAAGCTTAAATTATGACAATTTCCTTCCTCCAGCACTTGTCATCTTGAATGTAAAATTTGTTCTCAAAATTCCTTTGTTTTGTGCTATTTCGTCTCTTCTATATTTTTTTTTTCAATTATTATTATTAATAATTTAAATAATAATATTTTTTTCTATATATATATATAAATTATATAATTATAATTTATATATATATATATATATATATTATATCTTTTATTATGATTGTAATTAAATCTAACCTAAGCTTCTTAAAAGGCCACTGATAAACGATACACCGTTTCATACGCCCTTTAGTGACTTCACGGACGTCGTTTTGTGTTCGGATGTTCAGATAAGTGGACGTGGTAGCGAAAAGGGGCTCAGACGACAACGTTATACCGTTTTTATGAATCAGTGCGGACGGTCGGGGATTACAAGCCGAAACAGAGTCGGGGTCATAGTGAGTCTGTGCAGAACGAACGTCGACGTTTGGTGCATTTCGATCGGGTGCCCACCAGTTAAGACGTGGCAGGGTCATCGACGGAATGTCAGCGGATGGTGGAAAAAATAGGCGGAGGATGGCTGACGGCAGTCGTAGACAACAGAAGGGCCAAATTCGATCGTCCACTGTAGATACACGTATTTTAAATTCATGGCATGTCGTTGTCTGCTGCACAACCCGTCGTGCAGAGGATCCCATTCTTCGTGCTATATCCATGAATAAGTTCTGTTGAATAAGTATCTGCAAGTTTGAACAAATTATACCACGTAAATATGGCTTTTTAAGAAGTGATACAAGCAATTTCTTTGCAAGATCCAGAAATTTATCTGGGCCCATTGCCGCAATTACTGAACCGAGACATTTGTGCAACTTCTTCCTACAAGTTGAATCTTCATCAGCAAGCTTTTGTAAGTTAGTCAGGTTCCTCAGGACACGTCCCATTAGAAAACAAGAAGATTCCCCTGACTTCTCAAACAGTGTCGAAATCACTATCAAAGCAATATACCAAGCTGTGTTATACTCATGACCAAGCAAACTCTCTGTTGTGGAAACGCGTTGAAAGGGAGTTGGTTTAGCGCCATCTAGATTAAGTTGGTTCATCCCCTGCTTAATCATTTTTCCCATTTTCTTTTCTTTTTTATTGACCGCATAACCGAGCCCGCACTGCACATCCAAATCTGCCGCTAAATATCCGACCGATTGTCCGAATGGGATACTTGATCCAAACATTGTGAAATCCAATATTATTCGATCCTGAAATTTTCCACAAGAAGCCTTCGAAACCCCGATTTGGGCAGTTTTTTCTCCTGGCTTCTGAGGGCATGTTAATTTGTGGTTTGAACGTAGCACGAAGGCCACCAGAGGGATCCCGCGCTCTCTGGGCAGTATGTTGAACTTCCCGGTCCTCACCAGATCATCGCCCAAAGCCTTGGCGTTTGTTATGCAGGCACACATAATAATTGTGGTTGTCACAAAATAGTTTACTGCGTCCAATTTTTCTAGAATTTTCGTTAATGTAACTCGAATTCTGACTTTAGACAGCAACCTCTGAATTAAAACCTGACTTAAGGCTATAGCTTCTGAATTCATATCTTTTTTTCCATTATCAGATTTATCCATTTTAACTTCCTTTTCATCTTCAGAATGAGTAGGATGAATAAATTTTTTAGTAGGTAGCAAATCGCAATTTTTTTCTGAATCTCTGGCCTGTAGTTTCAAAATCTTTAATCGTTTACAACCCTCAAAGACAGGTTGCAAATTTGTCAAAAATGCGTACAATAAATCTAGCAGTGTCAATTTGGAAGCTGTTGTAGCTACCAAGCAATCATCCTGAAGTTGGCTGCAAAAAGATGCATCCAGGGACAACAGCCGAGGGCAATTTATTGTTGCTTGGGAGAGGATGCCACATCCTTTCAGCCCCAAAACTGTCATCTGAGGTGCTTCAATATTAAGTTTACTTAGGTGGGGACAGATTCCAAGATTAAGTGACTGAAGCCCAACTTGACACTCAATTGCTATTCATGGATTCATTGCAGCAAGGTGATTTTTCCAATTCTTTTCATCATCTTTCTTTAAACAATCATCTACCTTCCGATTATTACCAACAGCCTCCAAAAAAGCTATATCAGGGAAAGTTATAAGAACACTGTCAATTTTTCTCCCCGACATATATTTTTGGTCTCCAGCAAAAGAAACAACAGCTAGTGTCTGTTCTTTGTAATTTTCTTTCAAAATTGAAGATGAAATACTTTTCTGTTCATTATTAAAAGTCTTAGCAGCTTCTAGTTCTGTAACAGTGGCTTCAGTGATGTCTATTTTTTCACGTTCTTGATTGGTATGTTTTTCATATTCATGATTGTCTTCAACATCTTTTTCTGTTTTTATACCAGTGTTGGCAACGGTATTTCTTGCATAAAATGCACATTCATGTCCTGCGAAGTATATATCTCCACATTTCCAACAATTCTCTACCTTTTTACTTTTATTACGCATTGGTGGGGGAATATATTTGGTTGAATTTACCATGGATTTTTTACTTGATTTCCCTTTAGAAAAACTAACTGCTTTATTATTATTACTGCATTTTTCATCTTTTTTATTATGGACTACTGCAGGATATTTTGCAAGTAACTTCTCAAGCTTTTCTAGCATTTTTCTAATTATTTCAATTCTTTTGGGATCTTGACGTAATGGCACATTATATGGTAAATAATGTGCTCGAGCTTGTAAACTACGTTCGTAGGCTTGTAGAACGACGTTGTGTGCCATTCCTTCAACCTGTCCACAAAATGGCTCCGATACCACTGTAGCAGCGAAATTCGTAGATTTGAATCTGTAGCAGCAAGATTGTAGATTTGTTTGACTTTGATAGCAAAAGGGCTTTTAATTATAAAAAATACACGGGGTATTTATAATAATAATATTTTATTGATAAGATATGACATGATTGAATGATTACAATGAGGTCCCGCTTTTATACCCATGCAGGTACCTTTTCACGAATGGGCATGTCTTTTAGACATGCCTTTTCATTAACCTAATGACTATTTAACATAATCCTAACTGATTATTTAGGAATTACATTTATTTCTATTTATTCTATAAATGACTATATTTATTACTTTAGTTATGAATTAGATTCATAACAGACGCTTTTGAAGATGGGTATATTCGCTTCTTGAACCCAACACTTATGAATTGATTTCTTGTTTTTCTTACTTGAAATTCTTTTTAATAGAGCAAGGTTGGTCTTATCATTCTCGCTAGGAGGGAAATCTGAGGTATTGGTAATATATTTACCAACAAATGTATGAAAAATAGAATAAGGTGATACTTTTTTATAACATGTGTGTAAAACCCTCCTCCCACATCTACACAAGTAACTGGCCAATTGGGGAAAATATGTGATGAGAGACTACTATGATTTGATTCAACTCCTCATGTATAGTTAAGGAAGTTGAATCGACGGAACACGAACAACTTGACCTTCTATGCATGCAACAAAATCCCCCAGGAGCCATCCAACCCATCCAAGTAACCATCCCTTGAGAAAAACTAACATTTTGTTGCATTAGAGCCTTAGCTGCTCCCTTGACATGGGAATTCATGCGACTGGGACCTATAGTCACTCCCACAGCAAGGCAAGCGTGTGACTGGGGACTTTTCCAAGTAGTTATGTGCTAATGACTCCGGATTTTGTGCCACTTTTTTAGGTCCAAGGCTCAGGCCACTGTCCAGAGCTCCATGAAACTTCTAGAAATGAAAAGTAACATAGAAATAAAGATACATATGAAAATACTTGAGCAAGGACTTGACTAGACCCCTGCTAGCATGACAGACATTCTGTCAAACATGTCACAAATATGCATTCTACATTTTTAAACAACAGATATGAGCATAGGGTCTCATAGCTAACTGATAATCACTAAGAAGAATGGGTTCCTTATCACAATAGTTGCATTATCATCTGTTAGGTCTGTTATCGTTCTGTAATTTACGCAATTGTGAGAATAAACATAGAGGACAACATCAAAACCACTTTGGAAGCTCAGATCTAGCCCTGCCAGCTTCAGAGAGGGACCTCTCCATAAAATTTAACTTCATTTTTAATAAATTTTAGGCTAGTTATGATTGTGCTTGATTGTTTGTTTGATTTTGATTGTTTGGTTGATTAAATGACTATATTCCCATTGGGCTATGGAGTCAAAAATATTATTGGTTTTGCATCAATATTTGAAAGATTTATCATAGGGAAAGATAGGTTGCATTAACTGGATCTTTTAAGATTTTAAGTGAAATATGGAAATGGAAGAAGTGTGAAATTTAGTAGAGATTGAAAAGCAATTAAGTATTCATCAATCTGACTTCATTGGGAAACATGTAAATTGAAAATAGCCAGAATAAGGTGTTCTAAATAACATATCCTAGTCATCACAGTTTCTGTTTTACAATTAAGATTTTTCAGATTTACAGAGAAAGAAAAAACAGTGAAATAACACAGTTACAAAAGAAAAAATTCACCAGTGAATACACCACATGAATCCTATAATAAGTCCTTGTATTATTGATGCTCCAACAAACTTGAAAGTTACAGTGCTTAGTAGGAAAAATATACTCAGAAATCAACATATAATACTTCGAACAACAAAGTATTTATACTAAATTTTACAAAGATGATTACATCAACGCTATCTCAACCGATAGTGTATTATTAGCAAAAAAATTAACAATAAACTCTAATTGTGACAAAATAACATGCTTGGTGGAGATGATCTGGAATGCTGGCACTGTTTTGGAGGAAACAATTGCTAAATGGACCTATTTTTGGGCTGTGTTGGCTTGTGTGTTGGTTGGTGTGTTGGTTGTAGTTGACTATTCTCACTTAATTTTTACTCATGTAGCTCACATAGTTTATCCCATCGATCTTCATCGGGGATAGTCGATTTGATTACCTTTCAGTAAATCTCATCAACCTCAGTATATCTAGAAAATTTGGGCTTTACCACAAAAATGTGATTTACCTCATGTTGAATAAAAAATTCATTACTGATAGCTTCCAGAAACGCTCTGCCTGTGTTGGCTCGAGAAGTCCTGACCCAGGTTCAAAGGTTAAGATTTGCCAACAAACCCCTATACTACTGGCCCTTTCGGTAGTGACCTGCTTGCGTAGGCCAAAGTCTCACCCGAAGTAGTATGGGAGGGTGTTGGAACCAGGTTTTCGTACCCTGGGAGAGGGAAGGTAAGTCAGGCAAAGCTACGTTTGCTTTCAAAAATATCAGATCGCATATTACAGAACCCAGATCTATCAGTCCCTTCGCATCCATGTGCGCAATACCACTTATAATCACATTAAACAACAAACAATAAAGCAACTATCGCAGCTATTATGGCATAAAGTATAGTAGACAGAGTCAGATCAATTTTCAATGCAACATAAGCAAATAACATAGTTACTTTCGGAGCTCAATATAGAATCATGCATAACATAACAGATATCATAGAGTCGCATTAACAAATTCAGATATTCCAACAACCTTCCGCTTTCATTAATCCTTTAGATCCTTTTACAATACCCAAAACCCAACCTGCGCACACAGCAGCAGGGTCCGCACACAATAGGACTGAGGATCTCTGCGCACACAGCCAGTAGGAGTTCTTTCCCCAAAAACCCAAAACAGATCTACTAATTCACGATTTGCACCAATATTAGTTCATTGTTTTCCTTACAACTCAAAAAGGTTCAACTACTTATACTACTTTAGCCTACGCATCCAATGGTCTGCAAACCGTGGTTTGCGAACTCTTGGTCTACCCTTGACCCACTTACAATGCATTAGGGGCTTTGACCCACCCCAAAACCCTTACATTAGACTAAATATAATAAAAAATATACAAAATGGACTAGATTCACAGCTTTGTAGGAGACCATATTCCAGCAGTCCCCCAACACAATCTTGTGACTCGTCCCGAGTCACTGTGGTGGTGGAGTCTCCACTTGTGCGCGTAGTGCATTGACGGTTGTGACCAGCAGGGGCAGCACTTCCTGACTCTAAGCAGCAGCGCTCTGTGCAATATCTACAAGCTTCTATGATGTTGGTCCCTTTGTCACAGCTGTGACACTCTCCAGTGTCTGGTTTAGTCGCTTTACAGCAACATCAAAATCCTGTGAGAATTGGAGGGCTGCGGCAGCCCAAGGCTTCAAGCGTTCTCCAATAATATGCTTCTTATGGCGGAATGCCTCGATCTAATCTTGGAGGGTATTGTTGGTCCTCAATCGCGCCAATCGCTGTGCAGGAACCAAGGTGGGTAATGTAGCCTCAATCTGCTCAAAAGCTTCCTCCTTCTGCTGCAAGTCCTAATTTATTTTCCATAGGACCGGATCGCACTGGACCTTGGTCCAGAGCTGCATGGAGGCCTCGAGTAACTGGGTGCCCTGAGAAATCTGTCTTGTAATGGTGTTTGTAGCCGCGGTTACTGGTGCAACGCGCTAGGCTCGTACCTCTAGGGGTGTTTCTGGCTGCAATTTGGCCTATAAGTCAGTGGTTTGCTGCTCCAACTGTGTCTTAATGACCTGCATTTTCATCCTAGAAGCCTTCAACGCTGCGACCAACCCCTCCACTTTAGCCCGAGGGGTGGCCGCGGCCAGGATCTCTTCTATAACCTCTGTGCAAAGCTGGTGGATAAAAGTTTTGAGCTCTGCTTGTTGTGCGACAACAAAGAGTACTTCTGCGTTCTGTTGTGCGATGGTCTGTTTGGCCATACCAAGTTTTTGGTGTACTTGTTGGTCCCAATGGTGAATCTCTTGAAACACAGCGGTGTGGAGACCCTGTAACACTTCATTTGGTATCTTGGAAATGTTCAACTGCACCCCTGCACCTGCTGGGAGTTGAATTTCCTGGTCCGGCGAACTGATCACAAAGGTGGTGCTAGGTAAGGGATAGAGACGGCTTTCTTCCATGGCTAGCGCTATATTGCTAGATGCCAAGGGAATCCATCCCTGAACCACGCTGGTCTGTAGTGTGTCTGTCTTTAGCTGCAAGGTTCGTGTAGAAATTTGAATAACTGATATATTATTCACCGAGATTCTCCTGATCACACACTATTTTAACTTCATGCACAATACATAATCTTTTCTACCATTGATCATTAATTGCGGAAATAAAAACAATCGCATGCGCACATTAAAACCATGAACAATCACATATATGAACACAATATTTTATGGGAAAGATTAAAGCTGAAAACCCCCAACTATATGTATATTATATGTCATAGAGATCATGTAACAATCATTATACAAAGCTCCTCACAAGCTCTCAGTACAATCTCCAATTTCTACATACTAATCAAGCCCAATCTAGCGAATCACATGCTCCAATCTCTGCCACCTGATAGCCTGCCTCTACTACGCAATCACTGCTGAAGAATGGCTCTGAATGAACTCAAATTGGTCCATCCTTGCTCACGCAATCCTCATTGGCATCTCCAATCACTGGTTGTTGCAAATCATGCAACAGTATAGTCAGAACTGATAGTCACACTACTCTTTCACCTACCTCTTCACTGGTCTCCACTGAAACTGTCCATCCACTGTAGTTAACTGATGTATTCTTTAATTGATTAATGAGTTAATAATTATTGAATTAATTAATAATTAATTCACACCACTCTCACTAGTGTATCAATCAGTTAGACTAGATACAACTAGCTCAACTATGTTTAACTCAGTTAAACTGAACACAACTCTACCAACTACCTCAATAACTCCACCAAACTCTGTCACATGAGTTCTAACTGAAGTCTCCATGCATTAGCTCCACTTAACCCTTAGGAATAGCATAATTCCTTCTGTCAGCTGTTGTGCCACATCTATGCACTTAACTGAAGTGCTCCAAGAAAATAAGATAATGTTTATAGTCCAAATATTATTAAGAGCTAATAATATTCGACATATCTATTTTTAGACTGGCAATCTAAAAATAGATTCCGCCCAATATGTATAAAAATATAAGTCCATCTATTTTTTCCGACTTGACCAACCATCCACAAATAGCATCCTGCAACTCATAGAACATGATCGACATGTCTAAAAATAGACATAGTCTAAAAATAGACTTGCACCAAAAATAGCCTGCGGGCCCACTTAGTGAAGGTGACTTCTTTCCACTAAGCTCATCATCTTGTTGCAATCTCAACACTCCCTCTCAACAAGATAAGGATTATATGCCACCCCTATCCTGCCCCTGTGGTATTTGAATTTTCTCCTAGTGAGCGCCTTCGTCAAGATATCAGCATCCTGATCCTCCGTGGGAATGTATGAAAGTAACATGATCTTCCGCTGCACACAATCTTTGATATGATGATCCAGGTGGATATTGGTGGCCACCTACCTATTCCACTTGGGCCCTTACCATTGTCTCTTTTATTTTTTCAGTTTCAGCATAACTTACTATTTTTAGCAGTTTTTTGGGTCCTGAACTTCCGGAGCTGTTTTGAGGCCCTAAACGACGTTTTTTGGGCATTGCGCCTCCAAAAATTATCATTCCGTTATGGAATGATATTCATGGTGAAAGTTGTATTCCTTAGATAGAGCTTTCTAATGATGTATCATGTGCGTCAAATGGAGATAGTATGCCAAAGTTATGTCCCTGGGAAGTTGAAACACCAATTTACCCAAATGGGGCCCATAGTTTTGGCGCTTCATCTCCTAGGGTTAGGTTTTTGGATGTTTAGGGTTATCCATTGTTTCTCAATAATAAATAGGCCCTCAAGCCTCATTGTAACTCAGTTTAGAGGCCTGTAGCCGCTACATCTCTTCTCAGAGATAGCTACCAACACCCTAGCTAATTTTATTTCAATTCTGTCTGTAAGCAAATTTCAGTTCTTTGATATTAATGAAATGAAGTGTTATTTCCGCTGCATCTCTGTATTTATGGTTATATGTTTATTCTGTTGCGTTCCTGCATAAATCTGGATTAGTGCTCTGTCCTTTGTTCTGCGGTTTGGAAGCACCTTTCCCTTGCTTTTGATTCATAGATCCAAAGTCTCGCTTCTTCTGTTTGAATTTCTGCTCAATATTGGCAGCATACCGGTATGCCGTACCAAGCGAGGAGATGTCGAGGAACTCCATTTCCTTCTGAATGTAGACAGCTGTGATACTTTAGCACCAAATGTTTCTCTGAATCTTTGATACCCAACTTTGTGCGCAGGGTATGGAACAGATTTGTCACCTCATGCACATCTTGATCCCTTTGTTGTCGCAGTGTGGTCCATTGTATGTACTTGTCCTTATAGCTCCCCACGAGATAGTACTGTTCCTTGATGGCGTATCGGAAATAATTCCAAGTTGGTATGGCCGAGAACAGAGAGGGTTTTGTCTGGTCCTTGTTCTCACAGTAGGTTTCCCACCAGTCCTTAACATGGGGGGTAGCTTTGAGGAGTGCAAAAATAATCTTCTCCCGGTCTGAAAAGTCATGAACAGAGAAATATCCTTCTAATAGATTCAACCATCTATCTACGGCATCTCGTCTATTTGACCCTCAAATATGGGAATGTCAAAATTTACTTGTACCTTAAAGGGAGTCGCAACTCCAGAGTGGCTACTGGATGCAGATGCGCCGCCGGTGGGCAGCCGTTGAAGGATCTGAGCAAAGCTATCCATCATCGCGTTCCTTTTTTTTTCGAGGGCCTCCTTGAGCAATATTTTGATAGGATCTCCTGCTCCCTCATCTTTCTTTTCATCCCCCATGGGCATCCGTCGAGGTTTGCGAGGCTGATCTTGCAAAGGTTCCACCAGATCAAGCCCTAGCTCCTTATACCCCGACCTCGTTGGGGACATGCGAAGAAGGATCGAGAAAAAGCAGACCGCTCTGATACCACTGATCCGGATTTATGCAGGAACGCAACAGAATAAACACATAACCATAAATACAGAGATGCAGCGGAAATAACACTTCATTTCATTAATATCAAAGAAGTGAAATTTGCTTACAGACAGAATGGAAATAAAACTAGCTAGGGCACTGGTAGCTATCTCTGAGAAGAGATGTGGTGGCTACAGGCCTCTGAACTGTGTTACAATGAGGCTCGAGGGCCTATTTATTATTGAAAAACAATGGAGAACCCTAAACATCCCAAAAACCTAACCCTAGGAGATGAAGCGCCAAAACTATGGGCCTCGTTTGGGTAAATTGGTGTTTCAACTTCCCAGGGACGTAACTTTGGCATACTATCTCCGTTTGACGCACATGATACATCATTAGAAAGCTCTATATGAGGCCCAAAAAACATTGTTTAGGGCCTCAAAACAGCTCCAGAAGTTCAGGACCCGAAAAGCTGCTAAAAATAGTAAGTTATGCCGAAACTGAAAAACTGAAAGAGACAATGGTGGGGCCCAAGTGGAATAGGTGGGTGGCCACCAATATCCACCTAGATCATATGATGATACCGGATGTCAATGTGTTTAGATCTATCATGAAATACTAGATTAATCGAGAGTTTTATGCAGCTTTGATTATCACAATATATCAAAGTAGGATCTAAGTGTGAACTGAACAACCCGACCAGGATCTTCCTCATCCATATATCCCCGCATGCAGCCAAACTTGCTGCCATATACTTGGCCTCTGCTGAAATGAGTGCCACGGATCTCTGCTTCCTGCTGTACCAAGAAACTGTTGTCAAACCGATACTGAAAATCCCTCCAGATGTGCTCTTTCTGTCCGTTGGGCTCCCTGCCCAATCTGCATCCGTGAAGCCACACAGCTTCACCTCATCCAAATGTCTGTACCATAATCCATATCCCGATGTACCTCTGAGATATCTCAATACATTCTTGCCTGCCTTCCAGTAGAGCTTGGTAGGCTTAACCATAGCTTGTGAAAGCTTGTTAACAACATAGCATATGTTGGGTCATGTATTGACCAGATACATAAGCGACCCCAGCAACTGTCAGTAAACAATGGCATCCACTACCTCTACTGATGTAGCATCCTCTTTCCTCCATCCACTAGGAAGAGGAGTGTCGATAGGCTTGCAGCCATGCATGTTGAACTTCTCCAGTATCTCCCGGGCATACTTGCCTTGAGACACAAATAGTCCATCACTACGCTGCCAAATTTCCAATACCAGGAAATAATGAAGGAGGCCCAAGTCCTTCATCTCAAACTCCTTTGCAAGATCAGCCTTGCATGAGTGTATCAATAGTTCATCACCTGTCAAAATTAAATCATCTACATAAAGTACAATGATTAGCAACTTACCCTCCACCACAATCTGGTATAGGTTCGGATCCGCCTCACTCTTGGAGAATCCAAGTCCGGTAAAATAATTGTCTATCTATGTGTACCAAGCATGAGGTGCTTATTTCAACCCATACAACGCTCTCTTGAGCCTGCACACATGCGACTCATTGCTGAAGATCTTGAAACCTTCGGGCTACTCTATGTACACCTCCTCCTCAATCACTCCATTGAGGAATGCAGTCTTCACATCCATCTAATGAATGTGTCACCCCATCTGCGCTGAGAGAGCAAGAATCGTCCGTATGGAAGAATACCTTGCGACAGGTGCAAAGGTTTCCTCATAATCGATCCCCTCAATCTGTGAGAAGCTTCTAGATCTCCTAGCTGAGTTTTCTAGAAGCTGATCTCCATATGTCAATTTTTCATCTAGAAAACCCCCAAAAAAAAATTTTCTTTCCTAGCCTTACCTGTCAGCCTATAATCAGAGTAATCTTCAGTTTTAAAGTCATGTCTTGTTTCAGCAAAATATCCCTGTCTATAGCTCTCTTGGTCTTGCTGGTCTACTATCATTTTCCCCTTGGTTCTCATGAAACTCACTGTCCAATGTTTGACAAAGTGTCTCCTTTCCTATCCTTGATCTTCTTGTCAAACACAATCAGAATCAATGAAAGCTGCCCCTAATTTAGGTAGTGGTGCTTTAGAGAAATCCCTTCCTCGACAAAAATAGCCTGAGCCAGAATCCTTTGTTCAATACCAACCAGCCCTAAATTAGCACTTAATCTACAAAAGCAAACCTTGATATACCCCTAGGTCGCGCCACTAAGAGGTCTTGTTATCTCAGTCCGGAAGAAATTCTACAAATATCTAATATAGAAAGAGATGAGCATGTGCACAGTCTAAAGGAATATGCTTAAGATTGGGAAAAATATCCATAGAACACTAAAGGAGCTTTAAACATTTCAAATTCATATTGTTTGCATCTCTGCAGGGGGGAAATTGAATGACAAGTAGTTTCCAGACAAAAGCAAAGAGACAGTCCAAATAAGTCTCTCATGTTGAAGGAATTTGCCATCATTACGTAGATGGAAATTTGAAATGAAAAGAGAGTAGGAGTACATATTTCAAAAGTCAAAAGTTGTCCAAAAAGCAGAGATATATATTTCGAAGAAAAATAACACTGTTAAAAGCTGATGAAATGGCACGACTGAAAAACTTCCTTCATCTATAAGCAGAGGGATTGAGGACTGAAAAAACCTCCTTCATCTACAAGCAAAGGGTTTTTGAGGACTGAGAGAACCTCCTTCATTTTATAAGTAGAGGGTTGAAGCGCCTCCTTCATCTATAAGTAGAGGGCCAAGGTTAAAGTTGGATTTTTAGAATTACAATGACTGTAAGGAAAAATTTTTGGGTACAATGAGACAACAACTAAGGGTTTCTGAAAAAAAAATGATGTTAAAGGCAAAGGCAAAGCAGTAGCACTGTTAAAAATTGTTTACAGGATTTTCTCTATTATTGGGTTACAATGTGAAGCTAATGGGTTCATCATCAATGAAGAAATATTATTAAGCTGATGGCCAAAGGAGTCAAAAGGTCCTGGTCTCAAACTGATCTCTGCCATCAAGTATGAAGTAAACCGCTATTAGTATGCTCATCAAACATTCTTCATTTGGTTGAGATAGAGGTTGAAAGGAAACCAGGCATTCGTCAAAGTCGACCTCCTTCATCTATAAGCAGAGGGCCAGAGCAGTGATTGATTCTAGGGTTTTCACTAACTGAGAGACAAATTGTAAGAACAGTAGGAGATAGTTGAAGGCTTTTGAATAGAGCAAGGATGTCAAAAACAAAGGGAAAGCATGAGTACTATAAATATCAAAGAATTTGACTTATCTCCTATCATAGATTCTCTTTCAAAGACAGTCTGGAACCAAGAAATGAACAAACCTTGCTGAGGGGTGTAAATTCCTTAAAGGTTACAAAGACCCATCTCCTTGATAAACAGGCTCGACATTTATTCTCTGTTCCTTTAAACAAAACAGAGTCGAAAAGAAGTTGAAATCAGCTGGGTTGGACACAGGCCAAAGAATGATAATTGTTTTTCAAAAGGTCCTGTTCTTCCCGTTCATGAATTTTTTTTTTAAAAAAACTCATCATAATAGACAAAGGCGATTTGAGTTTAGTTTTCCCAAAGAGGCAGTGCAACTGAACACATAGGTTCATAAATGTGCAAGAAGGATTATGGCATGTTTTTCAGGTTCTGGAACAACATTCAAAGCCAATATATGCATGCCACTGTTACAAATAAAGGCATTTTCCTCATGAAAATAGGTCAAAGGTACCTTGCTGTTGCATTTTGAGTAGAGGAAAAGTTTTAGAAGAAGTGCCCTTCTTGATGGACAGAGGACAGTAAAGCTCAGGTAAGTACAACTGGTTTTCACCTCACAATCAAAGAAAAATTCATTTGGAGAATACATCTACAGTCACTATATGTCTTTGAGCCATTTTTCCCTCTAACAAGCAAATATAGACAGAGGGAAGACTTTTTCCCTTTAATAAGAAAACAGTGAAAGAGTTTGGCCCTTGAATGATTTTCTTATAAGAGGAAAGATTCATATCTACCAAAACTGACCAGATAGCATGCACAGCCTTTCTACCAACGTTATTTAAAATATGGGCCCTTTATAGCACGTTCAAAGTCATTTTGTTTTGTTTCATTATGAGCAAAAGCATTTGTTTTAAAGAAAGAAGCTTGCAAACCCCCCACGAATCAAATTCAATGGTGATTGACTTTTTCGCTTTCAAAAGGAGTTAAGGACCATTGCCAAGATCTATTTTGCAATTCCAAAGTGCAAACAACACTCCCCTTTGCTATTCACGAGACCGAGGAAGAAGTTTTCGGGCAAAGTCACAGATTTTTCAGGCTTGGAGACTGCGCAGCGCGCCTGTAGAAACGCGCGGCCCGTTCAGGCGAAAGTTTACAAAGGGGTTACACTGTCACACGGCACGCCTGTAGCAGCACGTGGCGTGCCTGTAGGCACCGGTCATGACTGCCCGTCGGCGACCCGACAACCTTCCTGTGCGCGGCGCCTTCTCATTCCAAACGTGTCGCGCATGTTTTGGCACTCAAAGGACCTTCAACGAGTCTCAAAGTTGCTCAATTCCTCAACCAAAGGGCTGCCATCCATTTTCAAAGGTATTTTCGTTTACCTACTTGCTATGATCAAGCTGCTAGATGATGTTTGAAACAGTGAAAGTCTTGGTGTAAATCAAGGTAATTTGAGTGAATATTTTGAAGAAAGTTACAGTTGGTTGAGAGTGAAGTGTTCATTCTAGCTTCAAAGAGCCTAAACTACCCTAAAAAAGTGCTAAAACATCACACTCCCTGCAAGACAAAATAAACACTATTTTAGTGGGGTTGTCAAGCATTAAGGGTATCCTAACTGCTTTAGCAAAAACCATAAACTCTGTCAGCTGTATGTAGTGGAAAAAACAATGGTAAGGAGGGTTGATATTTTTGTTTAAAGATCCGGGCTTGCAGTGGCTATGATTGCCCAACACTGACATAGTGAAAATGGTGGGTTTTTATTGATGTCAAAAGACCTAATAAACTGCCCTCAAAACAATGTTAAAAGGTGGAGGCAGTGTTTAAAGGGAGAAACACAGTGTTTGAAAAGTGAAACAGTGGGCCTAATTTCAACAAAAGTGATCATTGTATAAATGCTTTGTCATTTCAAAATTCCATCTCTGTGTAGTAAAAAGCAAAAAACCAGTGTTTACTCATTGATCCATGAAAACAGAATTTAGTGAGTGAAGCTATTAAATCAGTTTGGAGGTGTTCATGTTTACTTGTGTGTGAGAAATATTGAAGACAAGGAAGGTGTTTTTGATTGGGAGGAGTTTTTTTGCCTTTGTCTAAATGCAAGGTTGTCTTGTTTTTATCAAAACACAAAGAGCTTTGTGACCTTACCCAAACACAGTGATCATTTTACTATGTGTACCTTTTATTTGACTGTGTGCATATTATTATAACTTACTTGTTGATTGGCATACAAAAGGGGAAAAGCAGTGTTTTGGAAGGAGCAGAGACCTGATATCATAGAAACATTTCACACAGCATTTGAGGAAAATTTTCCTTGATCAAACAGTGATTGATAAAGAAGACAGAGTTGTGTTTGAGAAAACATTTCAAAAAACCATGTGAGGCAGTTTGGTTTTGTAGAGAGCATCCAGAACAAGATGCCCCCCAGGCAGGATAGTAGGAGTGGCTTGCATAAGAGATTTGAGCCTACTTCCACTGAAGAGGTGAAGATATTTTCTCCTTTGACACACCTTTGCGCTTTGAGGTTTCGAGACAAGCATTTCCAGCTGGCAAGCCTTGACTTCAAATTCTCTCTAAGGTCCATCTCCAAGGCCACTAAAATCCCCTATATTGGGGAAAAGTGGTTTAAGAAAAGCCATTTAGACTCAGAATATTACAAACACTTTCTAAAAATTGAGCACAGAGATTCATGTCCTTCTATTTTCCCTTTCTCATATCTTTTGGCCAGCTATGCCCCCCTCATGAAGATCATCATGAAATACTTCACTTGTGAGGGAAGATTCTCTTGAGTTTATGCATATCATATTCGACTGCTCATGCATTTCACTAGGGCCAAGTTGCTAAATCTTCCTTTCTTCTTACACAAGAGCATTGAGAAAATGGCCTCCACTATTCAGAAGAAGCCTCCTTCACAACAAATAGCCTGTCTCTTCCATCACTCTCTCATCAAAATCATCATTCTTCATCAACTTGAAAAGAGAGAGGTCTCTTGGGATACTTTCATCACCCATCTTGATTTCTCCACTATCCCTCCAGTTCACACATCCCCTACACCTCCTCCTCATCATCCTTCACATTCCTCTAGCAGACCCATTCCTAAAAAGCTCAAGTTTACCACAGAGCAAGAAGAAGAGCCTGAAGAGGGATAAGAGCATGACCATGATGATGAGGAAGATGATGAAGGGCATCAGCATGAAGAAAAGAAACACAGTGAGGGTGAGTAGGAAAGTGATGATGAATAGCAGCAAGGGGATGAAGAAGAAAGTGTTGAACAATAGCATCACGGTGAGGGTGAGCAGACTTTTGATGATACACAGCAGACTTATGATGAGGGTGAGAAGCCACAGTATGATACACAGCAGCATGAAGATGATGAACAAGGGCAAAAGGGAGATAAACAGGGGCAACCAAAAGATGTTGAACAGGAGCAGCATGAAAGTGATGAACAGGGGCAGCCAAAAGATGACACACAACAACTACAATAGTATGAGCAGGGGCAACCTCAGGGTGAAGAACAACAGCCTCCTCAAGAAGAACAACAAATTCAAAAAGAAGAGGGGTAGCAAGATAAAAATTTGCAGCACAGTGAGGAGGACAACCCTCAAAGAGAGATGCAAAATGACAGCCTAGACATCCTTGAAGAGAGCCAAGACATTGGCAAAAATGAAGGGCAAAGTGACAAGGGTAAAGAGCCCATGGAGCATGTGCTAGCTGCCTCTTCAAGGCAAGGGGCCATGCTATCTTCTTTGAAAGTGGCCAAGCCCCAGACAACAAAGAAAAGGATGCCTAGAGTCGTAACTCCAAATGTGACAAGGGCCCTCCGAAGTAAGGGAAAATTTCCAAAGAAGCCCATGGTCGAATTGCCTAAGAGTAAGAGTACTAGAAGAGCCACAAAGGCAAGGAAGAAAGCAGTCATGAATCAGAAAAGGAATTCGACATCATCCAAATCCAAAGAGATGATAGTGATAATGAAGCCCAGATCCTATAAAATCTCTTGCTCCATAGAGAAAGCCAAATTGATGCCTTAAGGGTTGATCTTCATAGAGCTAGGAATTTCAATCAATTTTTGCAAATCCAAAATAAGAAAATGAGTGTCCATATGGTTGTTTATGAGACACGAGTGATCAAATACAAGAAGGAGGCCTCCAAAGCCCAAGTGAGGTTGGAAGAATTCATGGGTGAGTTCGAGGAAAGTGAAGGTGAATATCAGCCTAGGCGAAAGAGGCCGAGAACCATGGGGCTAAAAAAGGCCCTTGAAAAATAAAAAGAAGAGGAAAATGCCCTTCTCCAATCTACCCCTCTCACTGCATTGTTCGAACAAGAGATAGAGAACAATCACGAAGCATGGCTTGAGATATTTAATGATCACTTGGAAAAGAAATTGGAGAGGGAAAACAGGCACTAAGACCTTCAACGGAGGATGACGGGGCATTATAAAAAGCTAAATCAGTTTGCCCGGCGGAAGTTGAGGGCTGCTCAAGAAAAACTCAAGGAGGCCAAAGGGAAGCGCCCGACACAAAAATTGAGGAAAGACACCTCAAGACTCCAAATCTTGGCCTCTGCTTCACAACATGTTGCTGAAAACCCTTGAGGGTCATGCTCGCCAAGTTTGGGCGAAATTTGACATATTTTGGTTTTTTATCATTTTTGGGTTTTTGGACAAAACTCATGGGCATCGCCATTTTAGTTTGGGGCATCATCAAAGGATGAGAATGATATCATTGGATGCCATAATTTCATGAGCACATACTCAGCGATTTTCAAGACATTTGAAGATCATTTACTCCCCCGAAATGGCGAAAAATTCTTTCTTTTTCTACACTCTGCCCGGTTTATTAGCAAGGTTTATTTTTTGGGTTTTTACACACAGGCTTGTTTTTGGAGGACTTATAGTGGTCAGTTGGAAGAAAACTGAACATTTTCAGAAATTAGACACTCAGATCTTTCCAACGAGCTATCATGACCCTCATTTCGACATCGGTAAGGCTTCTAAAAGTTTCCGACAAGTCAGGGGACCTTTTGCTGATGTATTTTTTGAGTATTTTTGTAAAAATTGAACCTTTCAAAACTGTTTTTCCTCATGTGCGTTTAGCTATTTTTATACATGAGAAGTTATGAAAATTCAATTTATTTCCCTCTTTTAGCATTTTTTAGATATTTTATGAGATATTTTGTGCCTTGGCTTTGCAAAGCCTCAAGGACAAAATAAGATATTTTGGATAGGCCAATGAGATTGCAAGTTGAACTAAGAGGTTTTCCTCACTTAGGCCTATATATTCCAAAGGATTTCATTGTAAAAAAGGCTAAAATTGATGAATAGAAGCAATATATGGCCATATAAGCTTTGGAAGAAATACTTGTCTCATGTTTTTGGATAGTCTCTTGGATGTTCTTGGATGATGAAAGAGGATTTTTGTTGGATTCCAGGACTTGGTAGAATGGTATAGTGTCTCTCTCTCTATTTTTTTTCCTAGTTTTCATTCATAAATCCATATTTCTTGCTTGCTATAAGACAGTAGAGAAAAAATTTGAGACATGCCCTTGGAGGCACCTCAAATTTCCTGTTTCTTCATAGCTTCCATGTTTTCTTAATTCTTAGTCACATTAAAGAATTCTTGATTGCTCTTTAATAACTTAAGAATATTGTTTGCTTGTTTCATTCATGGTTTTATGCATGCGAAGTATGATTTACGGTATGCCCTGCTTACTCATGGTTAGCCATAGCTCCATCTATGAAACTTCTCTTTGACTGATTAGATTGTCATTCGTTGAACCAAGGAGGTCTTGTTTTGATCTTGCCCTTTGCCTAAGACTATGCAATCTTGTTTTCAAAGTGCTCAATAGCTTAAAGTACTGTGTTTAGGTACTGTGTTTAGACGTTCTTAAGTGTATTTCCCCAAAGTCTGATAGCCATTTCCTGAAGTTAGAGAGTTATATATCTCTATGCATGGCTTGAATGTTTATTTCTATGCATTGATTAGCTTAAAGTTACATTTCTCATGATTAATGGTTTGGCCTACCATGTTTATGTCAGCTATTAAACTAGTTATGCTTGAAATCCTTTGTTATTCACAAACTTGATGTCCATCTTACTCCATTTTGCCCAAAGATCCATTTTACCTCGAATCAAATCGACCCTTAAACAACCTTGTATCACCATCTGAAAGCTTCTTTGACCTTTTCGACCCCATAGCCCAGTTGATCCGACATCTTTTTACCTATCTTATGTCTTTGATCAGTTCATCCCTCACAACCTAAAACCAAAACCAAAAACCTACTTCATATCAATGATTCAAAACACACATAAACAATAATGTGATATCCCTTACACAAATAGAGAGAGCCCTCTCTCAGCCCGTAAGGCTAGGTCCTTGGCTCCAAAGACTGTTTGATAGCTATTTGGCTTGCCAATCAGCCAAATCACGGACTCAACACTGCAACAAATATTGCCTTGTACTTCCACACTCTACCGCTTGCTTCACTTTGTAGATCCATATTGAACCTACCACTGATTTCCCTTCCGGCCTTGGGACAATCTCCCATGCACTGTTTCTGACAATCGAATCATACTCTTCCACCATGGCATCTACCCATGCGGGATCCTCCACAGCTTCCTCGAAAGAGGATGGCTCTGTCACGATACACTTGCTCATAAGATCCATGTATCCAGTATACCGGTCAGGTGACTGTCTCTGTCTGCGCTGTGATGTAGGTGCTCCTACAACCTTCTCTGCATCTTGAGCCAGTCGCTCAGCTTCTGTAGTGCGCTTCCGCCCTCTGATGGTTGGCGCTGCATGAGTGGTCTCTTCCACTCCATGAACCTCCTCTTGTGGCTGATCCACATCCTGAGGCTCATCCTTAGGAACTAATAGCTCCTCATCTGCATGCAAGTGTGGCTCCCTCTCAAGTGAACACTTCATGGCTTTCTCCTCATGAAATTTGATATCCTGCCGCACAACAGTCTTGTGACTGTCTGGAAAATACACATGATAGTTGTGGGGTGTATCAGTGTACCCCACAAATATCCCAACCTCTGAAGTCGGCTCCAGCTTCTTCCTGGCATCCTTAGTCACATGAATGTAAACAGGGAAAAAAAATCCTCAAATGGGAAATATTAGGCTTCCTACCAGAAAATGCCTCCTCGGGTGTACTCATGCCAAGTATCGTGTGAGGACAACGGTTCTTCACATATACTGCATTATTGCATGCTTCAGCCCACAAGTGTATGGGAAGGCCCTGATCATGCAACATCGCCCGTGCAGCACCCATGATCATTCTGTTCTTCCACTCAGCAACCCCATTCTGCTGTGGGTTATGAGGTGCTATGAGCTCTCTTCAAATTCCTTCTGTGCTGCAAAATTCCTTGAATTCACCAGAGATGAATTCACCACCATTGTCACTCCTAAGAGCCTTCACCTGCTTCCCCGATTCTTTCTTAACCAGTGCCTTGAACTCACAGAACTTTGAGTATGTATCGCTCTTCTTCTGCATGAAGAAGATCCAACACTTCCAAGAAAAATCATCAACAAATATCACATAGTACCTGTGCTTTTTTGTCGAAGCTACTGAGAAAGGTCCACACACGTTTGTGTGAATTCTCTCAAGGATCTTCGTGGCGCGACTATCCTTATCGTGAAAGGTGGCTTTCACAAATTTTCCCAAGGTACATCCCTTGCACTGATCTGACTGCGCAAGAGTACCCTTAAGAATCCCAGTAGAAATTTGTTGTAGTATCTTCAAAGCTCCATGGTGAAGGTGGCCCAATCTCCGGTGCCACAGCTCGCCATCATCCCGACTCACCACTCCTTTTGCCTTGCCTACCATTGCTGCGCAGCCATATACCTACAATTGATAAAGGTTCTTAACTCGAACCCCTATCCTCCGGGTTTCACCAGTTTCCTTACTGCGCAGGAAAGCCTTTCCCTCGCTAAAGACAACATCATATCCCTTGTCTTCTAACATCTCCACAGAGATAAGATTCTTCTTCAATCTTGGAACATGCATCACTTCCTTCAATATGAAGGGTTTACCAGAATCCCTCTCAAAGGAAATGGTATCGATACCGGTCGCACTGTATCTACCATCATCACCCATCTCGATGTGCACTCCAAGATCTTTCTCATCCATATTAGTAAAAAAATATTTATCTCTTGTCATATGAAAAGATGCACCACTGTTAAGAAACCACACTGAACCCATCACACTTGAGACCAAGCATGTGATCAGTGAAAAATCCAGCTCAAACTGCGAGGCTAAGGCCTCTCCAGCTGCAGATCCAGCAGCCTGCTTATTTTTCTTCTTCTGTGGACAAATAGTGGCGTAATGTCCGTGTTGGTGACGGTGAAAGCACTTCACCTTGGACATGTCCTGCTTCTTGCCTTTCGCACCGGATTGATAACCATTCTTCTTGCTCTTCCCCTTCCTTGCTTTGGCAGCCAAAGCACAATTTTATTCATCTGAGTTCTTTGATGAAGATCTGTCCCTGGTACTTCGTCTTATCTCCTCTTACACAAGATCCGACCAAAGTCGCTCCCATCCTGGAAATTTCTCCCGACCATTGACAGAGTCCTGATAGGAATGCCAACTCTTCGGAAGCCCAAGGAGAGCCAAGCTCACCAAGTCCTCATCATCTACAAATACCCCCACACTTCCCACTCTCATCCCCTCGTACTGATGAACTTCGTGAGGTACTTGGGCATACTGTCGCCTTTCTCCATTTTTATGTTCCTGAATTTATCCTTGAGCGCTAACTTCCGCTGGTCGCTCTTGATTTGCAATAAGTCTATCAACACTTTCCATATCAATAATGGAGAAGATTTAACATGAAGGTTGGACACTATGTGATCCTTTACACCTTCCAACAGAATTCTTCGACACTTTGCTATCTTCTTTTTCCATGCGTCAAGTGCGGCAGCATCGCTAGAAGCAGGTTTTGGAATTTCTGCATCTATGAACTCCTTCAACCCATTGTTATCCAGAACTGTCTCCATCTTGTCCTTCCATGCAATATAATTCAAGCTGCCCTCAAGGGCATACTCCAATCGCAATCTGTTGAAATACATCTCAACTTCGACACCAAGAAAACACTGCTGCAAATTCGAATTCCACCAGCACAAAACTCAACCGCTTCAATGTTTTGCAATTGCTCCAATGAACAATATTGCTCTGATACCATGTAGATATTTGAATAAATAATATATTATTCACCGATATTATCCTAAACACACACTATCTTAACTTCATGCACAATACAGAATCTCTTCTACCATTGATCATTAATTGCGGAAATAAAAACAATCGCATGTGCACATTAAAACCATAAACAATCACACATATGAACATAGTATTTTATGGGAAATATTAAAGCTGAAAACCCCCAAATATATGTATATTATATGTCATATAGATCATGTAACAATCATTATACAAAGATCCTCGCAATCTCTCAGTACAATCTCCAATTGCTACACACTAATCAAGCCCGATCTAGAAAATCACATGCTCCAATCTCTGCCACTTGATAGCCTGCCTCTATTGCGAAATCACTGCTGAAGAATGGATCTGAATGAACTAGAATTGGTCCAGGATTGCTCATGCAATCCTCATTGGCATCTCCAATCACTGGTTTTTGCAAATCATGCAACAATAAAGTCACAACTGATAGTCACACTGCTCTTTCACCTACCTCTTCACTGGTCTCCACTGAAACTGTCCATGCACTGTAGTTAACTGATGTATTCTTTAGTTGATTAATGAGTTAATAATTAGTGAATTAATTAATAATTAATCCAATCACTCTCATCGTGAATAATCATGACTAGATTAACTAGCTCAACTATGCTAACTTCCGCTTAAACTGAACACAACTCCACCAACTACCTCAATAACTCCACCAAACTCTGTCACATGAGTTCTAACTGAATTCTCCATGCATTAGCTCCAATTAACCCTCAGGAATAGCGTAATTCCTTCTGTCAGTTGCTATGCCACATCTGTGCACTTAACTAAAGTGCTCCAAGAGAATAAGATAATGTTTATAGTCCAAATACTATTAAGAGCTAATAATATTCAACATATCTATTTTTAGACTGGCAATCTAAAAATAGATTTCGCCCAATATGTCTAAAAATAAAAGTCCATCTATTTTTTTCGACTTGACCAACCATCCACAAATAGCATCCTGCAACAAATAGCCTGTGGGCCCACTTAGTGAAGGTGACTTATTTCCAGTAAGCTCATCACCTTATTGCAATCTCAACAGTTCGAAGCTCTTCCTGGATGGCGTTGATCGCAGCCTTCTGGTGTTCTTCTAAAGCTAATCATTTTTCTTTTGTGGCCAGTGTGATGGCATCTGCGATTTGTTCGAGATCTTCATCTGTCAATGTAACCATCTCATCTCGCTCCTTCTGTTGGGCACACTCCTTCTTTTGGGGTCCCTTGACAAGCTCACATGTTCGCTTTGTACCTCCGACATTTAATTCCTCCGTGCCCAGCTGAAAATCGTTTTGGGTTTCAGCCTCGATGTTCTTCGTGGTGGTCTGCTTTGGCTACGTGTCCTTTTTCATGGCTGCGCCTGAGTCTTTCCATGTGCTTCTAATCTCTTTGGTGATAACAAGCAGGAGTACCTGTGTCGTGCTAGTACTGACGGTGCCCCTTGCACTAGTTTTGAAGCCTATCTTCCAGGCAGGAGGCCATAGCACAATCACATTGTCAATTTCGTCGTCTGCTACCATATAAGGAAGTGACGTCTAGGTTTTATTCTTGTGGCTGCAGATTTGAATGTTGTTCGTGGTAACCTGGAAAGCTGCGATACTCTTGTATTTGTCATATACTGTGGGGGAAATCCGAGGTCGAGAATTGATGGCTGCGTCCACGCTACTCTGGAAGAGGACCTAGAAGACTTGATTATCTTCTATGCGTTGCGCATCCTTGGAATCCCACAAATGGGCATACCGAGCCCCTTCACACACATCTGGAGGGAGCTCAGGGAGGACCGACTCCGCAGGGTTTCCTAGGCAACAAGGGTTGTAAGAAATAGTAGCTAGGCATAGCAAAAGGCTTTTCCCTGCTCCTGCGATTCACGAACATTGGCTAAGAACTCGTTGCATAAGTATTGGGCCCAATTGAGGCAGACCCCCTTCGCACACTGACTGGCTAGCTGAATGACATAGGCATGGACGGTTGCAACCTGGCACTTTCGTATTAGCTTGTAAGCTAGTAATATGGTACCCATCTACGTAGCCGGGTCGCTGATGGATTTTATGACAAAGCCCCACATATTATTTTCCACATGGTAGGTCTTACACACATATTCAGTGGTGTCCCCTTCATATTTCTTTCCCACACGCTCTAGAGGGTGTGGCCCGTTCATGGGAAGGCCCATGATTTTGTGATCCAATGCAGCATCTATGGGGACCCTATCCTGAATCCATAGGTAGCCATTGTGAATTAGGGAAAGCAATTGTCGAGCCAGCCTATCCGTGACGTTGTAATGGCCAAAGTGGGGCATACACAGCAGGTTCAAGAGCCCATATCTGACCAATCCACTTACCCAGCGCTGAGGAATGACTGTGACTCCATTGTCCACGTAAAGTGTGTCAAAGTACAATGCGGGAGTTAGCTCATGGAAGACTTCGTAATTCGCCAAGTCGTGATCATCGAATTTAACCTCATGGAGCTTCTCGCAGGGGTCACTCAGGATAAGGACCTCTCCCGGGGTTAGCGGCATCTACAGATAGGTAACCAGGCCATCAAGGTTCTTTGGTGTGCACATCGAGGGCCTGCGCGGGCGGATGAAGGGAGGTAACCAGTTGATCGGATTGGCAGGCAGGGCTTCCTCCTGCATAGCCTGAGCCTGAGGCATTGCTCACGGGGACTTGACATGCCTTAGGGAGGTCCTAAGCTTCCCTGAAACCCATTTCACAGCTTTGTGGGGCTTCCCTGAGCCCTATGCCTACTCTTTTCCCTTCCTTGTGACCATCGTTGAGGGCACCTCTTCATCCTCAGACCCAATCTCCATTACTTCCTCAACTTCTGGGGCAATAGGTGGCGAGGGCTCAGCTGGTTTCGTGGCTTTCATCCTAGCGCATAAAATGAATCCCAACTCTGGGTGGCTACTATCAGAAGGGGGAGGTTGATCTGACATGAAGGGGACAGTGCAGACCCAAAAAATATTACAGCTCAAGCTTGCGCGAGATAAAGAGGATAAGTACAAGTTATGAAAGTGAGATGGAACCCTTGTCTAAGCTCTCCGACCCTTTTTACAGTTCTTGTGGGCATCCAACGGTAGGGTAAACTTGACCTGGAACTTACCATTAGGTAAATAGTAAAAAATCCTTAAAATCTGCCCCATTGAATGCTAGTGGCCTGCTCCTTTTAACGGTAACTTTTTCTTTTTACCAGATGTTACTGTGCCAACGGCTATTTTTCACACCTCTTGTGCGCTTGGCATACCTGCTACACTTGGGTTAAACATCTACGCCTCCTGCGCATCTTCCCCCAAAACAGGCTTAATCCCTAAGTACTTCAAAACCAAAGATATGTTTGCTCGACATGTGTCATCCCAACAGAACCGAACCACCTTCGTAAGCAAATCTTTCAGGGGTGCTATGATCATTGCATACCTCCGAACGAACTTTCTATAATAACCCGCATGGCCGAGAAGTGAGCGCATCTGTCCCCTTGTTGTGGGAGCTGCCGGATATATAATATTCGCATCCCCAATTTTAGCCAACATGGGGTGCGTCTCAATGTTATCCGTTCACAGCCTGAATGGTCCGGTAACCATGCGCACCTCATTCAATTCTGAGTCGGAACCCTCTCATGGATCATTCTTACCTTATTTTGGGGCTAGGCTACAGTATTTGATCATGCTTGGTATCCGCGGTTCCCAATTGGGAATTTCAGGTGTGACACACAGGTGTGATTCACCCCATGCTACAGTGTCAATGTCCTGCAAAGCTGCGTCAAGTGCCTCTGTCCCACCTATTAATCCAAGTGTTCCCAAAAATTCATCCTTCAAAGTCTCTCAGTGGCAAGTGCGCTGATGGAGCTCCGCATCTAATTACCATGCAATAGGAAGTGGTCCCAGCGCATGAATAAGCAGATGAACTCACTCCTAGGCAGTTCTATCGCACCATTGTTCTATCCAAGCGAACAGATATTCGTGTGGATCTTCGGGTCCAAGGAAATTTTTTATTCGCACGTCAGCTGGGGCCTCAAATTGTAGGATCATCACATTCCAACACTCCTCCCAATCCTAGAACGCCTCCTCATGCGTCACCCACCATTGCACAGGTGATCCATGTCTGGCCAGCTTACAGGCCCATAGTTGTCGTTATTTGGGAACCTCGGCTTCAAATGCTCACAAAAAGTCCCTAACATTACCAGAATCATCGAAATAAGGTAGATCTCTTACCTCTGAGGAGATGCAACAGAAGTTCTTCGTGATCCGAAGACATCGTAGCATAGAGACATCATGTAACCAGTTTTTCCAATTCTCTATCTCCCCATCAAAGTCGTAGAAACATTCACTGTCCTTTTCCTAGCAAAGTACCCCCTCCATTGTGGCGTTGATCCAATATTCATCTCACGCAGTCAACTTATAGATGTGATCCACATCCTCTTCGTCATACACTGGCTCTATGTATCGTTCGCCTTCCACATGATCTAATGGTACTATTACCCTTGTACCATTATTTTCGAATACCATGCTTCTCTTCTTTAGGTTAATGACACCCCCCATATCAATGGCCCAATCTAAGCCTAGGAGCACAGGGTAGGGGTCGGCATCTTCAACAATCTGAATTAATTCAAAATCAGCCTGGACCTTAACCCCAGCAATATCCACCACAATGTTCGATAGTCTTCCCAAGGGTATGATCTTCTGTTGATTTTCCATACGTAGCTGGATAGTGGACCATTACAACTTAGGTTCCCCCATTCGTTTTCAAGTCTTTTTAGGTAATACATTTGCATCTGACCCCAGGTCTAAAATATCTTAATCCATCTCGTAATCATCGATCTGTGTAGTCAACCACATCTCCCTACCAGTGCATTTCTTATATCTATATATTTTGTGTACATCCTTGATTTATGGAGGGAGGATAGGTCGTGTTGCGCAGCTATCTATTAATGCCTAAAGATTTTCCACAGCCTTTGGGTTGCACAGTAGCTTCATACATTCCTGTAAAAATGGTTTAACCTCCTCATCTGCCTTGAGGTCTTCAAGCGGCTGTGAAGTAGATGCCTCTGCCTCAGCAAAGTCTTTGCGAGCTGCGACAAATGTTTCCTTCTCATTTTTTAGATCCAAACCATCCTGTTTGATAACTGCTGGTCAGATTAGAGGCTTGGTTTCAGTTTTCTCCCCAGGCCCCTCGGTGGCCATCCCACTGCGTGTTACGACATTCACACTTGGATATTTGTCTCATAGTTCGGCCTTAACCCTCTGCACATTCTGCGTAGGTGTCAGTTGCTTCTCTTGCATTTTTTCTATCAAGATTGGACAATCTTCAATCGCATGGTCCAGCTTCCTGCAATACCGGCAGGACTGTCTTGTAGGGTTTGGACAGTCCCTGGAAAAGTGTCCTACTTCTCCACAGTTATAACATATTAGTTTCCCTCGTCCCTGACCTACACTCCCACCTATTCCACCTCCCCTGCCCCTTTCTGGGGAACCCCCTGTGCTCGAGATGGATCTTGGTGAGGACAGATCCGACTATACCCTATAGAGGTTCCCTCGATCGATCATCAAATCATACGTCGGAAATTTTGTTCATCATGTCCTACCGACCTGCAAAACCTGCACCATTACTGTTTTATTTCTGGGACATACGCAGAAAGACGGGGACACTGGTTTGTGTCATACAACCCTGCAACGCGGCAATCATCACACCATAGTGTCGGCCCACTTAGTCTTGCAATTTCCCTAGGGCGCAATGGACTAAGTCCCCCAGCCTGCATGTAGTCTATTAACATAGGGCAGTTATCCTTGGTGTGACCATTCGTCCTACATCGTATGCACCATCTTTTAGGGCTAGTCTCTCCTCCCTGCTCCTTTTGCAGATTCTAGATCTCCATGTGCATCGCCTCCAGTTGTCCTTGGATCTGTTCGATGCCTAGTTGGGTATCATCTCTGGGCATGGCTTCTAACTTCATAGTGACCTCCAGGAATTTTTCCGGTGTTTCGGAAGTTTGGTGACCCATAGGTATGCGTAGGTGAGGCAGCAACATAGCAATGAACCATTCCATGTGTTGTCTATCATTGTACTGAAATCCTCCTTGTCTGATCACCTTCTTCAGTCATTGATCATCATCCCACACAGACTCAGAAGGCCCTTGCTTGAAATCCTTTAGATCGAGCACTATTTGAGAATAGGACTTAGGCTTCCTGAACTATTGTTTCAAGGCGTTATTGATCTCTTCAATGGTTGAGTTTGCATGCTGTCTGATGTATCCCATGTACCAATCCAAATTTCTTCCGTCGAAGGCAAGGGACAGTTGTGCCCTATTCACCACATCACTATCTACGTTCTACGCAGTCCATACTGATTCTGCGACAAACCGAAACTGATCCATGTCTTCATCTCCCACACCCTTAAAGGTAGGCAACTTCATGTGCGGAGCCATGTCGTCTTCTAGTGGTGGAGGTGTAGGTGAATTCTTACCCCTACGCTGGTTCGAAAGTGGTGTGGCTATAGGACTCTACGCAATTGCTTCTCTTATCGGGTTGTAGACAGATCTACCTCCTTCTTGGTTGGTCTGATAGTATTTGCCACTTTGCATCATACTCCCGTCTAGATCATAGGTTATTCATTCGGTGTGGCTACATAGAATACTTTTTTCACATAGTAATATCATAATCAACAATGGTAAGGTATTTAGAAACTTACCCCTAAATCCTTTGAAGAATCTTCACTCTGCTTCAGAGTAGGAGACGAACTGATTGATGGAAAATTTTGTCACGAATCCTCCTAGCACACTGTCCACCCAGTGGTATAATGTACAAGTGATGGTGTTATCAGGCTTCTCTAACTGCTAGATCAATTCTAGGGTCCACCTGTGTGACCCGCTCGTCCTTCCAGCACTTATAAAATTTAACCAACCTTGTGAGCCACTCCTGGAGCTCGATCGTAATGGTTGCAAAGAAGATCTTGTAGATATCTGTGAAAATATACTTATTTTTCCACTCTTCGGTGGTCAACCTCTTACTGCAGTTTTATTTACTGCGAATTCCTGAACTTGTTGTTTGAACCATTCATCAATTTCTTTTCTGTCAGGTTTCCAGTATGGCCTTGGCATTACCTGATCCCTCTCTCAAAATTCTCCCGATCTCAGTAACAGAACCATTTTTTGGCTCAAGGGGTCTTGACCCAGTTTTGGAGGTTAAGGTTTGCCAACAAACCCCTATACTACTGGCCCTTTCTGCAGTGACCTGCTTGCGTAGGCCAAAGTCTCACTCGAAGCAGTATGGGAGGGTGCTGGAACTAGGTTTCTGTACCTTGGGAGAGGGAAGGTAAATCAGGCAGAGCTACATTTTCTTTCACAAATATCAGATCACATATTACAAAAACCAGATCTATCGGTCCCTTCGCATCCACGTGCACAATACCACTTATAATCACAGTAAACAAACAGACAATAAAGAAACTATCGCAGCTATTCTGGCATAAAGTATAACAGACAGATTCAGATCAATTGTTAATGCAGCATAAGAAAATAACACAGTTACTTTTGGAGCTCAATATAGAATCATGCATAACATAACAGATATCATAGAGTCGCATTAACAGATTCAAATATTCCAACAACCTTCCGCTTTCATTAATCATTCAGATCCTTTTACAATACCCAAAACCAAACCTGCGCACACAACAGCAGGGTCTGCACATAGCAAGACTAAGGATCTCCACGCACACAGCCAGCAGGAGTCCTTTCCCCAAAAACCTAAAATAGATCTACTAATTCACAATTCGCACCAATCTTAGTCCATTGTCTGCCTTACAACTCAAAAAGGTTCAACTACTTATGCTACTTTAGCCTACACATCCAATGGTCTGCAAACTGTGGTTTGCGGACTCTTGGTCTACCCTTGACCCACTTACAATGCATTAGGGGATTTGACCCACCCCAAAACCCCTGCGTTAGACTAAATATAATAAAAAATATACAAAATGGACCAGATTCGCAGCTTTGTAGGAGACCCTGTTCCAACAGCCTGCCATATTGCCTTTAATGCTGGAGAATTCAGTGATGTCCCTGGATATTTATTTTAATTTCTTCACAAATTATTCATGAGCTATCAACTTATCATTAATATAAAAAAAAGGCAACCCTTCTGTGATAAAGGCTCTATCCTATTGAAAAACGTGTTCATTGCTATCTCCATTTGATCAATGGGATGAATGTCTTTTATGTCGAACTCAAAATAATTCTTCTTGTAATCAGTTGTTGTCTTTGGCTGTGAAATCTATGCCTCAAGAAAGGCCATCTACATTTTACCTTTCTCAGAATCAAAGGCTAACAACAACCTACTTTGAGAACTGGAAGTCTGCTTCTAGAATTGACTATAGGTGTTGTTTTTCAAGATTCCATTCTTCAATTTTATTTCTCTAAATGTATCAAAGATTGTCTTCTCTTTCTCCACTTGGACAACCTTAGTTGTCTGAATAGCTTGTTTTTGATCTTTTGAAGGTAGTGAATTTGTAGGAGAAATGGTGGATTGGCCACCAACTTGAGAATATGAAGGTGTCTCCTGTTGGAAATATTGAGAGGGGGGTGAATTAGTATTCCTTTCAATTAGAGCATTAGTTAATCTTCAATTATTATCAATGTTTGTACAATGATAGCAGAAAACAAAAGGAAAACAAATGCACACGGTTTTTAAGGTGGAAACCCACTCCGGGACAAAAACCACCTAATGCTTTTCTAATAATTCTTTAATATTCAACTTTAATTGAAAATAAAGCTCCAACTTCCTAGAATCTAGAAGAGAATTCTTCTCTAGCTCCCACTGGATGGACGCTCCAATGCTCGAGATTCTTCAGCAGTCAACTGAACGGATGCCCCAACACCCAATGACCTACAACTCACCCTGGCACCACCCTACCACCCTATAGAAGAATAAAAGAAGAATGGACTCTCGTACCAAGGAAAATGGTCCACTTTACAATGATATAGAATGATGTAGAAGAAGAAGACACACTAGACCATAACCCCAACTATGACACAACCACCTAATGATGATCCTAGACCTCTCGACACTGCCTCTTCAACTCTTGGAAAATAGACGCTAGAACAATTTTTACAATAATGTATTTGCAATGACCTAGTACAATGATACCTTTACAGTGACTGTATGCAGTGCTGCCCACTTAAAGACTTCATGTGATGAACTTCTTGCTATTGTTTTGCACCTTGGTTGTTGCTCTTGTCATGCTACCCTCTGCTACACCTTGCTTTTCTTTTCTGCCCTAGAAATTCTAGTCCTCTGCAGCCCTTGAAAACACATGATCTAGATTTTTCTTGCCTTCTAGGAGCTCGATATTGAATCTAGTGTATCTCTGTTATTTAAGATCCCCAATATATGATTTTCAGTCCTGTAGTATTCCCCTGTGTCATATTTATAATGCCATAGGTTTGACCCAATTTGGATTTTTCAAGGGAGAGTTATGCCCAATTTCTCACAATGCCCTAATTATGAACTATTTTAGTAGAGTGAACTTGTACGACATACCACGTGTCACTGTTTCTTCATTCGTTTTTGAAATTGATAGATAATAAACTACAGTCCGTATGTTATCTATCACTTATGAAAAAATTCCAATCTGATACTCAGAGAGAGAGCTATGACTATTTTCCCAAGTTCAATTCATTGAGATGAATTTCAGGAGCCTACAAAAGCACTGATTTCCACAGATCATATATCCGAAAATATTGCGCACCTTGATCTGAAATTTTCACAAGCGCTTCATCATGATTTTGGCTTTTCCTCATAAGAATTTCAGCTTCTGAACCTTCATAGAAAAAAATTTAGAGTGAAAATTCCACGATGACCTATTTTAGATGGTGAAATCCCTTGCATAAGGAGGATATGAGGATCACAACTTATATAAATGCTTAGGTTGAGAGGGGCTTCAACAAGTGAACGTGCGAGGGGTTTTAGGAGCTTAAAAAATAATAATTATGACTTTTCAATGATCCATGCCATAACCCCATGGGGTTTTAGCCCACTAACTGGGGTTACAAACTTCAAACATGAATATCTCTCAAACCATGAATAATTACGTGGCATGCCATATATCAATGGAAACATATCGACAAGTAGAAACCATCAAAAGCATTCTTGACCCAGAATATATTAATTTGGTAGGTCAAAATTCCCATGCAATATTGGGGTAGCCTCTGGTGTTGCTTGGGTTGACATCAATGACAACCGTTGATCAACATCTCCTTAGTGACTACAACAACTTCCTGTTCTGAATTTTTGTCTGTATTGGCTTTAGGACTAAGATTGGTCCTTTTTCTGTACATTATTTTGAACTCCTTTCTTGTAGTGTCAGACACTGAAGGTGACTCTTCTTCTCTTTTCCTTTTCCCTACTTTTTCCTACGGGACAGGAGTCTGTGATGTTGATGTCGAAACTAGTTGCTCCTCAGCTTCTTGCAAAGTGTTCTCACTCCATTCCAATTGGTTCTTGTACTTCTCTATATCCGGCATATGGGTGTGTATGTAAGGAGTAGTCTTGTTTTCTACCCTTAGCTTTGAAATGGTTCCTAGAGGATCATAAGACCAGGTAAAGCTTAGTTTGAATTTCATTTCCTTCAATATATTGTCCCCTGTCTTTGCTTGATCTAATAAGTGAAAAATTATTTTGACGTCTTCATTTATCCTTAGTTTGGTTGTACTTCTCAAAAGGCTCATAGCTGGATGTGCAAACAGTTCAATGAACTATTTGTATGAATACTCTTTCTATTATTTCATTACCAATGTGGTCCAGAAGATGACTGATTGCTTATAGCCATGTTCATCCAATTTCTACATTGAAAATTTAAACCTATCTACTTGATAATACAGAAACATGTACACTAAAATAGAGGAGTATTTAAACACTTATTCTCTCTGAAATTTACAAACTGATCATGAATATTGTCTTCCAGGAATTGGCTGAAATTGAAAATGATCAATGGTTTAGAATCTATGGAAAATATGGAGAGGAAACCTATAATGGGTTCATCTATCCACTGGTCATAGTAGTAGTGAAGGAGGTATGTAATGACATTTATAATTTTATTTTCTCCATCACATAAGATGGAGGAAGGGTATGGAGGGTTATTATTTTGTAGCTGAGTGTCTTCAGCTAGGAAAATATCAAAGGTCTTAGCCCTTTTGGAAAAATATAGCTTCTGGTATAACTTATTAAGGGCTTCTAAGGAGAAAGGGGTGTTATTTTCCACAGAGGGGCAGGGAAAATTTTAAGGATGGACGTTTATCTTAAAGTTTAAAAACTTGGCGAATGTTAGTTGTCCCCAATATCTAAATTGTAAAATTCTTGATGTTATTTTTGTAAAAGTTTTTATCTTTGTAATAATTTTATATTAGTATATATAAAATTTTAACGATTTTTAGGGAAAAATATTTTTATACTATAAAATTTGGGCGAATCAATTTTTAAAAAAAATGGGAATTAGAGAATCTCTTTTCTGGAAAAATCATGGAAAATTAGCCCACCTACGAATATTAGCCCTTAAAATTTTCCATACAGAGGGAGCTTGCATCATCTGATCGATTGATTTTGCAGTGATGATGAAAAGGATTTCACCTGTGGGGGGAATGATGGCTCTTTGACTGGGTTTATAGTAAGCTTGACATCTTTGGATGAATTCAGGGGCACTATGAGTATGGGGGAAAATATAGTGAGGAAAATTTGACTCCCAGAGTCCAATGTCATCTGATTTGTCTATATACTTATCCTCTAACCAGCAATACATTTCAAACAATACAGATTCACACAAAGTTTCATTGATCTTATAATGTATGTTAGCCAGGGGGACATGGTCCTAATCTACAGGACGGTGGATAAAAGGGTTAAATGGCTCCTCCTGGTTTTTCTTCTTAGGAGGAATCTTTAACTGTTTTAGAGGAATTGAAGGAATTTAGAAGGGAACATTTTTACCAGGAATGTGAAAAACTCTGAAAATGATAGAAGGAGGTGAGGTGGACGCAGTTGCTTTGGTCGGAAATGAACTAATGAATCGAAATGGAGCTTTGTAAACCTGTCAAACAACGGAATTCACAGAGAAATACGCACAGTAAAAATAAAAAATGGTTATAGTGCATGGTTTTATAAGAAAATGGGAGTTTCTATTGCTTATGGCGTAGATCCATTATATTAACAGTCATTAGTTTAATTGAATACACTAATGGATCCATTACTGCGGGAAGGGATGTGTTTGGAAATGGATATATGAGATGGCACGACGGGTGTAATGGATCGGTTATTGGTTTTGGTATTGTGGGGAATGGCAATTTTCGAGGGGGGGGAGGAGGGGTATCAGGTGGTAAGTAGTATGAGTGGAGGGGGGTGCGAAAAGCGGAGCTGCTGCCACATAGTCGTGGGCCCAAGGCCTAAAATAACTTTTTTTGGACCGCTCCCCCCGATGGTAAACCTCGGATGGAGAGGGGGTGCTAAAGGTGGAGGTGGGTCGTAGATTGGGAGGCAAGTATGATGGACGGTGGGTAGATGCGTGGGATTTAAACGTCAATTGATTTGATGGATTTGTTGGGTAGCAGGATATTGGATTAAAGTGAAACTTTGGATATATGGTCAATGTGCCAAATACTTTCATTTATGCGTGTTGGGTATGTGTTATATTCTTTCTTTAATTTCCGGCGGGTAGTCTGCGTCCATGGTTTTGTGCATGGTTTTGCACATGGTATTGGGGTACGATGGTTTTCGGCCCCTGGTATTTTTGTAGAGCCGATCAAGGGAACTACGGTTATGTTCTAATCCAGGGTTTATGGATTGGGGTTTATGTATGCTTCGGCATGTATATATATGTGTGTTGTAACACTAAAAGGAATATAATGAAAAATCAAGCTGGTCGTCCTGATTTGGGATCCAGGGGAAAATCTCTGTGTTTATCTATTTTATGTTTTATGCTCTCGCTATTGTTTATTTTCTTTTATAAGATTCATGTGTAGATCATTTTTGTTCAGGGTTAAAACCTGCATTTGGTATCAGAGCTGTTTCGACTTCAAGGGGACGCCTTTGCTGTTGAGGGTTTTTTAGTTCAGGCTTGAGGTAGACCCTGTTCAGTGGGAGATCTGCGGGATCGATTCTTGCGGTGAGAGAAGATGGCGAGTGGCGGAGAGATAGAGATCGAGAAATTTAATGGTTAGAGTTTTGAGTTGTGGAAGCTCAAGATGGAGGATCTACTGGTGGATAAAGATCAATGGATCGCAGTAGATCCAGGTACTAAGCCAACAGGAATGTCAGATGAAGACTGGAAGAAACTGGATCGGAAGGCTAAAAGCACAATACGGTTGTGTGTCTCAGATTTAGTATTGTTGAATGTATCCGGGGAAGCTATGGTGAAGACCTTGTGGGAAAAGCTAGGGACTTTGTACCAATCTACGTCTCTAGTGAATAAGTTGTTCCTGCGGAAAAAGCTGTATAACCTGAGGATGAAGGATGGAGACTCGGTGACAGAGCATCTGAACGCCTTCAATACTGTGGTAAGTCAGCTGTCATCTGTTGATATTAAAATCTCAGATGAAGATAAGTGCATCAGTTTGTTGTGCTCTCTACCAGACTCGTGGGACAGTCTGGTTATTGCAATAGTTAGCAATACAACTACCTTGAATTTTGATGACATTGTCTCAGCCTTGCTGTCGGAGGAAATGAGACGGAGAAATATGGAGGGTCATAATGGAGATGCCTTATCTGTACGAGGAAGGTCCCAGAATAGAAACAAGAATAAGGTTTCGCGTGGGAGATCCAAATCTAGAGGGAGATCTAAATCTCCTGGAAAGTTTGTAAAGGTGTGCTGGAAATGCGGAAAGGAAGGGCACTACAAAAAGGACTGTAGATCTAAAGCTCCTGAGAAAGGAAAGGGATCTGATGATGCTCCTTCTGCAGAGGCAAAAACCACCTTGGATGAAGGTGGGGATGTGTATTTGGCTTCTTCTTCAAATACACATGTAGATCATGAGTCATGGTTGATTGACTCAGGTGCATCCTTTCACTTCACTCTCCATAGGGAGTGGTTCTGTGAGTATGAGAAATATGATGGTGGTGATGTCTTCCTAGGGGATGATAGGAGGGCCAGAATCATCGGACGTGGAAAGGTCAAGCTGAAGCTGCAAGGTGGAAGGATAAGAACACTTCCTAGTGTTCTGCATATCCCTGCATTGGCCAGAAATCTGATTTCTGTAAGCAAGATGGATGATGCAGGTGTAAAAACAGTGTTCGAGAAAGATGCCCGCAAGATGGTTCGGGGAGCACTGGTATTAATGCGGGGAGTTCGGACTGGAACTCTGTACAAGCTACAAGGTAGTACTGTTATTGATGGGTGTAACAGTTCTGTGGTTCCTGAAAGTGGGACGAAAAGCCTAGTTGTCTCCGGAGAAAAGACCATGCTATGGCATCAAAGGCTTGGACATATTGGAGAGAAGGGCCTTCGGATACTGCATAGAGATGGTATGGTAGAAGGTATGTCTAATTGTTCTCTGGATTTCGATTTCTGTGAACATTGTGTATATGGGAAGCAGAATCGGGTGAGTTTTCCTTCTGGTGCTAAGAGGGAGAACAAGATATTAGAACTTGTGCAAAGTGATGTGTTTGGGCCTGTGTCAGTTCCATCACTGGGAAAGTCTGTGTACTATGTTTCATTCATAGATGACTTCTCAAGGAATACATGGATATATTTCTTGAGGAAGAAATCTGAAGTCTTTGACAAATTTAAAGAATTTAAGGCTCTGGTGGAAAACCAGACAGAGAAGAAGATAAAGGCGCCGAGGACAGATAATGGTGGGGAGTTCTGCAAGAAGGAATTTGAAGAGTTCTGTAAGAAGTGTGGTATAGCACAGCAGAAGACTACTCCATACACACCTCAACAAAATGGAGTTGCAGAAAGAATGAATAGAACACCGATGGAAAAGGCAAGAAGCATGCTCAGTGGTACCGGGTTAGGACAAGAATTCTGGGCAGAGGCAGTGGAGACTGCATGTTACTTAGTTAACAGATCACCTTCATCAGCGTTGGAGGATAAGACCCCACATGAGGCATGGACTGGTAAGAAACCCTCTATTTCACATCTAAGGGTATTTGGATGTGATGCATATGTACATGTTCCAAAGGAGAAAAGGACCAAGTTGGATAATAAATCTGAAAGGTGCATCTTTATTTGGTATAAGGATGGTTTAAAGGGTTACAA
Organism: Pinus albicaulis; assembly: GCA_034641835.2. Taxonomy (NCBI): domain Eukaryota; kingdom Viridiplantae; phylum Streptophyta; class Pinopsida; order Pinales; family Pinaceae; genus Pinus; species Pinus albicaulis. The sequence goes on along the minus strand of CM076580.1, from coordinate 564,294,598 downwards.
GCTTTGGAACCCAGAAACAAGGAAGGTTGTGTACAGTCGAGATGTGGTGTTTAGAGAAGTGAAAGATGTTGTTAAACATGAAGTCCTACCAAAGGAACCTGAGAAGATAGAGTTTGAGCTAAAGGAGGATGAATCAGACTCTACAACAAAAGAAGACTCAGAAGATGATGAGCCACAAACTCCAGCTTTAAGAAGATCAGTTCGGGAAAGAAGGCAACCAGAAAGGTATAGTCCATCTGCTTTCTGTTCAGGTTTTGCCTTAACTATAATTGATGATGAACCCAGAACTGTCAGGGAGGCAGTAGATTCAGAGGATGGAAAACTATGGAAGGAGGCCATGGTTGATGAAATGGCATCCTTGCACAAAAATGATGCATGGGATTTGGTGGAGTTGCCGGCTGGAAGGAAGCCCAATGGGAGAAAATGGGTGTTTAAGAAGAAGATGAATGTAGAAGGCAAGGTGGAGAAATACAAAGCTCGGTTGGTAGCGAAAGGTTATTCCCAGGTGCCGGGAATTGATTTTGGTGATATTTTTTCTCCCGTTGCCAAGGTTACTTCTATTAGATTACTTTTATCTGTTGCTGCTGCATTTGATTTTGAGATAGAACAGATGGATGTGAAGACAGCATTTCTTCACGGGGATCTAGAAGAGGAGATCTACATGAAGCAACCTGAAGGCTTTATGGTGAAGGGTAAGAAAGAACTAGTATGCAAGTTGAAGAAGTCTTTGTATGGGTTAAAACAGTCACCAAGGATGTGGTATCAGAAATTTGATACCTATATACGGGGACTTGGCTTCACCAGAAGCAAGGAAGATCATTGTGTTTATTTTAAATTAATTGGTGATCGTGTTATATATCTAGTCTTGTATGTGGATGATATGTTGTTGATTGGAAATGACAAAGAAATTATCCAAGATTTGAAGACCCAACTATTCTCCAAATTCGACATGAAGGATCTTGGTGCTGTAAACTATATTTTGGGCATGGAAATTAAGAGAGATCGGGCAAAGAGGATGCTCTGGTTAAACCAGAGGAAGTATGTCGAGACTATATTGCAGAGGTTCAATATGCAGGATAGTAAACCGGTGAATGTTCCTATTCCCGTAGGTGTAAAGCTTGTCTGCTGAATAGTGTCCCAAGACACGAGAAGAAGAGGAGTATATGTCCCATGTTCCATATGCAAGTGCAGTGGGTAGCCCGATGTATGCAATGGTCGGTACTAGACCAGACATTGCACATGCAGTGGGAGTATTGAGCAGGTTTATGTCAAACCCAGGGAAGGAGCATTGGACAGTAGTGAAGCGGGTTTTCAGATATTTACGTGGCACTAGTGATTATGGCTTGTGCTACCAGGGAAGACCAGGATTGGAAATAATGTTGGACATTCGTAGTTTTGTTGATGCAGACTAGGCTGGACATCTGGACCAAAGAAGATCTACAAGTGGGTATGTGTTTAGCCTATTTGGAGGCGCAATCAGTTGGATGAGTAAAAGACATTCTGTAGTGGCTCTTTCAACTACAGAGGTAGAATACATAGCAACCACTCATGCAAGCAAGGAAGCAGTTTGGTTGCAAAGATTGTGTTCAAGTATGGGGTTGGTACAACAAGCTATAAGGATAGACTGTGATAGCCAAAGTGCAATTTTCTTGGCTAAGAACCCTGCTTATCATTCAAAGACAAAGCACATCGATGTTCAATATCACTTTGTTAGAGATATGGTTGAGGCTAAAAGGGTGTTGCTGGTAAAGGTGGACACTTTGAAGAATGTTGCAGATGCATTGAAAAAGTCTGTGAGCACTCAGAAGTTCTCTTGGTGTAGAGAAACAATGGGTGTTGAAGAATTGGGCCAATGACTAAGCCCTCCTGTGGCAGTGGGAGAATGTTGGGTATGTGTCCTTAATTTCCGGCAGGTAGTCCGGCTCCATGGCTGGTATGCCAAACATGAGCTTGCAGGCCCCCGGCATTTTTGTAGATCCGGTCAAGGGAACTACGGTTATGTTCTAATCCAGGGTTAATGGATTGGGGTTTATGTATGCTTCGGCATATATATATATGTGTTGTAACACTAAAAGGAATATAATGAAAAATCAAGCTGGTCGTCCCGATTTGGGATCCAGGGGAAAATCTCTGTGTTTATCTGTTTTATGTTTTATGCTCTCGCTATTGTTTATTTTCTTTTATAAGATTCATGTAGATACTCTCACTGTGGTTGTGGCAACCATTGCGCAGCAATTTTTAGTAAGGAATAAAGTGAATTTATCACTTTTTCATTCTTATGTGCATAAATAAATTTTAAAATCAAACTTAGGAACCATTTTAATCCTTTTCAAGTCCCCAAAAACACTTCTACCTACCCATTATATTTTATTTATTTTGCTAGACTAACATTTTTTTCTTCTTTCTTCTAGGGGTGCATTTAGGCTAGCAAACCCACATCTCTTTTTTTTTTATGAAAAATCTAATCTACTCTATCACTTATTTCTCCTATTGATTCAGATTAAACAGTTGAATCAATTTAATTTTCTACCTAACTACTGATTTACCAATATTAAATTGTTTGGAAAATATTATTCTCTAACCCAATTGACAAAAAATCACAATTGTTCAATCATGATTAAGTTGTATGATTTGAACAAATATCTAGTCATTGTGGCATTTTTTTGCAAGTTGCACACAACCTTATTTTATTTTGACATAAAAAAAAAAATTGATCTATTAGTAGTGGCATTTGAATTTGTGGCACTTTCAGTATTATTTTTTCTATTTTTTATTTTGTGGGGTTCTTATTTTCTTTTTATTCTTTTCAACTTTTCTTTTCTTTTCTTTTTGATATACCCTCTTTTTATTTTCTTTTATATATACTTTTTTTGGAAATCATTTGAATATTGAAAATTATTTACAATGTAAGATTACTGAGACAGAATACTCAATCACCTTGAGATCTTATCATTTATAGAACCTTAACAGTGGCTCCAGCTGGGGATGGCACTTCTCCATGTGAAGTGTCAAGAACTCATGATCAATAGCCTGAGTGTCTTCATTTCAAAAATGTATGCATTTGATTTCTTTTATTTTTGGAATGCTTATGGTAGCATATCAATTAAATCTCAAGGCCTTCTTTATAGGCTTCAACTTCAGTCAATAAGTTACCCAATCAAAATAATGAATACTATGATATTTACAATGGTGTGATGTAAGAAAAATATTTATGCCAAGAAAAATAATGCTTCAGCATCTTGCCATTGTCAGGCCCACCAGGCATTTTTCTCCATCTAGGTCTTTGAGAAAGAATGCATTGTGTCCTCTAAAAGCATAAATGATGTAAGGTCCTTTCCAAATATTTTTGAACTTGCCATGTTTTCCTTTGTCTTATCTTCTGGAATCCCACTTCAAAACTCTGTCACCCAAATTAAAATCGTCAACTTTAGTTCTCCTGTCAAAAATCATTTTGACTTTCTCTTAGATGAGTTGAGTTTTATTGTAGACTTCTTCCGTTGACTGCTACAACTGAATAGTCTAATTAATCCTCCTCTGTGTGTCATTTGGGTCAACCTGCAATTCTTGAATTATCTTCATTATTGACACTCCCAAAGAAGATGGAAAAGCAACTTCCATCCCATATACCAATTGGTATGGTGACATGCTAATTGACTTCTTTGTAGTTAATTTGTCAGCCCAAAGTGCATTAATCAACTTGTTGTGCCATGAATTTTTGTTTTCTTCTAACTACTTTTTAATGATATTAACCAAGATTTTATTTGAGGATTCAGCCAACCCATTACCTTGAGGGTAATAAGCTGTTGAATGTCTGAAAGTAATATGGTATTTACTACATAATTCAATCATTTTCTTAGATTTAAATGCTGCAACATTATCAGTAATAAGTTTACTGGGACAACCAAATCTAGAGAGGATATTGGTTTCAAGGAATTTAATGATGAAAACATCAGTGATTGATCTGGAAGGTGTGGCTTTAATCCAATTAGTAAAGTAATCGGTGGCTATGAGAATCCACTTATGTTGGGAAAAGGAAGGTGGATGGATTTCACCAATGAAATCCAGTCCCATTGTTGGAAAGGGCTTTCAAAAGATATAGGCTTTAATGGCAGGGGAAAAAGCTTTCGTTTTCCTTCAAATATCTGGCATTTATGGAATGAGGTTACTTTCTTGTGAATATCAGGGAAAAGGGTAGGCCAATAAAAACCATCCCTGAGGATTTTATTGACAGTGGTTTTCCAATGTAGCTGTCCACCACAATCACCTTCATGGAACTCTTGCACGGTTCTTTCTGCATCATCCTTCAATAAGAACTTAAGTAAAATACCACCAGCATCTTTCCAATACAAAATATTATCTATGATCCAAAACTCAACTTCTTTTAAATTTAGAAATATTGCCTTTGTTTTTGTTAGACCAGGAGGAGCATTTAAACTGAATAAAACATATAACAGGTTTGCATACTGGGGCAAGTTCATAAATGTTTCATCAATCTATGGAGTCACCTGCTCCTCTTGATCATCTAATGTAGCAAAAAATGATATCTAATGCATGGAAATTTGACTTAGCCATTAATTTGGCTTGTCCTTGTCCTTTGATTAACTTGGTGGGTTTGATTTCTAAGTCATACTCAATAATGAAAACAATCCATTTACCTCTTTTACCATCAAGTCCATTCTGTGTTAAAATATCCTTGACCACTGAATTAGGTACATAAGAAATTACACTCTAGAATCTTTAATTTCTTTAATCAATGCAAAGGCTTGTTTTTCCATTATGCTATAATTCAAAGATGCATCTCTTAAAGCCTTACTGAAAAATGCAATGGGTTGTTCAAATCCTTCATTATTTTTCTGCAATAAAACAACTACAACAGTATGTTCAGAAGCAAAAGAAAAGATAATGAAATCTTTAGTAAAATTTGGATTGATCAAATCTGGTGCATTTGTCAATGCTTGTTTAACTAAATCAAAGGATTGTCTAGCCTCAATACTCCATCTAATTTCTAAATCATTTTTTAGCATATCTGTTATATTTCTGAGAAGTTCTTCAAGGTTAGGAATGAATCTCCTTAGGAAATTAATCTTCCCAATAAATGATTGAAGCTCCTTAATGTTTCTAGGATGACTGATTTTTAATATAGCTTCAATTCTACTAGGGTTAATTCTAATACCATATTTAGAAATGATATGACCAAGAAGCTTTCCTTCTTCATGGCCAAAAATTGTTTTCTTAGGATTTAATGAAATGCCAAACCTTCTACATTTTTCAAACACTCTTCTCAGATGTAACAAATGTTCCTCATCAATTTTTGAATATACAGTACTATCATCTAGACATATCACAATAAATTAGCCAATTTCATCAGCAAAGGAAATTATATCCATTGCTCTTTGAAATGTGGCCCCAACATTCATTAATGAAGGTGCCCCATGGAGTAGTGAAAGTTGTTGTATCCTGATTATTAGAATGCACTAAGACCTAGTTATAACCTGAGAAACCATATAATAAGGAAATCCTACTAGACCCAACTACCTTTTGTAATATATGATTCATTTTTGGAAAAGGGTAGTTGTCTTTTAAGGAGACCTTGTTAAGATTTTTGAAATCAATGCATAATCTTATTTCTCCAGTTTTCTTCCGTGTAGGAACTATGTTAGACAACCATTTAGAGTATCTAAGAGGAACTATGATTTTAGCATCATACATCTTTTTAACTTCTTTCTCAATCAAAGGCATCAGAACTGGATTTATCCTATGGAGTTTCTGTTTGAATGGATTTTGATCTTCCTTGACAGAAATTTTATGATGTATAATACTAGTGTCATAAGAATTGAGATCCTCATAGCTCCAAGAAAATACATCAATGAATTCTTTGAATAAAGCTATGTATTTTTATTTTTGAGCAGCAGGTAGTGATTTTGAAATTTTTATCATTTTAGGATCTTTTTCACTACCTATATTACATTCTTCTACATCTGCCCATGTGGGCTCTATCTTTGGCTATTTAGCTACATCATTAAAATCAAATAATTCTTCTAGAGGAACCAAACCTCTAGGTAGAACGTTATATTTTAACTGAAGTATTTCAAACTCCTCTTTTTCTGGATCTATTTCATGAAATTCTAATATATTTACAACTTCATCTATATGAATATTTACATCTGATTCATCAAATTGTTTTCCTACATCAGTATGTACAACTATTTGATTTTCTACTTCACACTCTAAATCTATGTTATTATCTTAATACTCATCCTTAGACTGCAAAAAGTTTTCAATTTGTTTGTCATTTCCAAACACTTGTCAATACCTCATATTATCTGGTACAATTGGTTGATGTTTTACTTCCACTGTATGTTGTCTATTGGGGTGAGGCATTTTGCATGTACCGGCTGAAAAAGCCAGACCATTTGCTAGGATATTTTGATTTCTAGAAATAGCAACAAGATCATATTCTACAAAAGTTTCTAGAAAAAGAAGCACAAAATTTTTGTATGCTCTCAGTCTAGGAAGCTTTTCAGAGTATTCTCCTTTAATCTGCTTTATAATTAACTAAGAATCTCCATGAATGGAAATTCTCTCAGCACCTAATGTTTTTAATAATTGCAATCCTAACAGAAGTGCTTCATATTCGGCTATGTTTTTGGTACATTGAAAAGTTAGCTTATATGAATGACCTTCAACATGGTTGTTTCCCGTGTTTGAGACCCACACTCCTGCTCCAGAACCCTCTCTACTGCAAGATCCATCAAAAATCGTGTTCCAAATAGGTTCAAGTTCAGTGTTTTGTTCAATTATTTGTGTTTGATTTTCATGTGTTTCACATATATCATTTTCTGCATTGGTAACTTGAGTATTGATATATCCATCATTATAAAGAATGAAATATTCTAAATATAAGTGGACAGAGAAAAGGGGATATTGATGTGGTTATTCCTGACTACTCACTATGAATTTAATTAAATTTTCCCTATATAGTATTCTCTGCTGACCAAACACTGGTATGGTAGCATAATTCATGTCCATTTGTAGGGTCCCTTGTAATTTTTCTCCCCATGAGTGTGACAACAACATGCCATACTTAGGGGGTATATCTGAAACCACTATATCCATTACTAGACTCTTAGCTAGGATTTGAGCTAAAGTAAGACGTAGATCCTTAATGAGACCTAAACATCTTACTTTGTTGGAATCAAATTAATTTAAGTCTTTATAAGGCCTATTAATGTCAATACCAAGCTTCTCCATAACAGCTTTGGGCATAAAATTGTGTGAAGCACCTGAATCTAACATAGCATTATGGATAATCTTATCATGAACATTGAGGCTAACATGGAAAGGAGGAAATCCTCCTTCCTATGGTTTACCATCTACCTCTGGACCACATAAGAGTTTAGGCTGATCATAATTCAAATTGACAGTGTAAGTGTTTTCCCCTATGTTTAGAGCCTTCACAACCTTAGTTATATACAATTTTTTGTTCATTAACTCCGTTAAGGGGATGGGAATTTTCTATTTTTCTAGTTCATTTTCAATGTTGAATGATGTTTGAAACCTATTTAAGTTCAGAAAATAAAATTTACCAGCAATTTATTTGGACACAGGTTCTTTTTAGTGACTGGCGGTTGGGATATCAGTTTGAGTAGTTTTGGAAGTACTCTCAACTATATTTTTGGTAGGAATTTCTACTGTCTTTTTTCCAGAACTGTTGTAAGTTTTCTTAGTAGCATTTTTTGGGTTTTCTTCACAACAGTATCAAAAATTTTCTTGACAGGATTTTCAGAATTCTTTTTGTTTGGGGTATCCGAGGTTTTCTTACTTCTAAGATTATATTGCCTATGGACTTCCATAATAGCATTTTCAAATCCCTATTTGTAATCATCTGATTCCTTTGAATGAAGTTCAGTTTGGGAAAGTTGAAAAAGTTCTTGTTCTTCTTGAGTAAGAAAGACAGTTTCATCATCATTAATACCCATCAAATTGATTTGGTTTTATTCTAATTCTTCTACTATTTCCCCATCATCATCAACATAATTCTTCTAAAATGGAGGTCTAATTTGTTGATCAGGACCCCTTTGTTCCCTCTATTTGACTTGGTGAGGATTTCTTCTAAGATTTTGATCACGATTTTGAGGTGCAGGCTGATTTTCTCTAGGAGTGGCCCTTTCATTTAGATTAATCCTTTCCATCATTATTTCTATTGTTTTGACTAATGAATCAATTTTGGCATCAAAAAAAGAATATAGGGTTCTTCTTTCATGGTCACTCTCCTTTCAGTCCTAATTATAGCCCTTTTTGCTAAGATATTTGCTTCTACACTCACTACATCCCTTTGCATTTCTTCTATTGTTGATGAATTTATTTCTCTAATCTAGTAAGACATGTCTGCCTCAAATCCATCTGGTAATTTAATTAAGGCCAAACCTTTTGGTGGTTTAATGTTGATAGGAATTGCATTGTATACACTATTAAATCTAGTGAAATAGTCTTGAATAATGTCCCCTGGTGCCCTCCTAATGCTTTCATACTCAGATATTTTCTAAAGAGGGTTCTTTTTAATTTCCCACCTGTTAAGGAATTTCTTATGGAATGCAGGGAGATCATATATGCTAGCAGCGAGAAAAGCTTTAAACCGTTTCCTAACCTCTCCAATGATAATTTGTGCAAACAACCTCATTTTTACATTTTCCTCATCTACTTCCTGAAGATCAAAACTATCATTCATCATATCTACATGTTGTTGGGCAGTGATAGGTCCAGTTCCATCAAATTGTGGAATTCTTGTTTGATAGTTTTGTGGCATGTTTTCCAAAGGAGCTTGAAGGACAAGGGGAGCATATCTAGCTGCCATTATAGGGATATGAGGATGAAAAATATGGGGATTGATCAAAGGTGGTTGTTGGATGACAGATGGAGGCTGATTCAAAGGAAACTACATAAGGGGTAGGAATAACTTATCTAGGATGCACATATTGTGATGAGGTGGATGATTTTGCAAAAGAAGTGAGGGAAGAGAGTTCTATATATTTCTAGACATAAGCCTCATGAACATAAAGGTCAAGACCTGAAACTAAACCTTGCAATTTATCAAAATCCTGAATAATCTGAAGGTCTATATCAGGAGGAGCAGACTCTGCTTCAAACGAATTTCGTCTTAGTGTAGCTTGGTCTACCACTATTTGATCTACCAAATTGGCTGACTTAGTTCTAAAAAAACTTTGTTCGAAAGGTAAGTCAAACTCAATGTCTTGTAGAGTAACAAATTATTTTGGGAGTGAATCTTCTCTATGGGGAGTTGTTGGCTGGATAAATCGTTCTTGCGGACAAGACCGATCTCCCTAGTGTCAGAAGACAATCTAGCAACAAACGAAAAACTAAGTTTGTCTTTCTATAAATATATTTGTTTATAAATTAAATGCTATGAAGGTGTCAATCCTACCTTAGATCCAAATGCTTATTTGTGGTCGTAAAGCTTCTGTCGCATCAATAATCCTTCGTCACAACAAGAGCTCTTTTGTCGCAACAATAATCCTTCCATCGCAACAAGAGTTCTTTCGTCGCAAGAAAGTGTCGTCTTTCGTCGACCTGCAATCACAAACAAGAAAATATCAAACAGCACCTGTATAAAAAATAATCATAAAACATACCTATCATAGTGATCAAGGAATCTATGAAATAAACGATCAAACGATAGCTTATTGAAATAAACAATCGAACGGAAATTTATTGAGAAAAACAAAACTTGATTTTATTAATCTTAAAATGACAAAAGAACCTTACAAACTTAGCCTTGATGTTTGAAAGGCCTTCTCGGGGTCCGAAGCAGGAGTCTCCTCTACTTTGATAAGTCTTGCACTCTTCCTCCAGGATCATAAAGAGGTATGTGATCTTTCCTCTCAAAAGCTCAGCAGAAAGAAGTCTAAATCTCAACAACACTTCAACTCAATCACACATAAAGCTTGAACTCCAATTCTCAATCTCCAAAAACTAACCATTTCAAGCTACCTAATACCTCCTTTTATAGAGCAGATGAGGAGGTTAGGATTCCACCTTTTAAGGGATAGAATCCTCCTTCAAAGGGATAGACTCCTCACATCAAGGGATTAGTTCCTTAAGGTGAGGGATACATGCACCTTATCAAAGCATACTCATCCCCAAAAAATCTCATCTAGAACCTTCTAGAATTGACCTCAAACCAACTTTTTAAATTTACTTTCTCGCTTTTTTGAGTTTGGAGGGGGTACGCAGGAATTCCAAAGGAAATTGCGCTCCCTTTTAGGAACCAGCAAAGCTTGCGTAGCCATCAGTTGCACTTCAGAATGCAGTGTGCTTCATGTTACATGCACCCATTATTTCCCGCAGGTTTTTAGGTTTTTCTTCTTGCCTCTGTGGTTTGAGTGAGGCAAAGGTTGTAAAGACTGGCAGGAGCCAAGTGTATGAAGTGTGCCAATGAGCTCAAGGAGGGAGTCAGCGTAATGTCAAGGTGACAGTTTCAGTGTAATGTGGCCGTCCTCAAAGTTGCTTAAGTCTGAAATAGATGAAGAGCTGAAGTCTGTCATATATGGTAAGAGTAAAAGTGAGGTTTTGTTTCAGCCTCTGGTTATTCATCTCTATGTATTAAAATCAAATGGGGAAACTGTCCTAAAAACATTCAATGCAAAATATATATATGTAATCATATCATCACTGAGGTAGGCATTCCCATACTCATATCAAAAACTAACTAAACTTGTTCTAATATAGAAATGATTTTAATATTACATCAATAGTGTAGACACAGCATGGGCATAGCCATCTGTAATGAATAGTCTACAGTATAATAATAAAACTCTTGGCAGCCTGGATGGTGGAAACTAGATCCAGGGTCTTGATTTCTGCTTCCTGAACTAGTATGATTCTATCCATGTGATTAAATGTGTTGAAGTCGAACATGGTAGAAACCACTTGATTACCAGTCAATGATGCGAACTGTTAACAAGTGTGAGAGAAACCACCAGTAATGCCAATGGCTCTCAAAGTACTCAGTACAATCTATGAAATGTGAATGAACGAGCTGAAGTCGAACATGTCACGGAATCATTCGATCGAAGTTCAATGATACAACCTGTCGTCGAAGGTGAGAAACCTGCCATTGAGGCATGCAGATTTCAAGGTCCTGACGATTTCTGGATCAACTTCCTAGATAAAGAGTTGTCGTCGATAGAAACTGATTCGTCATAGGCAAGCCCACAACAAGAAATCATAGATCAAGTTTTGAAGAAATATATTGGCAAGGACTGACTCAGGGATGGTCAAAATGCATGACAGATATTTTGCAGATGAATGGTTTGTTTGAACTGTCCTCTTGAACACATAACGACACTGCAGATGGCTTGGTGACAATTGACCCAAAGATAATACCTAGAAACCAGTTGAAGACTTTCAATATGGTTTGATTAACTGTTAAGCAAAGGATTTCCCAACCCAGGTGAAAAAAAAGTGTCGTGTTCAAGAGTGGTTAACGGTTTTCCGAATAATCAAAATGTAACAAACAGGTTCGTTTTTCTCTCTTTTCCCCCACCATTTCTGGCAAGTACCTCTTTATTTTTGACAAGCTTGAGGAGGATAGCATTTTCTTGTTTATAAGCTCATCCTTCGGATGAGTCCATCTTAGTTTAAGATTCAAACCCTAAGAAGGTCCAGTGGTTCATTCTTGTTTAAAAATTGAACAGGTCTTTTACTGTTAAATTTTAACGAGTCCAGTATAGGAGAAACTCGGTGTTTTTCAATTTTAGGGAGTCAAAAGAAAAACTTTAAGAAAACTCCATGGGTGTGCTTTTTCGTAAATTTAGTCTCTCGAGCCCAAAAAAGGATAAAATAATGCAGGAGAGAAGTCTATTGACTATAATTAGTCAACGTTTACCTTTTTCGTAAATAGTCCATTTCAGTCCGTAAAAGGGGTAAACTTATACTGAAGGGACGATCATTCATTTACTTTAACGAGTTCGAATAATCAAGTACTCGGCAATATTTTCATGTTTAGAGAGTCTGAAAAGGGCTTAAAAGAGAACTCAAAATTTCACTTTTTCGTAATTTTCAAAAGTCCGAAAAAGTGATAAAAGTATACTCAGTAGTTTCACTTTTTCTGTAAATTTTAACGAGTTCGAAAAAGGGATAAAAATGTACTCATGTGGCCAACTTTCAATTTAATTTATGAGCAGGAAAAGACGGAAAGAACTCAGAATTTTCATGTGTTTTACGAGAATGAAAGATAGAAAAATAATCTCGGGATTTTCATGAGTTTAATGAGTCTTGAAAATAACTGAAATCGACTCGAGATAGGTTTCATTTTTACAAAAGCTTGAAACAGAGGAAAACTATGCTTCAGAGTGGTTTCATTTTTATACAAGCTTGAAACAGAGAGAAAACTATGCTTGATGCCCCCTAAGCGTAACTGCTAGAGCGCATTCCCCCCCAGCTTCATTTCATTCAACTAAGTACATTACTGGTAATTAATAGCTGGATGGAATGAAAGTTAATTTACGAGATCATATGAAAGACCCGACCTAAAACTATAAGAAAATTATGCAAAAACTGAAATAACTAACCTAAATATATGACTTAACATTTACGAGATCTATTCAAAGAATCGACTCAATTAGGGGAGGATTTGTTTCATTTTGAACGAGCTTGACATAGGAAAAGAACTATGCTCATGGCAACGTGTTTCATTTTTTAACGAGGTTGACACAGTAAAAGGAAATTTCCTCTTGATACACTGATTCATTTTTAACGAGGTTGACACAGTAAAAGGAACTTTCCTCATACCTGATTCATTTTTTTTACGAGGTTGACTTAGTAACAAGAACCATCCTCAGAAACTACTTATTTCTAATCTATTAATCTACTCTCTACAATCTACCTACTGATTCATTTTTTAATGAGGTTGACATAGGAAAAGAACTATCCCCATCTAAATGTTTCATTTTTTAACGAGTTTGACACAGTAACAGGAACTATCCTCTGACCAACTGATTCATTTTTTTAACGAGGTTGACACAGTAAAAGGAATTATCCTCACACTCATTGATTCATTTTTTAACGAGGTTGACACAGTAAAAGGAACTTTCCTCGCACTCACTGATTCATTTTTTAACGAGATTGACACAGGAAAAGGAACTATCCTCGGACTCACTGATTCATTTTTTAATGAGGTTGACACAGGAAAAGGAACTATCTTCGGATTCACTGATTCATTTTTTAACAAGGTTGACACAGTAAAAGGAACTATCCTCAGACTCACTGATTCATTTTTTAAAGAGGTTGACATAGTAAAAGGAACTATCCTACAGAGTTATGATCATGGCTTCAAGCGGAAGAGAAAAGACATGTCAATGGACACACCTCAATCATGGCTTCCAAGAGGTCTTCATCAGATGGAAGAACAGTTCTATGAAAGGAAGACATGTAAAGGGACTCAAAAGGGATAAAACATCACGTTCAAATAATCCCATAGAGTTTTCCATGTCAATTATCGGATCTAAGTCAAAGGAAGACGAGCAAAAGACGAGAAAACAGTGATAGGCTCGTTTGCATCGGTAAGCGAAAACATGGGACCGGCTACCCTGTAATTAACCCGTGGCGGGGTAGTTACACTTGCGTGAGAAAATTACCTTATTGTCGGATTATTGGTAGTCAAATCAAGACTATGAAACGAAAGCTGATCTACAGTCACAATATTTCCATTGTGAGGGAAAGACATCACGCGAAAGAGTGTCGATACTACAACTTTCATTACATAAACATAGTCTCGCCCAAGGAGTAAATTGAAATCCAAGGGGCCTCGAACTACCATAAGATCAATATAGACAGTTTCACCTTCCAAAGTAATAGAAAACTTAGGAAGGATCCCTAAAGGTTCACTAATGGTTCTGTTAAAAGCTTTCAGATTCTGCATAATAGGCACAAGCTGAGGGGAACCCAAAGATTTCCAAGCAGTTGAGGATAAAATACTAATAGAAGCACCTTCATCTACCTGTGTGCGGTGTATGTCCCTATCACCAAACTTCACAATGATTTGGAAAGAGATGAAGGAAGGAAGACGAGGTTCTATCAGTCTACTCCAATCAAAGGAAAAGACCTCAGTACTTGGAGGGGGTTCTGTAGAAACAAGTGAAATGCCCCCTAGCATAGAAGAATCTGATGTAACAAGAAGAACATGAGCAGTATGAAGTTTACTCTCTTTAAGGAGAGTGGGATCGATCGAATGTGAAATCGAATCAACCACTTGATCAACTAATGGATCATCAACCTGAGTGATATGAGTTTCACTTTCCAATGGAAGAGTGGGATCGACTGTACTTGAAATTAGATCAATCACTTCGTCAGTTGACGGTAGGTTGGGAGAAAGTTTACGGTAACCAGTTGGAAATTCTTGCTGTGGAACAGCAAGGTTTTCCAATAATTTTGAGGCTTCATCCATGTGAGGGAAAATGTGAGTTTGAGGACTCCCTTTACATAACTTACAAGGAAACCTAACTTTACCCTTTTTCCCAGGAACTTGACTATCACTGGTTGATGGATCAACGGAAAGTTGATGAGATTTTTCTGACCATACTTCCAAGACCTTAGGAATACCAGGACAATTAATAAGGAAGTGGTCACCCTTACAAATCCTGCAAGGGTATTTGGGTTTACGATGCATGTTGGAGGTTTACTCAACACAACTAACATTTACAGCCATGGTTGGTTGGTTGACTTATTTCTTATCTTGCTTCTTCTTCTTCTTCTTCTTTCCTTTCTTCTTCTTCCTAGCCACCTGGTTACTAGCGTCAAGGCTTTTACCAAGCGAAGAGGAAGAAATGGAGGAATAAATATTAGGCGAAGAAGGTAAAGGGTCAACAGAAGGTTGGTGATGTTGAGATGGTGAACTCTGTTGAAGTGAAGCATCCAGTTGAGGTGGAACAATTGGATTATTCAGGGCCAACGAAGTTGAAAATAACCATATCGGTAAACCTATAGTAAATCCAGGTAATGAAAATGTAGCCATATAAGGAGGACCAACATTTCCAAAAAAAGGAAAAGTACTAGGATTCTCGTTAAGAGGGGTTCCTTGGTTGGTAAATTCTGGAACAGTTGCCATTATATTCAACTTCAGTGAGTTCTATTAACAATTCACAATTCACACCTAACAATTAAAATTCACAATTCACACCTATGGTCTCTAAAAGTAAAAACAAACAAATTAACACGCGCTATCAAATCTAGGAGTCAAACCACACACAAATAGTAGATTCCCGCACTAAGAACACTAATTGGTGATGAAATCCAACATCGTAGAATTTTAATGCAGAAATGGCAGTTGGAATAGTTACCTCAACAACATGCTTAATGAAACAGACTGGCACAAGTTTCTTCACAAAACCATCTCGTGTGAAGAGAACCCCCCAGAGAGTCCAAGTGAGTCTAGTCAACGTCTGCTCTAGGTACAGTGAGATCTTTCCTTCACTGTCAGCTTAGGAAATAATCTTAAGCTTATGGAAACTAAGGTTACCAACAGTAACAAATACAACTGGGGGAACAATCTACGATCTGATCTCACGCGTAAGGGCAGAGTAACAAAGCTCAATCCCCTTGAAGGATCCTCGACATGGTTAATCCGAGGTTTACTGACAAGTGACCCCAGGCTCCTCGACAATGGTTAATCTGAGGTTTACTGTTTGTAATGCACGCAGATCTTCTATCTTCCCCAATGAAATAGAATTGATTGTCTTAAAGGTTTGGATATGATCTCGTGATTAACTTCTTTAAGAGAAGCGTCCCAGATTGTACCAATTACAATTGGATTTATTTCCTACCGCAAGATTTATCTACTTGTTTGTTTTAGTTGCTTTGGAAATTTAACTACAACCTATTCCAAAGCACTAATCCTGAGCTAGATTGGTGGAAAGAGCCCTAAAAATGTAAAAATTACTAGATGAATTTTAATCAAGCGTTGTGTTATTTAGACTGTTATTACTCAAAAGGGTAAATGGATATGAAACCAATGGTGTTATGACCCGAACCAAAATTGAATGCAATCGAATATGATAATGTAATCTTTTCAATTCGATGAATCCTAACTAAAGTAAGGAGAGAGTTTCCATTCACTTCCAACAATGCAAAAATTGATCACTAAGAGAAAATATAACAAATTCTTTAATGCACTAATTTCATCAATAAAAATTAATGCAAATCAATTCCAACACAGTTTTTATATTTTTGTGTTTTTAAAACAGGCACAAAAACATCTGAATTCAAATCAAAGAAAACTGATCTAAATCTATGATTGATTTTTCAGAATGTAAACTATGCAGTTGTAATCTATGCACAATTCACATGAAAAGTATGCAAATGTAATCTATGCACATTTTTCATTCATATTCTGAAAATGAGAATTCTAATTATACAAATGTGATCTATGCAAGATAATTCTCAAACACAAGATGATTTTAATGTAATCTAATAACCAATCAAGTGCAAGCAAATAAAATCGTGTGAGAGTTCCAAAGATCAACAAAAACTCAAAGGAAATTAACACTCATACACAATTTAGCCCCGCTTCCATGAAAACAAAAAATTTGAGTGAAAGACTGAACAAGGGTCCATGTAATGACCAAAGGAAATCAAATTAAAATTTCTCAAAAAATTTCAAAACACTTAATTAACGGAAGTTGATGAGATGAAAAATTGTTAGAAAAGAAACTCATAAACAAGGATTTTTTAGCTGAGAAAAATACGAATCTTGGAAAGGAAGATACTAGAAATCCTAAGTAAATCCTAAACTAGGCAGAAGAAGAAATCTAAAATTTTCCAAAAGAATTAACGAGGTCACGAGCCCAGGTAACAGTGCGGTCCATGCTGACACACTTATGGAAAGTCATGGCTTTATATTACTATTAAAAAAAAGACAAAGTCCAGTCAGAAAAGTTCAAGAAAAACTTAAAAGATTTCAAAATTTTCAAAAACGGAGAAAACCTAAGCTACCCAGGCAGATATCCATCAATCAAAAACCAGGAAAAACTTTTCCTCAAATCAAAATAAAAGAGAACCAAAAACAACAAGTTCTTTCCCCAGTGGAGTCGCCAATTTGTTGGCTGGATAAATCGTTCTTGCGGACAAGACCGATCTCCCTAGTGTCAGAAGACAATCTAGCAACAAACGAACAACTAAGTTTTTCTTTCTCTAAATATATTTTTTTTGCAATTAAATGCTATGAAGGTGTCGATCCTACCTTAGATCCAAATGCTTATTTGTGGTCGTAAAGCTTCCGTCGCATCAATAATCCTTCGTCTCAACAAGAGCTCTTTTGTCGCAACAATAATCCTTCCGTCGCAACAAGAGTTCTTTCTTCGCAAGAAAGTGTCGTCTTTCGTCGACCTGCAATCACAAACAAGAAAATATCAAATAGCACCTGTATAACAAATAATCATAAAACATACCTATCATAGTGATCAAGGAATCTATGAAATAAACGATCAAACGACAGCTTATTTAAATAAACAATCGAACGACAATTTATTGAGAAAAACAGAACTTGATTGTATTAATCTTAAAAATATATAGAAGAACCTTACAACCTTAGCCTTGATGTTCGAAAGGCCTTCCCGGGGTCCGAAGCAGGAATCTCCTCTACTTTGTCTGATCTTGCCTCTTCATCCCGGGGGAGAATAAAGGTGTCACAGTCTTTCCTCTCAAAAGCTCAGCAAAAAGAAGTCTAAATCTCAACAGCACTTCAACTCAATCACACATAAAGCTTGAACTCTAATCCTCAATCTCCAAAATCTCAATCAAAACTTAACCCTTTGAGGCTACCCAATGCCTCCTTTTATAGAGAAGATGAGGAGGTTAGGATTCCACCTTTTAAGGGATAGAATCCTCCTTCAAAGGGATAGACTCCTCACATCAAGGGATTAGTTCCTTAAGGTGAGGGATACATGCACCTTATCAAAGTGTACTCATCCCCAAAAATTCTCCTCTAGAACCTTCTAGAATTGACCTCAAACCAACTTTTTAACTTTACTTTCTTGCTTTTTTTAGTTTGGAGGGGGTACGCAGGCATTCCAAAGGAAAACTGCATTCTAGAACGCAGGTAAGCCATGCATTACCTGCGTACCCCAGCCAGGAACGCAGGCAGGCTTCATGTTACATGCGTACCCATTCTTTCAGAGGTTTTTAGGGTTTTTCTTCTTGTTTCAGGGCCTGACATGAGGATTAAAGGTTGTAAGACTTGCAGAGGAGGTATGTATGAGTGTTAATGAGCTCATATAGTTAGCAGAATTTCAAGGTGACATTTTTTAGTGTAACAGGAGGGCTACTACTTCCTTGGCTCTTTGTTATTCTTTTTCTTCTCGATAGTTTTTCAGGGTTATCAACAATAACTGTAGGCTTTGGATCCGGATGAGATCTAGTGTAAGCTCTTTTGGGAGCCAGAGTTGGAAACTAAAGCACACACACACTTATTTACAAAAATTAAAAGGAAGTAATCTCTCAAAATATTCCTATCATACACTTTTCTAACCAATGTTATGAATTCGAAGAAAAATTTCAATATTTTCAATTAGTTCCTAGTATGGTTGCCACTATGTTATCATTTTGTGATTTACGAGATTGTGAGAATAAACACAGAGGATAACATCGAAACCACTTTGGAAGCTAGGATCTAGCCCTGCTAGCTTCAGAGAGGGATCTCTCTGTAAAATTTAACTTTGTTTTTAATAAATTTTAGGCAAGTTATGATTGTTATTGATTGTTTGTTTGATTTTAATTATTTGGTTGATTAAATTACTATATTCCCATTGGGCTATGGAGTCAAAAATATAATTGGTTTTTCATCAATATTTGAAAGAGTTATCACAAGGCAAGCTAGGTTTCATTAACTGGATCTTTTAAGATTTTAAGTAAAATATGGAAATGGAAGAAGTGTGATTCAGTAGAGATTGAAAAGAATTTAAGTATTCTTGAATATGACTTTAGTGGAAAACATGTAAATTGCAAACAAACAGAACAAGGTTTTCTAATTGACATGTCCTATTCATCACAATTTCTGTTTTACAATTAAGATTTTTCAGATTTACAAAGAAAGAAAAAATAGTGAAATAACATAGTTACAGAATAAAAACTTCACCAGTGAATACACCACATGAATCATGTAATAATTCCTTGTATTATTGATGCTCCAGCAAACTTGAAAGTTACAATGCTTAGTAGGAAAAATATACTCAGAAATCAACCTGTAATACTTCGAACAATGAAGTATTTATACTAAATTTTACAAAGATGATTACATCAATGTTGTCTCAACCGACGATGTAATATTAGAAAAAAATTGAACAATAAACTCTAATTGTGACAAAATAATAGGCTCAATGGAGATGATCTAGAATCTTGGCACTGTTTTGGAGGAAACAATTGTTGAATGGACCTATTTATGGGTTGCACTGGCTAGTGTGTTGGATGATGTGCTAGATGTAGCTGACTATTCTCAATTATTTTTTACCCCTGTAGCTCGTATATTTTATCCCATAGATCTCCATATGGGATAGTCAATTTAATTACCTTTCGGTAAATCTCATCAACCTCAGTATATCTAGCAAAGGTGGCCTTTACCATGAAAATGTGATTTACCTCATGTTGAATAAAAAAGTCATTATTGATAGATTCCAGAAACGCTTTGGTTGTCATACTACCTTTAATGCTGGAGAATTTGGTGTTGTCCCTGGCAAATTCTTTTAATTTCCTCACATAGTATTCATGAGTTATCAACTTATCTTTAATAACAAACAAAGAAGGCAAAACCTTATGTGTTAAAGGCTTTATCCTGTTGAAAAACTTGTTCACTGCTATATCCATTTGATCAATGGGATGAATGTCTTTTATGTCGAACTAAAAATAAGTCTTCTTGTAATCAAATTTTGTCTTTGGCTGTGAGATCTATGCCTCAAGAAATGCCATCTACATTTTACCTTTCTCAAAATCAAAGGCTAGCAGCAACCTACTTTGAGAACTGGAAGTTTTCTTCTAGAATTTACTATAGGTGTTTTTTTTCAAGATTTCATTCTTCAATTTTATTTCTCTGAATGTATAAAATATTGTCTTCTCTTTCTCCACCTGGAAAACCTTAGTTGTCTGAAGAGCTTTTTGTTGATCCTGTAAAGTTGAAGAAGTTGTAGGAGAAATGGTGGATTGGCCACCAACTTGAGAAGTGTTGAGTAGGTAAATCCCCTCTGCGGACAAAGGTGATCCCTCTAGCCCTAGGGTGGGTCTAGCAACAAGGGAATAGGCTGGACTTTCAAACTCCTAGCTTATAAATGAAAAACAAGTTGAGATAGATGACCTACCTTATTCCAATGCTCTTGTCGTGGATTTTAGAAACGATCCTCTGATCTTTGTCTTCACATGTCGTAGTCCTTCAGTGATAATGTCATTGTACCTGCACAAAGATCAAGTGAATGATGACAACATATGAAAACATAATTTCATTAATAGCTATTCAATTGGTCAAGGAGAATCAAACATTTTTCATATAATTAAACATAAAATTGGAACCAAAAACCAGTCATGTATTAATGATAGAGAAAATAAGTTTAAAACCTTAATGCCTTGATGTTGCAGCCTCCTTCGACGGGTTTAGTTGGGTGCGTCTCAAGAATTAGTTCGGGATTAGACACGATGAGGTAATGGGCCTAAACTCTCTCTCAACAATGGATTCCTCTCTACCTTATTCTGCACACCAGCTATACTAATGATTGTTCATCTAGCTGAAACAATGTGAGAAGGAAGTATTTATAGGAGAGGAGGGAGTGGTTTGGGATCCCTCATAAGGTGGAAGAGAGGTCTTATCCCTTTGGGGAGTTGCACAATTGTAGGAAACAAGAAGCCAAAGGGAGGAACTCTACATTATTCAGTCGAAAAAACAATGATGACTCTTCTCACGAAGTTGTTAGGCATGGAAAATTTGTTTATATTTAAAAAAATTTCTAAAAACAACTTGGCGCGGGCACCCTTCTAAGACAGAGCACCAATGGGCACGGGGTCTAGTGTTAATTTTTCCATGGGCGCAAGGTCATAACTGCCTATCAATGCCGACCCAAAATCACATGTTTTTTAGAGTCTGCTTGAGGAATGATCAACAGAGGAAATGTTCCTAACATGCCAAGGGATGCAATGACACTTATAGAAAGGTATGACAATACACAAAAGTCACTGGAATGGTCCTCCAATGATTGGGATGGGGATTGCAAGGATGGTGACAAAATACCATGTAACAAGAAGATGAAGGTGTCTCCTTAGTGACTACAACAACTTCATGTTCTGAATTTTTGTCTGTATTGGCTTTAGGATTAAGTCTGGTCCTTTTTTCTATACATTGTTTTGAATTCTTTGCTTGTAGTGTCATTCACTGAAGGTGACTCTTATTCTCTTTGCCTTTTCCCTGCTTTTTCCTGTGGTACAAGAGTCTGTGATTTTCATGTCGAAACTAGTTGCTCCTCAACTTCTTGCAAAGTGTTCTCAGTCCATTCGAACTGGTTCATGTACTTCTCTATCTATGGCCTATGGGTGTGTATGTAAGGAGTAGTCTTGTTTTCTACCCTTAGATTTGAAATGGTTCCTAGAGGATTATAAGACCAGGTAAAGCTTAGGCTGAAGTTAATTTCCTTCAATATCTTATCTTCTTCCTCACCTGTTGAACTCCTGTTACAAATGAATGGCCCAATTTGTGTTTTAATCCTAAACTGAGACTTTGAGTCTTTGCTAATACAAAATGGATTTCATCGGCATTCAACATCTATCTAATGTACTCCAAGGAAAAAATCCTCATTGGAATAATTTTTGAAGCTTGTAAGGAGCAAGCTCACAGCCATATACTCTCAGTTCTGTGTAGTTCTGTTACAAGTACCAGTCCCCTGTCTTGGCTTAATTTGATAAGTGCAAAATCCTTTTGATGTCTTCATTTATCCTAGGTTCAGTTGTAGTGCTCAGAAGGCTCATAGCTGGATGTACAAACAGTTCAATGAAATATTTGTATGAATAAAGTTTATGTTCTTTCATTACCAATGTGGTCCAAAAGATGACTGATTGTTGATTTCCATCTTCATCCAATTTCTGCATAGCAAATTTAAACCTATCTGCCTGATAATACAGAAAAATGTACACTAAAGCATAGGATTATTTGAACACTTCTTCTATCTAAAATTTATCAAACTGATCATGAATACTGTTTGTTAGGAATTGGCTGAAATTGAAAATGATGGATGGTTTAGAATCTATGGAAAAGATGGAGAGGAAACCTATAATGGATTCATCTATCCACTGGTCAGAGTAGTAGCTACGGAGGTATGAAATGACAGTTATAATTTTATTTTCTCTGTCGGGGAAGATGGAGGAAGGGTATGGAGGGTTATTCTTTGGCATTTGAGTTTCTTGGGCTAGGAAAATATCAAAGGTTTTAGCCCTTTTGGAAAAATATAACTTCTGGTATAACTCATTAAGGGCTTATAGGGAGAAAGGGGTGTTATTTTCCTCAGAAGGGGCTTGCATCGTCTGATCGATTGATTGTGCAGTGATGGTGAAAATGATTTCACCTGTGGGGGAAATGATGGCTCTTTGACTTGGTATATAGCAAGCTTGACATCTTCGGATGAATTTAGGGGCACTTTGAGTATGGGGGAAAATATAGTGAGGTAAATTTGACTCCCAGATTCCAATGTCGTCTGATTTGTCTATATATTTATCCCCTAACCATCAATACCCTTCAAACAATTCGAATTCACACATATTTTCATTGATCTTATAATCTTTGTCAGCTAGGGGTACATGGTCTAAATATACAAGAGGGTGGATCAAAGGGTTAAATGGCTCCTCATGGTTTTTCTTTTTAGGAGGCATCTTTAAATTTTTCATAGGAATTGAAGGAATTTAGAAGGGAACAGGTTTATCGGGAATGTGCAGAACTCTGAAAATGATAGAAGGAGGTGAGGTGGATGCAGTTTCTTTGGTCATCAATGAACTAATGAATCGAACTAGAGCTCTGTAAACCTGTCAAACAATGAAATTCACAGAGAAATAAGCACAGTAAAGATCAGAAATGGTTACAGTGCGTGGTTTTATAAGAAAATGGGATTTTCCGTTGCTTATGGTGCGGATCTGTTATATTAACGGTCATTAGTTTAATTGAATGCACTAACGGATCCATTACCGTGGGAAGGGATGTGATTGGAAATAGATATATGAGCTGGCTTGATGGGACTGGCAGGTGTAACGGACAGGTGAGTGGTTTTGGTATTACGGGGAATGGTAGTTTTTTGGGGGGTATCGAGTGGTAAGTGGTATGAGCGAAGGGGGGTGAGAAAAGCAGAGCTACTGCCATGTAGTCATGGGCAGACCCTACCATGTTAAAGGCTCTATCCTGTTGAAAAACATGTTCACTGCTATCTCCATTTGATCAATGGGATGCATGTCTTTTATGTCAAACTCAAAATAAGTCTTCTTCTAATCAACTGATGTCTTTGGATGTGAAATATGTGCCTTAATAAAGGCCATATGCATTTTACCACTCCCAGAATCAAAGTTTGACAACAAACTACTTTGAGAACTGGAAGTCTGCTTCTAGAATTGAGCTTTTCAAGATTTCATTCTTCAATTTTATTTCTCTAAATGTATCAAAGATTGTCTTCTCTTTCTCCACTTGGACAAAATTAGTTGTCTGAATAGCTTGTTGTTGATCTTGTGAAGCTTAAGAATTTGTAGGAGAAATGGTGGATTGGACACCAACTTGAGAAGATGAAGGTGTCCCCTTAGTGACTACAACAACTTCCTATTCTGAATTTTTGTCTCTATTGGCTTTAGGATTAAGCCTGGTCCTTTTTTTGTATATTATTTTTAACTCCTTGCTTGTAGTGTCAGTCACTGAAGGTGACCCTTCTTATCTCTGCCTTTTCCCTGCTTTTTCCTGTGGGACAGGAGTCTGTTATGTTGATGTCGAAACTAGATGCTCCTCAGCTTCTTGCAAAGTGTTCGCAGTCCATCCCAACTGGTTCATGTACTTATCTATCTCTGGCTTATGGGTTTTTATGTAACGAGTAGTCTTGTTTTCTACCCTTATATTTGAAATGGTTATTGGAGGATCATAGGACCATGTAAAGCTTAGGTTGAAGTTCATTTCCTTCAATATATTGTCTGCTTCCTCACCTGTTGACCTGATGTTACAAATGAATGGCCCAATTTGTGTTTTAATCCTAAAATGAGACTTCTTCTTTGTTGATGAAAATTGTATTTCATCAGCATTCAACATCTATCTAATATACTCCAGGGAAAAAATCCTCATTGGCAGGAATTTTGGAAGCTTGTAAGGAGAAAAATCACAACCATATACACTCATTTCTATGTAGTTCTAGTACAAGTACCAGTCCCCTGTCTTGGCTTGATCTGATAAGTGAAAAAACCCTTTGATGTCTTCATTTAACCTTGGTTCAGTTGTACTGCTCAGAAGGCTCATAGCTGGATGTAAAAACAATTCAATGAACTATTTGTATGAATACACTTAATGTGATCCAGAATATGACTGACTGTTGATTTCTGTCTTCATCCAATTTATGCATAGAAAATTTAAACCTATCTGCCTGATAATACAGAAACATGTACACTAAAACAAATGAGTATTTGAACACTTCTTATGTCTGAAATTTAACAAATTGATCATGAATATTGTTTGCCAGGAAATGGCAGAAATTGAAAATGATGGATGGCTTATAATATGTGGAAAATATTGAGAGGAAACCTATAATGGGTTCATCTATCCACTGGTCATAGTAGTAGCTAAGGAGGTATGAAATGACAGTTATAATTTTCTTTACTCTATTAGGGTAGATGGGGCAAGGGTATGGAGGGTTCTTCTTTGGAAGCTGAGTGTATTTAGCTAGGAAAATATCAAAGGTTTTAGCCCTTTTGGAAAAATATTTCTTCTAGTATAACTCATTAAGTTCTTATAGGGAGAAAGGGGTGATATTTTCCACAGAGGTGGCTTGCATCATCTGATCAATTGATTGTGCAGTGATGGTGAAAATGATTTCATTTGTGGGGGAAATGATGGCTCTTTGACTGGGTATATAACAAGCTTGACATTTTCGGATGAATTCAAGGGCACTGTGAGTATGGGGGAAAATATAGTGAGGCAAATTCCCAGTGTCCAATGTCATCTTATTTGTCTATATACTTATCCTCTAACCAACAATACATTTCAAACAATTTGAATTCACACAAAGTTTCATTGATCTTATAATCTCTATCGGCTAGGGGGACATGGTATAAATCTACAGGAGGGTGGATCAAAGGGTTAAATGGCTCCTCCTGGTTTTTCTTCTTAGGAGGCATCTTTAACTGTTTCAAATGAATTGAAGTAATTTAGAAGGGAATAATTTTACCAGGAATGTGCAGAACTCTGAAAATGATAGAAGGAGGTGAGGTATATGAGCTGGCGTGACGAGACTGGAGGGTATAACGGACACATGAGTGGTTTTGGTATTGCGAGGAATGGTAGTTTTCGGGGGGGGATATCGGGTGGTAAGTGGTATGAGCGGAGGGGGGTGCAAAAAGCAGAACTGCTACCATGTAGTCATGGGCCCAAAGACTAAAACAGATTTTTTCGGACCCCCCTTCCCCATAACGGTAAAGCTCGGATGGAGAAGGGCGACCGAAGGTGGATGTGGGATGTATATTGGGAGGCAGGTATGATGGATGGTGGGTAGATGCGGGGGATTTAAACGTCAGTTGATTTGATGTATTTGTTGGGTAGTGGTATATTGGATTAAAGTGAAAAACTTTGGATATATGGTCAATGTGCTGAATACTTTCATTTATGCGCCCAATTGTTTAAAGTTAACATAAAGTGATTTTATCACTTTTTCCTTCTTATGTGCATAAATACATTTTAAAGTCAAACTTAGGATAACCATCTTAATCCTTTTCAAGGCCCCAAAAGCACTTCTACCTACCCATTAGATTTTATTTATTTTGTTAGAATAACATTTTTTCTTCTTTCTTCTGGGGGTGCATTTAGGCTAGCAAACCCACATCTCTCTTTTTTTATGAAAAATCTAATCTACTCTATCACTTATTTCTCATATTGATTCATATTAAGCAGTTGAATCAATTTCATTTTCTACCTAACTACTGATTTACCAATATTAAATTGATTGGAAAAATTTTATTCTCTAACCTAATTGACAAAAATTCACAATTGTTCAATCATGATTAAGTTGTATGATTTGAAAAAATATCAATTCATTGTAGCATTTTTTTTCAAGCTGCGCACAACCTTATTTGATTTTGACATAAAGAAAACTAATCTATGAATAGCACCATTTGAATTTGCAGCACTTTCAGTATTATTTTTTCTATTTTTTCTTTTGTGAGGTTCTTATTTTCTTTTTATTCTTTTCAACTTTTTTTTTTCTTTTTGATATACCCTCTTTTTATTTTTATTTTTATTTTTATATAATTTTTTTGGAAATCATTTGCATATTGAAATTTATTTACAATGTAAGATTACTGAGACAAAATACTTAATCACCTTGAGATCCTATAATTTATAGGACCCTAACAAGGTCATATACTCATTTTTCATTCATTTAAAAATCAAAACATGATGAGAGCCATACATCATCACTATCATAAAACATGCTCATAACCAACATATAACCAACATAAATAATAAAGATACAACTATCATAGAATCCACATACAAACAAGTACATTTTCACATAAAATACCAAGGAAAAGGAATCTCATTGATGAGTGAAAAAGCCAACTCGGTATGGGACTGTCATGTTCCACCTGACCATAGCTTGGCTGAGCCAAATCTCTCTTCATCCAATCACCCTCGTGTCATATTCCAAGCATGAATGTGGGAATTAAAACCAAAATAACCAATCAGTGCTTCCCAAGGATAAACAACCTCATCCTCATCAATAGAACCAGGCTTTATCGCAATCCTCGTCAAATCACTAGGCCATAAACAAGCATGAATTCCACCGAATCTCTCCACCTAAACCATGAGGAATTTTTCTATCTCAATCTATCAGCTTTACTATGTATCCTTCCATTACCAGTCAAGGGATTCCTAGGCCTACGAGGCCTCCACCCTCTGGGATTTATTATGTATCCCAACCTGGGATTCCTAGGCCCAATTAAGGGTACCAGCACTAACCTTTACCATGTATCCCGCCATTTACCAATCAAGGGATTCCTAGTCTCAATCGAGGTGTTCACATCCAGGATTTACTGTGTATCCCATCCAGATATTCCTAGGCCTTGTGAATAATCGTCAGACCACCCCACTCAACTTTGAATCCATACAACAATCCATCTCAACCAAAACATGAAAATCCCATCACTCCATGTTTATCCAGAAATGGGAAGGCAAGGCTGAAGAACACTGTCGCACCTGGAAAAATCCATTCCAATGATAACAAGAGAACGAAGAACACACATGCAAAATCATGCATGCCAAATATAATAATGAAATTATACATGAAAATCGATACTTGCAAGTAAAATCGAGGAAGTTGCTTAATCCTTCCCTTCCTTGCTTCATATTTTCTTCCTCTTTGCCTTATTTTCCTTTCTTGATCCAAACTTGAAATTCTCCAAGAAAACTCTAAGTGTCAAAGAGTGTGAGAGAGAGAGAGAGTAGAGAGAGAAAGCTCCAAAACTAAACTGACCAAAAGTTGAATTGAAAAAAGGTACCACCTGATCCTCAGAAGCCTTTTTATTAATGATGCCTCTATTTTCTTCATTTTTCATTATTTTCTTTCATTTTCCTCCCCACATGCAACTTGTGACCTTTCACCTTCATTTTCTCCTAATTTCCATTATTTTCAAAAATAAAATGCCAATTAATGTCACTTTGCCTTTCCAAATCCTGTGTTATTTCCTATGCCAATTTCCTTAGCCTTAATAAACTAGATGAACACCCACACTAGGATGTTTTTGCCCAACATTCAACTTGGAATAAGTGTCCCATAACTGTGGTGATTATTTTTCCTTTATTAACTTTTATTACATGGAATTTTAACCAGGGTTATTATAGAACCCTCCCCCTTGGGGGAACATCATCCTCAATGTTCAATGACACCTACAACCAACAATATTTCTGAAAGAAAAAAATACTTCCAATGGATATTTATAACTTAGCTCGTTGTAGTATTTGCAATGAGCACCTGTTGAAAATAAAACCAACATGGAAAAATTAATATCATGACAATCATAACGACATAACACCCATACCACTTATTGGAGCTTTATAACACAACACATGGCAGTATTTACATCCATATACATATTCACATATACCAAAACATCATAACAAATCATACACCAAAACAAATATCAAGGACCTTCGCTCAACAAGCAAATAGAGAAGGATACATATCTCACATTGAATCCGCCCTCTCCCATTTAGCTTCATCAGGCCCAAAGTGATTCCACTTCATTTTAACCCACTCGAGTGCTCCGTTTCGAGCATCTTTCTCTGCAATATACACTGTGGTTCCAGCCAAAATTCTCCATTTGGCTCCACCCGCAATACAGACCAGTCAATCACACAATCAACATCCTTAACATACTTCTTATTCAATGAAACATGGAATCTCATTGTCGAAGGCAGTGCAAGTCCATACGCTACTGGCACAAGCCTTTCAAGAATATTGAAAGGTCCATAAAATTTATTTTCCAACTTGGCACATGATCCAATCCACAAGGAGCTCTTCTTCAGCTTGATGTGAGACTACACATGTTCCCCAACCTGAAACTCCTTAAAAAAATTGTTCCAATCTACATAAATGTTCTGCCTTTCCTATGTTGCCTTTATATTTTTCTTTATTACTTGCATTCCCTATTCCATTTCTACCAACATGTTTGGTCCAATCAATACCCTGTTCACCAAATCAATCCAACTAATGTGAGTATTACAACTCCACCCATACAATTCCTCAAAGAGACTCCTCCTTAGTGATTCTTGATACCCATTGTTGTAAGTGAACACAACCTATAGAAGGTACTCCTCCCTTCTCCTCTGTTGATGCATCACATACATCCTCAACATTTCCTCTAATATCATGTTGACCCTCTTTGTATATACATTTGTCCATGGATGAAAAGATGTATTGAAGGCCAACTTTGTACCTAAACCTGAAAACAACTCCTTCCAAAACTTGGAAGTGAACTTTGCATCCCTGTCTGATACAATCTTCCTCGAAACACCATGCAATCTGACCACATCTCTGATGAACACCTGTGCCAAATCACTAGTTTTATACGCAATCTTCATTGGAATGAAGTGTGCTACCTTAGTCAACATGTCCACCACAACCATGATGGAATCATGTTGTCTAGATGTCCTCAAAAAACTTGTAATGAAATCCATGGAAATGGCCTCCCATTTCCACTCTGGAATCACAATCGGTTGTAGCAATACACCTAGATGTTTACACTCTGCCTTTACCTACTAAAAATCGAAATGACATATAGCCACAAAATTTATCATATCTTTCTTCAAATTCGGCCAATAATAAAATTTGTTCACCGTTGTCAATGTCTTTTGGTATCCTGGGTGACCTGAATACAGTTTCACATGAAAATCCCTCAAGATAATCTTCTTAATCTCACTACTATATGGCACATATATCCTGCCCCTAAATTTGATCAAGCCATCTGCAGAGAGATGATAG
The DNA here is from genome assembly GCA_034641835.2 of Pinus albicaulis. Classification (NCBI taxonomy): domain Eukaryota; kingdom Viridiplantae; phylum Streptophyta; class Pinopsida; order Pinales; family Pinaceae; genus Pinus; species Pinus albicaulis. Next base: position 564,264,851 of record CM076580.1, on the reverse strand, counting down.
TCCACATCCTGTGCACCTATACCTGCACTTGTACCTATACATGTACCTGTACTCTTTTGTAGCATGTGCCTAAGCTATCTATACCTTCCATCCTGCTGACTTGCCTATGAAATCCGATCATATAAGTTTATCCCATAAGAACTCATAGTTATTATATGATTCATCTGTACTAACCTACTAAGATCATTTGCAACCATGTTATCTTTTCCATTGATGTACCTGATCTCGAAGTCAAACTCATTGATCATGGCCAACCATCTAGCTTTCCTAACATTTAGAATAGGTTGGCCAAAAAAATATCTCAACCCACTGTGATCACTCATCAGTGCAAACCTCTTTCCAAGAAGATAGTGCCTCCATATCTTCAATGCATGAATGAACGCTGCTAGCTCAAGGTCATGTGTCAGATAGTTTTGCTTGTGCTCATTTAGTTTTCGTGACTCATAGAATACTACATGTCCCTCCTACATAAGGACTCCACCAAGCCCTCTCTTTCAAGCATATGTACACACTACAAACTCTTTGTCCAGATATGAAATCTTTAACACTGGAGAATTTGTCAACAACTGTTTCAATTGTTTAAAACTTGTTGCACATTCCTTTGTCCATTCAAATTTCTTGTCTTTCCTTTGCACTGATGTAATAGGATATGAAATGTGAGAAAATATCTTGATGAACCTCCTATGGTAACCTTCTAACCCCATAAATTATCTTACATCATCCACATTTCTAGGAGCTTCCCACTCCATGATAGCTCTTATCTTCTCTGGATACACTGTTATGTCATTCATGGAGACCACATGCCATAAGTAATGTAGCTATATATGAAAGAAACGGTATTTACTAAACTTATCATACAATTTATACTCTCTTAGAAATATCACCAATGTTGTTAAATTCTTGGCATTTTCTTTCTCATTCTTATAATATATCAATATCTCATCAATGAATACAATAAAAAAAATTTCCAGATATGGATGCAACACACTATTCATCAAACACATAAATGTAGCTGAAGCATTATTCAAACCAAATGGAACTACAACAAACTCATAATTCTCATACCTGGTTCGAAAATTTTTCTTGTAAATGTCCTCTTCCTTGATGCATACCTGATGATATCCATATCTCAAATCAATCTTTGAGAATATTTTTGCTCCCTTTAGCTGATCAAATAAGTCATCAATCCTTGACAATGGATATTTTTTCTTAATGGTCACCTTTTTCAATTGCCTATAATCAATGCATAAACTTAGAGTACCATCCTTCTTCTTCAAAAATAATACTAGTGCTCCCCATGGTGATATACTTGGCCTAATGTATCCCTTGTCAATCATTTCCTTGAATTTCAGATTTAGTTCTACTAACTATGGAGTGCTCATCATGTATGGTGCGGCCCTTGATGTTGGTGCTGCTACTGGTACCAACTCAATGGATAAGTCCACTTCTCTATGAGGTAAAAACTATAAGATATATTTTGGAAACACATCCTGAAACTGTTGTAATATCCGGTACCTTCTCAATATCTCTACATCCTCATCCTCCTTACCTTTATCACTAGAAATGTACACTGCAAATAAAACACACCCTTTTCTATGACTGCGCTTTTCTTGCATAGTTTTCACCATCCTAATTGATGTTGTTTTATTCTTACCTTGTAAGATTCTTTGTACTCCATTATCATCCAAGAACTCGATGGCTTTGTCATAACAATCCACTTTTGTACTTCACACAGTTTTACCTAATGATGAACTCTCTTCTTTGTACTTGTAGCCAACTACACTAACCAAAAATTTTCATGCACTTCTTTATTCAAACCACACTTATCCACCAAGTCAGGGTTAACATGGCTATAATTATATATAGGGTCAATAAAAATAGAAAAAACTTGATCAAGAAGCTTATCGTCCATCTCAATGATAGATTCGTGATGATCTACCCGCATATTATCCAACGCGGCATAGATACGAGGAATGCTCTGCCCAACATCCCCAACACTTTTCACTTCTTGTGCACTATATATCTGAGGCCTACTACCTTGATACTACGGAAAATCTCTCTGGAGATTCTCCTTACCACATATCCAACATTCCAACCGTTCGGTACCATAACCTTTATTCCACTGCCCTCCAGGTTGTGACCCATGTCCCTGTCTAGCTATGTTGAAATTATTGTAAGGTGCAAAATTTTATTTCTCTTCTGAATTTTGAGGTCTTGTTATTTTTGGCTGCCATTTAACTTTACCTTTATATTTCCCTTTCCATCCTTGCTAATATTATGTCTTACGCTTTGATTGTTCATAGACAATGCTTTATTTTCCTAATTACTTTATCAAGTGACTAAGGTTCATCATACTCAATCTGATCTCTAAATTCTAATGGAAATCCACTAAAAACCTATGAAATTTAGTATTTTAATATTTATATATGGTACATACATCAATAGCTCCAAGAAATTAGGTGTGTACTCTTCATCTATCATCGATCCTATCTTAAGCTCATAGAAATCCTTGGATTTTTTGTCGCAATACCTTTCTAAGAAGTCTCTTGAATTCATGCCAACTCAACTCTTTTATCTTGATGTCTCTGACCTGCTTCACAACTTCCCACCAGATGTCTAATTAACATTACAAGCTATAGATATCTACTCTAGCCTTCATATTATTTTTGTACTCATGCAGTTCAAAGAACTTATTCATGGCAAGTAACCAAGCCTATGCATCCTCCAACTTCATTAACCCTCCATTAAAAGTAGGTGGCTTCACTTTCTTAAACTCATCTAGAAATTATCCCCTGTCACTCCTCCTATAAGGGTGATATCAATGATGATCATAGTGCCTATCAGAACCAGAACTAGAATAGTACCCGTGTCCATCAACTCTCATATATTGAGTATCCAATAACCTACAACCTCTAATCGCGTCATCTCTATCTGAGTTGTGCCCGCCATGAGACTACTACCATATACCCCATTAGTCCCATACTCCTATCCATAGTTGATCTAGATTGGTCCCTGTCTCTGCAATTCTGACAAATTTTGAAGAATTATTGCATTAACTTATGCTTGTTTTTCCTATGCTTGCATGATTTTGTCATTATTTGCTTTGCAACTCCTTATTTATTCCTTCAAACACCTCAATGTGTTTTCTAAGTCATAAGAGTGCCCAACACCACACTGCTCATCTTATTCATAGGGGGAATCTCTATAGTATGCCATCTTTCTATTCATCTTGATCTCTTCTTGCAAGGCATACTATGTCAGCTAAACCAAATCATAAACAAACCAATGTATCTCAGTATAATTCAAGGAGGATATCTTATCTGCAAGACCGACCATATTAGCACAATACATATATAAACATAATCATAACAACATATAGATATCATATTAACCATAATACAGTCATCAATGCATGACCATACCGAGCACGCATCATGACCTCAGGCATGACAACTACAACGATATCAATTTTTACATGAAACATATAAACAACGACATGCATAAATAATGCATAACCAATCACACATTCATGACAACACATTCAACAACAACCCCATCAATTTCACATGGTGACACCACTGCAACCATGACCACCACCATGCATATGCAACAATCACATGGACCATAAGTATAAGAAACACATATGTAACTGTCATGAATGCATGACCAACACACCACCCATCCAGTCCAAGGGGTGAACCATGATCGTATACCACTCTGAAACACCCTCCTCCCACATCTACCTAAGTAACTGTCCAACCGGGGTAAATATGTGACAAAAGGCTACTATGATCGGATTCAAATCCCCATGTGCAGTTAAGGAAGTGGAACCGATGGAATACAGACAACCTAACCTTCTACTGCTATGAAACCAGCTCCAAAAATAGAAGAAAAGAGAGATCAATGCCTTAGAAATCAACCACTTCGAGGGGGAAACCTCCAATACATTACATAAATGAACAATTCTTGGATGATACAAATGACCAAAACCTCCTTCTATATATAGGAGTCCATGGGACCACAATATAATCCTAGCCGACCTAACAATAATAATGTAAGGGCACAATAAAACAATATTGGGGTTACAGGGGTACAACAATAACAATAAGGGGGCTACACTAATAACAATAAGGGACTAAACTAGTAATATAGGGACCTACCATGCCCATCTCCTTAAAAAAAGTGTTGTCCTCAATGCTTGAGTAGCTTTGGGTGCTTCTATATAAAATTCTCATCCTCCCATGTAGAATCTTCAGTGGGTAAGTTCTTCCACTTGATGAGATACTCTGAAATTGATCGATTTTGTAGTTTTCGAGTTCTCGTTTCCGTGACCACTTCAGGTTCCAATATTATTTTTCCTTCCTCATCAAGTTCTGGAAATATTGTTTGAACTGGAAGATTTTCACCTATAACCTTCTTTAAGCATGAAACATGGAAAACTAGATGTACTCGCGAAGAAGCAGGAAGCTCCAATTTGTATGCCATAGTACCAATCTTTTGCAACACCTTGTAAGGACCATAGTACTTTGGCGATAATTTATTATCCTTCTTAGCTCGCTTGAGGGACATTTTTTTGTATGGTTGTAGCCATAAAAATACCCAGTCTCCTACATCAAAACTTCTCTCGCTACGATGTTGATCTGCCTGTTGTTTCATTCGATTTTGTTCCAAATTTAGGTTATCCTTTAAGAGTTGGAGAACTTCTTGTTGATGCCCGATGTGATATTCCACTGCTTGAACCTTATAATTTTCTCTTAAAGATGATGTGATGGACGGTGGATGATATCCATAAAGTGCCATAAATGGAGTCATTTTTGCTACAGTATGGATGGAAGTGTTATACCACCATTCAGTGAGAGGTAACCACTTGACCCATTGTGTTTGTTTATCAAATACAAAACATCGAATATATCCTTCCAAACATTTATTCACTATCTCAGTTTGACCATCAGATTTAGGATGATAAGATGAGCTATGAGCTAATTGAGTAACAAAACAAGAAAATAACTCCGTCCAAAAATTTCCAGTAAAAATGGGATCTTTGTCGCTCGCAATAATCTTTGGGTTTCCATGTAGCTTTTGAATTGTGTCCATAAATGTAGTAGAAACTGTACTTGCTTTAAATGGAGTGTGCATACTTGGTAAGTCTACCAACTACCACCATGATGACACTCTTTCCTTCAGACTTAGGTAAACTTGTGATAAAATCCATTGAAATCTCCTCCCAACGTTGACTTGGAATGGATAAAGTTTGTAGAAGACTCGGGATCTTAATTGTCTCAACTTTATTTTGTTGGCAAACCAAACATTCCGCCACAAACTTTTGAATATTATATTTAAGGCCATCCCAAAAAAATTCTTTCTTCGCCTTGTGGTAAGTTTTTAAAAATCCTGAGTGTCCTCCTAAAGGAGAAGTGTGCAATTCCAAAAGAATATTTTGTTTTAGTTGGGAATTCTTACAAAGATACAAGCGATATTTGTACCATAAGGAATCATTTTTCCAACTAAATGTATCAGATGTACCAGGATCGTGCTGCAACTTTTGAATGAGTGTCAACACTTCTTCGTCCTTCTTCCATTCATCCCTTGCTTTGATTATCCAATCTAGTTGGATAATAGAAATGTCACAAAGAAATGCTTCCACCTCTTCATTAATTCTTGAGAGTGCATCTGGAACAACATTTATCTTCCCTTTTTTGTAGATTATTTCAAAGTCATAGCCCAACATCTTTGTGACCCATTTTTGTTACTCTTCTGAAGATAGTCTTTATTCCAAAAAGTGTTTAAGACTATCATGATCAGTTTTTACCTTGAAGTGTCTTCCCATTAGGTAAGGTCGCCATTTCTTTAGTGCATGTAGTATTACTAACATTTCCTTCTCATAAATAGCTTTCTGTAAATACTTTCCTTTGATTGGACGACTTTCAAAATAAATTGGTATTCTTTCTCGCATTAAAACAACACCAATTCCATTTCCTGAGGCATCACATTCCACATTAAAGGTTTTTGTGAAGTCTGGTGTAGCTAAGACCGATGCTAGGCACATTTCCTCTCTAAGATGTTCAAAGGCCTTAGTTGCTTCAGGAGTACATGAAAATGCATCTTTCTTCAATAATTTTTTTAGAGGTGCTGCTATTCTCCCATAATTCTTAACAAACTTGCGATACTACCATGTTAGCCCGAGAAATCCTCACAACTTCTTTATGGTTGTGGAGACTTTCCATTCCTTAATGGCTTTAATTTTGTTAGGGTCTACCTTAACACCCTCATGAGAGACAATATGACCCAGATATTACACCTCTTGTACTCCAAAGAAACATTTGGATGTTTTTGCATATAATTGTTATATTTTGAGCACCCTGTCAACATGTTGAACATGATCCCTCCAAGACCTTCTGTAGATTAGTATATCATCAAAAAATACTAGCAAAAATTTTCCAAGGAAGGGTTTGAAAATGGAATTCATCAAACCTTGAAATGTAGAAGGTGCATTGGTAAGGCCAAAAGGCATGACCAAAAATTCATAATGACCCTCATGAGTTCAAAATGCTATTTTCAGAATATCTTCAGTCTTCATTATAATTTGATGATATCCTAAACGAAGATCCAACTTGGTAAAATAAATTGCTCCATGTAATTCATCCTATTGTCAATCCTAGAGACAGCCTTTGAGTTGTGAAAGACCAGTGCCTAGGACATCTTATATAGCAAGGAGAAATATTATATGAAAAGGATAATTAGCAGAACAAGGCTCTCATGCTATCTCTTGTAAACAGGAAGATTAATTTGAATGGGACCAAAAATTTCAGAAGCTTGATACAGAGAAAGAAATATTACAGAGGCAAGATGTGAAACTCTAACACGAATGTATCAGAAAATTCAAAGGCAGCTTACTGCAAAGAGGGCTGGATTCTAAATACTTCACAGAGATGAATAATAAGAAAGTATCTATTGCGTACGTAGAATAAAGAGAATACTAACTGTTATTGAGACAATATCCAGAAACATATATCAGCATGCGGTGGGCTTACGAAATTAAGAATCCACACATGATAACAACATTTGTAAATAACATCTCATAGCAACTAATATAGCAGAAGTACGGGTGAAGTGAAAATGCAACAGCATATCACGCCTGATACATATTTAAAGTGCCAAACAGGTTATGGCATAAGTATCAACTAGGATAAATTCATACCAAAACGAGTGGGCTACTCGCATTCCAGAACATGATACAAGATGAATGGATGTAAATGAAAAGAAAAGCTAAGCTATAACACATAGGAGAGAATTACACACTGTAAAACACCAAGAACAGAATCCTCATTGACGATAGAACTCCTTTTCATTGAGACCCAATGGGCTCTTCACATTTGTATTAAAGCTTCAACAAAAGGCATGCAAGGAACTCTTTCACAGCCAATTCTTCTGAAAATCTGGAACCCTTTTTTCTCTTCCGATCTTGCTTATATAGAAGCCTCAGAAAACAAGAAAGAGAAGATATTTTTGGGAAAAATATCTTCCTCGCGTGCTGGAAAACAGTTTGAGGTCTCCATCAAAAATAACCAAAATTCATGATGAGGAATTGGGGCATCTCATCATTGACAGTTAGGCTCACGGTTGTTTTAATCAAAAATATCAAATAACAGTTTCTGACAGAAGGTAAAATGCAGGAGTGGAATGTGAATTCCACTCGAAATTTAAAAGTAACAAACTAAAATGGAAGTAAAAGGCCACTAGGGCTGAATCATGAATTGATGATGCTCGCTGACGAGGTGGAGTTGAGGTGGTCGCTGTCACAGATGGCGGAATGTTGGCTGAGAGGAATCGATTTTCCTCTGATGTGGCAGTAGAGGCTTTTATGCCTGTAGCTCTTCATGATTTTCTTTAATTCTGATTTAATTTGGAGGATGGGCTATTGATAATCAATATTAGCCGAAATCCCCAAATTGTCTTCAATATTCTGTGTCTACCATGGCAGGTCTTCGGCGCTGATACTCTGACTGCTGCTACAATAACCTCTCTGCGTTCTGAATCATAGTGACCATGATTGTGGAACCTGGAGTGAATTCATCACTCTGTAATAACCCTGCACAATACGATAAACTCATCAAGAAATCCAAGGAGTGGCGGAAGGATTGCTGTGGAGGCCTAGAGAAATGGTGGCGCAACAGTAAAACTGCGAAAGAATGGCGGAAAATGGAGCTAATGAAGTCTTGGTGTAAAGATGAGTCAGGAGTCGTCCGATCAGATATGGAGATGGTGACTCAACGGCCAGGATTAATGACGGAGGTGTCAATAGTAAGCAGGGCGAAAGGAATAACATTTAGTGCAAAACCCAAAGTTTAACGCTCAGGGGATTTACAAAGGGAAATGATGAAAAATGAGCAAAAGTGGGGACTTTGGATGGCAGGACCCAGCGTGGGTGGAGGGCGATTAACTGAGAGCCGTTGGATCTTAGGAGGAGATCGACGGTTGGGATCAAAGGATGAAATCAGTAGGAGCTGCGATGAAGCGATATGGGCGAAATGCGCGATGTGATGTGGGCCACAAATCTTGGATGAATGGATGGCTCTGATTGAATCAAAGGATCGCAATCGGGAGAGGTAGTGGGAGATGCATTTGGGAGCTTGTGATTACGATTGGAGCAGTGATGCGATTGGCGATGGTGCGATTGAGCGCCAACCATCCGATCTGGGTCAAGATCGACAACGGGGATTAAATCGGCAGAGGGGAAATATTGATGCGATGAGTGGGATGGGAGAAATAAGGGTCGTTGGATTAAGCGGGAAATCGATGGTGGGGATATCAATCAAAGGATCGCAATCGGGGAGGGCAGTGGGTGACGCACTTAAAAATTTGTGATTGCAATTGGTGCGGTGGCGCGATGGCCGTCCGATCTGACAGTGGATCAACGGTGGAGATGAGCATCAGAGGGGTGAAAGAATCGAGGCGATGGGCGCGAGCGGGACAAGCGCTGGCCGTCAGATTAGAGCAATGGATCAATGGTTAATATTAACGCGGAGGTCTATAGACCAAATGCAATCGCATCGGAACATATTCAAATAACAACGGATTGCGCTTGCAATGTAAGTTATGATCACGATTAGCGCCCAGAGCTTAAACACTTGGTTCTTGGAACGGGTCACATGGTGGGGAAGTGGTTAAGGGGTTGAATAAAAGGGAGCTAAATCCTTTCATGCAAAATATGGTTTGTTTGGCCTATTTTCGGTGCATTTTGAGGCCCAAAAGGGGTAACGATAAGGGGAATGAAGGGATTTTAAGCCAAACAAAGGTATTGGAAAGGTCTAAAATGGGATTTGGGTGATTTTAAAGGTTTAATGAGGAAATAAGAGAGGGAAAAAAAATGAAGAAACAGAGGTTAAGTGGGAATGAAATTAGAGGGAAAAGGAGCCTTTTGGGCATTCTTCTTTGCAAACAGAGAGTTTTCAAAACTAGGAAAAAAAGTGAATGTTAACCATATGATCAACACATCCAATAATTCATCAATCACAGGAATGGGAAATTTATATTTAATGGTGACCTCGCTATAATCTGGACACATGCATCATGATCCATCCTTCTTATGCACCAATACTACTGGAGCAAAGAAAGAACTTTGACTAGGTTTAATTATACCAGCCTCTAACATTTCTGCAATCGTACATTCAATTTCGTTCTTTTGGACATAAGGATATCTATAAGGCCTGATGTTTAGAGGAACACTTCCTGGAATCAAATGAATAGCATGATCATGATCACGAATAGGTGGGAGTCCTTTGGGAGTTTCAAACACCTTGGAATGATTATCTAAGACTTTTTGGAGATCTGTAGAAATAGATGGTTTTGATGTTGGAACTTCTAGTGAGCATATTTGTGTAATTACGCCTCGTTGTTCTTTCTTAAGAAGCTTTTCCATGACATTAGAGCTTATTATCTTTCTCGGCTTCCCTATAATACCCCGTAATTCGACTTCCTTTCCTTTTGAAAAAAAATTCAAGAAAAATTCTTGAAAATTAAAAGCTACCATCCCCAAAAATTGTAACCATTGTACTCCTAGTACAACATCAGCACCTCCCATTGGAATGGAAAGAATTGGAGTATTCAATACATATTCCCGCATGGTTAGCTTGATATTATGGCATTTTCCAGAGAAATTTATAATTCTTCCATTTGCAACCATCACTTGACATTCTGGTGCTGGGTATAGGAAATAATTCAATTCCTTGGCTACCTTACAATGAATAAAATTATGGGTACTATCTGAATCAGTCAACACTATTACCTTTTTCTTCTTGATATGTCCTTCTATCTTTAGAGTTTGAGGAGTGGTAATTTCTATCAATGCATTACATGATATGGTCAGACTCATTTCTTCCTCTTCTAGGGTTGGTTCCAAGTATATATCCTATTCTTTTGAAGATTCTTGTTCATTTTCTTATTCCTCTTCACAATCTATGTAAAATGATTTCTTCTTAGCACACTTATGATCTTTAGTGTATTTGCTATCACAACTGTAGCAAAGCTCTTTTTCTCTTTTTTCTTCCAATTTTTGTGGTGTCAACCTTGTAGGTTGTGGAAGCCTAGGAGTAGCAACACTTCCATCTTTATATATGTGAGTGGTAGGCTTCCTTGTTGCCATAATTTTACATTCAATTTTTCTTGCCAACCTAAATGCCTTTTCCAATGAATCAGGTTCCCAAACACAAACTTCATGTTGGATGTTATCCTTTAAAGTTCCTATGAAGACATCAATCCAATGTTCCTCTGGAAAATCAGTTACCCTTATATTCAATTTCTGGAAGTCCTCAATGTGCTCCACCACTGAACCCTTTTGTTTGAGATTTAACAATTGGCTAAAGAAGGTGTTTCTTTTTGTATCCTCATAATGTGCTATCATTTCTTCCGTAAAAATTGGCTAAGTGACAATTTTTTTATGGGAGCAAAGCCATCGATACCATACAAATGTATTTTGTTCTAAATGTAAAGTTGCAATGTGTATCTTTTGTGCGTTTTGCACATTATTGAGATCAAAATATTGCTCCATCTGTAGTATCCATGTTACAGGATCCTTGCCATCAAACTTCCTCATATCCATCTTTGGAATATGGTGGTTCTTCCATCCAACATTAGAGTTTATGAAATCACGATTAACATTTATTTTTTTCTCATCATGAGTTTCCTCTACTATATTTTTGCCATTAGGAAACATTTCTTGTATCAACTTTGCCAAACCTTTGATGTCTACTTTTAGATCATTCTTCAGGTTTTCCATGTTGTTAATAATTTTTTCATCAATCTTAGCTTCCATGTAATTCATCTTAGTTTCCACACATTTCTTAAAAAATTCCATTTCATTTTTTGTTGCTCTTTGCGATAGCAAAATTTGGTGCACTTGCTCTTGTAATTTTGATATCTCATGTTGCATTTATTCTTCTTCATGAGTCATAGTAGAGCCTTATGAAGGCTTAATGGGTGTTGAATTATTTTTAGGGGAGATTTTAGAACCCAATACTGATATCTATTCTTCAATATGCCCTTGGAATAAATTCAAACTAATTTTTTCAAATGAGACTTATGTAATTTGAAAAAAAATACACCTTTTTCTTGGTTTTGAGGAGCTCGATATTGAAACTAAATTATATCTATGATTTCAGATCTTAAATATCTGAAATTGGGTGCTATAGTAACCCTCTGAATCTTCTTTCAAATTCCAGAGGTCTAACCTGATTTGGATTCTTCAAGACAAAGTTATGCCAAATCTCCCACAATGACCTAATTATGGACTAGTTCAATAGAGGGACCTTGTATGGCGTGCCACATGTCACTGTTTCCTCCTTAGTCTTTGAAATTGATACAGAGGAAAATAAATTTCATGTACTTGTGGCCTCTTTTTACAAAATTCCAATCCAATACTTAGAGAGAGAGTTATGAAGATTTTCCCACGGTCACCTCTTTGAGATGAAATTCGGGGGCTTGAAAATCCCCTAACTTCCAGAGATCCTATCTCCGAAAATATTGTGAATCAAGATTTGAAATTTTTCCACAACGTTCCTTAGGATTGCAGCTTCTCTCTTTGAAAATTTTAGCTTCTTAATCCTCGTATAAAAAACGTTATAGAAAAAATTCCATGATGACCTGTTTAGGTTAAATTCAGGAGCCTGAAAAAATCCCTAAACTGCACAAATCATATCTCCGAAAATATTATGAACCAAGATATGAAAATTTTCCATGTTGTTCCTCAAGATTTAGGCTTCGCTCTATAAAAATTTCAGCTTTTGAACCTTCGTAGAAAAAAATTCATAGCGAAAATTCCACGATGACCTGTTTGGAGCAGCGAAACCCTACAATCCAAAGCTCTGATACCAAATGTTATGTAACCAGCTCCAAAAATAGAAGAAAAGAGAGATCAATGCCTTATAAATCAGCCACTTTGAGGGGGAAACCTCCAATACATTACATAAATGAAAAATTCTTGGATGATACAAATGACCAAAACCTCCTTCTATATATAGGAGTCCATGGGACCACAATATAATCCTAGCCAACCTAACAATAATAATGTAAGGGCACAGTAAAATAATATTGGGGTTACAGGGGTACAACAATAATAATAAGGGGGCTACACTAATAACAATAAGGGACTAAACTAGTAATATAGGGACCTAACATCTACACATGCAACATAATCCCCGAGGATCCATCCAACCCATACAGGTGACCAACCCCTAAGACAAACTAACATTTTGTTGCATTAGAGCCTTAGTGGCTCCCTTCACATGGGCATGCATGTGACTCTAACATATATTCTCTCCCACAGTAAGGCAAGCCTGTGACTGGAGACTTTTCCAGGTAGTTTTGTGCCAGCAACTCTGGATTTTCTGCCACTTTTTCAAGGTCAGGAATCAGGCCACTGCCCAAAACTCCATGAAACTTCCAGAATACTTGAACAAGGACTTGACTAGACCCCTACTAGTCACGACAGAAATTTCATCAAACATGTCACAAATATCCATTATATAGGTTTAAAGATCATATCTGAGCATAGGGGTCTCATACTTATCTGAGAATCGCTAAGAAGCATTGGTGCCTTATCACATTAGCTGTATTATCATCTATTAGGTCATATATTCATTTTTCATTCGTTTAAAAATAAAAACATAATGATATCCATACATCATCATTTTCATAAAACATGTGCATAACCAGCATATAACCAACATAAATAATAAGGATACAACAACCATAAAATCCACATACAAACCAATACATTTGCACATAAAATACCAGGGAAAGTGACTGTCATTAATGAATGCAAAAGACAACCCGGTATGGGACTACCACGTTCCACCCAACCAGAGATTGGCTAAGCCAAATCTCTCTTCAGCCAATCACCCCCATGCCATATTCCAAGCATGAATGTGAGACTTAAAACCAAAATAACCAACTAGGGATTCCTGAGGCTAAATCACCTCACCCTCATTAATAGAACTAGGCTTTACCAAAATCCTCACCAGATCACTAGGCCATAAACAAGCATGGATTCCACTAGATCTCTCCACCTAAACCGTGAGGAATTTTTCCATCTCAACCTCTCGGCTTTACTATATATCCCGCCATTACCGGTCAAGGGATTCCTAGGCCTAAGAGGTCTCCACCCTCTGGGATTTACCGTGTATCCCAACCCGGGATTCCTAGGCCCAATAAAGGGTACCACTATTATAACTTCATTTATCACCTTTATATACTTGATGACTTATGCATTGGCCTTTGGCAACCCTTCCATTTAGACTTGGTCACATTTCTCAAAAAACAGTGTTTTTAAGTCCATACTCGACTCTACCCAGCCTTTTCCATGTGTACACGCGGGTCCATCCATATTTGACCCGTGTATGCTATTTAAAATATTTAAAAAAATAAAATTTCCCTATCATTGAGGTGAGGTTTACGGTTTTTCTTATAACTTAACTACCCCATCCTGTGGCCTAACTGTTCCCCAACTAAAAAAACTAATTTGAGGAAGTATAAATACCCATAAGGGAATTTCCTAAGGGAGGAAGAGAGAGAATTATAGATATTATAGCCTGTTATAGCCCTGATCAAGTCTGATATTTCCCCTGTGCCTCTTGCACTTCCCAAATTTTCAGGAAACCTTTGTTTCCTTGTGATGATCACCCTCATTCTATGTGACATCCTTTATGCACCATTCATGGAATAAGCTTTGTGAGGCTAGGGTTGAATGAATCTGGAGGACGGTTTTTCTCAAGGCCGTGGCAGATCTCAGGTGATTTCTCCACTATTATTTTATGTACATGTTATCAATAAAAGAAGTTCCATCATGTTCCTGATGTTCATTTTTCATGTGTCTCTTATACATTCTTAATAATATTGAATAAGTTCATTTCTTGTTATCTTTATGAGATTATGTATGGTATTTTTCTAACATCTAGAACATATATGTTGTACAACTAGGTTTTTGTGCTTGCTCTTGGTTGATTTGTAGGTTCTGGAGCATGAGGAGTTGCAGGGGGTTTGAACCCTACAGGATCTACTACAAATGAAGGATAAACAGGTAAGATTTTCAATCCTCACTTTCTAGTTTAAAGCATAGAAGTTGGTAATTTGAGTCCTTCTTATGATGACATGCCCCTGATCTGTGAGGTTTATCAACCCAGGACCTTAGGGTAACATTTCCTATAACAACCACCACAAAGCTTTACCGTGTATCCCGCCATTTACCAGTCAAGGGATTCTTAGGCTTAATCGAGGTTTTCACATCCAAGCTTTACTATGTATCTTTTCTTTCATGTTATTTGGCTAGTTTTTCTTCTGAGCATTTAGCTAGTTTATTGGTATTTTTATTGAAGTTTTAGTTTGCTTCCCATTGTCTTTTGTTTTATATTTAATCTTCTTAAAGAGTGGTAGAATATTTGATAAAATCCATAAAACTATGAGGCAACCTTCCCCTCTCATTTGTGTCAATAGAGCTTGAGGAGGGTAGACCTTCCCACATACCGAAAATTCTTTTTGAGTTATGATTCTCTATTTCTAGAACTAGGCTAGAACTGTTTTTATGTCTTTAACATGCATTGTCCATCTTTCTTGCATAAATCAACAGTTTAATTGCAGGCACAAGTAGCCACAGAGAAGTTCATTGACACCTCCCTGCCTCATTTTCCATATATGTGTTACACTTCCAAATACCTCTACTACACTCCATTTCCCTCCTTCTTTTCTCTTCCTATCAGCTGCCGCACCCTTTTTATTCATAGAAACCATTAAATTTTTGCATGTGATCTTTTACCTTGGAATTTCTTGATTATCACATCTAGGCCATCGCAGAACCCCTTCCCTTTCCTTTGTCATTCTTCAACATTTCATCGATTTTCCCTTTTCACCTCACCTTTACCTTTTTAATGAAAAAATTCAAAAAAACCATTAGAATTTTATCTCTGACTTTCCTCGTCAAAACTCACGCAACCATACTTCGCAAATCGAAAATCTCACTTCGCGACCTTTTCCCTTTTCCTTTGACACTTACTGCTCCCAACCGTCGATTACGACATCACTGTAGCATTCTGCCACGTCATCCCTATCGCAAATCACATTTCACATCATTTTTCCTTTTCTCTTCAAACTTACCACAATCCCTTTTTGCAATCGCATTTCGCAATATTTATCCCCATCACAAATCATACTTTTTATTTTGTTCCCGTTAACATTTACTGCTCCCAACGTCGATTGTGATATTGTCACTGCACTCTGCCACCAGTCCTACTGCCATGTCACCCATCTCAAATCGTATTTCACAACCTTTTTCATTAGCTTTTAAGACTTACCCCTGATCCCGACGCCGATTGCGATATTGTCATCGCACTCTGCCACCGGTCCTACCACCACGTCACCTGTCGCAAATCACATTTCACAACCTTTTCCCTTTTCTTTTAAGACTTATCACTCCAAACACTAATTGCGATATTCTCCGTACTCCACCACATCGCAAATTGCAAATCACAGTTTTTACCTCGTTGCATTTCGCACTTCGCAACATTTTCCCCATCGCATTTCGCACTCCGCAACTTCTACCCCATCGCATTTCGCACTTCGCTCCCGCTCCCGAACATCACTTCCGCTACTCCTCTAACATTGCGATATTGCGATTGCGATATCGCATATCGCACTTTTGTCCTCCATCGCAACTCCGCTATTTCACTTTTCAAATCATTCCACTCCAAATCATTTCCACATTATAATAAAGTTTTAATAAGGTTTAAGCCCATATTTTCACTTCTAAGCCTTGTTTCATATGTTTATCCCTCAATTAGAACATTTACCCCTTTCTTCTCCAAGCTACAATTCAACACTTTTTCAATTATAATTAAGTCATGGATAGCTTAGTTGCATGGATAGAGGCATGGTAGATAGAGCATAAGATAATTAGGGTGTGTTTATTTGATTAGCCAATTCAAGTGTGGTTTAAATTAGTTTCCTTTTCGCTATTTATTTTCAACATGTTAAATTAGTTTCCTTTCTGTCATTTCCTTTCAACAATTTAGTTTAGTTTCCTTCATGTCATTTATTTTCATCAATTTAATTTAGTTTCCTTCTGTCATTTCCTTTCTGCAATTTAGTTTAGTTTCATTGAAGTGTGACAGAATTCACTAAGAACCCCTAGAAGTAGCACCCTTTCGTAGAGCGGAAGAGGATGACAGGAGTAGAATGCATCTAATGTGTATATGGCATTGTCACCTCCAAGTTTTTATGAACCCCGAGTTGATAAAGTAAAGTAGGGTAGCCCCTGGGAGTTGCAGCACTCTTGGTGCAATACCAGGGCTCACCACTTTTTTGCATCGTTGACGGGGAGTTGTCTAGTAGATGCTTTGGTTATATTTTAGCATTCTTTTATGCTTTCATTTTTTATTTTGTTTTAGAAATATTGAAAAATACAAAAAAAAAAAACTGATTTTCATGCCCCATAGGAGCAAGGATACTCAGAATGTATATATATATATATATATATATATATATATATATATATATATATATATATATATATATATATATAGTGGCCCAATACCAACCCCCACTGGACTACAGCAAGTGTTAGTTAAACCGCATCACCATACACTTTTGAAGGTAGAAGAGATGGATGGATATGATGAAAATGAAGAAGATATTATTGGGTTTCCCATTCAAGATATGGACATTAGTGTACATATGAAGAACATCCCTCTATATTTCCTTCCCAACTTCCATGGTATGAGGACAGAGGATCCAGAGACATTTATCTTTGAATTTGAGATACTTTGTAGATCTTATGGCTACTTATCACACACTCAAAAACTGAAATTGTTTCTTGCAGCATTGAAGGATAGAGCTCTTAAATGGTTCATGAGTCTAGGTACTAATTCGATAAGATTATGGAATGATATGCAAAATATATTTCTAGAAAAATATAAAGATCGTGATCTTAAAGAAGAAATTTCTATAATGAATCAAAAAGAGGATGAGAGCCTAGAGGATCTCATAGATAGGTTCATGATTAATGTTAAGAGGGAAAAATTGCATCATTTAGGATTTGACACACTAAAAACCCTCCTACTTAGAACAATTATGGATGAGTGGATTGATATCCTTAATCTCATGAGTAGAGGATATGTATACCAATTGTCATTTGAAGAAATTTGTGAAACGTGCAAGCACATATCAAAAGGAAGGGAAAGAGTAAGTAAATCAACATCAACATTGGTAGGGAAAGATGAACTTGGAAATCTTCTTGACAACTTTAAAACGGAAATTCTTAGAAATCTAAGTGAACAAGTAGAAATGTTAAGAATGAAAAATGAGCAAAAAGAAGAGGTTGATATTTTTGTTATCCATGCATAATCATAAGCTACTAAATGTTTTTCATCATTCCATAGGTTTAAATAAGTTTACCAGGAAGATAATGGAGTAAGGAAATCACCAAAGAAGTTATGTTATGTACCTCCAAGGATACCCTGGCAGCCTAGTCAACTTGATATGATGCAAGGGCCTGCTTCACAATTTCAATCTTATCCACATCCATCTCAAACTAAATGGGACACACTCCCTCCTTGGCAACCTTGGCCATCTCAACCCCAAAACCAATCTAGGAAACATGGTTGGCAAGGACCTTATTGGGAAAATCCTCAACATCCTCATTATTTCCCTCAATATCATCCATACCCAACTCCATGCTAACCCTACCATCTACCTCCACCACAACCACAGCCTCAACCATATCCATCTCATATATCCACCCCCACTCAACTACTTGTACCACCATTTCCAAACCCATATAATGAAGTATCTCAGCTCACTTACAATGCTGAGGTACAACACCTCCAAACATCTCCTCTTGATCTAGATGGTATTCATATTAGTTCAAGAAAGGTATTGCAAAGAAGATATTTTCTTAATGTGATTGAAGGACAACATCAAGAAGAAGAAGATCCAAATGAGGAGATCAAAAGATCAAGGGCTGCACTTAATGAAGAGCCGACATCAGAATCATATGTTGAGAAAGTTTCCTCATGTTTACCAGCATTTCCTCCATGTGTTCAAGAGAACAATCAGCAAAAAGAGGGAGATTTTAATGTCATAATAGAAGAGGACATCCAAGGTGATCCAACTCATAAAGTGGACCAGGGGCATCACAACTATATTGACATATGGTTCCAAACAGTCATTAAGTTGCAGCAACACACTCTTCTCCAACAGTACTTGATACAATCCCAGTCAAAGAAATTCATATCTCATATTTAGGTACATGTCAAAGCATATATTCCAAGTGTGCACATGGTTTTATCTGTAATATTGATGCGTACATGGCTCGATTGGAAGTATTCCTCTACTTGAAAAAGGTTTTGTTTTTTTCAAGTAGAGTAGGAAAGTGAAAAAGAAAAAAAGGGGGGAAAGAATACAATCTCAGGTGAAAACCTCTTTTGAGGTGTCTGAGATTGGCTCACTGATTGAAAACCTCCATGAGGTGGTCATTGGGTTGAAAAAAAGAAGAGAAAAATAAAATATCATAGGTGAAAACCTTCTTTCAGGTGCCTAGGCAGACCTACTAGTTGAAAACCTCATTGGGGCAACTAGTAGGCCTTAAAAAAAAATGCATTTCTCCATGTATCTCTCTCTAACGAATGTGGGTGCTCTCCAACCTTTGCAAGCAGAAAAATAACAAGTTGGCACAACAAGGAAATTTTTGTCAAACACCCTGGTCAAAGGTAGTCAAACTTGGACTTCCTCCTCGTGTGCTCGGAAGCTCCAAAAGGACCTCAAGCAGATTATCACACCCAGCTTCAAAACCACCAAAGACAACTTCAACAGTCATATCAACAGCTTCAAAATCACCAGCAAAAACAAATCAATGGTAAGGCTCAAGTATGAAATTATCTAAACCTTTCTTCAAATCTATTTTAGCTTAATAAAACATTAAAAAATGTGAGAAGGAAAGTTTTTTTATATAGCCAAAATCAGTAGCAAAGCAAGCTCGGCCTTATTTAGAAACTAGCCTCACTTTTTCCACCAAGAAGAGGAATAAGACAAAAGTAAAAAGGATTTAAGAAAGTGGGTAGCAAGCAGTTCATGTAATGGAAGACAAGGAGTGCCAAAGGGGTAACCAAGGGTGAACTCAGTTCACAGGAAAATAACTGAGTTTATTCTCCATGTAATTCAAAAAAATAAAAAATAAAATAAAATAAAAGGTGGATCCACCACCTCTTGGCATGCAAAACATATTTTCTTACGACATCTTAGGACTTCCATGAAACACCTACGAGAAGAAATGAAAGAAGAATAACAAGAATATTAGCAGGAGGAGTAGCGCATGGACCAATAAACATAAAATGAAATAAGCCAACATGCAGGAAGAACCATATGGTAAGGAGGATGAATAGGTTGCTCAAAGGATGAGCAACAATTTCAGTAGGGGGGTGATGATGGGCCTCTAAATTAGACATAAATTAAGGCCCATCTAACCTTTCTTAGGCCCATCTACATTCCTTATGCACATGAAAAGATATATTAAATCTCTCCTTTTGCACTTAATAATGTTTTCTTATGCTTTAATATGTTCTTAGGAAGGTTTAAAGGTAATTTCATATTTGTGCCTAATATTGGTTATTTTTGTAGAATATTGTGAGAATATTGGGCAGATTATGCAGATTTGGAAAAGGAGATGATTTAGGGACTTTCTCCCTGCCACTAGAAGATCAAGATTGAAGGATAAATGAGCACAGTGTCAAGAAATTATGGAAAAATCTTGGAGAGATTCAAGGGGGTTGTCCACCCTCCTTAACTATCAAAGGCAACCAAGCAAACTGGAGATGAAGTGCACTCAATATATGTTTACTTTGAGTCAAGTGGACTCAATCACTATTTTCAAGGGAGATGTTGGTAGCTACCCCGTAGAATAAATAAAGCAGAGCTAGAGCTAGGCGATTCTTCGATTCCATTCAGAACTTTTGTTGCAAGCTATTAAGCTTTTTATTATTGTACTCAGTGATTAAAACTTTCAGAAATGTAACGAGGCTATTCTCTTCCTGAAATAAGCAGACATACTCCATTTTACTTATTTTAGTTCCAGAGAGTTGGGCTCGTGGGTTAGGGCCCAACCCATGTGCCTCAGCTTCTTTGTTGTTTCCATTCTTTTCTTTCATGTCATTTAGCTAGTTTTTCTTCTGAGCATTTAGCTAGTTTGCTGGTATTTTTATTGATATTTTAGTTTTCTTCCCGTTGTCTTTTGTTGTAGATTTAATCTACTTACAGAGTGGTAGAATAATTGATAAAATCCATAAAACTATGAGGCAACCTTCCCCTCTCATCTCTGTCAATAGAGCTTGAGGAGGGTAGACTTTCCCGCAGAACAAAAAAGCTTTCTCAGTTATGATTCTCTGTTTCTGGGACTAGGCTAGAATTGTTTTTTTGTCTTTAACATGCATTGTCCATCTTTCTTGCATAAATCAACAGTTTAATTGCATGTGCAAGTAGCCACAAAGAAGTTCATTGACACATCCCCTCCTCATTTTCCATCTCTGTGTTACGCTTCCAAATACCTCTGTTATGCTCCATTTCCCTCCTTTTCTCTTCCTATCAGCTATCACACCCTTTTTATTCATAGAAACCATTAAATTTTTTCATGTGCTCTTTTACCTTGGACTTTCCCGATTATCACATCTCGGCCATCGCAAAACCCGTTCCCTTTTCTTTGACGTTCTTCAACATTTCAACAATTTTTCATTTTCACCTCAACTTTACCTTTTTCACGAAAATATTCGAAAAAACCATTGGAATTCGACCTTTGCCTTTCCTCATTGAAACTCCTGCTACCGTAAATCGCAAATCACAAATTTCACTTCGCAACCTTTTCCCTTTTCCTTTAACACTTACTGCTCCCAACCGCCGATTGCAACATCACTGTAGCATTCCGCCACGCCATCCCTACCGCAAATTGCATTTCGCAAATTTTTTCCTTTTCCCTTTAAAATTACCATAGTCCCTTTTCACAATCGCATTTCGCAATATTTATCCCCATCGCAAATCGCAAATCACACTTTTTTTTTTTTCTCGTTAACATTTACATTGTGATATTGTCACCGCACTCGGCCACGTGTCCTACTGCCATGTCACCCGTCGCAAATCACATTTCGCAAAATTTTCCCTTTTCTTTTAAGACTTACCGCTCCTGATGCCGATTGTGATATTGTCATCGCACTCCGCCACCAGTCCTACTGCCACGTCACCCGTCGCAAATCACATTTCCCAACCTTTTCCCTTTTATTTTAAGACTTACCGCTCCAAACACTAATTTTTATATTCTCCGTACTCCGCCACATCGCAAATCAAAAATCACAATTTTTACCCCGTCGCATTTTGCACTTCGCAAATTTTTCCCCATCACATTTTTCACTTCGCAACTTCTACCCCATTTCATTTCGAACTTCGCTCCTACTCTCGAACATCACTTCTGCTACTCCTCTAACTTTGTGATATTTCGATTGTGATATCACATATCGCATATCGCACTTCCATCCTCCATCGCAACTCCGCCATCACACTTTTCAAATAATTCCACTCCAAAGCATTTTTGCGCTATAATAAGGTTTAAACCCATATTTTCACTTCTAAGCCTTATTTCATGTGTTTATCCTTCCATTAGCACCTTTACCCCTTTCTTCTCCAAGCTGCAATTCAACACTTTTTCAATTAGAATTAATTCATGGATAGCTTAGCTGCATGGATAGAAGCATGGTAGATAGAGCATAAGATAAGTGGTTGTGTTTAGCCGATTAGCCAAGTTAAGTGTGGTTTAAATTAGTTTCCTTTCTGTAATTTAAATTAGTTTCCTTTTTGTAATTTATTTTCATCAAGTTAAATTAGTTTCTTTCTATCATTTCCTTTCAACAATTTAGTTTAGTTTCTTTCCTGTCGTTTCTTTTCAGCAATTTAATTTAGTTTCCTTCTGTCATTTCCTTTTTTCAATTTATTTTAGTTTCATTGAAGTGTGACATACTTCACTGAGAACCCCTAGAAATATCACCCTTTCATAGAGCGGAAGAGGATGACATTAGTAGAATGCATCTGTTGTGTATATAGCATTGTCACCTCCAAGTTTGTACGAACCCCAGGTTGATAAATTAAAGTAGGGCATCCCCTGGGAGTTGCAGCACTCTTGGTGCAATACGAGGGCTCACCAATTATTACGGTGGAAAGGTGGAGGGAAGGCGCAACCCTCATTCAAGTGAGTTAAAAACAAACTTTCCTAGAGAAAAACTAAACTTGGACATGGGAGGAGGATTGTCATATATTTTCTTATTGACACGTTGTTCGTATTGTTCTCGATGATGGGATGAGTCACAAGTAAAATGGAAGTGGTAATAGAACGTGCTAAAATGGTGATTGAGGTTATTTTTCAATATTGGTTACGTTTTCTCTAGTTCCTTTTTCTTATGAATGACTTAATCATCTACGTTCTCATTTCACTTCAATATTATGACTTGATTAAAGAATATAACTGGAATCCTCCCTCGTAGGAAGGAAAGTTGGGGGAATGTGACCAAATATTTTCTTTGACCTCTTTTTCACTTGTTAACTTGGCTCCCCCTACCTACTTTCTTTTACGGGTGATAAGGAAACCAATATCCTTTATGAGTATAATAGGTTCATGGAAATTAGACTCTAACTATCCTTATAGGATTATTTGGATTTACGCCTCTATATGGGAGCATGGGATAATGCATGATTATTTTCTTCCTTTATTTATTGGAAAGTAATAGCATGAAAAAAAATTAATGGGGGCTATAATATAGCAATCAACAAGATGTGCAGTTATGATAAGGGGCAGGGCAGACTAAGATAGGGTAGACTCGGGCAAGTCAATATCTTTAGGCAGATTCTGATAATAAAGGAACCTAAGGCATATGTAGGTAGTGCAGACTATAGTGAGGTAAACTCGAATGAGGCAAGATCTGGTCAAACAGATTAAGGTCAAGCAAACTCGGATAGATTCATATGGAGATGGAAAAAACATATATGTTCTATTTCTTGAAAAGAAGATAGATCATGAGTCTTAGGGGGTACGGTTATAGGTGGAATGGAAGTAGTGATAGAATACACTTCAAGGGAAAATGATAGGGTTTTAAATATTAGTAAGATGTGTTCTTTCTAACCAGATATGTAACTTTTTCCTAGACTGAAAAAAATTGAGCTTACAGCTCCCCTAACTATATCCAACTATAACCCTTGATGGGATGGGATAATTCAGAGAGGGAGTCACCAAATATAATAAGGTGAAAACTATTGATAAGAGTATAAATTGGTTGGCCTGACCTACTTACTTGGTGATAAGGAAAACCTAACCTTCACCATTTCAGGCTCATTGATAGTTAAGACACTTAATGGCATGATCAGGATTTAATGGCTTAATGGGAGGATGATTCACATATCTCTTTTGTCTATTTATAGAAAAAATCCATTGCATACGAGTCAAAGGTCAAGTAGAAGTAGGAATAGAATATGATGGAAAAGAGAAAGGGCCATTGAAGTGGTTTGAATTTTTTTTAATTATAAGATGCACTCTTCTTCTCCAACCTATTCATTTTTTTCTTGATTGAAACCCTATAGCCTATTGAATGAGGATCATATTATATTAATGGATGGAGGAACATATACCCGTTGAAATTTTGATGAAAAGGTTGATGAGGTTGGCATCACTTATGAGATTGAGAGTGGGCATCGAAGGGTTCTAAAAGGCCATATTTAGTGGGTAGATTTGTAATGAATGATTACTCTTTCTTCTTCTTCTCATTTATGAATGCTTATACATAGTGCTAAAAAGGTGGGTATACCTTTTTGTCAAAGTTCCTCTCCCTTTTGGTCGAGCACTTCATTCCTCATTAAGGTATTTTCTCGTGAGATCGGGTATATTGGGTATTTACTTGTGATCATATGACATGTAAGTAAGTTAATTATCAAGGTTTTCCCTTCAAGGGGCATACCTTAAATCAATAGGCTATTTTACCCAAGTTAAACTATCACCTCCTCCTCTGACTTCTGTCACCTGATTAGTTGTAAGATTTATTTAATTTCTTGGAAGCAGGTTAGAGAGAACCACTTCTCCTTCAAAGAGCCAAAGAAAAGCAGGTTGGAAAGAGCCACTTCTCCTTCAAAGAGCCTAATGCTTAGTTGATCTAATTTTAAGTTACTTTTAAGCTTATTTTTCATTAAATTGGTATTAATTCAAGTGAGTGGTGATGCGCAATCCTCTTTCAAGTTATAATTTTCCATCCCTTCAAGTGAGTATGTTTTTTTTATATAGTAAGTAGTGTGCCCCTTAAGCTTGCTTTCTATTGCCTTACAAAAATATGGGTCGTTTGGAGACCAGAGCTAACACACACACACACACACACACACACACACACACACACACACACACATATATATATTCTCTCTTATTGGGCTAAGAGTCTTCTTTCAAAGTAATAACTATTCAGGTGAGACCGGTTATTCAATTAAGATGGGTGATAAGTAAGGGTCCTTGTTTATGATCTTGAATTCTTCTTGACAGTTGTAGGTTCTAGAGATATACTCCTTAGAGAGATAAATTATTCACTATTCCTAATTCTTAGATAAACCATTCACTTTACTTCAAGCAAGTGAGCATACTCCTTCCTTAAAGTGAGCATCATCATTCTCTCTTTGAGTGAGTTAGTATTTAATCTTTCTGAAAGGTATCATTCCTTGTTTTCTATTGCTTCTCTAGAGATGGGCTATAACGTTAAGGTGGTAAGGATTAGATCTACATAAATATCTTCTTGTTGGATTAACAGATTCCATTCTTTGAGGTATTAGTAAGTTATTGGGTAAGAGGAAGGGAAGTTGGTAAGCAAGTAAGCAAGGGTCCTCTTTCATTTTATTTTCTACTTGATCCTTTTTTCATTTTCATATTTGTTATGCTTGAAGGAAGGGTACGTTCCACAATTAAGACTTAAAAGATAAGATACATATTGCATTGTAAGGTGGAAAATGATAGTATTATAAGATTTCATCGATTGTAAGATAAAAGGGTTCATTTAAATGAACTTCCATTTATAAGCATTCATTAATAAGTATTCTATAAGAATTCCATGATCGACATTCAATGGAGGGATACCTTCAATATATTTTCTATTGAATGGAACTTATTGGCCAAGGATGGATAGCACTTGCAAAGTAGTGTGTAGTGATAAATGCCTGCTAAAAGGAAGGGCAATTGAGACACTTTTCAAGATTAGGTATATCTGCTCCTCGAACCCAACTTGTATGATTTGAATGGTTACGTTCTTCTTGAATCCAAATCTTATGATTTGATTGGTTGCATTCTCCTTGGGCCCAGTCCCTTATTGCTTTAACAGAGAAGAAATAACTTGACTTAAACATTACCTCGATCTAATTACTTTCATATTTCAATAGTGAGAACACAAAAACAATCAACTCTCATTTGAGAAAACCAGGTTTGTAAGTACGAGGCCATCTTGATTGACACCCACTTGATTAGTACTCATGTGAGCGTGGGATAATGACTTAAAACGCTCTTTTCTTTATTGCTTGAAAAGTTGAAGCGCAAGTCACAGAGCATACGAGATCGTATGATAGATGAGAAAAAAGGTTAGCGGGATGGAAGTGGCACTATAACGACATGAAATTGTCCATTTAGATGGTTTTCAATATTCACCTAAGGTCCCTTATTCAACCTTCATATTTTGTCTTCACTTTTTAGTTCAACATGAGTAGCATATGTGGGCTTAAAAGAACGGAAGACCCAACTGCACCTACCTATTATGGAGATTAGTTGTCAGATGGATGGGCGAGCTGCTCAACAATGATCAGCTAGTTCCTTGATTGATCAATCGAGGCGAGGGGACGATCAAATACCACTTCATGCGGTTAGAGGGGAAGGAGTGAAACCTTTTTCCATTCATCCCTTCCTAAATTCAATATGTTGTATGCAAGCATGTGTGTGTTTAGTGATTGTATGGTTGTGACTATGCTGTTATGACGTGGTGTTGTGTCGGTGTGATTATTCGGCTGCGTGGCTAGATGGAATCGACTGTTGGTCAATGGTTATGTGGATTTTGTGCCCTTGTGTGTATGTTGGGGTGGATTGCGTCTTTGGGCATGTTCAAGGCTTTCCTGTGCCTAGAGGTTGTATGGGTACTTTTATTGGGTTGTGGAAATAATATGGTTGAATCGAGCTCTGCATTGTTGGAGTTGAGCTCATTCTACCTATCTACCTTGGATCCGTATGATTTTCTTGGATGGAAGAAGTAAGCAAGTTATATCCCCATGAGGTCTATGAAGGCTCTAATGGATGGATTGAAGTAGAACGTGTGAATCACTGGGCTCATTGGTTAAGCTCACTAATCATATTACTATTGAACGGCTAATTAGGGAAAGTGACTGATTGATGCACCCAAGGACTACGGTCGAATAAAGAAAGCCCTCCTTTCTGCCACACTACGGTGCCATGCTTCCCTTTTTTGGTCTTCTTGTCCTTGTCTTGCCTATCAGAGGTTTTACTTCTTATTCCTCAACCTGGATGCCAAGATAATAAGCTTATTTGTTTCGGTTCATGACAAGACAAGGCACAAGGACAACATGAAGATGGGAAGCATAGGGACGACTTGGTTTGAATAACCGAAAAAAACTCAGCATCTTACTGTACAACAAGAGATACGTCATCATAAATCTTAATTATGGGAGGGTTGTATGGATTAACTATCTGAGAAATTTTGATTACACCATCAAAAGACTGAAAAACAATAAGAACAAATAGATAACGAACCTTGTAACTGATAAAAGAAATATACAATATGGTGAACATAACAAAACTACAAAAACCAATCCTATAATAACACAGTCCAAACAGAAATTAACATTAGTAGAGAGTTGTAAGCATTAGGGGAATTTTGAGGTCTAAAATGGGCCTCCTAAGGAAGTAATAAAATAATAGTTAAACCATTAAAATAATATTTATGAATTTGAAATTCACTTTTTGCACCACAATCCATGTAACCATAGTTAAATTCAATTCAAAAGTTGTACCAAAATAAAATTAATAAAAAAATTGTATTGATGTGACTATAAATAAGAATGAGATTTTTTTTTTAAAATCATTATCATTGAAAAACTTATGTATTTGTCCTTTGTACTTCAATAACTTAAAATAAAATATAAATATAAATTTTATAAATTTTTAATTATTATATGCTATTAATTAAAATTTATAACATTTAAATTGTATAATAACATGTAATTAATAAACTATAAAAATAATATAATATAATGTAATGTAATAAATGTATAGGGATATCCATAGTTTCTTTCAAGAAATATGAAATGACAATAATTTATTTTTATTCAAAAAGTGTGAAATGACAATTATTATGAGTATTTTACTTTGACTTTAAAAGTACTTAGAGCACTACCATGGTTAACCATGAGTTTTTATCCACTATTGAGAATGTGACAAGTAAGTACCTTTAACTCAATAAATGCCACCTCAACCATTAGGAATGATGTCATCCCCTAAAATGTGATTGGTTCTCATATAGTGAATTTTGATTATACATTTTCCTTAAGAGCCCTATTTTAGACCTCAAAATTCCCCTAATGTAACTTGATACAAAAAAAATTTAAAAAATTGTAGTTAGTGTTCCCCAAAACCTCGGGAGTCGTGGTTGTAGGCTTGTTAAAATTAATACAACATAAGATAATATTGTAGGAGCATTGAAAACCCTAAGTCTTAGCAAGATCCAGTGCTTCAACGATCATATCATTTGAACAATTTATGGTTACAACGACTATAATTGTCCTAAGCTCTGAAACCATAAGAAACCCTAAACAAAATCTACACTCATCTCCTCGAAAGACGAAGGGCTAATTAGTTAGCAGAGTAACCTCGGAAAATCCAGCAAGCCATAGTAAAAAAATCACTTGCCCAAGACCACCAAGGAAAAATTGTACCTATTAAAAAACAAAATTTCCAAGAGGAAGTCACTATAGATGGGCACATATATTACCAAGTTAACTTGAAAGAAACAAAATTTCCAAGAGGAAGTCACTATAGATGGGCGCATATATTACCAAGGTAACTTGAAAGAAAGACAGTGCTGACAAAAATATACCTGAAATAAAGGTTAACTTTTTCGTCAGTCTTGTTTTTTGCACACTTGTAATTCAAAACCCATACCTCAAATTCTTATAAATTCTTCGCTAAGTAAGAGAAACAGAGAATTAAGGGAAAACGAAAACTAGCCCTGGAGGAGGAGTTAATCACCTGTTGAATCTGATAGAATAGAGAAGGATAACCTGGAAAGGGCAGGGTCTCTCGTAGAACCCCATCGCCCTAGACTACACCTTGCATAGTTAACAAAGGTCCAAACAGCCCTGAACCTCCTCTTAAAGAAACAGTGGAAACCCAAACTCTTGAAGAAATTGAAACCCCCACTATTAAAGAAGTTGAAAAGCCATAAGAGAAGTTGATAACTCTTGAAGAAATTGAAACCCCCACTATTAAAGAAGTTGAAAAGCCATAAGAGAAGTTGATAATTGTTGAACACAAGTAGTTGGTTCACAATTCAAGTAGGATTGTGTGCTGGGATCCAATGGCCAACATTTTTTCAATCATCTAACCTTCTAAGAGTTCTTTACAAAGAAAAACCCTTTACCATATAATTTAAAAAAAAAAAAAAAAAACTTCAATAGAAATAGAAATAAAAACACAAACAACTCAACGCCAAACTTAGAGGTGGACACATTGTATAAAACAAGCAGGCATCAATAGATCTCAGTGATAGACTACACCAGCCTATAAATCTAATAATAAACATATACTATCCACCAACATTTAATAAAGTATAGACTGGAAAATATATTCGCGGCAGTAAAGGGCCCGCTCAGGGCAACCAATATTCCTTCCCAGACTTCTCTATTCAGATTCCTCGGCCTGTTGTCAACTTGTTGATCGATACTTATGAGAGGGTGACTATTTTCGCATCTGTACACAACAACCCTAATTCGCGGTCATGCCACTTTTCACAGTGTCCACATATCACTGTTAATAAATGTTGTCGTAAATGCTGGATTTTTCAATGTTCAGTAGCGAAGGATACTCCGTGGGATTTTTTTTGTAGCGATAGCCATTAAAGTTTTGACAGCAAAACTGATGAATGCAATTCATGTCAAATAGCATTAATTAATAACTCGGGTTGATTAAGTGGGTTTTATGATTTATTTTAATATTTCTTTTCGAGTGTTCCTTTTTCCTTTTAATTTAAGAGACTGAGATAATATAATTAATGGACAAATCATAAATATTCCTTTCAATAGGGAAATTAATCTTATCTAGAAACTCTGGTTAACCGGCTGTATGGATAACTTCTCGTTTGGATTCTTCTAAGTTGTGCTCATGCTTTATTGGTTGCCTTTGGCAAATCACACCTATCAATTCAAAAGTGATTGAACTTAAGTTTCAGATGTAGATATATTTGTGTGGAGTTATTAGGAGTTTTAATATTTTGAATGGTGAAACTGATAAAAGTTTAATACAAATTTAAAATATGAGATATTTGTGGGTTTAGAAGTCATTTAATTTTAATTTAAGATGCGTTTGTTTGTATAGTATTGGTAGGAGTTTTATTATTTTAAAGTTTCAGATGTAGATATATTTGTGTGGAGTTATTAGGAGTTTTAATATTTTGAATGGTGAAACTGATAAAAGTTTAATACAAATTTAAAATATGAGATATTTGTGGGTTTAGAAGTCATTTAATTTTAATTTAAGATGCGTTTGTTTGTATAGTATTGGTAGGAGTTTTATTATTTTAAATAACGAATTTGATAAAAGTTTTATAAAAATTTTAAGAGTGAGTGAAAGTGAATTATTTTAGGTTAATGCCTAAGAGTGAAAGTGAATTACTTTAGGTTAATGTTTTTGTTTAATATTGTTGGGAGGTTTATTACTTTGACGAGTTCTATACAAAATACAGGTTTGTATACCATTAATAGTTTCAGATGTTTTTGTGTGATATTATTGGGAGTTTTACTATTTTGAATAATAAATTGTAGGAAGAGCCAAGTTATACAACAATGATATGATTTAAAGTTTTTTGATGTTAAGTTTTGATTAATGTTGAATTTATTTAAATAGTCAAAGATTCTATCAAAGTGTGAATCCAGATAGTCAAAGATTTTATTAGAAGTTTAAATTTATAGTTAACATTCTATATTTCTTAATTCAAATAACTATAATTTATATTCTTTGATGTTAAGGTTTTGATTAATGTTAATCTACTTAGATAGTCAAAGATTCTATGAAAAGTGTGAATTTAGATAGTCAAAGATTTTATTAAAAGTTTGAATCTATAGTTGACATTTTATATTGTTTAATTCAAATAACTATGAAGAAGTTTGTTATTTAATAAAAGTAAAAAATATCAGATAAGAAGTGACTTAATTTAGATTAAGATGCTTTTATCTCATATTGATTTAAGTGCATATAGCAGTAAAGTAAATTTGATATCATTGAAGAGAGATGAGAAAAGAAAATAAAATTCAATGGTTTTATTTTTATTTTTAAATTTGATAAATAAAAGTTTTGATGAAATTATTTAAATTTAAAAATTTGAAGAATATCTAAACAGATTTAACCATTGAAATATAATATTCTAACAAATTTATATGGATAATCAGAAAAATATGTCACAAACAAAAAGGTAAAAAACCTAGAGTAGGTTGAAGTAAATGTCATCCATTGAGAATTTGTTGTTTTGTTCCAGGCATAAAAATTGATAAAAAATGTTAGTGGGGTCTTAATTAAATGGTGATGAGACAAGCTGATATAGCACTCATCACAAGTTCAATTATTTTCCCGTATTTAGACATATTGATGAAAAAAAAAATGAAAAATACTACCAAACTTTAAAAAAAAAAATTAATAAAAAATAAATAACTCAAATAATAAAATTAGTAATCAACCAGACAAATTAGTAATCAACCAGACTTTTACTAATTCCCAAGAGTTTTTACTCATTACCCTCTCCTATTTTTAAGCTCCTGCCGTAGAATTTGGTGCCGGATACTACTTCGTATTAATCCGTTGTATCTAGAAAGTTGAAACTTAATTGAAATTTTGGGGAAAAACTATGATGATGGATAAGATGATTAAGGAGAGAAGAGATCAATCCTTCAATGTCGAGAAATACCCTTCGAATCATATTAAGAATTCATCGAAGATATCTTTTGATATTGAATTTTACCCATTAACAGATGATGCTCAAAATTTCTAAGGAACTGACTTTAGAAGATATTGGAGTTGAGATATTCATCAAAATTTTGCTCAAACCCTGAGTAGCTGAAGTGAACCCGTCAATAGTTTTCAGACTGATGAAAGGGATGCACCGGAAAGTAATAATAATATGAAGGATATTTGTATTTCTGATTAAAACATAGTGAAATTACATCAGTATGAGATTTAAAGGTGGTTGAGTATCAGGTAGCAGCAGAGTTGTTATATCAGCTATCAATATATTAACATTGAGGGTTGGATTTACCTTAGTAAAATGGCTGTAGAGTGGTCGAATTACAGGATTGGGTTAGTAGTATTATGAAGATTTAAACTTTGAATTTCATATTTTACATAATACTTCATAACATTGTAGTTATGAGATTGATTAAGATTATATTTCACTAAATTTTTACAGACTAATTTATTCTAATTATAAAATTAAGCTAACAATATTATCAAGATTTAAACTTTAAATCTTATATTTTACATAATATTTCATAAGAAGGCCATCATAGGATCGGCCACTATGGGATTATATTCACTGAACTTTTACAGACTGATTTGTTCAATGTATAAGGCCATTAACAGAGGCCATAGACATTGAAATAGACATGAGCTTCTTGCCCAATAACCAAATTACTATCAACATTTGAACTTTAAATCTTATATTTTACATAATATTTCATACAAAATTTAAACTTTAAATCTTATATTTTACATAATACTTCATAACAAGACCGTCATAGCATCTGCCAGCGTGGTATTATATTTCACTGAGCTTCTACAGACTGATTTGTTCGATGTACAACGCCATTAGCAGCGGCTGTGGGCGTTGGGGTGGGCATGGGCTTCTTGCCCCAAAATCCAGACGACGATCGATGAAGGCGGCAACGAAAGGAACCCTCATGAGTAGTGGGAGAACAGAGGCATTGAGATCTCTGCCCGGACTCTGGAGAAGAACCGTTCGTCGCAAGATCTTCCGACGACGAAGTCGCGGTCATATACTTTGGCGATCTTGCTGTGTATGCTGAGTTCATCTTCTGACCATTAAGATCAACCGTCAAAGACGCCGCCATTCTCTACAGCAAAGAAACGCAACGCAAGAAGACAACGACAGCAAGAAATGCAAAAACACAGAAGCCCAAGAACAGCAAAACAGAAAAATGCCTGGAAAAATCAAGACTGTAAGCTGCCCTGGTCCTTGAAAAAAATCGCAGCGGCTGGGGAAGCTGTAAGTGCTTCAGACTGAGAAAAAGAAAGAAGAGGGAAGCTGTAAGTGCTTCAGACTGAGAAAAAGAAAGAAGAGGAGAAGAGGAGAAAAGGCCAAATGGGGGCGGCGCTCTGTGAACCAAAGAGCATTCCGGGCATCGTGTTTATATAGAAATTCATGGGGGAAGTTCTTGGGAATATTGGAGAGAACGGCACCTCGCCGCCCTTATCCTCACGTCTGAAGTGGGCCTGCTACTTCCAAAACCATTGGCCTCAGCAATCCGTGCATGGGTCCCAAGTTCCAACCAACTACCCTTCTCAATATTGTTCACTCGACACGTACCAGACGGTGGGGCCCGGTGTTTTACGCGCCCGCAGTTAATTTGTTAAACGCCGGGCAGTTTGAATTTCTGGGCCTTCACTATTCTCGATCTTATCTGCCATGTGGAGCCCTGGAATTATTGAGAGTCGGCTTGGATGCCATTATTGGAGGACCAGCACTAGGGGCCACACTCTATAGTCCCGATAGGATGAACCGAGCGAGAAGTTTATCGCACCAACAAGGCGCGTTTGGCGGTGATTAGGATTTCGGAAAAAAAGTTTAACCATATTTAGGATTGTTGGTTGAGTCTTTTTCACGATATTTTTTAAATCTTGAATTGATATTTTTTGATAATTTAAAATTTTGAAGTTATAATATGTTTAGGATTATTGGTTCAGTCTTTTTCAAGATTGATATTTTTGATAATTTAAAATTTTTGAAGTTATAGCTTTCGACATATTTTCAAAGGAATTTTTTTCTGGTATGAGGGATTACTCAGAAAGAGAAATGGGCCTCTATCACTTTTTAAATAAGAAAATAGATTTCTCTCAATTAAAAAATAAGAGGTTTAGACCTTGTTAATCACGAAATGTACTCACACGAGTGTTATATAATCATTTTATTAGAGAATTTAGATATGTCAATTTACTCAACTTGAGTCCAAATGAAAAAATCATACTAACACCACACCACTCAATAATGCAAACTAAATTTAATTAATATTAAAATATTAAACTCTTACATATATTTTACCATTTTAATTTTTAAATTATTTAAGTAATTTTATACCTTTTAATATAATTTAAAATGGTTTTAAATTATATCAATTTTGGGGGAGTTGTTTATGGAGGTGTAAGAATTGTATAGACAACCTAAAGTGGATGGAATCTAGGCAATTTTTTTTATTTTTTTTTATTTTACAATAGCAGTTTTTGAAACATGTTTTTGATTGTGGAAATGGATCCAGCGCCATCAAAAATCTCTAAGCCACCCCAAGTCTTGAAGTTTGATAGTTTGATAGCTGAAATTTCCATGATTTTCAGGGCAAAAAAGTAGACTACCACATTTTTAAGTAATTTTAAAATAAATTAATTATATCTTAATTTTATTAATTAATTTAAATTTTCAATGGTTCTTTAATATAAATAAACATAAATTTATGGTAAACATCAAAACACTTACTTCATAATACACATCACATTGCCAAATATTTAAAAAACTCATAAAAATTATAACTTTATTATTATTATTATAACAAGATTCTTACCATGAAGATTAACCCACACTTTACCATAGAGATTCTTAATTTGTGAATAAACATTGTTGCAATAGTATGACATATATATATATATATATATATATATATATATATATAATGGTTCTTTAATATAGATAGACATAAATTCATGATAAACATCAAAACACTTACTTCATATTACACTTCGCATTGTCAAATATTAAAAAGACCCATAAAAATTAAATAAATTATAACTTTATTATTATTATTATAACAAGATTTTTACTATAGAGATTAACCCTCACTTTACCATGGAGATTCTTAATTTGTAAATAGACATTGTTGCAATAGTATGATTCATTGACTTATCAATAAGACAAGCCAAAAAACCTATAACTCATTGAGTTTGAAATACTTATGTTGATAGGTATGTCTATATTTTAATAAAGTTTTCAATTTTTTTTTAATAATTATTAGGTAGATAGTAGCGTTTTAACTTTCACAAAAAATTCTAAAATATGTTAATAATTCTAACAAATAAAAATAGTTATAAATCATATGAAGATGAGTTATGGTTTTAATAATTATTAGGTAAATAGTAGCGTTTTAACTTTCACAAAAAGTTCTAAATTATATTAATAATTTTAACAATTAAAAATAATTATGAATCATATAAAAATGAGTTATGGTTTTTTAGACCTATGATATGATTATGTCCCATTCTCGCTCTAACATCATACTCTTCGCATCGCTAAATCTTCTCACTGCTACCAGAATCATGTGAAATTAACAGCTCCATAGCTTGCAATGCACAAGTCTGCTCTTCCTTTATGCTGAGTATAAATGCGCATGAGACATTACTCCCCCTGTTTTAAAATTAATCTGTTGGCTTGTTCATCAACACTTTGATGGTCTTTCTTTTTGATGTGATAGAATTCAATGTTTTTAAATTTTTGGAATTGGAAACAAATTCTAAAATACATCTGACGCAAGTTTTTTTTGTTGATTTTTATTTTTATTTTAAGGAATCATGGAATCCTCAAAGACTATTAACTAAAGAATTCTTTTTGGTATAATACTTTTGCTTGATCCTTTGTTGTTTTGTCTATCTCCAAGCAAATTCATTTCCTTCTTCTTTTTCTTTTTTTGGGCTCTTTCTTTCTTTTTAATCATTTTTATAATTAATAATAATAATATATAAAAAAAATTAAAAATTATAACTTGAATAATTGTATAGTTTTTTTTTTTTTTTTAATTTAATGAAATGTATTATGAAATAAGCTTTTTGAGGTCTATCCATATTTACTATCTATTTAATTTACATGTGTGTGCTAGTTATTCCATTTAATTTATATGTTTGTGCTAGTTATTAATGATTAGAATGACATATAAAAACACTTATAAGAAAATTTAAATTATAAGTATAAATGATCAATTAGCCCTTGAACATGTACTAACAAGTTTTTCTTTGTTAATATGTTTGATTAATTATGACAATCTCTTAAATTTTGTACAAAATTTGCAAAGATCATTGAAATTTAGGTTGTGTCTATTTAGATCAGGGATTCTAGGATTTTAATTTAATTACCAATAATTATTAGATGGATAGTAGGGATTTAACCTCCATACAATATATATAAGTTATTTTTAGTATTAGTCAAAATACAGAGTTAAGTTTTTTTGGAAAGATAGTTATGTCTTTTTGTTTTTCAATTAAATTAAAATATATATATATATATATATATATATATAATGTCCATAGAATTTGATTTAGTTTGTATTTATGGCATTAAACTCTTATTACTTATTATTGTTTTTTTATGATTTTCTTGTTACATGTAAGATGTATTATAAAATATGTATCTTCATGCTTGCTATAGATAGATGCCTATCAAAATTTATTAGCCATTTAAATTATATAATTTATCTAGTTATTATTATTTTAATTTAAAGTCATTGTTAAATTAGACATTCAAATAGTGTACAAGACTCCTATTTATGTTTTAAGAGATCTATGGCTACATAGAGATTTCACTACTAAAATTCATACAATTATAAATATTTTATCTTTAAACTTAAAATATAACTTTATATATCCTCAATCTTTAAACTTAAAAAAGGAGTCGTCTATCTAGGTGGTAGAATTGTCTGGACGGTAAAAAATGGTTTGAATTGACCAAACAAATTTCAAAAAATCTAGTAGTAACAGTGTTTAAATTTTATTTTATTTTTCTAAATAGTGGAAATAGATTAGGCCCCATTAAAAACTTCTAAAGCACCCAAAATCTTAAAAGTTGACAGCTATAACCTAAATTTACAAAAATCCTCACCCACTTTTATCAAAATTTTACCAAAATTTCTATAATTTTCAAAACAATTTTACAAATTAATTAAACTACAAACTTAAAATATATATATATATATATATATATATATATATATATATATATATAATTAACTATGACTCATCCTTCCCACCCACCCTAGGGACGAGGTGGAGTAGCAACGCCCGAACGATCTATAAACCCTGGCGGCATTTAATTCGTAGCTGCGTCAGTCTCATTCTGCATCAAGGTTCATCTTCTGCTATTTTAATGAATAAAACATCAACTCTGCTTCAAAGTCGATTACTAAGTGTAATGGTCAATTTAGAATTAGTGTTAATTAGAATCTCTGTAGCATTAACATATCAAATAATTCTCCAAAAAAATCTTTTCTGATTTGATGTAATTCGATCAACAACTCTTGGACTTGGACTTATAATCATATATATTTTAATTAAAAATTTGATTAATATTATTATTTTAGATTATAAATTTCTGTAGTCCATAACTGTTTAATTATTTATTTCGGAAAAATTATAATATTATTTGGAGAATAGACCCATTCACCATCAAAATTTTGCCAACAACTACCTTAAATAGTTCAAAACGTGTAGACCTTCCAAATAACATATAATAATATTAAGAGAAATTGTTCAATCAACCTAAATCATATGCTTTTATCATTAAATATTTAAGCTTTTATAATTAAAAATTAAAAAAACCACTGTATAAAAATAATAGAGATCATTCACAAGTTGGATGGATATAATGAATTTCAATAGAGATCATTCACAAGTTGGATGCATATAATGAATATCATCATCGAACGGATAAGGATAATTATTACCTGAAAAGAAATCAGGACTTTCTTTGAGTTGGGTTTTTAAATTTTTATTTTATTTTAATTTTGTTTTTAATGATGTGTTCAAATCTGTACTTGTTTTTATAATTATTTATTTACATATCAAAACACATTTTCTAATTTATTAATTAAAATATTTATTTTAACCGACAGAATCATTTTACTTGTTCTATTGTTGTTTGGTGTACAAAGTTAAATGAATCTGTGGTTTAAAAAAATATTTTAATTAATAAATTAGAATGTGTGTTTTGACTGGTAAATAGATAAATAATTATAAAAACAAATACAGATTTGAACAAATAATTAAAAACAAAATTAAATTAAAATAAATTTAAAAACTAAACTCAAAGAGATTCCAGATTTATTTTCATGTAGTAATTATCCTTATCCGTTGGATGATGATATTCATTATATCCATTCAACTTGGGAATGATCTCTGTTATCTCTATCGAGTGGTTTCCTTAAACTTTTTAATTATAAAAGCATATGATTTATGTCGACTGAACAATTTCTCTTAAATAATTAATTAATATGAATTTAAAATTTTTATTTATATAAATTACAAAAATGGTTTAGGGTATTTGTATCCACAAGGAAGTTTTAAATGGGGATCTTTT
The DNA here is from genome assembly GCA_034641835.2 of Pinus albicaulis. NCBI lineage: Eukaryota > Viridiplantae > Streptophyta > Pinopsida > Pinales > Pinaceae > Pinus > Pinus albicaulis. Next base: position 564,226,431 of record CM076580.1, on the reverse strand, counting down.
TATCACTCAGTACTTTAATAAAACAATTTACTATTAACGGTTTTTAACTTAATAAGCCATAATTTTTATATTAATGGAGTATAAAATATTAATATTAATATTTTATATTTATATAATAATTATTGATTTTATTGTTTTTTGTATTTGATTGATGGTGGGTGAAGTGTTTACTTGAAATGTAGGACATTTCACCTCTTTATCACACAATTTTCTCCAGTAATGACTTCTACACCATGACTAACAATTGTGGAAATATACATTTCACAAAATTATTTACTTTTAAAGGAGCTTTGCAAATCCTCAGTGGCTAGGGTTTTGCCCTAGTTGGCCATCCTATGCTTAGCTTGCATATCTCTTATGTAGTGACGAATTTCAATGATTAGACTAAAACTATAGTTTCTCTTGTAATTATGGTTGTGGTTCTAGCAAGCTTTTCCTCAGTTTTGTACAGTTCCGTCTTGAAATTTGGTTTTGGTCTTCCGAGGTTCTAGAAATTCGTTTCCTCAATGTACCTGTGGATGAGGAAGCTATTAGTTGTGACATTTTTTTTAGCAAGGTTTGGTTTGCAGGTTTAATGAGTTATGACTACGACTAACAAATCTGCATAAATGGATCTCCAAGGTATGGAGACCCCTTATTAAATATTTACCCTTTGGCTCAAGGTTTTTTCGTTGTGATTTTTGATAATATAGAGGAAAATAAGGCCATTTGTGAGGTTGGGTCGCGATTTTGGGGTAGTGTTTGTCTCTTCATGCAACCCTAGACTCTGGGGTAGTGTCAGTCTCTTCATGCAATTTTAGAATAAGGGCATCAATCTCTACCACTCCAATTTGGGTATGGATTCTGAACCTTCCCTTGCAATTTTAGAATCTTCCATCGCTTTCCTCTATTGGGAATGCATTGGGAAAGTTTTATCGTCATTTTCCTATAACTGCAATTTTTTTTAAGACTACTTATGCCCAAATATGTGTGGAGATGGATTTCAACAAGGGTTTTCCTACAAAAATTATCCTATAACTGCAAAAAATTTTAAGACTACTTATGCCTGAATATGTGTGGAGATGGATTTCAACAAGGGTTTTCCTACAAAAATTAATTTGATGGCTCCAAACTATGTTTGGGTCCAAAAGCTTGACTATGTGAACGTTTCCTTTTGGTGTAGAGAATGTTATGAAATGGGACATGCAATTAAAAAATACCCCAAGCATTTACAGAACAACAAAGACCGAAAAAAAAAACTCGAAGGCCCAAATGGTGGGAAGGAGCTCACGGTATTCACTATATGATTTTTAAGGAGGATGTGCGAATACCATATGATTTTTGAGGATGTGCTTCAAGATAAGAAAGAACCAGAAGAAAAGAATGAAATAAAAACAACCAAATAAATTGCATCAACAACATTAGAGTCCAAGCAGGAAATAACGAATGTTAATGAGGAAATAACTAATGTTAATAAGGATCCTCTGAACTTAGCAAAAGTAGAAAAGCAACAAACTCTTCTGGAAACGAATCTCATCCTAAATCCACAAAGATTCTTGTTGGAAAAGCATATTCTTGGGTAGATCAAGCAAATGAGGAAGAATACAAATTTCACTTCTAAAAGAATGATACACTAAAAATTGAAGAAAACATGAGCTAGACTCAAGTTGGAAAGAAAAGAAAATGAATTTTTCAAGGAAAACAAGAAGTCAAACTAATTCAAAACAAAAGTAGTGAATAATGGAATGTAAATGTCTCTGGATATTGGGAGTTTTTTGGAGAATTTTTAGTTGGAAAGGGTCTAAAATTTTTATACCGTTTGAGGGTTGGATTGAGCCTAGTTCTCAATTTCAAACCTCCAAATAAAATTGGAATATGTAAAAGTAGCCTAACCAATTTTTTTAATAATACAATTCTTACCAATTTCTTTGAAAAAAAACTATTCACTCTTAAAATATAACAACTTTATTATTGCAAAATCACCCAGCATATACCTAAGTTGGTTACGGAAGAACACAATCGGATGCTACTTAAAGCCACTCCCCTTGCTGAGGTGGAACAATCAGTTTTCCAACTAAAGGAAGGGAAAGCTCTAGGCCCTGACAGATTCACCACCAACTTCTTCCACTTCTTTTGGGAAACCATCAAAGAAGAGGTTTGGGGTTCGTTGAGGAATCGCGCACCACTCATTGGCTTCTTCTGACTCTCAACGCCACCTTCCTCACTCTTGTACCGAAAAAAGACAATGTTTCTACGCCAAGTAAGTATAGGCCCATAACACTCTGCAATTTCATTTATAAGACAATTTCCAAAGTTATTGTTAATAGACTGAAACAACTCCTCCCTCTGATCATCTCCTTGGAGAAAACAAGCTATGTAGAAGGACGACAAATCCTTGATGGAATCATTTTAACCCATGAGGTCATTCATTCTCTCAAAACCACCAAAAAACCTGGTATGCTCCTTAAAGTCGATCTATCCAAGGCTTTTGAAAAACTCAATTGGGACTACATAAAACATGTCCTTCTTGCCTTTGGCTTCAACCACACTTGGGTAAGATGGATCATGAGCCTTATAACCTCCCCATTTTTTTCCATCTTGGTCAATGGTATACTTTCAGCAAGCTTCAATCCCTCAAGAGGTATCAGACAAGGAGATCCCCTTTCGCCCTTTATTTCATCATTATGGCTAAAGGGATGGGTCGCCTTCTCAAAAGTTCTTTCCATTCAAGGACTCTGTAGGGTATACCCCTCCACAATCTCCCCCCCACTTCCCATCAAAAATTTATGGATGAAAATATGATCATGGGACACCCCTTGATCCAGGAAGCCTGTTCCCTCAAATCTTTATTAGACTCCTTATTTGAAGCTTCTAGCACAAAGGTCAACCCCGAAAAATCTCAAATCTTCTTCTTTCACATTCCCCCTATCACTCATCACAATATTTCCCGCATTTTGGGTATCTCCATAGCCTCCTTTCCCTCCAAATACCTTGGTGCCCCTCTCACAGTCATTTCCATCAATCATTCCTCGTGGCGAGATCTGCTAGAAAAAATGGAAACCAGACTATGCAACTAGACCCATCACACGCTCAATATAGCAGGCCGCATGGTTCTCATCAAAGAATTTCTTCAGTCTCTCCCCATCTACCTCTTCTCTGTACTCGCAACCCCCATATGGGCCCTCAAGGCCATGCACAAACTAAAAAGGAATTTCCTGTGGAGTGGTACCAAAGAGAAAAATAAATGGGCTTTAGTCAACTGGAAAGAAGTTTGCACGCCAAAAGGTCATGGGGGGCTAGGGCTGCGTGACCCAGAGCACAACAACAATATCATGGGAGCCAGTATCTGGTGGAAATGGGTTTCTAACCTCCTCACACCTTGGGCTAACTTGTGGGCAGCCAAATATGCTAGCAACTGGCCCAAGGAGGACCTCATTAGATTCAACATAGAGCCTAGAGGATCTCAAATATGGAAAGCTGTCAGCAACCAAAAAAAACTGATACAAACCCACAACTTCTGGGAGCTACGCAGTGGCACTCAAGCCAGATTTTTGGAGGATTCCTGGAAGCAACTGCCTAGAATCTCTTCCATCTTTCCCAGACCCCTGTGGAGCACATATTTACAGGAAAGGTAGAGGAAGTGCATACAGAATTTCTGGACCAATGACACAACTCAGGGATATAGGAACTGGATACACACGGACAGATGGCAAGAAGACTGGAATAATGAAAATCACACATACATTTGGGAGGAACTAATCACTAAAATAAAAATCAGAGCCCAACCAAGACCTGATATCCTTAAATGGGGTCACACTCTAAGTGGAAATTACTCTACCAAGGAATCCTACAACCTCTTACATCAGCAACACCCAGATCCTTCCAATCTCATTTGGAAGAAGATATGGTTAGCTAAGCTCTGGCCCAAAGTAGCCACCTTTTTATGGCTGCTCAATAAATGACACATCCTCACATGGGAGAATCTATTGAAGAGAGGGTTTGTAGGACCCTCAAGATGCCCTCTATGTTAGGAGAACTTTGAAACCATCGACCACTTGTTGGGCCTATGCCCTACTTTCAATGCCCTATGGGGCATAATAGCAATCCTTTGCAGATGCAACAACAGAGAAAGGGGCAACATCATCAACTCCATCAGCAGGTGGACGGAAAATCATTATTCCAACAACCTTCTGAACGGACTCTGGCAGATAATTTCGGGCCTCCTAATCTGGAACATATGGAAAGAAAGGAACAGTCGGATCTTCAAAGACAAAGTATCCACCCAGGATAACATCTGGGCAAGGATGCACGACAACCTCACTGAAAACCTAGCCATTACTTTCAGGAGTAAGGAGGGTCTCCCCAGCGTAACATATGGAGCAACTGGAATATGAGCATAAATACTTGTTGAGATTCAACTAGAAGAGCCTAGAGAAAATTAAGCACCTAGACTAGGATGGAGCCTCAGGCTATTTTTAGGTTAAATTCTATTTTTAGAATGGATGAGAAAATTCTATTTATAGATGATGAGAAAATTTTGTTTATAGATGATGTTCTATTTTTAGATGTATGTGCGAGTTCTATTTATAGATTGCATGTCTATTTATAGATGCATGTCTACTATTATTATCCCTTAATAATAGTTGGACAATAAATTTTAATCTATTCTCATGGAGCACTTGGAATCAGTTAACTGAAGTGGCAAACGAGTTAGCTAAAGGAATTTCGAGTTCAAAGGTTGGTTGATGGGACATGCAAGTGGACTTATTTATAACTAAATGATTCGAAGTTGTAACAGAGTTGGATGTGTAGTTATGTGAGTTGTAAAGTAGTTTAACTCAGTTAAGTGAGTTAAACTCAGTTGTGCTAGTTGTAACTGAAGATACACTAGTGAGAGACCAGTGAATTAATTATTAATTAATTCACAATCAGTGGTATCACATGCAACTGAAGATTTACTACTGTTAACTACATGCATGTCAGATCCAGTGGAGACCTAGTTGAGAGGTAGGTGAAAGGGACAGTCGACTATCATTTGTACTATATTGGTTTTCACTCATGCAAGCCAAACACACATTGGATATGCTCATGAGGATTGCACAATCAAGGAGGGAATGATTACTTTGAATTGGTCTTTGTAATCATCTTAGATTGCACAGTGGAGACAGGTTGTTGTGAGGCGGAAATTTGGCTAAGGCATTTGCCAATTTCTGTAAGAAAGTGTGAGACGATTGTATATTGTACTAAGAGATATTGGATTAGAGTTTTGTATGATATTTTTTCATGATCCATTATATATACATAATATAAGATAGTGGGGTTTTTAGCTTTATGCTTTCCCGATAAAAAAATCTGTGTTATGTGTGATTGATCTTTCTTCTTGATATTAAAATTGGCAATCGTGTTTTAAATTCCGCAAGAATTTTTGTAGAAGCGATTTTGTATTTAATAGTGGCACATAATTGTTAGATCAAGAGAATTAAGTAAATACATAATTGTATTAAAATTTCTAAATGGTATCGGAGCACAGAAGATTGCAATTTTGAAGCAGGAGCTGAGTTTGTTGGTGGAAACAATTCGAATTTGCTACAAGATTTTATTGGTGCTACAGTTGAGTAAACATCGAAATGGCTTTCAATGTCTTGCGACTAGAGTATGCACTCGAGGGAAGCTTGAACTACATTTCCTGGAAGGACAGGATGGAGGCAGTGCTTGAAGATAATGGCTTGAAGAAATTCATCGACAGTGATGTTCCTAAGCCCACTTTAACGGATGTTGCATTACTTGATGAATGGAAAAAGAAAGTGGAGAAGGCGAGAAGGATTCTGTTGGAAGGTGTACGAGACCACAGTGTCTCAAGCCTTCATGGGAAATACACACGATATGCTATGCGGAAGGCTTTGACGGATCTTTTCCAAAGTAGCAACGACCATAGGAAATTGGCGCTGAAAGATAAACTCAGGAAGATCAAGATGGAAAAGGGTGACAATATTCCAAAGTATCTCACAAAGTTTGTCCAATGTCGGGATGAACTAGGGAGTGTGGGAATCACTGTTGCTGATGATGATTTAGTGATCTTGGCTCTCTTGGGACTTCCTAAGATTTTGCACAGTTATGAAGACTCCGTCAACAGATGGGAAAAACTGTCGAATTGGGAACGACTGTGGTCAGATCTAGTGCAGGTGGAGTTCAGGTAGAACACCAGAGATGGCTCTTCATCAAAGCATGATGATGAAGAGGATTTTGCTTTAGCTGCCAAGGCAAGGAAAGGGAAGGGTAAGAAATTCCATTCAAAATCTGATTCTAAAGTCAAGAAGTTGGATTTTTCTAAGGTGAAGTGTTTTCACTGTCATGAAAATGGGCATCTCGCTACTAACTGTCCACAGAAGAAGAAGAACAAGAAGGTTGTTGCAGCTGCAGCTGGTGAGGCCCTTGCCTCGCAATTTGAACTTTATTTCTCTTTGATTGCATGCATGGTTTCAAGTGCATTGGGATCAGTGTGGTATCTGGATAGTGGTGCTTCCTTCCACATGATAGGAGATGAGGATATTTTTAGTGACTTGAAGGAGAAATACCTCCAAATGCATATAGAGATGGGCGACGATGGACGATATAGTGCGACCAACATTGGTACCATTACCTTTGAGAGGGATTTAGGTAAACCATTTCAATTGAAATATGTTATGCATGTTCCAGGTCTAAAGAAAAACTTGGTCTCAGTCGCAATGTTGGAGGACAGAGGCTATGACGTTGTTTTCAGCGATGTAAAATATTTCCTACGACATAAAACAATAGGTCAAGCCAAGAGGATAGGGATTCGAGTTAAGAATCTATAAAAGATGGAGGTATATGGTTGTGCTTCCATGATGGGTAGGGCATAAGAAGTGGTGAGCCGAGATGAGGGCGAATTATGGCACAGGCGATTGGGCTATCTTCATCATGGAGCCTTGAAAGTCATGCAACAAATATCTACTGGACTTCCAATGGGAACACTTTCTCAGTTAGATTAGTGCAAGGGTTGCACCATGGGGAAGTATGTAAATTCCACCTTTCATGAAAAGGAGAATCATGCTTCGGTGATCTTGGAGAGAGTTCACACAGACGTGTGTGGACCATTCACAGTTGCTTCAATAGAAAAACATAGGTATTATGTTATTTTTGTTGATGAATTTTCTCGTAAATGTTGGATCTTCATGCAGAATAAGGATCAAACATTCTCAAAGTTCTGTGAGTTTAAGGCATTGGTGGAGAAAGAGTCAGGGAAGCAAGTGAAGGCTCCGAGGAGCGATAATGGTGGAGAATACATCTCTAACAAATTCAAAGACTTCTGTAGCAAAGAAGGAATTCAAAGAGAACTCATAGTGCCCCATAACCCACAACAAAATGGGGTCGTGGAGAGGAAGAACAGAATGATCGTGGGTGCAGCATGAGCAATGCTGCATGATCAAGGCCTACCAATGCATTTGTGGGCGGAATCATGCAACACTGCAGTTTATGTGCAAAACCGTTGTCCTCATAGAGTAATTGGCATGAGTACACCTGAAGAGGCTTTCACTGGTAAGAAACCAGATGTTTCTCCCTTTAATATTTTTGGTTCATCTGTTTATGTGCATGTGACCAAGAACGCTAAGAAGAAGTTGGAGCCGACTGCTGAAGTTGGGATATTTGTGGGTTACACAGAAACACCCCATAATTATCATGTGTATTTTCCTAACAGTAAGATGATTGTTATGTGACTGGATATAAAATTCAATGAGGGGAAACCCATGCGGTTGTCGCTTGAGAGGGAGTTGGACTTACATGCAGAGGATGATCTATTGGTTCCAAAAGATGAGTCTCTAGATGTGGATCAGCCACAGGAGGAGGTTCATTGAGTGGAAGATTCCACTCATGCAGAGCCAAACATCAGAACTGGAAAAAGGTGTACCACATAAGCTGATAGGCTGAGACTTGATGTTGCGCAAAATGTAGGAGCCCCTACTTCACAGCGCAAACAAAGACAATCTCCTAACCTATTTACTGGATACATGGCTCTCATGAGCAAATGTATTGTGACTGAGCCATATTCCTTCCAGGAAGTAGTGCAGGTGCCCACATGGGTAGATGCAATGGTGGAGTATTATGACTCCATTGTCAGAAACAGTGCTTGGGAAATTTTTCCAAGGTCAGTTGATAAATCAGTGGTAGGTTCAAGATGGATCTACAAGGTAAAGAAAGCTGCTGATGGGAGTGTTGAGAAATACAAGGCTAGATTTGTGGCTCAGGGGTTCTCATAGATCAAGGGGATTGATTATGAAGAAACCTTTGCACTTGTCGCACGGTACTCTTCCATAAGGACCATCCTTGCTCTCTCAGCACAGATGGGTTGGCGCATTCATCAGATGGATGTGAAGACTGCATTTGTCAATGGGATCATTGGGGAAGAGGTGTACATTGAGCAACCTGAAGGATTTGAGATCTTCAGTAGCGAGTCGCATATGTGTAGAATCAAAAGAGTGTTGTATGGGCTGAAGCAAGCACCTCGTGCTTGGTACACTCGGATAGATAGCTATTTAATTGGACTTGGCTTCAACAAGAGTGAGGCGGATGAAAACCTATACCAAATTGTGGTGGAGGGTAAGATTTTAATCATTGTTCTTTATGTTGATGATTTAATACTGACTGGTGATGAGAAATTGATACACTCATGCAAGGAGGACCTTGCAAAGGAGTTCGAGATGAAGGATATGGGCCTCCTTCGTTATTTCCTTGGATTGGAAATATGGCAGTGAGATGGTGAAATTTTTGTGTCTCAAGGAAAGTATGCAAGGGAGATACTGGGTAAGTTCCATATGGAGGGCTACAAACCCATGGATACTCCTCTTCTAGGAAATTGGAGGAAAGAGGACACTACATCTGGAGAGGTAGTGGATGCTACTGTCTATCAACAATTAGTGGGTTCACTAATGTTTTTAGTGAATACGAGACCAGACATATGCTATGTGGTTAACCAGATAAGTCAAGCGATGGTTAAGCCTACCAAGCTCTTTTGGAAGGAGGGCAAGCATGTCCTGAGATACCTGAGGGGCACATTCGAGTATGGATTTTGGTACAAACAGACGGATGAGGTGAAGTTGCACGGTTTCACGGATGTGGATTGGGCGGGCAGCCCAACTGACATAAAGAGCACATCAAGGGGGATATTTAGTATCAGATCTACAATTGTTTCTTGGTACAATAGGAAACAGAGATCCGTGGCACTCAGTTCAGCGGAAGCGGAATACATGGCAGCAAGTCAAGCTCCATGTGAGTCTATCTGGATGAGAAAGATCATGGTCCATTTTTTTGGTTCTCATTTAGATCCGATAGTGATTCATTATGATAATCAGAGTTGCATTAAACTCTCGATTAACCTAATGTTTCATGATAGATCTAAGCATATAGATATCCGGTATCATCCTATCAGAGATTGTGTGCAGCAGAATATCATGTTGCTTCATTACATTCCTACAGAAGATTAGGATGCAGATATTCTAACGAAGGCGCTCACCAGGAGAAAATTCGAATACCATAGAGACAGGATCGGGGTGAAGGATAATCCCTTTCTTGTTGAGATGGAGTGTTGAGATTCAACAAGAAGATCCTAGTGAAAATTAAGCACCTACACTAGAATGGAGCCTTAGGCTATTTTTTGGTGGAAGTCTATTTTTAGAATGGATGAGCAAATTCTATTTATAGATGATGTCTATTTATAGATGGTGAGAAAATTATATTTATAGATTATGTTCTATTTTTAGATGTATGTGCGAGTTCTATTTATATATCGCATGTCTATTTATAGATGCATGTCGAATATTATTATCCCTTAATAATTGTTGGACAAAAAATATTAATCTATTCTCATGGAGCACTTGGAATCAGTTAAATGAAGTGTCAAACCAGTTAGCTGAAGGAATTTTAAGTTCAAAGGTTGGTTGGTGGGACATGTAAGTGGACTTAGTTATAACTAAGTGATTCAAAGTTGTAAAAGAGTTGGATGTAGTTATGTGAGTTGTAAAGTAGTTTAACTCAGTTAAGTGAGTTAAACTCAGTTGTGCTAGTTGTAAATGAAGATACACTAGTGAGAGATTAGTGAATTAGTTATTAATTAATTCTCAATCAATGGTCTCACATGTAATTGAATATTTACTACTGTTAACTACATGCATGTCAGATCCAGTGGAGACCCAGTTGAGAGGTAGGTGAAAGGGACAGTTGACTATCAGTTGTACAATATTGGGTTGCACTCACACAAGCCAAACACATATTGGATATGCTCATGAGGATTGCGCAGTCAAGGATGGAATGATTACATCAAATTGGTCTTTGTAATCATCTTGGATTGCGTATTGGAGGCATGCTATTGTGAGGTAGAAATTTGGCTAAGGCATTTGCCAATTTTTGCAAGACAGTGTGAGATGATTGTATATTGTACTGAGAGCTCTTGGATTAGAGTTTTGTATGAGATTGTTTCATGATCCATGATATATAAATAATATATGATAGTGGGGATTTTATCTTTATGTTTTCCCAGTAAAAACATCTGTGTTATGTGTGATTGATATTTCTTCTTGATATTGTAATTGGCGATCGTGTTTTAAATTCCACAAGAATTTTTGTAGAAGTGATTCTGTATTTAATAGTGGCATATAATTTTTAGATCAGGAGAATCCAGGAAATACATAATTGTATTAAAATTTCTACAATACCCCCCTGGACATCACCCCAAGGAACGTAGGAAGAACCACCGCTCCCGAAAAATGGAATCCTCCCCCAAATGGCTTCTTCAAACGTAACATCGATGGCACCTCCAAAGGCAATCCTAGAAATGCAGGATTCAAAGGCATATTCAGGAATTCCTAGGGCGAGCCACTTCTGTTTTATTATGGAAACATGGGATGGGATAACAAAAACTCTGAGGAGCTTGAGGGACTTAGCTAGGGCATCTACAGAGCAATTGAGTTTAAATTTTTTCCACCGGAAATGGAGGGAGACTCGCAAATTATTACTCTGGCGGCCACAAGAATTCTCCATGGAATTGCTTCCACAAAGGTATCTATCAGCTGGAGGCTTCACCACAAGCTCAAACTTCTGGAACCGCTAATACACAATCACAGGGCAATAAATTTTCACCATGTGCACAAGAAATCAAACTAAGTTGCATGCCTCCTCGTGAACTAGGGTGTGGAAATTCACAAAAAGTTGCATTATTCAAATCTCACCCAGGTTGAGGATGATTCGTTAAAAAGAGAATTCCACACCCTCATTCAAAAAGATATTCTCTCCCTGGATGTGAGTGACAGTAGAAGTATGCATGTTAACTGCCTCTCCCATGCTCAAGTTGACGAATATTTGCAACGCAGGTCTTCACTCGACGTGGAACCACACTCCTGCAATCATTTGCATGAGATGACAAAGATCGGGCATAATGAAGACACACTTGGACAACATCATCCCCTCCGAGGTACCTCTCTATTGCATTTGATTGAATGATCTCTTGGACTGATATGTCGCTTGGCCATAACTCTTCGCACATGCCTACTCATGAAAACCATTACAGCATGTAGTTGCGTGCAAGGCACAATAATGCTCAAATAATTCGCATGTGTCACATGCCTATTAAAGGGAAGGACCTTCATCACATAGCGACTCACAGTTTGTTCCTTCGGGTTTATCTGTTGTTTCAGCTCCTGTCCTCCTGCGTGCCCAGTCTGCCACACAGCCTCCCCCATAATGCTGCGCTGCACAGAACTCCCAAGGCTATGCTCCTCCCTGATTACGTGACTCACCTTAGATCCATCTATCTTGCTCGTTTCTTAAGCCTGGGCGGTCCCATTATCCTGTGCCCCTTTCCGTGCATTCCCCTTCAGCGCATTTGCCTATCCACTTGCACCTTGTTTTGAACCTCCCTCCGCGAGTCAGATCTGCTCCACCCTTCCTCTCATATGCCTATAAATCCTTTGCTTCAACTAACCATGGCACCTAGGCTGCGACAAAGAACCATCAGAGGAGGCCAGAGAGGTGTGCTCCCTGGTTGCCACCACCCGGGGCTTCACAATTGCTTGGAATCTGTTGAAGGCTCCTCCTCGGGTAGTCACATCAGAGAGGCTCTCTAAAGCCCTGAACTCGAAAAGGAGGAGGATTCCCCCACCCATTTTTTGCAGAGAGGTCATAGCAGACCAAGGAAGTCCACTATTGCAAACCAAGATCATCCTTTCCTCGCAAGACTGAGCCTCTTCTGGCACAGGAATATTATTAGGATGATACAGATGTTTGAATAATGGACTCAGAAGGTACCTTGACGAGAGTCCTGGATGTCGAGTACCCGATGGCTCCCATCCTCTATGCACCAGTCTCCTAGCCTTTGTGTCTACCTACCGCTAAAGAGGAAGCTGCCGTGCAGGCGGACGCCTGTCCCATAGTGGAGGAAGATCCAAACAGCGATGATGATGCCAAAGACCCATGACTGCGCAACAACTCAACTCTTCCTAGTTTTTTGTCATGATTGCCATTATTATAGAATTTCCATTTTCATTGGTGCTACAACACATTTTGTAATTTTCTGTTTCATGTATTTTTCGGGCTAGTTTCTTCCACGAAGGCAGCCCCATACTTGCGCAACAAAGGATGGGATTGGTTAAGCGCAGCTTACCAACCCTACTTATAGCATATGTACTGTTCTATTATGGAATTAATATAAATTAGCCTCATTTACCCAAAAAAAAAACAACAACAACTTTATTATTGCAAAGATTTCATTATCTTATATTTAATATATTTTAAATTAATATTAAATATATATAAAACAAAATTAATATTTAATTATAAAAATAAAGCAACACATAAGAGAATAATATATTTTAAATTAATATTAAATATATATATAACAAAACTAATATTTAATTATAAAAATAAAATAACACATAAATTATATAAGATCTCACAATAACATTTATTTAATTTTATATATTCATATCTTACAGAAATAATAAAATATTTTATTAAAAAATTATAAATAAATATTCATTTAATTTTATATATTCATAATGTATAGAAATAATAAAATATGAACAAATATTAATTAAAAAAAATTAAAAAAATTAAAAATATATATTTTTTAATTATATATGAGAAATAATTTTTTTTTAATTCAACATTTAATTTCTTTACCCCGGATGCAGGTGTTAAAACCTGATCATATGGCGCTTGGCCTATGGGACGACGCGTGGCAAGGCCACATGGCCACCCACAGGCCTCACTTATAGCGCCCCTCTGCATTAAAACCTTCAGACCGTCACCTTGCACGACATTTATGTCGTCGTGATCGTCGAGGCCTTCATCGTTACAAAATGCCGCACTTTGGCTCTCCTCCTCGGCACTTTGTCTCGGCGCCTGGTTCACCTGTGACGCTTCGGCTCCTTCTAGTTGTTTCTATGCCGCCACTGCTTTCACCTCTACGAACTGGTTTCTCCTCTAAGGCTGCGGAGCCCAGCTCTCACACATCTTTTGGGCGGCGATGCAACCTGGGCAGCTGTATTGAATTTCTCCCCGGCTTCCATTACTCTCAAAGCCTCTTCTTTCCATCGAGTTTCTCTACCTCTTTTGACCTCAATTCTCCCTCTGCTTCGCTGCTCGCCTCAACCACCTCTGGCCGCTCCTCTGCTCTAAACGCCCTCCATCCACTAAGTGTTAACATGCCTCGGCTCAAGCATCGTATGTGATGCCAAAGAGGCAGTTCTAGAGCTCGCTCCTCTCGCCCTTAGCGTTCATCCACGCCCAGCTCCTCTTTGTCATCTCTCGAGCATTTTTGGGGTCGATATCCTGGCACCCGCAGTGGGCATGGTCATATTTCCACCTCCTCCCCTCGGCACATTGCTTCTGAGCAGATGGCGCCTCCTCCTTCACGCCTCACTGCCTCTGTCTCCTCGCATAATCCGACCACTGCCCACTTCCAATTCCAATGCAGTTCTGACCACCTCTCATCGTGGCAACCATCTTTTTTTCCTTTCGTGAGATCCCTGGTGTGGCTCCTGGCCCCTCCTCGCTTATGCATCCGAGCAACGAGCCTGGTCCCTCTGAGAATGTGAAGCCTCCTCAAGCACCTACAAGGCATAATTCTGGTATGGCGGGCAAAGGAAGTTCGAGGCACCTCAAGGACACGAGAAATCTGGAAGGAGGAAGCGGTGTTGATGCTGCAGTGACTCAACATGGCCCCCTTCTAGCTGATGATGATGAGTACTGGTGCCTGATTGTTGAAGAATCTCCTTCTGCTGATTATGGTGTCTAGTTTTATAGGTCTTATCCAAGTCAATTTTTCCAGTTCTCTTGTTTTGGCTGTTTTGGGATGTACTTGCTTATGTTATAATGTAGCCGGTTTCCTCTATAGAGGTAGAAATTCAAACTTTACATGGACTGGTTTCCCCACGAGGGCAACTCAATTTTTGCTATTTTGCTGGACTTATGCCACTGATGATGGCCTGAACTGCTGAGGCCCTGGCCTCTTTGTACCATATGTTTCACTAATAGAATTACTCTTACTTAGAAAAAAAAACATTTAATTTCTTTAATATTTTAATTATTTTACATACAAATTATAATATATTAAATTCTAAAAAATAGAATAAAATAAGGTATACATACTCTACACTTCTTTGCAAACAGATGATCTTAACCATTAGACCCACTCAAGTTGTATATAATATCATGTATTACATGTGTTACATATATGTATAATATATTAATAGTATGATATATGTATTATTTTTATATTTTTATATTTTTAAATTGGGATGATGATTAGTGTTTATTAAAATTAATATGGGGAAAACTCCATAGTTAAGCGCACGACCATCTGAGAAATCCTGGTTACTGGGTGAAAGCCCCGAAAGTGATGATTGACACTATGTGATTCATTTCACTAGTTTCAATCCCACTTCTTCACCCATGTGAGCATCACCCCATGCAATGAATGCTAAGTGGACTATTCAAAAATCATGAGAAATTAGTAGTTGAATGACTTTCTTAAAGCACTTGAATCCCAAAAATGATATCTAATTAATATTGTTTTTTTATCTCAGACTTTTGTGATCCATATTGTTTCTTTGGAATTGACTTTCAAAATATTCACATTATTATTCAGAAAGTCAATTCCAAAGAAACTAATATGGTTTATCCAACCTTAAAATGTTAAGAAATTATTGAAGTTTTGAAAAAAATCATTTCATCTATTAGTTAGAGAACTTGTTAAAAATATTTAATATTTTTAATAATGTATTTTATCATAATTATTTAATGTTATTAATTATTGATTGTAAAAAATTATAATTTTATTTTGAGAAATACTCAAAATTTGTTTATACAAAATTTTAAAATCTAATTTATTTTTCATTATTGTTAATTTTATTTTTATATATTGTATATGTGTTTTAATTTATTATTTAAAATTTTCAAAAACATTAAAAAACCGTTTAATTAAAATGTTTATTATAATTTTTATTTTTTTCTACATTAAAACCTTAACAATGTTTCTTTGTGGCTCTCAAACCACTCTTCCTATGGCTAATTCTAGTGGAGGTAGCAAAGCTTCTTCATATAGTAGGAATGCAACATGTTATAACTGTTTTAGATAGCCTTTTGCCTCTAACCCAAATGTTTCTAGGAAAAAACCATAATGTGGAGTAGGAAAATGTCTTACAAGCTAATACCTAGTCAGGGAAATGAATGTCAGGGAGTTTCCTCCCCAAAGCAGCAATATACCCTAAATTCAAAGTTCAATTCAATTATATTGGGGAATATATTCAATACATGTGAGGGCATGCCCTGATTGGAAAATTTCTTGGTATTTGGCCCTCAAAGAAAGCACTCTCATGTTAGATCTAGCTAAGCCTTAGGGGAAAATTAAATTGGAATTAGGAGCCAAAGGTTTTTTCACCATAGTATTTGCCAATATTGGAGATAGAACTTGGGTCTTTGAAAATGGATTGTACTTCTTCAACTTTTTCAGGTTATATTTTTACTTATGGATGGAAATATTTGTGCTTGATAAGGAATACTTCACAACAACTTCGATCTAGATCATGATGTATTCATTGTCACGGGAATTTTGGGATGAGGAGACTCTAGCTAGCATTGGAAACACCCTTGGCCATTTCATCAAAGATTTAAAAGCAACAAAACAAGCCAAATTTATTTCTTATGTCCATATTTGTGATTGCATGAATATCTTTAGGCCACTTCTAGAGTCCATAAAAATTTATTACTAGGATGAGCTTTGGAATCAAACTTTGAATTACGAGCATATCCCCTTCTGTTGTTGAAGGTGACGTGAATAAGGAAATCTATACAAAATTTACCTTCTTCTGGTTGTAAATACAAACCATGATCCTATCACTTCCTCAAATGAAGATGGCTTCACAAAAGCCAGGGATAAGCGTAAGGGCCCTAAAAATCCTCCATAAGAACCCACTTCAATGGGGAAGCAATTGTCCACTAAAAATTATTTCAACCCCCTATCCTCCTTGGAAAAACATGGCATCTCTAACCTCAATATCCCCTGAAATCATCATGCATGACTTCCATCCACCTCTGCCCTCCTCTTTCAAACTGATCCTCGAATCCTTTTGTAATATTCCAAATTAGGAAAGACAACAATATTGAACACAAAACTGAAATGTGCAGCAAATAGTGATGCAAAACACATGAGTAAATCATAGATCCATTAGATTATGTATTATAGTAGAAAAATATACAATGTGTTGAGGAACAAATCACTCAAACTACGCAAACAAGCCTCCAAAGCCCAAATACACTGGAATCCCAAATGATGCTGCAATACAGAAATGCCAGAATAAATGACAGCACAGACCCAGTGAGAGTTACTGCTACAGGAAAATGGAAACAAGTGGATCTACTGATATATTACTCAAAAGGAGCTGAAAATGGAGAACTAGTCTCTCAAACGCAATCCCAAGATAACCCGACAAGGGTTTCTTGAAAAGCACAAGATGCAAAAAGTGCAGATTGCAACTCTGTGGCTGAATCACACTATATCATTGAAGCTCTGTTGGAATATGGCTGAAATAAAAAATACATGGTTGTAACTTCTCCTCCCTAGCTTTCTGGGTGAAAGGCTGCTCCTTTCACTAGGAAACTAGCTCACAACTAGGTTTTCTCAACCCTCCACTGCAATACCTTGCAAAATAATGCAGTTCCTCAAGGATACTGTGTTATGGATGAAGGTGACGTCTTGGCCCAATGCCAGATGGTGGAAATGAAGCTCATAATAACCCTCCTAGATGGCCTCTCAAGTCCTCCAAGGTAGAGTATGGGATTCCCGCCTGGAAATGCCCTTGTACTAAACAATACAACAAACTCAACTAAACAACTAAAGCATGCAAGAAGTCATAGGAATCAAACATAAACAATATTTTGAATGCCTCTCATGGTTTCCATCCATTTCCTTATATCCTTGGTGAGCTTCCTCACCCTTGGCCCCACTCATTTATGATGCTACTTCCATGCAAAGAGTCCTCCTCCAAAACTACGTTGTCCCCACTATCTCCACTCTCTCCTTTGGCAGCGCTATTGATTTGGTCAATCTTGACCCAGTCTAGATGCATTGCCCCCTTTCACACCCAAGGTGGCTTTATTTTGACTATCTAAACTGATCCACATCCATATTGAAGGTGGTTTATTCCTACTAAAGAGATTTAAGGGTCTCCCTACCCCACTTATTCATCTAGACTATGAATAGAAGCAACATATAATATTCTAACTATCTAAAAGCTAAATGGGAATATTATAGTCCTACCCTCCCAAATGTTGCTTGTCCTCAAGCAATAGTAAAGAAGGATGCTGCAAAAAATTCTCTCCTTCCCAAGTGGCATCCTTATCAGGTAGATTCCTCCATCAAATCAAATACTCTCTAATCACCCTTCTCCTTAGCTGCCTCTCCCGAGTATCCAAGATAGCCTCCTGTTGCAAAACCAGATTTCCCTCATCATAAATAGGTGGGAGATCCATGGTGGAAACCACATGTTGTCCAATGGCCTTTTTGAGGCATGAAACATGAAAAATGTTATAGATCTTACTCCCAATAGGAAGCTCCAACTCATATGCTACTTCTCCAACACGACAAATCACCTTGTATGGCCCATAGAACCGAGGTTTAAGCTTCTCAACTCCCTTCTCCTTAAGTGTAGACTGTCAATATGGCTAAAGACGAAGATAGACCAAATCATCCACCTAAAACTGCCTTTCTATCCGACGACGGTTTGCATATAAATTCTGTTGGTTTTGTGCTGTAGAAATGTTGTCCTTGAGGGCCCGAAGTATATCCTAACTCTCCTAAATCCACCCCTTTGCTCTGGGAGCCTTACTTGATCCAAACATCACATTAGAAAATGATAGAGAATCATACCCCTAAAGAGCTCGAAATGGGGTCATGCCAATGGACATATGAAAGGTTATGTTGTAGCAATACTCCCCCAAATGGAACCAGTGAAACCATTCTCTTTGCTGCCCTGAAACATAGTTTCGCAAGTAGCCTTCCAACCACCTATTTACTATCTCTGTCTATCCATTGGTTTGTGGGTGATAGCTAGTACTTGGTGTCAACTCAGTACCCACTAACCAAAAAATCTCCTGCCAAAAGCCACCCATGAAGCGGCTATCCCGATCACTGAATATGGTTTTTGGAAGACCATGGAGTCTAAATACATCTCTAAAGAAGAGCTCAGCTACCTGTGAAGTAGTATATCATGCAAAAATAGCAAATAAATGTGAATACTTTGTTATTCGATCAACAACTACAAAGATACAATCCTTACGTCCCTGAATCGTAGGTAGACCAATGATGAATTCCATGGAAATACTTTCCCACTTTCCATCCAGAATAGGGAGTGGCTGCAATAATCCTACGAGATGGTTGTGCTCCCCTTTGTTCTGCTGGAAAACTATGCACTCCTTGATGTGTTGGAGCACATCCTCCTTGAGACCCTTCCATGAGACCAGTATGTCTTGGTGAATCCTTGATGCCGAGAAAGTGGTGAATCATGTGATGCCTGCAAAATATTCTTCTTGAGCTTAGAATATCTAGCCAAGAAGACTCGATATCGGTAATAGATGACCTCATCCATCACTCTATACCTCTCATCAGTCACCTGTCCATCTAGGATCTCACATGCAAAGTGGTCTTTGGAATATTCCACTATCAACTGAGCCTTCCAATCTGTATCCATGCTCATTAAGGACAGCGTCGTTGGCCTCCAAGATAGAGCATCTGCCACTACATTGCTCTTCCCCTTGACATATTCTATGTCAAATTCATATGCTTGGATCTTACTCACCCATTTTTTCTACCTCTCCGGAAGCTTCTTCTACTCAAGAAATAACAAAAGACTGTTGTGATCAGTCTTTACTCAGAATATGTTACCCACTAAATGTTGTCAGAACTTGGCTAAGTCATGCATAATAGCCAAAATATCCTTATCATATATCGGATATAGTTTCTCATGTGGCAACAAATTCCGACTCTCAAAAGCTATGGGGTATCCCTCTTGCATCAATAGTGCTCCAATGCCCTCTCCCGAAGCATCACATTCCAACACAAAGGATTGGGTAAAATCTGGTAGAACCAATACCAGGTAGCTACACCTCCTTGAGCTTATCAAAATCACTCTCAATTTTGGTTGTCCAACTGAAATATCCCTTATTAATTAGATCTGTAAGTGGTGCTGCTAGTTGAGAGAACCCTTTAAAAAGCTTTCGGTAATAGGTACAGATGCCTACAAACCCCTGAAGTTCTATGAAATTATTTGGCTAGGGCCAATCTATGATAGCATGGATATTCTCTTCATGTCACCCCATCTACTCCAATGATGTGGCCCAAATAGAGCATCTCTGTGAGCCCAAAATCACACTTGGAGAGCTTAGCATAGAATTGCTTCTCTTCAAGAATGTGCAATACTGTCTCAATGTGTTGTAGATGCTCCTCCCATGTGCAGTTGTAAATAAGAATGTCATCAAAGAAGACCAATACAAACTTCCTCAAGTGACCACGAAAAATGTGGTTCATGCAATATTGGAATGTTTTTGGAGCATTGGTTAGCCCAAAAGGCATCACCAAGAACTCAAAATGGCCATAGTAGCATCGGAATGTTGTCTTGGGGATGTTTTGATTCCTCACTCTGATTTGATGATCTCCCAATCTTAAATCAATCTTGGAAAAATACTTGGATCCTCTGATTTCATCCATCAATTCATCAATCCTGGAAATTGGGTACCTTTTCTTCATTGTATTTTTGTTCAAGGCACTATAATCAATGCACATCCTCAATGTTCCATCCTTCTTCTTCACCAAAACCACTGAAGAGAAAAAAGGACTAGTGCTAGGTTGAATGTGTCCTAAGGCCAAAAGCTCCTGAATGGAATTTTCAATCTCATCCTTATAGGATTTGGAATGCCTATAGGGTGTGGTGATCACTGCTTGGATCCCCTACTCCAACTCAATAGTGTGTTCAAACCCTCGGTTAGGAGGTCTCCTGGGTGGAATGCCTCCAAACACTGTAGAATATCGGTCCAAAATAGATTATACATCTGGATGTACTGGTGCATCCTTGCCCCCTTCTTTTGACATACGCAGTCCTATTGCCCACTCTATGTCCCCTCTACGCAAATCAGCCTCCATCTTATGTGATGAGACAATCTAGGGTGGATAGGTGTGTATGCCTTTGATTTTCTGATGTTTACCACTCCCCTTCTCTATCCATTCCATCTCTAATGTTTCCTAGTCTGTGGTAACCTTCCCTAAGGTGATTAACCACTGGAAACCCAATATCACATTGGTATCTGGAATATCAACCACAAAGAAGTGGTCTGTCAATATGTAGGTTTCCATAGAGATGGTTAATGTTAGAACATATTTGGCACACTGCATGGTTCTAGCTCCTGGAACCAAAACCGATAAACCCTCAAAATATTCAATGTGAATGCCCCTCCTCTGCACCAACTGAGTATCAATAAATTTATGGGTAGCTCCACTGTCTACCAATACAGATACTCTTTATCCCAAAATAGTGCCTCTAACTCTTAATGTTAGATACTTGGGAACTCCCTGCAAAGCTACAAGATTCCCTCCCATTGGATAAATGCTCCCACTACATCTCCTGTTGGTGGTGCACCTCCTCCTGCTGCTACAACACTGGTCTCCTTCTCCTCATAAGAAAATATCTCAATACAGTGTGCCTTCCCTGCAACACATTCGTGGCTTAGTACCCATGGCTCCTGACAAGTGAAAAAAATTTCTTCTTCCTTAGATATTTTCGGGCATTATCATTAAGATATTTCTTCTCATGATCCTCCTTTGTTTGAGAGGAGAAATTTTGCTAAAAAGGGGATTTTTCCTTGGGTAAAGCATGTTTTAGGTCTCTAGCTCTCTCCATAGCTTCTTGGAGTGTAGTTGGTCTAGTGGATTTCACCAACCATGCAACGGTTCAACCATCCCATCAATGAACATGCACACTCTCTGGGTGACAGTGAGGTCAGATACCATGACTGAAAGCTTTAGAAACTCAAAGATATAAGTCTCTAGATATCCTATTTGCTTAAGCTTGGTTATCTTCACAAAATGTGCTTCTAGATTCCTGGGATCAAATCTCTCCACCAATCTCCGGGTGAAGTCTGAATAAGAAGTGACACTAGCATGCCCAAGTGTAGATAGGCCATGAAACCACCATTCATGTGCTTCACCTTCTAGGTGTAGCGTTTCTATTTTGATAGCCTCCATTTCTGAAACTCTGTAGAGTTGGAAATATCCAACTTCTCTACCCAAGCCTTAGTTGTGCACTTGGGTGATCTATCATAAGAGGGAAAATTGAATCTTCCCATAGTGCATTGTAGATCTTGGTTCTGCATATACCTTCCACGTTTATGGTGATTGGAGGATCTCCTACCATCCTTGATCCGAAAAAACTCCTGAAAGTTCAAATTCTCCTTGAACCTATGATATTGAGATTCATATTCCACAAAATAGTCACCAAGGGTTTCTTCCCTCAATGACCCTCCCACCTCACCTTCCAATGATATGAATGTGGGCATGGTGGAGCGTTGTGAAGAAGGTTGTACCACTGGTTGCTCCCACCATGAATGTGAAGTGTCAGAGCTTTCTCCATGATGAAACCCTCTAGGGGATTCCTTCTGCCTTTCTAATATCATATCCTTGATATATTTTTCAATGTTCTGCATGGTTTGAAGAAGAAGCTTTGGGATCTCTTTCTCCTCCATTGCTATAGATGTATTGCCCCACAAGCTGAGCCAAGATTAGAGCTTTGATACCACTGTAATATTCCAAATTAGGAAAGACAATGATATTGAACACCAAAATAAAATGTGCAACAAATAATGATGCAAAGCACATGAGTAAATCATAGATCCATTAGATTATGTATTATAGCAACAAAATATACAATGTGTTGAGGAGAAAACCACTCAAACCAGGTAAACAAGCCTCCAAAGCCCAAATACACTAGAATCCCAAATGATGTTGCAATACAGAAATGTCAGAATAAATGACAACACAGTCCCAGTGAGGGTTACTGCTACAGGAAAATGGAACAAGTGGATCTACTGATATATTACTCAAAAGGAGATGAAAACGGAGAACTAATCTCTCAAACACAATCCCAAGATAACCCGACAAGGTTTTCTTGAAAAGCATAAGATGAAAAAAATGCAGACTGCAACTCTATGGCTGAATCACGCTATATCACTGAAGCTATGCTAGAATATGGCTGAAATAATAAATACATGTCTGTAACTTCTCCTCCCTAGATTTCTAAGTGAAAGGCTACTCCTTTCACTAGGAAACTAGCTCATAACCAGGGTTTATCAACCCTCCACTGCAACACCCTGCAAAATAACATTGTTCCTCAAGGAGAATGCGTTGTGGCTGAAGGTGACTGCTTGGCCCAATGCAGGATGGTGGAAATTAAGCTCAGAATAAACCTCCTAGATGGCCTCTCAAGTCCTCCAAGGTAGAGTATGGGATTCTCGCCTGGAAATTCCCTTATACTAAACAGTACAACAAACTCAGCTAAACAGCTGAAGCAGGAAAGAAGTCATAAGACTCAAACATTAACAATATTATGAATGCCTCTCATGGATGCCATCCCTTTCTTTATATCCTTGGTGAGCTTCCTCACCCTTGGCCCCACTCATTTATGATGCTACTTCCATGCAAATACTCCTCCTACAAAACTACGTTGTCCCCACTAGCTCCACTCTCTCCTTTGGCAGTGTTGTTGATTTGGTCAATCTTGACCCAGTCTACTTGCATTTCCCCCTTTCACACCCAAGGTGGCTTTAATTTTACTATCTAAAATGATCCACATCCATATTGAAGGTGGTTTATTCCTACTAAAGATATTTAAGGGTCTCCCTACCCCACTTATTCTTCTAGACTATGAATAGAAGCAACATATAATATTCCAACTAGCTAAAATCTAATTGGGAATATTACACTTTCACACCCTCGCTTCTCCCATCCAACATAAATATACCCTAAATCATTGGAACTTAATGAGGATATGGATTTATATTTGATTTACTTTCCAAAAATCACCAAATCCTAGAAATAAAAATACCACAACACCCTCTCAGAACATGAATTCAAGGTATTAAGTCGAGCACACATCCAATATCACCAATCTTCCTTATTGACATAAAGGAAATTTAACACAGGGTCGCTACGATTTCAATCCCAACCAATGAAGAAGTCCTCAAAACCCCACGGGGAAGGAAATAAAAATGGTAGGAAAAGAAATTAGCATATCTTAGAAGAATTGGGAGATATGTGATGGCCCTCAATATTGCAACAACAATGTTGCAACTCCCAAGGGTCTAAAATCTAATTTTAAACCCAAGGTTTTTAAAAACTTAAGAGGGGTTGATAATATATGTGGAGTAAGTACTATACCTTTCTTTGTTAAATTTTATGTAGGTGGAAGTGCTGAGATGAAGTTTGGTTATACATAGACCATTCTAACTATTCTATGCTACATAAAAACTTGAAATTGCAAGGAATGAAATAAAACAAACAAACATATTTTAATTTCAATGAAGGAAGGAAAACCATCTTAACTGTAATGGAAAGAAAGCATAGTTATTCTATTGCTAAAAGAAATAAAACACGTTGTTGAAGTAAAAACTTGGAAATAATAAACCTTAATTCTATAGGAAAGAATCATTTTCTACAATGATCTTATTCAAGGCATCTAATTGGTATCTCTACTTCAAAATTCCATTATCATGGTTCCAAGGATGTTGTAACACATCAAAAAAGGTGAATCATGACTTAGATGCAAATGTGGGCAAGTTTTGGAAGCAAATTACAAACCACTATAGGAGTATTTATTTTTCTACAAGAGATAGTTGAGTGAGTAGAAAAATGTGCTAAAGTAAAGGTTGAAAAGCAAGGTTGAAAAGTGAAAGAAGTATTGAAGAATCTAAGGAAGGGATAAGAAATGATGAGACATACATGTCCAAGTCATCACACTAGTGGTGGTAGGGTTTCTTCAGCAAAATATGTGGTTGTAGGGTTTCTTGTAGCTATAAAACAGGAGACTACACAGACACGCTGAAACAATAAACGATGGACAATAAATAAACAGTAGAGACCAAAGTGAACTGAAATGCATAAAAAATAATGCTACTTTATCTATTTAACCACTATCAATATTATCATCTAATGCTTAGATGCCTTGTAAAGAAAGACTATTCATAAATCATCTAATTACCCATGCATAAAAGCAATATTCAGAAATAAACTACATAAATGAACAAATGCATAAATAGTAATAGCAAAAAAGGGGCCTTGAACACCTAATGTAGGACCTAACCTAATAAATATCAGAACCTTTAAGGAGAAGCAGACTAAGAATTGGAACAAAAAATGACTTTCATTAATTTAAGAATTGCTTGTATATGGTAAAATGACGCATAACTTGAAAACTTGACTTTCTAATGCTCTGCATTGGTATTCTCTTACTTATACTAACTTCATAATGGGCTACTCAAGCCCTCTATTTACGCAAAATGAATGAGGGGAAACCTCCTTGAAAGGAGGACAGCTTTCCCTCGAAAACCCTTATAAAACTAGATCATGTTCCCTAGGTGACCTCTCAACAATAAGGAGTATTTATTGACCTAGTCCAGCCAATTTTGAACCTTCTGTTGTAGGGGACATGCCCCATGAATCTCTCTAGTTGAATCTCCTCATAATCTTTGGAAAAAAATCTTAATATCTTGCACAATAATACTGTTAAGCCCATAAAGCATGAAAAATCTCTTTAACCCTCCTAAGAACTCATTTAAGCCAATAAAGTGTTATTATGTGCAAAAAGAAAGGTCTAATACATCATGTATGTTCTTAACAGAGGTTAGATGGGTGTTATGTTTTACATAATTGGAGGCGCATCATACCCTACTGAAATTTTTGCTTAGCCTTTGAGCAACCTAGTCCTCCTCCTTCCTTTGTTTTTCCTCATTTGTTTCTTTGACATCTTGTTTGAAATTCCATGCTGAGCTGGAGGTGGTTGTGTCTGTTGAATGGAAAAATGCATTTTATTCAATGTAATACCACTCCCTTTACTCCTCTTCTTGAATCTGATGCTCCTAAAATCCCAAAAATAGGGTTGGATTGAATATAAGTCCAATCCTCTAAATAATCTTGTTATACAAAGGAGTCTTGGAAAGTGTAGCTTGTAATATGTAAAGGGAATGATATTCTTTAATTCTCATGTTATGAGAAAATTCTTTCCCTCTCCTTTGGATAGCCTATGTGATTTCTTCTCCCAACAACCATAAACTGTCTTCAAAGTGGAGGATGGGATCCAATTTCCTCTATTTGTAAAATTCCACCACTTTAGGATCCTCTATTAGGCGTACATGAGTGAAAGTGAGGGTGGATGGTGTTCAGGTCTAATCCACCATTTTTCCTTCAATTTCCCATCCATGGTCCTTTTACTTATTTATCTCTAACCTCCTCATGGCTTAGCCAAGATGCTAGGGCCAATAATTGTGCATTTCCCAAATATGGGCTTGGATCTCATATGATTATATTTGGAAGCACAAGGTTGTGAAGATAAAATTTAGCACCTTTTCCTTGTGTTCTATGATGAATTATAGGTTGAAGTCAGTGAAGTACCTGACTTCTTGGAGTAATAGACCCTTTTTGTACAAGCATGTTTATCTGAAACCAACACCATTTCTCCTTCAAGAACAAGGAGTAGGTATTTGAAGGTTTTTTACAATTGGCTGACTCTAAAGAGAGGTATGCCATGGTGCCCATATAAGTTTCCAATATTGCAATATGAGTGTCTCTCTCCTATAGAAATCCTTGTGTCTGCTGAAATTAATTTTTTACATGCTTATTTTATTTCTCCAGGTGCTCCCTTTAATTTGTTTCATCAAACCTTAGGAGTACCATTTCTTCTCTCATTCTCAACATCTCATCTTCCATTTTGGCGATATTAGCAACACCTTTATATTGGGTGACCCTCTTCCATCGGCGAGTCTCAACTTTCTCCTACTCTACTATAAGGAATAGTTGTGGTGCTAGGTGCATAGGAAGTGTTTTTATTGCCTCAATCCAATAATAAAAGGAGGTGGAGATCCTTGGAGCTAGTTTCTTTTTTGTCCTTTCAATATCCTATAATTTTGTAGGTTGCTCTTGTTTTTTATTTTTTATCATAGGGAAGTGTTCCAAGTCTCAAATTTGGTGGAGAGGCTTGGACAACAGTTATATAGAGAACCCAGAAATCATTTGTATAAATTCCACTTGGATCTTTCTTTATTAAAATAATTAATTATTTTAATGTAGACCCTAAGTCTAAACTTAGGGAAATTAAATAATTAAAGGGTATTAATAAAGCAGAGTGTGAATATTCTATAAAAAAAGGATCAAGTCATCTTTTAATCTGAGTCATTGATTAAAGATATAATTTTGTTCGTTGATTCATCAAAGAGAAGACTATAAGAAGAGGCTTGAGGGTCATTTGGAAATTAAGCCGACGACATTCTTAGTACCCGAAGGAAATCAATTCTGAAGCAAGAGAATTCAATTTCAGTGGGTGAGTCTGTAGAGGCAAGATTGTAGAAGCAGAAAGAGGAGGGAGGATTCAGTTAAAAGAGAAGCAGAAGGTAGGAGGGTGAATGGAAGGGTGTGTTGATCAGTAGAAACCCTCCACACGCAGTCCAAAGATGGACTACGCAGAGCTCACATGTTGGATGATGTGAGGGTGTGTTGGGCAATTTATTTGAACAAATTGCTGCATTAAATTATCGACCAGGGAAACTCGTGAGCTTGTGATGGTGCCAGCAATATATATGCAAGAGTAGGCAACTAACTCTATTTCTAACTAAATTATTTATGATCCAATATAATATGCAAGGGAAGAGGCTCCTAACTAAGGAGGTCCTGGTTGTCCTTCCCTACAGTATCATAGAGAAATCATTCATAAAACCAGAAACTTGAAATAAAGACAAGAGAATGAACTTTAATTGTTGTTCAGATTCAAAGAGAGAGAAAGACTAACTTAGTCTTTTGATTGTCCTCTCATGTACTAATCCAAACTAAACTAAGATTCATTCATAAGCATAAGAAATGAAATGACTTGAAACATAAAAGCAAAAGAATGAATTTCAATTATCATGCAAATCAAATAGAGAGAGAGTCTAACGTAGACCCTTGGATATCCTCTCATATGTTGATAAGATTCTAATTTAAAACTCATTCATCAATCACAAACAAATCCTTAAACATCTAAGCAATAAAATGAAACAAAATCTAATATGAAATAAAATTTTTCTCTCATCCTTTTAGAGTGAGCTCAATTCTCTTAAGAACAAGACAAATTATTCCATATACTACATTAAGGAAACTTATATCTAAAACTACATAAATTCCATAAATTCGTATTCTACATTAACACAATTTACATCTAAAACTACATAATGGAAATATATGAAAAATAAAGCTTTATTCTATTCCATCATCAATTGGATACAATGCTCTAAGAGTCCTCCCCCTTGGAATGGAGGAGGTACTCCTATTTATACAATGAGATGAGATAACAAACTCATAATGATGATCCACTAATCTCTCTTTTAGTTCCATACATTTCTCAACCATCTAGACACATAACCCTATCCTCCATGATCTCCTCCATGATCTTTTCCATGAGGTTTATCTTCTTAAATTCGAATTTGATCATCCAAGGCCACATAAAGGTGTCTTGGAAGCTTCCTTTGTGCCTACACATGTCAACAAACTCATGCTAATTGTTAGGTATAAGTATAAGCATATTATTTTCTAAGTTTTAGCCATAAATCACTTTAAAATGTTAAGAATTAATAAACTTTGGAAAAACATAGTTATGACCCAATAATGAGGTGAATGTAATGATATGGAGGTGGAATGGAGGTGACATTAAGGTAAAATGTGAAGATATTGATGAATAATGGAGTGGAAATAGAGACTATTTTGAGGCCAACATACCCCCAAACTGAAGGTATTGCATGTCCTCATGCAATCTATTACATTACTTTTTGGTACTTGAGCTTTGGCTTAAACTCTGCATGAGATCATTTACTTAACTTTTGCAAAGCGTTATTTTGATGATCTACAACTTGGTTGGTTCTTGTGTTTCAACCATATTTTGTTTGTTGCGTTCATTGTATGATCTTTTCATAATGATAATGTACTTTTTATGGCAGAGTATTTTTGTTGGAATGCATCATGGTTGGTTCTTGTGTAACAACCATGATTCTATTGGCATCCAATTAACTTTTAAATACTTTAGACAAAGCCATTTGTATGCTCATGTAATAGTAAATATATTTTGAAGGTAAGTGGGTTTAGAATGTGATATATAACTGTGGATATGAATGTGACAAAGCATGTATGTAAATGTATCCTTCCCATTAAACGGATGGCTTTGACAATGAAAGGAAAGGAAGTGAAGTTTTTTTCCAAAAATTATTATTCTAACATTTCAAGGAATTTAATGGTTAAAAGTTAGAAAATAGCATACCTTAACTTACCCTTCCAAAAATAGGTGAGAGTCGTGCATGTGTGACTGCAAAGTGTTGTGAAAATGGTGGATGAAAGATGGATCTGTATTGTCGTATCAGCTGCTGGATCCGCTGCTACTAGATGAAAAATCTGAGGAGTCTGCTGAACATGGCTGAAAGTTGTATCTGCTGCTGGATGATGAATCTAATGAGTTTGCTGAATATGGCTGAAAATATATAAGGCTTGGAAGGTATACAAAATATAGAAGTTACATTTTCCTCCCAGCCTTATTTATTGACTTGTCCTCAAGTGAAATACAATGAATACCATGAATGGAAATACAATGAATGGAAATTGGCTTCATTTGCTGCAAAATATGGGTCTTCAAGTCTTCAACGCTCGATGGCACAAATCTTGCTATGTGATTAAATGTGTCGATGTCGAACATAGCAAGAAGTTGTTGACTTAGTGGCCGTTAATGAATGCCCCTAGCCAACACAAGAGCTCCCACCATTGATTCCAATGGGAGTCAAGATGCCTAACACATCTTTGTAGGTACGAATATGTTTGTTGTGGTCGAGTCACCTACAAGATCCAACGAACAAGGGATATTAATGTACTCCCATTGTTCATTGGCAAGAGTACTTGCCATTAAGGCATGCAAGCCTCTAGGTGTTTTTTTCAATGATACTTAGACTCTAGGACTTTGACTCAAGCAGGGTTTTATTGGCTGAAATGAAGGGGAATCGTGATGACAAGAAAAATGGCAATATGCTTGTAAAGATGTAAGGAAATGCATGATGTATGAACAAGAACTCTTGCTGTGAAAAATGGATATGGAAATGTCATGCGTTATAGATGTACAATTGATGGAATTCAAAATCTTTTCAGAAAGGGAGGTGGAAGGTAATGGTTGTGGAGATGGATTTGTCTTGAGAATTTTTCATGAATTTAGTCTTTGGAAGACTAATTGTCGTCACAATGTAGTCTCCGTAATGATCGCTTTGTCATCTTGTAACCTGTAAAAACTTGGTAGAAAGAAACATAAGTGTGTTCAAGAAGGAATGCGCATTTCCTTCATGATTCTTACGCAAAAATTTTATACCAAATAAAACAAATTAAGGACAATCAAAGTGTTGAAATTAACTTAATCATGATATTAAAATCAATCCATTCTTAAAAATAACCATGAAAAATAATACTCCCTGTCAGATAACTCATAAAATGTGCTTCGCAATTCTGTTCTGTAAAGCATACAAGAACCATGTGATGAGTTTATGCCATCTTGATGCTATCGAAAGAGAATTGAATCCTCCAATTGATTTTTAAAATTTGTTTCCAAGTATGCCATTTTTTTTATTTTGAGACCTGCATGAATTTTGTGAAAAAAAAAAATTTAATTTTTTTTATTTTGCACTTGTACCAACTCTTGCACTTTCAATCAGTTTCTGTAATTTTCATGATTCTCTCAATTTGCAGATCACCAAAGTTTTTTTTTGTACCAATATCCTTCACATGCCAATATTTGCCCTTTAAATCCTTCCAAACAATCACAAAACACATAACAATTTTTTTTTATTTTTTATTTATTTTTTTAATGATAACAAACATAATATCATATCTAGTATAAAATAACATAAGAAATATAAAATACATAGCAATCATAACAATTATATACAACAATATAACAAATAATATGAAATTATAACTATTAATTAATGGAATTATAATAACATATTAATATATTAATATAATTAATACAATTAATATATTAATACAATTTTTATAACAAACATTAATTAATAATTAAATAACATAACAAACAAACATATATAACAAATCATAATTACAATTATATACAACAAAACAAATAATAACAAACTACAACTATAAAAATTAATACGATTATATCAACATATAATATATTAATACAAATATAACAAACATTAAATAACAATTACATAACCTAACAAACATTAAATAACAAACATATACAACAACTTATAATATAACAAATTGCAATTAACAAATATTAAATATATACAACGAACAACAAAATAACATATTAATATATTAATACAATTAATATATCAATATATTAATTATAACAACAAACATTATAACTAACAACAAACATTAATAAATTATCACTAAATATATAACGAAAACAAATCAAAATAATAAATACAAAACAAAATAAATCTAAAAATACAAAACGCACAATAAAAAAAACGGGATTTGTGCTTGGAAGGCGGCGGAATAGGAACGATCGACCGTGAAAGAAGAAGGACATGAAGATGCTTTGCTTGTGAATTCTGGATGCCCAGATTGACCAAGGCCTGCATTTTCTTAAGGTATGCAGGGACACCAACGAGCTATGACCGTTCACTTTCTCCTTTGAGTAATTTGGATGGTGGCCCGCGTCTGCAGTATTGCTCCAATAGAAATTGTGAGTAAGTGAACCATGATAATGTAAAACTTGTACTCAACCGATGCAGACCTTGGGAGTGATACAGCAAGAGGAGCCTCCATTTACAGCCAGGAACTCCGGCTTTTCCTCATCTTCGTCTTCTGAAGCCTGTTTGTGCTTGTCCTTGTCATGTGATGGCCTCGTCATACACGTAGCCCACGGAGACTTAAAGAAGGTTGGCCATTATGGCAGACAATAATGAAGCAAGATAGTTACAACAGGATGCTAGACAGGATGCCTGTGACAGTATTGCGCCCAGGGCAGAGACAGTCATCAAACAATTTCCTCTAGCAGCACAACCTGAAGTGATGCAAGCGGCAGAAAAGGATGATCACTATGCATCTTATGTTTATGATGCCTGCCACGATGCTTTTTGCCATGTATTTGGCACAAGACTTGCTGTCGCTTACCAGAATGAGATGAAATTGGCAGGACAAATGCTTTATTATTTGCTGACAACAGGATCAGGACTACAAACACTGGGAGAAGAATATTGTGATCTGACCCAGGTTGCACGTTCATCTGGTGTTCCTCCGACGCAGACATTATTTTCTGAGCCGTAAATGTACCATAATATACAGGGATGGAATTTAGTTCGCAGCCCTGATAGATAGATTTTCCATTGCCAAACACGAAGTCCACAACACCTTGAATGAAACAGTTTTCAAAGTAATGCCTCCCGCTGTCGTCTAACAGGGTGTCTTGAAAGCCCGTGATTCTGCAATTGTAAAACGCAAAACGATCTCCCGAAACTTTCAACGCCACAGCTTGGTCTTGTCCATTCAAGTCACCATGACCAAATGAATTCTCGATTGTGATACTTTTGGCTACGAAATCCGAAGCAACCACGTTGAGGATTGCGCAGTAATATGTCCCACCGCTATTTTGCGCGTTATCATTATAAGTGAGCACGGTGGTCTGGGCGTCTGCGCCAATCAGAGTTATGAATGACTTACCTTCAGGAATCTGCACCTTCTCCCTATAAATTCCGGGATTGACTTGGATGGTAACAGGTTGCTGGTTCCTTGCTGGAATTGAATTGATGGCGGCCTGGATCGTACTGAAACCACCTTGACCTGGCGTCTTAGATACTACAATCACATTTCCTCCGCTAGCTGCTAGCTTAGGGATCCGCTCAAATTTAGGGATCCCCTCCGGTTTTTGAGTCGACCTCTCCTCAAATCCCGTGAAATCGTTCTCCCAATCACAGTAGGCCGGTTCTATAATAAACAGTTGCAGTGCTGCAAGAAATAAAACGAGAAATCCTCTAAAATTCGCCATGGATGGCATTCGAAAGAAAAAAAATAAGATTCACGAATGAATGGATTCTCAGCACTTTCGAGACAAGGAAAACCCGAGTGAGAGCCCCGAACAGTAGCCCCAGTGAATTCTATGTTTTTTTTTTTTTTTTTTTTTTTAATAATAATATATATATGATATATACATATTATTATTATTTTGTGGGAATTTTTTTTTAATTTTTATTTTTTTAAACTAAAATTAAAAGAAAACTATTTTTTTTTATCACAAAATTCTTTATTGTCATATCGCAGATTAATTTTCTAGCAAGAGTATTTTTATTTGAACAAAATCAACAGATTTTCTAATCTTCCTGATCGCACGAAGCGCAGGAAGAGAGCATACTCATCGCTTGATTTGTTTTTATTTATGCAGGGGAGTGTTTTTGAAATGACGAAATTTAAAACTAGCTAAACATTAAAACATCAGAAAATTCAAACTTAAACTCTTTTGTGAAGATCCTGCTGTCACCAGGGTTCACAAATTATTTTTTCTAAAGAAAAATGCTAGTACTAAATTAAATTTCTAATGCCTAATCCCTTAGCACCATCCCCGGCAACGGCGCCAAAATGTTGGGCAATTTATTTGAACAAATTGCTGCATTAAATTATCGACCAGAGAAACTCGTGAGCTTGTGATGGTGCCAGCAATATATATGCAAGAGTAGGCAACTAACTCTATGTCTAACTAAATTATTTATGATTCAATATAATATGCAAGGGAAGAGGCTCCTAACTAAGGAGGTCCTGGTTGTCCTTCCCTACAGTATCATAGAGAAATCATTCATAAAACCAGAAACTTGAAATAAAGACAAGAGAATGAACTTTAATTCTTGTTCAGATTCAAAGAGAGAGAAAGACTAACTTAGTCTTTTGATTGTCCTCTCATGTACTAATCCAAACTAAACTAAGATCCATTCATAAGCATAAGAAATGAAATGACTTGAAACATAAAAGAAAAAGAATGAATTTCAATTATCATAGAAATCAAATAGAGAGAGAGCCTAACTTAGACCCTTGGATATCCTCTCACATGTTGATAAGATTCTAATTTAAAATTCATTCATCAATCACACACAAATCCTTAAACATCTAAGCAATGAAATGAAACAAAATCTAATATGAAATAAAATGTTTCTCTCATCCTTTTAGAGTGAGCTCAATTCTCTTAAGAACAAGACAAATTATTCCATATACTACATTAAGGAAACTTATATCTAAAACTATATAAATTCCATAAATTCATATTCTACATTAACACAATTTACATCTAAAACTACATAATGGAAATATATGAAAAATGAAGCTTTATTCTATTCCATCATCAATTGGATACAATGCTCTAAGAGTCCTCTCCTTGGAATGGAGGAGGTACTCCTATTTATACAATGAGATGAGATAACAAACTCATAATGATGATCCACTAATCTCTCTTTTAGTTCCATACATTTCTCAACCATATTAGACACATAACCCTATCCAACCCTATCCTCCATGATCTCCTCCATGAGGTTTATCTTCTTAAATTCGAATTTGATCATCCAAGGCCACATAAAGGTGTCTTGGAAGCTTCCTTTGTATCTAAACATGTCAACAAACTCATGCTAATTGTTAGGTATAAGTATAAGCATATTATTTTCTAAGTTTTAGCCATAAATTCACTTTAAAATGTTAAGAATTAATAAACTTTGGAAAAACATAGTTATGACCCAATAATGAGGTGAATGTAATGATATGGAGGTGGAATGGAGGTGACATGAAGGTAAAATGTGAAGATATTGATGAATAATGGAGTGAAAATAGGGACTATTTTGAGGCCCAACAGGGTGTAGGAGGCAACCCCAAGGGTTAGAGACACTTCTGGAGTTTCCTGAAAATTTAGCCAAGTGTATGCTAATTTTACTTTTCTCGCCAAGACTCTTGTAAATGAAATTTCATTACTTAAGATAAATACAAAACCCTCATCTACTGCATTGGTTTTCGCACATTGGGTTTTTCCGAGGACAATTGTCCAAAAATAATTGCATTCATATGGTTGTTTCTATTGTGTTACTTGTGTAATTTATTTTCTTATGCTTTTGATTAGAATGAGGTACTGCAAATGCATTTATATCATAATTTACTGAAGCATCTGTAAATAACTTATCTCATAAGTAGGAGAAATAAACCAATCATTGCATTAATAATTTTCAAATCTGAAAATTTCACATGGTATTAGAGAAAAAGGCTAAAGACAGAATGGGAGGATCTACTATAGAACAAAGATCTAACATCTGGAATGTTTGATGCAGTTAGAGGGACTCACCCAGTCCTCCAGAGCACGTATAAATGCAGAGGGACGTGATATGAAAGTGTTGGCATCCATAATAGAGGAGGATCTTGCTTTTGTGTTGAGCACAACATCTCCAAGTGTTTGCTATATTGATAGTGGAGCATCTTCTCACATGACAGGGGTTCGAGAATTTTTTTTGAGCTACCAAGAATAATATATGAATTTCCAAATAACTATGGGAATCAAGGCCAAGTGTACCTCTGTTGGAAGAGGTACCATAACATTTCAGACAGAAGCTAACAACAAGATTCGGGCCATGAATGTTCTTCATGTACCAGGGTTGGGGATGAATTTTATCTCAGTGTCTCAGCTTTAGAACAAGGGCTATGACATATACTTTATTGGAAATAAAGTGTATGTCAAAAATCCTAGCTGGAGCAAGAAGGCGCAAATTGGAGTAAAGAGTCGTAAGCTATATAAACTCCAGCTTGAATCCTCGTTGGCCTTGGTTGGCAGTACGAATGACAAAGATCTGAATGAATTATGGGATAGAAGGATGGGGCATATACATCATGGAGCCTTGATTATTCTCAAGAATATTGTCATAGGAGCTCCTGAACTCAACACAAGGAGAGATGAAGTCATCAGGGGATGCGTACTAGGGAAGTATGCAAAAGAAACATTTCCAAGAAGCATCAGCAGTGCCAAGAGCATATTGGAATTAATACACTCAGATATTTGTGGTCCAATGTCCACGACCACTCTCAATGGTGCAAAACATTTTGCTACCTTTATTGATGATCATTCCAGGAAGACTTGGATCTATTTTCTCAAAACCAAAGATGAAGTCTTTGATCAGTTTAAAGAGTTCAATTCTTTGGTAGAAAATTCAACAAGAAAAAATATCAAGAAGTTGCAATCAGATAATGGCAGAGAATATATCAATAAGTACTTCACTAGTTTCTGCGCAAGGGAAGGCATCTAGAGAGAATCAATATCTCCACACAATATAGAGAAAAATGGAGTTGCAGAAAGGAAGAATCAGACCATTGTAGAGGTTGCAAGGGCAATGCTATATGACTAAGATATGCCCAATTTTTTGTGGGCAGAAGCTTGCAATACAAAAATATATGTGCAGAATAGAGTTCCCCATGGGGAATTGGGGAAGGTAACCCCTGAGAGTGTGTTCACCGGTAGCAAGCCAGAGGTGAGCCGCATCAGGATATTTGGCAACATTGTGTACTGCCACGTTCCAGATGAGAAGAGGAAGAAGCTAGATCAAAATGTGGAGAAGGGTTTTTTGAAAATGGCAACAAGAAACAGTGAAGGAGGCCTCCTGAAACATCTTTCCTGATCCTAGTTGGAAAGTGATCACCTAAACTAGGTGGGGACTACACATGTGATTTTTGTCGAAAAATTTATTTTTAGACTATGTCTATTTTTAGACATATGGAGCATATTCTATAAGTTGCGGGAGGCTATTTATGGATGGTTGGTCAAGTTGGAAAAATAGATGGATTTCTATTTTTAGACATATTGGGCGGAATCTATTTTTAGATTGCCAGTCTAAAAATAGACATGTCGAATATTATTAGCTCT
The DNA here is from genome assembly GCA_034641835.2 of Pinus albicaulis. Lineage (NCBI taxonomy): Eukaryota > Viridiplantae > Streptophyta > Pinopsida > Pinales > Pinaceae > Pinus > Pinus albicaulis. The sequence continues at coordinate 564,189,727 of CM076580.1, read as the reverse complement.
TAATAATATTTGGACTATAAACATTATCTTATTCTCTTGGAGCACTTCAGTTAAGTGCACAGATGTGGCACAGGAGCTGACAAAAGGAATTATGCTATTCCTAAGGATTAAGTGAAGCTATTGCATGATGACTTCAGCTAGAACTCATGTGATAGAGTTTGGTGGAGTTGATTGAGGAAGTTAGTGGAGTTGTATTCAGTTTAACTAATCTAAACATAGTTGAGCTTTTTGTATCCAAGTTAACTAATAAATATAATTAGTGAGAGTGGTGTGAATTAATTATTAATTAATTCACTAATTATAAACTCATAAATCAACTAAAGAATACATCAGTTAACTTCAGTGCATGGACAGTTTCAGTGGAGACCAGTGCAGAAATAGGTGAAAGAGCAGGTTAACTATCAGTTGTGACTATACTGTTGCTATTGGCAACACACAGATAGGTGGAGTAATCAATGAGGATTGTGCAGTTCAATCTAGGTGGTTTATCTATATAAAGAGGCCATCCCATAGCATTGCAACACGCAATTCAGGTTGGCTATCAAGTGGCTAAAGGTTGGAGCATGAGTTTTGCTAGATCTAGCTTGATAATGTGTAGCAAGGGAGGTAGTGCATGAGAGCTTGCAAAGAGCTTTGTACTATGATTGTTACATGATCTCCATGGCATGTATAATATACAGATAGTTGGAGGTTTTTAGCTTTAAGCTTTCCCATGAAATACTGTGTTCATATGTGTGAATTTTTATGGCTTTAATGTGTGCATGCAATTGATTTTATTTCCGCATGTGATGATCAATGGTAGAAGAGATTCTGTATTATGCATGAAGCTAAAATAGTGTGTGATCAGGAGAATCTCGGTGGATAACTTATCAGTTATTTAAATTTCTACATGGTATCGGAGCGATATTGATCATTGGAGAAATTGCAAAGCATTGAAGCGGTTGAGTTTTAGGATAAACTCAAGAAACATAAAGATGGAGAAAGCCGGAAATATACATGCATATTGTATATAATTTTCTACAAGGAATGAGAGCGAGAATTTTTGGGTGCGCGAGTTTGTAGGGAATATCTGAAAATTTTTGGTGAAATATTTTCAGAAACAAATAGCATATTTGGATTCCTTGCGAAAAAATACCCAAATTGAAAAAAAAATCGGTTGAATCGGAGCTCGGATGAGGGAGATATCATCGATTTAAAATCAGCTCTTTTGTTAGAAAATTTTGCGACGGCGGTACAATTGCAATGTGCGCGAGCCAAGAATCTACATGCACTAAGGTACAAGATGCATGCAAAGCTTTGAGGTGCAAAGCAGAGGTTAGTGACTTGGTGGTTGAGAGGGATCCTCTCAACATGCAGCGTGAGAAGCAGTCTCAAAAGGTTGTGGAGCAGCCACAACTGGAGATGCAGAAGAATCTTCATAGATTTGAAGTAGATGGGATTTCTATGGAGCTTCCTACTGTTGGGAAGTGCAAGAAAGACATGAAATTGAAGCTTGAGAGGGAGCAGGATTTGCATGTAGGTGATAGTGAACCTCGGGATGTGGAGCAGCCACTAGAGGATCATGGAGTGGAAGAGACCACTCATGCAGAGAAATTTCGTGCCAGACGGGCAGAGGGAGTGCATGCAGCTATACCACCAGGCATGAGGTGGGGCGACATGCATGATTAATCCCATGAGGAGATTTCTGGGCAGATTCATGAGATGGTGTAGATCTCATGGATTGAACCTGGCTACGAGGTGACCACAGCGCAGCAGTAGCAAGATCATTTGGAGTGATGCAGGCAGATCAAAGTGATAGTGTCGGATACTGGAGCGCGGATCAGAGTTGACAGCAAGTGCAAGAGTGCATGGGTGCAAGAGTTCAACAGCGCAGTGGTTCCTGATGACATGTGAAGTTGGCCAAGCAGAAGTCGAAGACTTTGATGATAGATGCTAGATGCATCAAGACTGATTGAGTTGTTTGGAGCCTATTCAGTTTCAGAGGAGTTGCAGAGCAGATGCATGGAGTTGCATGGTGCATGCATGAGTTTGCATGGCACATGCAAAGGGTGCATGGCGAATGCATGGAGTTGCATGGCGCTTGTGAAGGTTGCAGGGCGAATGCATGGAGTTGCATGTCGCATGCAAAGACAGTCCTTTCTTGTTGAGAGGGAGTGTTGAAAATGGCAACAAGAAACAATGAAGGAGGCCTCCTGAAACATCTTTCCTGATCCTAGTTGGAAAGTGATCACCTAAACTAGGTGGGGACCACACATGTGATTTTTGTCGAAAAATCTATTTTTAGACTATGTCTATTTTTAGACATATGGAGCATATTCTATAAGTTGCGGGAGGCTATTTATGGATGGTTGGTCAAGTTGGAAAAATAGATGGATTTCTATTTTTAGACATATTGGGCGGAATCTATTTTTAGATTGCCAGTCTAAAAATAGATATGTCGAATATTATTAGCTCTTAATAATATTTGGACTATAAACATTATCTTATTCTCTTGGAGCACTTCAGTTAAGTGCACAGATGTGGCACAGGAGCTGACAGAAGGAATTACGCTATTCCTAAGGATTAAGTGAAGCTATTGCATGATGACTTCAGTTAGAACTCATGTGACAGAGTTTGGTGGAGTTGATTGAGGAAGTTAGTGGAGTTGTATTCAGTTTAACTAATCTAAACATAGTTGAGCTTTTGTATCCAAGTTAACTAATAGATACAATTAGTGAGAGTGGTGTGAATTAATTATTAATTAATTCACTAATTATAAACTCATAAATCAACTAAAGAATACATCAGTTAACTTCAGTGCATGGAGAGTTTCAGTGGAGACTAGTGCAGAAATAGGTGAAAGAGCAGGTTAACTATCAGTTGTGACTATACTGTTGCTATTTGCAACACACAGATAGGTGGAGTAATCAATGAGGATTGTGCAGTTCAATCCAGGTGGTTTATCTATATAAAGAGGCCATCCCATAGCATTGCAACACACAATTCAGGTTGGCTATCAAGTGGCTAAAGGTTGGAGCATGAGTTTTGCTAGATCTAGCTTGATAGTGTGTAGCATGGGAGGTAGTGCATGAGAGCTTGCAAAGAGCTTTGTACTATGATTGTTACATGATCTCCATGGCATGTATAATATACAGATAGTTGGGGGTTTTCAGCTTTAAGCTTTCCCATGAAATACTCTGTTCATATGTGTGAATTTTTATGGCTTTAATGTGTGCATGCAATTGATTTTATTTCCGCATGTGATGATCAATGGTAGAAGAGATTCTGTATTATGCATGAAGCTAAAATAGTGTGTGATCAGGAGAATCTCGGTGGATAACACATCAGTTATTCAAATTTCTACAGGGTTTCCTTGTGGGCTATAGTGAAAATGAAAAAGCATATCGCATCTATATTCCAAAGAGCAGGAAAATCGTAGTAAGGAGGGATTTAAAATTCATGGAGGAGAGAGCCTTCAAGAAATCCCCTAAAATGGCTACATATACGCAGATTGAGGAGGATCCACTAGTAAAGCCTCAATGGCCTATAGAGGATGGGCCAAGTGCCTATTCATGACATAGGGATTCTGAGGATAATAGAGCTCAATACACATAATTTTTTTGAAGGAGTTCACCCCTCCTGGCCTACATCTCCTTGGCCCAAGTTCATAGTGTGGGCCTTTGTGTTAGATTCAAGTGTTCTCAAATTGTTTTTAAAAGCTTCAAATGATATTGGAACCTATTCCAATGAGTTTAAAACATCAAAATATACCAAAAATGACTGTTTTTTTGCTCAATTTGGATTCTATATGCTCTGGCAATGCCTTTAACGCCTGGTGGCCCTAGCCTTCAAAAATATTCAAATGCACAAAAACACTTGTAGATGAAATTTTATTCCTATAAAACCTGCTTCAATGGCTCCAAAATACCCCCAACACCCTTGTTTTGGTTATGACTGAGTCAAATTTGGAGTTTCTGGGAAAAATTTATGCCTCATTCAAGTTTTTCCTTAGGAAATTGCCTCCAAATCTGGCTAACTGGCAGTTAGCTCCACTAAAATGGGAAGTGCCACCAAAATTGGCGCACTCTGCTAAACATGCCATTGGTTTAACTCACACTTAATTATGAGATAAATCTGATTAGCGTTAATGACGCTTTTAATCGTGGCATCCGCCCTTGGTTTTCGGCACTTGGTCATGTAGTGGAGGGGCTGGCCATGGCTAGCCCCTCCGCGCTCCATTGTTCCAAATCCATAAGGGTTTAAATGTATTTTGGTCTACAATATTCTCGAAACGTGCTCTGTGGCTAGATGGTTAAAAAATTGGGTTATGAGGGCAGAGGTCCTAGCTTCAAGACCCGACCCCGCTTCTCATATATACCTTCCCCGCATTTAATAAATGGACCTTGGCTTTGTATATACGATATAACCCATGCCTTGGGTGATGGCTTGAACCATATAATAAACCTTTGTAAATTCTTTACCATATACGTGGACTTTGAACTATGAAATATATATGTGGATTTGGGTATTATACTTTGGTTTAATGGTATGGAATTTAAAATTTTAAATATAATATTTAATATATATATTATATGTTTTTAAACATAATATATATAAAATCATAATTAAATAAAATAAAATAAAAACACAATTCCACCTAGAACTATTAGGAAATTTATCTTCACATAGATCATATTGGCGAATCCGAAAATGCCACTTGTCATAGTTTTATTGGCTGAAATCTGAAGAATATTCTTGAAGATTCTTTTTTGCTCACTGGGCTGCCACATCATCCATGTACCTGTGCTGCTAATTTTTTACATGTTTTAGAAATCGAATAGCAGACCAAAACTCACTCATACGAACTTAGAATTTGATGAAACGAGTTGCGTTGGAATCCTAGAGATGAGCTCTACATTTTCGTCCTTGTCTGAAGCATTTCTGAGAACTTTTAATTTTTAGCTAAAACATTGATCCTTGATCATTCCTCCCCACTATAAGCCTTTTGGACCCCAAAAGCTCTCTTGATCACTAATTCTAAAGATGAGGGGACCGTTCCCTAACTCTTCCAATCTTTGTAGAAATTATACAACATACATGTATTGCATGGATTCTCTTGATCTAACAATAATATGCTACTGTTAAATACAAAATCGCTTCTACAAAATCTTTGTGGAATTTGAAACACAATCGCTAATCACAATATCATGAAGAAATATCAATCACACATAACACATATAATTTACACGGGGAAAGCTTATAGCTAAAAACCCCACTATATTCTATTATGTATTACATCATGGATCATGAAACAATTACATACAAAGCTCTAATCTGAGAGCTCTTAGTACATGAGATAACTGTCTCACACTATCATACAAAAATTGCCAAGTTGCTTAGCCAATTTACTGTCTCCAGCCAACCTGCCTCCACTGTGCAATCCTAGCTGATAGAAATCCCCGAATGAATGGAATCTTGCTTGCCTTGACTGCGCAATCCTCATGGGCACATCCAATGTGTGTGTGGTTGCATGTGTGCAACCAGATAATGTCACAACTAATAGTTTACTTCCCTTTCACTTAGAACTCAACTCGGTATCCACTGGATCTGACATGCATACAATTAATAGTAGTAAATATTAAGTTGCATGTGAGGCCACTAGTTGTGAATTAATTAATAATTAGTTCACTTGACCTCTCACTAGTATATCTTCAGTTACAACTAGCACAACTAAGTTTAACTCACTTAACTGAGTTAAACTACTTTACAACTTTCATAACTGCACTTCACACTCTATTACAACTTCGAATCACTCAGTTACAACTAAGTCCACTTGCATGTCCCACCAACCAACCTCTTAACTCAAAATTCCTTTAGCTAACTGATTTTCCACTTCAGTTAACTATTTCCAAGTGCTCATTGAGAATAGATTATTGTTTATTTTTCAACTAATATTAAGGGATAATAATAGTCAACATGAATCTATAAATAGTAATGCAATCTATAAATAGAACTTTTACATACATCTATAAATAGATTTTTGCTCATGCATCTATAAATAGACATCCACCTAAAAATAGCTTGAGGCTCCATCCTAGTGTAGGTGCTTAATTTTCTCTAGGATCTTCTTGTTGAATCTCAACACTCCCTCTCAATAAGAAAGGGATTATCCTTCACCCCGATCCTGTTTCTATGGTATTCGAATTTGCTCTTGGTGAGCACCTTCGTCAGAATATCTGCATCCTGATCTTCCATAGGAATGTACTGAAGCAACATGATCCTCCTTTGCACACAATCTCTGAGATGATGGTATCGAATATCTATATGCTTAGATCGATCATGAAACACACGATTAATCGATAGTTTAATGCAACTCTGATTATCACAATGAATCACTGCCAGATCTAAATGAGAACCAAACAAACCAACCAAGATCTTTCTCATCTAGATAGCCTTACATGCAACTTGACTCACTGCCATATATTACGCTTCTACTGAACTGAGTACCACAAATTTCTACTTCCCGCTATACCAAGAAATAGTTGTAGATCCAATGCTAAATCTCCCCCTTGATGCGCTCTTTCTGTCCGTTGGGCTGCCTACCCAATCTGCATCCGTGAAGCCATGCAACTTCACCTCATCCTTTTTTCTGTACCATAAACCATACTCTGATGTGCCCCTCAGGTATCTCAAGACATGCTTGCTCACCTTCCAAAAGAGCTTGGTAGGCTTAACCATAGCTTGACTCAGTTGGTTAACCGCATAGCAAATGCCCAGTCTCGTGTTCACTGGATACATTAGCAAACCCACTAACTGTCGATAGATAGTAGCGTCCACTACCTCTAAAGAAGTAGCATCCTATTTCCTCTAGTTTCATAGAAGAGGAGTATCCATGGGTTTACAACTCTCCATGTGAAACTTACACAGTATCTCCCTGACATACTTGCTTTGAGACACAAAAATTTCACCATATCGCTGCCATATTTCCAATCCAAGGAAATAATGAAGGAGGAACATATCCTTCATCTCAAAATCCTTTGCAATATCCTCCTTGCATGAGTTTATCAACTGCTCATCACCAGTCAATATTAAATCATCAACATAAAGAACAATGATTAAAAGCTTACCCTCCGCCACAATTTGGTATAGGTTTGCATCTGCTTCACTTTTGGTGAAGCCCAGTCGGGTGAAATAACTATCTATCCGAGTGTACAAAGCACGGGGTACCTGCTTCAACCCATACAATGCTCATTTGAGTCGGCACACATGCAAATCACTGTTGAAGATCTCGAAACCTTCAGGCTGATCTATGTACACCTCTTCCTCAATCATCCCATTGATAAACACAGTCTTCACATCCATCTGATGAATGCGCTAGCCCATCTGCGCTGAGAGAGCAAGAATGGTCCTTATGGAAGAATACCTTGCAACAGGTGCAAAGGTCTCCTCATAATCTATCCCCTCGATCTATGAGAAGCCCCAGGCCACAAAACTGGCCTTGTATTTCTCAACGCTCCCATCAGCAACTTGCTTTACCTTGTAGATCCATCTCGAACCTACCACTCATTTATCAACCTACCTTGGAACAATTTCCCAAGCAATGTTTTTGACAATGGAGTCATACTCCTCCACCATTACATCTACCCATGTGAGCTCCTGCACTTCTTCCTGAAAGGAAGATGGTTCAGTCACAAAACATTTTCTCATGAGAGCCATGTATCCATTAAATTGGTTAGGCCCACTGTCTTTGTTTTCATTGTGAAGTAGGGTCTCCTACATTCTATGCAACATCAAGTCTCAACCTATCAGCTTCTGTGGTACGCCTTCTTCCAGTTCTGATGGTTGGCTTTGTGTGAGTGGACTCCTCCACTCCATGAACCTCCTCTTGTGGCTGGTCCACCTCTAGAGACTCTTCTTTGGGAACCAACATTTCCTCCTCCGCATGCAAGTCCAGCTCCCTCTCAAGAGACAACCATGTGGCTTTCCCCTCATCGAATTTTATATCCCGTCGCACCACAGTCATTCGAATATTTGGTAAATACACACGATAATTATGGGGTGTTTCTGTGTACCCCGCAAAAATCCCAACTTCAGCAGTCAGCTCCAACTTCTTCCTAGCGTCCTTGGTCACATGCACATAAACAGATGAGAAAAAATCTTAAAGTGTGAAACATCTGGTTTCTTACTAGTGAAAGCTTCTTCAGGTGTACTCATGCCAAGTACTCTATGAGGACAATGGTTTTGCACATAAACCACAATGTTGCATGCTTTTGCCCACAAATGCATTGGTAAGCCCTAATCATGCAACATCACTTGTGCTGCACCCACGATCCTTCTGTTCTTCCTCTCTGTGACCTCATTTTGTTGTGGGTTATGAGGCGCTATGAGTTCTCTTCGAATTCCTTCTTTGCTGTAGAAGTTCTTGAATTTTTTAGATATGTATTCTTCACCATTATCACTCCTCAGAACCTTCACTTGCTTCCCCGACTCTTTCTCCACCAATGCCTTAAACTCAGAGAACTTTGATAATATTTTATCTTTCTTTTGCATGAATAACATCCAACATTTACGAGAAAATTCATCAACAAAAATAACATAGTACTTATGTTTTGTTGTTGAATCAACCGATAATGGTCCACACACGTCTGTGTGAAATCTCTCAGGGATCCTTGAAGCACGGTTCTACTTCTCATGAAAGGTGGACTTTACATACTTCCCCATGGTGCAACCCTTGCACTGAACTAACTGAGAAAGTGTTCCCATTGGAAGTCCAGTAGATATTTGCTTCATGACTTTCAAGGCTCCATGATGAAGATAGCCCAATCGCCTGTGCCATAATTCGCCCTCATCTCGGATCACCACTTTTTCCTCCTTTCCCATCATGGCAGTGCAACCATCTACCTCCAGCTTGTAGAGATTCTTAACTTGAATCCCTATCATCTTGGATTGACCTGTTGTTTTATGTCACAGGAAAGATTTTCCATCGCTGAAAACAACGTCATAGCCTATGTCCTCCAACATTGTGATTGAGACCAAATTTTTCTTCAGACCTAGAAAATGCATAACATATTTCAATTGAAATGGTTTACCTAACACCCTCTGAAAGGTAATGGTAGTAATTTCGGTTGCATTGTACCGTCCATCGATGCCCATCTCTATATGCATCTGGAGATATTTCTCCTCCAAGTCGCTAAAAAGTTCCTCATCTCTCGTCATGTGAAAGGAAGTGCCACTATCCAAATATCACACCAATCCCAATGCACTTGACACCATGCATGCGATCAAAGAGAAGTAAAGCTCAAATTGTGAGGCAAGGGTGTCACCAACTGCAACACCAGTAGCCTTCTTGTTCTTCTTCTTTTGCAGATAGTTAGTAGCAAGATGCCCATGTTCGTGACAGTGAAAACACTTCACCTTGGACATATCCAGCTTCTTGCCTTTAGACTCAGATTTAGAATTGAATTTCTTCCCCTTCCCCTTCTTCACCTTGGTAGCCAAAGTAAAATCCTCTTCATCATCATGCTTTTATGAAGAGCCATCTCTGGTGTTCTTCCTGAACTCCTCCTGCACTAGATCCAACCACAGTTGTTCCTAATCTGGAAAATTTCCCGTCCGTTTACAGAGTCTTCATAACTATGCCAACTCTTAGAAAGTCCCAAGAGATCCAAGCTCACCAAATCATCATCAACAACATTTATTCCCACACTCCCCATCTCATCCCGACATTGGACAAACTTCATGAGATAATTTGGAATGTTGTTACCCTTTTCCATCTTGATCTTCCTGATTTTATATTTGAGCGCCAATTTCCAATGGTCGCTATTGCTTTGGAAAATATCCGTCAAAGCCTTCTAAATAGCATATGGTGTGGCATTCCCATGGAGGCTTGAGACAATTTTCTCTCGTACTCCCTCCAACAGAATCCTCCTCGCCTTTGCCACTTTCTTTTGCCGTGCATCAAGATTGGCATCATCTGACGAAGCAGACTTAGGAACATCATTGTCAATGAATTCCTTCAAGCCATTATCTTCGAGCACTACCTCCATCCTATCCTTCCAAGAAATGTAGTTCGAGATTCCCTCGAGTGCATACTCTAACCTCAAGCCATTGAAAGCCATTTCGATCTTGAATCAGTTGTAGCACCAAGAAATTCTTTCTGCAAATTCGAATTCTTTCCACCAACAAACTCAACTCCTGCTTCACTATTGCAATTTCCTGTGCTCTGATACCATGTAGAAATTAAACAACATACATGTATTTTCTGGATTCTCTTGATATAAAAATAATATGCTACTGTTAAATATAGAATCTTTTCTACAAAATCTTTACGAAATTTGAAACACAATCGCCAATCACAATATCATGAAGAAAGATCAATCACACATAACACAGATAATTTACTTGGGGAAAGCTTATAGCTAAAAACCCCACTATCGTCTATTATGTTATATCATGGATCATGAAACAATTACATACAAATCTCTAATCCAAGAGCTCTTAGTACATGAGCTAACTATCTCATACTGTCATACAAAAATTGGCATGTTCCTTAGCCAATTTACTATCTCTAGACAACTTGCCTCCACTGTGAAATCCCAACTGATAGCAATCCATGAATGAATGGAATCTTGCTTTCCTTGACTGTGCAATCTTCATGGGCACATCCAATGTGTGTGTGGTTGCATGTGTGCAACCGGATAATGTCACAACTGATAGTTTACTTCCCTTTCACCTAGAACTCAACTGGGTCTCCACTGGATCTGACATGCATGCAGTTAATAGTAATAAATCTTCAGTTGCATGTGAGGCCAATGATTGTGAATTAATTAATAATGAAGTCACTTGATCTCTCACTAGTGTATATTCAGTTAAAACTAGCACAACTGAGTTTAACTCACTTAACTGAGTTTAACTACTTTACAACTTTCATAACTGCACTTCTAACTCTGTTACAACTTCGAATCACTCAGTGAAAACTAAGGCCACTTGCATGTCCCACCAACCAACCTCTTAACTCAAAATTCCTTTAGCTAACTAATTTTCCTCTTCAGTTAACTATTTCCAAGTGCTCATTGAGAATAGATTATTGTTTATTTTCCAACTAATATTAAGGGATAATAATAGTTGACATGCATCTATATATAGACATGAAATCTATAAATAGAACTTGCACATATATCTATAAATAGAATTTTCTCATGCATCTATAAATAGAAATCCACCTAAAAATAGCCTAAGGCTCCATTCTAGTGTAGGTTCTTAATTTTCACTAGGATCTTCTTGTTGAATATCAACAGTCTTTATCCATTGAAATTTTCCTAATTTCATCATTTGGAGCTTTTCATAAAAATTCAAAATTTTCCTTGATTCTAACGACCATCTATTGCTGTCTTTGACACCGTCATGCTGTAATATTTCGAAATTTTCAGAACAAAAAACTAATTTTTCAGAAAACACCTTGTTTCTACCCTGGTCAACAATCAAAGAAAACTTGGAATCTTTCTCACCTTGAACTCTGTCGCTATGGCGATTTTTAGATTCTTTTGCCTTGAACTTGTGTAGACTCTTGCCCAACTTTATTCGCCATTGTAATGTTCCTTTTGGAAACCAGAAAAGAACATTTGTGAAAACTATGCCTTCTTTGCCAAGCTACTTTGTCCTCTCTTTTACCTTTGCAACTTCTTGCACTGACACCTTGTTTTGAACACCGCTCAACACTATTGTTGACTATTGCAAATGTTTTTCACCTTCTTTCAAAGACAACCTGTTATCAATATGAAACAACTCATTACACATATCAACATTTTTTTGAAATGTATGATGCAAAACATCTCTTTGTTTTATCATCATCAATGTCAAGTTTTGACTTGCATTGACTAGCCTCTTCATCTACCTTGTATTAACTAAAGAAGTATTCAGTTTCTTGTGATGAGCTCTCACAATATACTCCACTCAATCCTTAATCAAATGATATTTGTTCTCATTGTGATAAAACACCGCTTTCCTATCATACAAATATTGACTTCCCAAGGTAATCCCAAAAATGTCACTTGGAATTACATCTAACTCGACTTCATCAACAAAGTTTGCAGTAATAGAAAATCTAAAAATGCATTTCCTTGTAACCTGTAAATTAGAATTCTTAACTATCCATCTCAAAGGGTATGGCTTATGATGTGCCACAGTTTCAAGGTTAAGCTTTTTGACTAAATCTTCTGAAATCAAGTTTGCTTGTGATCCTGTATCAAATAATGCATCAATTTTTTTATGATTATAAATCACTCTAATATGGAAAAATTCTTCTCTTGTGTCTTCATTTGGAGTGTTGATGTGACTATTTGAGGAACTAGTACATTCAACATGTTTCCCTTTCAAACCCATAGCAGCAATTTTTGTCTCATCTCCTGAATCTAACCCTAAGTCTTGTTCAACTATAGCAACAATTTTTCCTTTCTCTTTGGCTTTCAATATATCTGGTTTCAATTCTGGATGAAGTTGCCAACAATGGTCTTCATCATGGCCAGTATTTGAACAATTTTTGAATGTGATATTTTTCCTTCTCTTTCTTGATACTTGAATTTTTATTTCCCCTCCATTTTCCTCCCTTCTCTTTTCACTTATCCTCACTTTCACCTTTCTCCTCTATGTTTTGTTTTCCCCTTGCCTCCAATTGTGTGGCTTGTACACAAACTTCATCTAAATTGTTTGGGTTAAACACAAGGATAGTATGCTTCAAATATTATTGTAAACCTCCTATGTATTTCAAGAGTGTATCTTGTGAATTCAAGTTTACTCCTAACAACAAAGCTCTCTTTCTAAACTCTTGTGTGTACTCTTGAAATATTTGACCCTTGAGCTGCTTAAAATTTTTCCAACTCATAATAGCTTTTTGCATGTAGGGTAATGGATAAAACTTTCATTTAATGAAAGAAATGAATTCAACCCAAGAAATGGAAATCTTACCATGGATTAAATTTCCCTCTTGTGTCTTTGCCTCCCACCAAACTAGTACTACTCTTTCTAGCGTTAATGAAGCTAATTGGATCTTGATATCGTCCTCTTGTAGATTCTAAATTCTATAGTATACTTCCAATTGACGAATCCAATTGTCTAACTTCTCTGCATTAACCTCTCCATTGTATGTGGGAAGTTCAAACTTGATGTCCAACTTGAGTAATGGAGTCTTTCCTTTTGGGACCTTGGAATGAGTGTGGGTAAGTTTTTGTGGTGGATGTGGAAGATGAAGATGCTAATGAAGATGATGAGGATGAGGATGGTGGAGATGGAGGTGGCTTTCCTCCACTACCTTTTGAGCTCTTATCTTCATCCTTCTTACTATTTGAAGATATGTCTCCATGTGGAGGCTTTGAACACTCTCCAGCTTTTTCTGCAATGAATGCTTCATACATAACTTTCACCATTCTTTGCATCTCTTTGAATTCTCTCTTAATATCATCTTCTTCAGAATGTTCATGAGTCTATTCAGATCCTGACATTTTGGCTTTGGATTCAAGCTCAATATTTGTATCTTGTACCTCTTCAGTCACTTCAGCCTCTTGTACAATTTGTACCTCTTCTATCTCAACTGATGGAGATGGAATTTGAGGTGCTTCAGGTGTTTCTTTGAGTGTTCATTTGGGTGAGGATGGTTCCTTCTCATCCTTCTTCCTTCTTGTCCTAATCTCAGGAATAGCTACCAATAGCATCCCTTCTCCTCTCTGCAATCTCAACCTTGTAAGCATCACAAAAATCACAATTATTAAAACCATTGAAGAAAAACAAGCAAGAAATCTTGTGCTCTGATACCAACTTGATCTGAAATGATTGCTAGTTATTGTTGTGCTAGTATCATTCCAGATATAAAATTCTCTTTTCTTTGGTTTTCTTATTCATTAAGAGTTTGTCCATGAGCATGTGATTTTCAATTCAATTTACTTGGTGAAATTTAGTGTTTGTCATAAACTTAAAAAGCATAATTTTAAATCACTGAACAACAAAAAATATAAACAGAGCAAACACACATAACATAGCTCAATACACAGAATTTTGTTGAAGGAGTTCACCCCTATTGGGCTACATCTCCTTGGTCCAACTTCATAGTGTGGGCCTCTGTATTAGCTTCAAGTGTGCTCAAATTCCTATTAAAAGCTTCAAATTATATTGGAACCTATTCCAAAGAGTTTAAAACATCAAAATATACCATAAATGATTGTTTTTTTACTCAATTTGGACTCTGGATGCTTTGGCAATGCCTACAACACTTGGTGGCCCTAGCCTTCAAAAAATTCAAATGAAAAAAAACTGTAGATGACCTTTTATTCCTCTGAAACTTGCTTCAATGGCTCCAAAATACCCCCAATACCCCTATTTTGGTTATGACTGAGTCGAATTTGAAGTTTCTTGGCAAAATTTATGCCTCATTCAAGTTTTTCCCTAGGAAACTGCCTCTAAATCTGGCTAACTACCAGTTAGCTCCACTAAAAGTGGAAGTGCCACCAAAATTGGCGCGCTCTACTAAACATGTTGCTAGTTTAACTCACAGTTAATTATGAGATAACTATGATTAGTGCTAATGGCGCTTTTAATCGTGGCCTTTGCCCTTGGTTTTCGGCACTTGGTCATGTGGTGGAGGGGTTGGCCCCGGCTGGCCCCTCCGCGCTCCATTCGTCCAACTCCATAAGGATTTAAATTTTTGTTGGTCTGCAAGACTTTTAAAATGTGCTCCATGGTTAAACAATTAAAGCATTAGATTATGGGGACAGCGATCCTAGTTTCAAAACCTGACCCCGCTCCCCATGTATACCTTTTGTGCATTCAATAAATGGACCTTGGCTTTGTATATATGATATAACCCATGCCTTGGGTGATGGCTCAAACCATATAATCACATCTTTGTAAATTATTTACCATATACACATATACGTGGACTTTGAAATATGAAATATATTTGTGGATTTGGGTTTTATACTTTGGTTTAATGGTATGAGATTTAACATTTTAAATATAATAATTAATATTTAATATATATATATATGTGTGTGTGTGTGTGTGTGTGTGTGTGTGTTTTAAACATATAATATATATATATATATATATATATATATATATATATATATATATATATATATATATATATATATCTAATAAAATAAAACTACAATTCCATCTTAGAACCATTAAGAAATTTACCCCCACATAGACCAAACTGGCGAATCCGAAAATGGCACTTGTCACAGTCTC
Organism: Pinus albicaulis; assembly: GCA_034641835.2. NCBI lineage: Eukaryota > Viridiplantae > Streptophyta > Pinopsida > Pinales > Pinaceae > Pinus > Pinus albicaulis. The sequence continues at coordinate 564,174,508 of CM076580.1, read as the reverse complement.
ATTGGCTGAAATCTGAAGAATATTCTTGAAGATTCCTTTTTGCTGACTAGGCTGCCACATCATCCGTGTACCTATTCTTCTCATTTTTTACCTGTTTTGGAAAGTGAACAACAGACCATAACTCACTCATACGAACTTAGAATTTGATGAAACGAGTTGCGTTGGAATCTTGGAGACAAGCTCTATGCTATCGTCCTAGCCTAAAGAATTTTTTAACACTTTGATTTTTTAGCTAAAATATTGATCATTGATCAAGGAGTATAGCTCCATCATGAGAAACAAAGTTTGGGAAGTAGTCCCTAGACCACATGACAAATCAGTTGTACGATCCAGGTGGATCTACAAGATCAAGTATGATGTAGATGGCATCATAGAGAAGTTAAAGTCCAGATTTGTAGCTAAGAGATACACACAAAAGGAAGGGATCGATTATGAGGAAACTTTTTCCCCTCTAGCTTGCTACACTTCTATCAGATCTGTCATCTCTCTAGGAGGAATTGTACATAGAACAACTAGAGGGCTTCGAGACACATGAGTAGGAGACTCATGTTTGCATGCTTAAAAAAGCCTTGTATGGTTTAAAACAAGCCCCCAGGGCATGGTATGGGTGAATTGACAACTACTTGTAGAAGATGGGGTTCGTCAAGAGTGACGCAGATAGAAATCTCTACTACTTAAGAGTAGGGGATGAGCCGCTAAATTTGGTATTATATGTGTAGAAATTTGAATAATTTGCTGAATTATTCACCGAGATTATCCTGATTACACACTATTTAAGCTTCATGCATAATACATAACCTCTTCTACAATTGATCATCAATATGCGGAAATAGAAACAGTCGCATGCGCACATGAAAAAAATAATCAAGCACGCATTTAACACAGTATGTACTGAGGAAAGCAATAGCTGAAAACCCCCAAATATCTGTATAATATAATGATAGAGAACATGTAACAATACATAGCACAAATTTCTCACAACTCTCAGCACTATCTCACATGCTACACACAAACTAGCACGGAAGATGAACAAGTCACAGGTTCAAATCTCCTCCACAAGTCTGCCTGCCTCTACTGCGCAATACAAGATGAATAATGGTTGGATCCAAGTTCAAATCCACCTGGCTTGTACTGCACAATCCTAATTGGAAATCTCAATCCATGTGTGTGAAAATCTCATGCACAGCCATAGTCACAACTGATAGTAGACTCACCCTTTCACCCACCTCTAACACTGGTCTCCACTGAACTGTCCATGCATTGCAGTTAACTGATGTGTTCTTTAGTTGATTTATGAGTTAATAATTAGTGAATTAATTAATAATTAATTCACACCACTCATCACTAGTGTATTTTTCAGTTGGACTAAATACAACTAGTTCAACTAAGTTAAACAGAACACAACTCCACCAACTGTCTCATCAACTCCACCAAACTCTGCCACATGAGTTCTAACTGAAGTCAACCATGTAATAGCTCAACTAACCCTTAGGAAAAGTGTATTTCCTTCTGTCAGCTGCATGTGCCACATCCAAGCATCAAACTGAAGTGCTCCAAGAGGATAAGATAATGTTTATAGTCTAAATATTATTAAGGGTTAATAATATTTGGTTGTTCTATTTTTAGCTCGACAGTCTAAAAATAGAAACCGCCCAATGTCTAAAAATAGAGGTCCATCTATTTTTACCAACTCGACCAATCATCCATAAATAACATCCTGCAACTCATAGACCATGATCCATATGTCTAAAAATATACATAGTCTAAAAATAGACTTTGCGCCAAAAATAGCCTATGGGCCCACTTAGTGAAGGCGACTTCATTTCACTAAGCTCCATCATCTTGTTGCATTTTCAACACTCCCTCTCAACAAGATATGGATTATCTGCAACCCCTATCCTGCCTCTGTGGAATTCGAACTTGCTCCTGGTGAGCGCCTTCGTCAAGATGTCAGCATCCCGATCCTCCGTGGGAACATATGAAAGTAACATGATTCTCCGCTGAACACAATCTCTGATATGATGGTACCTGATGTCGATGTGTTTGGATCTATCATGAAATAATGGATTAGCCGAGAGTTTAATGCAACTCTGGTTATCACAATAAATCACAGTAGGCTCCAAGTGTGACCCGAACAACCCGACCAGAATCTTCCTCATCCATATGGCCTCGCATGCAGCCAAGCTTGCTGCCATATACTCAGCCTCTGCTGAACTGAGTGCCACGGATCTTTGCTTCCTGCTGTACCAAGAAACTGTTGTCGATCCGATACTGAAGATCCCTCCATATTTTCTCTTTCTGTCCGTTGGGCTTCCTGCCCAATCTGCATCCATGAAGCCACAGAGATTCACCTCATCCTCCTGTCTGTACCACAAGCCATATCTCGATGTGCCTCTAAGATAACGCAATACATGCTTTCCTGCCTTCCAGAAGAGCTTGGTAGGCTATAGGCTTAACTACACTGCAATAGTTGGTGTACAACATAAAGGCATCGGGTTGTGTGTATCGACTCGTATACATAAGTAACCCCACCAATCGTCGAAAGACAAGGCATCCACTACCTCCGCTGAAGTAGCATCCTCCTTCCTCCAACCTCCGTGAAGAGGAGTATCACTGTGCTTGCAACCATGCATGTTGAACTTCTAGTATCTTCCCCGGCATACTTACCCCGAGAAACAAACAATCCATCACCGCGCCGCCAAATTTCCAATCCCAAGAAATAATGAAGGAGGCCCAAGTCCTTCATCTCAAACTCTCTAGCAAGATCCTCCTTGCATGAAAGTATCAATGTACCATCACCTCGTCAAAATCAACATCATCTACATACGCACAATGACGTCATCCTCCCCAGTGAAACAACTGCACAGTTAGATCCGCCTCACTCTTGGAGAATCCAAGCCCGGTGAAGTAGCTGTCTATCCGAGTGTACCAAGCACGAGGTGCTTGCTTCAGCCCGTACAGTGCTCTCTTGAGTCCGCACACATGCGACTCACTGCTGAAGATCTCAAAACCTTCAGGCTACTCTATGTACACCTCTTCCTCAATAACTCCATTGAGGAACGCAGTCTTCACATCCATCTGATGAATGTGCCACCCCATCTGCGCTGAGAGAGAAAGGATCGTTCGTATGGAAGAGTACCTTGCGACAGGTGCAAAGGTCTCCTCATAATCGATCCCCTCGATCTGTGAGAAGCCACGGGCGACAAATCTCGCCTTGTACTTCTCCACACTCCCGTCAACCACCTGCTTCACTTTGTAGATCCATCGCGAACCCACCACTGATTTCCCCTCCGGTCTTGGGACAATCTCCCATGCACTGTTTCTGACGATCGAATCATACTCTTCCACCATGGCATCTACCCATGCGAAGTCCTCCACAGCTTCCTCGAAAGAGGATGGCTCTGTCACGACACATTTGCTCACAAGAGCCATGTATCCAATGTACCGGTCCGGTGACTGTCTCTGTTTGCGCTGTGCTGTAGGTGCTCCTACAAACTTCTCTGCATCTTGAGCCAGTCGCTCAGCTTCTGTAGTGCGCTTGCACCCTCTGATGGTTGGTGCTGCATGAGTGGTCTCTTCCACTCCATGAACTTCCTCTTATGGTTGATCCACATCTGGAAGCTCATCCTTAGGAACTAATAGCTCCTCATCTGCATGCAAGTGTGGCTCCCTCTCAAGCGAACACTTCATGGCTTTCTCCTCCTGAAATTTGATATCCCGTCGCACAACAGTCTTGCGACTGTCTGGAAAATACACACGATAGTTGTGGGGCGTATCAGTGTACACCACAAATATCCCAACCTCTGCAGTCGGCTCCAGCTTCTTCCTGGCATCCTTCGTCACATGAATGTAGACAGGTGAACCAAAAATCCTCAAATGGGAAATATCAGGCTTCTTACCAGAAAACACCTCCTCGGGTGTACTCATGCCAAGTATCTTGTGAGGACAACGGTTCTGCACATATACTGCAGTATTGCATGCCTCCGCCCACAAGTGAATGGGTAGGCCTTGATCATGCAACATCGCCCGTGCAGCACCCACGATCGTTCTGTTCTTCCGCTCAGCAACCCCGTTCTGCTGTGGGTTATGAGGTGCTATGAGCTCTCTTCGAATTCCTTCTACGCTGTAAAAGTCCTTGAATTCGCCAGAGATGAATTCACCACCATTGTCGCTCCTAAGAGCCTTCACCTGCTTCCCTGATTCTTTCTCAACCAGTGCCTTGAACTCACAGAACTTTGAGTATGTATCGCTCTTCTTCTGCATGAAGAAGATCCAGCACTTACGAGAAAAATCATCAACAAATATCACATAATACCTGTGCTTTGCTATCGAAGCTATTGAGAAAGGTCCACACACATTTGTGTGAATTCTCTCAAGGATCGTCGTGGCAGGACTATCCTTCTCGTGAAAGGTGGCTTTCACAAATATTCCCAAGGTACACCCCTTGCACTGATCTGACTGCGCAAGAGTGCCTTTAGGAAGCCCAGTAGAAATCTGCTGCAGTATCTTCAAAGCTCCATGGTGAAGGTGGCCCAATCTCCGGTGCCACAACTCGCCATCATCCCGGCTCACCACTTCTCCCGCCTTGCATGCCATTGCTGCACAGCCATCTACTTGCAACTGATAAAGGTTCTTGACTCGAACCCCTATCTTCCGGGTCTCTCCAGTTGTCTTACTGCGCAGGAAAGCTTTTCCTTCGCTGAAGACCACATCATACCCCTTGTCTTCCAACATCGCCACAAAGATCAGATTCTTCATCAATCCTGGAACATGCAAAACTTCCTTCAATACGAAGGGTTTACCAGACTCCCTCTCAAAGGAAATGGTACCGATACCGGTCGCACTGTATCTACCATCATCGCCCATCTCGATGTGCACTCCAAGATCTTTCTCTTCCGGATCTGAAAACAAATCCCGATCTCCAGTCATGTGAAATGACGCACCACTGTCCAAGAACCATACTGATCCCATCACACTTGAGACCAAGCATGCGATCAGCGAAAAATCCAGCTCAAACTGGGAGGCTAATGCCTCTCCCACTGCAGATCCAACAGCCTTCTTATTTTTCTTCTTCTGCGGACAATTTGTGGCATAATGTCTGTGTTGGTGACAGTGAAAGCACTTCACCTTGGACATGTCTTTCTTCTTGCCTTTCGCACCAGACTGAGAAGCTTTCTTCCTCTTCCCCTTCTTTGCGTTGGCATCCAAAGCGCAATTTTCTTCATCAGATACCTTTGATGAAGATCCATCCCTGGTGCTCTGCCTTATCTCCTCTTGCATGAGATCCGACCAAAGTCGCTCCCATCCTGGCAACTTCTCCCGACCGTTGACAGAGTCCTGATAGATATGCCAACTCTTCGGAAGACCAAAGAGAGCTAGGTCCACCAAGTCCTCATCATCGACAGTCACCCCCAAACTTCCTAGCTCATCCCTGCATTGGGTGAACTTCGTGAGGTACTTGGCAATATTGTCGCCTTTCTCCATCTTAATGTTTCTGAGTTTATCCTTGAGCGCCAACTTCCTCTGGTCTCTCTTGCTTTGGAATAGATCTGTCAATGCTTTCCACATCAAGTATGGAGAAGCTTTTCCATGCAGGCTGGATACAATGTGATCCTTCACGCCCTCCAACAGAATCCTTCGACATTTCGCCATCTTCTTTTGCCAAGCCTCAACTTGAGCAGCATCAGTAGGCTTTGGGACCTCAGCATCTATGAACTCCTTCAGCCCGTTATCATCTAATACCGCCTCCATTCTGTCCTTCCATGCAACATAATTCGAACTTCCCTCAAGGGCATACTCGAGTCGCAATCCGTTGAAAGACATTTCAACTCTGGCACCAAGAAAACAAACATCTGCAAAATTCGAATTCCAAGCTTAAAACTCAACTGCTTCTAGATCTATGAAAACAAGGTATTTCTAGCACAGAGATCAAATGTAGGGGCGTTTATTGGATATATCACCTTTCAAAGAAAGGATGGATCCAGAGGCTACCTGGCCCGCTTACAGACTCTGTCTATCGAAATAAATTGTAATCACTGTAATAGATCCGATGATCAATTCTCGCTCTGATACCATGTAGAAATTTGAATAATTTGCTGAATTATTCACCGAGATTATCCTGATTACACACTATTTAAGATTCATGCATAATACATAACCTCTTCTACAATTGATCATCAATATGCGGAAATAGAAACAGTCGCATGCGCACTTGAAAACAATAATCAAGCACACATTTAACAAAATATGTACTGGGGAAAGCAATAGCTGAAAACCCCCAACTATCTGTATAATATAATGATAGAGAACATGTAAAAATACATAACACAAAGCTCTCACAGCTCTCAGCACTATCTCACATGCTACACACAAACTAGCACGGAAGATGAACAAGTCACAGGTTCAAATCTCCTCCACAAGTCTGCCTGCCTCTACTGCGCAATCCAAGATGAATAATGGTTGGATCCAAGTTCGAATCCACCTGGCTTGTACTGCACAATCCTCATTGGCAATCTCAATCCATGTGTGTGCAAATCTCATGCACAACCATAGTCACAACTGATAGTAGACTCACCCTTTCACCCACCTCTAACACTGGTCTCCACTGAACTGTCCATGCATTGCAGTTAACTGATGTGTTCTTTAGTTGAATTATGAGTTTTAAATTAGTGAATTAATTATTAATTAATTCACACCACTCATCACTAGTGTATTTTCCAGTTAGACTAAATACAACTAGTTCAACTAAGTTAAACCGAACACAACTCCACCAACTGTCTCATCAACTCCACCAAACTCCGCCACTTGAGTTCTAACTGAAGTCAACCATGCAATAGCTCAACTAACCCATAGGAAAAGCGTATTTCCTTCTGTCAGCTGCATGTGCCACATCCGTAGCTCAAACTAAAGTGCTCCAAGAGGAAAAGATAATGTTTATAGTCTAAATATTATTAAGGGTTAATAATATTTGACTGTTCTATTTTTAGCCCGGCAGTCTAAAAATAGAAACCGCCCAATGTCTAAAAATAGAGGTCCATATATTTTTACCAACTCGACCAATCATCCATAAATAGCATCCTGTATCTCATAGACCATGATCCATATGTCTAAAAATAGACATAGTCTAAAAATAGACTTTGCGCCAAAAATAGCCTGCGGGCCCACTTAGTGAAGGCGACTTCATTTCACTAAGCTCCATCATCTTGTTGCATTTTCAACAATATGTAGATGATCTGTTACTCACTGGATCATCTAAGCTCATTAAGGACTGCAAAGAGAATCTAGCTACAAAATTTGACATGAAGGATTTGGGACAGATGCACTATTTTCCTGGATTAGAGGTTTGGCAGCAGATGGCGAAATCTTCCTGGGGCAAGGAAGACACACTACCAAAATCCTGAAGAGGTTTGAAATGGAATATTTTTGATCCACGACCACGCCAATGATCACTAATTGGAAGAAGATAGACACAATGGAGTATGATGAGGCTAATCCCACCTTGTATAGGCAGCTCATCGAATCATTGATGTATCTGGTCAATACTAGACCAGACATCTGTTATGCAGTGAATACCATCAATCAGTACATGGTGGAACCAAGGAGGGTTCACTAGGCAGCAGCCAAAAATGTTCTCAAATATATGAAGGGGACAATAGAGTATGGACTGAAGTACACCAAGGGAAATGAGATCCAGTTGAGTGGGTTTATAGATGTAGGTTGGGTTGGAAGCACAGTGGATTAGAAGAGTACCACTGGGTACTGTTCAGTCTCGGACCAGGAATGGCCTCCTAATGCAACAGGAAACATAAGTCTGTCGCGCTAAGTTCAGTCGAGATAGAGTATATGGAAGCAAGCATAGATTCGTGCGAGACCACATGGATTCGTAAATTACTCTTGAACCCACTCAAGAAGAGGATGGAACCGATCAGGATTACGTGTGATAATCATAGTTTCATTAAGCTCTCTGAGAATTATGTGTTTCATGACCGGTCGAAACACATTGACATTTGGTGCCACTTCATTAGGGACTATTTCCAACAAGGATCAGTACAATTGAGGTACACTCCTATAGGGGAAAAGGTGGCAGATATCCTTACCAAGGCTCTGAGTAAGATTAAGTTCACTTACTTCAGAAAGAAGATGGGGATGGATGAGAACCCCTTCCATTAGAGAAACGGGTGGTCTACAGAGGCAAAGGGAGTTGCAGTATGAATGACGCAGTGGCAGAGACAGTGTCATAGGTAGCAGTACAGAAGGAAGCAATGCAGAGATGAGGGGCAGGAGGCAACACATCATCAGTGCAACAGATGTTCTAGAGTCAAAGCAGTACAGTGGTATCTTTCTTGAACACTTTCCTTGCTAAGATGGAGTGTTGATTTTTTTAGCATTGGCAAGTGTTCCAAGTCTCAAATTTGGTGGAGAGTCTTGGACAACAGTTACCTAGAGAACCCAGAAATCATTTGTGGAAATTCCACTCAGATATTGCTTTATTAAAATAATTATATATTTTAATGTAGACATTAAGTCTAAACTTAGGGAAATTAAGTAATTAAAGGGTATTAATAAATCAAAGTGTGAATCTTCTAGAAAACAAAGATCAATTCATATTTTGAGCCATTAATTAAAGATATAATCTTGGTCTTTGATCCATCAACGAGAAGACTATAAGAAGAGGCTTAAGGGTCATTTGGAAATTAAGTTGAGGACATTCCCAGTACCCAAAGGAAATCAATTCTGAAGCAAGAGAATTCGATTTCAGTGGGTGAGTCTGTAGAGGCAGGATTGTAGAAGCAAAAGGAGGAGGGAGGATTCAGTTAACAGAGAAGAAGAAGGCATGAGGGTGAAGGGAAGGGTGTGTTGATCAGGAGCAAGAACCCCTCCATGCAGATTTACGCAGTTCAAAGAGGGACTGCACAGAGCTCACTCACTGTATGATGCAGAGGGTGTAGGAGCTCAACCTGAGGGTGAGAAACATTTCTGGAGTTTCCAGAAAATTCAACTAGGTGTATGCTAAGTTTACTTTGCTCACCAAAACTCTTGTAAATGAACTTTTCATTACTAAAGATAAATACAAACTCTCATCTATTGCACCGATTTTCCCACATTGGGTTTTTCTGGGGACAATCATCCAAAAATAATTGTGTTCAAATGGTTGTTTCTATTGTGCTACTTGTGTAATTTATGTTCTTATGATTTTGATTAGAGTGAAGTATTGCAAATGTATTTATTTCATAATTTACTGAAGCATTTGTAAATAACTTATCTCATAAGTAGGAGATATAAACCATTCATTGCAGTAATAATTTTCAGATCTGAAAATTTCACACCTGTAGAAAGGAAACTTGTTCTTGTAGCTGAGTATCTTGCCCCCCTCAACATATTTATTGCCTCATTTCCTTAATAGGTGTTTTTATTTCTATTGTTTGTACCTCTGGTGCCTTTAATTTTTTCTCCTTTACATCCTAAAAATCTTTTTTTTTTTAGGTTAAGGGTTTCTTCAATAGTGATAGGAGTGGGAGAAGGAGGTCTTGACTTGTAAATATACATGCTTTGGTTCTTTTTCTCCTCCTAATGTAAGAAACATATTGGGCAGGTCTACTTTTCTTTGGATTTGCGGGAGTGCTAAGTGTTGGCAATGTATCTACAATTTCCTTGTGTTCTTCTTCCAAGAGTTATTCTCCTTCTCTTTGTGCTATAGGGCTTACCATTTCATTTTATTTACTCTTTTTAATTGGCCTATTTTGTGGTTTTTCAACCTCTACCTAAGGTTCTATCTATTCTTCCTGAGGTTACACCAAATCTATTTGAGGTTCTACCAATTTTTTTTGAGGTTCTACCATTTCAACCTGTGGTTCTGCCAACTTTGTCTAGGGTTCTGCCAATTTATCCCAAGCCTCTAATAAGGCTTACCTATCCATATTAAAAAAATATACCCACGGAATAAGGAATTGAGTATGTTCTAATGCATCCATGAATATTAATCTAATCAAGCAGTGATGGTCCTAATGCTTCTATTTTCCCTCCTTCACCATGATGCTCATCTATTTTAGGGATTGGAGGAGGAAATGTGGGATACCTGTCCTCTCATGAATAGATAGGTCAAATTTTAATATTAATTAATAAAGGAGTCTAAATTTGTACGCATATATTATGCTTACCCTTCCCTCACAAGAAATATACTTGAGAATATGATAGGTTATTTCATCCTAAGGGGATGGTAGGCTTTCCCTTATGATCCCATTTTTTTCTTCATTTTGCTACTCATTAGTGGGGAATAATCATCTATTAGCACTAATATATTCATTTCTCTCCTCTTTAATCCACTATATCCCTATTGGAAGGTGCTAATCCTACTAAGGGATTTCATCAATATATATTACCAACCCTGTGATAGAAGTGAATATCTCTTGATCTTCAAGATGTTGTAAGTTCAAGGAAAACTATAAGGAAACTTCGCCATCATATCCTGTAAGTTTATCAAAGAACCCTATCTAGAGACAATTTTCTAGGATGACCATGACCTCATGATTCTAATGAATCTGAGTGGTATTAGTTGGTTCTCTCCTGTATAATCCTCCCTCCATTGTATGATACAACTTGCACGAGTTTAAACAATTTTTTTTGAAAGGAAATATTGTTTTTGTGCTGCTACATGAATTAGGGTTTTCCTGAGGCATCAAGGAATTATGTAGCTAACAAAAATGAAAAACTTCCAACCAATTATTTTAAAAAAACTTATCACTTCATACTTTAAATCATTCCACATGTTTGAAGACAAAATAATGATTGGCCATTCCTTTGTTAATTCAAACCCTTGACACAGAAAACTCGATGACTAATAAATTAAGTAATCAAGCAACACTCTTGCTACCAAATGTGAGTAATATAATTTCAATATGTTATAATTATGATTTCTTGAGGAGACCTCCCTGAGTCTTAGACTGTTTAAGGTCTTTGTGAACATTTTTAGTGATGTATTGTGTCCTATATCATAATTAATTGTATTATGTAGCTTGTTATGGATTGGTTTTTGTAGCTCATAAATTTCGGACTCAATATCCTTTAACCTTCTCCTATAGTAGTGGAAGACTTCATCAAGGATTTTTAATACATGGGTGCATACATAACATGGATTGAGAATAGGTGATGAGATGGAGTTGATACTGAGGTTAAGTGGAGATAATTTTGGGTTGTCAATGAGAGAAAAATTAATACACGGTAGTTGAGTTTCCCTCAATCTACCTATGTCAGTCTTAATGTCCTCATACTCCCACTTTACATTGACCTTAATAGGAAACAATGAACCACCTTTTAAATGACCTCCTAAGTTTGTCTTATTCACCTCCTCACATGTGGGAACAACTTTTAGACTGAGTGGAGTTTTCTACCAAATTTGTATGAGACTTTTGTTGGTTTATATGGCTATAAAACCATTCACTTTTTTCACTCACAATGTTTTATAATGCTTCAAATGAATTCAAAGGGTTAGTGTAAGAGATCCACATACTTGATCTTTTACCTTTTTTCATGATGCTAGAGGTTTCTCTGATGTATTTGCAGGTGTTCTCATGACGTTGTTGTTGAATAGATAATCCTGTGGCAATTTACAGGAAAGCCTATAGTTTCTCAGGCCCATTTTTAGAGTTGGAATGGGTTTCCGAAGTGTTAATGTTGTTATGGAGATGAAGGGATTTGTTTCATGTTGCGATATTTCTTAGGAATGATGGATACATGGGCTTGTAGGATTTCTGCAAGCTGCTATAAGACTATGTATTCTCTTGTAGTAGTCATAGAGATCCCTCATGCCCATCAAAATACTCTTCTATGAAATCAAGGGGTATTGATAATTCAAGGAGGAGTTGATGATGGTGATGGAGAGGATTTTGATTGTGGTTGTGATGGGAAAATAAGGAATTTCAGTTGTTGTAGGATTAGAAATGGTGAATAGTGGAGAAACAACTAGGATGTAATGCATATTAATGGTATAGCTACGTTTTATGATTCTTATAGTTCTTTTCCATGGCTTATATGAAAATAAATTCCTTGATCTATATATTTTTATCAAATTTGGGTTATCTTGTAGCATTACAGGAATTTCTTGTAGCAATTTAGGGGAGTTGGAAAGAAATGAATGGAAATGGATTTGGAAATGTAGATCTGATGCTATGATTCATAAATGGTATAGGGGTACTTTCTAGGCCTTCTGAGAATGCATGAGTTGATGCTTGTGCCAAATGTGCAGGTTGGTCTATTTGACCCACCCTACTAGCCCTTTCCTTTGTGATACTTGCAAAAAAATCAAGGTAATATAAAACATTTTCATAATTTTTTATTTTTATTTTTCTCTCTTTTTTATTTTTTTCTAGGCCCACTAGTCACCTCGTGGACATTTTCAGGCAACAAGTCCACCCCAAGTGACTTGGAGGAGGTTTTCATTTGGGTTCTTTATTATTATTATTTTTCACAAACTCACAGGCTGCCTCATAGAGGTTTTTAGCTAACGAGTTTGCCTCAAGTGCCTCAAAGGAGGTTTTTTTTCCCTTGCTAGTTAGGGGCTGAATGGATTGTGTTGAAAAATGAAGCAAGAAAGTATCAAATTGAATTTTCCTTGGTCCAATTGAGAAAATTCGAATTTCCACATTAGTAGAAAACTTGGATGTAGTTAACATGTGTGACATGGATTTCGTCACTCAGTTAGCTCAGTAAATTCGAGTTAGATGAGTTAGATTTTAGTTAAGCTTGTGTGATTTCTAATTTGTAGCGATCAAGGTCAATTATTTCAAGTTATTTTTAGTATAACTAGTTATAATTGTTGGAGTAACTAGTGGAAGTTTAGTTGTACTGTGGGACTTTAGTCTAACTCAGTGATCATCCGATTAACTGTTCAATCAACCCAAAATAGCTAGTGCATGAAGAGAATTTGAGTTCCCCAGTTACGGTGGAGATTCCAAAGCAGTGTAACATTAGTTGTAGAATAGTCTTGAGTGTACATGTGTTGCATGCAATCGGATGATCAACCTTGGGAATTGTATAAGAATTTTGGAGGAAATTCCTAAATAATAGGAGCCTAATTTCCTCAAGAATTGCGTAAGGAAATAAGGGCTCAAGTAGAGGCATAAATTGACTAAGTTAGGGTTAGAGATTCTAAGTGAGTAGAGAGATAGGTTATTCACTTGTAGGTTAAGCTCAAATTGAGCTAGCAATTGTAATACATATCTATTCATCGTATTAATGCAAGTAAGAAAAGGAATCTTTAACAGTTTATTTCCCATGGAAAAATATTGTATGCATGTGTGTTATTTCTCATTGCATGTTTGTGATTGATTTTCTAAATTGTGAATTAAATTCCAGAGAGCAGTAGAGTAGGATTGTCTCTTATGATTTAGATCAAAATTTCATGAGAAATAACAGTTATACATCATAATTTCTACATGGCATCAGAGCAAGATTCACTTTAGAAAATGCATTTTGAAGTTTTTTCTCAAGAGGTTCGATTTTGCAGTTCATTGTAGCAGGATCTCTATAGAGTTGGGAAGATGACCTTCAACAAGCTCAAACTAGAGTATGCCTTTGAAGGAAGCTCTAATTTCATTGCATGGAAGGATCACATGGAGTTGGTGCTCGATGACAACAGATCTCTTGAATATGTCAAGACATACATTCCAAAACCTAGATCAACAGATGCCCAAAACCTTTCTTAGTGGAAGAAAGATGTAGCCAATTTGAGGAAAATAATACTGGAGGGAGTATGAGATCAAATTGTCTCAAATATCCATGGGAAAGAAACTCCTTTTGCAATGTGGAAATAACTTACAGATTTTTTCGAGAATATTAGTGACCATAGGAAGCTGATGCTCAAGGATAAACTTTGAAATATAAAGATGCAAAAGAATGACACTATTTCACAATATCTGAGAAGGTTCACACAAGTTCGTGATGAACTTGGCGGAGTTGGTATAAATGTTGCATAATATGACTTAGTAAGCCTAGCTCTTATAGGTCCTCCCAAAAGCTTACATAGCTACCAATATTCAGTTAATGAGAGGGAGAAATTACCGAATTAGGAACGCTTATGGTCCAATTTGGTACAATAGGAGATAATACATAACACCAAAGATGGTACTTCATCCAAAGGCAAGGATGATGAAAAATTTGCATTGATTGGAAATGGAAAGAAGGGTAAAGGAAAGAAATCTCAAACCAAACTAGAATCCAGCCAAGGGGGAAAGAAGAAAGATTTGTCCAAAATTAAATGCTTCAATTGCCATGAATTCGGGAACTATACCACTAAGTGTACACACAAAAATTTGATCAAGAAGACCTCAAGAGGTGTAGCAGGTGAAGCTTTGGCTTCATAGTTTGAGCTTGACTTCACCCTTATCGCATTCATGACCAACACAGTGATGGGGAGCATGTGGTGCTTGGACTCAGGTGCATCGTTCCACATGATAGGGTGTAGAAATTTTTTTAGTGACCTGGAGGAGAAAGATGTCCATATGCACATCGAGCTGGGGGATGACGAAAGGTACAAACCAACCGGGATTGGTACAATCAACTTTTAGAGGGAGTTAGGAACCCCTCTTAGACTCAAGGATGTCATTTTCATTCCAGGTCTAAAGAAAAATATCATCTATGTTTCAGTTTTGGAAGACTATGGTTACGATGTGATCGTTAGCAAAGGTAAAGAATTCATGGGACACATAGCCACAAGACAAGTGAAGCATATCGAGGTTCGTGTGAAGACCTGCATAATATATATGTGGAAGATTGTGCTGCATTAAGTAGTAAGGTGAAGAAAGTGCAGAGCTACGATGTTGGTGAACTTTGGCACAAAAGACTTGGCCATTTGCATCATGGTGCCTTAAATATTATGAAGCAAATAACCATTGGCCTCCCTAAAGGATAACTTGAGAAATATGATGTATACAAAGGATACACCTTGGATAAGTATGAAAAATCCGCATTCCATTATCATGACAACAAAGCACATGCAGTATTGGAAAGGATCCACACTGATGTTTATGGACCTTTCTTGACAACCTCCACTACCAAACAAAAATATTTTGTCATTTTTATTGATGAATTCTCAAGGAAGTGTTGGATCTTCTTCATGTGGAGTAAGGATGAGACATTCTTCAAGTTTTTAGAATTCATGGCACTGGTTTAGAAATAAATCAACAAGAAGGTGAAGGCTTTCAGGAGTGATAATGAATGTGAGTATGTTTCAAATGAATTCAATAATTTCTATGTGAAAGAAGGCATTCAAAGAGAGAGAAAAACACCCCACACCCCACAACAAAATGGGGTAGCTGAGAGAAAAAATGTAGCATTGTGGGAGCTGCAAGGGCTATGTTGCATGACTAAGGCCTACCACTACATTTTTGGGCAAATGCATG
The DNA here is from genome assembly GCA_034641835.2 of Pinus albicaulis. Classification (NCBI taxonomy): domain Eukaryota; kingdom Viridiplantae; phylum Streptophyta; class Pinopsida; order Pinales; family Pinaceae; genus Pinus; species Pinus albicaulis. The sequence continues at coordinate 564,159,113 of CM076580.1, read as the reverse complement.
CAACACAATAGTCTATTTATAGAACCAGAGTCCTCATTATATTCTTGGTATGATTTCACCAGATGAGGCTTTCTCAGGGAGGAAGTTGGTTGTGTCACACTTCAATATTTTTGGTGCATCTATTTACTGACATGTCTGCAAAGAATCAAGGAAGAAACTTGAACCAACAATAGAGTTGGGAGTATTTTTGGGTTACAAATAAACTCCACACAACTACCGTGTGTACTTTCCACCCCTCAGAATGACAATTGTGTGAAGGGATGTAAATTTTGATGAGGAGAAAGTGATATAGTGCTCTCTTGAGAGGGAGCTTCAAATCCCACCAGAAGAGGATATTTTAGCTCTAAAGGAGGAGCCTCGAGAAGTTGTGGAGCAACAAAAAATTAAGGAGCAGAGAGTGGAGACATCCACTCAAGTAGAACCATCAAGAGAAGGCAAAAAAGGAACCAGGGAAGCTAATAGACTTGTGCAAGATATGAGGGAGAATGTGGGAGATCCTTCAAATTTTCGCAGGTAGAGGAGGTCACTTGAGCAGTACACTGGCTACATGGCTCTAATGATCGATCTTGTAGAGACTGAGCCATAATATTTCGAGGAAGTAGTATAGAAACCTATATGGGTTTATGCAACAGTGGAGGAATATGAATCCATTGTAAATAACATTTGGAATTGGTCCCAAGACCAACAGAAAAATTAGTAGTGGGTTCAAGATGAATCTTCAAGGTTAAGCATGAAGAAGACGAAATCATAGAGATATATAAGGCAATATTTGTGGCCAAAGGATTATCTCAAGTTGATGGAATTGACTATGAGGAAACCTTTTCTCCTATTGTAACAACCCTAGTAAAAATCTATGTAAAAGTTTATATAAGACCACGGTGGACGGGACACATATTCCAAGCTGAATGGTGGGAAAAAACATACTAGTGGGTGGTCATTTGGTTTATTATGGCTAAGGAAAAGGAAATGGAAAAGGCTTGAGGAATTAATTGGCATTTTATTTATGAAAATAATTTAAAATAGGAGACAAGGAAGTTGAAAGGTAGCATATTGCATGTGAGGAGGAAAATGAAGGAAATATAGGCCTCATTAATAAAAAGGCTTATGAGGATCAGTGGGAAAGGCTTGGTAAGTTTAGTTGTGGAGCTCTCATTATTCTCTCTCTCTCTCATACTCTTGAGCACTTAGAGTATTCTTGGAGCACTCTTGGAAAGTGTGGAATATTTGGAGATTTGGATCAAGAAAGCAAAGGAAGAGTAGGAGAGCACAAAGGACATCAGGATCAATATCTACAGTAGGTTCAGAGTGCAGGTACCAAGTTGCATGTATGATTACCTCAATAGTTTTGGCATGCATGGTATTGCATGTGGTTTCTTGATTATGATGTATCATGGGCATGGAGGATGGTCAGGATTAACAGTGGATTTGCCTAACCTTGCCATTTCCTAGATAGCCATGTTTATTGTGGGTTTATTTCCATTGATTGTTTTATGGTTGGTTATCATGGTTCCTTTATTTGTTTGGTTGAGGTATTATTTCCTAGATCCTTGGTTGGAAAAACGCTCTGGAGCCCGACAAACAACTTTTGGGTTGACTTACTAGTCCTGGAACCTTGGTTGGACACATGCTCTAGATCCCTAGGTGGGTTAAGTTACTAGTCCCGAAGACTTGGTTGGAAAAATGCTATGGAGCCCAGGAATAGTTGGGGATTAGTTACTAGTCCTGGAGCCTTGGTTGGAATAAACACTCTAGAGCCCTAGAGTAGCTTGGATGGAAACCAATTCATGACAGTTATTGATTTTTGACCGTGAGGTGGAATCATTGGTTTGGGGATGAGAGGGTTTGGTCTTTGGAGCCCTGGGTTGGTGTTGATTGATATGTTTGATAAATTCCCACATTCATGCTTGGAATATGGCACGGGGGTATCAGGTTGAAGTGAGATTTGGCTCAACCATGTCTATGGTTGGGTGGAACATGGAAGTCCCATTCCAAGTTGGTTTTTACATTCATTACTGAAAGGTTCAATGCCTTGGTATTTGATGAATATATGAAATGGTTTATATATGTATTCTATTGCCGATGTATCCATAATATTTATGTTGTTATTATGTTGGTTATGAGCATGTATTGTGACAATGATGAGGTATGGCTCTCTCCATGTTTTTACTTGTAAATGAATACTTGATGCATCTATCGTCAAATTGATTGTATGATAGCTTATGATATAGGGGAGCAATGCTTCTTATCCATTATCATATTAGAAAGACACCCCTTTGTTTAAATATGTTGTTTATAACTTTAGATGTTATGTTTGTGACATGTTTTACGAAATTTTTGTCATGGTTGGGTGGGTTCGGATGAGTTCTGATTGACGTGATTTCTTCCATATGTTTGTTTTAATGTTATTTACCCTCTCCTAAAGTTACAAGAAGTTTTGGGAAATGACCTAGGCTTAGGGGTTGAAAATGTGGCACATATCCCGGAGCTACAAGAGGAAAATTCATTTTTTAGGCCTTAGTCGCTACCTTGACAAGGCTAGGCCGCGGCTATAGGGTCTATAATCGCTCAATTTCCCTTAAAATCCCATGGCTAAGCCTCAAAGGGGATAAAAATCAGTGCCCCCTCAAGGAACAGGGCCCTAGAAGGTTGGGTTACCTCCTGGGGATGTAAATGATGCAATGTAAGGTGTGTTTATGGTGTTTTCGTTGGTTCCACTTCGTTAAGGTGATATAGGAGGTTGAATATCATATTATTAGCCTCTAATCACATGTTTACCCCAATTTTCCAGTTACTTGGGTAGATGTGGGAAGAAGGTGTTACAGAGTGGTACCAGAGTGTGGTTGCACTCTCCTTGGGCTCTGTGTGTTTTTCGTGCATACAAGTCAATTGCATATATGTTCCTCATGCTTATGTTCTCTGTGCTTGTTGTGTATGCATGATGGCAGTGTTGGTTTCCATTCTCTTTAGGTGATGTTTGGTTTCGGTCTCTTTGTGTGATATCTGATACCACAGAGTGGTATCAGAGCATGGTTCAACCCTTGGACTAGATGTGTGGTGTGTGGATCATGAGTTTATGTAAGTTGCATGTGTGTGTAGTATGCTTGTAGTCTATATGTGCTTTTTGCATCCGTGATGTGTTGGCCATGGTGGCAGTGGTGTCGCCATGGAAAGGCTGATGATGATGCTTTCAATGTGTTGTCATGGGTGTATGACTGGTTATGTGTTGCTCATGCTTATGTATTGACCGTGTATACTTTCTTACATGTTGCTACATGTTTTATATGCATTTATTGTTTATGCTAGGTCACATATTGGTCATGCTTGGGTGTTGTCCGTGTATGCTTTCTTATGTGATGCTATAGGTGAGACATGCATTAGTCATTCATGATTGATTATACATGTCAAGTGGGTGCATGTGGTCAACTTTTCATTGGTTTTCTTGAGGTTGATGTGCTTAAGGTCATTGTATGCAATTAGGTCATCATGATGATATTGGTATGTTATGATGCTAATGTGTTGTTTGAGATAGTGTAGGAGATGTAGATCAGTAAAGTGAAGTTGCAACAATGGATTTTGGGGTAAGATAAGATCGTCATACAAGCATGCATGTATGTGATTCATGATTGTTGTAAACATTAGGATTAATTATATGTTTTCCATTCTATTGTTACTCTGGTTGCATGTGTGATAAATTCTAGTTGATAGTCATATGCATTATGGTTATGTGCATGCCTTTCATTCTATTGATGTTATGGTTAAATACATGATAGATGTTAATTAACTAGTGTGATTATATGCACATGTGTTGGTTAGTTAGGCATGATATTAAATTGATAATTATGTTATATGTTTTTGATGATCATGTTACATGATTAAATTTTTGTTTTTTATGATTGGTTAACTTGATGATTATGTTATGTGCCATTTATGAGCATGTTATATGTTAACTTGTAGTTAGCTCGATGATTATTTTATATGTTGTTGATGATTATGTGTTAGTTAAATTGATGATCAAGGTTATTGCATTAAGATTTTTATGTTATATGTATTATGCTAAAATTGGACTGGGCCATGCAATTGGTTAGGGTTATGACATTCAGGTATGATTCAACCTAATTATGACAGTGTGTTGCAGTAATCTAGACTATTTGTGCATATGTGATTGCTATGCATGAATGACATATGTTTATGAGTCTATGATGAAAACTTGTTAGCTAGTTACTATTATGGATATCATGACCTTATTTAGGTTGAGTTGAGGTCTTGTGAAGTAAGATTGTGCTAATAGAGATTGATTGTGCAGATAAGATAGGCTCCCCTAAGATACATCAAGGTATGAGTTTTCTTATGTTGTGTACTTGATGCTTAATTTTTTAATTATGTCATCTATTTGGTGTCTCAGTTACATCATCTAGTTGATTTATTTTTCATGGTGTGTTTGCAAGTTATTTGAATGTTTGATTAATTGCATGATATGAGTATATGTGTTTGTAGGATTGCATGATGAAATGGTCTTATTTTAAGATGGTTGTACTAACACACATGTGTTGGGATGGATGATATGTACATGATTGTAAGTAGGTGATAGTTATAGCATTATGTATTAATACCATTCAGTGTGAGTTGACCGATGGATTATGACATGGTTTTTAGTCTTGGTAAAATTTGATTTAGAATTGATAGATATGTTGTCTTGATGTTGATACATATGGCTGGCATGTGAGTTCAATTACAAGTCAGTGTGCTTGGCACAACAAGGTATGATAACAAGTATATTGGTATATTTATTTATGCATTGACAGTTGTGTGGTTATGACAGTATGATGCAAGGGATTGCATGGAAAGAGACTGCCATGAAATCTTGAAGGCTCGGGTTGAGCTTTCCTTGGAAGTATTGGGAACCATGGGGATTGAGTCATGGTGTTTTTTGTAAAGTATTTTTATTTCGGTATTTTGATTTGTTAGCACTTTATTTGCAACCTTGATTGTCTCTGGTGCATCGCTGTGCCACATTGTTGTGATGTCGTATTGCTTTTGGTTCTCATGGTATTCTTCTTGTTTGTTTTTGTTCTTTCCTTTTGTTTGAGATTCTTGGAATTGGTTGGGAACGAGGAAAGTTAATAGAGCTTGAGGATAGCTTGGTGGTACCCAACAGGTAATGTAAGACATGAATGAATCTCATTGCATGAGTAAGCACAGCGGAAGGTAAGAGTATGACAGTTGGTTGGACTGGTTGGGTCCATTGTGGTAAATGGATGGTGGCAGTACATACATGAGGAAGGAAAAAAAAAAGGTAAAATGAATGAGGTGTTAGATGCCTTGGATATGTTGGGAACTCTTATTCTCAACATTGTGCATGTTGTGCACAAATAAGGAAGTTCTCTTATCCTAGACCTTATGATATCTAGCCATTGTGTTGTGATCATGATTTTGTTGATTTTTACATATGCATACATGTATGTATATATGTATGTATGTCGTTGATTGACAGGTTCACCATGAATCTTGATGGTTTATATGTATATATGTATGTATGTATGACGTTACTTGATAGGATCATGATTGTTTTATGCTAATGATTATATATGTTTATGTATATATGTGTATGTATATATGTATCTATGTCATTGTATGACAGGGTTTCAAGGATTATTCTTGTGGAGGAATGATTGTTTATGTAGGTGAATGGAATGAAGAGGTTCCTGACTATGAGGAATCAAGTGGTAGAGTAAGTTTGACAGATCTATGAGGTCAGTATCATGTGGATATCATTTAATGTTATATTCTTGTACTATGCCTATGTTTATGGACATGTAATGTTGAGAGGTGCATCAATGATGTGAAAGTAGTGTGATTTGTGACATGATAAGATAAGCATGGATAATGGAAAGACACTAGAAGCAAGGTTACTTGTGGGCTTAGTGTCTGGCCTATGGATGTACAATGTTATTGTTGTGTATATGTTGTGCATGTCGTATATTCAGTGATTGTACCTATGGTGATGTGTAATGTTGCATATGTAGTATTTTGTGCATATGAAGTTGTATGCATGTTGTATATATGGTGTTGTATGTATATTTCATATGCAGTTCTAGGTATAGATGGTGTTCTGTACATGTTGGATATGCGGTGTTGTGTACATATAGTACTCTATGCATGTTGGCTATGTGACGTTGTGTGAATATGGTGATATTCACATGTTGGATTTGTGGTGATGTATATGTATGGTGTTATGTACATGTTGAATATGCAATGCTATGTACATATGGTGTTGTGTACATGATATACATATGGTGATATGTGAATTTGGTGTTGGGTGCATGATTTTACACATGGTTTTGTGTGCATGTGGTGTTGTGTACAGGTTGTACACGTGGTGTTGTATGTAGGTGGTGTCATGTATGCATGTGGTGCTATGTACATATGGTGTCGTGTACATGTCGTGCATGTGGTATTGTGTACACAGGTGGTGCAACGTACATTTGGCATTGTGTACACATTGTGCAAGTGGTGTCATGTACATGTGATGTTATGCACATGTTGTGCAGGTGGTGTTGTGTACAAGTGGTACTGTGTACATGTTGTGTATATGGTACTGGTATACATGTGGTATTGTGTGCATGACATTCATGTGTTGTGAGCATGCGGTACTATGTATGCAAATGGTGTTGTCGTGGTATCGTGACATGTGTATTCTTCATGTTGTATGTCTCTGTGTACTTATATGTATGCATATGCATTTTGTTGTGTTGTACACCAGGTGTAGGTGTTGGTGTTGTATGTCGGTGTAGGAATATGTATTTTGTTGTATTTTACTCCAGATGTATGTGTCTGTACATGTATTGTGTTATATACTAGGTATAGGCATATATATTTTGTTGTGTTGTACACCGAGTGTGGGTGTATGTATTGTATGGTGTTGTACAACTTGTGTGGATGTATGTGTTGTGAATTGTGTGTATGTGTACATGGTTGAGGAGAATGCATTAGGTGCTTTTTGGGTGTGGCAACCGATCTGACGTGTGTACAGAAAGAACAAATACATAAGGACCGATGAAGGATAAGTATCGATATTTTACTCCATTTCTATTAAGCATGTGATATGTGATTCTGACTTATGATGGTTACATGTGATTTATGATTATTGTTTATGATGATTGCATGTGATTTATGATTTTGATCTATGATGGTTGCATTTTGAGCTAGCTTGATATGATATGTGTATACATGATGGTTTGACCAAACAACTAGTTTGAATTGTGTGATAGGAAGTAAACAAAAGTACAAGTGTGCCTTACCAATGAAGCTACCAATGAGGTATGATGTCAGTTTATTTCAATTTATTTTGATTATAATGGAAATTATGTGCTTGCTATAGGAAAGCATGCAATGCCCAGTTTGGGATGGTTGAAATTTATTGCAAGCATTAGCAACAACGAAAAAAGGAACTAAAAGATGTGTTGGTAAAGCACTTCAAGAGCAACGCCATTGTGGGACACTAGTACCCAATAATGTACATTGATTTCCATGAGCATGATATGACTGGTATGATGGTTGAGGCAAGTATATACCTTGTTTTTTTAATCTTCTGATGCAAGGAAGCCTTGCCAAGGGATGGACTTCACAAGAAGGGGGTGCTAGTGGAACTTGGAAGGTGAGTGACTACATGGAAGGGGATTACCGGATTTCCTGAGGGACTGTGTAGCAGAGAAGGGAAGGTCAGGGATGGATTTTTTTTGGTTATTATAATTTCCAGATGGAATCATATGCACATTGGGAGTGTTCCCTAGAGAAATGAGTCAGTAACTGTTCATTGAGAGGACAAGTGGCATATGGTTGTAGCGTTTAAGTTTGGATGCAACTTTGACTTTGGAAATGGATTATGGACTTCCTGGGAAGGAGATGAATCCTGGTATTACCTTGAGGGTGGAGGTGTGAGCCTCTGGTTTCCCTTTTTGCTGATACATGCATCGTATCCTTCTATTTGTTGGTTGAGAAAATGTGTATATGTGTATGTGTATGTTATTGTAAATATTATTGTAAGTATGGTTATTTGTCAGTTGAAGAAAATGTGCATGAGTATATGTGGTTGTTATTGTAAATACCGTAATGAGTTGTGTTATAAATCTCCAGTACATGATATGATTGTCATGATGGTTTTTCTTTCGAGTAGGTTATTCATTGTAAATACTGCAACAATATGTGTTATAAAGCTCCATAGGCAGTATGTTTTTTTTTTAGCAGTTTGTTGGTTTGTACGTGTCATTGAACACTGAGGACGATGTTCCCCCGAGGGGGAGGTTTCTGTAACATCCTTGGTAAAAATTAATGTAAATATATATATAAGACCACGGTGGATGGGTCACGTATTCCAAGCTGAATGGTGGGAAAAAACATCCTAGTCAGTGTTCATTATGTTTATTATGGCTAAGGAAATGGAAATGGAAAAGGAATGAGAAATTAATTGGAATTTTATTTATAAAAATAAAGGAAAATAGGATAAAATAAAGGTGAAAGGTCACAGATTTCATGTGAGGAGGAAAATGAAGGAAAATAATGGAAAATGAAGAAAATAGAGGCCTCATTAATAAAAAGGCTTATGAGGATCAGTGGGAAAGGCTTGGTCATTTCAGTTTTGGAGCTCTCATTATTCCCTCTCTCTATCTCTCATATTATTGAGCACTTAGAGTAATATTGGAGCATTCTTGGAGAGTGTGGCATATTTGGAGATTTGGATCAAGAAAGCAAAGGAAGAGAAGGAAAACACAGAGGACCATTAGGGGAATTTTGAGGTCTAAATTGGGCCTCCTAAGAAAAATGTACAACAAAACTAAAATTTATAGGAACCAAAGGGATTCAACATGATGATGTCAACCATGGGGGATAATTCACCATTTTTTAAGTAAAAGGGTAAAAAGATTAAAAAAATAATAAAATAATAAAACTACTTTTTCAACTCATATCTTCAACTTATCTCCCAAATATTTTACTCAAATTTCGAGCATGAGTACTCATTGGATGCAAAATTTAATTCTTCATCCAAGGAGTACCCATGTTGCATACTTTTGATGGACCCTACTATACAAAAAACGTGAGATACATGAAAAAACGTGATTGCAATCACGTTTTTCATGTATTTCTCATTGTTAATGTAGCAGGACTCATCGAAAGTATGAAACATGGGTACTCCTTGGATGAGGAATTAAATTTTGCATCCAACGAGTCCTCCCACTCGAAATTTGAGTAAAAAAATTGGGAGATAAGTTGAAAATACGAGTTGAAAAAGTAGTTTTTTCTTTTTTCCCTCTAAAATTTGATGGTGTAATCAAATCTTATTTTATTATTTCCACTATTATTTTATAATTTCCTTAGGAGGCCCATTTTAGACCTCAAAATTCCCCTAATGATCGGGATCACCATCTACAACATGTTCTGAGTACAGGTACCAAGTTACATGTCTAGTTTCCTTGGTAGTTTTGGCATGCATGGTATTGCATGTGGTTTCTTGATTATGATCTGTCATGGGCATGGAGGATGGCCAGGATTGACAGTGGATTTTGCTAGCCTTGTCATTTCTTGGATATTCATGCTGATTGTGGGTTTATTTCCATTGAATGTTTTTTGGTTGGTTCCCATGGTTCCTTTAGCTGTTGGGTTGAGTTATTAGTTCTTGGAGCCTTGGTTGGAAAAATGCTTTGGAGCCCAACAAACAATTGTTGGTTTGAGTTACTAGTCCTGGAGCCTTGGTTGGAAAAAATCTCTAGATCCTGGGAATAACTAGGGTTGAGTTACTAGTCATGGAACCTTGGTTGGAATAAACACCCTGGAGCCTTGGAGCAACTTGGATGGATACCAATCCATGACGGTTAGTGATGTATGAACATGAGGTGGAATCATTGGTTTGGGGTTGAGATGGTTTGGTCTCTGGAGCCCTGGTTTGGTGTTGATTGATGTGTTTGATGTAGTCCCACATTCATTCTTTGAATATGACATGCAGATGATTGGCTGAAGTGAGATTTGGCTTAGCCATGTCTATGGTTAGGTGGAACATGGAAGTCCCATTCTGGGTTGGTTTTTACATTCATTACTGAAAGTTTCAATGCCTTGGTATTGGATGCATATATGCAATGGTTTATATATGGAATTTATTGGTGATGTATCCATCATATTTATGTTGGTATTATGTTAGCTATGAGCATGTATTGTGACAATGATGAGGTATAGATGTCTCCATATTTTTACTTGTAAATGAATACTTAATGCATCTATGGTAAAATTAATTGTATGATAACTTATGATGTAGGGGAGAAATACTTCTTAGCCATTCTCAAATAAGAAAGATACCCCTTTGTTTCAATATGTTGTTTATACCTGTAGATGCTATGTTTGTGACATGTTTGACGAAATTCCTATCATGGCTGGGTGGGGTTGGATGAGTTTTGGTTGATGTGATTGCTTCCATATGTTTTTTCTAATGTTATTTACCATGTACTGAAGTTATAGGAAGTTATAGGAAGTGACCTGGGCTCAGGGGCTGAAAATGTGGCATAGATCCCGGAGCTACAGGTAAAAAATTTGTTGTTTGGGCCTTAGCCGCTACCTTGACAAGGCTAGCCTGCGACTATATGGTCTATAGTTTCTCCTTTCTCTTACAAGCCCTCGGATAAGCCTCAAAGGGGCTAAAAATTAGTCCCCCCTCAAGGAACAGGTCCCTCGAGGGTTTTTTCACCTCTTAGGGATGTCAATGATGTCGTGTAAGGAGTGTTTTTGGTGTTTTTGTCGGTTCCACTTCCTTCATTAGGGGAATTTTGAGGTCTAAAATGGGCCTCCTAAGAAAAATGTACAACCAAAATAAATTGTATAAGAACCAATAGGATTCAAGATGATGATGTCAACCATGGGGGATGATTCACCATTTTTTAAGTAAAAGGGTAAAAAGATTAAAAATTAATAAAATAATAAAACTACTTTTTCAACTCGTATTTTCAACTTATCTCCCAAAATTTTTACTCAAATTTTGCTCGTTGGATGAAAAATTTAATTCCTCATCCAAGGAGTACCCATGTTGCATACTTTTGATGGACCCTACTACGTGAAAAATAAGAAATACAGGAAAAAACATGATTGGAAACACATTTTAATGTATTTATCATTTTTCGTGTAGTTGGGTCCATCGGAAGTATACAACATGGGTACTCATTGGATGAGAATTTTGTTTTTTCATTCAACGAGTAATCCCGCTCAAAATTTGAGTAAAAAATTTGGGAGATAAGTTCAAAATACGAGTTGAAAAAGTATTTTTTTTCTTTTTTCCCTCTAAAATTTGATGATATCATCAAATCTTATCTTATTATTTCCACTATTATTTTATAATTTCCTTAGGAGGCCCATTTTATACCTCAAATTTCCCCTAATGAAGCTCATCTAGGTGGTTGAATATCATATTAGTAGCATATCGTCACATGTTTACCCCAATTGGTCGGTTACTTAAGTAGATATGGGAAGAGGGTGTTACACCTATATCAAGGTATTCACCCATTAGATCCATTCTTGCAAGGGATACACAGATGGGGTGGAATATCCACCAAATGGATGTAAAAACAACATTTCTCAATGGGGTTATTGAGGAGGAGTTGTATATCGAGCAACTATAAGTTTTTGAGAAATTTTATTGAGAGTCTCATGTGTGTAGACTCAAGTGAGCATTGTGCAATCTCAAACAAGAACCTTGTGCTTGGTGCACCATAATTGACAACTATCTAACTGGTTTGGGCTTCACCAAAATTGAAGCATATGCAAACCTCTATCACATCTTGGTAGAAGGTAAATTTCTTATTATTATCTTTTATGTTGATGATTTTATTTTAACTGGTGATAAGAAACTGATCAGATCTTGCAAGGAGTACCTTGCAAGGGAATTTTAAATGAAGGGAATGGTTATCATGCACTACTTCCTTGGGTTGGAAGTATGGAAACGTGATGGGGAATTATTTGTGTCTCAAGGTAAGTATGCAAATGAGGTACTGCAAAGATTTTGCATGGATAGCCACAAACCCATGGATACACCTCTAGTGACCAACTAGAAGAAGGAGGATGCCACTTCAGGTGAAGAGGTGGATGCTACCATTTATCAGCAGCTAGCAGGTTCACTAATGTATCTTGTGAACACACGACCCGATATGTGTTATGTAGTCAACTAGTTGAGGCAAGCCATGGTTAGTCCGACCAAATCTTTTTGGAAGGAAGCTAAGCTTGTTTTACAATATCTGAGAGGCATAACCCAATTTGGACTATGGTACAAATAGACAGAGGGAGTGAAGTTGTGTGATTTCACAGATGCAGATTGGATAGGGAGTCCATCACACCTTAAGAGTTCATCAGGTGGAATTTTTAGTGTTGGGTCCACAACGGTTTCCTAGTACATTAGAAAGAAAATATTTGTGGTGCTCAAATCAGTAGAAGAAGAATACATGGCTACAAGTCAAGCAACATGTGAGGTGATCTGGAAGAGAAATATACTTGTGGGACTGTTTGGTCAGATGATGGATCCAACTATGATATATTTTGATAATGATAGCTGCATCAAGCTCTTTGAGAATCCTTTATTTCATGATTGATCCAAGCATATAGATATATGGTATCACCATTTACGAGACTGTGTGCAGAGGTGGATAATGTTGCTACAATACATTCCGACAGAGGAACAAGATGTTGGCATTTTGAAAAGGCTTTGTCAAGAGGGAAGTTAGAGTTCCACAAGTGCATGATATGGGTGGTTGATAATCCATTTCTTGTTGGTAGGGATTGTTGAAAAATGCAGCAAGAACATTTCAATTTTGTTTTGAAACCAACTCCAGAAATAGAATAAAAGAGAGATCAACGCCTTAGAAATCAGCCACTTCGAGGGGGAAACCTCCAATACATTACATAAATGAACAATTCTTCGATGATACAAATGAAAAAACCTCCTTTCTATATATAGGAGTCCATGGGGCCACAATGTAATCCTATCCGACCTAACAATAATAATGTAAAGGCACAATAATAATAATATGGGGGTTACAGGGGTACAACAATAACAATAAGGGGGTTACACTGTTACACCATTTTTTTGGTCATCTAATTCATTATCATTAGATGAACCCAAGTACACCATGTAAGACCAATTTTACTCTAAATAAAATTGCTTTCACCATATAAAATAACATTTATCTATATTTCCTGGTCATATTTAACCCAAAACAAGGAAATTAATTAAATAAATCATTATTTATTTAAGTATTTCCTAGGAATAAGTTATTCAAATCATTATCTAAATAATATTCCTAGTTAAATTTGACTAAATCATTTTTAAATAATTAAATAAATCATTATTTATTTAATTATATTCCCATCATGTCCCTAAAATAATAAATAAATCATTTATTTATTTATTGTTTATAAATAAAGGAATTGACCCAAGTCAGAAGACCTTTTCCCTCCAACAAATATAATAAAATATTCCTAAAGGGTGATTCTAGAATTTGATTAATAATATTTTATTCATGCACCGAGGTCTAGAATACCCCAATATTTTGTTATAAATAGAAGGGTTTTCCCCATTCATTAGTCACCTTCATTGCATTAGATCACACAGAATCTATTCTTGGTCACCATTTTCCATTTTTTTCTTTGTGAACTCCCATTGAGTTCTACGTTTGTCAGGGTTTTATACCACAATAAGAGAGAGGAATTTTAGATCTGAAACGCTGAGGACTTTCAAGAACCCATCCCATTGAGGAGAACCGGAAAACACCTTTCTTGTTTTCCTCTCAGGTGCCCCATTCTTTAATATAATACAAATAATTCTTTTAAACATTTTGTTCTTGTCTTGTCTATTGGATGCATGGAGCCACATTATATTTTATCTGCTTAATGTCTTTTGTGCTTAGATCTGAATTTGTGTAGAAAACTTAAAGATATTTTGCAGCCATAATCGATGTTAGGGCTATTTGTTATGCGTAGCTAAAGTGATCTTTTATGACGAAAGATTCATACTAACAATTGGCAACACCACACGGGTTTTATTTTACGACCGCTGTCGTTTTATATATTCCTGCATTTCCAGTTGTTTTAGACCCTAGGGTTTCTCTTCCATTTTCTGTTTTCCCTATTTTTATGGTGTTTTTCACCCCTAAAACCCTCAAACAATCAAATTTTTAACTTCTGTGTGTTTCTAGCCTTATTTCGCAGGTGACAGACATCAGCCGCAGCTGAGACGACAATTTTTTCTGAAATCTGCCGCCGAGACAGTCGGATCTGCAAGTCGCACTTATCGGCCCAAAAAGTGCGACCTGAGCTTGAGGACACACTTTTCTGCCCCAAACGTGCAACCTGGACTGAAAACAGGTCAGAACCCGCGACCTGCACTTTTTCTGCAAATTTTTCAGCACTTTTTCTGGGTTTGTATGAAACTTCTGTCAGGGTTTTCCAGCCTCTGTCTCTGCTCATATAGACCTATTTCTGATCTACTTCACTCAAATAAGAGGGAATTTTTCCACTTAGGGCTCTAGTACCCTCCACTTTTTGTGGGAGAGTCCTTGCTGTTTTAGAAGTCTGAATTTTCAGAGTTTCAGCTTTATTTTTCTCAGATCTGATACCTCCTTTTCAGATCCCTTTAGATCAGCTCTTCTCCCTCTCAAATCACCTCATATCATTTTTTTTGGGTTCCTTTCCATGGCCATCGCCTTGTCTCTTCTATTTTTAGCTAATCTCCTCCTTTTTAGCAACAACCTTGTCTCTGCCTATGTGTTGTTCTCTGCACCACTTTTCAGCAGATTTCTCCTTTAGATCCCAGTCCCTCATAACATTAGATCTATTGGCCTCCTTTTTGCATGCTTGGATTAGTTTTTTCCCTCTTACAGACTAGTTTTGAGAGACCCGCCTTCTTGGGTTACATTGATGCATTAGTAGCTGCTAATTTTCTGATCTTTTTGTTTTATTTACTGCAGATTTATTTTCAGTTACACAGCACACTTTTTCTTTTACTCTCAAAACGTCTGGTTTTAAACAATTAAAATTAATGCACGCCACACACTGACCCTAAGTGAAGAAGAGCTTGGTTAACACCGCCTGCAAAGACTTTAAAATCAATTTTCACTGCACCTCTCCGCCCTTGACCTCACTTGATTTTGTCCCGCCCTGCCCTTGTCGGTTTTTCTTCTTCCCGTCATCATTGTGCCCCCAAGGCGCTTCTCCCGGAGACTTCTTGACCTTCACCCTCAGTTTTCGATCGGTCGACTTCCTCCTTCCCATCGTATTCAAGTAAGTCCTCCCCTGAGTCCGCACTCCGACTCTTCTTCTTATTGTTCGGGTTCTCCCCCTACTTTTGGTTCTCCCTCTTTTACCTTCACCATGTCTAGTTCAGGACCTAGCCCCAACCCCAGTTCTACCGCTGGGTCCATTTCCAGTGGAACCACTACGGGACCTACCTTGACTGCCCCATTACTCCCTTATATGGCCGGCCTCAGTCTCCCCGATTTCAATCAGCTGATTAATGATGCTATTCGCCATGATGTTAGTTGGCCTGCTATGCCAACCAAGCTCCCCTCCGACATTCCCAAATTCGAAGGCCTTGATAGTGAAGATCCCTCTAACCATATCCGATCTTTCCACATGTGGTGTTCCTCCAATTCCATCACCGATGACTCCATCCGTCTTCGTTTGTTCCAACGCACGCTCACCGGCGAAGCTTCCAAATGGTATGTTGATCAAGCCACCACTTCCCATACCACCTTTGCGACCATTGCCCAAGCCTTTCTATCTTATTTCCAGCTCCCCCTCTGATACGACACTGGTACTAAACTCTTAACTTATTTTCATCAATCGTCTTCGACCCGCCTTTCCGCTCATGTCCAGGAATGGCGACGAAGATGGATCTTGTGTCGTGCTCCCCCCTTTGAAGATCGGGTTTACATGGACTAGTTCCTTCACTCTCTCTTACCTCCCATTGGCAAAGATGTCGCATCCCATTTTCCCCAAACCGAAGAAGCCGCCCTCCAAATAGCCTTGGAGTATGACCTTATCTACGCCCAATCTAGTTATGTTTATATCGTCCTCCCTAACCTTCCCAAACCCAATGGCCCTAATGCCTCGAGGGCATCTCACTCTGCCGACGGTATCATTGGAGCCCTGTCACATAACTCTGCCCAACCTCTTCCGGGCCATGGTTTTCCTCCAGGGGCCAGCCCCTGCGGCATTTTTTCCCCTCTAGGTAGCATGTATTCAGGCTACGGCATGCCTCCTCCTTTTGCCCACCCTCCTGCTTACCTTACTGCTGCCCACCCTACCCCTCATCCATATCCGTAACCTGGTGTCCCAGCTCCTCCAGCATTTGGACCTCCCACTCCCTTGCCTTTTCCACCCCCGCAACCGCACTTACTACCCCCTCCAGGGCAAGTATTTGCACAACAGGGGGCACCTAGTTTTCCTCCTTCTCAAATAAGGAGAAGAGGCAATCAATCTGCTTCTGGTAATCATGGATCCAATCCTTCTAGTATTGACTCTACCACTGCCAATCAGCCACAGGGCCCTTAGCCTAAGCCGAATAGGCCGCTTCGCACCAATAAACCCTGTTCTTGTTGCGGTGTTTATGGTCACTACACTCACGATTGTCCTTTATTACCACAAATGCGGCAGATGTGGGAATCTCAGGCCACCATGAGGGGGCAACACTCCTCCCCTACTATCCTTCCCACTCCAACTACTTCCCAACCCGCTGTGTTTACCAATCCTTTCCCTCAACAAGGATTCGTGTCCACTCAACCGCCTCATGCCTCGATAACCACTCAACATTCCCCTTCTAGTTCCTCTGATTACCAGATTCTCATGATGGCCTCTGACCCTCCTCTCACCGTCGACCTCAACCTTCAAACTTGGTCCCGTCAGTATTCCACACCTCTCGTTCCATCTGTCTCCAAGTCTGCATCGTCAGGTCCTACAGAGCCTCTATCGACACCCATTGGTCCCTTACAACTCCCTCCACCTAAAGCCGAGGTTCATCCCAAGCCTCCTAAGGGACCATTACGCCGAAATGCTGCCTCTATTCGGGCTGCCCATTCATACAGCATAGTAGATGATCTCGCCCAATCTCCTGTTGCCATTTCAACACTGGAACTCCTCTAGTCGTGTCCTTCTCAAAAGAAGGCTCTAATATCTGCCGTGGGCGCTGTAGATCCTGCTGATGACCAATTGATTGTTTTCGACGCCCGTCAGTTAGAACATCCCCCTCTTCCTCCTTCTGTTGCTTTCCAAATCCCAGTCAAAATCCGAAACACCAATGTTGCTCGGTGTATTATTGATGAGGGGGCATCTACCTATGTAATGTCCGCTTCGGTTTCGAAACAATTCGGCTCCCCTGAACTGGCCCCTTCCACCATCACCCTTCGCGCGTGGGATAGCCATGCCTCCCATCCCATTGGCCTATTTCGTAACTGTCCTATCACCCTTGTCGGCAAGACTGTTTGTGTCAACGTTGAAGTTATCGACGCCCCTCTTGACTACAACATCATTTTGGGGCATAGTTACACCTATGCCATGTCTGTCGTCCCATCCGCAGTCCACCGCAAGATGTTTTTCCCTCATAATGGCAAGATCGTCACCATTGACCAATTAACCTACCATGAACCAAAATCTCAGATCTCCCCTGAGTCCACCATCTCTACTGTCACCAATAAACCAACTGTTGATTCTTGGACCAATGTTTCCCCTGGCATCTACAAAGACTCCTCTTTGCTTGGAACTTTTCCTGGTCCTCCCCCTCCTCCTATCTCTGACCCCAGCTTAGCGAATGTTTGCATGATACAATCGGCTCAGGCTGGCCTTCCACAGCCTGCTCCGACTAGTCAACAACCTCAATCTCGCCCACTGCCTCCTGCTCCTAGCCCTTCGCTTCAGTCAACCGAACCTTTTTCACCTAACCCCTCCCATCACACTTAGGAAACCCCCTACCCCCCCGAGTCAGTTCCCTCAGGTCTCCACCATATGGGAGCTGTCCCCCCTGGTCATTACCCCGCCGGTCAAATACCTTTCCTTGGCCCCCCCCGGTGTCTATTCGGTCCCCGTCATGGCCACCCTTTCCCTACCTAATTTAACCTTGGGAATACCAGTATGGTATCTTACTCCTCCAATCGAGACCCCACCGAGCCACCCCAAACCATACATCGCTGTGACACCAGTGCAACCGATTCCCTTCACTCCTTCTACCGCTACAATGCCCCTAGCCCCTCCGTAGGACCCTCCCCATGTTGCAAACCCTATAGGAAAGAAAAGAAAAACTCAAAAGGGGGCATCCAAAGACAAGGCCACCGCACCCAAACCTACCCCTCCCCCTCCCCCACCCACCAAGCCTTGTGCCTTGTGTGATGGTATCGGTCACCACACCCATACTTGTCCTGAGTTGCCCTGTATCCAACCCATGGTTAAAGTTGCATTCCCTGAATCGACGGTCCCTGAAACCTCTGTTTCTTTCTCATCCGCAGCCAAGACCTCAAAGACTTTTCGCACCAACAAACCCTATGCTCTGTGTGGTGTCCATGGCCATTACTCTCACCATTGTTCTCACCTCATGCATTACCGAGCCTCTTTAGAGGTCATTCGCGAGTACGAAATTGAACAAAATCAATCCGCCTCTCCCATCCTTGCTCAATATGTGTCAGGTCTACTCGAGGATCCTCCTGCTACCATTGATATTCCTCCCCCTGATGTTGAAATTTCTGAATCTGCTGCTCCCCTCCTATACCTGTCATCATCTGTGCAACCATCTGAGTACGTTCCCTCCGAATCCACTCCCTTTGTTCTGCTTGATCCTCCTTCAGACACATTCTCGGGCTCTTCATGTTTTGACCATCTTCGTACCTGTTCTTCTGTCATTCCCCATGACGACCCATATCTGCGCCTCTCTTCCCACACTGTTGATTTCAGTTGCTTTGCAGCGTCATATGGTCCCCTTGACCCTTCCTTTCCCTCCCATACTCATGATCATACCATCCATATATTTGATGTTCTTCGCAGCCTGAGTCCCCGCTCTTCATCACATTACTCTCATTCATCCCCCTCTTGTCGATCTATGAGTCCTAGACCTCCTACCCAGACTGCTCCCTCCCATAACCATCACTAGATGTCTATCCTCTACTCATGCTGCCATCCTTGTTCTCATCCCTCCCATTACTTGTCTTGCGACACTATTACATCCGCCCCCTCCTCTACCCATTATCTTGGCTATGCTGATGGGGCAAGTCGCTATTCCCATAATCTCACTTCGGTAGCATGGGCCATCTTTACCCCCTTGCATACCCTGGTTCTTGCAAATGGGGTCTGCATTGGTAATGCCACCAATAATCAAGCTGAATATGATGCAGTGCGTGGTCTCCTAGCCGATGCCCACTCTCATCACATCCTCCATCTGCATGTTCATTTAGATTCCCTGCTCCTTGTCTTACAACTTAATGGTGTCTATCATGTGCATAAACCTATCCTGTTTAGACAATATTTATGAGTGAAACTTTTGATCTGAGAATTTAGATTCATCACATTTAGCCATATACCTAGAGATCAAAATCACTACGTAGATCAGACGCAAATCATGTTCTAGACTGGCATTTATCACACATAACACAATAACATTTAACACCATCAATCAAATGCATATACATCATATATATCATATAACATGTGTTTTTAGAGTCCATCTTCTCTGAAACATATCACATGCCCATAACATGGTACAAAAAACAAAACTCCAAAATGGGGGGCACCCCTTGCCCATACAAAAACACTGGGGGGAACCATTTTCCCTACATCTAATCACTCTCCGGAGGATCCTGAGCCAATGGCTCTACTCCCACCACTCGTAGATCATGCACAGTCTGACCGTCCATCGCCATGTGTCGCATGATACCTCGCCATTCTGAGGGTAGCCCAATACATAACTCTATGTACTGGTCATCTAAATCCTGCCAACCATGCTCCGACACACCGGTCAGCAACCCCTCACATCGATGACGGATGTCCTCCACCAGAGTGGCCATATCCTCGTTCTGTGCTGTCCTTGATCCACTCGCACCTGTAGCACCTGCTGCTGCCGGTCGCCCCGTATATCCGGCCGGTTTCACCGGAGCTATATCTGCATTCCAAAACATATAACGATTAGTACCATGCATACTAGTCACAAACTCTAAAATGCACATAATATATTATTTGCTTGTCACTTACCATCAGGCCCCCACACTCGACCAGGCGAAAGCGGCAAGTCCGGATCTCCCCAATAACTCATCCCACTATAGGGATAGTCTTCTATGTATAGTGGCATCTGATCCCAATGGGCGAAGAAATCTGGTCGGAACACCCGTCCGACTGCCCCTCCTCCTCCTCTACATAGTAATCATCCCCACCGATGCATCCAAGGCTCTCTCGGACCTCCATCAGGTAACTGTATATGAGGTCGCAAGGTTGGGATCTTCTCAAAGAAGAAAGAACACAAAACAGTCCCATAAGCACAATCATGATTTACTTGTCACTTGCATAGTGACAGCTATCGTTTCACTGACACCAACATCATCTGGGCCCACCCATAGTAGGTCCCTCTCAACACACTCTCCACAATCATCATCTGCCCTCCAGTGATGTGATGGAATGCCTGGCTACCCAAGATCCGCAACACTGCTGCAGCCACTGCCCGGGTCTCCAACCTCTCTAGATCACCAATGGATATCCGATTCCCTTTGACTTAGACACCTGGTCGACAATGCCGCTCAACAAACTCCATAATGTTATGCCCCCATGGTAACACTGGCTGTGTGTTTCCCACCATCCCTAATGGTGGGAGACCAGTCAAGAAATACAAATCTTGGACTGTCAGCTCGATCCTGTACCCTTACACTACAAATTCCTCATGATCTGGATCCCAATAACTGATAATCTGGGCCAACAAGGGCTCTCCAGCCCTCATCAACAGGTTCTCCAAAAATTTCAGAACCCCATACCTAGCCAGTGCACGACGGACACCCTGATCCGCCTGGATTTCTATCCGTAATGTATCTAAGTCTCTCTCTCTCTCGACTTGATCCGTATGTCTGCCATATCTGCACATAAACATCATTTTTTTCAGTCTTCAGATCAAAAAAACTACATTAACTTACACCAAAATAGCATCTCAACACATGACAACACTGAAACCCCCCACATCTAACATGTCACACTTTTTGGGGAAAACTTGGGCCAGGTCGCACTTTTCAGGCCAAAACCTGCATCCCAGGTCGCAGATTTTTCCCCAAGAAGTGCGACTCAACCGTAATGATGAAGTAGGGGAAGTTACTGAGAATTAAAGCCCTAATCTACAATTTGAATCCATCAAAAACAAAACTTAGGATTAGGCCTCTTACCTGCAACTGACGGATCACAATTCCAATGGTCGGTTTGTCCGCAACAATCGCCGCAATATTTAGGGCCTTCTCTCCTCTCCACATTCACCATAGCTACAAAAGCAAAGGAATGATTTTGGAGGGAAAACGCCCTATTAGAAGAAAACCCTTGTTTTTTCTTTCTCCCGCTGCGACCAAACCGTAGCCCCGTTTGACAAACCGTCTGCACCGTTGGAAAGCTCTCACCGAGCACCCAAATGGGTATTTGTCAGTTTTTTTTTATGTTTTGATAATTCACTGGGACAAATTTCGCCCATGAAGGGTCTATTCACCTCTTCTCAAAATCAAATTTCTTCACTTACAACACTTGTACTCGGGGCACCACTTTGCCTTCTTACTCGTCTCCGTTCGTGTTGATTTTCATCATGAGCTACCCTATTGTACTCATGCTTTTATGGGTCCCCACTGGACCCTTACTATGAGGCAGCACCAGCGAGTTTCCCTTGTTTAGAGCATCCTAGTTGAGTCGTCATCACATTCATGGAGCCTATTCCGAGTCCCTTTGTACCCCGCTATATTCCTCCCTCCTGTCTTGCTTTCTCCCTCTCTCATGCCGAAAATTATGGCCTTCCGCAACCTTGTCCCCTATCCCCCCTAATGTTGTGTTAGTCGTTGCCAAGCTATTCATACCCTTTACACTCTAACAAGGGAAGTTTTCCAACCGCTCCTCCATATCCCTCATTCCACCATTATCATTAGTGTCTCTCTGTTCATCGCTCTACTATTTTCCCTCGTGCCTTAGTTGGGGTTCCCCTATTTCCTCACCTATGGCGGACCTACTTCTGTCGACATCAACTCATTTACTCCAGAAGTTAGCTCTAGGGGGCAGTGTACCTTGGTTCGAGCTCTTCTCAGCATGATCGTGATCTATACACTTGATGGTCCAATGATGCAGCAACAGCTATTGATGATTCTCGGGCATGTGTGAGATGTCTCAACCCTCATGATGGGGTGGCCCTGCAAGTAGCCCCCCACATGCCCGGATGACTTTTTTATTTCTGCCCTTGATGCAACTCCTCTCATTTTATGATATCGGCCTCAACCGCTTACATTGCCTCTTCGATTTTCATATATCAGTTAGATGTTGTGAGCCCTTCCCCATGTGTAGGGGGCATTTGGGTATATTTGTATCTCATGTACTAAAATCTTCTTGTATAAGTCCTAACGGTTCTTCCAGGCATCGCATGTATGTGGGATTCATCATTTTACTTATCTGGCTCATGTTTAGGCCAACCTATGCTTCATCCTTGCGTTCCGTGGTTTTCCGGACGCCTTATTATTTGTACTATTGTATCAGGGGGCATAGGTATGCCTCCCCCGCCGCCTTTCATACTGGTACTACTTCATCACCTAGGGACGTGTTGCACCTGTAAGTCTCGTCTCCTCAAGGTCTAGTCCTTTAGCACATTAGACTACCTTACATTCCTCTCTCTCACTTCCCTCTTGACGCATAGTGATTGAGTTCTTACAATGTACTTCAGTCATATGATTTTCTCCTAACACTTGTACATTGGGGGGCAATCTATTACACCATTTTTTTGGTCATCTTTAATTCATTATCATTAGATGAACCCAAGTACACCATGTAAGATCAATTTTACTCGAACTAAAATTGACTAAATTGGACTAAATTTTACTCATCAATTTTAGTCCAATTTTGGTCATCTAATTCATTATCATTAGATGAACCCAAGTACACCTTTTTTAAGCATGAAACATGGAAAACTGGATGCACATGCGAAGAAGCAGGAAGCTCCAATTTGTATGCCATAGTACTAATATTTTACAACACCTTGTAAGGACCATAGTACTTTGGCGATAATTTATTATCCTTATTAGCTTGCTTGAGGGACATTTGTTTGTATGGTTGTAGCCGTAAAAATACCCAGTCTCCCACATCAAAACTTCTCTCACTGCGATGTTGATCTGCCTATTGTTTCATTCGATTTTGTGCCAAAGTTAGGTTATCCTTTAAGAGTTGGAGAAATTTGTGTTGATGCTCGATGTGATCCTCCATTGCTTGAACCCTATAATTTTCCCTTAAAGAAGATGTGATGGACGGTGGATGATATCCATAAAGTGCCATAAATGGGGTCATTTTTGCTACAATATGGAAGGAAGTGTTATACCACCATTCAGCGAGAGGTAACCACATGACCCATTGTGCTTGCTTATCAGATACAAAACAATGAAGATATCCTTCCAAACATTTATTCACTATCTCTATTTTACCATTAGATTGAGGATGATAAGATGAGCTATGAGCTAGTTGAGTACCCAAACAAGAAAATAATTCCGTCCAAAAATTTCCTATAAAAATGGGATCTCTGTCACTTACAATAATCTTTGGGTTTCCATGTAGCTTTTGAATTGTTTCCATAAATGCAGTAGCAACTGTACTTTCTTTAAATGGATGAGATAATGCACAAAAGTGTGCATACTTGGTAAGTCTATCAACTACCACCATGATGACACTCCTTCCTTCATACTTAGGTAAACCTATGATAAAATCCATTGAAATCTCCTCCCAACGTTGACTTGGAATGGATAAAGGTTGTAGAAGACCCGGGGTCTTAATTGTCTCAACTTTATTTTGTTGGCAAACCAAACATTCCGCTACAAAATTTTGAATATCGGATTTAAGGCCATCCCAAAAAATTTATTTCTTCACCTTGTGGTAAGTTTTTAAAAATCCTGAGTGTCCTCCTAAAGGAGAAGTGTGCAATTCCAAAAGAATCTTTTGTTTTAGTTGGGAATTCTTGCAAATATATAAGTGATCTTTGTACCACAAGGAATCATTTTTCCAACTAAATTTATCATATTTACTAGGATCTTGTTGCAACTTTTGAATGAGTGTCCACACTTCTTCGTCCTTCTTCCATTCATCCCTTGCTTCGGTTATCCAATCTGGTTGGATTATAGAAATGGAACAAAGAAATTCTTCCATCTCTTCATCCTTTCTTGAGAGTGCATTTGCAACAACATTTGGCTTCCCTTTTTTGTAGATGAGTTCAAAGTCATAACCCAACATTTTGTGACCCATTTTTGTTGCTCTTCTGAAGATGGTCTTTGTTCCAAAAAGTGTTTAAGACTATCATGATCAGTTTTTACCTTGAAGTGTCTCCCCATTAGATAAGGTCTCCATTTCTTTAGTGCATGTAGTATTGCCAACAATTACTTCTCATAAATAGCCTTTTGTAAATAATTTCCTTTGATTGAACGACTTTCAAAAGCAATGGGTATTCCTTTTTGCATTAAAACAACACCAATTACATTTCTTGAGGCATCACATTCCACAATAAAGGTTTTTGTGAAGTCTGGCGTAGCTAAGGCTGGTGCTAGGCACATTGCCTCTTTAAGATGTTCAAAGGCCTTAGTTGCTTCAAGAGTCCATGAAAATGCATATTTCTTCAATAATGTTGGTAGAGGTGCTGCTATTCTCCCATAATTCTTAACAAACTTGTGAGAATACCCTGTTAACCCGAGAAAACCGCGCAGCTACTTTATGGTTGTGGGGACTTTCCATTCCTTAATGGTTTTAATTTTGTTAGGGTTTACCTTAACACCCTCGTGAGATACAAGATGACCCAAATATTCCACCTCTTGTACTCCAAAGAAACATTTGGATGTTATTGCATATAATTGTTTCTCCTCCAATAGTTTGAGCACCCTGTCAACATGTTGAATATGATCCTTCCAGGACCTGCTGTAGATTAGTATACCATCAAAAAATACTAGCACAAATTTTCTAAAGAAGGGTTTGAAAATGGAATTCATTAGCCCTTGAAATGTAGAAGGTGCACTAGTAAGGCCAAAAGGCATGACCAAAATTTCATAATGACCCGCATGAGTTCGAAATGTTGTTTTCAAAATATCTCCGGTCTTCATTCTAATTTAATGATATCTTGAACGAAGATCCAACTTCGTAAAATAAATTTCTCCATTTAATTCATCCAATAATTCATCAATCACGGGAATGGGAAATTTATCTTTAATAGTGATCTTATTGAACTCCCTATAATTCAGACACATGCGCCATGATCCATCTTTCTTATGCACCAATACTACTGGGGCAGAGAAAGAACCTTGACTAGGTTGAATTATACCAGCCTCTAATATTTCTACAATCATATGTTCAATTTCTCTCTTTTGGACATAAGGATATCTGTAAGGCTTGATGTTTGGAGGAACACTTTTTGGAATCAAATGAATAGCATGATCATGATCAAGAATAGGTGGGAGTACTTTGGGAGTATAAAAAACCTTGGAATGATTGTCCAAGAATTTTTGGAGATCTGGAGAAATAGATGATTTTGATGTTGGAACTTCTAGTGAGCATAATTGTGCAATTACGGCTTGTTGTTCTTTCTTCAAAAGATTTTTCATGACATTAGAGCTTATTATATTTCCTAGCTTCCCTGCGATACCTCGTAATTCGATTTCCTTTCCTTCCGAAAAAAAATTCAAGAAAAGTTCTTGAAAATTAAAACCTACCGTCCCCAAATATTGTAACCATTGTACTCCTAGTACAACATCAACACCTCCCATTGGGATGGAAAGCATTGGATTGTTCAATACATATTCCCCCATGGCTAGCTTGATATTATGGAATTTTCCCAAGAAATTTATAGTTCCTCCATTTTCAACCATCACTTGACATTATGGTGCTGGGTATAGGAAACAATTCAATTCCTTGGCTACCTTAAAATGAATAAAATTATGGGTACTACCCGAATCAATCAACACTATTACCTTTTTCTTTCTTTTGAGGAGCTCGATATTGAAACTAAATTATCTCTGTGATTTCAGATCTTCAATATCTAAAATTTGGCCCTGAGGTAGTCCTATAAATCCTCTTTTGAATGCCACAGGTCTGACCTGATTTGGATTCTTAAAGGCAACGTTATGTCCAATCTCCCACAATGACCTAATTATGGACTGGCTCAGTAGAGCGAACTTGTACAACTTGCCATGTATCAATTTTTGCTCCTTCGGCTCTGAAAGTGATAGACATGAAATTATAGTCCATGCACTTGTGGCCACTCTTTACAGAATTCCAATCCGATACTCAGAGAGAGAGAGAGTTATGAATATTTTCCCATGATCACCTCCTTGAGATGAAATTAGGGAGCCTGAAAAAGCCCTAAATTCAACAGATCATATCTCCCAAAATAATGTGAATCAATCTCTGAAATTTTTCCATGACGTTCCTCTAGATTTTGGCTTCACTGTGTGAGAAGTTCAGCTTCTAAACCTTTGTAGAAAAAAATTTATAGAGAAAATTCCACGATGACCTATTTGGAGTAGTGAAACCCTAGAATCCAAACCTCTGACACCAAATGTTGTGAAACCAGCTCCAAAAATAGAAGAAAAAAGAGATCAACGCCTTAGAAATCAGCCACTTCGAGGGGGAAACCTCCAATACATTACATAAATGAACAATTCTTCGATGATACAAATGACAAAACCTCCTTTCCATATATAGGAGTCCATGGGGCCACAATGTAATCCTAGCCAACCTAACAATAATAATGTAAGGGCACAATAATAATAATATGGGGGTTACCTAGGTACAACAATAACAATAAGGGGGTTACACTAATAAATTTGACTTTGCCTTGGGCGAATTGAGAAAAATTGAATTTCCACATCAGTAGAAAACTTGGATGCAGTTAACCTGTGTGACATGGCTCTTATCACTCAGTTAGCTCAGTAAATTTGAGTTAGAGTGGTTATAGTTCAATTGAGCATGTGTGATTTCTAATTTGTAGCAATCAAGGTTAGTTATTCCAAGTTGTTTTCAGTTAAACTAGTTCTTAGTGTTGGAGGAACTAATGGAAGGTTAGTTATGCAATGGGACTTTAGTCTAACTTAGTGATCATCCAGTTAACTGATCAATCAACTCAAAATAGCTAGTGCATGCATATAATTCGATTTTCCCAATTGTGTTGGAGATTCCAAGGTAGTGTAACATCAGTTGTAGAATAGTATTGAGTGTACAAGTGTTGCATGCAGTCAGATGATCAACCTTGGGAATTTTGTAAGAATTTTGGAGGAAATTTTTGAAAATGGCATCAAAAGGGATTCTATTTTAATTTTCCCTTAATTAAATTAGAAGTAAATTGTAATTCCACATCACATGACAACTTGTACGAGTTAATTGAGTCAGGAAGAATTATTTAGCTCAGTCAATTCAAGTTTAGGGTCAAATTAGAGGCATGTAGAGTGTATCCTACTTTCTAGGAGCCCTAGTTTGTTTATTTTTCATTGTAATTAGTTAACTCAGTTTATTTGAGATAAAAGTAGTTTAACTAGTTCTAACTGATGGATGAGATAGTGAGAGGTTCAGTGAATCAAATATGATTTAATTCACATGTAGTGATTAATCAAATAACTGATAATTCACTATAAATATTTGTTGCATGTCATTTCTAAGGAAGTCCAAGTTGAGATTGGATTTAAAGGGAAGTATACCATAATTTGTATAATTATAAAATTGTACAGGTAATGCATGAGGTCATCAAGATGCCTTCGATGTATTGTGAAATCAATGAATGGAAATTTCCTATTTAATAGGGGCTAATTTACCTCAAGAATGCTTAAGCAAGGCTGAGCATCCAAAGGAAAGGAAATCCATTAAGTATTGGACCAAACTTGCTTGGATGAGCGTGAGACAGTCAAAGATAGTGCGGAGAGCTCTCAATCCTAAGAGAAGCATGGTATTGTTTCATATTATTGACTTAAGCATACAGTAGCATTAGTAGTTGAAGCTCTAGAATCATATTTCAAGCTTGATTTTACTCTCATTTGATGCATGGTTAACATTGTAATGGGATGCATGTGGTATCTCGATAGTGGTGCCTCATTCCATATGACAGGGAATAGAGCTCTCTTCAGTGACTTGGAGGAAAAATACCTCAGGCATAACATAGAGTTTGGAGATGATGAGAGGTATAACATGACTGACATAGGTACATTTACCTTTCAGAGGGATTTTGGCTCCCCTCTCAGACTTACAAATTTTTTGTTTTTCTCCAGGACTAAATAATAATCTTGTTTCTATAGTGGTATTAGAAGACCATGGCTATGATGTGATATTTAAAAAAGGAAAGGTTTCCCTTAGACACATCTCCATGGTATAGGTGAAACAAATCGATGTGCGATTCAAGAACCTGTATGCTCTCAAGGACGAAGATGCATGCAAAGCCTTGAGGATAAAGGAAATGGTTAGAGTCTTAGCGGTTGAGAGGGAGCATGAATTACCTCTCAACGTGCAGCCTCAGTAGTAACCTCAGAAAGTTTTGGAGCGACCAAAATTAGAGAAGCAAAGAGGAGACCGAGTGGAGGCATCCACTCAAGAAGATACCTCTAGTAGGCGGAAATTTCGAGCCAAGTGGGAAGAAGAAGCACATGCAGCCATAC
Organism: Pinus albicaulis; assembly: GCA_034641835.2. Classification (NCBI taxonomy): domain Eukaryota; kingdom Viridiplantae; phylum Streptophyta; class Pinopsida; order Pinales; family Pinaceae; genus Pinus; species Pinus albicaulis. The sequence continues at coordinate 564,130,233 of CM076580.1, read as the reverse complement.
CTCTAGGTGAGAGGTGGGGTGATGTGAAGTCATAGTCTGAAGAGTGCAGAAATTTGGGTAGGGTCCATTGAGATGTGTTGTCTCATGGATAATTACCTTGCTACAGGAGCCCATAGTACACAGTAGTAGGATGGATCAGTGGTGGTTGATGCATTCATATTAGAGTGATATATGTAGAGACTAGCAATAGTTAGTTACTGGAGCGCAGAGCAGAGTTGGAAGAAATGCAGATGGCACAATGCATAGTTAGAAGTAGCGCAAAGTTTTCAGTTGACATTGTAGTAGCTAGTAGCAATCAGAGACTCTGGTGAGAGATGCATCATACTGATTCAGTTTGGATGCTTTTCAGTTTCAGAATTTGCAGTAGCAAAAACACTATAGAGAAATGTTGCATGCAGAACATTCTAAAGGTACCAGATTAGGATAGAGTTGAATTCCTTTCTTGTTGAGAGGGAGTGTTGAAAATGGCAACAAGAAATATTGAAAATGGCATCAAAAGGGATTCTAGTTTAATTTTCCCCTAATTAAATTAGAAGTAAACTGTAATTCCACATCACATGACACCTTGTATGAGTTAACTGATTCAAGAATACTTAGTTAGCTAAGTCAATTCGAGTTTAGGGTCAAACTAGAGGCATGTAGAGTTTCCCCTACTTTTTAGGAGCCTTAGTTGAGTTTATTTTGATTTTTAATTATTTAACTCTGTTTATTTGATTTAAAATCAATTTAACTAGTTCTAAATGATGGATGAGCTAGTGATAGGTCCAGTGAATTAAATATGTTTTAATTCACATGTAGTGATCAATTAGATAACTGATAATTCACTATAAATAGTTGTTGCATGTCAGTTCTAAGGAAGAACCAATTGAGATTGGAGTTAAAGGGAAGTAGACTATCAGTTGTATAATTATAAAATTGTACAGGTTATGCATGAGGTAATTAGGACATCTTGGATTTATTGCACAATCGATTAGTGGGAATTTCTTATTTAATAGGGGATAAATTCCATCAAGAATGTGTAAGCAAGGCTGAGCATCCATAGGCAAGGAAATTTGTTAAGTATTGGACCAAACTTTCTTGGATCAGTGTGAGACAGTTAGAGAGAGTGCAAAGAGCTCTCAAGCCTGATACAAGCATTTTATTGTTTCATATTCTTGACTTAATGCAATATACAGATAGTAGGTTTTTTAACTAAGGCTTTCCCAAATAAATAATTTTATTATGCGATTGAAATTTTTTCTCTTTCTTGGTCATGTGTTTGTGCGATCACAATTGGTTTCCGCAATTTGTAGAATAGATTCAAGTATTTTTTTTTAGCATTTTACAAGATCAGTTGAATCTATGTTTATTTTGTAAATGGTATAAGAGCAGGATCACGATAGAAGAGAAGAACCAAAGTTTTTTTTGAATAGTTGAATCAAATTTTGCAGATTTATTCTTCAGGACTAGCTCAGATCAATATGTATTTCTGTGGATTGACATTCAAATATGCCCTTGAGGGTAGTTAAAATTAAATAGCATGGAAGGATATGATGGACACAGTGTTGGAGGAAAATGGACTAAAGGAATTCATAGACAATGATATTCCCAGGCCCGCAGCAGTAGATGCTCAAAATCTTGATGCCTGGAAGAAGAATGTAGCCAATGCGAGAAGGATTATGCTAGAATGAGTTCGAGATCATATTCTCTCAGACCTCCATGGAAATTCAACTCCATATGCTATGTGTAAGGCCTTAACAGATCTGTTTCAGAATAGTAGCGACCACAAGAAGTTGTCGCTGAAGGACAAGCTCAGAAAGATCAAGATGGAGGAGGTCGAGACAATACCAAAATACTTGACAAGGTTCAATGAATGTCAAGATGAGTTGGGAAGTGTTTGAGATGAGCCTAAGACTTCTAGGTCTTCCCAAGAGCTGGCACATCTACAAGGATTCAGTGAATGGGATAGAGAAGTTACCAGATTGGGAGTGACTATGGTCCGACTTGGTACAAGAAGAGATAAGGCAAAATGCCAGAGATGGGACCTCTTCCAAAAAACAAAGAAGAATATTTTGCATTAGTCATAAAAGGAAATAAATCCAAGGGAAAGAAGTCCCAAGGCAAAGAGGGAAATAAATAATTTTCCAAAATCAAGTGTTTTCATTATCACGAGTACAGGTACTATGCCATGAAATGTCCACAAAAGGAAAGAAAGAAGGAGCTTGCAGTAGCAACAACGGGTGAAGCTCTAGCTTCACAATTCGAGCTTGATTTTAATCTCATTGAATGCATGGAAAACACTGTAATGAGATTCATGTGGTATATCAATAGCAGTGCCTTGTTCAATATGACAGGGAATAAAGATATCTTCAATGACTTGGAGGAGAAAGACCTCAAGAAAAACATAGAGTTTGGAAATGACCGGAGGTATAGCGCGAACGACATATGTACAGTTACCTTTCAGAGGGAGTCTGGATCCTCTCTTATTTTTACATATTTTTTTTTGTTCAAGGACTAAACAAGAATCTTGTTTCCATAGTGGTATTGGAAGACCATGGATATGATGTGATATTTAGAAAAGGAAAGGTCTTCCTTAGACATATCGCCATGGGACATGTGAAACAGATCGGTGTGTGAGTCAAGAACCTGTATTCTCTCAAGGTAAAAGATGCATGAAAAGGCTTGAGGATCAAGGCAAAGGTTGGAGACTTGGTGGTTGAGAGGGAGCATGAATTACCTCTCAACATGCCACCTGAGAAGGAGCCTCATAAAGTTGTGGAGCAGCCACAATTAGAGAAGCAGAGAGGAGAGTGAGTGGATGTCTCCACTCAAGCAAAGACCTCCAGTAGGGGAGAATTTTGAGCCAAGTGAACAAAAGGAGCACATGCAGCCATACCTCTAGGTGAGAGGTGGGGTGATGTGAAGTGATAGTCCCAAGAGTGAAGAAATTTAGGCAGGGCCCATTGATATGTTTCGTCTCATGGATCATTGCCTTACTACGAGATCCCATAGTACACAATAGTAGGATGGATCAATGGTGGTTGATGTAGTCAATTGTCAGAATGATAGATGCAGAGACTAGGAGTAGTCAAATACTGGAGCGCAGAGCAGATTTGGTAGAAGTGCAAATGGCACAGTGCAAAGTCAACAACAACACATAGTTTTCAGTTGATAGTGAAGGAGCTAGTAGTAATCAGAGACTCTGGTGATAGATGCATCATACTGACTCAGTTTGGATTCTTTTCAGTTTCAGAAGTTGTATTAGAAACAACACTAGAGAGAAGTGTTGCATGCAGAACATTCCAAAGATACTAGATCGGGATAGAGTTGAATTCCTTTCTTGTTGAGAGGGAGTGTTGAAAATGGAAATAAGAAATATTGAAAATGAAATCAAAGTGGATTCTAGTTTAATTTTCCCTTAATTAAATTAGAAGTAAATTGTAATTCCACATCCACTGACACTGTGTACAAGTTAACTAAGCCGAAATACTTAGTTATCTTAGTTAGTTCGATTTAAGGGTTAAACTAGAGGCATGTAGAGTGTCTCCTACTTTTAGGAGCCCTGGTTGAGTTTATTTTGAGTTGTAATAAGTTAAATTTTTTTATTTGAGTTAAAATTATTTTAACTAGTTCTAACTTATGGATGAGATGTTGAGAGCTCCAATGAATTAAATATGATTTAATTCACATTCGGTGATCAATTAGATAACTAATAATTTGCTATAAACAAGTGTTGAATGTTAGTTATAAGGAAGTCCCAGTTGAGTTTGGAGTTAAAGGGAATTATACTATCAATTGTATAATTATAAAATTGTACACGTCATGCACGAGGTCATCACGATGCCTTGGATGTATTGAAAAATCAATTAGTGTGAATTTATCATTTAATAAGGGCTCAATTCCCTCAGGAATGCATAAGCAAGGCCGAGCATCCAGATGCAAGGAAATTGGTCAAGTATTGGACCAAACTTGCTTGGATTAGCATGAGACAGTCAGAGATAGTGCAAAAGGCTCTCAAGCCTGAGAGAAGCATGTATTATTTCATATTCTTGACTTAATGCAATATACATATAGTGGGGCTTTTAGCTTAATATTTCCACAGATAAATATTTGTGTTATGTGATTGAAATTCTTTCTCTTTCTTGTTCATGTGATTGTGCGATAATAATTGGTTTCCAAAATTTATAGAATAGATTCAAGTATTTTGTTTATCATATTAAAATATCACTTTAATCTATGTGGATTTTCTAAAGAAATTCCTAAATAATAGGGGCCTAATTTCCTCAGGAATTGCTGAAGGAAATAGGGGCTCAAGAAGAGGCAAAAATTGACTAAGTTTGGGTCAGAGCTTCTCAATGAGTAGAGAGATACGTTATTCACTTGCAAGTTGAGCTCATATTTAGTTATAAATTGTATTACATCTCTATTCATCAAATTAATGCAAGCAAGAAAAGGGGGTTTCCTTGAGGAAAAAATTGACTAAGTCTGGGTCAGAGCTTCTCAATGAGTAGAGAGATAGGTTATTCACTTGTAGGTTGAGCTTAGATTGAGCTAGCAATTTTAGTGCATCACTATTCATGAAATTAATGCAAGAAGGAAAAATGATTTTTAGTAGTTTCTTTCCCATAGCAAAATATTATGTACATGTGTGTTATTTCTCATTGCATGTTTGTAATCGATGTTCTAAATTATGAATTGAATTCCGCATAGCAATAGAGTAGGATCGTGTCTTATGATTTATATTAAAATTTCATGAGCATTAACAATTCTAAACCATAATTTCTACATTGGGATATTTGATGCACTCAATCAAATTCAATGCCTTACTTATTGAATCAATAATTTCATCCATAGAGAGGGCTTCTTATAGAATTTCAACTGATAATCATTTACAAAAAGTGGAATCTACTCTTCATCTATATTTTTGATCTCAACTAAACCCTTATCATATAATTTTTCAACCAAATAAGGCCCCAACTATTTTTTTATGATATTCCCTTTAAATCCCTTAAACCTTGAGTCATACAAGAGGGCCCAATCACCTTCCTCAAAGGCTCTAGTTTTAATATGCTTGTCATGCCATATTTTTCTTTGTAGTTGGACTACTTTTATGTGCAATAAGGCTTGCATCCTATATTCATAAAGTGACTTTAATTGCTATAACCTTTCATCATGTATTTTGGTGAGATCCATGTCAAGTAGGGATGTCATCCTCAATGTATTGTACACAAACTCAATAGATAATAAGGCCTTGTTTCCATATACTAACTCATAGGGGGTGAACCCAATGGTGCTTTTCCAAGCAGTGTTGTAGGCATATGTGCCCTCAACAAGTATTTTTTCCCAATCCTTTTTGTTTCTATTAATCACTTTGGTTAAAGTATTCTCCAAAGCTCGATTTGTGACTTCCATTAGCCCATTTTCTTATGGGTAATAGGGAGTGAATTTCCATTATTGAATGTGGTGTTGCTTAATTACCCCCTCAATCAGATTGGAGGTGAATTGGGAACCTTGTTTTATCACCAATTCTCTTGGGAAACAAACTTATAGAAGATGTTTTCCCTCATGAATTCAACCACCTTCTACTTGGTTGTTGCTTTTACTACTTTCACCTCAACCCACTTATTCAGGTAGTTGGTTCAAACAATAATGTATCTTATTTTTTCCATGTGGAGGATCATGTTGTAGCATTTTATTGACAAGAAGAAATCTACAAAAAATTTCAAAAATTTCCAACTAATTTCTTGATTAAACTCATAGACATATACAAATTTTCATGGAAAAATAGTCACTGGGTTATTTGTTATAGTTATTTGAAATTTTAAATATATATAATTTTATAAAAATATTATTATACATATTTATTAAATTATTTGTTTAAAATATATAATTATGGTAAAATTTATTGGACTAAATCCCTGCATCGAAGTAGTGGACCAAGCACCGAGAGTTCAGAAAGGGTTAGAGTATATTATCTCCAAGCATCGCAAGTCATAAGCCAACTCATTGCAACATATTTTCTTTTAATATTTATTTTTAAAAAATCATAATATTTTTATAATTAAAACTTATCATTAAAAATAAAATATCCCAACAACTTGTATGAGAAGCATTTTGTCACCAAAATTTTCATATGCTCGAGGGTTTGGGAAGGAAATAAATTTCCATTTTTTTTTAAATTTCGTAACATTTTCCTTGACAAGAAAATTTTACAACATCCCCCTCGAAGGGGATATTTCTCAAGTTGTTGATATATCTTTTCTTTTGTTTTGTGGGTTGTTTGCATAACATTTGGTATCATAGCTTTGGATTCTAGGGTTTTGTCACTTCAAATAGGTCATCTTAGAATTTTCACTATAAATTTTTTTATATGAAGCTTAAGAAGCTGAAATTTCAAACGCGTGGAGCCGAAATATTGGTGAACTTCGTGTAAAAATTTTAGATCTTTGTTCCCTAAAATTTTTAATATATGGTCCAAAGAAGTTATGGTTTTTACATGCTCCAGAATTCAATCTAAAAGGGGGTGACCTTGGGAAAATAGTCATAACTTTCGTTCTGAGTATCATATTTGAATTTCATAAAAAGAGATTGAAATTTCATAGATGGTATGTTTTTGTGTATAATTTTCATGGCTGAAGGTCAAAACAGTGAGAGGTGACATTCCATACAAGTTCGCTTTACTGAACTCGTTTATAATCAAGACATCATGGGATATTGGTCATAATGTTTTCTTGAAAAATCTAATATTGGTCATAACTATGGCATTGGAAAAAAGACTAAAAGGGCTACCAAAAGAGAAAATTTCAAACCTTGGAGATCCAAAATTACAGAGTTACAACTGTTTCAAGATTGAGCTCATAAAAACAAGAAAAATGTGTATACTTTTAAAAAATTGCATAAAATTTTAATTGAAAAATCAATTTGAAGTGATTCCAAGGGTATCTTGAAGCATAGATATCAGTATTTGGTTCTAACATGCCTAAAAAAAAAAGAATTATACACCCATTAATCCCTCAGAAAGCTCTACTATGACGCATGAAGTGGAATAATTGCAATATGATATATCAAAATTATGAGACCAATTGCAAGAAATTTCACTCTCACAAAGATAGTCTAAATATGAACTGAAAGGGGACATGGATGGCTTAAAAGGGGACATGGATGGATTAAAAGGAAATATGGATGATTTAAAAGTAGAAATAAAAGGCGACATGAATGATTTAAAAGAAGACATGGAAGGTTTGACAAAGTTGCTACAAGAAATGCTTCCTAATGGAAAAAAGGTATTCCATGAAACTCATGATGAGGACAAAAGGAATATGAATTATGGTTTTAGAGACTCCAGTGTTGGGTTTAAGACCCACCAAATTCCAAATATCAATATGAGGAAGTTTTATGGCAAAGATATGATAACATGGATAGTACAAATAGAGCAATATGTTGATCTACATGATGTGAAACACACACAAAAGGTATACATTTCACATTTATATTTAGAATCCAATCAGTTTGTATGGTATCAATGGATTTTTTTTCTCTTAAATCAATTTTCACTTGGTCAATTTTTACAGAGGAAATGATATCACATTATGAGGATACAAAGAGCAATGCCTTCTTTAACTAATTGATAAATCTCAGACAAAAGGGTTCAATGGTGGAGCACATTGAGGACTTCCAAAAATTCAATATCAGGGTAATTGATATTCTAGAGGATCATAGGATTGATGTCTTCATAGGGATTTTGAAGGATAACATCCAACATAAGGTTTTCCTTTGGTAACTTTATTCATTGGAGAAGGCATTGAGGGTGGCAAGAAAAGTTGAAAGAAAAATTATGGCAACAAAGAAGTCTACCACTTACAACTATAAAGATGGAAGTGTTGTTGCTCCTAGCCTTCCAGAACCTACAAGGTTGACACCAAAACAATTGGAGGAAAAAGGATAAAAGAGGATTTTTTATAGTTGTGATAGAAAATATAATAAAGGTCATAAGTGCAATGAGAAGAAATTATTTTACATAGATTGTCAAGAGGAGGAAGAAAAGGAACAAGTAACATCAAAAGAGGAGGATATACATGAGGAACCAACCCCAGAGAAAGAAAAAATGAATCCGACCATATATTGTAATGCATTGGTGGGAATTACCACTCCTAAAACTCTCAAGATATAAGGATATATAGAGAAGAAAAAAATTAATAGTGTTGATTGATTTAGGTGGTACCCATAATTTTATTCATTGTAAGATAGCCAAGGAATTGAATTGCTTTCTATATCCAGCACCATACTGTCAAGTGATGGTTGAAAATGGAGGAACTATAAATTTCTATGGAAAGTGTCATAATATCACACTAACCATGGGGGAATATTTATTGAATAGTCCAATTCTTTCCCTTCCAATGGGTGGTGTTGATGTTGTACGATTGAGTCCAATGGTTACAATCTCTAGGATGATAACTTTTAATTTTCAATAAATTTTCTTGAATTTTATTTTGGAAGGAAAGGAAGTTGAATTAAGGGGTATCACAAGGAAAATAGGGAATATAATCATCTATAATGGCATGAAAAAGATTCTGAAGAAATAACAATGAGGCATAATTGCACAATTATGCTCACTAGAGGTTCAAACATCGAAACCATCTATGTTTCCATATCTCCAAAAGGACTTGGACAATCATTCCAAGGTATTTGAGACTCCCAAAGGGATCCCACCTATTTTTTATCATGATCATGCTATTCATTTGATTCCAAGAACTGTTCCTCAAAACATCAGGCCTTACAGATATCCCTATGCCTAAAAGAGTGAAATTGAACATATGGTTGCAGAAATGCTAGAGTCCGGTACAATTCAACCTATTCAAATGTATTTCTCTGCTCCAGTAGTATTAGTGCACAAGAAGGATGGATCATGGTGTATGTGTCTAGATTATAGGGAGCTCAACAATCTCACTATTAAATATAAATTTCTCATTCATTTCATTGATGAATTTTTGGACGAATTACATGGAGCAATTTACTGCACCAAGTTGGATCTTCGTTACAAATATCATCAAATTAGAATGAAGACTAAAGAAATATTGAAAAAAAAAACCATTCAAAACTCATGAAGGTCATTATTAAATTTTGGTCATGCATTTTGGCCTTACTAATGCACCTTCCACATTTCAAGGTTTAATGAATTTGATTTTAAAACCATTCCTTAGAAAATTTGTGTTAGTATTTTTTGATGATATACTAATATAAAATCAGTCTTAGAAGGATCATGTTCCATATGTTGACAAGTTTCTCAAACTATTGGAGGAGAAATAATTATATGGAAAAACCTCAAAATGTTTCTTTGGAGTACAAGAGGTGGAATATTTGGGTCATATTGTATCTCATGGTGTTAAGGTAGATCCTAACAAAATTAAATCCATTAAGGAATGGAAAATCTCCACAACTTTAAATCATCTTCGAGGATGCCTCAATTTGACAGGGTATTATCGCAAGTTTGTTAATAATTATGGGAGAATACCGACACCTCTAACAACATTACTAAAAAAGATGCATTTTCTTAGACTCTAGAAGCAACTAAGGCCTTTGAACATCTTAAAGAGGTAATGTGCCAAGCATCGAGATTAGCTATGCCATACTTCACAAAAACCTTTATTGTGGAATGTGATGCCTCAAAAAATGGAATTGGTGTTGTTTTAATGCAAGAAGGAAGATCCATTTCTTTTGAAATATGTATAATAAAGGGAAAGTATTTTAAAAAACCTATTTATGAGAAGGAAATGTTGGAAATACTACATGCACTAAAGCAATTGTGACCTTACATAATGGGAAGACACTTCAAGGTAAAAACATATCATGATAGTCTTAAATACTTTTTGGAACAAATTTTATCTTCAGAAGAGTAGAAAAAATGGTCACAAAGATGTTGGTTATGACTTTGAAATCATATACAAAAAAGGGAAGAAAAATGTCGTTGCAGATGCACTCTCAAGAAAGGATGAGGATGTGGAAGCATTTATTTGTGCCATTTCTATTATCCAACTTGATTGGATAACTAAATCAAGGGATGAATGGAAGAATGAAAAAGAGGTGTGGACACTCATTCAAAAGTTGTAGAAATATCCCAGTACATCTAATATATTTATCTGGAAAAATGATTCATTATGGTATAAAGATAACTTATATCTTTGTAAGAATTCCCAACTCAAAAAAAATATTATTTTATAATTTCACAACTACCCCTTAGGAGGGCACTCGGTATTTTTAAAAACTTACAACGCGGTGAGGAAGTATTTTTTTTTGGATGGCCTTAAATCTGATATTCAGAAGTTTGTGGTAGAATTTTTGGTTTTCATAACAAAATAAAGTTGAGACAATTAATACCCCAGGTCTATTACAACCTTTATCGATTCTAAGTTAGCGTCGAGTGGAGGTCTTAATGGATTTTATCATAGGTTTACGCAAGTCTGAAGGAAAGAGCGTCATCATGGTGGTAATTGATTGACCTACCAAGTATGCACACTTTTGTGCATTATCTCATCCTTTTAAAGCCTGTATAGTTGCTACTTCATTTATGGAAACAATTCAAAAGATACATGGAAACACAAATATTATTGTAAGTGAAAAAGATCCCATTTTCACTAGAATTTTCTGGACAAAATTATTTTCTTGTCTTGGTACTCAATTAGCTCATAGTTCATCTTATCATTATCAATTTGATGGAAAAAATAAGATAATGAAGAAATGTTTGGAATCACATCTTTTTTTCTTTGTATATGATAAAAGAAACACAATGGTTCAAGTGGTTACCTCTGGCTGAATGGTGGTATAACACTTTCTTCCACATTGCAGAAAAAAATGACCCCATTTATGAAACTTTATGGATATCATCCACCATCCATCACATCATATTTAAAATAAAATTCTAAGGTTCAAGTAGTGGAATATCACATTGATCATGAAAAATAAGTTATGTAACTCTTAAAGGATAACCTCACTCTAGCACAAATTCGAATGAAACGACAAGCATATCAACATCAAAATGAAAGAAGTTTTGATGTAGGTGACTAGGTATTTTTATGGCTGCAACCATAAAAAAAATGTCCCTCAAGCAAGATAAGAAGGATAATAACTTATCAACCAAGTATTATGGTTCTTACAAGGTGTTGCAAAAGATTGGTACTCTGGCATAAAAATTGGAGCTGCCTACATCTTCCCAAGTACACCTAATTTTCCATGTTTCATGCTTAAATAAGGTTATCGGTGATAAGCTCCCAGTTAAAACGATATTTCTAGAACTTGAAGAAGAAGGAAAAATAATATTTGAGCCTAAAGTAGTCATGGAAACAAGAACTCAACATCTACAAAATCAACTAATTTCAGAGTATCTCATTAAGTGGAAGAACTTACCCACTAAATATTTCACATGGGAGGATGAAAAATTTATACAGAAGCATCCAGAACTACTCAAGCATCACGGAAAACACATTTTTGAATAAGAGGGGCATGTTAGGTCCCTATAATACTAGTGTAGCCCCCTTATTGTTATTGTTAGTGTAGCCCCCTATTGTTATTATTGTGCCCATATATCCCCCATATTATTATTGTTGTGTTATTACATTATTATTGCTATGTAAGCTCTGATTATATTGTGACCCATTAGACTCATATATATACCAAGTAGGTCTTATCATTTTAATCATTGATGAATTGTTCATTTATGTGATGTAAAGGAGGTTTCCCCCCCGAAGAGGTTATTTCTCAAGTCGTTGATATATCTTTTCTTATATTTTGTGAGTTGGTTGCATAACGATTGTAGCCAAAAAAAACTCAATCATCCTACTCCAACTCTTCTTGAAACTGATCGTATGCCTCTATAAGCATCTCCCAAGTCTATAGATCCTTTTCAATCTCATGTCAAGTCTCTAAAAATCATGTCAAGGCCTCCAAACCTATTTAATTTATCATCATGTCAAAGTTGTAACAACCCTGGTCAAAAATCCATGTAATAAAGTTAATAAAGGTAAAATAAGACCATGGTCATGGGACACATATTCCAAGATGAATGTTAGGAAAAAACATAGTGATGGGGATAACTTGTGATTAATTAATGGATATGGAAATTGGAAAAGGAAATGGCTAAGGATTTTGAAAGGCATGAGGCATTTATTGACATTTTATTTATGAAAATAATTAAAATAGGTGAAAAGGAATGTAAAAGGTCACAGGTTGCATGTGAGGAGGAAAACGAAGAAAAATATTGGAAAATGAAGAAAATAGAGGCCTCATTAATAAAAAGGCTTATGAGGATCAATTCATGGCTTTTTTCAGTTCAGTCTTTGGCACTCTCATTCTATTATCTCTCTCTCTCATACTCGTGGAAATTTAGAGTTTTCTTGGAGCACCCTTGGAGGAGGGTGGCGGACTTGGGATTTGGAGCAAGAAGGCAAAGGAGAATTAGGAAATCACAAGAGGACATTGAGATCATTAGCTACAATGGGTTTTTCTTGTAGGTACGGATTTGTATGCATGATTCCCTTGCTAGTTTTGGAATTCATGGCACATGTATGTGGTTTCTTGGGCATGATCTGTCATTGACATGGAGGGTTTCCTAGATTGACAGTGGTTTTCCTAACCTTGAAATTTCCTAGATAGCCATGGTTTTGTGGGGTTTTTTTTTTTTGGTTGGTTCTCATGTTCCTTTGGGTCTGGGTTGAGTTATTAGTTCTTGGATCCTTGGTTGGAAAAATGTTCTTGAGCCATGTAACAACTTGGGTTGAGTTACTAGTCTGGAGCCATGGTTGGAAAAACACTCTGGAGCCCTTGGTCGGTTGAGTTACTAGTCATAGAGCCTTGGTTGAATAAATGATATGGTGCATGACAACATCTATGGGTTGAGTTAACATTCCTAGACAACTTGAGTAGAGATCGATCTAGTGATGGTTAGTGGTGTTTGACCGGGAGGTGGAATCACTGGTTGAGAGTTGAGGTGCTTGGCCTCTGGAAGCCCTGATTTTGTTGTGATAAATGTGTTTAATGATATATCACATTTATTCTTGGAATATGGCATGGGGGTGACTGGTTGAAAGAGATATTTGGTTCAGCCTAGTCTATGGTCCGGTGGTACGTGGAAGTTCCAGACCTGGTTATATTTTACACATGATAATAAAAGTGTTTCTCCTCTTGCATTTGATGGGTAATGTACTTTCTATTATGTGGTTTATATGGATGTTATATCCCTACTATTTATGTTGTTTATATTTTGGTTATGTCTATTTTATGACATTTATGAGGTATGGATCTCATCGTGTTTTGACTTGAAAATGAATGAACAATGAATATATGACCTAGTAGATGATAATGTAGCTAATTTGATAAGGCATCAATGTTTCTTAGTGATTCTCGGATAAGTATGAGACCCCTATGCTCAGATATGTTGTTAAGACCTGTAGATTGCATATTTGTGACATGTTTGATGAAATGCTTTTCATGGCTAGCAGGGGTCCAGTCAAGTCATTGATCAAATGTTTGCATTATTACCATTATTTCAGTGTTATGTATCATTTATGGAATTTTCATGGAGTTATGGGGAGTGGCCTGAGTCCTAGCCCTGAAAAAGTGGCACATAAGCCGAGGTCGGTGACACAAGACTATCTAAAAAATTCCAGAGTTGTTTGGATGCCCTTGCTATGAGAGCCATTAGAGGGTTCCAGTCGCACTATTTCCTTATCATGGGAATGACTGAGGTGTTTGGCCAGTAAAAGAGATGTTTCTTCGGGAGTTAAGCACTTGGAAAGTTTGGATGGCTCTTGGAGGTTCTATTGGATGTGTGAATGGTTAGTTTGGTTATGTTTAGTCGATTCCACTTCCTTAAGGTGACCAAGGAGGTTGAATCACATCATATTGGCCTATAATCACATTTTTACCTCGATGGGCTGGTTAACTTGGGTAAATGTGGGAGGAGGGTGTTACAGAGTGGTATCATAGCATAGTTCAGCCCTTGGATTGGATGGATGGTGTGTTGGTAATGCATACATGTCAGTTGCATATGTGTACTTTATGTTTGTGGACTATGTAATTATGTTGTACACGTGGTGTTGGTCATGGTTGCATTTGTGTCACCATGTGAAAGTTTATGGTGTTGATGTTGGAGGTGTCTGTCGTGATTATATGTTGGTTATGCACTATTTATGTGTGTCAGTGCTTGTATGTATTGTGCATACATGTGTGTCGTACATATGTTGTGATGCATGCATTGTGTCTTGTTGGTGTTGTGGTTGTGGCGCCATGCATGGTAACTAGATAATGGTTGAAATGATGATTATATGTTTACTTGATTATGTTTATATATATATTGTAATAATCTAGTTAGTCTTGTAGAAAATGTATCCTCCTCAAACTATACTGAGGTACATTGGTTGTTTATTATTCAGTTTAGCCGACATGATATACCTTTCAGGAAGAGAAGAAAAATATGGCTAGCAAGTGGTATAATATAGTTCATGAGATTCTTTCTATGGATCAGATGAGCTGTGTGGTGTTGGGAACTATTCTGACTTAGAAAACACATAAAGGAGCTTGAAGGAAGAAATAAGGTGTAATACCCTCCTCCCACATCTACCCAAGTAACTGGCCAATCAGGGTAAAAATGTGATGAGAGGCTACTATGATCTGATTCAACCTCTAAGGTGACCTTAAGGAAGTGGAATCGATGGAAACACATCACACAAACCTTCCACATCAGCAACAAAACTTCCGAGAGCCATCCCAACCACTTAGGTAACCAGCCCCTGGGTCCCACTAAGTTTTTATATTATTAAACTCTTGAATTCTCCCTTGATATTGGCAAGGGTGCGTATGGGAGGCTCTGGATGCTCCCACAACATGGGCATTCATGCATCCAAGGAGTTTTTTCCTCATAGTTGTGCCAGTGTCCCCGGGTTTTGAGCCACTTTTTTAGGCCTAGAGCCCAGTTCATTGCCTAGAAATCAATGACAGGTTCAAAAATGAATTATAATAGCGAAAAAATGATACATATGCAAATGAATTGAGAAGGTCTAGACTGGACCCCTACTAGCCATGAAAAATATTTTGTCAAACATGTCACAAATATGTAATCTACATGTTTAAACAATAGATCTGAGCATAGGGGTCTCATACTTATTTGATAATCGCTAAGAAGCATTGTTCCCTTACATCATTAACCACATTATCATCTATTAGGTCATAGATCCATTGTTCATTAATTTACAAATCAAAACATGAGGAGAACCATACGTCATCATTATCGCAATACATTTTTATAACCAACATAATAACAAAATAGATATAAAGGATACATCATCCATAGAATCCATAAATAAAGCAGTACATTTGCACATAATATGTCAAGGATATAACCTCGTATTAATGAATGCAAAAACCAACCCGGGATAAGACTACCACATTCCACCCGATTATAGATTGGTTGAGCCAAATATCTCTCCATCCAATCACCCCCATGCCATATTCCAAGCATGAATGTGGGACTCAAACAAAAAAACCAACCAGGGCATCCCGAGGCTAAATCAACTCACCCTCAACAATAGAAACCATGATTTACTGCAATCCATCTCAGATCACTAGGCCATAAAACAAGCATGAATGCCATTGGATTTCTCCACCTACACCATGAGGAATTTTCCTATCTCCTCGCCCTTCAGGATTTACCACAATCCACACTAGATCACTAAAACCGAGACTACATTCTCTAGTATTTACCATATATCTCGCCATTCACTGAAAAGGATTCCCAAGCCCACTGAGGCAACAAATTATGCAACTTTACCAAAACCGATAATCCAATTTATGGATTACTAGTCCATGTGTTCTTTCATCTAGAGATCCACCTCACTCAACTTTGAATCCATTCAAAAATTTAACTCAACCAAAACATAAGAACCCCATCACACCATGACTATCCAAAAATGACAAGGTTAGGCTGGAAACACTGTCACACCTGGAAAAACCCATGCCATGAAAACAAAGAACCAAATGAAATTCCATGCATTCCAAATCTAGAAAGGAAAACATACATGCAAAGAATCCTATGGTAGTTGCTTGAACCTACTCTTCCTTACTTTCTCCTTCCTTCCTCTTGCCATTTTTTTCCTTTCTTGATCCAATGCCAAAGTTCCCCAAGAAAACTATAAGTGTCTAAAAGTGAGAGAGAGAGAGAGAGAATAATGAGAGAGCTCCAAAACTGAGCTAAAAAAATCTTTCCAACTAATCCCCATAAGAGTTTTTATTAATGAGGCCTCTATTTTCTTCATTTTCCATTATTTTCCTTCAATTTCCTCCTTACATGCAACCTGTGGTATTTCACCTTTATTCTCTCTTATTTTCCATTATTTTCATAAATAAAATGCTCATTAATTCATCTTTGCCTTTCCAAATCCTTTTACATTTCCTTTTCCAATTTCCGTAGCCATAATAAACCGAAATGAACACACACACTAGGATGTTTTGCCCAACATTAAGCTTGGAATAAGTGTCCCATCAACTGTGGTTATTAATTTTCCTTTATTAATTTTATTACATGGAATTTTCACCAGGTGTTATCTCTAAATTGGTGTTTATGGGCTGCTCCACTAGACAACTTAGAGTAACTCTTTCAAACCAAATTTTGAATGAGGATTATCCTCTTCAGCTTGAGAGGGATCTCTCAATTTATCTAATGATTTTCTCAATTAGGTCCTAAATCAGATGGCTAACTCTCTGAGTGTATTAGTGTATCTGATTGCAGGTGAAAAATGGAATAGGTTTCACTGCCATTGGGCTCCTGGATTCAGCATGAAGGAATTCAATGACAAGTGTATCTTCTTATGGAAACTGAGGCTTTTCCTATTTCAATGAAAGGACTAACACACATAAATAATAAATAGCTCAATGCTAAAAGGAAGTCATAGCATGCATAAAATTAATTCTAAGTAATTTAACATCAAGATACTGGAAGCAAGATAAAGGGAAACATAAGACATAAATTCATTGAAACATCTCAAGAATATCAAGTGAAGCAGAAACACAGTCATTGTCTATTTTTTATCATAAAAAATTTACAATAGTGGTAGTGTCAAAAGAATTATCCAACCCCTTCTAACTCTAAAAATATCTCATTTATAGAGTGAGGACTCATACAAATGATTTTTCGCCTTGCTAGCTTTGAATTCCCACCTCAGAGACCTATTTCAAATAGGATTACATCACTTGGAGACTTCCTAGGGGTATTTCTGTTTTGCAGAGTTTGAATACATAAAGGACTCTTCTTTCATTACATAATTCAAAAAATCCATTTAATAACCCTTATCAACTGAAACCAAATAATTTTCTGAGTGTATTGGAGTGATGATGTGTCATTATGCCATGTGGATGCTGATCTGGATCTCCTCCAAGTCGAATTTTATCATTTTTTCATAAATCTAGTTAGTGAAAATTTCTAAAAATAGGCTTCAAATATGAGTGCATAATTTCTAAACCCTGATGGATTTACAGAAACTGAGAGAGGTTTTTGTAGATGGGCCTGTGCTAAAAAAAATCTCTTTCATATTTTGAAAATCCTTTTTAATTTTTTCACAAATCAAGCTTTAAGTTGACTGCTAAAACATTCATGTACAGAAAATTTCGTAGCGAACTCCAAAATCCACCTTTTGCATAACCTTTGAATTTTATAACTGTTGGAGGGTCTTCCTTGGGGCTAATGAGCTAAACAAAAAAAATTTCCCACTTTGATTTTGACCATAGCTGATATTTTAAGAAAAAAGTCACCTACAATGATTTCATAGTAAAATCTGGCCTTCAAGCCTGGGCTTCGTTACGAAATTGCCTAATTTTCTGAAAAAATCCAAAATCCTCCCTTGTCTTCACAATTTCACTTTATGGGTCTGTAAGATGATATTATGAAGTATTTTAGGGAAAATTAGGTTCAAAATACTTCTTATCCTCCTCAATAAACAACATTTTCACCTTCAGCAAGTTCCTCTATTAATAAAAACATAGTTATTTTTTCTGAAATTTAGGGTTCATAAATGATCTCATATCTCTAGATATTTGATAGTTGTCGAAAAACTGTAGGTATTTTTGTAGATAATTTCTTACTAAAGAAAAACCTCACTTGGTTTTTTGAAAAACATCAACAGGTGTCTGGGAACTACATTTGAAAAACATGTCTCAAACAGGAAAAAAATGCATTCTGAAAATAGAGCCCAAAGACATCTCCAAATATCCCAATTTGTAGCACCTTTGAGAAAATTGAAAGTGGTTAATGTTATTTGATATGTGATTGAAAAAAACCTCTCCCGGTTTTGTATAATTCTCCTCTGGTTTCCCAAAAACGTCCCTTGAAGTTGACTTCTCAAAAAGTTAAAAAATAGAGAAATCCTCAGATTCGCTACGAAATGTTGAGGTGATTTCATAGCAAAATCTGCGTATTTTGCATAGAATTTGCTACGGAATTGTGAAAAATCATATAAGTGTCTAAAAAATGAATTTTAAACCAATGCATGTGAACCTAAGGTGGATTTGATAGATAGAACTGAGTTGACATGACTAATGAAGTGTTTTAGACTTAGGATAAAGACTTATTTCATTAATTTTTTATAAATTTCATGGACCAAACTTATGAGACAAAATGAAACCTAGGTGAGTGACCCTAATAAAAATCAAAAAATTATGTGTGATGATTCCAAGGCTGTTACAAAAGGAATTTCAAAATAGATAATGATATAATCATGCAGGAACATGAGAAACAAGTAGAATTAAATGCAGTAACTCTTCAGAGTTTGTTAGAATTGCAGAGACAGAGACCACTTCGGATCAACCATGGAAATGAGGATAGATCTAATGGGGCATATGGTAGTAGATATCATAGTGGGAACATGTCAAATAAATATGACATGATCAGAGATTGCAGGTTCTTGGACACTCTAGATAGGATAGGTGATGGACACAGGTACTATTCTAGTTTTGGTTTTGACAGGTATCATGGTAGTAATCGTTATCATCCTTACAAGAGGAGTGATATGGGATATTTTATGTATGATTTTAAGAAATAAAATCCACCTAAATTGTATTAAGAAATGAATAAATCACAAGATACCGAAGGATGGTTGCTTGGGATGAACAAGTTCTTCAGATGGCTTGATTAATCAGAGAAGATGAAGGTCGGAATAGCTACATTTAGTCTTAAACTTAAAGCATATATTTGGTGGAAATAAGTAAAGAATTTTAGAGATATTTAAGAAGAGGAGTTGACTTGGAGTGAGTTCAAGATGTTGATCTTAGTGAAAAGTAAGCACCTTCACTAAGTGGGGCCCGCAGGCTATTTTTAGGTGTATGTCTATTTTTATACATGGTGAGCATATTCTATAAGTTGCAGGAGGCTATTTGTAGATGGTTTATCAAGTTGGAAAAATAGATGAGATTCTATTTTTAGACATATGGGAAAAGTCTATTTTTAGATTGTATATCTAAAAATAGATCACATGTCGATTATTATTAGCCCTTAATAATAATCAAACTCTAAATAGTAACTTATTCTCTTGGAGCACTTTATTTCAGTGAAAAAATGTGGCACATCAATTGGATGAAGGAATTACGCAATTCCTAGGGTGGTTGGTGACTCATGCATGGAGGACTCAGTTAGAACTGAAGTGGCAGAGTTGTGACAGAGTTGGAAGAGTAGTTATGGGAGTTGCTATCTAGTTTAACTCAGTTAAGTGAGTTAAACTCAATTGTGATAGTTGTATCTAGTTTTAACTAAAGATACACTAGTGAGAGTTCAGTGAATCAATTAGTTAATTAATTCACAACTAGTAACTCACTCGCAACTGAACAAATACAACAGTTAACTACTTGCATGTCAGTTCCAGTAGAGACCTAGTGGAGAGATAGGTGAAAGGGCGAGATAGACTATCTGTTGTGACTATAGTGATGCATTTAATTCATATACACAGACATTGAAGTTTCCAATGATTATTGTGTAGTGCAATAAAGACAAGATTGAATTCATTCAAGGGTCTTCTTCAGCAGGGATTGCGCAATGGAGGCACGTTGTCGGGAGGCAAGAAATTGGTGCATAGATATGCAAATTTCTGCATGACAGTGTGTGACGATTGTATATTGTAACGAGAGCTTGATGTACTAAGCTTTGTATGATATTGTTACATGATTCCATTGATATATGATAGTTGGGGTTTTTAGCTTTAATATTTCCTAGTAAAACATCTTGTTTATGTGCGATTGATTTTCTTCATGTGTTTGCAAATTGGTGATTTAATTTCCGCAAAGAATTAAGTGGAAGGATTTTGTATTTAACATAAGATTAATTTGTTATATCATGAGAATTCAGTAATAATATAAGTATTAATAAATTTATACATGGTATCGGAGCAGTGTTAATCACTGGAGATTGCAATATTGAAGCAGTGTTGAGTTTTGTGCTGGTGGACAATTCGAATTTGCTGCAGAAATTTCTTGGTGCAACAGTTGAGTATTCATTGAAATGGATTTCAATGGGTTGTGGTTGGAGTATTCCCTTAAGGGTAGCTCGAACTACATAGCCTGTAAGGATAGGATGGAGGCGATGCTTGAAGATAATGGTCTGAAGGAGTTCATCGATAGTGATGTTCCTAAGCCTACTTCTAGTAATGCTGCATTACTTGATGCATGGAAAAAGAAGGTAGCGAAGACAAGAAGAATTCTATTGGAAGGTGTGAAATACCATATTGTGTCAAACCTTCACAGGAAAGCCACTCCATTTTCAATGTGGAAGGCTTTGACAGATCTTTTCCAAAGCAACAGCGACCATAGGAAGTTGGCGCAGAAAGATAAGCTCAGAAAAATCAAAATGGAGAAGGGCAACAGTATTCCAAAATATCTCACGAAGTTTTTCCAATGTAGGGATGAGCCAGGGAGTGTGGGAATTACAGTTCTGAATGATGACTTGGTGAGCTTGGCTCTCCTTGGGCTTCTGAAGAGTTGGCACAACTACGAATACTTTTTCAATGGATGGGAGAAACTTCCGGATTGGGAGCAACTTTGGTCGGATCTAGCGCAAGAGGAGATAAGGCGGAATACTAGGGATGGCTCTTCATCAATGAATGATGATGAAGAGAATTGCGCTTTGGCTGCCAAAGAAAGGAAAGGGAAGGGGAATAAATCCCATCCAAAATCCAAGGCTAAAGGCAAGAAGCTGGATTTGTCCAAGGTGAAGTGTTTTCACTGTCACGAACATGGGCATCTCGCCACTAACTGCCCACAAAAAAAGAAGAACAAGAAGGCTGTTGGAGCTATAGATGGTGAGGCATTAGCCTCACAATTTGAACTTAATTTCTCCTTGATCGCATGCTTGGTTTCAAGCACAATTAGATCAATGTGGTATCTTGATAGTGGTGCTTCCTTCCACATGACGAGATACAAGGAGTTGTTTAGTGACTTGGAGGAGAAGGATCTCCAAATGCATATAAAGATGGGTGACGATGGTAGATACAGTGCGACCGACATTAGAACCATTACCTTTGAGAGGGATTCAGGCAAACCATTTCTGTTGAAAGATGCTATGCATGTTCCAAGTCTGAAGAATAACTTGGTCTCAATCGCGGTGTTGGAGGACAGAGGTTATGATTTTTTTTTCAGCGAGGGAAAATCTTTCCTACGAAATAAAAAAATGGGTCAAACTAAGAGGATAGGGATTCGAGTTAATAATCTCTACAAGCTAGAGGTAGATGGCTGCACTACAATGATGGGAAAAGTAGAAGAAGTGGTAAGCTGGGATGAGGGCGAATTATGGCACAAAAGATTGGGCCATCTTCACCATGGCACCTTGAAGATTTTGCAGCAAATTTCTACTGGACTTCCCAAGGGTACTCTTGCATATTTAGATTATTTCAAGGGATGTACTATGGGTAAGTTTGTGAAGACCACATTTCATGAGAAGGAGAACCGTGCTTCGGTGATCCTGGAGAGAATTGACACAAACGTGTGTGGACCTTTCTCGGTTGCTTCAATAGAAAAAACACAGGTATTATGTTATTTTTGTTGATGACTATTCTCGTAGATGTTGGATCTTATTCATGCAAAAGAAGGATCAAACATTCTCAAAGTTCTATGAGTTTAAAGCATTGATGGAGAAGGATTTGGGGAAGCAAGTAAAGGCTCTGCAGAGTGATAATGGTGGTGAATATATCTCGAACGAATTCAAATACTTCTGTAGCAAAGAAGGAATTCGAAGAGAACTAATAGCACCTCATAACCCACAACAGAATGGGGTCGCGGAGAGGACGAACAAAATGATCCTAGGTGTTGCACGAGCTATGCTGCATGACCAAGGCCTATCGATGCACTTGCGGGCAGAAGCATGCAACATTGTGATTTATGTGCAAAACCATTGTCCTCATAGATTACTTGACATGAGTACACCTAAAGAAGCTTTTACTGGTAAGAAGCCTAATATTTCTCATTTGAATATTTTTGGCTCATCTATTTACATTCATGTGACCAAGGACACTAGGCAGAAGCTGGATCTGACTGCAGAAGTTGGGATATTTGTGGGGTACATAGAAACACCTCATAATTATCATGTGTATTTTCCAAACAATTGGATGACTATGGTGCGACAGGATATAAAATTCAATGAGGTGAAGGCCATGAATTTTTCGCTTGAGAGGGAGCTACACTTGCATGCAAAGGAGGAGCTACTTGCTCCCAAAGATGAGCCTCTAGATGTGGATCAGCCACAAGAGGAGATTCATGGAGTGAAGGAGTCCACTCATGTAAAACCAAACATCAGAACAGGCAAGAAGCGTACCACAGAAGCTGAAAGACTGAAGCTTGATGCGATAGAGAATGTAGGAATCCCTACATCACAGTGCAGACAAAGACAGTCACCTGACCGATTTACTGGATACATGGCTCTTATGAGCAAGTGTATCATGATAGAGCCATATTCCTTTGAGGAAGCAGCACAGGAGCTCACATGGGTAGATGCCATGGTGGAGGAGTATGACTCCATTATCAGAAACAATGCTTGGGAGATTGTTCCAAGGCCAGTAGGTAAATCAGTGGTAGGTTTGAGATGGATCTACAAGATAAATCAAGCTACTGATGGGAGTGTTGAGAAGTATAAGGCAATATTTGTTTCCTGGGGCTTCTCACAGATCGAGGGGATTGATTATGAAGAAACCTTTGCACCTGTCACATGGTACTCTTCCATAAGGACCATCCTTGCTCTCTCAGCACAAATGGGTTGGCACATTCATCATATGGATGTGAAGACTACGTTCCTTAATGGGATCATTGAGGAAGAAGTGTACATTGAGCAACCTGAAGGATTTGAGATCTTCAGCAGCGAGTCACATGTGTGCAGACTCAAAAAGTGTTGTATGGGCTTAAACAAGCACAACATGCTTGGTACACTCAAATCGACATCTATTTCACCAGACTTGGCTTCACCAATAGTGAGGCGGATGTAAACCTATACCAAATTGTGGTGGAGGGTAAGATTTTAATCATTGTTCTTTATGTTGATGATTTAATACTAATGGGTGATGAGCAGTTGATACACTCATGCAAGGAAGATCTTGCAGAGTTTGAGATGAAGGATTTGGGCCTCCTTCATTATTTCCTTGGATTGGAAATATGGCGGCGAGAAGGTGAACTGTTTGTGTCTCAAGGCAAGTATGCTTGGGAGATACTTGGTAAGTTTCACATGGAGGACTGCAAGCCCATGGATACTCCTCTTCCATGAAATTGGAGGAAAGAGGATGCTACATCGGAAGAGGTAATGGATGCCACTGTTTATCGACATTTGGTGGGTTTGCTCATGTATTTAGTTAATACAAGACCAGACATATGCTATGCGGTGAACCAACTTAGTCAAGCGATGGTTAAGCCTACCAAGCTCTTTTGGAAGGCAGGCAAGCATGTCCTAAGGTATCTCAGGGGCACATCTAAGTATGGCTTATGGTACAGACAGACAGATGAGGTGAAGTTGCATGGCTTCATGGATGCAGATTGGGCAGGAAGCCCAATGGACAGAAAGAGCACTTCAAGAGGGGTTTTCAATATTGTATCTACAACAGTTTCTTGGTACAGTAGGAAACGAAGATCCGTGGCACTCAATTCAGCGGAAGCAGAATACATGGCAGCAAGTCAAGCTGTAAGTGAGGCTATCTGGATGAGGAAGATCCTGGTCAGTTTGTTTGGTTCTCATTTAGATCCTACAGTGATACATTGTGATAATCATAGTTTCATTAAAATATTGATTAATCTTGTGTTTCATGATAGATCTAATCATATAGATATCCGGTATCATCATATCAAATATTGTGTGCAGCGGAAGATCATGTTGCTTCAATACATTCCTATGGAAGATCAGGATTCAGATATTCTGACGAAGGTGAACAATAGGAGAAAATTTGAATACCATAGATGTAGGATCGGGGTGAAGGATAATCCCTATCTTATTGAGAGGGAGTGTTGAGATTCAACAAGATGATGAGCTTAGTGAAAAGTAAGAACCTTCACTAAGTGGGGCCCATAGGATATTTTTATGTGTATGTATATTTTTAGACATGGTGAGCATATTCTATAAGTTGCAGGAGGCTATTTGTAGATGGCTGATCAAGTTGGAAAAATAGATGAGATTCTATTTTTAGACATATGGGAAAATTCTATTTTTAGACTGCATATCTAAAATAGATCGCATGTCGATTATTATTAGCCCTTAATAATAATCAAACTATAAATAGTAACTTATTCTCTTGGAGCACTTTATTTCAATGAACAAATGTGGCACATTAGTGGGCTTAAGGAAGTACGCAATTCCTAGGGTGGTTGGTGACTCATGCATGGAGGACTTAGTTAGAACTGAAGTGGCAGAGCTGTGACAGAGTTGCAAGAGTAGTTATGGGAGTTGTTATTTATTTTAACTCGGTTAAGTGAGTTAAACTTAGTTGTGCTAGTTGTATCTAGTTTTAACTAAAGATACACTAGTGAGAGCTCAGTGAATTAATTATTTAATTTATTCACAACTAGTAACTCACTTGCAACTAAACAAATACAACAGTTAACTACTTGCATGCCAGTTCCAGTGGAGACCCAGTGGAGAGATAGGTGAAAGGGTGAGATGGAATTTCTGTTGTGACTACAGTGATGCATTCAATGCATCTACACAAACCTTGGAGTTTCCAATGAGGATTGAGCAGTGCAAGCAAGGCAATATCAAATTCATTCAGGGGTCTTCTTTAGCAGGGATTGCACAGTGGAGGCAGGCTGTCAAGAGGCAAGAAATTGGTGCATAGATATGCAAATTTCTACATGACAGTGTGTGACGATTGTATATTGTATTGAGAGCTTGATGTACTAAGATCTGTATGAGATTGTTACATGATTCCATTGATATTCATAATATATCATAGTTGGGGTTTTTAGCTTTAAGCTTTCTCGGTAAAACATCTTCTTTATGTGCGATTGATTTTCTTCATTGTGTTTGAAAATTGGTGATTTAATTTCCGCACAGAATTAAGTGGAAGGATTTTGTATTTAACATAAGATTAATTTGTTAGATCAGGAGAATCCAATAATACTATAAGTATTAATAAATTTCTACACAAGAAACTATTCAGGAAGAAGTATCTATCAAAGAGATACTTTAACAACAGAGAAAAATCATTCTATGACCTAAATATGGGCTCTATGACTGATGAGGAGTACACTAATAGATTTCTAGAGTTGTTGAGATATGTGCCTTACCTCAAGGAGGAGAAGGAAAAGATTCAAATATTCATCAGTGGGTTGTCGGTAGCATTCAAGGACATGATTGAGTTTGAAAATTCTATATCATTGGAGGAGGCCATCCAAAAACTAAATCATTATTATGAGCAATAGAAGCGCAAATATGAGACTAAATAGGAGTGGAAAGGTAATGATAATATTAAAGGGAAATGGGATAAGAAGAGATCAAGGCCTTAGGATAAAAGTAACAAAGAGAATGTAGTACCACATAATAATTTTAATGCATCTGACAAAGGACAATGATTTCAGCCCGAGCAGAACAAGGGTGATGATAGAAGCTCATATGGTGTTGGAATTGTGGCAAAGATCATCATCAGAGAGATTTTCCACAACATCAGGGTGGTATACCATAGATTTACAGTGCTTAGGAGGCGCAGACAATGGGGGATGTTGGACAGAGTGTTCCTTGGATATATGCAACATTAGATAACAGGTAGGCAGATCATCATACATCTATTATTGAAATGGGCGATAATATTTGAGATCAATTTGTTTCTATTTTGATTTACCCTGGATCTAATTATAGTTATCATAATCCTGACCTGGTGGATAAGTGTGGTTTGAGTAAGGAAGTGCATGCAAAATCTTGGTTAGTCTAGTAGGCTACAAGTACAAGAAGCGAGTTCATCATTGGGTAAGAGTTTGTGCATTTGAGTTGAAAAATATGCCTACATCATCACATTTGAATGTATTGTCATTGGGATCATATAGTGTGTTGATGGGTATGGATTGGTTGTATCTTCATAGGACCAAGGTGGACTTTTATGAAAATTCTATTGGGTGTTTGGATGACAATGGGTGTTATGCGGAATTATGATCTACAGATAAACCAAATCCCTAAGTGTGGTGCTAGTCACTTAGAACAACAAAGGAAAGAATTACTATCACTTTCTCTAAAATAAGCAGATATACAAAATGGTAAATGAGCCTACATGTGATTCAGGTGCTTCTCCTTCTCATTCTTTTGTTGTTGTCGTCACTCTCAATCCAACTCGAAATGCCAAATTGATTCCTGCAAACATAAATAGAGAATAGCAAGCAACATGAAATATACAGATATCTACTTATCTTACTCAATCAAATCAATTAGATGTGAAATATATATATCATTTAAGAATCCATTGCACAATAAATAGAGACATATAGAGACATATATATGGGAAAATTAACAACAATATTTATTAAAGAGTAGAAGGGGGAGGTTACAACCAATGCTCGATTTGTTGCCACCATCTCTAGCTTCATCCTAGCCTTATCACATCTAACATCATACCAACAGCATATCAGTACTTTCACTCTCCCAAATGAGAATCCAACAGCATAACTTTACCAAATTTCTTCCTTTTCTAGCACTAGAATGACTACTCAATTTATAGGGAAATCGATGGTAGTTTCTCAATGAATGAATTTCTAATAATAGGAAAGAGATGTTCCCAAGTTCAGAGGTGTTATATGGACACTTGGATTCAAATTTTGACACATATGGACCCTTCTAGAAGGCACTGGCCATGTGGATATTCCCGGAACAAGGAGAATTCCACTCCCAGGTATCAAATGCACTCTTGAATGTTGGGAAGTGCATTGCAATGCACCCTTGAATGGAGGATCTTGTATTGCAACGCAATTAGTCCTTTTAGAGGCTGTGTTGGTGAGGAAATAAGTGATATAACATTGATCAAGAGATCATGGGTTATGCTCAAAATTGAAATTTCTCAAAACTGTATCGAACCTAAGCGACTAGAAAGGTCTCGTCGTTGTGATTCCGGCGCCGTGAACGGTTCGAAAAATCGATGTCGTATGAAGAAGATATCACATTCTGTTTGTTTTCCCAATGAGCTAAAATTTTGTGACTGGGATGCCCAGTCAGCATACAGGTACAACCAATAGATGGCATATTCTAGGGAATATTCCCTTTTCTCACAAAAAATAGAAATTCAACATGTGGCTTAATCTAGGTCGTTGATATTGTGATACTGAATTGGTTTCGGACCGTTGGATGGAGAAGTACAAGTTTTATTTAGGTCATTGGATGAGAGACACATGGCAATCCTAGAGGCTGCCACGTGTCCTCAGGAGGTTCCAGCAACATTTAGGTGAAGTCAGGGGGAGTCGACCCCGTGACCTCCAACCTGCCTGCATAGCCTCCGACCATCTCACCTATACAATGTTTCTTACCATTATAGTATTCCACATCAATTTATTGTGTTATGTTATCAGAGTTGGGGGAGGGGACCGTCAGCAGTACAAACCCTCCAGCAGCCCCGTGGTTGCTAGTCACATGGACCAGAGTTAAACCGCAGCATCAAACTTTAAACGACGATTACAACAAATGTTATCCTGGCGGTTTCTGATGGATGCGGTCACATGTCATGATATGACATAAAAACTTCAACGCGATGGTTTTTTCAGCTATAACCTTCGGTGATAGATGTTTCGTTCACATGCACAGTTTCATGGTTGTTAATGCGACGGTTTTGTGGAACATGGAGTTATGGTTTTGTTTCCCTTTTATATGCGGAGTTAATACAAATGGTTAACGTGGAGTCAACAGCGAGGGGTCGGCATGTGACCACCCCACCCAAAACATTTGACATTAAATCAAATGGTCTTTCCAACGGAAATTGCAGCGCACCCTAAAATTTAGGGTTTTTACTAAATTTAGCCACAGTTAAGTGCAGTCTCCACTTTTATTGGAGTTTTTCTAGCTGACATTGGGAAAAATGCATTGGGAGGTCAATTTTCGACCAATTTTTGTGAAACAAGAGTCTACCTAGACTAATTTGAGCATTTTGGAGCCACTGGTGTAGAGAAAACAACATATTAGAGGCTTTTAAACACATCTAATTTGAAATTTTGAGAATAATGACAAAGATGAACATGCCATTGGGAGCTGGACTAGCAAATGTAGCCCAGGAGGGGTGAACTGCTTCATCATGCCTATTGTGTAAAATTTATGTGTGATTTTATTTCTATGTGATACACTGTTGTTCAATTTTTTTTAGGATTATTTTCATGCTTTAAGTTCACAAATTCATCTATGTTTCATGGTTAAAACACTCATTCCTTAAGAAAATAAATGGAGACAACTTGTACATGTTTTTAATACTAAAAGGACACTTAGCACAACAAACTAATACACTCCTTTCAAATCAGGTTGGTATCAGAGCAAGAGTTTAATCTCTGGTGTTTTGTGTGTGAAAATATTTGTTAACTATTTGCAAGGGTTTTCATGCTTACTAAGCTCAAGCTTAAGAGAGGAGAAAGCAAATTGGCAGAAGCAAGAGGTTCTCAAAGTGAGCCACAACAAAGGAGGGAAATATTTGCACATTCTCCACCACCTAGTTCACCTCCAAAATAAGTAGAAGAAGCAATAATCATGCCTCCAGGAGAAGAAGAAACCCATGAAGAGGTGGATCCAAAATAAGAAGAAAGAGTGTTCAGGAAAGCATTCCTTGACATGGCTGAAATGGTGAGAGTCCTTTATCAAGAAAGGAATGAAAGACTAGAAGGAGAAGGATCCAAAAATCACAAGGAAGGTCAAGGATCATTAGGAGGTCACACTGATGAAGATAAATCAAAGAAGGGAAATGACGGAAATGGAGGCAGTGGAAAGTCACCATCCTCACCCTCATCATCATCATCCTCTACTTCATCATCAATACATCAGCCACATAAGTCAAATAACACTGGTAAAATTCCTTTTCTAAAACTCGATGTTAAGTTTGAATTGCCAATTTTTAATGGTGAAGTCAATGCAGAAAATCTTGATAATTGGATTAGGCAATTGGAGGTATATTTGAGAATTCATAACCTTCATGACGATGATATCAAAATGAAACTAGCTTCATTGAGGATGGAAGGTGCAACTCTTGTTTGGTGGTAAGCCAAGACAAAGAAGGAGATAAAAAAGCATGGTAAGATTATTATTTCATGGATTGATTTCATTACTACAATAAAAAAAAAATTTATCCATTAGCTCAGATGTAGAAAGCCATAACGAATTGGAAAAATTTTAGACAATTGAAAGGACAAAATGTACAAGACTACACCCAAGAATTTAGGAGAAGAGCTCTCTTATTAGGGGTATATTTTCTGAGTCAAGATACTTTTCTTTAGTACATAGGAGGCTTACATAGATGCCTAAAACATACCATTCTCATGTTTAACCCTACAATCTTAGATGAGGTATGTGTTTAGGCCACAAATTTAGAAGCAAGAGGGAAAATCATTACTGATGAGAGTAGGAAGAAAATTTTTAAGGGGAAAAACAAAGAGAAGGCCTCAAAATTTAAGGGAAAAAAGAATGCATCTGCCAAGAAAAATGGAGATAAATTGGTTTTTAAACATTGTTCAAGAGAATGCCATGAAAAGAAAATTTGTTGGAAATTACATCGTGAAAAGAGACCTGGGTATAACAATAAAAAAGGGAAGCAAAAAACTGTTGCTACAACTCAACACGACTTAGGAGAGGATTTAGGTGTTGAAACTAAAATTACAGCCATGGGATTGAAGAAAATGAAGGGGAAAGAAATTGAAAAAAAACCAATACTAGTACTTCAAACTGTCACATACAAGCTCCAAATGAAGAAGAGAGAATTGAACTGTTTCATGTGAGGGTCATATCCAAACATACCAAGATTGACACACTATTTGACAGTGGGTCACAAGTGAACTTAATCTCTAAAGACTTGGTCAATAAACTTAATCTTGAGACCATTCCACATCCAAAACCATATCCACTTGGGTGGATTTGTAAGGATGCAAATTTACAGGTTTAAAAGAAGTGCATATTGCGCTTTGCAATAACTGCACATTTTTTTGACACAGTTGAAATAGATGTGGTTCCACTTGATATTATAGGTGTTGCGTTGGAAAGTCCTTACTTGTATGACAAGAAAACGATCTCTCATCGCCATGAGAACAAATATCATTTATTCAAATATGGAAAGGAGTACAATGTTAGAGCACATCACAAGAAGACAAATATTGCAATAGTAAATGCTGGACAGGTAAAGAGGCTGGTGAATTCAAGTAAGAATTTTGTTCTTCTAATGATCAAGCCTAAAGCTGATGTTAATCATGATTCATCTGAAGATTTTTATCCTAAGTTGAAATCATATTTATATGATGTAGTTGATGCACATCATGAGATGTTTTAGGAGCCAATAGGATTGCCTCCATAAAGGGAGATTCAACATGAGATTCAATTGCAACAAGATTGTTCTCTTCCAAACATCGACATGTATACCATGTCGATAATGGAGAATACTGAAATAAAGAGGCAAATCAAGGACTTTTTGGATAAGGGACTCATAAGGCCAAGCACTTCTCCATGTGGTTCACCCATAGTTCTGATTCCGAAGAAATATGGGACTTGCCGCATGTGTGTCGACTTCGGAGCTTTGAACAAAATAACGGTCAAGAATCGATACCCACTCCCAAGGATAGATGATTTTCTAGATCAGCTGAAAGTAGCAAATTTTTTCACTAATTTATATTTACGAAGTGGATATCATCAAGTAAGAATTGCAGAAAGTGACATATGGAAGACTACATTCAAAACCAAACAAGGACTCTTTGAGTGGTTGGGTATGTCGTTTGGTTTGTGTAATGCACCGGCGACTTTCATGCGTGTTATGGATAATGTTTTGCATCCATTTATTGACGAATTTGTGATTTTTTATTTAGATGATATACTCATTTTCAGCAAAACAAGAAAATAACATGTCTTACATGTGAAAAAGGTGCTTGATGTTTTGAGGAAAAAGAAATTATTTCTTAAGATGTCAAAGTGTGAATTTGGAAAGACTTCTCTAGTTTAGTTGGGACACATTGTAGGAGGAGGCGAGTTGATAATTGATCCTTATAAAGGGGAATACATTGTGAATTTTCCCACTCCCAAATCAGTAACCGAGGTAAGAAATTTCTTAGGCACAACTCAGTATTGGAGAAAGTTTATTGGTAACTTTTCTGCCATAGCAGCTCCTATGCATGCAGTGAAAAGTGTGAAGAAACACTTCCAATGGGGAGGCAAACATCAACAATCTTTTGAAGCTTTAAAATACAATATTAGTTCATATCCAGTCCTTGCATTACTAAATTTTTGACAACTATTCGAGATACAAACCGATGCTAGTGATTATGCCATGGGCACAGTACTTTTGCAGCATGGTAAGCCTATCACTTTTCATTCTGAAACATTCAATGGTGTTGTAAATAATTATCCAACATATGACAAAGAGTTGTATGCATTGGTACAAAGTTTTAAGAATTGGAAACATTACTTGATGGGTAAAGAGATGATTATACATAACGATCACCAACCATTACAGTACTTGCAATCGCAAACAAAATTGCAGCAATCACGACATTTCATATGGATGGGATTTGTTCAACAGTTTCACTTAGTTATAAGGTACAAGAAAGATATTTTCAATAAAGTTGCTGATATTATTTCAAGGCCAATTATAAGTGCTTCTACTTTGCTTAAAAATGATTCTATTGTACATGAGAGTTACATAGAATAGTATGCATCTTATGCTAATTTTCGAGATGTGTATGCTAGTTTGAGTGAAGAGAATCAAGTTGAGGAAAATTATTATCACATGCATAACAATTTGTTGTTTCATTTGGGAAAGTTGTGTATACTAGAAGGAGAGAGAATTAGTGTCATGAGAGAGGCTCATTCGTCTCTTATTGTTGAACACTTTGGGATAAGAAAAATAGTGGCACATCTACAGAGGTATTGCTGTTGGCCTCACATGATAGATTGTGTGTCACGATTTACAAGAGGATGTTCTATGTGTGCAACAAACAAGCCTAGCAATCGGAAGCTTGGGTTGTACACCCCACTACCAGTACCATCAAGGCCATGGGAGAGTGTCTCCATGGACTTTGTTGGAGGTCTACCTATGTCAAGAAAACAACATGATTATCTTTATGTAGTTGTGGATAGATTCAAAAAAATGTGTATACTTATGCCATGTAAGAAAAACATTACTGTTGAACTTTATTTTCAACATGTATGGGTTCATTATGGTTTTCCAACTTCTATTGTTAGCGAAAGGGATTCCAGGTTCATTGGTAATTTTTGGTCCAATCTCTGGAATATGATGGACACAAAGTTGAAACAGAGTACTGCTTTTCATCCGCAAACTTATGGCCAAATCGAGGTGGTGAACAGAACCATTGTGCATCTATTGAGAGGATATTGTAGAAAAAATCCCAAGTTGTGGGATGAACAACTGCATTACATTCAGTATGCTTACAACCAATCCAAACACTCTTCTATAAATACCTCACTGTTTGAAGCCCGCTTTGGGTATTTTTCGAAATCACCATTAGACTTCATCTTTGAGAAGGATGTTTCAATTGATGGGCATAGTGATATTGACAAGGCTTGAAAGTTCATTGAGAAAATTCAGATTATTCATCAACAAGTTCAAGAACAACTTGAG
The DNA here is from genome assembly GCA_034641835.2 of Pinus albicaulis. NCBI lineage: Eukaryota > Viridiplantae > Streptophyta > Pinopsida > Pinales > Pinaceae > Pinus > Pinus albicaulis. The sequence goes on along the minus strand of CM076580.1, from coordinate 564,096,979 downwards.
AAGAGTCAAAGAAAATACAAGGAAAGGCATGACAAACATAGATTTGATCACAAGTTTCAAGAAGGAGATGAAGTATGGTTGCACATAAGCAAAGAAAGGATGCAAGGAGAAGGTAAAAAGATCAACCCCATTCATTATGGTCCATTTAAGATCATCAAACAAGTTGGTAATAATTCATTTCAACTTGACTTGCCTTCATATATGCACATGTATTCCATTGTCAATGTGGAGAATTTACATTTGTATGAGTCTCCTTTGATTGATGATCAAGGGAGTGATATTCAGCTGCCCTCTATAAAAGATTTCTCGCCAGAATTTTAGGATGAGCTTAAGGAGGATTCCATCCTTGATAGGAGGACACGCACTTCTAAGAGGGGAAGTGTCGATTATCTTCGAATTGGGCTCAAGGGCAGCAAACCAAGTAAGGAAGGATGGATGGAAGTGGAAAAAGTGAGGGAGATATACCCTCATCTTCTGAATAGGTAATTAAAGTATTTTGGGTTCCAAAATCTTCCCAATTAGGAGGTGTGATCAAGAGATCATGTGTTATGCTAAAAATTGAAAGTGCCCGAAATTGTACCGAACCTGAGTGACCGGAAAGGTCTCATCGTTGTGATTCCTACGCTGCGAATGGTTCGAAAAACCGATGTCATATGAGGAATATATGCATTCTATTCATTTTCCCAAATAGTTAAAATTTTTGTGGTTGGGATGCCCAGTCAGCGTACAGGTGCAGTTAGCAGATGGAATATTCTAGGGAATATTCCCTTTTCTCATAGCCAATCAAAATTTGACACGTGGCTTAATCTAGGCCGTTGATCTTGTGGTACGGAATTGGTTTCGGACCATTGGATGGAGAAGTACAAGTTTTGTTTAGGCCATTGGATGAGCAAGATGTGGCAATCCGAGAGGTTTCCACATGTCCTTAGGAGGTTCTAGAAAAATTTTGGTGGAGTTGGGGGGGTCGACCCCACGACCTCCGGGCTACCTGCATAGCCTCCAACCATCTCACATATCCAATATTTCTTACCATTATAGTATTCTGCATCAATTTATTGTGTTATGTTATCAGAGTTGGGGGAGGGGACCACCGGTGGTCCCAACCTGTCGGCGGCCCCGTGGTTGCTGGTCACATGGACCAGAGTTAAACCGCAACATCAAAATTTAAACGACGATTACAACAAACATTATCACGACGGTTTCCGATGTATGCGGTCACATGCCATGATATGACATAAAAACTTCAACATGACAGTTGTTTCAACCATAACCTTCAGCGATAGATGTTGCATTCACATGCACATTTTCATGCTTGTTAATGCGACAATTTTGCGGAACGTGGAGTTCTGGTTCCATTTCCCTTTTATATGCAGAGTTAATACAAACGGTTAACACGGAGTTAACGGTTGGGGGTCGGCATGTGACCACCCCGCCCAAACCATTTGACATTAAATCAAACAGTCTTTCCAGGTGAAATTAGAGTGTGCCCTAAAATTTAGGGTTTTTACTAAATTTAGCCACAATTAAGTGCAGTCTCCACTTTTAGTGGAGTTTTTCTAGCTGACATTGGGAAAAATGCATTGGGAGGTCAATTTTTGACCAAATTTTGTGAAACCAAAGTCTACCTAGACTAATTTGAGCATTCTAGAGCCACTGGTGCATAGAAAACAACCATTAGAGGCTTGTAAACACATGTAATTTTCAATTTTGAGCATAATTACAAAGAGGGACATGCAATTGGGAGATGGACCAACAGATGTAGCCTAGGAGGGGTGAACTACTTCATCATGCCTACTATGTAAAACTTATGTGTGATTGTATTTATCTTTTATACACTAATGTTTAGTGTTTTTTAGGCTTATTTTCATGCTTTAAGTTCACAAATTCATCTATTTTTCATGGTTAAAACACTCATTCCTTAAGATAACAAATGGAGATAACTTGTACATGTTTTTAATACTGAAAGGACACTTAGCACATCAAACTAATACACTCCTTGCAGATCAAACATATACTTCAAAACTTGGAAATATCACAATAGGATCCATGAATGAATTATTCTTCTCTTAGGGCATATATCAACTGAAATATAAGGGGGTGACAAACCCTATTTCATTGGTCTTGGGGATGATGTCCAGTTTGACCAGGTCACGGGGGATGATGCCCAAATTGACCTATAACAGCTGCCCTCTAAATCATGAAGTCAAAATAATAGTAATATTTGGATGAGATGATTTACGATGTGATGAGATGGAACTGAAGTGGAGCGGTGACTTGCATCAATCTTACAATACATTACATCATGATATTTTCATCTTGATCACGAATTACTGAGGGAGGAATTCCCATGCTCAGCACATAAACTATCTAATAACATGTACATAGTTTATAAATTTGACTACATTGGAATATTTCCCAATACATACATGCTTACAGATATAGGCCCATGTTTAGATGACGATCTGTATGTAAATTCATCATATAGATGATGTGTACAACAATCCTGAAAATGCAACACCGATGGATGAAACTAGATCTGGGGTCTTCTTATCTCGTTCACTCGATCGTTTGGGTAAAATTCTAGCCATGTGAATATATGATTTGTAGTCGAACATGGGAAGACATCGTTTCATTACTAGCCAATGATGTGAGTTGTTAACAAATGCGAGAGAACCACCATTGATGTTAATGGCTCTCAAGGTATTGTAGTACGGTTTGTAAGGTGTGAATAGATGATTTGATGTCGAACGCCAAATAAAATATTTCAGTCAAAGGTCTGAAAGCGAGGATCTTGTCAATGATGTAAGAAGCCTCATGGTACTGGAAGATGATGTTTCTAAGTAAACTTCCTGGATGATGAGTTGATGTTGACAGGAAGCCACTTTATCATGAAATGGGAGTTATTGATTTTAGAGACAAAATGTGACTTGATATAGCAATGTTCAGGGATGATTGTCATGAAAATGAAGGTTTACGAGTATTGCAGAAGGATGAGTATTCATTGGATGACTTCTCTTCAACATATTGACGACACTAAGATGAGTTGGCAACATTGATCCAAAACCGAAGTGAAGGTATGATGAACCATATGTATGAATAAACTATCAAGAAGATTACCCAACCCAAAAGTCACAATGTTGGAGTGAAAGTGTCATGTTCAAGAGCGACCTACTACCATAAAGTGTTCTGTTCGCTTTCCAAATTTTTCCCCGGTCATTTTTCGATAAATACCTATTTATTTTTTAACAAGCTTGAGGAGGATAACATATGCTTCATCTATAATTCAACTCTTCGGGCGAATCCATCGCTATTTAATAATTTAATGAGTCTAGCGATAAATGAAACTCAATTCTTGCCATGATCGACAAGCCTGTCGCTATTTTATGTTTTAACGAGCCTAACGACAGTGACAGCCCAGTCCTTTTTCATATTTAGAGAGTTTTAAAAAGAGGACAAAAGAAAACTCCATGAGTCCCTTTTCATAAATTTTTCACTCAGATCCGAAAAAGTATAAAATGATATCTGAGAGAACCTCCTAGTCATGTTCGACTAAGATTTACCTATTTCGTAAATAATCTATCTCAGTCCGGAAAAGGGTTAAACTTATACTGAGTAGATTTCATTTCATTTACTTTTACGAGCTCGAAAAGACAAGTTCTTGGCAATCATTTCATATTATATGAGTCTCAAAAGAGCTAAAAGAAGACTCTAGGGGTTCATTTTTCGTCATTATCGAAGCTCGAAAAACAGATAAAAGTGAACTTAAATTCCTTTTTCCTTTTTGTCAAAGCTCGAAAAGTAAGGATAAAAGTATGCTTTATGGTCAAATCATTCTTGAATAAGTGTGTGTGACTAATCTGCTCTATCAACTATAAAAACTCTTCAGAACAACATCAAATGGATTAAAAATACCTATTTCAGAGAAAAAAATGAATAAAAACCATATTCACAGCATTAAATATGATTTTGAAATAATCAAATGACTAATTAAAAGAATTTTACCATTCATTTTTACCATTTTAAAGTTACCATTTTGATTTTGGAGCTCTGAACTAGTTTTTTCCCTCGAACTTTAGCAGTTGATTGCGACAGATTTTGTGGACTATTTTCCTCACCGTTCGATATAGGTTGGAGCTATGAACCCTCTCTTTCCTTCAATAGCAATTTATGTTTCATTTCATTGAAATTTTTTAGGGTTTTGGGCCCCTTAGAGTAAATTTATTTTGCACATAGGGTGACGCACCCTTGAATGTTAAAAGGTGTGTTGCAGTGCACTGGAATTGAAGGCCAGGTGCACTTGCAATGCACTGCCCCTTGATCTAGGGTGCGTTGGGAACAATTCCCTATTTTTGTTCTTTGCAGTGTGCCCAAATATTGCCTAGTTTTTTGCATGAAATGGATCTTTATGAGTCTTATGATTATGTTTTAGATATTCATCGCACCAAAATGACGATTAGATGGAGGGAAAGATACCATGAGGAGAAAAACATGATTTCGATAAATGATCCGAGTACAGTAAGAGCCCTCAGAGACTGTGGGTTTCTAAAGTACTTCAGATTTTTGGGTATGAGGAAACAGATGGAACTACTGTATTTCCTTGTTCGTTCATGGGATCCAGCGATAGAGGTATTTCACATTGGGGACAAAGTGGTCCCAATATTAGTGGAGGATATTTATTTTCTCAAAGGATTATCGAGGAGAGGTATGCCCATTTCTCTTTCAGGGTCTTCTCTCGGAGGAGATACAGTGAGAGATTATATATTGCAGTATTGAAATCTAGGGACATAACCTAGTAAGGATGGGAAAATAAACATCCGCGATGTACGTGACTTTCCATTGAGGACCATCCTATTCACTATCGCAAAGCTTGCTGGTACCACTATACTACATGTAGCAAAAATATCTTATATGCAGTATGCACTAGAGTTCTTGGAACCAACTATTTTCAACTGGGATGAAGTTTTCATCTCTTAGATGAAAGAACAACTGAGCAAGGAAAAGGGAGGAAGGAAGAAAAATTTCAACTATGGTTCAATCTTGATTTCTTTTTCCTCAGAGCGAATTCCATTGATGCAGCCCCAACATGTGACACTGGGTATGACTAGCCCTAGAGTTCCAAGGATGTAGAGATGGGTAGAAATGATGGCTAGACATGCTAGCCAATCAACCATCATATTCTCAACTACATTCTTCACCTGGTTCAAGAGACAGATGGTTGCCATTGATGATTATGCATATGCAGACGTCGACTTCCGACAAGAACCAGATTTGGCTTTACCAAACGATGCTCAATGGGGTGTAATTGGTAAGAATTTTTTGACCATGTTTTTTTATTTTTATAAGGTTTATACATGTTTTTTTATTTTGATTTTTCCCAAGACTAAACTAAAGTTTTGATTTATGTAGATGTAGGTCGACTTCGACCAGTGGGACAGTTAGAGCAAGGAGCAGACGACCCAATAGAGAGGGATGTCTAGAGAGAAATCCTTCAGGATTTGGATAGGGCTGAGACTCTTGATGAGCTACATCAGCACCTACAGGGGTTGACTCTCGGGTTTTCGGATTTCTGAATCGAAGACTTACCCATGAGATTGTGGTGTCATACTATTGGCATTCCTAATAATTGGATGTGGTTATTGTGTAGGATAGTTATATCAGTAGCATGTTACCATGAGCATCACTAGTTTACTTTTGAAATTTTGCATACATTTTGAGGTCAGATGACCAATGTGGCTTGGAAACAAATTTTGTAAAAACCTATAACTATCTATCTATTTGTTTTCAGGGTTTTCTTATGTTTACTGTGCAATCCTATTCAATTATGTGATGTGAATTGAAAATATGCCTTTACATGTGTTGCAAATATCTGTTTATAACATAATTCACTAAGGAATTAGTAAATGTGTTCAAGTTTCTAGAAATTTGTTGATATTGAATGAAATCAAATTTTCTTTCCAAAAATTGAACTCTTAGGAACATACGATGAAGTGTTGGATTTCTGAAAGTATAAACACTAGTAAGTTGCAGTACCACAAGTTGTGAGTCTAACCTAATGATGATGCGATTAATACAAAATGAAATGGAATCAGAGAGAAGTTCAACCAACACGTTATACTCAATGATATTGTTTGTAGATCGACTGATACAAATCCCTTAAAAACTCACTAACTCACTGTTCGAAGAGAAAATAGCCCACGCTGCAGAGGATAGATTTTGTGTGCTACAACTAGCACAATTAGCATACCCAATGAATGGTTCTAAAGATTCATACGTTTGCAATGAAATGTAAAGCGGATTACTAACTTCAATAAAACTCTAGAAAAACAAACTAAGACAATGAATGAAAATCAACAACATATATACAATATAATACCATAGTTTACTATGCTCATGTTTAAGCATAGTAACGTTTCAGATACAACCCATTTCAGGGTTGTGCCAATGGAATTCCATCATAATATACCAACTCGTAGGCACCCTTAGCAAGAACTCTTTTGACAATATAGGTGCCATGCCATAACAACTCAAATTTCCCTATACCTATTACATCAGCTTCCTAATCATAAAGAAGGACCAGGTCACGCTATGATAAGATGCGAGGTTGAATGTGCTTGTCGTATTGCACCTTTATACGTATCTTATGCGCTTCGTTGGCCAATGTGGCTTGATGACGTGTTTCATCAACATGGATGAGGTTAAAAATACATGCTTATTCAAAAGAGGTGTCAGGTAACAAGTAAATTGCGAGTTTTAATGATGGTATTTCAAATGGGATAGGCAAGATAGCTTCCAAAACATACACCAATTGAAACGTGGTAAATCTGGTTGCATTTCTCACCGAGGTTCAGTACGCCCACAAAGCCGAGTATAGGATCAAATTCCAAATTCTTTCATGAAATCCTATCATTTGTTGAAGCATTCATTTAAGAATCTTGTTAATAGCCTCAACTTGTCCATTTGATTGTGGATAAATAGGAGTAGAACTATCCTACGACAGTCCTAATTTGGCAGTCAACTCATTCATCATGTGATTGCAAAAATTCTTACCATGATCTGTGACTATAGCCTATGGAACACCAAACCGTGAGATGACATGATTTAAAAAGAATCATGCAATTGTTTCGCCTATGTTGTTGAATGTAGGCATCTCTTCAGCCCACTTGGAAAAGTAGTCTACTGCGACAATAATATAACCATGCCCCCATGATGAACGAGGGTTGCAAGTCATGAAGTCAATGCCCCATTTTTAAAATGGTCCCACAATTATAATAGGATGCATCGGTGCTGGCGGTTTTCAAAATTTACGATCAAATATCTAGCACGCATGACAACTTATGATCATGAGGATGCAGTTGTAAAATATGGTTGGAAAAAAGTAACCGGTGCAGAGTATCTTCTACGTGGTAGTGTATCCAGACAAGTTTCCACCACAATCCCTAGCATCACAATCATTTAAAACTTTTTCAGCCTCCTCATGAGTGAGGCACCTCCTTAAAATTGTATTGACACCACAATGATAAAGAGTATCATCGATGATCAGATAAACTTTGGCTTGGTATCAAATACATCATTGTTCAGAGCAAGAGGTATCAGGTCGAAAAGTTTTGGTCTTGAGATAAATGATAAAATCCCCATACCAAGTATCATATGATCTAATCAGAAACAGAGACTCATGAGGAATAGATGGTTCTGATGTAGTAGAAGTACTATTAGAGGGAAGATCACAAAGAAGCTAAACCAGAACTAAATACTTCTTTGACTTGGATTTGATGAATTCCAAATCAAACTCCTGCAAAATGATAATCCATTTTGAATACTTTCCCCCCAGCAATTGACGTGATAAAATGTAAGTCATGGGGTTGCAATCCGAAATGAAAATGGTCTTCCAGAACAGGATATAGTGGCGAAATCTTTGGACAGCTTGAACGGCCACCAAGGCGAGATTTTCGGCATATGGATACCTCACTTTCTTATCATTGAGATTACAACTCAAATAATATATCGTATTTTCTATCCCATCTTCTACTTGGACCAATACCATATCAATGGTCATATCAATTGCAGCGATATATAAGAAATAATCACTCTGATAATGGGGGGATACATTAATGATGCTTGGACAAGTGTATCCTTGACAACATCAAAAGAAGCATGTGCAACCTTATCCCAATGGAATGTAATCCCCTTTTTCAAGATCCGAGTAAATCCTTTAGACATTTCGGCATAGTTGGGTATAAACCTCCTTAGGATGTTAGCCTTTATCCGAAGTTTCTGTAACTAAATAAAATTTGATGGCACAGGAAAATCAAGAATGGCATGGACCTTCAGTGGGTCTATTAAAATTCCTTCTTTTGAGACTACAAATCCTAGCAAATGACCAGAACCAACACAAAACACACATTTATGTGGATTGAGGCATATTGTGTAGTGTAGACAGCATAGAAAGATATCTCTGAAATGCATCGAGTGATCAGTCTCGTTTCATGAATGTGTGGGTAAATCATCTAGATAAGGTTGAAAAATGTGCTTGATGTCACTTAAAGCATAATCCATTGTTCTTTGAAATGTTTCCCCAATATTCTTTAAACCAAATGGGAGTTTTCAATAAGTGAATGTGCCCCAGGGATAGATGAATGTTGTCTTATATTGGTCCTCTAGGCGGATATTGATTTGATTGTAGCCATAAAATCCATCCATGAACAAAAATATTTCGCATCCAGCATAATCATCAATAATCTGGTTGATAAATGGAGTAGGATAGTTTCCTTTTGGATAGGCAAGGTTGACATCCCAATAATCGACACACACTCTGATTGTCCCTTTTTTCTTCATAACAGGAACAATGTTGGAAACCCAATCAGTAAGTGGAATAGGGTAAATGACACCAGCACGCAAAAAAATTCCAACTTCTGCTTTAATGGTAGCGGCCTTCTTCGGATGGACAGGACAAAAGTGATGATGTACCGGTTTGACATCAAGGTACTTGTTAATGGTGTTTTCAACAATACTAGTATCTATGCCTGTAATTTCCTCATAAGACCAAGCAAATACATCATGAAATTCACGAAAGAGAGAGTGATAAGTTTCAAGTTCTGATGGAGAAAAATGCATGCCGACATGAATGTTTTCTACAACGTTGGGTTTGGTCGAAATATTGATAGAAATTGCTTCTTCAATATTGGATAATTTTCGCTCGGATTCGATTGCATTAATGGGAAAATAATTTGAAAAGAATGTTTTGATTGATGGTGATATAGTTCAATAAGACTATCTTTTTCATAATCTTGAAGATGGGAATGATGATGATGATCTTCCTATGGTTCTCCTTCTAGCATCATGGATTCCACAATATTCTCATCTTTCAAGAAAGTGGATGAAAAGGTATCAGATAGAGTACCAAAATCTAATAAACGATCAACCCAAACGACAGGTGACAATGATTTAAAATTCCCCGCCCAAGCCATGTAGATTGATTTCTATGCCAGCTCAATTGGGCTGGGTAGCAAAAATTCATCCAACATAATAACTTCAGAATCACCCGTAATCTTCCTTAAGCCAGATGGAGTGGAAGATATCATGTAGCAAGTCTCTATATTTTCAATTTTTTCCGACGTCGTAGGCGGCAATAATGAAAAGGTACCCATGAGGGAAGAATCCTTTAAGAGTCCTACACCAATGTTCTAAAGTGCTAGTTGGGGTGCATGAAGTAAAAAAACGCTTCCAGTTACCTGGGAACTGGAGGCAAATAAGGAGAGTTGATTGATGACTGTGATGACACCTTTATGTGGAAAGATGATCATTATAAAATATGTAGAAACGATCGTAGTCATAGCATATACCCATGGCCTTTCGAGTAAAATTTTGTAATCAAGGGGTTCGTCAATGAACTCAACTTCAACATTTATTGTTTTCCCCCCTAATTCAACATGTAGGTTATTGATGATACTTCAAGGCTTATATGTACGTTTGTCGAAATCTTTCAATGTCGTATGTGATTGAGATAGGCGCGATGAGCCAAGTGACTTCCAACAGTTTAGAGACATAATGCACGTAGATGATCCCTCATCAATAATAGTACGATGAACGAGGTGATTGAGAACATTTACTTGGATGGAGAATGCCAATTATGCTGGTAATTGCATCACATAGCCCATATGATTAAAGACTACGAGATTGGAATCTGTCAGATCAATTCCACCAATTGCCGAAAACAAAGCCTGTTTCTAGGAGGGAAAATTTTGAAGTACCTCAAGCGTTGACATAGCTAAAGGGGATTGAGCCAAATCTTCAACTATATTATAATTTTATGCAGCTCGGGCTCGAGGATTAAATGTCTATTTATGAACGACTCCCTTTGGTGGCTTTATTGCCAATTCAGGAATAGAAGTTGGCGGTATCGATTTCGTAGATGGATTCGTGGTCAAGGTAGTAGGTTGATTAGTAGCCTACCTATCGTAATATTTATTATGTGTTGACATCAAAACATCAGTTGACGGCTTCGTGACAGAAAGCATAAGCACTTGGGAACTAGAAGTTGGATCCGTAGCAACCAAATTTGTTTCTGGATTCAGAAATGGATTTTTCAACACAGCAGATGCATGCAAAGTCTTAATCAATTTGGAGACTTCGGTGTGGTGAGGACAGTCTCGAACAAAGTTCTACTAATTACAGATTATGCAAGGGTAGTGAGGTTTTTGATTTCTAGTTTGTTGATCAGATGATCTTTCCTGTGGGGTAGAAGTTTAATTTTTCTTTGATTTCCTCTTTTTCTTACTTCTGGGTTTCTTATCACTATTGCCTTTTTCAGATGACATGGCATGAATTTTGGAAGAAGGTGCGGGATCATATGTAGTAGATTGATGTGTGCTTGCAGTACCGATCATACTGTCGTTAGTATGAGAGTCCTTAGATGGAGGACGAACAATAAAATTAGATTGCATCGTGTTGGGAATTTTCTCGTAGAGCATGCCAGACTGAGTATAAATCAAGTCTAAGTACTGGGCATGAGAAATTACTTTCTCTTCAATGACGATGCCACCCTTAGCCACATCCTTAGTTATAGATGGTAACAGGGACTTAATGAACCACTCAGCAAGGAGCTGATCATGAACAAATGTCTTAACCATTCTATGACGATGATGCCACTCATGAATATGATCGTAAATGTGAGTAGCATTAGTCTGTTTAAAATTGGTCAAGAGTTCCATTCTAGTTTCATATCATATGGGTAACTGGAAGTGGGTCAAAAAGACAGTAGCTAGGGCAGTGAAATTATCAAATGAAGCTCTAGGTAACTTAATGTACCATTTTGCGGCTAGACCAGTGAGCGTACGCTGGAAAAGACGTAGTCAAACCGAGTCATAATTTAGGGATTTGGATGAACACCACAAATGATAATTCATAACATGCATCGACAGGTCTTCCCTAGGGTTTCCATTGAACTTAGGAATATCCGAGGGTAATTTATGAGGTATCACCAGACACCAAGGAGCATAATTGATTGGATCGTTGGTAAGTCAATTTAAATCCAGTAACTCTAAATTTGCAACAAAGAGAAACTGTCGATTTAAGTCGGGTTGAGCATAGGCAGGGTATGACGAAATTTCTTGGGAAACAGACCTTTGAGCACCAACATAAGGAATTTTTTGCTGGTAACCCAGATAGGGGTTTTTTTCATGAGAAAACGCTTGAGGATTCTGTTGACGAAAACCTGGGTACACTACTTGTTGAAATGAGGGTTTTTTCATTTGCGCTTGTGGCTTCCAAGGGAATTTTCCACCAAGATTATAACCCAAACTTGAATAGCTTGGATTCAGTTGTGAATAGGTATAACCCAATTGTGGCTGTGACATCCCATAATATGGTATTCTAGCTTGTGAATAAATAATTCTGGATACAGGTCTTTATTGTAAACCATCTGAAGGAGTTGGAGTCTGAGGGCCTAATACTTGAGGGTATATGGTGGAAGGACCCACCTGAGACAGTTGAGGTACAACAATTTGAGCCTCTAATAGGGGTAAAGATGTATTAACAAGCAGATTAGATGTGGATGCAACAAGTTGAACCGGTTGATGTGATTGCACAATTTTTTATGGTTGGATGGGTAGATTCCGACATTAGGATGACCAAATAACGATAGAATACTATCAAAATTAGTGACCATAGGTTGCCCCCCAGCATGAGGATTATAATAAGATGGGAAATATTGTTCTCCAAATTCCAGGAGTCCATTTGAAATTATACTGGATGGAATATACCCAGATGGACCAGCTTGATATTTCCCTAATGATGTATATAAAGGATCAAGTCATTCAGTACTCATTAGAGATATACTAGATAGAATACTAGACGATGACATTGGTGAATTCCATGGGTTTGAGGATGCACTAGAGAAGGTTCTAGATAGATATTGGTAACCTGGTGGGACAGAAGAGCCACCATATAGATGTGACTCTGGTGAAGTTATGAACATCGACGGGGTAACAAGAACAGGTGTTGTCGCAATTGGAATGGATGGTCCACGCGAAGATGTTGGATCAGGCATGGTTATACAACCCAAAGTATACCCTTCTGGATCTAAGGGAACTCGAATAGACACAGTATCAAAGAAATCAGAGGGGGGTGATTGAGGAAAAGTCTCGTAAAGATAAAGGTCTGATCCAAAATGAGTTGGAGTCGAAGGCGTTTCGTCTTGTGGAATTTTTTCAATCGAAATAAAAATAGGTGGAAGGATTTCATCATCAGGCCCAAAGTATATTTCAGGTGGTTGACTGCATGATATGGGAGACTCAATGGCTATAATATATTGTGGGGCAACTGATACAAGAAGAAATTCCAGTTGTTTTACTTTTGGATTCATATGTTCTGGTAAAAGAATGACGGGATCCAGATCAACTTCTAGTTGAACAACGTCGGGTTCGGGAGGCATGGTCTCATTGATTGGATGGATTGTGACCACAAGTAGCTGTGAGGACTCTGTCTCGACAACAGTAGATGAACCAGGATTTATAGAAACAACTTGAGATGACTCTAGTATATGTGAGGATGATGTCGCACCAGAGGTATTGATACTACTAGTTTCGGTAGAACGATGTCGCCTTCACCGACTAGAAATGGCTTCTGGTGGTAAAGGTGGTTTCACTGTTATTCTACGCGAACGATGGGGAAATGGATGTTCTTATTCCACGATGACTGATTTATTTTATGACCAAAAACAAATTAAAAAAATAAAAGGGTAATTCCATGAAAAAGGTTTACTAAGTAATTGTGAGCTGCAGAATACCTCCTGGTGAACCAAGAAGTACGGGTAGGCAATCTCCCTGAATGTTGTGTTGGTGTATCGCAAGTTACAAGGTGATCGACTTGGTTCACTATGGATGGATAGCAACCTATTTTTTTCCTCCCAAATATACCTAAAGGTATGTGGAGGTCCAAGTCTGTATTAGCGTTGTCTAATGTGAAACCGCATAGTGAGAGCACCCCCTTATACCTTTCGTACTAAAACACCGCCCTATATACCCAAAGGTACGTGGACGAGCTCCGATATACTTATGTACGTGGAGTGAGGTATCACGCTTGGAATTTATCACAGACAAGTTAGCGTAAACTACTATGTTTAACGATGTTGGAACACGTGTCTAGCCTAGACCTTCTAAACATTATTGTTAATGTTCCAATGCTTTCTTAGGTAAATTGATGTAAATTTTATGTTGATCTTGTTTAAAAAGTTTTTGTTTGAGGTTCTCCATGTGATGTGATGTAAATTCCTAAAAATGCAAACTAAATGATAAACAAACTTTTCAATTTAGCTTTTTCAATGAAAATCCTAGCTACTAAGGGAAAGAGAAATCAGTTTTAGAGCAAACAAAAAAGAGCACAAATTAAAATGCAGCTTTCCTTACTTTTTCCTATGCAACACACACAATTCACTATATTCACATGCATTTTTTTCTTTTCAGCTCCCTTAATTTGAATGCAAGAAAGGAAACTATATGCATCAAATCAATAAAACAAGTGTTTTCTTCTTTTGAGAAACGATGAATTTAACAACAATTTCTCTTTTAGTAAAAATGAAGAATGGAACTACAATTTTTCCTATAGGAAATGAAGAATGAAACAAAAATTTCATTTACGAAAACAAATGGATCTAATGTAGAAATAAAATACTTTGAATTTTATTTTCCAATGATAAATAAAAACACTAAAGAGACATTGAACAAATTTAATTTTCAAAGGAGGAAGAATCAGGAAAGTTTACTGGTCTCTAAGAGGTACCAAATAGTTAATAATATAGAAAACGAATGGTTGAGAATGATAGCAATGAAAAATTTATATGGAATTTGGTTGGCTAAGGGGGGAACACAGTCTCTAAGGGGAGATAGTGCATTGCAGTACACCCTTGAGTGGGAGACAGTGCACTGTGTCTTGACCAACAGTGGGTTGGGCGTTGCAGGGATTGAAAAATCAAGCTACAGAACACACTTCTAATGCAATTCTTTCATTCAAATGTAAAATAACTGAAAGTAGATGCTATTGATGAGGATAAGAAAAGTAAAAAACACCAGGAATGATAGGATACTCCCCAGCAGAGTCGCCAATTTTTTTATGCGGAATTATGATCTACAGATAAACTAAATTCCCTAAGTGTGGTTCTAGTCACTTTGAACAACATAGGAAATAATTACTATCACTTTCTCTAAAATAAGCAGATATACAGAATGGTAATGGAGCCTACTTGTGATTCAAGCACTTCTCCTTCTCCTTCTGTCGTTGTTGTCATCGCTCTAAATTCAACTCGAAACGCCAAATCGATTCCTGCAAACATAAACAAAGAACAGAAAACAACATGAAATATACATATATATACTTATCTTAATCAAATTGATTAGGTGTGAAATATATATATCATTTAAGAATCCATTTCACAATAAATAGAGACATATATATGGGAAAATGAACAACATTCTTTATTAAAGAGTAGAAGGGGGAGGTTAAAACCAATGATCAATTTGTTGCCACCAGCTCCAGCTTCAACCCAGCCTCATCACATCCAACATCATACCAGTAGCATATCAATACTTTCACTCTCTCAAATGAGAATCCAACATCATAACTTTACCAAATTTCTTCCTTTTCTAGCACTAGAATGAGTGCTCAATTTATAGGGAAACTAATGGTAGTTTCTCAATGAATGACTTTCTAATAATAGGCAAGACATGTTCCCAAGTTCAAAGGTGTTAGATGGACACTTGGATTTGAAGTTTGACACATATGAACTCTTATATAAGGCACTGGCCATGTGGATATTCCTAGAACAATGAGATTTCCGCTCTCAGGTGTCCAACGCACTCTTGAATGTCGGGAAGTGCATTGCAATGCACCCTTGAATGGAGGATCTTGTATTGAAACATAGTTAGTCCCTTTAGAGGCTTCATTGGTGAGTCAATTAGTGATATAACATATAATTCAAACCTTGGAAATCTGACAATAGAAGCCATGAATAAATTTTTCTTCTCTTAGGGCATATAGCAACTGAAATATAAGGGGATGATAGACCCTCTTTCATTGGTCCTAGGGATGCTTTCCAGCTTAACCAGGTCATGGGGGATGATGCCCAAATTGACCTATAACAATGGGGGACAAAGAATATTATAGGGTAAGAATGGTGATAGCTATGCAGGTCAAGTGTAATCGCAGAAAAGGGTGTGTGTTATTTGCAGTGCATATTTCCAGTGATAAAGGTAAGGAATTTGAGGATGCAGAGGTATTGAGAAGGTAATTGGTTTTACAATAGTTTCACGATGTATTTCCTGCATATATTTCAGAGTTAACGCCTCAAATGGAAGTGGGTTTTTCTATTGAATTGGTACCAGGGGTAACACCAACATTGAAGGCACCATATAGGATGAGCACTCCAGAGTTAGTAGAGTTGAAGTTGAAATTGAAGGAAATGCTTGAAAAAATATACTTTAGGCCAATTATATCACCTTGGGGTGCATGAGTGTTGTTTGTTAAAAAAAATGATGGTACTCTAAGGCTATGCATTGATTACAATAAACTGAATAAGGTAACCATTAAGAACATGTATCCGTTGTCGAGGATTGACGAATTGTTTGATTAGTTTAAGGGAAAAATAGTGTTCTCGAAGATTGATTTGAGATCATGATACCACTAGGCATGCATCAAAGAAGAGGATATTTACAAGACAACTTTCCAAACCAGGTATGGATATTATGAATTTTTGGTAGTTGCATTTGGTTTGACTAATGCTCCAACTACTTTTATTTGCTTCATGAATAGTGTGTTGTGTCTTTATCTAGAAAATTTTGTTATTTTATTAATTGATGATATATTGATATATTATAAGAATTAGGAATAACATGCCGAACACTCAACCAAAATACTAATATTTCTTATAGAACATTAGTTGTAACACCAACATCAAAGGCACCATACAGGATGAGCACTCCAGAGTTAGTAGAGTTGAAGTTGAAGTTGAAGGAAATTATTTACAAAGGATACATTAGGCTAATTGTATCACCTTGGGGTGCATGAGTGTTGTTTTTTAAGAAAATTGATGGTACTCTAAGGCTATGCATTGATTACAGGCAACTGAATAAGGTAACCATTAAGAACAATTATCCATTGTCGAGGATTGACGACTTGTTTGATTAGTTTAAGGGAGAAATAATTTTCTCGAAGATTGATTTGAGATCAGGATACCACCAGGTATGCATCAAAGAAGAGGATATTTACAAGACAACTTTCCAAACCAGGTATGGACATTATGAATTTTTTGTAGTTCCATTTTTTTTTACTAATGCTCCTACTAATTTTATGTACTTCATGAATAGTGTGTTTTGTCTTTATATGGAAAAGTTTGTTATTATATTCATTGATGATATATTGATATATTATAAGAATGAGGAAGAACGTGTCAAACACTCAGCAAAAATACTCAGATTTCTTATAGAGAATCAGTTGTATGTCAGGCTTAGAAAATGCAGTTTCTTTCAAAAAGAGGTACATTACTTGGGACATGTGGTTTCCGAGGAAGACATAACAGTGCACCCAGAAAATATAAGGGCTATCACGGAGTAGGAAACTACTAGGAATGTGGATGAGGTAAGGTCCTTTATGGGGTTAGTAGGTTATTATAGGAGGTTCATCAAGAAATTCTCAAAGATTTCTTATCCTATTACGTCGTTGCAAAGGAAAGGTAATAAATTGAAATGGGAAGAGGAGTGTGCAACGAGTTTTGAATAATTGAAACAATTGTTGACAAATGATCCAATGTTAAATATTGCAAATCTAGATAAATAATTTGTGGCATGTATATATTCTTGCAAGATAGGGCATAGTGGAGTCCTTATGTAGGAAGGACATGTAGTATGCTATGAATCATGAAAACTGAATGAGCACGGGCATAATTATCTTACACATGATATTGAGTTGGCAATGATCATCCATGCATTGAAGATGTGGAGGAACTATATTCTTGGCAAGAGGTTTGTGCTAGTGAGCGATCATAGTGGATTGATGTATCTATTTGACCAACTAAATCTAAATGCCAGGCATGATAGATGGTTGACCACGATTAGTGAGTTTGAATTTGAGATAAGGTACATTAAGGGGAAAGGGAACAAGGTTATAGAGGCTCTTAGCAAGTGGATACAGGTAAATCACATTGCAACTATGATCTCTTATGGGAAAAATCTACAAGATCAGATATTACAAGTAGGTCAGTAGGATGACATGTATAAATAGCATAGGCACAGGTTATAGAAGGGTACATGTAGTGGTACTAGTGTAGGTACATGTAGTGGTAAAGGTATAGGTATAGGTACAGGTGAACAAGATGTGTACTATCATCTCTCAGTAGATGGCTTGATCAGTTTTAGGAACAAGATATATGTGCCAGACAATAGTGAGCTCAAGAATATTATCTTGAGAGTGTTTCATGTGAAACTATACTCAGGTCATCTAATTTACCAAAAGACATTGACAACAGTGAAGATGTTTTATCATTGACCTAATCTAAAAAAGGACGTGGCAGAGTTAGTGGCTAGATGTTTAGACTATCAGTAGGTAAAGGTAGAGTGTAAAATCCAGGTGGATTACTACAACTGATTTCGATTCCAAAGTGGAAGTGGGAGGTCATTTCCATGGATTTAATTACAGGTTTTCTGAGGAAATCTAGACAACATGATTCCATAATGGTTGTGGTAGATAGGTTGACTAAGGTAGCGCACTTCATTCTAGTGAAGACTATGTATTCAACTAGTGATGTGGCATAAGTATTCATTAAATATGTGGTTAGATTTCATGGTTTTATGAAGACAATTATGTCAGATAGAGATGCTAAGTTCACTTCCAAGTTTTTGAAGGTGCTTCTTACAAGATTAGGTACATAGTTTTCCTTCAACACAACTTACCATCCGCAAACATATGGACAGACAAGGAGGGTTAACAATATTCTAGAGGACATGTTGAGGTTGTATGTGACACATCAACAACGAAAGTGGGAGGATTACCTTCCATTGGTTGAGTTTTCTTACAAAAATGGTTAACAGGAGTCATTGAGGATGAGCCCTATCGAGGCATTTTATGGGTATTGTAATACTCCTATCAATTGGAGTGATCCAGTTAATAGGGTATCGATTGGACCAGACTTGTTGGCAGAAATGGAACAAGAAATGCTGGTAATCAAGAATAATTTGAAAGTGACATAAGATAGGCAGAAAATTTATGTACATATGAACAATTTGTTGAAGGAGTTTTAGGTTGGGGAACAAGTGTACTTGCGCATCAAACCCAAGAAGATATCCTTGAGTATTGGATCATTTTTCAAGTTGGCACCTCATTTTTTTGGACCAGTAGCCTATGGACTTGAACTACCAGTAGCCTATCAACTTGAACTACCTTTAACAGTGAAATTCCATAATTTTTTCCATGGGTCAATGCTTAAGAAGTATGTTAAGGATGTTAATCATGTGATTGAATGGTCTATATTGCACGGGGAGCCAGATAAATAATTCCAACTGAAACCTCAGTGAAATTTGCATAGAAATATGCTCATGCTCCATAACTCAGAAATCGAGTAGGTTAAAGTTTAGTGGAAGCACTTTGGTCCTAATGAAGCTACATGGGAGATGGTGGATTAGGCACATGCTATGTATCCTTCTCTATTTATTGGTTTAGTGAATTTCCTTGATATATGCTTTGGTACATGTTTTGATGTGATGTTTTGGTATATGATTTGGTGTGATGTTTTGATATATGTACATATGTATATGGATGCAAATAACGACATGATTTGTGCTATAGAGCTTCAATAAGCGGCATGGGTGTCATGTTGTTATGGTTGTTATGTTGTTATGTTTCTCATGTTGGTTTTCTTCTTAGCAGGTTGATCATTGTAAATACTGCAACGAGTTAAGTTATAAAGTTGCATGGGAAATATCTTTTTCTTTTACCATTCTTGTTGGTTGTAGGTGTCATTGAACACCAAGGATGGTGTTCCCCCAATGGGGAGGGTTCTGTAACAACACTGGTCAAAAATCCATGTAACAAAGTTAATAAAAGTAAAATAATACCATGGTCATGGGACACATATTCCAAGATGAATGTTGGGAAAAACATTGTGATAGGGATCACTTGTGATTAACTAATGGCTATGGAAATTGGCAAAGGAAATGGTTAAGGCTTTGGAAAGGCATGAGGCATTTATTGGCATTTTATTTATGAAATTAATGAAAATAGGAGAAAAGGAAGGTGAAAGGTCATAGATTTTATGTGAGGAGGAAAATAATGGAAAATGAAGAAAATAGATGCTTCATTATTAAAAAATATTATGAGGATTAGTTCATGTATTTTTATAGTTCATTCTTTTAAAGTCTCATTTTATTCTCTCTCTCTCTCATACTCTTGGAAACTTAGATTTTTCTTGGAGCACTGTTGGAGGAGTGTGGCATACTTGGGATTTGGAGAAATAAGGAAGAGGAGAAGCATGAAGGTTGATTGAGTTGCATGCATGATTTCCTTGCTATTTTTGGAATGCATGGCACATGCATGTGGTTTCTTGGTCATAATCTGTCATTCGCATGGAGGGTTAATTGGATTGACAGTGGTTTTCCTAGCCTTTCCATTTCCTGGATAACCATGGTGTTGTGGGTTTTGATTTTGTTTTCTAGTTTGTTCTCATGTTCCTTTGGTTGTGGGTTGAGTTATTAGTTTCTGGAGCCTTGGTTGGAAAAATGCTCTAGATCCATGTAACAACTTGGGTTGAGTTACTAGTCCTGGAGCCCTAGTTGGACAAAAAATATAGAGAACTTGGTGGGTTGAGTTACTAGCCCTGGAGCCTTGTTTGGACAAACTCTCTGGAGTCTAAAAACAACGTTGGGTTGAATTACTAGTCGTGGAGCCTTCGTTGGAACAAATAATCTCAATCCATGGACAACTTGGGTAGAGACCGATCTGGGGATGGTTAGTGATGTCTGACCAGGAGATAGAATCAATGGTTGAGGGTTGAGGTGGTTGGAATATGGAAAATTGGGTTTGGTTGTGCTTGATTTGTTTCATGAGTTCCCACATTCATGCTTGGAATATGGCACGGGGGTGACTGGATGAAAGAGATATTTGGTTCAACCTAGTCTATTGTCAGGTGGTATGTGCAAGTCTCAGAATTGGTTTCATTTTACACTTGATAATAAGAGATTTTATCTTCTTGTGTCTGATAGGTAATGTACTTGCTATTATGTGGTTTATATGGTTGCTATTTTTTCTTTTTATATGTTGGTTATGAGTATGTTTTATGATAGTTATGATGTGTGGCTCTCATCTTTTTTTTTAATTACAAATGAATGAAAAATGAATATATGACCTAGTAGGGATAATGTAGCTAATTTGATAAGGCATCAATGCTTCTTAGCGATTCTCAGATAAGTATGAGACCCTTATGCTCATATATGTTGTTAAGACCTATAGATTGCATATTTGTGACATGTTTGGCGAAATACATGGCATGGCTAGTAGGGATCCAATCAAGTCATTGATCAAATATTTGCATTAATACCTTTGTTTCAGTGTTTTGTATTAGTTTTTGTTGTGTCATGGAGTTCTAGGCAGTGGCCTGATTTCTGGCCCTAAAAAAGTGGCACAAAACTATCTGAAAAGTGGCATAAGACTATCTGAAAAGTCCATATTCACTAGGATGGCCTTGGTGTGGGAGTGACCGGAGGGTTTCAGTCACATTATTTCCCTGTCATGGGAAAAACTGGGTGTTTTTTTAGTAAAAGATAATTTTCTTCAGGATTTAAGCACCTGGAAAGTTTGGTTGGTTCCTGGAGGTTTTGTAGGATGTGTGAATGTCCAGTTTGGTTGTGTTTCATCGGTTCCACTTCCTTAAGGTGACCTAGGAGTTTGAATCACATCATAGTGGCCTCTCATCACATGTTTACCCTGGTGGACCAGTTAGCTTGGGTAAATGTGGGAGGAGGGTGTTACAAAGGCCTCCAATCTTGTTGACATCAATGCCAACAAAATCAAATCCTAAACTAACTTCTTGGAAATAACCTTAAGTTCACATACTAGGTTGAAAAGACACCATCATAAAGCTGATTTTTTGAAACACCTATGTATACCAATAGGATCATGAGGGAACCCACTACTAGGTTAACATCAATGCCAACACCATGAGACAATATAATGAGGGCTACCACTAATAGCTTGATATCAATGCCAACACCATGAGACAACATGTCCAACACATATTTGTTATGTTTTTGACGGAGTTATGTTGAGAGTATGTATTTTGGAGTCTTGATGTTTGGTATATTGTATATCATATTTGTTGCAGTATTGTAGATTTATATTTATGCCACTGATTGTGTTGAGGTGAGGTATTTATTGTCACGACTTAGATTGTGTTGGAGATCATGTATTCAAATATTAATATATGAGAAATTTTTTTTATTGTTAGTCCATTATGGAAATGGATGAAATTTGGCTCACAAGTGTTTGATTGCAGAGAACAGTGGATCTAGTATGAAGAATTGTGAAGCTTGGTCCACAATAGATCTTGAAGGTTGGGGTCTTTAGTGAGGCAAGTAGTGGCTTGTTGTGACAGGGTGTGGTGACATCCTTCAGGTAGAGGCCTAAGAACTTGGGAGTTGTTTATTTCTAGTGGTGGTTGGATAGGCTATTAGGTTTTTGGGAATCCAGCAAGTGGTGGTTTGAAAAGTCGTGGGAGTAGTGGATTCTAGCAGGTGGTTCCCAAAAATTTCGTACATGTAGTGGCCTTGAGTGAGTAGTGATTTGTGTGATTGGTATGTTGTGGCTTTAACAATGGTGGTGGTTATTGATCATATGTAAAATAATATTTGAATATTAATAAGAAAGACGAAGACGAAGATTATAAGTCGATGATGGTTTTTACTCTTTGGGTTTCCACCTTATATCTTTTATCTTATGTGTTAATTGATGTGTTGTTGGTCATGTTTGTTGATATACTCGTCTTCATATTTACTTATGATTTATGCATAAATATTCTCATGTATTATGCTACTAACAAATAAATAAATCTAGTTTGGTAAGAAAAGGAAAAAAGTGATCAAATTGATCCATAGAGTGCAATATTGATTCACCCTCCCTCCCCATCCTCACAATATTATTCACATTTCCAACAAGTGGTATCAAAGTGACGAATCTTAGTTGCAACTTAATCACTAGAGAGTAGATCCAGGTAGTGTTTAGAAAAAAAAAAAAAAAATTTTAAGGATGAATCCTCCAAGAGTATTTATCCTCACCACTACAAATTTCAAGGTATGTCAAGAAAATGTAAAATCTTGATTACTAGGTTATGTATCTAACATTTGGAAGCTGGCATGTGAAGGATATAGTGAGGATACACTTTCACCTAAGGTGATGCAGCATGATGCTCAAGTGAGATGCATTATTGATGAGAATCTCCATAATGCATACAAGGAGAAAATAACAAATTTGAAATCTTGGCAAGGAGATTTAGGACATACTACAAGTGTTGTTTGGAGGTGATAGAAAAAAAATGGAGAGAAAAAGGTCTAAAACAAGAGTAAGAAGAAGAAAAATAAGGGTGCTTAGAAGTAAGAATCTCATCCAAAAGAGTTTAACCCCCTAGTGCAAATGGTTCAACAAATTATGAGAAGAGATTAGAAAAGGAAGAAACAAGTGTTCTCCAATGCAACATATATGAAGGTATAAATTTAAATGAATTATTTTTGAGTTATGATTTAGAGAGATATGATGTTAGTCTTGTTGAGTCACACACTCATGTCGATTAATGTGATAAATTTATACTTCTTCAAGATGAATATTACTAAGCTATGGATGTAATAGATAAATTATCCATTGAAGCTAGTAGAATGACATTTGCATGTAGGGAATGTGATAATTTGATGCAATTTTTTGATGAAAAATAAAATGAGCTAAGAGAAGAGGCTCTTAGCCTGAATATCCATCTTCAAGAAGCCAAAAGGATTGATTATGTTACGGCTAGCCAAAAAAAAGTGAAGGAGGGCTGAGTTGAGCAACTTGAAGTTGAAGTTGTCAATTTGAGAAAGCAGATTGAATAAAAGGACAACTAGCTGAAACAAGAAAAGAGTAAGAAGGTGTTAGCAAAAGGAGTCACTCCTTGACTGCATAAGGAGTAAGCCTTACACATCATAGTTCATTTAAAATTTTAAAGGGGTTGTTTGAGTGGTGGGATGGTTTCTCAAATATTTTGAAATGATTTTATGTTCTTTAAGACTTTCATGCATTTGGAAAGTTGTGGCAAGTATAAATTGTGTGGGTAAAAGGTAGTATAGGGAGCAGAGTGTACAAGTGGAAGAAGATGAATAAATGGTACCAATTTCAGGAAATAATCCTATTCTAAATGAGGCACACGACTATTATGATGAATCTTTACACAAAATATGTTTATGCAAAGTAAAACAACATTCAGAAAATCCTCTAGCATGAAGCAAAAAAGGATTTTTTATTATATTTATTATTCATGTAGACTAACATCCAACTTAGAAACATTATTTACAAGTGGTATATATATAAAGAGAGGAACCAATTCCATCTCTTCTAAAAAGAAGTAAAAATTAATTATTACATAACATATGTGTCAAAAGAAATTACAACATTATCCCATCGAAATATAACAGAAAGGACGGATGGAGAAAGAAGAAGATAAGAAATCTGGGTTGGAATGTTGAGTGTGTTGTCATGCTACCCCTTTTTCTGTTTATTTATCTCCTTGTGTCTTGGGTATTTAATAACCATGCAACTCCATTTAATAAGACCTCCAACAACCTCATAACCACCTCTCACCATCACTTGTATTATAAATTTGGTTATGGGTTCTTATCCATCCTTAACTGGCTCGGAAAAATTTGCTAACAGGTGTCAAAATTCAATGAAAATAGGTGCTACTAGAAACTCTAGTAAAAACATGTAACTGTGAAAAATCTGGAATGCTACCAGAAATTTCGGTAGCGCCCTGTTTCTTTTTCAAAATACACAGAAAAAGCTGAAAAAATCTATGCTGACTTATATTCCTTGACACCTAAGCTGTTGTTCAAAATTTTTAACTTGATAAGAAAAAAGGCACTTGTATCAAAAACCTTTTTTACCTTTCCACTATGTGTGTTCTAGCTTCAGCCAATTTATCCAAGTCAATTTTGTTGTCAGCAGATGATCTGGATCTGGTTTCTCTTGTGGTTGCTTCCTTGACAGGGGATTTTTCCTCCTTAGAACCATTTTGTGTTTTTCTTCTCATTGAGGGCTCTAAGTGATGTTCTGACGAGGTTGTATTCTTGTTTTTCTTCATGGTTTTCTATGTCTTTGAACTTTCAAATTTTCCTTCAATGTCAATGACCTCTGTCATTAGGCTTGGATTATGTAGATCCTTGGACTTAAGCCTAAACTTATTTTTGTCTCTTGTATGCCTCTTTTTGGTGTCAGAAATAGGTTTAGCTTCTTATTTCTTCTTCTTGTTGCTGATATCATATCCAACATCCTTGAGGATTTCTTCATCTGATGGTGTAGGCTGATACTCTTTTTGCAACTTTTTTTGAATATGTGATTCCAGAATTTCCGGCAGCACCTGAATTTTGATTTATCTTTAGTTGCAAACCTTCCTTTTCTGGCTCTAGTGTACAGATTATGAAATGGAGGAAAAAGGGATACTATTTTCATGGAATTGGGTTTGCTTGCTGAGGAGCTCTCTATTTTTTCCACTTTTATCTCAACTTTGACTACATAAACTTTCTCTTTTTTTCCCTTGGCCTTCTTATGAATGTTCTATTTTTTGGCCTTTCTCTTTGTTCTTTTTTATTCATGTTGAGGGTTTGGTTATGGAACTGGAGGTGTAGGTGAAGGTAGGCCTACCCTGTAAAAAAAGCGGTCCCAAGTCTGGTTTCTCTTTCCCAACTCTTCTTCAACTAGAACTTTGATCAAATATTGATAATAAAAACTATACGCATAAACATCAGTGTGATTCTAAACCCTTGCTGACATCTTGGTCAGGATTTTCAACAACAAAAATGGCAGATTCAATGTCTTCATCCATCCAATATGAAAGATAAACCTCATGTGATAGAGGAACACAACTGTATACCTCCTTTCACAAGTGAGTATATCTTGATAAGCTTGATAGCTTTTGCCCAGTCATTCTTAAGATAGCTACTTGGAATGACTTTTTCCCAATTTGAATCTCTCTGAGCATCTTTGAGGAAGATACTGAGATCTCCTCCTGTAATAACTTGTCCCTTGAACCACCTTTCTCCTTCTTGGGGAAGGTTAAAGGCTTCAGCAATGGAGTCTTCAGAAACCTGCAAAGTAAGACCATAAACTGTAGCTTCATGTCCATTAAAAGAGTTAGAAAATTCTTGAGAAACTCCTGGGTGAGATCTCCCTACCCTGGTACAAATAGGATACCACCCTGACTGCATAAAAAAATTATTTCCCTTGAATTGGCATCAACTAAATCTACACCCTGTGGCTCTATTTGATTTATCTTACCACCTATTTTAGTCATCTTCTGAAAAAAAAAATGACTATGTCTCCTGCAAATGATAGGTGGCAGAGTATGAAGATTTTTACCTTACAAGTGTGTCCTGTATTCACCTTTAAAAATCTTGTCTAAAATCCATACTCCTTCTCAAACTATGACTCTCAACAAATTTGAACTCAAATAGCTAAAACTTTGAATGACAATCTCCTAATTTTTAGGTGGTTTTAAAATCAAATTTTGGTTCATCACCCCATGCAAATCATCTTTCATCATTGAAAATATTCCTCACCATGATGTGCACCATGTGATACTCCATCACCACCTTTAGTTGGTTGTGTTTTCCATATGAGAGCTCCAGATGGCTTGTGACAAGTGGATTTATGACTAGTAGTCACCTCCATAGCCTTTGTTATTAATTGGCCAAAATTTCTGATAGAATTGTTGTGCAGCTAGCCAAACGGTTATGGCGTTGAGCATAATAACTACAATCTCCTTGATTCAGAAAAACACCTACCTAGACACATGGATGACTGACTTGGTGTTGACAGGTAGGTCGGGTAACGGTTCAAATCATAACTGCAAATGACACATGTGGCTCAGTGTATATTATGACTTGACTCAAACTAACTAAATAAAATACGACACCTATCATTAGATCTAAAAATATTTAAAAAATATTTGAGGCGTATTTACCCTATGCCACATTGTTCCACTAAAGCAGATGCACTTTTTCGTTTTTTTTTTTGGAAACAGAGTATGCTTCCGGAAATTCTGGTAGCATCGAGAATAAAAATAAAAAGACAAAAACAGGAAAATAACAGACTGTTCGAAAGGCTAAAATCTGGTGCTTCCAGAAATTTCGGTAGCGACCAAAAAAAAAATTAATTCTGAAATTTTTTGAAGTTTAATCTTAAAAATAAAACTATGGAATGGACTCATGACTTAGCAAATAATTGTGCTAACAGGAGTATTTGGATAGTTTTCTTGATATACAAAGATCTCCCATGATCATATATAGTATCGGCTTTCAAAAGGGAGAGTTTGACTCACATGCATGAAAGAACAAAAATACAAACCAAAAAACTCCTATAGAAAAAAAATATTAGCAAAAAGAGTAGCAAAGGAAGAATGAATTTATATATCCAGCTACATCCAAGAAGAAAATCGTAACGAACATATACCATTAGAATATATTTCACTCCTAGGGTTAAATATTGTGGTATATCTATCAAATTTTAAAGGAATCAAATCCCTTTTGATCCTTATATGGATGATGTATAATGTTATGCTTTCCACAATTATGGACATGTTGCAACCAACCATAGGAGAAAATTGTACAAATATAGTCAGTAGATTTTGCAACAATACGGGCAACCAAGGATATTAGCCATCAGGTATAATTATGCATTTAATGGTTTTGTTTTTCATGTAACCTGTTTGGCCATAATTCATTGGACTGCAGATCTAGCCCATAGAGTAGAGGCACATTGTATCCAAGGAATATATATGGCTCATTTAGCAGATTATTTGATCCCCTTGCATGATATCTCATTCATGTGAGGTGCGACACGTGTGATAACTATGGTCATATGGCTAGATATTGCATTATTTTCAACTCTTCAAAGGAGATTCGGAAAAAGATGTTGTAGATTCAGAGAAGACCTGGCAGAAAATTAGAGAAGAATGAAAATAAGCAGCCTAGGATGGTGAGTAAAAAAAAGGAAAAATAATTTATTAAGTAGAGATACCAACCCTCTCTGCATTCCATGGTCACCTCATGTGTAGAATACTGCAAAATTTCATGAGAGGTGCATATCCTTAGGGGGATCGCATGATGCTATGATCAATTGACGTAGATTAGTAAAAACAACATCATGATATGATCATGAGCCTCAGATCATATTCAAGTCCACAGGATCAACCTTTCTATTATATGTATAATGAGATCAAGGGGACCTATGCATGGTATGAAGGTTTCAACAATTATTTGTCATTTCTCCTATTTCTTTCACTCATTCATTTTTAGCAGCTTCATATATGTTTCCATGAGTGTAAGAGTATATATGTCAACCATGTATATGTTCTTGGTTCTCTTTGAAAATTGGATGAAAAATATTTTATATCAACCATGCATAGAAGAAAATAATTGATTTATGCATGTGTAGAGGAGAGTGGTGTGTCAACTATATGTATGTACTTGTCATTATTGGCATGATGGATGAGTATTATTTTTCAAGGTATGCATAGGAGAGTCATTTGGCTTGGCATGCTTTTTAGCAGTCATCTTATTTCAAGCATGTATGCACTAATGTGTGCAAAATCAACCTTGTAATATTGAACCATTGTCTTCATTATTGGTGCATTAGTTGAGTGGTCCATGTCTTAGAGAGAGTTATGAGTCATGGTTGGCATGAAAAGTAGTGAATCATGATGAGAGTTGCTTTAGTCATATATGAGTTATTGGATGTGTGGGCCTGGATATCTTTGTGTTAGCTATGTAAAGTACATGTGTGTGCAATTTTGCAGCCCTGTAACATTTGTGTCTTTGCCATATGGGTGATGTTGAAATAGTCAGAGTGTCATGCATGCATAATTAAGAGAGTCACTAGTACAATCATTCCTATATTTTGGTTAGTGATAAGCATGAAAATAGGTGCGTCAAGTTCAACTATGTATGAGCTATTGGGTGTTAAATTTTTTTCCTTGCATGTCATCATTTTGTATTGTGATTGAGTAGTCTATAGTTAGGCATGGAGTCATCTTGGTGTCTAGCTTGATTTGAGGAGAGTCCTTAGAGATGGATCAACCATGTGTTGGCTTATTGATTTCATTGTAACAACATTTTGTATCGTTCATATTTCCATGTATTCTCTCTATAAATACTTGTACTATCTTTGAATGTCATTTGGTATTGATTGATTGAGTGTTGGTATGGTTTATGACCTCTTGCATGTGTCTAGGAGGAAATGAAGACAAGAGATATCATGTATAATAGCATGGATAAGATTTGTGTAGCCCCATTAAATGTTCAGGGGGATCATGTTCAACATAGTAGCAGAAGGAAGTGCATGGTGTTGACTTGTTGGATTCTTGGCATGGTGTTGCCTTGTTGGCATGAGGAGATGATCAATTTTTATCTGCAAATTTGTTGATATCAACAATGTTCAACATGTGGTTCAACTAAAATTTTACACCCTTTTCCATTGATGTCAAAGGGGGAGAGTGACAACCACAAGAAGAGAATGATGCATTGCATATTTATATGTATGATGTTGATTGTGTTGAGGTGATATATTAATTATGAATGATATTGTGTTGGGGGGCATGTTTTCAGAGTTTAATATATGATCATATTTTGAGTCCAATATGGAAATGGACAAAATGTGGCTCACAATTGTTTGATTGCAGAGAGCAGTGGATCTAGTATGAAGCATTATGAGACGTGGTCCACAGGAGAGCTTGAAGGTTGGGGACTTTAGTGAGGCAAGTAGTGCCTTGTTGTGATAGGGTGTAACAACATCCTTCACGTAGAGGCCTAAGAACTTGGCAGTGGTGGCTTATGTCCATTGTGGTTGGATATAATATTGGGTGTTGTGGCCTCTAATAGGTGGTGGCCTGCAAATCTGTGAGAGTGGTGGCTTCTAGTAGATGTTGGCATGCAAAGTTCATACAGGTAGTGGATTGGAGTGAGTAGTGGCTTGTGTGAATGGAAATTTGTGGCTTTCACATTGGTGGTGTCTAGTGATCATATGTAAAAAAAGATTTGAATATTAATAAGAAATATGAATACGAAGACTATCGGTCGGCAACGATTTTTACCCTTTGGGTTTACACCTTATATCTTGTGTCTCATGGGTTAATTGATGTGTTGTTAATCATGTTTTTTGATATACTCATGGTACATTTTTACTTCCTTCTTATGATTTATGCATATATATACGCATGTATTATGTTGTTAATGAATTAATAAACCATGGTTTGTAAGAAAAGGAAAAAAATGGTAAAATTGATCTATAGAGCACAATAGTGATTCACCCCCCTCCCCCCTCTTAGTATTGTTCATGATTCTAGTAAAAACAATACATGGAGGACCCTTTTGATTTACATTATACACACACACACACACATAAAATATGTGTGTGTGTGTGTGTGTGTTGGCTTGATGGGGCCTAGACCCAGGTTCAGATATGACTATGCGAACCAACAAAACCCACTATTACCAGCCCTTTTAGCAAGGATCTACTACACAAACTGAAGTCTCACCCAATGTAATATAGGGGATGCTAGAACTAGGTTTGTGCATCCAGAGGGACAATGGAGTGTGGCTTTAGGGCTTCTCTTCCTTTCAATACATGACAGAGCTTCGCAGAACAGACCAGTTAATTCTACAGTCGCGGTTCAACACTTCTATTGAACCAACTTGCAGACTATGTGATCTTACTTTAGCAACACAAATAACTATAAACAGGACTTCGCTATGCAATTATGGATTATAATCATTAATTAGCATAGATAACATAAAATAAAAGTAAATCAAACACATAAAATCAAAACACAGATATGTCTTCAAGAGTCTTTCATTAATGCTCAGATCTTCCCAATACAGTCAATTCCACCCTGCACACTCAACTATAGGGGTATGCGCACTCAGTTGAATACTTCCTAAGGTCTCCACGCACTCAGCTACAGAAGCCTTTTTCTCTAACCCAAACCACAGAAAACAGACTCAAAATAATCTTACATCCAAGTGCATTCCATCATTAGATATTAGTATATCCTTAAGCTCTATCCTAGACTCCTTATATAGTATTTACATTTACAAAATCAAATGTATACTCCACAAAATTAACCATGGGTAGAGCTCGACGTATAAAAAATATTCCCATTTTTTTACAAAATAAGGGCCTTTGACCCACCCCAAAGCCCCTAAGACTCTAACTTAACTCTGCACTCCGCTCCTCAATCTGCTGAGTCTTTTTCAAACTTTTTCATCGAGGGGTAGTATATCCAATAGGCCCCCAACACAAAATTTTGACTCGTCCTGAGTCACTATGCTAGTGCACCCTCGATATTTGCTTTAATGTCACTCAAGGCATCCTTCAAAGGTGGAACTGTTGTGGCACACTACTTTTCAACTTCTCTAACTTTGCTAAACAACGTCTCGGTAGTTGGTCTTCCAATTTTGGTGATAATATCCTTCTATGTCTGACGCAGTCCCTTCAGCTATTTCCTGACATTTTGGGAGAGCTGACTAGCATCATCTTCCCATGGCTTTGTCCTAAGTGTGATAAGTTTCTCTTTTCTGCGCAGCTCATCAATTTGTTCCTGCAAAAATTTACCCTCTTGGAGATGGGAATATCACTATATTGATGCGAGGGTCTTCGCGGTGACCTTAATGTGGTCCATATGTTCTAAGTTCTCGCGAACTTATTGTTCAATCTTCTGCACCTGAGGGTCCTCCTCTAGTGAGGCCCATACATCCATGACATCTTCAAATACTTGCGTGCACACGTAGACATTAGATTCAATCTATTTAGTGGTAGCCTTGAGCTCTGTTGCACGCTGCTCTTGTACCTCTGGTGGAGTAGCAGGCTTCAATTGCATCTGCAACTCAATTATTTTCATTTTCATTTTGAGTCACACCTGATCGATTTCGGCCTTAAAATCCGTTACTACCATGGAAATATTTTCCACTTTTTCCTCTGGTGCATGCACAACCTGAATCTATAGCTGAGGTAGGTCGTTGCAAGCCTTGGAGATGGCGTCCTCCAACTTTTATCATTTCACAGTCTCTGCATCCCGCTCTTGTATAGCCAACTTTTTTTTGTCGGTCATCCTTTGTCTTTCCTACTTTACATCTTGGATAAACAATAGGGCATGCTTCTCTCTGATCTGCAATTCTTCAGTCACGCCCTAGTTGAACTTGTGTAATGTCTATAGAGGCAGTGCAACAAGGTTAAGCCTTTTGTTCTGCCAATGAACTGCCTGCTTTACTATACTCCGTAGTGTCAAAACATAATGTGCCTGTAGGGATCAGCCCTGCGCGGGTATCAGTTGTAATGGTCAATTCATGCTCTGTTTCTCTTGCACCTTTTGTTTCCCCGCTTGTTTGAGTCGTGTTTGTTTGAACCTACAAATTCTTGAGGCCCTGATGGACCTCCACTAGTACCTTCTCTTACCGGTCCTCAATGTTACCCAATAGATGCTCGGTGATGTGTCGAATAGTGTCCCTTATCTCATCGAGGTTCCCCTTAGTGAGGACCATTGCTTTCGGGTTGATGGATCTACTGGACTTCATTTTCTTTCGTGCGTTGCCGCTCTTTGGTTGTCATCTCTTAGTAAAAAAAGGGGAGGGGGGTTCTGTCGGATCTAAAAATGTATCATCGCCTTGATCATCACCTCCTCCTATTTGTGGAACCTTTTTTTTGGTCTCCCGCTCAGCTCCTTTTTCAGACTCCTTAGTTGTCGAAAAGGAGACGTGCTTAGGTGGATTTTTGTTTCCTTCTTTCCTATCTACACGTTGGTCATTGTGCCACTTATACCTTCCTGCTCTGTCTCCACACCTTCAGTGGGAAGAGTTAGCCAAACACTTGGCCAATTGAGGGCTATGGATGTAACATCTTCCTCTGTCACCAGGTATGGAAACTCATAGTAGACCCCAGCAAGTTCCTTCTTCACCCAGATATGCACATGGTGTAAATCCACTTTGATGTCCGCAACCTGCCGATATTCTTCCAAAATACTTTGTGATATCTAGGGCTTTTGGCTAATCACCGTGCGTAGACACATATCTAACCCGGCCCAAAATATTTTGTTCGCCATCACCTAGGCTAACTTTTTTGAATGCCACAGCAAGGCATACCGTGCAACCTTGCAAAGATCTGGGTCTACAGAGTAGAACTGCGACTCATCAGGCTCCTTTCAAGCCATCAGCGTTATTAATAGCAAGAGCCATGCATAGTGGAATTGATTTCCCTCCTCTTGAGCCTCATGATAGTTAGCTAATGATTCATTTCATAGGTATCCTGCCCAATTATATATGATGCCTCTACTGCACTCCACAACCAAAGACACCACTAGCGCGGAAACCTCCTCTGCATGACACTTCCGCATGATTTTTCCTGCCAAAATATGTGTTTCAAAGTGCATCAACGGATCAGTGATAGAGTTAATCAATTAATCCCTGCTTCCCTTCATCAGACCGTAATATTGCTTCATCTGTTCTGCCAACTTCTTGTCCTGATCCTTGCCCAAAAATGCTTCTGCGAGGTTTAAGCTGAGACAAGGAATTGTCATGATCTTCATTATCAACATCACGTCAATAGGTATCCTCTTCCCCAACCATAAGTAGTCATTGTGCACCAGGTCCAGCAGTTGGTGTACACAAATTTTATTGATGATGCTTCGCACAAAGTGTGGAACATATAACGTGTTCAGTAGCCCTGAATCCTGGATACCATCCACCTACTTCATTGGTTCTAATATTATTACTCTAGTAGCTTCATATTATATGGAGTGCAGATATCGGCTTGTCTTGAACTACAGTTATTTGTTGTGATCGTTAAAATCCCAGTCCTCCATGCGTAGCTGGGAACTTTTCCCAAAAAATCCCCCTCAACCGATACTTCATCCAGCAGTAGTGGTGTGAAAATATTGTATTTTTTTACATTTAAATTCTTTTTAGGCTTCACAGATGTCATCTTCCATAGCAGAATATATGGGGCAAACCAAGAGATATGTTTTGCCTCCTCCGCATTAATTTCCGCTATCCCTCCTAGCACGATTTCTTCTTCATCTGTCTCTTCTACCTCGATAGCCTACTTTTGTTGATCTTGGGTTTCCTTATTCGTTTTCTCCTTTGGAATTTTCTTTCCGAGAAACATTCTCAACACTGTATTCTTCGTATTTTTGGATGGAGCCATGCCCATAGTGGTCTTCTTCCTGAGCAACCTTGACCTTGTGACATTTTCTAGTGGCGTAGACACTATGGTGTATGCTATACTTGTCTAGATTGTGTGTCCTAGCCCTTCTCTGATAAATTCCTCTTTAAACACTTAAAATATGTAGTCCGACATACATCAGATTTCTTGGTGCTCTTGCAAGCACAAAACCTCAATTCTAATACTTAGAGCGCAAAGTGTCCGAATGTGGAGTGGGATGCCTGATTTATAGCAAAATTAAAATTCAAAATCCATGATCTCCTTAATATATGCCTCATAAATGTAGATTTGGAGGCAAATCCACCCAGATATTCTCATTAAATAAATACCTCCTACTCCTTTTAACAACCAAGTCCTTGTCAAAATAGCTTTTCATGTTCCAACGGTCACTTTTTGGATGAAATTTGTCAGACTCGTCCCTTTTTTGTAGTCCAGCGTCCCTCACCGCAGTTTACTCCATCTTCACCATCTTCCCACATACTGTGCAGTGCTCTAACTACAATGAATCCACCCTTCAACATAATCGTTTATAGTCCCATGCTCTCTTTCAATTGTGTGGAGCATTAAGACTCTTCGCCAGTCATATAGTCATTGTGAACCTCCAGGGATGGAGTCATCCTAGTACAACTTCAATTTGCTACCATTGATACATCCAGGGAAAAATTATTCATTCAATTTTTCAAGATGAGTTATGCCCCCTTCTGAAACATGCCTAACAATATAAAGGCCTAGCTAGTGCATTTGCAGCTTACCCTGGAACTTCGTGAACTTGCTATCATATAAGATAACTAAGTCCCCATATTTGAACGCCTTTTGCTTAATATCTGATGGAAATATTTTTCCCTCTCCTTATGTACCTTTTGGTGAAACCCAGTGATGAACCTATCTTCCCCTAGCGCGAGGATTTGCTCCAATGTCTGCTCCATAATATCATTGTCTATCATATCTATAACTATTGCAATGCAGAGAGTAGGCATAATGTATTCCATGGGAATCACTGCTTCCTGTCCATACACTAATATGAATAGAGTCTGACCGGTTGACTTATTACAAGTAGTCATGTAGGCACATAAAACTACAATAATGTGTGTGTCCTAGTCATCCCTATTGACGTTGCATACCTGTGTCAAAGTTTTCTACAGAATTTTTTTAAAGCCCTTAACTGTCCCATTTGGATATGGGTGATATGGCGTGCTCTTCTAGTGATGCATTCTAAACTCCGTTGTCAACGATGCAATAGTGTTATTTCGGAAATGTGTTTCCATGTCGTTCTACCGTGACAACATATGTTCAAAAATTAACTTCGTCATTATTTCTTCACTACAATTATTTACCATTTGTGCCTCCGTCCATATAGTGAGGTAATATTTCGCAGTAAAAATGTACCACACACCTGTTTTCTTCCTAGGTGGATCAATCAGTCCCACGAAATCAATTTTCCATTTATCAAATGCCTGCAAAGTAAATTGAGTGTGCAATGCCATTTCATTCCTTCGCACAGGTCTACGAGTCCTTTGAAAAACGTCGCAAGCACTACAATATTCCTTCAAATACTTATGAACTGTAGGCCACCAAATCCTAACACATAGAATATTTTTCACAGTGGCCTTCCATGCGTATTGACCTCCAGCAACATCGCCATGTGCTTCAACCAAAATATCGTGTCGTTCATGCTCAGGAACATGTCTTCACAAAATCTCATCAGCCCCCATTTTGTATAAATACCCTACAATCAAAGCCACAGGTTAGAAAATTAATAGTACTATCCTAAAGGGGGACTCGGGAGGAAAGAGAAAGGCTTGTTGAATACCTGCATATTATTCCACATAATAAATAAAAACCATTAAATCATAACAACACCCATTCAATAATAGCCATATCTAAGCAATAAATTGGTTCATTAACTTAGTATGTAATTAAAGAAACATATACCAACAAACATAACCAGAATATTCCAACTATATCTACGATGCATGTAGGAAGACGTGCCAACCCATTGAGCTTCTGATTAAAAGTGCAAGATCCCAAGTACATTGTTACATAGCTAAAACATTGTATCTAATAGTGGAACAAGAATCCACAATTTGCTTCTCCAAAGAATGATCTATCTCCTATGTATTACAAGAGAATCCAAGGCAAGACCTCTATAATCCAAGCCTTTTTCTTGAGTTATTAGGGGTTATTTATAACAAGTAGCAATGACATTTGAGCTTCCTCATGACTCTTTGGATTGTATGACATTTCATATTCTTTACATGACTCATTACACTCCAATATGTCTCTATTCACATTCCACATGTATCCCTTGGACTTCATTATATATTATTTATTACATAAGAAAAATTATACACGAGACACCAACTATATAAGACAAAATTGGAAATGGGAAAAAGACTCCTCAAATTGATAAGTCGTTTTCTTCCTCTTGGAGCTCAATTGTAATGTAAGTGTTCCAAGCTATGAACTCCATGGAGATGGCTTTGAACCTAAATGGAAAGTCCCCAATGTAGCACATCTTTACCTCTAGTGCCTTTGTCAATAGGTTCTTGAAGTTTGACTATACATTTTTCCAAATCCATGAGATTTTCATATGATATTTGACTAGTTCAATGGCGTACTGTAAAATAATGTCTTTAGTAACTCCAAAATATTTTCATCCTACAGCATGTTTGATCTTCTCAATGTATTTCTTAATCTCCTAGAATATCACCTCCCTAACTCTTATTTCTTCCAGTTTACCTATCAAAGGAAGCTTCTATGTGAGAGACTCAAAACCATTATGCAGCCGATTATAAGAAACAATAGTACTAAAGGAATATTCTCCAAGACGCATGTAGTTTTGATGGTTGACTCTCAGGTGAACTTTTTCAATCTCGATGACAATCTTGTCTTTCTTCTCTAAATGTTGCAGAGCATTTGGATACTTAGCAACCCACTCCTGAAGATGATCGTGTTAGCCCTCTATAATTTGTAAGATTGGCAAGAATAAGTAGCAAAGGACAAAATCAAACCACTTTGGAGTCCAGGACCTAGGCTTCCTAGACTCAGAGAGGGCTCTCTCTCTTTTATAATTTATGATTTAGCTTGAGGGTTATAGTTGCAGATGTTAGGCTAGTTATAGAGATTGTTTTTTTATTTGGTTGGTTGGACAGATAGAGTATAAGAAATTTAATCCATTGGGCTATGGAGTCAATAAAAGGCAGAATTGTGCATCAAATTTTCAAGGTCATTCACAGGGCAAGCTAACTATATCAAATGGATCTTACTGGCAATGTGAATATGGTAAGAAAGGAGTTAGTGAAAGCTAAAGAGAATTTAAGAATTCTCTAACTATACTTTCAAAGAAAAGCACTTGTGATACTAGTTTCGTGAAGCTAAAGAGAAGTTAAGAACTCTTTAACTAAACATCACAAGGGAAACTTTAAATATATCAGCTTTGGTAAGGCTAAAGAGCAGTGAAGAATTATTTAACCATACTTCAGGGGAAAATCTTAAAGACGACAAGTTCAGTAGAGCTAAAGAGAAATTAGGAATTATTTAACTATACTTCACAAGGGAAAACATTAACGATGTCAGTTTTGGTAAGGCTAAAGAGAAATGAAGAATTCTTTTACTATACTTCAAAGGAAAAACTTTAAGACAAAAATTTCAATAGAGATAAAGAGCAGTTAAGAATTCTTTATTCATACTTCAGAGGAAAACATTAAGATAACAAAAACAGACAGACTTAAGGTGCTTTCTCAGCATATCTTAATCTAAAAATTATGCTCTGTAATCAGAGAAACTGGAATACAGTATGGAAATACATGGGGAAAATGTTAACACGGAGGGAAGATCATCACCATTAACATAGCTAAAGAATCATGTGAATGTGATTTTATCATTGATGCCCAACTCAAAATTGTTACAAAGCTCCAAATGCAATAGTATAGCAACACAGAGTCTAAACAAAGTCTGACCCTTGATAATGAAAATACATGCAGTATTTAACTGCAACTGAGGCAGTTTCCCTAATCTAGGTCGGCAATCCGCATTAACTGCATAGTAAATGGAATTTTGACAATTTCTGCCATGTAGGGCTCAAACTAAAATATCATCTAGTAGATCACCTACAATATTAACTTCTACAATAAATTTTGACCTAATATTAAAGTATCTCTGGCACACCGACTATAATATTAACTTTTTCACTTCTTCACTTTCTGTTGCTATGTCCTGGATCCCCCAGTTTTCCTGACTTGTCCCTCCTAGCCCGTTCTATGTTCATA
Organism: Pinus albicaulis; assembly: GCA_034641835.2. Classification (NCBI taxonomy): domain Eukaryota; kingdom Viridiplantae; phylum Streptophyta; class Pinopsida; order Pinales; family Pinaceae; genus Pinus; species Pinus albicaulis. The sequence goes on along the minus strand of CM076580.1, from coordinate 564,058,733 downwards.
CAGGTCTTCACTCCATGGTGGCCCTGGCGGATTCTCAGAACACGAACCCCTTTTTTTCTTTTAGCCGGAATTTCCCTTCCCCTGGACAAATGGCGGTGAGTGGCTTTGATGGAGAGTGCATGGTATTTCAAACCCCCCCCCCCCCTCCCCCAAAGTGGTAAGTGGTAATAGAAGGGGGGGGGGGGTACGAACTCAAGAGAGGGTGACACATCACAGATTGGGCGGCCATAAATACTGGCTTTCAGACCCCCCCTCTCATGTTAACCAAAAATTGTCGCCCGGGGGGGTGGGGGGTTGGGGCAATGGGGTGTAGTGCGAAGTGGATCTCTGTCGTAAGCCTGAGGCATGCCCCAGATCTGTCGTTGCAAACTACCTCTGCTTTACCCAGCTAATTTAACTTTTTGTCTCATTTTGATTGAGTCCCACTGTCGCTCGTCTTACTCTGGCGCCATGGCTTTTATGTCATAAACTCCTTTACCTCCTCTGATGCTATTTAACAAAAAAAAGGCCCCACACATGGATTTGAAATTATTTTAAATGCACCTTCGATTACAAATCACATCCGGTCCCCCATCGTACTTCGCACGACACAAAACTTACCTTTTCCTTAGCCCTTTAAACTTTAAAACTTGCGATGCGCGATTTGTGATCAGGCCCCACCGCATTGCACATTGCACGTCGGTGAATTTAACATTTTCTTTTGTGACTAATTTGTAAAACTTGTGATCTGCGCTCGGGCCCCACCGCATCACACATCGCACTTCAACGAATTTAACATTTACCTTTGTAGCTATCTTGTAAAACTTGTGATTTACGCTCGGGCCCCACCGCATTGCACATCACACTTTGGCGAATTTAAGATTTAACTTTGCAGCTTATCCTTTATCACGTGTGATTGGCGGTGTGTGGGTGGGTCGCATCGCAAGTTAAATATTTTAACTTGTGGGAACTTACCAGTAAGTCCTAAATGTTGTGAAGTGTGCCATGCGCCGCTCTAAATATAGGCGAGTGCCAAAAGGCGGAAGGTAAGGACATTATGAAATTCAAAGGCTTATATGCGGATTTTGGTAATTTATAAAGGTTTAGGTGGGTCCTACCATATCACATCGCAATGTTTTTATGTTTCGGTAATGATTTGCAAAGAGAAGCTGGAAACTTGTGGGTCACGAAAAGCGGAAAAGCTTAGACTTTTTTTGGATTTTCAATCACAAGTGGTTTTTATGAAGCGGTAAGTCTGAAAAGGTTATGTATGTGGGATTTGAGGGAAAAAAGGATTTTTAGAGCATGGGAGTGTCAAAAATATGTAAAATGAAAGGTAAGAAGAGGGAGAATGAGAAATAATGAAGGCAGTGAGGTTCAGCTCATCATCACACTTAATCAGTTATATTTTCCTTTTAACTAAATTCAAATGGCAGGTAGATTCTTTTGACCCTTCTAATAACCAGGATCTCCTTTCCTTTTCTGAAAATAAATGATATTCATATAATATTATTTTCAGCATGGAACATACAAGGAATAGGCATTCACCTTGTGATATTGTAAAAATATAGGAGTCTAACAGTGGCTCCAACTGGGGATGGAAGCTCCTTTAGGAAGTGTCAAGAACACCGTTGACTAGTAGCCTGATCCATTGGGCTAATCCCACTCTAAAATCCGATCTGCTAAAATCTCTGTGGCTGAAAACCTTCAAGATGAAGTCAACACTCTCTGCAAACTGAAGTCTGTCACATACTAGATTTGAAAACTAGAAAGCAATCTAAAACCAAAATTTTGAAAAATGCTCGGAGTACTGAGCTTATTCGCAAACCTACTTACCCTAATCTAACTTGGAGACATATATATACTAAGTGAACTCCTTTCTCCAATGCAACCAATCAAGTAAATGACCACATGATTGATTATTGTTCAGCTCTTTGAGTATGCTGAAATAAAAAAAGGGCCACTCCCATTTTTCTTGCCTTTGAACAACAATGCTCAAAATTTTCCTTAAACTTGGCCAAAAACCGTTCCTAGCATAAAATACTCCTTTAGATGATTCTAAGATACCAACAAAAGGATATTAGAACAATACCTGGACCGGAGGATTTAAATAACAAACTTCACCTGGGACTGCTCCTCATCCCATTTTATCCTGCTCAGGATTCTTCTAAAAGAGAACCTCTACCCCTTCTTCATGGTCATCTGATATGGCATCCTTATAATAAACCACTATGTTGTCTTCAAGCAAACCTGATATGTCTTGACTAAGTTGGCTGAATTAAGTTTTAAGGACCTCATTTTGATGAATAGGAGAATTTTCTGGCAATAGGCCTTCTTGAGAAGGTAGAATAGCATCGGTATCAATTTGTTCTTCTTTTTCTCTATGAGGAATTGCTTCAGTACATAAATCAGAAGTAGAAAAAATTGAAATAATCTCTTCATTACATAAAAATTTGGAGGTTAGCTGCATGCTTAGAATCTGATTGATTTCTTCTTCAGTTTAAGGAGGAGGGATTATTTGTGTTAAGTTGGATTGAACAACCATTGTTTTCTTTCTCTTTTGAAGACTGTTCATGGGGTTGAATTTCTTCTTGAGCCTCACACAAAAGAGCAGATGAATTATCATTTGTCCTCCCAGAGAGATCTTGTGGATATTATTTCATTTCCTGATTGCTTTCATTCTCAACCACTCTTAGTTGTCATGATAGTTAACTTGAGCATGAAATTCACAAATTGCTTCTAAGAGATCCTCAGGATGCCAATTTCCCAAATCTTCAACAATATTTACAAGTTATTGTATGAGATCCTCAGATTGATCACAACAATTTTCAGCTAATGATAAAGATGGAGAATTTTTTTTATAATTCTCATAAAACACCTTGTGGAAATTTTTTAAAGAAAACAAACTACCAAGACTCAGGCCTTCATACCATTCCCTTGCTTTCTCTTCTAATGTTACCATAAAAATCTTCATGAGGCAATCCTCATGCCATTCGACTTTCAACCTCCATGAGTGTATATGAAATTTAATGAGATGTAACAAGGGATCATCAACCTTCCCATCTTGAAAGATAGGAAGATTTATGTCCCAATTTACCGAAGGAATTTTGTGTGGGAATCCAGGAATATGATCTTTGTTCATTGGAGCATACTTGCATTGTATTCTTGGATCCATCTTGTCAATCAGTCAGAGGGCGGGGTCATTGTACCTTCACAACCAATCTAGATTATTCTACTAGTGGAGTTATTTAGGCCAACTAAAAACTATGGAGTTGCCAGGTGGATGATTTCTACTTTCCTGAGGCTGGTTGTTGTCCACCATCAACAACTAGATACCAATATTGGCCACTACTTGAATCATCTAATCATCTAGTCCTGGCCCATTCTATGTTCATACGAGTCTTCAATCCATGGTGGCCCTAGCGAATTCTCAGAACACGAACCCCTTTTTTTTCTTTTATTCGGGATTTCTCTTCCCCCAGAAAAATGGTGGTGAGTGGCTTTGATGGAGCATGAATGGCATTTCGAACCCCCCCCCCCCCCTGAAGTGGTAAGTGATAATAGAATGGGGGGGGCCGGGGGGGAGGGGGGAGTGCAAACTCATGAGAGGGTGACACGTCACGGATTGGGCGGCCATTAATACCGTACTTCAGAGCCCCCCTCTTGTGTTAACCAGAAACTTTCGAGGGGGGTGAAAAGTGGATCTCCATCATAGGCCTGAGGCGTGCCCCAGATCCACGGTCACAAACTACCTGCGCTTTACCTATCTGATTTGAATTTTTGTCTCATTGCCATTGGGTCCCACCGTCGCTTGTCTTGCTTCGGCGCCCATGGATTTTATGTTATAAAATCCTTTCCCTCCTCCAATGCAGTTTAACACAAAAAAGGCCCCACACACGGATTTGAAATTCTTTGAAATAAGCCTTCAAAAACACATCACATCTGGGCCCTCATCGCACTTCGCACAATGCAACACTTACCATTTCCTTAACCCTTTAAACTTTAAAACTTGCGATGCACGATTTGTGATTGGGCCTCACCGCATTGAACATCGCACTTCGGCAAATTTAACATTTAATTTTGTGACTAATTTGTAAAACTTGTGATCTGTGCTTGGGCCCCACTGCATCACATGTCACACTTCGGCGAATTTAACATTTACCTTTGCACCTATCTTGTAAGACTTGTGATTTGCGCTCGGGCCCACCGCTTCTCACGTCACACTTCAACGAATTTAACATTTAATTTTGCAGCTTATCCTTTATGACATGCGATTGGCGGTGTGTAGGTGGGTCGCATTGCAAGTTAAATATTTTAACTTGCGGGCACTTACCATTAAGTGCTAAATGTTGCGAAGTGCGCCATGCATTGTGCTAAATATAGGCGAGTGCAAAAAGGTAGAAGGTAAGGACATTATGAAATTCAAATGTTTATATGCAGATTTTGGTAATGTATAAAGGTTTAGGCAGGTCCTACCATATCACATCGGCAAAATTTTTATGTTCCAGTAATGATTTGCAAAGAGAAGCTGGAAACTTGCAGGTCGCGGAAAGCAAGCAAAGCTTAGTCTTTTTTCGGATTTTTCAATCACAAGTGGGTTTTATGAAGCGGTAGGTCTGAAAAGGTTATGTATGTGGGAATTGAGGGAAAAAAGAATTTTTAGAGCATGGGAGTGTCAAAAATAGGTAAAATGAAAGGTAAGAAGAGGGAGAATGAGAAATAATGAAGGCAATGAGGTTTCGCTCATCATCACACTTAATCAATTATATTTTCCTTTTAACTGAATTCAAATGGAAAGTAGATTCTTTTCACCCTTCTAATAGCCAAGATCTCCTTTCCTTTTCTAAAAATAAATGATAGTCATAGAATATTATTTTCAGAATGGAACATACAAGGAATAGGCATTCACCTTTTGATACTATAAAATTACAGGAGTCTAGCAAATCGTTTGCTTTGTTTTCTACCTTCAGGAGTTTCACCACTTCCTATGCTTTATTTTGAATTCCAACAAGAGGAGCCATCACTTGATGTAGAATAATCATCTCATCATATAATCATGCCATGTTGTCCTTCATTAGCACTAGTTCTTCCTGCATGGCATAATTCCATTTTATGGTGCTTGTTATGAAACCAACTCCAAAAATAGAAGAAAATAGAGATCAATGCCTTATAAAGAAGTCACTTCAAGGGGGAAATCTCCTTACATTACATAAATGAACAATTCTTGGATGATACAAATGACAAAACCTCCTTTCTATATATAGGAGTCCATGGGGTCACAATATAATCCTAGTCGACCTAACAATAATAATGTAAGGGCACAATAATAACAATATGGGGGCTACAGGGGTACAACAATAATAATAAGGGGGCTACATTAACAACAATAAGGGATTAAAATAGTAATATATGGACCTAACATGCCCCTCTCCTTCAAACAAGTGTTGTCCTCAACGCTTGATTATTTCTTGATGCTTTTATATAAAATTTTCATCCTCCCATGTTGAATATTCAATGGGTAAGTTCTTCCACTTGCTGAGATACTCTGAAATTTATAAATTTCATAGTTGTCAAGTTTTTGTTTCAGTGACTGCTTTAGGACTTCTTTCACTGTGATGTTAATCTTCCCGTTGTTTCGTTCAATTCTGCACCAAAGTTAGGTTATCCTTTGAGATTTGGAGAACTTGTTGTTGATGCTCAATGTGATATTCCACTACTTTATCATCCATATTAGCTTTCATTTGATACTTCAAACCATCCAACTTAGCCTCTATTTTTTCTTTTAAACCATCTATGTCATCTTTGATTACTCTTTGTAAGATCGAAATTTGTTGCACTTGGTACCGTAATTTTGATATATCATGTTGCAATTATTCCTCTTCATGAGTCATAGTATAGATTTTTAAGGGATTGATTAGTGTGGAATTATTTTTGGGAGGAATTATATAACTCAATACTAATACCTATGCTTCAATGTGCCCTTGGAATCACTTCAAACTGATTTTTCAAACAAATGTTATGCAAACTTGTTTAAAAAATACACAATTTTTTCTTTCTTTTGAAGAGCTTGAGATTGAAACTATATTATCTTGTGATTTCAGATATTCAATATCTAAAATTGGGTCCTATAGTAGCCCTCTAAATCATCTTTCGAATTCCATAAGTCTAACCTGATTTGGATTCTTCAAGGCAAAGTTATGCCAAATATCCCACAATTACTTAATTATGGACTAGTTCAATAGAGTGAACTTGTACGGCATTTCACGTGTCACTGTTTCCTCCTTCGGCTCTGAAATTGATACACAGGAAACCAAAATCCATGTAATTTCGGCCACTTTTTACAAAATTCAAATTTAATGCTCAGAGAGATAGTTATGAAAATTTTCCCACAGCCACTTCTTTGAGATGAAATTCAGGGGCCTGAAAAAACACTAACTTCCACAGATCATATCTCCAAAAATATTGTGAACCAAGATCTGAAATTTTTACACGAATTTCCTTAGGATTTAAGATTCTCGTGGTAAAAATTTCAGCTTTTGAACCTTCGTAAAAAAATAAATAAAATTATAGCGAAAATTCCACGATGACCTGTTTGGAGCAGTGAAACCCTAGAATCTAAAACTCTGATACCAAATGTTGTAAAACCAGCTCCAAAAATATAAGAAAGAGAGAGATCAATGCCTTATAAATAAGCCACTTTGAGAGGGAAACCTCCTTTAAATTAAATAAATGAACAATTCTTGAATGATACAAATTAAAAAACCTCCTTTCTATATATAGGAGGCCACGGGGTCACAATATAATCCAAGCCGACCTAACAATAATAATGTAAGGGCACAATAATTACAATATGGGGGCTACATGGGTACAAAAATAACAACAAGGGGGCTAAATTAACAAAAATAAGGGACTACACTAGTAATATAGGGAAATAATAGTGCTGAAGCTTTGTGATGACAGCGTTTGATTTTCTGCCACAAGATGTTCCTCCTATTTTTTCACTGCAACAAGTTATCTTCTTAGTGTGGCATTCTCATTCAATAAGTACTTAGAATTATCCTATGCCCCTGTAGCAAATGAAATATTTTCTACCATGGTCAATCTGGAATTCCTTCTGGTGTCGTAGGTTATCACCTTCTCGGTAGAAACTCAGACTATATTCTGAGGATTCTTTGGGAAGTATCTATGACTTAATTTCATGATCCTCTTCTTAAGATGATCAAACATTAAAATACATACATCCATGACTCTTTTGGACAACAGAGGTGTCATCCCCATTTACCTAAATGGAAGATCGCCACCTATAAGAGGAGGTTCCTCTAGATTTCTTGGTTCACCATCCATGGTTTGGATGGTATCTTCTTCCTCCACTTGTTCTTCTTCAATCTCCTGAGTCAGTTGTTCTTCTTCCAGTATCTGCGTTGCTTCCTCCTCCAGGGACTTACTATATTGTTCTTATTCTATCCTTATTCTCTATTCTTCTTATTATTATTTCTTCTGGAGAAAATCATCATGCTTCCTCTTCTCCTCTTCTTCTTCTACTTCTCTCATCTCCTTCTTTGATTTAATATCTCCTATGTTTAGAGGATCGACTTTCCACTTCTTGTTGATCTCACTTGTCAAGTCATACCTAATCATGTTCCTAGGAGCTACCTTCCCCGCTTGATGGGTTATCTCCTCCTCCTCCTACACCTCCAAGTATTGATCTAATAGATCTTAGGGTGAACTAGTATCCATCCTTATATCTTCCTTCATGTTTGTGTTGTACCCATTCTTTATCTTATCGTGTTTTGTTGTGGACATGGATGAGTACCTCGTATTGTGACCGATACTTTTACAATGTTTCCTACACACTCTCCTGGGATCATATCCTGAAATTATTTAGTGGAAAAGTGAAATCAGTCCAACTCCTATATCTTTGTTTATATCGCTTTGTGGTTCTTTAACTCATATAATATGATCCTCAACATAAATATGGTCCAAGGGTATTTCCTCCTCCTTTGAATAATTCTTGACAATCCTTGTCCAACTGATTTTCTACTTCTTGCATGACCACCTTGTTGGTCGCATATCATGGAATGAGATGAGGGGGTATCTGAAAACCAAAACATCTAATGTATGTACCCTCGGGAGCTACAAACTAGTTTGCAATATCTCCAAACGAGTCCTTCACCTGATCGGTCATACAAGGAGGATCGATATCGAATATCATATGAAAGATAATTGCAAAGAAGTGCTCTGCCAATTTGTCATATATGCCTTTGAATCTTGATTTTGATAATAATCTGTAGTGGAAGTAATCTGGGAACTTCTCCTTAGGGCTCTTATTCCAATTCATTCCCAAGAACGTATATTGTGCACAAATTCCATCTTAGAGAAATGAATATATGTAGAATTTTGGTGCTTGGTTCACCCTCAAAGTTTTTTTTCCAGCCCCACATGACACTGCAATTCAATGATAATATATCTTCCCTATTGAATTCTTTACCATGTGTTAGCACCATATTGAGCATATATATCCAATTCTCCTTGATTACCTCAACTTTCTTGCACCTATGCAATTAACAACACATGGCTATCAAATTAATACTGATATACATCTATGAGAATATTTTTTGGATAGATTGTGGATGGGTGATGAAGAAATTTGACAGGGTCTTGGTAGGGTATTAACACCATGATTTCATAATGCAACCTGTGTCAAGGTTATCTCATCTCATGTAAAAGTTAGCATTTTCATTGTAACACCCTCCTCCCACATTTACCCAAGCTAACCGGTCCACTGTGGTAAAAATGTGACGAAGAGTTACTAAGACATGATTCAACCCCCCAATTATTGTTAAGGAAGTGGAATCAACAAACCAAAACAAAACTAGCCTTCCTCAGAAGCTAGAAGACCTTCAGGAGCCAACCAACACTTCCAAGTGTCTAACCCCTAAGAAAACTTGTTTTTTTACTGAACTAGATCCCCATTTTCATTGAGGAAAACCACTCTATGCGGTTTAAACCCTGCAGTCACATGCACAAGCCTACATCCATGTGATTGTAGAATTTTCCAAATAGTTCTATGCCAGCGACCCCAAATTTTGAGCCACTTTTTCAAGTCCAAGACTCAGGCTTCTACCCAAAACTTCATGAAACTTCCAGAAATGATAAATAAAACTATGGCAAGACCTCTAATGCAAAAATGTGTACAAGGACTTGACCTCATAAGGCCTAGAAATGACATAAATTATATCAAAAGCATCATGAACATGTAATCTAAAAGTCATATAAACATATCTAAGCATAGGGACTTCATACTTGTCTGATATTTGTTAATAAGGTATGATGCCTCCTCATACTAGCTACAAGATCATTTATTATGTCATGCATTCATTAGCATTTCATTTTCTAAACAAAACATAATGAGATCCATAACTCAAGTTTTTCATAAACCATGCTTATAACCATCAGAATAAAAATTATAGAACAACCATTAACATCACATAATAACAAGCACATTTACACATAATAAACAAGAGGAAAAGATATCTTATTAACATATGCACAATTCCACCAAGTTAGGGACTTCCACGTACCACCCAATGATAGATTAGGCTAAACCAAATCTTTCTTTCAGCCAATCACCCTTGTTCCATATTTCAAGCATGAAAGTGGGACTCACAACAAAACCAAACAGGGATTCTTGAGGCTTTACCACGATCCACCAGGGGATTCCTAGGCCTAAGCCCTCATCTATACAAAAATGCTTTACTACAATCCAACAAGGGATTTCTATGACTAAACAAGAAACATGCACTACTAGGGTTTACTTCAATCCCAGCACATATCGGTCCAGGGATCACTAAGCCTATACAAGCATGGATGCCTCCGGATCTCTCAACTTAAACTATGAGGAATTTTTTCTTCTCTGCCCTCTAGGATATACTGTATATCCCGCCATTCGTCAATCTAGGATTCCTAGGCCCAACAAGGGTATACACCTCTAGGATTTACTTTATATCCCGCTATTCACCGGTCAAGGATTCCTAGGCCCAATGAGGTATACACAATTAGGCTTTCCCGCAATGCCACCTTCACTAGACTAGGGATTCCTAGGCCCAATGAGGTATACACAATCAAGATTTTCTGCAATGCCACCTTCACCGGTCCAAGGATTCCTAGGCCTTGTGTTCTCCTAAGATCACCCCACTCAATTTCAAAACCATCCGATAATCCATCTCAACCAAGTAAGAGAAACCCCATCACACCATGGCTATCTATAAAATGGCAAGGCAAGGAAGAAAACCATTGTCACACCTGGAAAAACCCATGCCAATGACAACAAGATAACCGAATACACACATGAATGTACAATGTCTTCCAAATCTAGAAAGGAAATCATACATTTGACTATATACCTACAATAATCCTGTTGTAGTCCCTTGATCCATCTCTTCCTTGCTTGATCTTTATTTTCCTTTTCATTCTTTGTCCTTTACTTTCTTTCCTTGATCCAATTATAGAGTGCTCCAAGAAAAATCTAAGTGTGCGAGAGTATGTGTGAGTAGAGATAATAGAGAGAGAGCTCAAAACTAAACTGAAAAAAGTTGTGAATTGATTCTTAGAATCCTTTTATCAATTTGGCCTCTAATTTCTTAAATTTTCCATTATTGTCCTTCATTTTCCTCATAACATATAACATGTGACCTTTTACCTTCCTTTTTTTACTAATTTCCTTTATTTTCATAAATAAAATTGCAATTAATGGCTCTTACCTTTACAAATCCTTTTCTATTTTTGCCAGTTTCCTTTAGCCATAATAAACCAAATGAACACCCACTAGGATGTTTTTCCCAACATTCAAATTGGAATACGTATCCCATGACCTTGGTCTTATTTTTCCTTTATTAAATTTATTACATGTATTTTTTACACGAGGCTCTTACATACCCCTCTCCCTTAGGGGAAAACCGCTCTCGGTTTTCAATGACACCTACAACCAGAAAAATTGTTGAAATACCAAAACATACTACTTATGGAGCTTTATAACTTAGCTTGATGCCATATTTACAATGAAAAAACTACTAAAAACATAACCAACATGAAAAACATAAAATCATGACACCCATACCACTTATTGGAGATTTATAACACAATTCATGGCGGTATTTACATCCATATACATAAATACATATACCAAAACTACTTTTCCTCAACTGACAAGCAAGGAAGGATACATAGACCTTATATGATTAGCCATCTCCCATGTAGATTCATCAGGCCTAAATTTCTTCCATTTCACTTTAACCAGTTCGATTACTCGATTTCGGAGCATGAGAATATTTCTCTGCAAAATAAACTAAGGTTATGGCTGGAATTATCCTTCCAGTTCCACCTGTAATACATACCAATCAATAACATGATACACATACTTTACATATCTTTTAATCAATGAAACATGTAAAACATCATGGACTTTCATTGTCGGAGGTAGTCCAAGTCTTTAGGCCACTGGTACAATCCTTTTAAGGATCTTGAAAGGCCAAAAATACCGAGGTTCTAGCTTCGCACATGACCCAATCCTCACGAATATCTTCTTAGGCTTGATGCACAAGTTCGCATGCTCCCCAACCTGAAACTCCTTAAATTACCTGTGTTGGTATGCATAAATTTTCTACATTTCTTATTCCATCTCTGCCAACATATCATGTCCAATCAACAACTTGTTCACTGGATCACTCCAATTGATGGGAGTGTTACAACTCTAGCTATAGAGTGCCTCAAACAAACTCATCCTTAGAGACTCTTGATACCCATAGTTGTAAGAAAACTTGATGAGTGGAAGATACTCTTCCCATTTTCACTACTGATGCATCATATACATTCTTAACATGTCCTCTAAAATATTTTTGACCCTATTTGTTTTTCCATCTATCTGCAGATGATAAGTTGTGTTGAAGGCCAACTCTATACCCAAACCTACAAATAACTCTTTCCAAAATATATAAGTGAACTTAGCATCCCTCTCTAACACAATGTTCTTCAATACTCCATGAAACCTCACTACATCTCTAATGAAGACCTGTGCCACATCACTAGCTGAATACATAGACTTCACTGGAATGAAGTGCACTACCTTTTTAAACCTGTCCACCACAACCATGATGGAATCATGTTGTATATATTTCTTTTGAAAACCTGTGATGAAATCCATAGAAATGACCTCGATTTCCACTATGAAATCAGAATCGGTTGTAGTAAACCACATAGATGCTTACACTTTGCCTTTACCTATTGAAAATTCAAATGTCTCACAACAAACTCTGCCACTTCCTTCTCCAGATTCGACTAATAGTATAACTTCTTCACCACTGTCAATGTTTTATGATATCCTGGATGACCAAATACAACTTAGCATGAAATTCCCTCAATATAAACTTCTTGAGCTCACTGTTGTCTAACACATGCATCATGTCCCTAAATTTGACAAAACCATCCGTTGTGAGATGATAGTCCAAAATATGATCACCTATACCCTGTTGTAACATGTGTCTAATATCCTTGTACTTTATATCATTTTATTTTCCTTCCTGCAAGATTCGATCCTGTAAATTTGTCCCATAAGAACTCATAACTACAATATGATTCACGTGTACTCCTCTGCTAAGATCATCTGCAGCCCTCTTCTCTTTCCTTTTAATGTTTCTAATCTTGAAGTCAAATTCCATGATCATGGCAAACCATCTAGCTTTCCTAACATTTAGATTCAGTTGATCAAATAATTATCTCAATACAATGTGGTTACTCATTAATACAAACCTCCTGCCCAAAATAAATGTCCTCCACATCTTCAAAGCATGAATGATTTCTACTAACTCGAGATCCTGTTTGAAATAATTCTACTCGTGCTCATTAAGTTTCCTTGATTCGTAACATACCACTCATCTCTCCTGCATAAATACTCCCCCAAGCCCTCTCTTGCAAGAATTTGTGCACACTACAAACTCTTTATCCAGTTTTGTAATCTTTAAAAATGGAGCATTTGTCAACAACTACTTTAACTTCTCAAAACTTGTTGTACATTCCTTTGTGTATTCAAATTTATTACCTTTCCTTTGCAATGATGTAATAGGATAGGAAATATGCGATAATTTCTTCATGAACCTCCTGTAGTAACCTACTAGTCCCATGAATGATCTTACCTCATCCACATTTCTAGGATCTCCCCATTCCATAATATCCCTTATATTTTTTGGGTCCATTTCTATGCCTTCCTTGGAGACAACATGCCCCAAGTAATGCACCTATATCTGAAAGAAACTGCATATTCTAAGCTTGGAATAACCCTGATGCTTTCTTAGATATCTTAGTACTACTTCTATATGTTTGACATGCTCTTCCTCATTATTAGAATATATCAATATATCATGAAATAACACGATAAAAAACCATTCCAGATAAGGAAGCAACACACTATTCATCAAGAACATGAAAGTAGCTAGATAATTAGTCAAACCAAATGGAACTACAACAAACTCATAATTCCCATACCTGGTCTAGAAATTTTCCTTGTAAATGTCCTCTTATTTGATGTGTACTTGATGGTATCCTAATCTCAAATCAATCTTCGAGAACATTTTTGCTCCCTTCAACTGATCAAAAAAATCATCATTCCTCGGAAACAAATATATGTTCATGATTGTTACCTTTTTCAACTGCCTTCAATCACTGCACAGCCTGAGAGTACCGTCCTTCTTCTTCACTAACAATACAGGTGCACCCCACGATGATACACTTGGCTTAATGTGTCCCTTGTCAAGAATTTCATTCAACTATAATTTCAATTCCACTAACTTTGGAGTGCTCATCATGTACAATGCCTTCGATGTTGGTGTTGCCCCTCGTACCAACCCAAAAGAAAAGTCCACTTCCCTGTGAGGCGGTAAATTTGAAATCTCTGTGGAAAACACATCTTGAATCTATTGTAGAACCTAGTACATACTAAATACCCCTACATCCTCGACATCCTTACCTTTCTCACTTGAAATATGTATTATGAATAACACACACCCTTTTCTCTCACTGTGTTTTTCCTACATAGTTGTCACCATTCTAACTGGCGTTGCCTTCTTCTTACCCTGTAAGATTATTTGTTCCCCATTGTCATCCAAACACTCAATAGCCTTGTCATAACAATCCACCTTGGTCTTGTGAAAATACAATCAGTCCATACCCAACAATATAGTGTACGATCCTAATGGAAGCACATTTAGATGAGCTATTGTAGGAATACCATTCAACTCAAATGCAGAAGCTCTTACCCAGTGATGACCTTTTTTCTTTGTACTTGTTGCCAACTCCACTAACCAAAATTCTGCATGCACTTATTTTTTCAAAACACACTTATCCACAAAGTCAGGGTTAACATAACTATAATTAGATCCAGGGTCAATCAAAATAGAAAAAACTTTATCACAAAGCTTACTATCCTTCTCAATAATAGATGCCTGGTGATCCACCTATATGTTATCCAATGCTACATAGATATGAGGAATGCTCTGCCCAACATTCCCATTAGTTTATTCCTCCTCTGCATTGTAGATATGAGGTCTACCACCCATATTTTGTGGACAATCCTTATTTAGATGCTCCTTATCACATGTCCAACACTGAAACTGTCCCTTACCATCACGTTTATTATGTTTCCCTCCAAGCTAAGGTCCATTAAACTTATTGTAATTGCAACATTATCTTTATCACATGTATTATGGGGTCTTTTCCTTTTCGACTACCATATAGCCTCCTCTTTCCCTTTCCAACCTTGTTGAGACTCTGTCTTTCACTTTGATTGTTCATAAATGTGCTTTAACTTACCAATCACTTCTCTAAGTGACCGAGGCTCATCATACTCAATCCGGTCTCTAAATTATAATGGTGATACACTGAAAAATATATGAAATTTTGTTTTCTCATCTTTAAGATATGGTACATACCTCAACAATTCTAGGAACATGGTCATAACCTCCTCATCTATCATTGATCCCATTTTTAGCTCACATAACTCCTTGGCCTTACTATCGTAGTACCTCTATGAAAAGTACTTCTTTCTTAAAAGTCTCTTTAATTCATGCCATATAAAATCCTCTGTCCTAATTTCCCTCACACACTTCACGTCTTCCTACCAGTTTTCCACTTTCCATTTTAGGATGAAGATAGTTATTCTGGCCTTCATGTTCTTTGTGTAATAAAGCAACTCAAATAATTTATTCATCCCAAGTAACCACGCCTATGCATATTCTGAATTCTTCAAATCTCCATAAAATTTAGGTGTCTTGAATTTCTTGATCTCATATGGAAAATATCCCTTATCACTCCTTTTGTACGGAAGATAACGATGATGATCATGATACTTGTCAGAACCAGAACTAGAATAGAACATTTGTCCATCACCTATCCTATCTGGTGTGTCCAAGAACCCGTCATCGTTTATCGTGTCATCTTTATTTGACCTATGACCACGATGAAACTGAATTCCATATGCTCCATTACTCTTTTCCTCCTGCCCAGGACTGATCCTAAGTGGTCCATGTCTCTACAATCTGACACTAAAGGATGAATGCATTAACTTTGCTTGTTTATCCTATGCGTGAATGATCTTGTCATTATGTGCCTTACGAATTCTTATTTCTTCCTTCAAACTTCTCAAAGTGTGTGCTATATCAAGAGAGTACCTATCACCATGTTTCTCATTGGATCTATGGGGATAATCTCGTGAATTGTAGTCTACCATCTTGCTAGTAATCTTTATTCTTCTTCCTGTAAGTATACCATGTCAGCTAAACCAAAATATAACATAACCAACATAACTTAGTATAATTTAGGGGAGGATATATCATCTGAAATATCAACTAGATTATCATGATACATGTGTAATCATAATCATAATTGTTAGTGTGAATTCTAATCGCAAGCGTACGAAAAAAAATCACTTTAGTTGTGCATAA
Source organism: Pinus albicaulis (assembly GCA_034641835.2). NCBI lineage: Eukaryota > Viridiplantae > Streptophyta > Pinopsida > Pinales > Pinaceae > Pinus > Pinus albicaulis. Next base: position 564,042,765 of record CM076580.1, on the reverse strand, counting down.
AAAACAACCCTAACATCAAAGATGGTTGTCAATTTCCTTAGGTTTGTGGTTAGTTGATCAAAATATATGCTACAAAATCCAGATCTATGCAGTTAAAGAAATTAAAAAACAAATAAAAGCAAGAGTTGTTCCATGCATCCAATAGACAAGACAATAATATTTTTAAATAATTTTGTATTTATGACACCTGGGAAGGGAACATAGAAAGATGTTACCAGTCCCCCTCAATGGGATGGGTTCTTGTATGTCCTCAGCATTTCAGATCTAAGATCTATCTCTATTGATGGTGTAGAAAACCCAGACAAAAATGGAACTCAAAGGGAGCTCACAAGCAAAAAGATAGAAAAATATGACAATAATGGAGGATCAAAGTTAGACCGAAAGTATAGATCCAGAGTGATCTTTAGGCAACAAAAGGTAGTGAATGAATGGAAAAACCCTTCTATATATAACAAAATATTGAGTTATTCTAGATATTGGTGTATAATTAAAATATTATTAACCAAATCTAGATCCAACTTTTATGGAATATTTTATTATTTTCTTTGGAGGGAAAAAGAATTTGAATTTGGTCAAATCTCTTTGTTTGTAAATAATAAATAAATAAAATATTTATTTATTATTTTAAGAATTTGGTTGAGTAATAATTAAATAAATAATGATTTATTCAATTATTTATAAATGATTTAGTCAAATTTAATAAGGAATATTATTTAAATAATGTTTTAAATAATTATTCCTAGAAAATAATAAGATAAATAGTGATTTATCGAATCAATTTTCCTATTTTGGGTTAAATATGACTAGGAATATTAATTAAACTGTTGTTTAATTAATTATCCCTTGAGGAAAATCAAACAAATAAGGATTTATTCAATTATTCCTCATGGGGTTTCCTATTTAGACCATAAAAAACTTAATAAATTATGGATTACTAAGTTATTTTTCATAGTGAAAGAAATTTTACTAAGGTAAAATTGGTCCTACGTGGTGTACTTTGGCCCATCTAATAGTAACAAGTTAGATGACCAAAAATTGGTGTCCCCCAGTGTGTGAGCGTTAGGAGCTAATCGTATGACTGAATTACGTTGTAAGAACTCAATCACTAGACACTGAAGGGGGATCAGAGAGAGAGAAATATAAGGTAGACTAAAGCACTAGAGGACAAGACCCTGAGGAGGTGAGACTTACAAGTGTGACAAGTCTCTTTTATGATTGATTACATGTTCTATATGAGGCGGGGGAGGCATACCTATGCTCGCCAAGATAACAAAGTACAAATAATAATGTGTCTAGAAAACAAGGAACTAAACTATATAGTATGTCAGGGTCCCGTGATTTGTCAAATTGGTAGTGTTAGAGCCTATATCCGCCTCAGGCTGAAGGAAGGCAGAGACAGGATAACACCAAACCACGCTCAGTCTGGTAGCTAGCCCTACCAGAACAGGAGAGGGCTCTCTCCGGGTCAATCTCAGCGAAAAAGTATTCAATGGGGCTTGAGATGACAGAAACAACAATTGATATTAGGCTAGATATGAAAATAGGAGGATTTGTTTTGATTTTTTGGGGTTTTTTTGGAAAAAAGGGAAAGGCAATTTTGGGCTTGGGGATGAGGCCAAATTCTTGCAGAGTTCAAGTTGGGGCATGGAAGGCAATGGCTTTGATGTCTTAGAATAATTGAATGGACAGAAAATACTGCTGAGGAGCTAAATAGGGCAAGAGGGTGCAAGGATCCTCTTCAAACTGACGAAAACATATAAAACTAAACAAAAGTTTAAGGCAGAGCACCAGCCAACTAATGAATTCTACCTTAGTTACTTGTTTGTTTAATTTCAGAAGCAAAGAGAAGGGAAATGGAATACACAAAACATTAATGAAACTTACAGATACATGGAGAAAAACATCATCAAAACTTAGAGCCACAAGGATCCCAACAAGTGCTGCAAAAACTCTGGTCTTTCCTTTGCCAAAAAGCTGAAATGAATATACAATGAAGTGCCAAACTATTCCCCAGAGTCCAACCCTGAAAATGTCTCAGAAAATACATGATATAGACCATCCTAACCCCTTCCCATGCCTCTAGGGGTCAAGCTCATCCTTCTAGGAGTTGTTTCAACCAATTCTAAACTAGGAACTGAAATCTAGGCAATCAAACAACTTGCCTCTATATGGAAGGAAATTGATTCATTCATTTAATTTTCACTTTTTAGTGAATGAATCCTCTAGAACAAGTAAATATGTGCCAAAATTACATCATAGTCATAAAATTACATCAATATATATCAATAGTTACATCAAAATGTAAAACTAGTCAAAACTGGGCGAATTTCTGAGCTGAAGAGTGAAAATGGGGCCAAATTTCTCTATGTGTCGCGCAAAAAAACTCAATGCATCACGCCACTTTGGAGCTGATTTTGAAGAACTTCCTGAAGTCCAAATTGAGCTCGTGATAGCTCGTTGGAAAGAGTTGTCTGTATACTATCCAACCCAAGTGGAATTTCTGGATTTGGATGTTATTTTCCCCTCCAAAACTTCAATCTCCCAATACTGGTTCCTGTGTGTGCAAAAGGTGGCAGAAAGGCCATTTTCAAGGTGTTTTTGACCCTTTAAACCACCCAGAACTTCATGAAATATCTCAGCCATTCTTGAGCATGCATAATTTATCATAAAAAACTCAAAAATATCAATTTTTCCTCCAGAAGATGTCTCAATCATAAGCGCGCGCCAAGTGGCGCGACACGTCGGGCGGAAAAATCTGTTTTGCGACCAAAAAAATTCAAAATGACAAAATTTTCTCCAAATTTGCTGAAATTTGGAGTGAAGGTCCCCCATCAAGTATCATGCTTAGCTAAAGAAGCTTCGGCCAAGATTTGAAGTCGATCATGTCTTTTGCGTCTTCTCAGTGCCCTCCTGGTGCATGCAGTTCAGTGGCGGAATCACTGTTTTGTTTCTAGGATGTATCGGTGTCTGTCATGATGTTGCAATGTGTATGACGAGTGTATGTTTGGTTGATTGAAAAAGAGAAATGAAGACTTGGTGTCTATGGCCCCAAGTGCCAAATGTGTGCCAAAGGGAAATGAGGGACTCTGAGGAATATGGAAAAGTAGGGAAAAGTGGAGTTTCCGTCAAGTGAATTCAAAATGTAGGACAATCACTTGACATGTTTGGGATATGGGATTTGGAGATTTATAAGTGAAATGAGAGAGGGATTGTAATAAGGAATAGTAGGGTTTAGGGATAGGAAAAATGGGAACAAGGGATATAAGTGGTTTTGGGACAGAGGGGAAAAGGAGAGGGACTATATGATGACAGTGTGACAGTGAGGAGGAAGGGAAACACAAAAGGGGAATGAAGTTCAAACCAATTGGCGCCAACAACCAAACTTTAAATTTCAAATATAAACCCTATGGAGCAGTTTTGGACAAAATGATAGGGTTTGCAATTTGACATCACAAACTCTCATAATCCACTTCAATGAGCACCAAACCGTGTTAATGGCAATTTCATAAACTTCTTGGAGCGAGAAGAACCAAGCGGATTGGAGTTTTTTGAAACAAATGACAAAAATTTGAGTTCTGGCTCTGTGCACCGCGCAACAGCCCAACGCACCACGCCAGTGTATTTTTACACTGCGGAAAACTGCCCAATGCGCCGCACACACCATGTGCGCCGCGCCACAGCCCAACGCGCCGCGCATCTAAATTCACACACAGTTTGCCTTCGATTTGATTGCATTGCTCCTCCACGTTTTCACTTTGGCTCTTTGATGTATTTGGCATGCAAATGAAATGTTGGAACACAAAAATCATATTTTTTCCCATGACTTTGATTTTTATTTGAAAAAAAAACCCACTTTCTAAAATCTGAAAACTCTGGCACTTTATAAATAAACTTTGTTTTGTATCCTTTTGATTTTTTGGCTAAATGATGAATCTTTTGGCTAATTTTTGAAGGGATAGCTAGCATGGAAATTCTGCAAAGGTGACCAGGTCTACGCCGAAGAATTTCACAGCTGAAAAAACTTGGAAAATATACATGGCATTTATTACAAAAGACAAAATGACGATTTTCTTCAAAACAGAGTTTTGAAGAAAAGTCATGATCAATCATTATAACGATGAAATTTTGTGATGAAAACTTGTTCTGAACCTCCCTCTGGCCTGTTGGCATTATTGGACACTTTTAAGGTGAAATTTGCGAAACCCTAGACCTAAAAAGACCTAAAAACCCTAAAATGACTCTTTGCTACCTAAGAGGCCAAAACAGGACTATGAATGACTTTAAAATTGATTTGATGAACAGACCTGAGCCAGTAGGTACAAGGCATGAGGGGTATGACTGAGAAGGCCCTTCCGTCAGATGATGGCATGCCCCCTAGCGGAGTGCAGATGAATGAATTGAATGGGACACCTAAAATGAAATGGAACGAAAGATATCTTGATCTCTGACGGAGGGATGAACAGACTGACTCTAACAGGTAGACCAAATGACAGGGTAACATGGAACTAGTCTTTGGAGTCCTAGGACCTAGCCTTCCTAGACTCAGAGAGGGCTCTCTCTATTGGGTGCAAAGGATGTGTTCTTTTTGCTCTAGGGTTTTGATTTTAGGCTAGTTATTAAGTGTAGGGTTTTTTATTCTTTTGGTTGGGTAAGATGGTCAAGTGGAATAGGTGGAGTGAGAGTATGTCAAAGCCTTTGGGCTATGGAGTCACTAAAGTCAAGGGTGTCTCAACAATGAATCAGAGTGTAGTGCAAGGCCAATTTAGCAAGGTGAAAGGATCCTTAAGGTTATGAATGAAATGGGATGGACATCAAGTTTGTGAATAAGGTAGGGCAAAGGGAAATCAAGAATCCTTTTTCAAATACTATAATATCTCGAATGGGATATTTTAACTAAAAATGTAGAAAAATACTAAACTCCACATTATGTCGTAAAATCAACATTTACTCAACAGAATATTTCCATGTAAAATAAAAAGACATGAAACACTGCAATCCAATACGACACAGAATAGGAAGAATCTCAAATTTTATTATAAATAATAATGAGGGTTACATATATATCTGACCTAAAAAGAGTTGAGATGGAAAACTGGCCACCAAGGTAATCTGTTGCACTGCTACACTGTGATGACCTCCAAAACTGAACTACTACACTCTCCCTCCGGAAACATTTACCACTGAATCCACTTAAGCACCTGTTGAAGATCGGAATGATCCTCACTCCAATATCTCTGAAGCTCTGTGAAACTTCTAAATGAAGTCTCCTCAAAGAGAGTTGGGTTTTCATCCAACACTCACAAATCACCCGAGGGTTTCTGTCCTGGGGCTACAGCTGAAGTAGAGAACCACGTCTCAAACCTCTCACACAAGAAAATGATATGATCCCAAATATATCTCTCAATGGCCTCCTCCCTTTCTTTAATAGACCTCTTGGAGCCTTCTAGAGCATTATTTTATTATTATTTTATTCATGGAGCACTTTTCCCTCTTATTAAAATATTCCTTTTTAATGCAGAAAAGGGTAAATTGGCTACCACTCCTCCTCCGATCACTGAAACCCATGTCTAAACATCCCACCCTGTAGGTATCCTCGTCCCAGTTCCAATGAGCTATTACACTAAGTTGTTACATCATGTATTCCTCCTGGAATGCCACCTTGAGCGTAATCAGCTGAGTTAAGCCCATAAATAACTCAAATTTCTGAAATTTATCGGAATGCACCGAAACGAAAGAAAAAATACTCAGATGATGGAATATATCAAGAGAATGCCTTCGGACACCATGGAAACTCCTCAAAAATCCTCCAAAAATCTCATGAGCCCAATGATAGAACCAATCTGTACTTGTGACCTGTTTGCTCCTAACTCTGGAAGTCCAACATAACCCTGTCATAGGTGACACCAAAAAATGGAATATTACAAATACCTAAGAACAAGGAGGTATTGCATATGATCAGCACAAGATACTAAACATGATCTAGGGCAAAACATTTACTCTATGATAATATATTAAACCAATAAACATCCAAGGTAAACATTTCAGTGAAACATAAAATCATAAGAGCTCTAACTTTAGAAATTCATCTTCAGAATTTTGGTAAAACATATAATATAGCACAATAACTCCAGTTATGAAGAGGAAACTCCTAAACATCATAAAAAAATACATAAATAACTCTAAAACAAGTTTATAAGCATGGACAAAGGGCAAGATCGAACGAGACCTCTTTGACTTAACCTAGCAGACAATATTCCAAAGAAAGGTTTCAAGATAGAGTTTTGAAAGCTTCAAATAAGCAGGGCATACCATGAATCATACTTGTAAACTAGCATACTAACCATATATGGAACAAAAAAAAGTTTAGGTGAACAAAAACAAGCTTCTCCATCATCAAGCCAAACAAGCCATTCATCAACTCCACGACTCCAATTTCTTCTCCAAGCTCATAAAACCATGTATATTGCTCACAAATCTCATCAAATGAAAACAAATACATAGGGGGCTCATGCTCTATTTATGGATTAAATGAGTACTAAAACCCTAAATATGGTAGGAAAATGTCAAATTCAACCATAAATGTCATTTATGGCCAAGAGACCATGCAAGGCCCAAGGCACATAATATCCTAAAAAATAAATGCCAAAATAACTATTTGCACCTAATTCCAGAGTAATTTTCCTTAAAAAACTCAAAAATATCTATTTGCAATAAATGAGTGTGTTTTTTTTACTTTTGGTCCAAAACACACTAAGTAGTCTCTGTGCGCAGTGCCACTTCAGCAGAAAATAGTGTCTCTTGTGGCTAAGTTTTGGACCCCTTCCCGATACCGGATTTGGCTCCGTGATGGCTCATTGGAAATCCTGATGAGTCTACTTTATAGAAATGCTTGAGTTTTTCTTATTTAGTGCCAATTACCTGTTCAAAAACCAATTCTCCCAACACTGCTCTGTGCGCAGCACCTGGTCTGAAAATGAGGCAGAAAGGTCAAAATTTTGATATTTTTTGATATTTTGGGGGGTCAAAAATGCTCCAAATGATCTGAATTTTTGTGAGAAGACTGCTAGTGATGATAGGAATCCAAAAATTCAAAGTTTTCAAGTTGAGGATGCACCAAATTTGTGTGTAGAGCCTAGGGTTTTACGCACAGAGGCCTCAAAGTTTCAAAAAGACAAAATATTGTTCAATTTGGCCCAAAATTGGTGGAGAGGTCCCTCAAGAAGTCTTGGACACTTATTGAGAAGCCTCAGTCAAAAATCCAAGGCTATCATGCTATTTTTCCCTTTTTAGGTTTTCTAGCTCCATGAGGGCCTCCTTCAGTTTGGCACAAGCAAGCATGTTTTTCTTTGCATAGTGCTTGGTCATTTTCTTTTGGAGAGCAAGGCCTCTCTTTACCTTCTTGAAGTGCTTGTGCTCCTCTTTGTAATATTGAATGACATTTTGTGCCATCTTGAAATCTCTTTCCCACTCCCTAAGCTGTGCATCTTTGGTTAAGAGTATCAATCTAGTGGTCATCTCTTTGTCCTCATTGTCATTGTCTAGATCAATGAATTGAGGCTCTTGAGATGTCTTCTTGATTCTTTTACTCCTCCTCACCTTTAAATAATACTCACTCCTTTCCATCTTTCCCTTGGCTTTGTCCTTTGGCTTGATAGCTGGAGAAGAGATGGCCCTTTGTCTTTTTGAGGCAACAAACACATCTCTCTTTCCTCTGTGGTATGTGCATGTGAGAGGAGTGATTATGGTTTTGGAGGTGTTTCCATCATTTCCTTGACCCTTGTTATTGCTACAAGTCTTTTTATTTTTTCCAAGGCTTCCATGAGTCACCTCATGCCCCATTGGGTCACTGCTTTCTTGATCTTTAGCATCATCATCATCACTGTCTTCCTCACTGTTTTCTATACTGCCACATTGGCCTTCAAATTGATCACTACCTTCTTCACTTGCCTCACTTTGATTCTATCCTTCATTAATGTCCTCATCATTATCATTCCCTGCACTGTCACTTTGATTTTATTTGTCATTTAGAGACTGATTAATGTCATGACAGTCATGACAGCTGTCATGACTGTCATGACTATTTCCTTAGCTGTCTTGCTCATCATTGATTGTTCTATATGTATCATTGCCTTGGTCATTGTCTGCCTCTTCAAACTCTGTTTCAGCCTCATTATCTGCCTGTTCTTGGTCTTCTATTTCCTCATCATCTCCCTCTGTTTCTTCAATTTCATCATCTTTACTTATATTTTCAGTTTTTGCACTAGGACTAGGCTCACTGTCATGCTCGTGTACATTTTTCTCTTGGTTTTCCTGTTCACCTTCTTATTGACTTTCACCCTCATCATTGTCTTCATTATCCTCTTGGTCTTCATCTTGCTCATATGAGCACCCTCTTCTCTACTTGGGAGTGATCCATTGGCACAATGACTATCACTATTTTCCTCCAAGTGTTCATTGTCTTTATCTTTATGGTTGCCATGTTTATCTCCTTCTTCCTTGTCAACATCATCCTGCTGCTCTTCCTCATCAAACGCTATACTTGCCTCACTGTTTTCCTCATTCCCACTGTCATCTGTTTGTTCTTTATTGCTATTTTCACCTCCTTGTCCATCATTACCATTGTCATAATCTTCACTTGATGCATCATGAGAAGAGGAAAGAGGTAGGCTTCCTTGTGGAGAAGGCATAGGTGGAGGTGATGGAGGTGATGGAGGAATGGAGGTAAGTGAGTGTGAAGTGGAAGGGAAATTTTGCTGAATGAAGGCTTGGGGATTTGCAAATACATCATGTGAGATAAAAAAATTCCCAAGGGATTCCCTGCTGCTCCAACTGGTGCAAAACAATCATCTTAATCAAAGAGTGGTGAAAAAAGCTTTGCATTTGGTGGGCATAACTTTTTTGCTTGACCACTGAAGCCATCTTATCAATGTTCTGGTAGAGATAGTATGGTAGGTTTAGCAATTTAACCCTGGTGAAGTGAATTAGCAGCCTTATGTGATATGAATAAACCCTGGAGTACATCCCCTCACAAGTGAAGTACTTGATGATCTGCCTCATCAGTAGGGCATATCTTTCTAGTAGGTGGGAGAAAGGGAAAATAGCCTTACAGCCTTGTTGATAACCAAGTTTGAGGACGGCCTCATAGTAGCTCAAGGCCAACTTCTTCTGCTTGAACCATCTCTCACCAATATCTGGTATTTTTGTGGCTTTAGTAATGGATTCAGATGATAGTTCAAACTTTACTCATGCTAGGTTGACCTGGTGGTTTTGTAGGCTGAGAATAAACAGCCTAGTCAAAAGTGAGTGGTTTTGGACCTACTTAACCCTCTCACAAAACTGATAGCACCCAACATCTTGAAAACATGTAAGGATCATGGGAGAAAAGGTGATTTGAATTGTATCCAAGGGCTCAAACCTGTTAGTCCTTCCTCCCTTATGTTTTGGCTTGGTAGGCCTTTGGCCTTCATCATTGTTGGTACTGATCTCTTCCTCAGACATGGTAACTGATTTTGTTCTTGAACAATATGGTTTTAGCTTGGTAAGAGCTTTTAGGTCTAGGGAGGGAAAATGAGTGATGTGAGGGCAATTTTTAGCAAATGAGGGAAAAATGAAGTAATCAAGGAATGCTTTCATATTTTAGGAGGAGGCTTATCTTGCATTGAGTGTCTTTATGCTCATGATCACTCTCAAAATGGTAATTCTTGCCCTAGAAGGTCAAAGGTTTGATTGCCATGAAGATTAGGATTTGGGAAAATTAGGTTTTTGAACTTCTCCTTTGATTATGCATGTAAAAAGATCAATTTGGAGGGAAAGAAGAGGGACCACCAACCTTGTCTAACTCATGTAGGAGCCTGTGGCCATATTGAGGAGGAGAAAAAATGAGTTTTGGAATTTTTTGAGCAAATATGGCCAAAATTTGTCTATGCGTAGTGCCACCCAACAGGTCGTTCCTGTCGGGCCTTCCTATGCGTAGCGTCGGGTCAATTCGCGCGTTGGAAAACCTGTGCATAGCACCGGGTCGGTTTGTGGGCGAGTCCAGCAGTGAAAGGGCCTGTCAGGCCTCCTTGGTGCGTAGCGCTATTTGAATGGCAGGCAATCGGGTGCTGGACTGGACCTGTGCGAAACGCTTCAACCGATGTGTAGCGCCTATCCTCTGGTGCATAGCATAGTGTATTTTAACACTGCAGCTTCCTCAGTGCACAGCGCTAACATCTTGGTGCATAGTGTCTCCGTCAATGCGTAGCACCCGAAATTTTCACAATTTTTCACAGAAAACCCTAAAAATTGCTTCAACGGCTCTCCTCTTCTTTTGAAAAGAAAAATATGAGGTGGGAGAGAGGGAAAAGAGAGCTTTATACTCTCTTTTTTGAAAAACATTTCATGATTAAAAACCCACTTTGTAATGTTTATTTCTCTTCACTTTTTCACTGTCTTTTTGGCCTTTTTTGTCCTGTAGGTGGAAGAGTCTCAAAAAATGGTTTTTTGTCTTGCTGGATCATCTTGATGCTCTCCTTAGACTGACAACCTCTTCAATAATCTCAAACATGTGCCTCTTATCCATTTTGGAAACATGAACCCTTTTCATGATGTTTAACACTTGTAAACAACAAACTTGTGATCATTTTGACATGTTTTCCTTTGACTGACATTCTGTCATGTTTTCTCTGTGAAGCAGTCAGAAAACCTCTTGGTGTGAAAACCCTAGCAGTTGGTATTAACATCTCCTTTAGTTGTTCATATGTGCCACCATCATGAGATATATTTAGGTTTGTTTTGACTTTGTCAATCTTCCTATAGGTAGCCATTTGTGACAGTCCTGCAGAAGCATCATTCATGGTCAGCTATCTTTTGCAGAATATACTTTTGATAAGGAGACCCTTGTTGGAGGCTTTACTACTCTTAGACCAATTACATTTTTCTTCCTTTGATTAGTTGCCAGTGATATGTCTCTGGTGGGAGAGGTGAGCAGTTTTTAAACCATTTTTTGTTTCCCCTTAGCCACTTATGTTTTTTCGCGTTCCTACACAACTTTTTCCTTTGATCATTTCCCTTTTTGGAGTTGGACACCTCTTTTTATCAACAATGAACCTATGCTTGTCATAATTACCTCTTTAGGAATTTTTACCTCATTCTTGCCTCCTTTGAACCTTTTTAAGAGGCCTTTGACCGTACTTTTAAAATTCAAGCCTTTGCACTGATACTCTTTGTCATTTTTCTTCCTTTGGTGTAGTGGAGTATTGGTGCTTTGAAAAACCCTAGAGGGCAGCTTGAATACCCCCTGAAATGCCATCTGCTATTATGAAGGAGGCCCTTTGTCATCATTTGACCATTTTTGTCAATATTCCCAAACTCTTATGTTTTAGGGCTGATAGAAAAAAGTAAATAGTGTTGTCTTCTAAGTTCTTTGAAACTTCTTAAAATTCATTAATTATTTCTAAAAGTCTTCAATGTGCACTTGATGGAGTTGAGGTGACCTTTTCCTTGGTAGACCTAGTATTGATTCCTTGTTTGGCCAAAGCAGTCATAAACCCTAATTCTCTTCAAACATAGACCTACTGGTGTCTCTTTGTTGTGGATACCTTCAGTGATGGTTTTACTTTATTACTTTACCTCTTGCTAGGTTGATGGCCATTTGATCCTTTTGCAAAAATGTGAGCAAGGGAAGTTGTCCCCCTGCAAGATTTGTGCCTTAGGCCAAAAAGGCCTTCCTTGAATGACCTCTTTGATTATTTTTGGACAAAATCACTTGTCCCTTTCTTCTTTGAATGCAATCTCCTTGTAGAGATAAAACCGAGATTTTAGGATACCAAATCCACCCTATGACTTGTGAAACCCTAGGTGACCTAGTGAAAGGCTCCTTGGACTTGGATTTTGGACTGAAACTTAGAATTTGGGGTCATTAAGTGTAAGATAGAGTTCATGGTAAACTAATTTATTGAAGATCCAAAATCCAATGTACTTGATTTATCTAAAGAGCCTACATAGATATTTTGGAGATCATCAATGTTTGGGGTATTTTTGGGAGACACAATAGAGTTGTTTGACAGGTGGTATTAGGTAGCAGTGGGGGGATTTAGGAAAAATGAAAACAGAGGATTTGGGCCATAGGTGATAAAATATACACAAAATGGGTGACATGAGACCCTACCGGGTTTTCTGGGACTGGTAAGCAGAGCTTGACATGATGAAATGATGAAATAGTGAAAAATTATCTTAAGGATAATGAAGGCAGTGAGATTTCTAGAACTCACAATGTCTATGAACTTTGTTTCTATAAATCTTGGGATAATCATTTAGTCATCAACAAAGGCAAAAATTACTGATGACTAACATAGTACATGCTAACATAAACATGGGCCAGGTAAAAACATGATAATGGATCCCACATACATACTGTGCCTGGGACAACAACCAGGACTTATACAATAATATATGAGTACATGAGATATAAGTACAACCAAAGAGGCCTTGTAAAATAGGAAAGGGCTCTGAAAAATCTGAATGATACATGCAAACTAAAGAAGCGCTGCAAGTGGCTGAGGGCGAAACCATCAAATCTATGGAGCTGCATCCAAGGTTGTAGTAGATAAGTCATCTGGGTATGTGGGGGCCTACCTGAAAGGCCACCCCCTCATGAGGTTTAAAACATCTCACACATACCCGGGAATCATCGGTACAATCTGTTGCATCACTGAAAAATCAAGTATACGGATCTCAATCATGCCATAAGGAGTTGGAGATGAGAAACAATCAAGTCAAAGCGAAATAAAGAGTCCCTTTTCCTAATTTGAGGCACCAAGCAAGAGTGGAAGTTGGAACCAAGGTACACCACCCTCTAGACTTGTCTTCTAGAATGAATAAGCTAATGTCAACAGTAGGAGGTCCACCATAGGTGAGACAATAAGGGATCCTCAACTAAGGCATAAGAAAAAATAGTAGAGCGATTGATAGACTGACACTAGGGATAATGAAGGAATAGGGGGTACTGAGTAGCGAGCTGACGACTTCCCTTGTTAAAGCATAAAGGGCATGGATGACCTGGCAACTACTGACTTGACGCTGGAGGGGATAGGGGACAATATGAATGAAGGCCAAAATGTGCGACACGAGAGAGGAAAAAAGCAATGAAGGATGGAGGACTATAGCAATATATAAAGGAACTTGGGATGGACTCCATGAATGCGATGATGACTCAACTCAGATGCTCTAACAAGAGTGACTCGATGATGCTGCCACACAGAACAGGTATTGTGGGGACCATAAAAAAATGAGTACAAGATGGTTATTCATGATCAAAATCGACACGAGCATGGAAAAGTATGAAGGAAAAGTGATGCCCCAAGTACAAGTGTTGCAAGTGAAGAAATTTGATTTTGAGGAGTGGTGAAGTGACCCTTCTTGGAAAAAATGTGTCCGGGTGAAGTATAAAATCACAAAAAACTAAAGGATACCCATTTGAGAGCTTGGTGAGAGCTTTCCAATGGTGATGCCAGTTTGTCAAAACGAGCTACGAATTGGTCGCAGCTAGCGAAATAAAAAAACTGGGGTTTCTCGTTTAATAAGGCATTCTCCCTCCAATTTGATTCATTTGCAAGTGTAGTTGTGGTGAATGTAGAGAGGAGAAAAGGCCCTAAATATTTCAGTGATCGTAGCAGACAAACTAACCGTTGGAATCGAGATTCATCAGTTGCAGGTAAGAGGCCTTACCCTACTCTTTCATTTCATTGGATTAAAAGTTCAGTTTAGGCACCCAGAGCTCAGGAATAGACCCCTGCTCTTCTTCATGGCTAGGTCACACATTTTGGGGCAATATATGCGACCTGGGTAGCGGGTTTTGGGTAGAAAACTGCAACCTGTCCTAGGAATGGCCTAAAAAGTGTGACCTGTCAGAGAGAGGGATTTTGGTGATGTTTTTGGCTTAGAGATGATTTTTTATGGTTGTGATGCAATATTTCCTTTCTGTACACTGAAAAATATGATGTTGTTGTGCAGATATGGCAGAGTTGAGGATCAACTGGAGAGAGGGAGACATGGACACATTATGGTCGGAGATCCAAGACGATCATGGTGTCCGCACTGCATTGGCTAGGTTTGGGGTCTTGAGGTTTGTGGAGAACCCTTTGATGAGAGCTGGAGAGCCCTTGTTGGCCCAGATTGTCAGCTATTGGGATCTGGATCATGATATATTTATAGTGCAGGGGTATTGGATCGAGTTGACTATTCAGGATATATATTTTCTGACTGGTCTCCCACCACTTGGGATGGTGGCAAATATGCAGCTAGTGTTACTGCGAGGGAGAAACATTATGGATTTTTTCGAGCGCCATTGCCAACTAGGTCTCCATGTGAAGGGGACAAGAATACCGATCAGGGACCTAGAGCGGCTAGAGACTCGTGTTGTGGCTGCAACGGTGCTGCGAATCATGGGAAACCAGGTGCTCCACCACATCACTAGGGGTCAAATGATGCTTTTTTAGGGTGTTTTGAGTGGGACCTACTATGGGTGGGCCTAAATTATGTTTTCATCATTGAAACGATAATTGTCACTATGCAAGTGGCAGGTGAACCACGACTGTGCATATGGCATAGTGTTGTGTTCGCTCTTCTTTGAGAAGATCCCGACACTTCGGCCTCACATACAGATCTAGGATGGGGGCCCGAAAGAGCCCAAGATGCACCGCTGGGGGTTGCTACTGTGAAGAGGGGGAAGTGGGGCAGTTGGATGGGTGTTCTGACCCGAATTTTTCACTCATTGGGATCAGATGCCACTGTACATAGACGACTATCCCTATAGTGGGATGAGTTATCATGGGGACCTAGACTTGCCACTGTCGCCAAGTCGAGCATGGGGACCCAATGGTAAGTGACAAATCACTAATATTTTATGTGCATTTTAAAGTTTCAGAATATTTTATATGGTACTTATTCATTCACTTTTTGTATGCAGATACAACACCAGTGAAACTGGCCAGGTATATGGGGCGACCTGTAGCATCAGGAGCTGCAGCACCTATTGGGTCGAGGGGTCCAAAAAATGAGGATGCAGTTTCCCTCCTGGAGGACATCCATCGTAGATGTGAGAGGCTTCTAACCAGTGTTTCAGAGCACGAATGGCAATATCTTGATGACCAATACATAGAGCCATGTATTGTTCTGACCTCGGAGTGGTGAAGGGTCATGCGATGCATGGCGATGGTCGAACAGGGGATGTGCAATCTACGAGCTGCCGGAGCTGAGCCATTGGCCCGAGATCCTCCAGTTAGTGATTAGATGTAGGGGCATGTGGTGCCCCCAGTTTTGAGTTTTGCAACATGCTATGGGCATGTCATATCTGTCAGAGTTGATGGACTCTAAAACATTTTGAACGACACACATAATGGATATGCATTTTTTTATGGTTTATTGTTATTGTCTTGTGTGAAATGCATGTGATAAATGCCAATCTAGAATATTATTTTCAATTCTATCTACATAGTGATTTTGTGCTCTAGGTACATGACTGAATGTAGTCATTTCAAATTCACGCATCAAAAGCTTCACTTGTAAATATGTTCTAAAAAGGACAGGATTATGCACACGATAGACACCATTCAATTACATGACAATAAGCAGGGAATCTAAATGAACATGAAGGTGAAGGATGCAACGGGAAAGGGAATCAGCTAATAAACCTCACACTGCATCATATTCGGCTTGCTTATTGGTGGCAGTACCAATGCATACGCCGTTAGAGAGAACAAGCGAATGTAAGGGGGTAAAAATGGCCCAGGCTATCAAGGCTAGATTCCAGGAGTAGCAACTTGCACCATCGGCATAACTGATATATGGTGTGGACAGGGGTCCATCAAAAAGGTTCCACAAGACAAAAAATGAGAGGATGATGAAAAATTTTGGCAACCCGAACGCAAGGTAGAGATCGAACAAACAATGCTGGAGGGAGTGCTCTGGGTAGGATTTCTACCACCCGTACACCAAAAGGTAGGTGGTGTGTGGGAGCTGCCTTGGGGGAAGCTTATGTTCAGGTTTCGAAAGTCACCATAGACACGAATGGTGCCATTCCTCTTATGGGCAGGAAAGATGAAGTCAAGGGATGAAAGACAACACTAATTTCATACCATGACCTCATGCATGACAGTCATAACCATAAAAATACATGCCTATATCCACATAGACAACCAACATACAAAAAAAATGCATATTCAACCAACATGCATTCACAACGAACACATCCTGATAACAACATCATCGACTTCTACATGACAACAAAATTGTAACAGTGGCTACTGCCATGCACACATGAAAAACACATAGACCACAGTATAATGAACACATATGCAACCAACATGTATGCACGAAAAACACATTCTTCCTATCCATTCCAAGGGGTGAACCATGCTATGATACCACTATGTGGTATCTTATATCACACAAAAAGAATTAAAACCAGACACCACTCAAAGAGAACGAAACTCACTCTCATACTAGTCTATAACACCCTCCTCCCATATTTACCCAAGATAACCGGTCCATTGGGGTAAAAATGTGACGAAGAGTTACTATGATATGATTCAACTCCACAAGTACAGTTAAGGAATTTGAATCGACAAACAAAAACCAAAATGACTTTCCTTAGAAGCTAGAATACCTTCCGGAGCCAACCAACCCTCTCAGGTGTCCAACCCCTGAGACCATTTTTTGTTTAACTGAACTAGAGCCCCAGTCAAACTAATGAGAGTACCTCCATGTGGATGAAAACCTGCAGTTGCATACACAAGCCTACATCCATGCGACTGCAGACTTTTCTAGACAGTTCTATGTCGGCGACCCCATATTATGAGCCACTTTTTCAACGCCCGGATGCATACCTCTACACAGAACTTCATGAAACTTTCAAAAATGATAAATAAGAAGATGAAAATGCCTCTAATGCAAAAACTTGGATAGGGACCTAACATGACAAGGCCTAGCTAGACAAACATTTTGTCACACACATCATGAACATGTTATCTACAAGTCATATAAGCACATCTGAGTATAGGGACCTCATACTTATCTGATACTTTTCAAGAAGGTCTGATGCCTCATCATACTAACTACAAGATCATATATTATTTCATGCATTCATTAGCATTTAATTTTCTAAAAAAAACATAATGAGATCCATAACTCAAGTCTGTCATAAACCATACTTATAACTAGCTTATAACCAACATAATAACAATGATTGAACAACCATTAAGATCACATAATAACAAGCACATTTACACATAATGCACAAGAGGAAAATATCTCTTATTCACATATGAAAAATTCAACCATGTCAGGGACTTCCACGTACCACCCAACCATAGATTGGGCTGGACCAATTATTTCTTTCAACCAATCAACCTTGTGCCATATTCAAAGCATGAATGTGGGACTCGAAACAAAACAAACAAGGGATTCCTGAGGCTTTACCACAACCCACTAAGGGATTCATAGGCCCAAGCCCTCATCTATACAACCAAGATTTACCACAATCCGCCAAGGGATTCCTAGGCCAAAAGAAGAAATACACTACCAGGATTTACTGCAATCCCACCACATACTGGTCTAGGGATCACTAGGCCTATACAAGCATGGATGCCTCTGTATATCACCACCTAAACTATGAGGAATATTTCTATCTCTATCCTCTAGGATTTACTATAAATCTGACCATTCACCGGTCGAGGATTCCTAGGGCCAATGAGGGTATACACCTCTAGGCTTTACCTTATATCCCACCATTCATCGGTCGAGGATTCCTAGGCCCAATGAGGTATACATAATCATGATTTACCGCAATCTGACGTTTACCGGTCTGGGGATTCCTAGGCCTTTTGTTCTTTACCTAAGACCACCCCACTTAGTTTTGAAACAATCCAAAAATCCAACTCAACCAAGTAAGAGAAAACCTATCCCACCATGGTTATCTAAAATTGGAAAGGCAAGGCTAAAAACCACTGTCACACCTTGTTACATAGTATTTTGTCACCGTCCCTACAATCCCCATCCCGAATATTGGAAGACCGTTTAGGTGACTGATGTGTATTTTCATACCTTGCAAAAAGTATCATTGCATCCCTTGGCATGTGAAGAAAATTTCCGCTGTTGACTATTCCTAGAGTAGGCTCTCAAAAACATATGATTTTGGTTCGACGCTAGTAGGAAATTATGGCCTCACACCCATAGAGAAATTAGCACTGCACCTCATGCCCATTGGCGCTATGTCTTAGTGAACTGCCCGCGCGGAGCTGTTTTTGGAATTTTTTTAAAATAGAAATGAAGTTTCCATGCCCAACCACTCGTAAGCAAAGTCATCATGGTTTGTTCGATTGAATAACGTCGAATTCCTTCCATTGGCTTATTGTTTCCTACATTTTAGCAACTCCCCAAAGGATAAGGCTTCCCTTCCACCTTATGAGGGATCCCAAACCACCTCCTCCTCCCCTATAAATACATCCTTCTCACATAGTTTCAGCTAGCTGAACAGTCCTTACTATAGCTGGTGTGAGAATAGAGCAGAGAGGAATCCATTGTCGAGAGAAGTTTAGGCCCATTGCCTCGCCAAGTCCGATCCCCAATGAATGCTTAAGACACGTTTGACTGGACTCATTGAAGGAGGTTGCAACGTCAAGGATTTTTGGTTGTAAAATTCTTTCTCTATCTTTAATACAAGACTGGTTTTTTGGTTCCAATTTTGTGTTTGATAATATGCAAAGTGTTTTGATTATCCTTAACCAATCAAATAGCTATGAATGAAAATATGTTTTCATATGCTATCATCGTTCACTTGATCCTTGTGCAGGTACATGGATATTTCCACTGAAATACCGCGACGTGTGAAGATGAAGATCAGCGGATCACTGCTGCAAACGAAAAAAAAAAAGCGTTGCACCAAGGTAGGCCATCTATCCTAACTCATTTTCATTTATTAGCTATGAGTCCAAAATTCTAGCTTGTTCCCTTATTGCTAGACCCACTCCATGGCTAGAGGGATCGCCTATGTCTGTAGATGGGATTTACCTACACAACACACCTGGAGAATCCCATGCCAATTATAACAAGAGAACCAAAGACACACATCCATGTACCATGAATGCCAAAAATAGCAAGGAAATCATACATGCAACTCAATACTTGCAAGTAATCTCGTTGTAGCCTCTTTATCCAACTCTTCCTTGTTTGATATTTTCTGTCCTTTTCCTTCTTTGTCATTTCTTTGCTTTGCTTGATCCAATGCTAGAGTGCTCCAAGAAAAATCTAATTGTGAAAGAGTATGTGTGAGTAGAGAGAATAGAGAGAGTACTCAAAACTGAACTAACAAAAGTTGTGAACTAATTTTGAGAAGCCTTTTATCAATATTCCCCCTAATTTCTTCAATTTTCCATTATTTTCCTTCATTTGCCTCCTCACATGAAACATGTTACCGTTCACATTCCTTTTCTCCTAATTTCCTTTATTTTCATAAATAAAACGCTAATTAATGCCTCTTTCCTTTCCAAAGCCTTTTTCATTTCCTTTCCTAGTATCCTTTAGCCATAATAAACCAAATGAACACCCACTAGGATGTTTTTCCCAACATTCAGCTTGGAATATATGTCCCATGATAATGGTCTTATTTTTCCTTTATTAACTTTATCACATGGAATTTTTACTCGAATATTTTGCATGCATATTAAATGGGCTTGAGCATCTTATAATATGTATGCATGTATTACAGAAATCTCTGGATTATCCACAATATCGTAAAACAATGGTCGATGTTTCGAATCCCAACGGGGATCCATCTTCAGGACAAGATGAGAATGAAGAGTGAAAGAAGGTCGCACAGGTTATGGTTTTAAATAGTGAAGGAAAATGAAAAATGACAAGAGTCGACAAGAACTAATTTTATGGTTTTTAGGCTTCTGTGGTTATCATTTATTGTAAAATTCTCCGAATTATCCATAGTATCGAAAAACATTGGTCGATTTTTCGAATCCCAACGAGGATCCATCTTCAGGACAAGATGAGAATGAAAAGTGAAAGAAGGAAGCATGGGTTAAGGTTACAAATAGTGAAAGATGAAAATGACAAGGGCCGACAAGAACTAAAATTATTAATCTAAAAATTAATTTTAATATGTTAATTTTAATTCAATTATAATTATAATATCACCTATTTAATAATACTACTAAATCCATTTTTAAATTTTTATAGTTTAAATAGACTAATAATCTATTTAATCTAAATTTTTAATAAATTAAATTAAATTTTTATATTAATATAATTTAAATAGTACATAATATTATAATTTAATTTAAGCTATTTTTAATTCTAATAATTTAAATAATTAATTATTTAATAGCTTTCATTTTTATTTGATAGACCTAAATGTTATTTAATTATATTATTCTATAAAAAAATTATTTCTTTAAATTTTTATTAAAATAGCCTAATTAATTCTGGACGCGGATGGTAGATACGCGCGATGGGCCACATGGCTCCGACCACTTCCCAAAGCGCAAGGCGTGTGGTGGCCACATGGCCCTCCACGGCGCCATTAAGTCTGCATTCATTTCGACTGACCGCCATATTAACTCTCCCCCGCGACGGTGTTACAACAGCCTTGGTCTGCCTGGAAACTGCACTATGGACGCCAGTTCATTTTTCGCTGAGCTCTCTGACTCTTCGCGCGGTTGTTTGGCTCCCCTGGGCGGTGCGTGCCCTGTATATTGTGCTGAGCCAAGAGCTCGCACAAATACAGGCTGGCGCTGCTCACTCTATAGTTGCATTGAGACGCTACCCAGCGTGCATTTCTCCAACAATGCCTTCTGCCCTGGTGCGCTCATTTTTCCTCAGCGTTCTCCTGGCTTGTTCGCTGCTCCGGCTCTTCCTGGTGCGCACATTGCTCCTCAGCTCCCTCCTGGTTCGATCATTGCTCCGGCTCTTCTTCAGGTTCAAGAGATTCGCAAAGCAGAGCCCGCCATGCCTAGACTCCGACAGCGCATGACTTGCCATCGTGGAGGCACCCGCGGAAGTTCTGTAGGAGACCGCCCCTCCTCCAGCAGGAAATTTTTGGATTGTCCTTCTGGTCCTGCCCTTGGTCGGCCGCCCGCCTCCCCTCCGCTTGAAGCTCCTCATCTCTTTGCCACCTCTGCTCCTCAGCCCTCTGGCAGTCACTTCATTCGCCAGACCACACAGAGAGAGGAGCTGCGTTTCGATAGTGCTTTCAATCACCCCTCCATAACGGCCTATATCACAATTACTCTGCGCGAGGATGCCACTCTCCGCTCTCCTCCTTGGCTTGACTCCACTCCTGCTTCCCTTGACCCTCATCCCGCCTCTGTCGAGCCTCGGTCCACTTCTGCTGCAACGCCTCAAGATGACATGGGCGAGCCTTTTGTCAATGCAACTCCCTCCCTGGGCCTCTTCTCCATGCAGGTGAACGCGGATGCTGTTCAGGGCACAAGGGCTCCTCACGTGGATGCTGACGCTGAAGACCCTGGGGATGACTTCGGCTGCCCAATTGAGGAGGTACAGCCCTCTCCTGTCAACTCCAACTGACACAGCCATGACATGGCGCAATATGGTCTCTGAACTTGTTTATTTTCATAGAGTTGCTGGTCTTTTACAATACACAGCAGCTTACTGGTTTTTGCTATCGATAGTATTAGCTTGTTGTTGTTGTCTCATAACAATTATTACAACTATTCCACCGGTTTCCCTCTACAAGGGCGGTGAGACTGACATTACAGAGCTGGTTTCCCTATATGGGCAGCTTATTTTTGGGATTAAGCCTGACTTTCAGGCCCAGTTTCAGGCTTTCAAAGCTGAAGTGCGGCAGTTTTGTACTATAATGTTTACATAAATAGAATTAGCTCAATTTAGAAAAAAAAAAAAATAGCCTAATTAAATTAAAACCTAAGGGCAAATATATTAAAGTGATATAACCCTAGAGGAGACTAATAAATTTTTATAATTATTATTCCTAATAAAATTAATAATTAATAAAATATAAATTAATAATAGTTTAAGTAGTAAATCAAACATTCTTTGAATTAAGTGTTTTAAAATATTAGAATATAATTATTTAATAAAACTCGTAATGATTTTAAAAGCAACTATAATTTATTAAACCAAATTTTAAAATGAATTATTTCAAATTTAATATTATTTCTTTTTTAATATTTAATTCTATTCTATATTAAATTCTAATGTTCTTCCAATAATAATTATTAATTAATTTTTATTAATAGAGAATAATAAAAAGTAATCAAGATAATTATTAGGAGGAATGATTCAATTAGATTTTCGAAGTGACCAAACCCTAACAAATTTTCTATATGGGAGAGAAAGAAGCAAACTTGCGATACTATACGTAGGAAGAGGATGACCTTACGGAGCACATTTTTCGAATTAGAGGTCATCAGTCGTTACTAGTTTTGTATCCCCCATCTCTGTTAATGTTATCCGAGTGTTTTAAAATCTTCAGCGCTTCTCTAATCTTCTGTCTTTGATAGTGTTCCTCTCTCACAATGATCTTAGCATCCTCTAGACGTAAGTGGTGTTTAGTTTTCGAGGAGTGATCAGCAAGAGCTGAGGTGCGAGATCGCTCATGTTTAATATTGGCACCATGCTCTTTAAGACGTTTTTGAAGAGAGCACCCGGTTTCACCAATATAACTCTTCCCACAAGAGCAGTCAATCTTGTAAACACCTTTGAGCTACTCATGACTAATACTATCTTTAACTAACCGCATCTTTTTTTGTATGGTACCTACTGGTGAAAATTGCGCGAAAATTTCATTCCTTCCTAAACCCTTCGTGATATTATCAGTAACATCCTTAATGTATGGTAGAAAAACCCTAATTGGCGAAATACGTCACTAAAACCCTTAATTGGCAAAATAAGTCGCTAAAATCCTAAAACCTCTCGTTGGAAACACTGACCCCTATTTAAAGACTCGAGTGATTTTGTCAAGCTTATTAAGGAGGAAAGGGTGGAGGATAGCAACATTTTGGTAATATTTGATGTGGTTTCACTGTTTACCAAAATCCCTTTAGATGAAGCGGTGCAGGTTATTAATAAGGTGATGGGTCCTGAAATAGCTAAACTAACTGAGATCTGTTTACGATCCACCTTCTTCAGCTTCCAAGGAGAATTCTATGAACAGGTATCTGGTGTCGCAATGGGATCACCACTCTCCCCTATTGTCGCCAACTTATTTATGGAACACTTTGAAAAGAAAGCCCTTGCTTCCTTTCCACTAAGTCCTATAGAAATTATATAACATATGCATTATATATTTAGATTCTCCTAATATAACAATATTTAACTTCTTGCTAAATACAGAATCCTTCCACTGTTAATCTTTTGCGGAAATTATAAACTCAATTGCAAACACATGAAGCAATAAAAACAATCGCACATAAAATAGTTGTTTAACAGGAAATCCTGAAGCTAAAAACCCCAACTATCAAATATTATGTATCATGGTGATCATGTAACAATCTCATACAAATCTTAGTATATCAAACTCTCAGTACAATCAATCGTCACACACTAACAAGATGAAATCTACAAATCCATGCACTGATTTATGCCCTCCTGATAGCTTGCCTCCACTGCGCAATCCCTGATGAAGAATAGCTCTGAATGAATTCGAATTACCCTTGCCTTGACTACGCAATCCTCATTGGCAACTCCAATGTGTGTGTGATGTAATCAATCCATCACTATAGTCACAACGGATAGCCCATCTTGCTCTTTCACCTATCTCTCCACTAGGTCTCCACTGGAACTGAAATGCACTGTAGTTAACTGATGTCTTTGTTCAATTTATTAATGATTTATTATTTTTGAACTAATTAACTAATTAATTCACTCCACTCTCACTAGTGTATCATTCAGTTAGACTAGATACAACTAGCACAACTGAGTTTAACTCACTTTAACTGAGTTAAACTGAATATAACTCCATGAACTACTCTTCCAACTCTATCATAACTCTACCACTTTAGTTCTAACTGAGTCCTCCATGCATGAATGTAATATCCCAAAATAGGGAAATTCTACACTATCGGGAATATCTTAAGATATTCCAAATGTGGAGACCCAGTAATATGCAAACACAACAATGGAGTAGTAGTGACAACTCAACTCATAAAAATGTGAGAAGGATCCATAGCCATCTTATTAAGTTATAGCAACAACAAATGAATACAAGATCTTGAGAAAAATTTTACTCAAGATAGGCAATGCTCAGCCTCAAGAAACAAGTACATGAACCATGACAAAACACTGCTACACAAGTATACCCAAGCCATGACTGTGCAGTTTTATAAGAGAAACTGCATGCTAACATATGTCAAATACATATATGTACAAATATATGGCCCATACAACATTGGGAGTGAAGATCTCATCTCCCAAAGGCTACCTCAAGTCAATCTTGGAAGGATTGGATGTAATATACAAAATCTGCGAAAATGTCGGAGTTGTTGGGTAGCAGCTACAACTCAGAAAATAGAACTGGGTGGAGATGGATGAATATGATGACCAATCTGAATATGCCTACTCCAAATGGATCTTCCAGGTGAAAGGCTTATCCTAACACTGAAGATCTCACCCTCCAAACAAACTGCAAAAGCCCCACTGCAAATGCTCACTAGAAATAACGTAGTTACTAAAGGAAATTGTGTTGTAGGGGAAAGGGAATGAGTTGGACCAATGCCAAGATCTACAATAAGTTCCAAGGGCTTCCAAACTGATCTCCCAAAGGAAATAGAGGCTTATCCTCTAAAAAAAAAGTGATGGAAGTGGTGTCGTGGACCCTCACTGCAACACCCTGCAACACAACATTATTCTGCTGCAGAAATAGCGTTGTACTGGAGGAGGATGCTTGGCCTGAAGCTTAGATGTGAGGCAAATCAGTACAACTCCTCCAAGAGGTCCCTCAATAAAGGAGGAGGATTCCTAAATAGGAGATCCTTGTGCTAAGCAGCACTGCAACTCTGCTAAACAGCGAAGACTGCACAAAGTCTGAACAGACCAAGAATCAATAATACAGAACATGAGAAATAATGGTTGTCTTTCCCTCCTTTTAAACAAGTGAAAGCACTCTCTCCATGGATCCCACTCATTAGGGTTTCCTCCACCAAATAACCCTCTTCCCATTCATACTGCGTTGTCTATCATAGTGCTCTCCACCACCTATCCCAGCGCTATTGACTTGGTCAAACTTGACCTTGTCTCCATGCAAATGTTCCTTTTCACACATAAGCGTGTGAAATCCAGCTCTTAAGACTATTCCCTCTCACATTTGAGGGATCTTATTCATGTTTTTAATGTGCATGGGCTTCCCTACCCATTTATTTAGCTGCTAGGTGATAAAAACAAAACTTTAATATTCCTTTTAGCTGTGGGCTAAAATGGGAATATTACAGTCCTCCCCTCCCAAATGTTGCTTATCCTCAAGCAACTGCAAGGATAGAACTGGGAAGTCTCAACCCAAGGCATGGAGTCTGAAATGTGTTGAGGAACATCCTCTCCCTATGGATCCTCCATCCCCCAAGCAATCATCCATACAAAAAGAGTTGCCTCCCAACATGGCAACTCCTGAAAATCATCTTCCACCTTTGGCTCCTGCAATGTAGGTGGGCTGAAAATCTGATCTTGGTAGACAAAATGGTCTACCTCACATTTTCCTCCTCTCCACTTAGGATAAGTGCAGAGTATATGCTGACCTTGGGCTACAATAATATTTCCCTCAAGTGGCAAGATGAAGACTAGACCCCCAGGGATCTCTTCCCCAACGTTATGAAACATGTTGGCCCAAATCATCTCATATGTGACAAGTTGGAAGTCACCATCATATGGTATCCAATCAATCATATGGCTCACCTCAAATGGAAAAAAAAAATTGTTGTAGTGGCCACATACTCTCTCATTCTCCCATTAGAACATGGAATGCAAACAATGTGGGATATCTCTCCCCCAAGGGACACATCCAACCAATGTGCCATTCCCCCAATCATGCTCTCAACAAATATAACTACAACAACAACATAAGGAACCATAATAAGAACCATGTTTGTTTCCATGTGTAGCAAGGGAGAAGGAAAATGGTCCCTCAAGTGTAACCAACGCAGTTTGGCCCTCAACTGCAAAAGAGTGTGACAAAAAGTGTGATTTCTCAACCATTTTCTTGTTGCCCCACTCTCCTCATATGTTTGGAGAAAGTGAATGATGTATGGTTCAAAGTGAGCATGCTCTCCAAAATACATCTCCTCCCCAAGTCCTCCTAGGGAGTCGTCACCATCACTGATAATGGCCTCAAGTAGACCATGAGGTCTCAAAAAAAAAATGCCCCTCCTTGGAGCAACATCCTTCACATGTATGGTTAAGGGATGCATAGATACGTTATGCAATTCATTATGCAAGCAAGCAATACCCTTACCATAAGTCTTGCTCATGCAAATGGAGTGGCTCATAGATGAGTCTCCTCTCATCCTCAAAGAGAAAAGAGGTGGTTGTGTTAACTCTTCCATAGAGTTATGTATCTCCTCCATCTTCACATGATCCATGCATCTCCTCATATGCTGATATATCTCCTCCTCAAGCCCCTTCCAAAAATACCTCTCCATGATGGTGTGGTATGCTCTCAAAGAACAAGTGTGGTTGAAAAGGAAATCCTCATGAGTTGTTTGTAGCAACTCCTCCTTGAGCTTAGAAGCTCCAGATAAGAAGATCCTACCATAATAGTCGATGACCCCATCTCTGACTAAATATCCCTCCTCATGCAATTGGTCATCCAATATCATACAAGTGAAAAGATCTTTGGAATACTCCACCAACAGCTGGGAATTCCAATATGGATCTATCCTCCATAGTGACAATGTTGGTGATCTCTCATGAAGAACATCTGTCATATGGTCATCCTCCTCTTTGACATCCCCCATGCCAAAGATGCAAGTTGGAAGGTCGTTATCCTTCCTCTGTCGCTTCTGCCACAGCGTAGAATCTGAACTGAGAGTGGGTAAAGATGATGTTGAGAGAATGCCTCTCCCCTCCTTGAGTCTACCCAAGACCCTCAGCGCAGTACAAGGACCTCCCAAGGTCTCCACTCCTCTAAAATCAATGAATGGTGCCTCACAATGTGAAGCATCTCTCATCATTTGCTGATCTGGTGGCCTCCTTGGTGAATGAAACCATGCAATGAGACATCATCATCAAGAGTAGATTGCATACATGAATGGATAGACTTTTCCCTACTCTCACTGCGCAAACCAGTCTCCCTCTTAGGTGTATCAACCTCATGAAATAGACAAGGATGTGTGATCCTCATCACATGATGTTGGTCATCCTCCCTATCTTCTCCTTGTATCTCCATGGTTCCACACCTCATCATCAATGGCACATGTAGAACATGAGTTGTGCCTTGATCTCCACATGTGAGATCCTGGGGAATTTCTTACAATGATACAAGAACCCCTCTATTTGGAGCAAGGGCTCCTCCTTCCTTTGCATGAGGTGCTAGATCAACTCCAGATCTAACAGTAATGTTTCCCTCCTTCTCATCAACACATATGGGAAACCTCTCAAGAATTGGATCCTCTCTTGGAAAAGAGATCTCCATGCCCTCTTGTTTAGGAAGATGAGATAGAGGATTTTCCTCTAACAAATTATGCTGAAATATGTCAGTCTCCTCCATGGGTTTCTGAAATGGATCTGAGTTTATAGTTTCCTCCATCACATGCAAGGGTTTAATTTGTTCATGTTTGTTCAACTTCTCCACATGTGTTGCAAAAATTTTTCCATCAAACCTTCCTGTCAATGCCTTAGTAAACTTTGCATAAGAAGAAGTATTTTCATTATTTAAATTAAAAGACTCAAATATCCACCATGCATAGGCCTTACCTCCCAAGTGCAACACTGCTACTCTGATAGCTTCATCTTCAGAAATTTGATGCTGTTGCGAAAAGGTGTCTAGCTCTTCCACCCAAGCCCTGGCTGAACATGTAGAGGAACCATCAAAGGTAGATAGAAGAAATCTATCCACATTATGCTGCTTGATCCTCCTCCCTTGACCCTGAAAAACTCCGGGAAAATGATATGATCTCTAAACTTCTGGTTTTGAGATTCATATTCATGCAAGAAACCACTAAGAGCTCCCCTCTTGGGCATTCCTTCTTCCTCCCTCTCTCTCTCATAGAAAAACTGGACATGAGACTGTGTTGTACATCATAGGGTGTGGTTGCATGCTCACACTCCCCATAAGAAAATCTAGATTTTGACTCAGTTTCAAACCCTCTTGGAGATTCTGTACACATCTCCCTCCTTACCTTCTTGAAATCTTCATGAATGCTCTGTACAAATCTTGGAAGAAGTTGTGTGAGCCTATCTTCCTTTCTCCCTCCACATAATGGAGTCTTCATCTTCTCTTTGCTTGATAGCATCATGGCTGAGATCCACAGGCTGAGCCAAGAAAGTGATTTGATACCACTGTAATATCCCAAAATAGGGAAATTCTACACTATCGGGAATATCTTAAGATATTCCAAATGTGGAGACCCAGTAATATGAAAACACAACAATGGAGTAGCAGTGAAAACTCAACTCATAAAAATGTGAGAAGGATCCATAGCCATCTTATTAAGTTATAGCAGCAACAAATGAATACAAGATCTTGAGGAAAATGTTACTCAAGATAGGCAATGCTCAGCCTCAAGAAACAAGTACATGAACCATGACAAAACACTGCAACACAAGTATACCCAAGCTATGACTGCACAGTTTTATAAGAGAAACTGCGTGCTAACATATGTCAAATACATATATGTACAAATATATGGCCCATACAACATTGGGAGTGAAGATCTCAGCTCCCAAAGGCTGCCTCAAGTCAATCCTGGAAGGATTGGATGTAATATACCAAATCTGCAAAATGCCAGAGTTGTTGGGTAGCAACTGCAACTCAGAAAATAGAACTAGATGGAGATGGATGAAGATGATGACCAATTTTAATATGCCTACTCCAAATGGATCTTCCAAGTGAAAGGCTGATCCTAACACTAAAGATCTCACCCTCCAAACAAACTGCAAAATCCCCACTACAAATGCTCACTAGAAATAACGCAGTTACTAAAGGAAACTGCACTGTAGGGGAAATGGAATGAGTTGGCCCAATGCCAAGATCTGCAATAAGCTCCAAGGGTTTCCAAAATTATCTCCCAAAGGAAAGAGAGGCTTCTCCTCTGAAAAACAAGTGATGTAAGTGGTGTTATGGACCCTCATTGCAACACCCTACAACACAACATTATTCTGCTGCAGAAATAATGTTATACTGGAGGAGGATGCTTGGCCTCAATCCTGGATGTGAGGATAATTAGTACAACTCCTCCAAGAGGTCCCTCAAGAAAGGAGGAGGATTCCTAAACAGGATATCCTTGTGCTAAGTAGCACTGCAACTCTGCTAAACAGCAGAGACTGCACAAATTCTGAACAGACCAAGAATCAATAATACATAACATGAGAAACAATGGCTACCTTGCCCTCTTTTCAAACATGTGAAAGCACTCTCTCCATGGGTCCCACTCATTAGGGTTTCCTCCACCAAATAACCCTCTTTTGGCATTCATACTGCGTTGTCTATCATAGTGCTCTCCACCTCCTATCCCCGCGTTGTTGACTTGGTCAAACTTGACCTTGTCTCCATGAAAATGTCCCTTTTCACATATAAGGGTGTGAAATCCAGCTCTTGAGACTATTCCCTCTCACATTTGAGGGATATTATTCATGTTTTTAATGTGCATGGGCTTCCCTACCCATTTATTTAGCTGCTAGGTGATAAAAACAAAACTGTAATATTCCTTTTAACTATGGGCTAAAATGGGAATATTACAATGAACCACCAGTAAACCCTAGGAATTGTGTAATTCCTTCAGCCCACTGATTTTCCAAATATGTATACTGAAATTAAGTGCTTCAAGAAAATAAGTTGTTGTTTATTGTCGGATTATTATTAAGAGCTAATAATAATCGAAATGCATCTATTTTTAGATCGACGATCTATTAATAGACTTCGCCCAATATTCTAGAAATAGAATTTCATATATTTTTCCAACTTGACCAACCATCCATAAATAGCATCCTGCAACTTCTAAAATATGATCACCATGTCTAAAAATAGACTTGCACCTAAAAATATCCTGCGGGCCCACTTAGTGAAGGTGACTTATTTTTCACTAAGCTCATCATCTTGTTGAATCTCAACATTCCCTCTCAACAAGATAGGGATTATCCTTCACCCCGATCCTGCCTCTATGGTATTCAAATTTTCTCCTGGTGAGCGCCTTCGTCAGAATGTCTACATCCTGATCTTCCGTAGGAATGTACTGAAGCAACATGATCTTCCGCTGCACACAATCTCTAATATTATGATACCAGATATCAATATGTTTAGATCTATCATGAAACACAGGATTAATCGAGAGTTTAATGCAACTCTGATTATCACAATTTATCACTGTAGGATATAAATGTGAACTGAAGAAACCGACCAAGATCTTCCTCATCTAGATAGCCTCACATACATCTTGACTTGCTACCATGTATTCTGCTTCCGCTGAACTGAGTGCCACGGATCTTTGTTTCCTACTATACCAAGAAACTGTTGTAGATCCAATACTGAAAATCCCTCCTGATGTGCTCTTTCTGTTTGTTGGGTTGCCTGCTCAATCTACATCTGTGAAGCGATACTCATATGTGCCCTTGAGATACCTCAGAACATGCTTTCTTGCCTTCCAAAAGAGATTGGTAGGCTTAACCATCGCTTGTGAAATCTGGTTCACTACATAGCATAGGTCCGGTCTCGTATTAACTAAATACATGAGTGAACCCACCAACTGTCGATAAATAGTGGCATCCACTACCTCTGCCGATGTAGAATCCTCTTTCCTCCAATTTCCTAGAAGAGGAGTGTCGATAGGCTTGCAGCCTTGCATGTGAAACTTCTCCAGTATCTCCCGGGCATACTTGCCTTGAGACAAAAACAATTCACCTTCCCACTGCCATATTTCCAATCCAAGGAAATAATGAAGGAGGCTCAAATCCTTCATCTCAAACTCCTTTGCAAGATCTGCCTTGCATGAGTGTATCAACTGCTCATCACCCGTTAGTATTAAATCATCAACATAAAGAACAATGATTAAAATCTTACCCTCCACCACAATTTGGTACAGGTTTGCATCCGCTCACTCTTGGTGAAGCCGAGTCCAGTGAAATAACTGTCAATCCATGTGTACCAAGCACGTGGTGCTTTCTTAAGCCCATACATCGCTCTTTGAGTCTGCACACATGCGACTCGCTGTTGAAGATCTCAAATCCTTCAAGCTACTCAATGTACACCTCTTCCTCAATGATCCCATTAAGGAATGCAGTATTCCCATCCATCTGATGAATGTGCCAACCCATCTGCGCTGAGAGAGCAATGATGGTCCTTGTTAGACTCCTATACCAATAGGTGTCATTTTTCATGATTGACTTTTTGAACTATGCAATATGCTCAAACCTTTTTCTTGTTGCAAAGGTGTTCCATATTCTTAAAAAATAAAAAAAAATCAAAAAATTTGAAAAATGTAAAGAGGGTATACCCTAAAAGAAAAATCAAAGGGTAAAAAGAATAAAATGGTCAAAAAAATGAAAGAAATGAACCCCAAACAAAAATAGACCAGGAAAGTGTGCAAGTCTAAATGCCACTACTATTTCATTTTTTGTAAATAAGTAATTGTGTGCATCTTGTTAAACTTTTGCCACAATTTATGAAGATTCAAACTGTTTAAACTTGACTCTTTCATTTTTCAATTTCATGTTGTAGAATAGAGAATAAATATCTGGCCAAACAGTTCAATCTTGGCAGATAAGCAGATAGGTAGAATGAATAAAAGGAGCTCAATAGTTTAATCTTCCAATGAGACTTTTTTCACTTGAGTATTTCAGACAAATGAACAATTCAGATATAATTCACTTTTGTAATGCCAAGAAAAAGGCTCAACTCAGGATAAAGAGCCAATTAGTTCCATTTATCTGCAATTCTAGGGAAGGAGGGGAAGAAGCTCAAAATATATTAGAAGAACGTTGCAGATTATAGAAAAGTTTCCATGGGTACCCTATGACCCATTCAACTTTATTTGTGACAAAAGAATGAAAAACAAATCAGCACCCTACATGCATAGAAGAATCCCTGAGATTGAAAAGTATGCCAATACAGATGAATGGGTAGAAGGAACATTAATTGAACAGAATAGTGAAGAAGTCAATATGGACAATGTAATGAAAGATCTTGGAAAAATGCTTGACCTAGAATTTTTTGGGCAAGTGCAGGTACCAGACATTGGTCCTTCTTCAGCAGGGAATTTTCAACAAAAATCACAGGAAAACATTCCATCAATTGCATTTGAATCCAAAGGAAAAGAGAAAGAGCCTGAAATACAAGTGATTGAAGCATTCAAAATGACTGAACAACCTCAAAAATCTAAGGCACAAGGACAAGTACAGGTTCCTCCTCAAATCAATCCAGTTGAAATGCCAAATTTGCAAACTCCACTGAATATTGAAAAGGGCAAGAAAAGAGAGGCTGAAGGTCCTACTCCTCCCAAGGAATCTTCAAAACAACCTCAGGCTAAAAAGCAGAAAATAAATCCACTTCCAGAAGTTGAATCATATGAAGATACTCCAGAAAGAGAAGATAGTCAGCAAACAAGTTCAGTTAGTGGTACATATTCTGGTCTTCAAGGAAAAACAGTTCATAGGCAGCTGAGTACAGAAATATCTTCTTTTAAACCTCCAATGAAAGATGCAGGAGACATAAATAAGACCTTCATCAATATAAAAGCAAGGAATGATCCACTGAGATTACAGGTGTATAATCAATATCTTAAAATGGCTCCAAAAAATCAAGAGAGATTAATGTCAACCTTTGACATTCAACAAGGTAAAATGCTGATAAGCCATTTTAAACCCAAAGTGCAACAACCACAGATAGCAACTGATTATATCAGAACCAATTTTGAGGTCCTAGCAAAAGATATTCATCCTTTGGACCAAATTGAATTACACAAGCAGACTGGAGAAATGATATATTCTACACTTACTGACAAAGCTATGGTAGCTCATGAATTACAAGATTCTTTGAATAATACAAACACCCAGATGCAGATTGAGAAAGCTTCTTCTCAAGCAAAAGATAACCGAATAAAATATTTGGAGGAAATAATTATCAGTTTGGGTCATAATCCCAAGGATGTTAAGGGCATTGAAGCATTAGTCAAGAAGAAAGATGATGACATTGCTGCATTAAGGAAACAATTGAAACTACCAGCTTCAAGACACCCTCAGACTGATGAAGTAATGAAGGAAAATTCAGAAGAAGAGGTGATGGACTTACTTTTAAAAATGAATGAACGACTTGCTGAAACAGAGAAAGAACTTGAGCAAGCATTAAAAAATAAAGGGTCCATTACTCCAGCGACAACAACACAGGTAACCATAGAAACAGGTACAGCAATCACAGGCCAGCAAGCAGAGTTAACACAGGTGAATACTTCTGATAAGGGTTCTGATGAATTAATCAAAGCAATGAATGAATTAAAACTGCAAGTGACAGAACTCCAAACCTTAAAGTCTCAGCTTTCTACTCTGGAAAATAAATACGATCAATCAAAAATAAGTGTTGCTGAGAAGACAAGAGAAATTAAAAGACTAGAAAAATCAGTTAAAACATTGGAAAAGGATCTTACAATGGAAATACCTTTAAGTGAATTAAAAGAGATTCTTTGGAATAACATTATACAGTCAATAAGGCATGTTTGGACTTCTATTCAAATAATACATGAACAACAGGATTTAGTCTAAATGGCTCTGGAAGAAATTGAAAGAGCAAAACAAGAGATAGGAAATATGCCAGAACAAGCCAATAGACTAATCAATTTTTTGAATACCCAGAATAAACAGCAGCTTGCAGAATTTGGAATTCAAGACAGAACAGGAACCATCTTAGAAATCAAAAGAGTATTTACCAAAAGAACTTTTTTGCAAAATCTTGAATGAAGGTGTTCAGACATGCAGCAAGAAATTTTTACCTTCAATGAAAGATTTGATGATTTGATAAATAAAGGTTTTCCCAGTCCTATTAGTGAAAAAGATGGATTAATGGATTTGGAAAGTTTTGTTGAAAAAATAAACAAACAGGTTAATGATCAAGCCAGTTCTTCAACCAGTACAGCAGAAGGAACAGTACCAACAAGGAAAAGTCTTTATGAAAAATTGGAGAGTTTGTTTTATCTTGAAAATGAAATAAAACACTTGTTTCCATATCAGCCTAATTTTTTCAAATACACCGAGGCTGATGAAACATTGAGAAAATTGCAAAGGACCAGATTGCCGGAAGTCCAATGGTGGGATGAGATGATGGAACTTTTATAAAATTTATCCTTGAGTGAAATTTGTTACTTTACTGTGGTATATCTTGAGAAAGGATAAATAGGTAAATAAAGGTCAAAGTGTATCAGTGAAAAACAAAGAGTATCAGACAAGCAAGGCAGTCATAAAGGATTACTCAAGAAGACAGCAACGAGCTAAAACAAAGGAACTGCTTCCAGCTCATTCAAAAAAGGAGGAGACAGCACACAACATCAACTGATTTATCCTATTTACGAGACCATCTGTCTCTATTATTGTTGTAACTTATTCATTAGTCACCCCTTGTTGGCGAAAAGTCAGGTCTCGCGGACAAGACCCAGGTTCAAGGGTTGTGGCCAACAAGGGGTCCGGTGTAGTCTAGGAACACGCCGGCATTTTCACCCCGCTCTTGGAGAGAAGAGCGTCTCACCCGAGGCGTGCCGCGACCACATGCATAAGGGGATGAGATCACTGGTAAGGAATAAACCCGCAACCAAAGAAAGAAAGTGCATCCATTACATATACCAAATTACACATGCAAGATCACTTACTAAGTATTCAGACAATCGCAACTTAAAATTTTAAATCAGTGTAAACACATTACAGCACATGAACAACTTATTGAGACAACAATCTTCCCTTATATTATTCTTCTGGCCGAACACATGATTACATAGCTTTCTCTCTGATAACTCACAAGTCTGATACAGATGGATTTTAGAACAGAAAGGAAGAACATAGAAAGTAAGAAACCATAGGAAGAACAAGCATGATTCTTCCGCAGCTGCTCTGCGCGTCCTTCCCTGTCTCGATCCTCGCGACTTCCTTCGTATCCATTCAACCTTCAACCCCCCTTTTCTTTTCAGCCGGGTGATCGTCATTTATTCACCCGCTCCTCGCGACTGGCATCTTCTCTGTGTCTTCACTCTGGCTTTTCCCAGCTTCTCTTCTGATGTCTGCGTGTTCCACTTTCTGTTTTCTGCTGTGTTTCTTTCATCTGCACTTATCTCTGTTCGATCTCCAGCTATCGAGTGCTTCCGCGCCACCTTGGTAGCTCCGCAACTCCTGGTCGTTGCGGCGCGGTCACGGTTGCCATGTGTATTTATTTCGCAACTCAAAAAGAGTCAAAGTTCAAAATGTCTTGGCCAAGATTTCAAAACTTAAACAAAAACAAGGGCCTCAATAGGCCCCGACCACAATTCCTTGACTCGTCCACGAGTCAATCACAAATAACAGTTTCTACTTCCATTCCCCCGCTGGCTTCCGTGCCCTGCTCTGCTGTTCCTTCTTCCGCCGCCCTTTCCTGCTGTGTTCCGCCACTTGCTGGTTCAAACAAGGGCCCCAACTCCGGGACCCGGCGGAGCGCTGCGTCTCTAAGCTCTATGAAGGCCGCCACTGCTTGCTGCCATTCCTGCATAAGCAGGTCGGCCTCTTGAGAGATTCGGTTGGCGGCGGCTTCGTCTATGGGCGTTGGGGCAGCCCCGAACAGCGTGGCGAGCTGGCCCTCGGCCTTGGCATCCAGCTGGTGCATAGCGTCAGCATGAGTGCGAAGGGGTGGATGAATCTCCCGGATGACGTGTTTGGCCGCTGCTGATTCGGCCTCAGTCTGCTGCATGTGAAGTTCCAGCTCGTCCGACTGGGCGTAGAGCTGATCCAACCTTGCAGGGTCCGTGGTCGCCTGAATGTCCCGGGAAATCTATTGCAGCTGGGCAGCGATGGGCTGCGTCTTGACGGTTAACGCGAGTGAGCACTCCTGCAAACTTCGCAGAAGGGCAGAAGCTGCGGCTGCAGTGGAATGGAGAGTTGCTTGCACACTGACTGCCTGCGTCTGTTTGGCAGTCACCTGTCCTGAATGGTCCCTGGGTGGATCTGGAAGGGTAGGCCGTGCGGTTAACGCCACTTGGAGTTCTTGGTTCTCTCTGCAAACACTAGTGAAAACTTCCCTGAGGTGGTGAGCCTGTAGTGCTATACTGTCCTCCTCTATACCAGCAGGGAGTGGGGCAGAGTGAGCCCTTGCAGCAGGCCATACACTGGAGAGCGCCTGAATAACAATGTTGGCCTGCTCCTGGAGGTTGGTCTTCTCCCGCAGCAACTGATTGCGCTGTTCAGTAAGCGCCGTGATCTGATTCCGCTGCTCGGTGCACCACCGCTGTAGCTCTGTGTGAATATGCTCGGCTTTGAGGGCCGCCCGCTGAATGAGCAGGTACAGCTGTGCCAGACTCCATTGTTCTGTAGTGGTTGTGCTGGGTGTGCCCTGCTCTGGCACCCTCTCCTGCGAAGGTTGGTGGCTGGCCGCTGGTCGGCTTGAAGTCTCTGGAAAATGGACCGGCGTCTGCTGCTGCACCGAAGTGGCCATATCAGGCTCCGGCCGGTCCTGCTGCGTGGTTTGCGCTGTGGAAGGGGCGGCTGAATCAGCCCCAACTGTGGCTGGCTGGACAGATATAGTGGGAAGAGGATCCTGGGATGTGTCCACGGGGTCAACCGGTGGTACCATGGCTGCAGTACTGGAGGTGACCTCCGCCCCGTGGTCACCGCCGAAAAGTTCCCGGATCAAAGAATCTGACACAGTGGCTGATGAGTTGGACGGATTGGGGGAGGTGGCATGTGGTCGGCTGGTGGAGGGGGCGGTGGATGGAGTGAAAGAGGTGGGAGGGAGACGAAGGTTGAGGAAATCTGCCGGATCAATCAGCGGTTCCTCCGGAATCAAAGTTGCTGTGGGCGGAGTGGCTGGTGGATCATCCTCCGTAAGATCTACCATTGGATCTATGACCGTAGTGCGGGCCCTTTTGGATGGAGGTGGGTCGGAGGAATCGGGTTTGGGGCCCGGTTCACCCATTGGTGTGATGAGGGGGGTGGCAGAAGTGAACAGTTTAGTGGGAATGGGGGAAATGAGGGGGGCGGTATTGGAGAGACCACGGGACCGATTAATATGAAATTCAGCAAAAGAAGGAAATATAGGGGCACCACTTGAAACAACCTGGGTTGCCACATTGAGTCACCGTACCTGGTCGTTGAAATGCTCGACGATGGGGACCAGCGAGTCAGGCAGGTCCGGTGCGGTCCCAGCTGCATCTGGTGTTGTCTCCGCCGCAACTTGTGAAGATCCCCCTGCGCCGGTCGCGGCAGGCTGCTGTGCGGCCCTCATCCCCCCAAAATCGTAGCGGATGATTCCGTCGCGGACGTACTGGACAACCCCCGGCCACGCAGAGACCTCCCTGTGGAAAACATTGTCGTTGAGCTGGAAGCGAAGGGGCGCCATATGAAAGGTGTGGTGCGGTACGCAAGTTGGCTGGATGAAAGTGTGGCTGTGGCTGACTCCAAACCACACCTGTTCACTGTATTCATCCAACAGGTGTCGGGGCACCCGTTGCTGGTAAGTGACCACATCGGTCATCATCCCATACCATGCCCGGAACGCCTCTGCGTTCACCTGCTTGCTGCTGGGGTCCGTGGACACCTGCTAGGGGGAATATTTCATCGCGAGCGGCTGGCTCACGGTGATCTCCGCCGGTGTCCGGATAGGGGGAAGATGCCATTTCCACATGGCGAACGCTAAGATCAAGTACCCATAAATGAAACTGGTAGTCCGCTTGTAGTTGTCTTCGCAAGCCGCGAAGAGTTCCTTCAACACAAACGAGCTCCAATTCAACCTGGCTCCCTGGACGCAATGCTCTGCAATGGAAATTGTGTCCAGAGTGCACTCTCCCTTCGTGTAGTGGCGCATGGTCTTGCTAGCGATCAGGTAGCAAGCAAACCGGATTTCTGGTACGTTTATCAAATCCATTTTGGCACCTTTACCACCCCGGCGAGTGCCATACTTGGTGTAGAGGTCAGCGTCAGCCGACTTTCGGGCGCGCTTGGAGGATGTCTGGCCCGCAGTGGAGACATCTGCACCAGTTTGAGATAGCCCCGTAAGCCGATTAATGTCTGCGGCATGTATTGGAATTTCTTCATTAAGCCACAGGGACCCGTTCTGCACCCGACTGAGGAGGAACCAGGTACATTGCAGAGCTGGTCCTGTAGTTCCGAAGACGGGAAGACTCCTCAAATTCATCAAAGTCGACTGTTGTAGGCCCCGGAATTCTGAACGCATCCGACTGTTGGAGCAGCTCCCGGGCGTGTAATGGTGTTCCATGTATATTTGCCAATGGAGGTGAGGAAACTCAGCCGGGTCGGACAAGTTGGCGTCCATACATGGTGCATTGTCATACTTGCCGACCAGCGACTCTACACGGTGAATTCTGCTATCTAACGCTGGTTCAGGGACTGAGAGGAGAGCTCTTGGCATCTTGGCGCGCCGCTGATAGACTTGGACGATTCTTCTGTAACTTCTTTCGAGGTGTTGTGTGCTCTGATACTGCGAATGCTCCGGAGTCGCTGCAACTTCCAAATTGAACTGGTCCGTCATCCTCTTGCTGATAGCCTTCATGCAAATTGGGCCATCTGCTGGCATGCACGGAGTTTATGAGACTCCATAACGGCAATTAATTCTTGCTATCTTTCTTGCCTGCGATAATCGTGCGATCAATCGCAGGCCTGTGTGTAATCTGACAGTTGCTGACGGCGTCATGGGGAGATGGGCGGACTCGACGGCTGAGGGAACTGCGGGTGATGGCAAATGATTACGGTATGATTACTGTCTATTAAGGGAATTTATGACCAAATCTAAGCGATCCTACGGACTGACAAAAGGACTGACGGAAATGACCTGGACTGACACTGGCACGAGGATGGATCCTACGTGAACGACATGCTGGATTGACGCTGCGACACGCTGGACTGGCGCTGCGACACGCTGGACTGGCCCACCCCGACCACAGTCGGTTGCGGTAAGGTTCCTGCAACTGCCTGGTTCTTTGAATGACTCCATATGAACGGAAAAAAACTGCCTACGCTCATCCCGGTTGCGGGAGAGTTATTTAACTACGCTGCTCTACGGGTTCTCTCGGTTGCGAGAGTTATTAATGAAAAGTGAGAAGTACCTACTCCTGGTAGGGCTTCAGGCGTGCGCCATTCACCCATCCCGGAAGAACTGTGCCGTCCAGTTGTGCCAACCGAACGGCTCCTGAGTCGCGGATCTCGATGACAAAGTACGGTCCCAGCCAGTGCATCTGGAGCTTGCCTGGAAACTTCTGGAACCGGCTGTCGTATAAGAGAACTTTGCCGCCAACTTGGAAGGCTTTGGTTTTGATGTGACGGTCGTGCCACGCTTTCTGTCTGGCCTTCTGAACCGTCTGGTGGAATTCCGCGAGAAATCGGGCCTCATCCAGCTCCTGTAGCTCCTGAAGGCGTTCCCTAAGTGACGCCTCTTCTGAGAAGTGAAGGGACGTTACGATCAAAAGGCTGGGTACGGCGAACTCGGCGGGAATCACCACTTCCCGGCCATACACCAACTGGAAAGGCGTCTGGTTGGTCAAACTTTTTACCGTGGTCCGGTAAGCCCATAAGGCCGCTGGTAGCCGCTCGTCCCAGTCGTCCCGCTGAGCATTGCAAATTTTAGTCAAGCCCTTTTCAATAATCTTATTGAAGGCTTCCACCGTACCATTGGCCTGCGGGTGGTATGGGCTGCTTTTGTGATGCTAAATCATAAATGTGTCCAATAGTGACTTGACCGTGGCATTTATGAAATGCGTACCCTGATCGCTGGTTAAGCTCCGTGGGCAGCCAAAGCGGCTGATGATGTGTTCGAAGATGAACCGAGCAGCAGTCTCTGCCGAGCAGTCGCGTACCGCTGCTGCCTCAGCCCACCGTGTGAGGTAATCCGTTGCGGTAATGATGTACCGGGCTTTGGAATGCCGAGCGATTGGTGCGATGGGGCCTACGAAATCAACAGCCCACTTCTCAAACGGCCGCAACACATGCACCGGGTGTAGCGGGAGCTCGTCCCTGTGCGAAGGCTTTCCCATCCTCTGACAAAAATCGCAACGCTTCACATAGGCCTTACAGTCTGCATGTATCGTCGGCCACCATAGGCCAGCTTGAAGCACCTTCCTTGCGGTGGGTTTCGCACCCACATGTCCTCCTGCAACACCGTTGTGACATTCCCACATCACTGCTTCCCGCTCGTGGTCAAGAACACACCTGCGCAATACCTCATCCAGGCCCAGTTTGTACAGCTGCCCCGCGATCAATTGATAGTCGGCTGCCCGGACAACCAAGTGGCGTTTCTGAAGCGGGATGTACTCCTGAGGGCATTGTCCCATAGTCAGATAAGTGGCAATGTCAGCCAGGTAATCTGGTACGGCTTCTATTCGGAAGAGGTCAGCATCCGGCAGTTGATCGTCCAACGGACCTTCATTTTCTCCTGTCTCCAACCTGGATAAGTGATCGGGGCCAACATTCAACCTGCCAGGCTTGACAATCACCTCAAACGTGAACTCCTGAAAAAGTAGAAGCCATCGACAGATTCTTCCTTCTAACACAGGCTTATTGACCAGATATTTCAATGCAGAATGGTCCGTGAAAAATGTAAATTTGCCGCCCAGAAGATAGTGGCGGAACTTCTGGAGAGAGTACACCATCGCCAATGCCTCCCGCTCGGTCGTGGTGTAATTCTTCTCCGCATTCGATAACCGTCGGCTGGCGAAGTATACCGGGTGGTCAACTGTCGTTTCCCCGGGTTGCACCAATACAGCTCCAAGTGCAATTCCAGACGCATCAATGTGCACATGGAACTGCTTATCCCAGTCGGGATGAACAAGTATGGGTGTCGTCGCCAACTTCTCCTTTAATGTGTCGAGCGCCTTCCTGCACTCCGCCGTCCACTCAAACGCTTTTGTCTTCCGCAACAGTTTCTCCAGAGGGGCCGTGATTTTGGCGTAGTTGCGGATAAACCGCCTGTAGTATCCTGTGTGCCCGAGCAGTACCCGCAACTGCTTCACGGTCTCGGGGGCCTCCATGTGGACGATGACCGCGACCTTGGCAGGATCAACGCAGACCCCTTGCTTGCACACCACGTGGCCCAAGAGTGTGCCGAATGGTACTGCAAAAATACATTTCTTCAAGTTCAAGGAAATCTGCAGCTGGCGGCATCAATCGAACATAACACGCAACAGGGAGGCGTGTTTCTTCAGCAGGCTGTAAACAGTCCAGTCGTCCATATAGACTTCTAGGAACTTGTGAATGTACTCCCAGAAAGCAGCAATGACAATCCAGGAAAATATAGTCGGTGCGTTCTTCAGACCAAACGGCATAACGTGGTATGCGAATGATCCCCACTCAGTGGTGAATGTCGTTTTTGTTTTGTCTTCCTCGGTGATGCGCACCTGATGGTAGCCCGAAAACCCATCAGTGAAGGAATAAGCTTCGTTTCCTGCGACATGATCTAGAACTTCATCGCTGAAAGGAGTGGGAAACGGATCGTGGATACAAGCATTATTCAAGCTCCGATAGTCTACACAGACACGGATTTCCGCTTTGTCCTTCTTGTTCTGGATGACAATGGGGCTTACCCACTCGGCGTCTTCTACTGGAAAGATGAGACCTGCAGCCAGCATCTTGTCAATCTCCATCTTAACTTTCTCTTTGATACGTGGATTCAACCGGTAGGGTCGGTGCTTCACCGGCCTGGCTCCCGATTTCAGTGTGATGCGCATCTCGCCCAGATCCCCCTTGATCCCCTTTAGGTCCGCAACTGATGACGGAAATAAATCTTCATACTCCCGGAGGAGGCTGAAAATTTCTCTTGTCGTCTCCTCGTCCCAGTAATCTCCCACTGTTGCCAGTTTAGGTTTCTCCTCTGTTCCAATGTTCAGTTGCTTTGTCTTGAGCGGCTGTAAGTGGACTGCTTCTGTCGTCGGCTCGTCACGGATGCTCCGCTCGCCCTCCTTTTCGTCAAAATAGAGATGCCTAAGGTCCTCCAAACTATCATCCTCTGGGTCGCCGTCAATCCGTTGGCAAACCAATTCGCACCTGACCTCCGGGCGTGACGCCACCGGGCCCTCATTGGGCTCAGGATGGCGGAAAAACAGAACCTCCTTGACGGCTTGTAGCGCCTGAGATTCCTGCACCGTCTCCCCTTCGAACGAGAAGCTCTGGACGAACTTTTCCGCGACTGCTTGCCAGGAGCGGGTTCTCCGTTTCCGCTCTTCCTCCAGGTACCAGGCCTGGGGAATTGTACCCAGGGAGTGGACAAACCTGTGGACCCACAACTCCTCAGGGTACCTGGCGCCACGCCACTGTTCCTCGCACGCCCGCAGATGATGTCGCGGGTCGGAAGCTCCATGATGTTTAAGCGTAATGCAGGGCCCTTCATCCTCTTTGAAGCGTGCCCGCAGAGCATCCGCCACACGCTCCCATCGCAACAGAGTGTTGCGGTGATTGTTCCACCATCGTCCCGACGTTGACTGCAGGGCCACATCCAAAAGTGGTATCCGGCTTTCCTCTGGGACCCGGTCTTCCACCTTGGCAATAAAAGTATTCACTGCTTGCATGTTTGATAATGTGGGGTATCCGCGGATCTCAGTCCCTACCCACCGGACTTGAGCAATGGAGGCACACCTCCGCGTGGTGGTCTCATACCCTCCTTGCTGCCAGTCTTCCCACGCAAGCTCGGATCCGAGCTCCGAGCTCTGCACACTCTGCCAACTGATAGAGCCTGTTGCGGTCGGGTTAATATAATCATCCCGCTTCCCTGCAGTCATCTGATAGAGATGGTCCATCATCTGAGCATCCTCCCGACTGTCCACTGTTTCCGTATATTGCGGCCCTTGATACGGGTCGAGAGGCTGGGTGACCCATACCTCCCCATCTTCAAAGATCATCAGCTCCTTCTTAAGGTCGATGATGGCATAATTCTCAAAAGCCCAATCAATGCCGAGTAAAGCAGGATAGGGATCCTTATCGCCCATGATATCGATAACCTCAAAATCGGCGTATGTCTTCACGCCCGCAACGTCAACCTCGACTCCTTCGAGTCGGCCGATTGGCAAAATGCAGTACTGGTTCGCCATCCTAAGTTGGATTGGCGAGTGGACTAGCCGTGGCCTTCCAAGAGCCTCCCATGTCTTTCGTGGCAATATATTGACGTCGAACCCCAAGTCCAACATGGTGTCGCTGATTTGGAAACCTGCGACCTGCGTGTTAAGCTGGAATTCTTTGCCTGTTCGTTGCTTGTTCCGCTTGACACGTTGCACATATTGAGGGACGTATTGAGGGCTAGCGTCCGCCTGATCTATAGGTTCTGCGCGCCCCTGCAGCACTCCATCCAAAGCATGCTTGAGCTGCTGCCGCAGCACAACGTTATCAACAATCCTGAGGAATAGCCGGAGCCAATCCTCGACCACAGTATCTGCGACGTTCTTCGCACCGGATTCCGGCCGCCTGGGCTCCTCCAACCCTCCCTCGTTCCACAACTGGGCGAATGCCTCAACCGCCTCCTGAAAATACTTCTTCTGGACTTCGGGCCTGATCAACCTCTTTGGGGATGCCAGCCGAACCACTCGTGCTGGCTCCTTCTCGTGGGCATCGTCTCCAGTCTTCTTTCCACCCCATGTTACTATCGCAACATTCTGCATGTCAAGGGTTGCGGCCCCTCGCGGTTCTGAGTTTATCAGATTCGCGCCCCTCTGCCTCGCCCGCTCTTCCCACTTCTTGATGAGTTCCGGACAGTCCTCTGTAGCGTGGGCGTTGACCCGGCACTGGGAACACCAGGGTCGTCGCGGAAGGGGACATTCTCGAGCCACATGACCCTCCTGGTCACAGTTGTAGCATTTTACCGGACCGCGTCCGCCCGTTCGACCTCCCCGCATGCCACCACCTCTTCCCCTTGGAGCCTCGTTCACCCTGTACGAGGGACGATCCAATCGATCCGCAAGTGCGTCAAGCGCCCTGCACTGCTCAGTGTTGTGGGTCGTAGACACACAGAATTCGCAGTATACATTATTCGGGACCGTGGAGTACTTCTGCAATATCGGGCACATCCGAGGTGGATGCCCCATCGTCCGGAAAATCTCACAGTACTCTGTGGTGGAGGACCCCGGTTGCGGTTGGAACGCCGCAAAGGTTTGTTGTGGCTGGTAGACTCCTTGCGGGTTCATCCCCGCACCACCCCCTGGTGGTGGACCTCCCTGGATAGCTGCGACTGAGGGTCCTGCTCCTGCGCCGCGCAACCGACGACATTCAGTTGCTACGTGGCCCTCGACCAGACAATGTGTACACCAAACATTCGGTCGCGCTGGCCTCACCGGCTGAAGTTCCTTGAGCTTTTCGGTCAAGCTGGCGATCTAGTG
Organism: Pinus albicaulis; assembly: GCA_034641835.2. Classification (NCBI taxonomy): domain Eukaryota; kingdom Viridiplantae; phylum Streptophyta; class Pinopsida; order Pinales; family Pinaceae; genus Pinus; species Pinus albicaulis. The sequence continues at coordinate 563,998,072 of CM076580.1, read as the reverse complement.
TTGCAACCCTACCAAAGAAGGGTCTTGCGGGGCCACCACCCCCTGATATTCCTGGGGGTAGCCCGCCATGGCTTCAATCTTCATGGCTTGCTCCAAAGCGTCCTGCAGATTATCAATCTTCTGCTGAGTAAGAGGGGTTCGTGTCAAGGGGAGAAGAGCCTTGATGAACCAGTCCCTCTGGTGGTTTGGATCGATCGGGTAGCTCAGTTTCTCGATCGCATCCTTGAATCGCCGCATCAACTCCCACGCGGTCTCACCTTCCTTCTGCTTAATTTCCCACAGCTCGGACAGGCCCTGCTGGTCTGTCTGGGGAAGCTTGAATTCGCGGACAAAATCCCGCTTCACGTCCACAATTACTGGGTTAGGGTGCGCCTCGGACCACTTGATGAACCAACGCAGAGCTCTCTCTCTGAGCGTGGTTTGAAACTCTATTAACTTCCCTGCATCCGGCGTCTGTTGAGCCCTCCAGATGGCTTCGCACAGATACCAGTGTTGTTCTACGTCGTCGTTGCCCCGGCCAGAGAACTCTGGGTACCGGGTGAAAGATCCAGCCATGTGTACTTGCGGAGGATTAACCAGGATAAAACCTCCCGGTCCTGGTTGCGTAACGGTCCCTCTAGGGAAAATACTACTACTAGCAACGCTGCTGCTACTGGGCGTTACCGACGCCGCTGAACTACTATATGATTGACTTAATGCTTGTAACTGAATAAAAATATTTCTTAAAGGTTGATAAAGTACCAGGGGAAGGTCGGGATCCTAGCCATGCGGAAGGTGGGACGTAGGGCTGCCTGGAGGGGTGGGTGTCGTCTAATCCTGGAACATCTGCTGCATCACGCCGTGCCATTCATCATCGGAACTTTCTTCGGGCTGCATCTTTCCATTATCTTCGCTAGTCGTTACTTCTTTTCCTCGCGTCGCTGGGCTCCCATGCACCCACTGCACTTCCGTTGTTGTCCCGTCGTCTTTCCGGGTATCCAAACCCATGGGTCTTGTCTTCTGAGGCGCCTCTTTCTGATTTTTCCTCTCGATCTCCCTTCTCTTCAAATCTCTCATTACCCTTCTTCGCCACCTATCGGCGATCTGTGCCCGCCGATGCGCACGTGACTCCCGCAACTTGCATGCGGCCTCAACGTCCATCCCCCGCTCCCCACTCTTACTGTCTACACAACATCGGTCCCCTCAATCCTTCCCCCAGTACGGGTGGTTTACGCTTCCATACTTGTTTTGTGGAATTCAATCAACCCTTCGTCCGCCATCAGGGCTTTGATCCACAGCGGAATCTCCTTTAATAGCTTCCCCCTTAGCCCCGAGTGGAAGATAGCCTCAGCTTTCGAGAAGGACTGATAGCACTCAGCAGCAAACTCCACCGTGTATCCTTCCAACGTGGTCCTTACCCAAAAATCCACCGCGCGGGTTAGTTCAGTGTCTACCCGATGCAGTGCTACCAGGTCTTCGTGCGCCCACCTGCGGTTTATCTTCCGCGAGCCTTCTTGGGGCACCGTCGCTCGTAACATTCGCAACCAATTGTAAAGGTCAGTAGGGAACCTTCCCCAGAAAATTTCGTACGTATCACTAGCTGAGTCAGAGAAAAGAACAAGCTCCCTGATCTCCGCCTCCTTTTTCTTGATCAGCTCCGCTTGCTGAGTAATGAAATGGTCAAGATGATCGTCCCACCATCGCCGTATTGCTCCTTCAAAAATCCTCGAGACCATGATCTAGATCCCAGCATTTTCACCCCGCTCTTGGAGAGCAGTGCGTCTCACCCGAGGCGTGCCACGACCACATGCATAAGGGGATGAGATCACTGGTAAGGAATAAACCCGCAACCAAAGAAAGAAAGTGCATCCATTACATATACCAAATTACGCATGCAAGATCACTTACTAAGTATTCAGACAGTCGCAACTTAAAATTTTAAATCAGTGTAAACACATTACAGTACATGAACAACTTATTGAGACAGCAATCTTCCCTTATATTATTCTTCTGGCCGAACACATGATTACATAGCTTTCTCTCTGATAACTCACAAGTCTGATACAGATGGATTTTAGAACAGAAAGGAAGAACATAGAAAGTAAGAAACCATAGGAAGAACAAGCATGACTCTTCCGCAGCTGCTCTGCGCGTCCTTCCCTGTCTCAATCCTCACGACTTCTCTCGTATCCATTCAACCTTCAAACCCCCCCTCTTTCTTTGCAGCCGCGTGATCGTCATTTATTCACCCGCTCCTCGCGACTGACAGCTTCTCTGTGTCTTCACTTTTGGCTTTTCCCAGCTTCTCTTCTGATGTCTGCGTGTTCTACTTTCTGTTTTCTGCTGTGTTTCTTTCATCTGCACTTATCTCTGTTCGATCTCCAGCTATCGAGTGCTTCTGCGCCACCTTGGTAGCTCCGCAACTCCTGTTCGTTGCGGCGCGGTCGCGGTTGCCATGTGTATTTATTCTGCAACTCAAAAAGAGTCAAAGTTCAAAATGTCTTGGCCAAGAGTTCAAAACTTAAACAAAAACAAGGGCCCCAACAACTCTAGATTATAGTTCTTTTTGTTGTGAGATATTTTAAATAATCTTTTGTATAAATAAGCCCTCAAACGAATTATTTAATGTGGATTCTTCTACCTTGCTGTAACATTGATTTTTTGGAAATAAAGTGTTTTGGAGAAACTTCTTTGTGGCTTGTTGGATGATAATTTGAAGCTCAAGACTTTTTGCAGGATTCATGTGTCAGACTATAGTTCAATAAGTCTTTTCTATCCTATGTTTTAAGTTTTATATCTGTTTATAATATCACTGTGTTCCATTTCTGAATAATTGACATAAAAGAATAAATTAGAACTTACTTAAGTGTACTCTGATTTCAATTGTGATTATTCTAAATGTTTTCTTCTAAACTGGTTATAAGCAACGAATTCTTAATTGCTCTTGTTTCGCTGGTTTAAACATTTTGATTACTATAGTAAAGAATTCTTAACTGCTCTTTATTTGTAAGCATTCACTTTCTTTCTTTGAACATGGTGAAAGATTCTTAATTGCCTTTCATCCCTTCAAGATCCATTCCATTCACTTTAATTTCTAAAATTGTTCTCTGTTTGGCTATCTTGCCCTACAAAGCCATATTGTGTGTAGAAGATTAATCCAGTAAAGCCATAATTTTGACTCCATAGCCCAATGGTCCGAAATACTCAATCATACCCTTAGTTGGCAGATTCCACCATTCAAAATCAAACAAAATTCTTGGACTTATAACTAGCCTAAAACTTTCTAAGAACAAAGCTAAATTTTAAAGAGAGAGCCCTCTCTGGATACAAATTGGCTAGATTCTGTATCTGAAGGTTGGTTTGTGGTTACCTTGGGTTTCTTTCCTTTTCTTACAACTTCAAGGAAGGCCTGAGTGATAACATAGTGGCGACTCCACTGGGGATCTGAATCATTGTAATTGTTACTATTGTTTGCTTATAAGCTATGGACAGAGTCTGAAGATCAGCCAGGTAGCTTTTGAAATTCTTTTGCTCTGCAATTGCATAGTAAATAAATGATGCTTCAATCTATCTCTGGTTTAGCTTAATAACTGAACTTTAGTTTCAAACATTCAATCAGACTCTCTAGTTCAATAAATCTTTGAGAAAATTTGAATTAAAAATCTTAAATTTCTTGAAGAATTTGCTGAAGTTGTACTTTCATTGTATTCCAAACAAAAAACCAAAAAGAGACATTACTAAGAAAACTGGCTTCAGAAAGGATTCGTCATACCAGGTCAAATCCTGACCCTAATCCACCACCTATATTTGAAAATCCAAATCTGATTCCTAGGATTCTTAGAAGACAAGGAAGCCAAGAAAGCTCTGAAAGAGGAATTCAAGAAAGTTCTGGAAGTTCCAGACCTCTTTCTAGATCACATTCCTGTCCTGTGAAGATTATATATTTTGACGAAATCCCTTTTGATGAGCGATTTGAAACATCTCTGTTTGTGAATTTTTCTGAATCTAAATTATCTAAGCTTGTTCCAGACCCACTATTTCTTGAAGATTTACAATTGAGATTTGTTTCATACCATCTTGACAGACATTTACAAGATTCCATTCAATCTGAGCAAACCTTTGAAGAAACCTCAAACACTTCTGTAATTACTGTAGCTTCCCCAAGTTCAGCTACTTTTCCCCAAACTTCTCAAACACCAGCCACTCCTTCTACTCCACCACCAACTTCTTCCAGACCATCATCACCTGTTATTCCATTATACCTTCCAATGGCCAATAGATATGCTCCGTTACAGTTGCCAGCCAACCCTGCTGCTTTGCCTCCAGACTATCAGAGTAAGATCACCCCTTTTGATGGTTCTGGTACTTATACTGCTCAAAAACATACCAAAAGGATGATTGATTACTTTGAATTTTATGAAATTGATGTTGATGATGTACGAATGAGGATTTTTGTCCAGAGTCTTACTGGGGAAGTCAGGACATGGTTTAGGGCCCTTTAGCCAAACACTATTGCTAACTTACCGGCCTTGTACAGGGCATTTTTGAATAGATGGGAGAAGAAGAAGGATCCTCTTCAAATCTTGTCATACTTTGGAAAATTGAAAAGAGGACCCAATGAAACAGTGCAAGATTACATCATTAGATTCAATGAAGCCTATAATGCTGTTCCTCAAAACCTTAGGCCCACTCCGGATTCAGTACTAGTAAAATTCCCTGATGGGTTTGACCCTGACATAGCATACTCACTTAGGGAAAGAGCCCCTCAGACTCTAGAAGAGATGCAAAGCATAGTGGTTAGTTTTGAAGCTAACTTAATAGAAAAACGGGCTAGATCTAGAACTGAAAGAAGGATGCCAATGAATGAAGAGCCTTCATCTTTTGAAAGAAAGTTGGATGCAATTATTAAAGGGATGGAAATACTGGGAGACAGAGTAAAAACAATCAAAAGAAAGTCTTCTGGCGATGGTCAAAATGTTGTTAGAAACCAAAACTTTAGAAGAAATCAAAACCAAAATATTGGGAAAAATGTTCCTGATCAAAATATCAGGCCACCATTTCAAGAAAATTTTGTTGAAGGTTCATCTTCCGAAGAACCAACCGAGGATATTGAAATAAATAATTTGTCTGAAAATGAGAACAAACCAGAAGTTTTTCTATCTAAAGATGATCAAGAAAATCACATTCTTGAAACATTTCAAACTCATTCAGGAGAAACGTTTGATTTCAAAGAAGGATATGACTCAACAATTTATGAAGTTCATAAACAATACAATTTGAGAAGTAGGCGAATTGATGTGCCAGAGAATAGCAAACAGAAAGCTGTGAAACCAAATGTCAAAGGTAAAACTAACACTCCTCCTGTACAAATTCTTCCTAGAATAAGTCCTAACCCCCCTAATCCAATAATTGAAGATGTGTCTGACAGCCAAATGAATAATAAACAACTTTCCAACATTGTTCCTCCTGCAGGAAATGTAGAAGAACCAGTAGAAGTTAGTTCAGAAACACCTTCAACTCACATCCCCACTCATGAAAAAGAGAAAAACACTGAAGACCCAAAAAACAGAGAAAATCCAACTGTAAAAAATACCAGAGCTCAAACAGAAAAATCTTTCAATTTAGAGGCCGAAATAGGAAAACTAAAGATAGCTATTCCATTATCAGAATTAGCTAAGCATGATGTCTATAGAAGCCAAATCAGCAAATCTATTAACATTAACATTACTGGTATGGATGATTCAGTAAATGTGTTTGATGATCAACCAAAGTTACTGTTTGGCCCTAAAGTGAATGGTAAACCTGAGAGTGGAGGAACTCCTCCATTTTATGTGAGCTTGAATGTTCATGACAAAATCCTTCATAATGCCATGCTCGATTCTGGAGCATCCCACAATTTAATGCCTAAGACTGTGATGGAAAGATTAAATCTAGACATTACTAGACCATATAAAGATCTGTTTTCTTTCGATTCAAGTCAAGTAAGATGTTTGGGTTTGATTAAAGATTTGTGTGTTACTTTGGTGCAATACCCTGCGAAATCTATTCTGATGGATATAGTAGTTGCAGATATCCCACCCAAATATGGTATGTTATTGTCAAGATCCTGGGGTGCCAAACTTGGAGGATCTATTCAATTAGATATGTCATATGCTACTATTTCAGTATTTGGTCAGCCTAGAAGATTGTATAGAGAGACCTTGATGAAATATTTAGTTAGTAGCCAGGAGAAGCCTGAAAACTTCCCTATCTACTCAGTTCATTCTGATATGGACTCTTTCATCCTTTATAATGCTGAATTTGACCTTCCTACTGAACTAGAGGCACCAGAAAAAGAAACTGCAAATAAATCCACTGTTCAAATTGAAGAAATTTCTGAAAACAAAGAAACACCAGACAATCAAGAAACACCAGAAAAAACTGAAAAATCAAAACTAGCTCCTGTTAAGAAACATGTTAAAACAGTTGATGAAGATTATGAACATGAAATTCTGTGGCATTTAGAATTTGATGGCTCAGTAAAAAAAATTAGGAGCAGGAGCTGGAGTCTGGATACATAATGTTGAAAACGATCATGCTGAAGGACATGCTTATAGATTGAATTTTAGATGCACCAACAATATGGCTAAATATGAGGCTCTTTTGCTAGGGCTTAAACATATTAAAAAATTGGGAGCAATTAGAGTATCAATCATAGGAGACTCTGAGTTGATTATTCAACAGATCAATGGTGAATGTTCAACAAAAGACCCCAGATTAATACAATACAGAGAAACAGTTGTGGAAATTCTCAACACATTTTTACAAGCTCAGCTTGCCAAAATTCCTAGAAAACAAAATTTGGATTCTCACAGTCTTGCAATGTTTGCTAGCACTTGTAAATTACCTTTTGGACCTAATCTTCAGTTCACAGCTGAGATTAGACATAGGCCTGCCATACCAGATAATCTTATGAATTGGCAAGTGTTTGCAAACAACAATCAGATCAATAATTTTTTAACTTTAGAAAATGAATTCTCTAACATTAATATAGATGAAGACACAACAATCAATGAATCTGATCAAATTGATAAACAAGAAACAAATATTTCAGAAGAGACTGCAATTCACATGCTTCACCCAACCACATTCACTGAAAAGGATATGCAGAATTTGAAACAAATGGAAATCAATGAGATTATAGAAGATGAATCTGAAATTATCAATCTGAAAGATAATCATTTACCCAAAGGATTAACTCCTTTGGAAGATCTTTTTGACTCAAATGATATTCCACTAAAACCCAAAATGGAACCAGTAAAAGCTGATATTGAAGACTGCAATTTAGGAACTCAAGAAAATCCTAAGATGGTTAAATTGTCTAAATATCTTCCAGCAGATCAAAAGGTTAAATATGTTGAACTTTTAAAAGAATTTCAGGATGTTTTTGCCTAGAGTTATGAAGATCTGAAATCTTATGATACATCAATAATTCAACATACTATTCCTTTGAAACCAGACCAGAAACCGTTCAAACAGAAACTTAGAAGGATCAACCCTGTTTTATTACCTTCAATTGAGAAAGAGATTAAAAGAATGTTTGAAGTAGGAATTATAGCTCCTATTAGGTTTTCTGAATGGGTTTCTAATTTGGTACCAACAAGGAAAAAGACTTGAGAGATTAGACTGTGTGTCAATTTGAGAAATTTGAACAAATTTTCTTTAAAAGATAACTATCCTTTGCCTAAAATGGACCATATCCTACAAAGGGTAGTGGGATCTTCAAGGATTTCTCTTCTGGATGGATTTTCAGGGTATAACCAGATTTTGGTTCATCCTGATGATCAAGACAAAATAGCATTTACAACACCATGGGGTACTTTTAAATATGTCAAGATTCCATTTGGACTAAAAAATGCAGGGGCTACTTTCCAAAGAGAAATGGACATTGCATTTGCCAAAGAAATTCATGACTTTCTGGTTATTTATTTAGATGACTTAACTGTTTTTTCCAAAACAGATCAAAAACATTTAGATCATCTAAGACAAGTGTTCATAAAATGCAGAAAGTATGGTATTTCTTTAAATCCGAAAAAAATCATTGTTTGGTCTTGAAGAAGGGAAACTCCTAGGTCACATTATTTCTAAAGATGGCATCAGAATTGATCCTGAAAGAATACAAGCCATATTACAGATACCTCATCCCAGGAACATTAAAGAACTTCAAGCTTTCATAGGAAAGATCAATTTTTTGAGAAGATTCATTTCTAGTTTAGTTGAATTGCTTAGATTACTCACTAACATGTTAAAGAAAGATTCAAGTATTGACTGGACCGTGGAAGCCAAGCAATCATTTGAAGAAATCAAAATGGCTTTGACTAGAACACCAGTTCTTACTAGTCCAAAATTTGATAGAGATTTTATCTTTTTTTCATTTGCTTCTGAACACACAGTTGCAGCTGTTTTACTACAAAAGGATGATCAGGGATGTGAAAAACCAATAGCATTTTTTAGTAAATCACTTAGAGATGCATCTTTGAAATACAATATCATGGAGAAACAAGCTTTTTCACTTGTGAAAGCAATTAAAGATTTCAGAGTTTATATATTATATTCTCATGTGATAGCTTATGTACCTAATGTTGTCGTTAAAGACATCTTAACTCAAGATGGTATTGAAGGTAAGAGAGGTAAGTGGATAGCTACCATATTAGAATATGATATTGAAATAAAACCAACAAAACTCATTAAAGGTCAATGATTGGCTCAACTCATGACTAAAACAAACTGCCAAGCCCTGGATATTAATGAACTGGATGACGAACAGGAGATGGCGACCCCACAGATCAGTCAGGCCTTTTTAGACTCACCCTGGTACACTGATATCATTTATGTTTTGTTAAACCTGCAAGCTCCTACAGGGTTGTCCAGAACGAAACAAAATTTTTTGAAAATGACATCTTTAAAATATTGCATCTTAGATAATTCTCTCTTTTGGAAGAATCATGATGGAATTCTATTAAATTGTTTATTGAAAGATGAAGCTGATAATTTTATTAATGAATTTCATGCAGGGGATTGTGGTGGACATCTCTACTGGAAGTCAACTACAGATAAAATCTTAAGAGCTGGTTTTTACTGGCCAACCTTATTTTCAGATGTTAAGAAATTTGTAACAGCTTGTCATAAGTGTCAGATCTTTGAGGGCAAGAGAAAATTACTTCCTTTACCATTAAAACCAATTTCCACCGAGAAACCCTTTCAACAATGGGGACTAGATTTTATTGGAGAAATACATCCCCCTTCTTCTGGGAAACACAGATGGATCCTTACTGCCACAGATTACTTTACTAAATGGATTGAAGCTATCCCATTCAGACAGGCCAATGATTCTGTAATTATAGGGTTTTTAGAAACCAATATACTTTCGAGATTTGGCTGTCCAGAGAAAATTATAACTGACAATGCTGTTGCTTTTAAGTCTAAGAAAATGATTAGTTTCTGCAATAAATATCACATTACTTTAGGCCATTCAACAGCCTATTATCCTCAGGGTAATGGACTGGCAGAATCTTCCAATAAAAGCCTTATTAATATCATTAAAAAATTATTGGAAGAGAATAAAAAGAATTGGCATAAGAAACTTACCAATGCATTGTGGGCAGACAGACTTACAACTAAGAAATCAATTGGGACTCGTCCATATGAAATAGTTTATGGTATTGAGGCAAGATTTCCATCATCCTTAGGAATTCCGGTTATGAAATTACTTCAGGAGGCTCAAATAGAACCAAATTATATTCAGAGAAGAATAAACCAAACAATTCACTTGCAGCAGACCAGAGAAGAAGTGTATCAACGATCCCAAGTCTTGCAGGAAAAGTTAAAGAAAATGTTTGATAAAAGGACTAAAGCAGAAGATTTTCAATTGGGAAACAAAGTTCTGAGATGGGATTCTAGAAGGGAAGATAAAGGGAAACATGGGAAATTTGATTTATTATGGAAAGGACCTTACATCATTCATGCTTTACAGGGAAATAACACATACTTTTTGAAGAATTTGGATGGTTCAGAAGCTGAAGAAGGACCAGTCAATGGTCGAATGCTAAAGCACTATTTTGATCCTATTTACTAGGATGTTATGATTTTTTCTAACTTGTACATAATATATCCTTTCTAATGCATCAGTTTTGATTGGATGGTGACTTGTTGGAGTTGAAGCCCGAAGTGAAGGCCCTAAGCTTCAGAAGTTTCACTATCATACATACAATAAAGCAACAAGAAGAAGAAGGTTTCATGGTTCAGTTAAAGACATTTTGAGGCATCTGACCTGTTGTTCTTGACTTTTCACCAGGAAAATCCATCCCCAAGTGGAGCCAGTGTTAGACTCCTATACCAATAGGTGTCATTTTTCATGATTGACTTGTTGAACTATGCAATATGCTCAAACCTTTTTCTTGTTGCAAAGGTGTTCCATATTCTTAAAAATTCAAAAAAAATCAAAAAATTTGAAAAATGTAAAGAGGGTATACCCTAAAAGAAAAATCAAAGGGTAAAAAGAATAAAATGGTCAAAAAAATGAAATAAATGAACCCCAAACAAAAATAGACCAGGAAAGTGTGCAAGTCTAAATGCCACTACTATTTCATTTTTTGTAAATAAGTAATTGTGTACAGCTTGTTAAACTTTTGCCACAATTTATGAAGAGTCAAACTGTTTAAACTTGACTCTTTCATTTTTCAATTTCATGTTGTAGAATAGAGAATAAATATCTGGCCAAACAGTTTAATCTTGGCAGATAATCAGATAGGTAGAATGAATAAAAGGAGCTCAACAGTTTAATCTAAGCCCTTGGATGTAATAAGTGTAGACTTAGATAGGTTTGCCATGTAAAAAGGAAAAAGATTGATAAGAGTTTGCCAGTCTAAGTGCACCCTAATAAAGAAGAGAAAATGGTAGTGTAAAGTAGATAGGGTAGGTAGATGGTGTTGCAAATTTTCATATGATGAATGATGGTACTAAATGTGCTTAATTTTTTACTTTCATCACTAAGTGCAAAGGCATAACACTACATTTGCAGAATTTCAGAGGAAAGCAAAGTCAAAATTATTAACTTCCCATCTCACTTTTTCCCTAACATTTACTAATTCCCCTTAAAGTGCTAAGGAATTTGAAGATTAAAGGGGCTCAAGGCATTTCCTTGACTTTTGGAGGGACCGGACCCTCGGCCCAATAATTGAAAAGATCTAAGTACTTGAAGTTATTCATCATGGCACTCATTCACTTTTAATCTTTTCCTAAGTAAAGTCCCATTTTACTTAGGAAAATCATGCAAAATTCCACAATAAACCCTCAAAATTACTTGCTATTCTAAGTCTAAGTGTTGAAGTTGATATAATACAATTTTCTTCAGAAATCTTCACTTTCCTAGATTTGTAAAGTATTTTGAGTTTTTCTTATCCCTTTGTCATATTAACATCTCATTTTATTTATTAAATCCCTAGTAAAAATACCTTATCCTATTATATATAATTCCCTTTTATAATAGTATCCCCAAAACCCTCTTACTATAAGTTTTTAGCCAAAGTTAATTAAATCCTACATGATTAAATAAAAATCCCAAATTATAAACCCTTTGGCTAAAAAATATCCATATATATTAACTCCGCCCCTATGGTAAATAAATTTCATTAATTTATTTCCATATAAATAAAAAATATATCGAAAAAAGTTTAAACATATATTTTTATATGTTTTGAATGGAAAAACGAATAAAAACTGAAGTCCTGCCGCAACCCCAACTCTCATTAAATCACGGGATTAATTAATAACCAATCTTTCCACCAATCACACGCTGCCCAAAATGATTAATTAAAAGTTAATTAATTTGGGCCCGCGCATTAAAACCCCATCAGTTCCACATCTTAACATCCGTCCGATCATCTGCCTGAAGATCTACGGCTCACAAACATTCCACTGCCCATCCTCCGTCCAAGATTTAACGTGCGAAATGGGAGCGGTTTCCAAACAGTACACCGGCCACGTGTCGTGTGCTGAATGGAATCGCTACCAATTCATAAAAAACCACCAACCCCCGAGAGCGGTGCGGAATTTACCGTTTACCACCCGTCCCTCGTGACGTGTCCCATCGTACACCAGTGACGTCATTCCCGAAAATAATAAAAAATTCCTTTGACTTTGTTAATAAAACCAAACTTCGCGCATTTTTTCATTATCCTGTGTGTCGAAAGCGACTGCGCCCTCCACTTTGAAAATTTGAAAATCCACTGTTGAACTGCCATTAACCGAAATTGCTAAAGGCTACTGTCGGACCTACATCCAAGCGTCCATCTGCCATCCGCCTGTACCTGTTGAACATCGCTATTTCCCATAAAACAGGTATTTATCCCAATTCCTTACTGAAACTCTGTGAAAAATCCTCATTCCAGTGTTAAATTCACGCCATAGTCTGAAAGGAAGTTTAATATGGTCTGTTTTAGTTTCTGTAACTAAAATTATACTTCCAAAACTAAGATTGCGCCCATTTCCGTGAAAAACCCCTGAAATTTCCATTTTGAATACACAAGAACCAAAATGGAAGTTCCTTTGGCCCTGAATGTAGCCCCATTAAATGCCCCCCATAGAGATTTGGATTACTTATCATTAGTGGATAAATATTTTCAGATCAAAGATTTAGTTTTCCAAGAAAGTCCCCTTCAGATGTATTGTCGCTGCAGAGACAATTATCTGAATGGCTCAGATATTATTGGGTTATGGGAGTCTAGTCTTCCTAGATATCTTTTTCCCTCAGTCCATATCTTTCCTGAAATTATCCATTATTGCCATGCTAATTATGATCCAAATCAAAGAGCAGTTCTATCCCCAAGCCAGAATATCCTTTTCCCCATTACTGCTCAATCCATCAATGATATGTTACATTTTCAGCCTGGTGAAGCCCTTACTCCTTTGTTTATGGGAGAATTATTGCAGAAATCCACTAAATTATCCCAGAAGGAGTTAACTCGCATTTGTCAAATCTTCATGTGGCCAAAGCACCAGCCCAAAGGCCCTCCCCCTTATGCTAATGTTTATTTTACTGAAGAAGGTCAAAATATTTTGAGTATGATATCTTTCATAATGGGTTTTAATACCAGTGAGTATGTTGATCATTTAACCCTGGTATTATTATCTATGTTTACCCCTGGACAGCCTCCTACTGTCAAGTATGACTTTGCATCTTTCATTGCAGATAAGATTCATAATCAATTGATGAGATTGGAAAATGAAAAAGTATTCAAGTATTCTACTATCATTTAACATCTCATCCTCTATTACCAGCCAGAATCTTTCTCTTTCTATACCAAAAAACTTAATACCCAAGGGAACCCAAGATCTGTTATCTTTTGGTCAGCCATTACTCATTGTTCCATAGATTCTCCCTATTCTTATAATGAGTTCATTGATATTTTCATACATCCTGCAACTACCTTGTTGACAGGAGTTGCTCCTCCAAGACTCAGCAATGAAATCAAGAAAATCCTTCAGCTTTCAAAACAGTATAAGATAGGTGACTGGTACTTCTATCAGAATCATACTGAAATTAGAATTTATGGATGTGAATTGAGCCCTTTCAAGTTACCCAGATATGTTCCAATGAGACTTTTTGCACTTGAGTATTTCATACAAATGAACAATTCAGATATAATTCACTTCTGTAATGCCAAGAAAAAGGCTCAACTCAGGATAAAGAGCCAACTAGGTCCATTTATCTGCAATTCTAGGGATGGAGGGGAAGAAGCTCAAAAGATATTAGAGGATCATTACAGATTGCAGAAAAGTTTCCATTGGGTACCCTATGACCCATTCAACTTTATTTGTGACAAAAGAATGAAAAATAAATCAGCACCCTACATGCATCGAAGAATCCCTGAAATTGAAAAGTATGCCAATACAGATGAATGGGTAGAAGGAACATTAATTGAACAGAATAGTGAAGAAGTCAATATGGACAATGTAATGAAAGATCTTGGAAAAATGCTTGACCTAGAATTTTTTGGGCAAGTGCAGGTACCAGACATTGGCCCTTCGTCAGCAGGAAATTTTCAACAAAAATCACAGGAAAACATTCCATCAATTGCAGTTGAATCCAAAGGAAAAGAGAAAGAGCCTGAAATACAAGTGATTGAAACATTCAAAATGACTGAACAACCTCAAACATCTAAAGGTCAAGAACAGGTTCCTCCTCAAATCAATCCAGTTGAAATGCCAAATTTGCAAACTCCACTGAATATTGAAAAGGGCAAGAAAAGAGAGGCTGAAGGTTCTACTCCTCCCAAGGAATCTTCAAAACAGCCTCAGGCTAAAAGGCAAAAAATAAATCCACTTCTAGAATTTGAATCATATGAAGAAATCATTGATACTCCAGAAAGAGAAGATAGTCAGCAAACAAGTTCAGTTAGTGGTACATATTCTGGTCTTCAAGGAAAGACAGTTCACAGGCAGATGAGTACAGAAATATCTTCTTTTAAACCTCCAATAAAATATGAAGGAGACATAAAGAAGAATTTCATCAATATAAAAGCAAGAAATGATCCACTGAGGATACAGGTGTATAATCAATATCTTAAAATGGCTCCAAAAAATCAAGAGAGATTAATGTTAGCTTTTGACATTCAACAAGGTAAAATGCTAATGAGCCATTTTAAACCCAAAGTGCAACAACCACAGACAACAGCTGATTATATCAAAACCAATTTTGAGGTCCTAGCAAAATATATTCATCCTTTGGACCAGATTGAATTACACAAGCAGACTGGAGAAATGATATATTGTACACTTACTGACAAAGCTATGGTAGCTCATGAATTACAAGATTCTTTGAATAATACAAACACCCAGTTGCAGATCGAGAAATCTTCTTCCCAAGCAAAAGATAATAGAATAAAATCTTTGGAGGAAATAATTATCAGTTTGGGTCATAATCCCAAGGATGTTAAGGGCATTGAAGCATTAGTCAAGAAGAAAGATGATGACATTGCTGCATTAAGGAAACAATTGAAACTACCAGCTTCAAGGCACCCTCAGACTGATGAAGTAATGAAGGAAAATTCAGAAGAAGAGGTGATGGACTTACTTTTAAAAATGAATGAACGACTTGCTGAAACAGAGAAAGAACTTGAGCAAGCATTAAAAGATAAAGAGTCCATTATTCCAGCAACAACAACACAGGCAGCCACAGGAACAGGTACATCAATCACAGGCCAACAAGCAGAGCTAACACAGGTGAACACTTCTGATAAGGGTTCTGATGAATTAATCAAAGCAATGAATGAATTAAAACTGCAAGTGACAGAACTCCAAAGCTTAAAGTCTCAGCTTTCTACTCTGGAAAATAAATATGATCAATCAAAAATGAATGTTGCTGAGAAGACAAGAGAAATAAAAAAACTAGAAAAATCAGTTAAAGCATTGGAAAAGGATCTTACAATGGAAAGACCTTTAAGTGAATTAAAAGAAATTCTTTGGTATAAGATTATTCAATCAATAAAAAACGTTTGGTCTTCTATTCAAATAATATATGAACAGCAAGATTTAGTCAGATTGGCTCTGGAAGAAATTGAAAAAGCAAGGGAAGAGTTAGGGAATATGCCAGAAGAAGCCAATAGACTTATCAATTTTTTGAATACTCAGAATAAGCAGCAACTTGCACAATTTGGAATTCAGGACAAAACAGGAACCATCTTAGAAATCAAAAGAGTTTTTACCAAAAGGACTCTTATGCAAAATCTTGAAAGAAGGTGTTCAGACATGCAACAAGAAATTTTTACCTTCAAAGAAAGATTTGATGTTGTGTTAAATAAAGGTTTGCCCAGTCCTGTTATTGAAGAAGGTAGATTAATGGATTTGGAAAGTTTTGTTAAGAAAGTAAACAAACAGGTTGATGATCAAGCCAGTTCTTCAACCAGTACAGCAGAAGGAACATTGCCAACAGGGAAAAGTCTTTATGAAAAATTGGAGAGTTTATTTTATCTTGAAAATGAAATAAAACATTTGTTTCCATATCAGCCTAATTTTTTCAAATACACTGAAGCTGATGAAACATTGAGAAAATTGCAAAGAACCAGAGTGCCAGAAGTTCAATGGTGGGATGAGATGATGGAACTTTTATAAAATTTATCCTTGGGTGAAATTTTTTACTTTACTATGGTATATCTTGATAAAGGATAAATAAGTAAATGAAGGTCAAAGAGTATCAGTTCAGCAGTTAAAGTGTATCAGTAAGAATAAAAGAGTATCAGACAAGCAAGGTATTCAGAAAAGAATTACTCAAGAAGACAGCAACGAGCTAAAACAAAGGAACTACTTCCAGCACATTCTAAAAAAGAGGAGACAGCACACAACGTCAGCTGATTTATCCTATTTACGAGACCATCTGTCTCTATTTTTATTGAAACTTATTCATTATTCACCCTAGATTATATCTCTTTTGTTATGAGATATTTTGTATCATTTTTTGTATAAATAAGCCCTCGATTGACTTATTGAGGGTGGATTCTTCTACTTCGTTGTAACATTGATTTTTTTTTAGGAATAAAAGTGTTTTGGAGAAACTTCTTTGTGGCTTGTTGGATGATGATTTGAAGCTCAAGACTTTTTGCAGGATTCATGTGTCAGACTACAGTTCAATAAGTCTTTTCTATCCTATGTTTTTAAGTTTTATATCTGTTTATAATATCATTGTGTTCCAATTCTGAATAATTGACATAAAAGAATAAATCAAAACTTACTTAAGTGTACTCTGATTTCAATTGTGATTATTCTAAATGTTTTCTTCTAAACTGGTTATAAGCAACGAATTCTTAATTGCTCTTGTTTCGCTGGTTTAAACATTTTGATTACTATAGTAAATAATTCTTAACTTCTCTTTATTTGTAATCATTCACTTTCTTTCTTTGAACATGGTGAAAGATTCTTAATTTCCTTTCATCCCTTCAAGATCCATTCCATTCACTTTAATTTCTAAAAAATTTCTCTGTTTGGCTATCTTGCCCTACAAAGCCATCTTGTGTGTAGAAGATTAATCCAGTAGAGCCATCCTTTTGACTCCATAGCCCAATGGTCTGAAATACTCAATCGTACCCTTAGTTGGCGGATTCCACCATTAAAAATCAAACAAAATTCTTGGACTTATACTAGCCTAAAACATTCTAAGAACAAAGCTAAATTTTAAAGAGAGAGCCCTCTCTGGATACAAATTGGCTAGATTCTGTATCTGAAGGTTGGTTTGTGGTTACCTCGGGTTTCTTTCCTTTTCTTACAACTTCAAGGAAGGCCTGAGTGATAACAGTCCTTATGGAAGAATATTGTGCGACAGGTGCAAAGGTTTCTTCATGATCAATCCCCTCGATCTGTGAGAAGCCCCAGGCAACAAATCTTGCCTTATACTTATCGACTCTTCCATCAGCAGTTTGCTTTACCTTGTAGATCCATCTTGATCCTACAACTGATTTTCCCACCAGCCTTGGAAAAATCTCCCAAGCACTGTTTCTGACAATGGAGTCACATTCCTCCACCATGGCATCTACCCATGTGGGCTCCTGCACTGCTTCTTCGAAAGAAGATGGTTTTGTCACGATACACTTGCTCATGAGAGCCATGGATCTAGTAAATTGGTCAGGTGATTGTCTCTGTCTGCGTTGTGATGTAGGGACTCCTGAATTATGTGCCATATCAAGCTTCAATCTCTCAGCTTCTGTGGTACGCTTTCTGACTTTTCTGATGTTTGGTTCTACATGAGTGGACTCATCCACACCATGAATCTCCTCCTGTGGCTGATCCACATATAGAGGCTCATCTTTTGGAACAAGAAGTTCCTCCTCTGCATGCAAGTGTAGCTCCCTCTCAAGCGACAACTTCATGGCTTTCATCTCATTGAATTTTATATCCCGTCGCACCACAGTCATCCGACTGTTTGGAAAATACACACGATAATTTTGGGGTGTTTCTGTGTACCCCACAAATATCCCAACTTCTGCAGTCGGCTCCAGCTTCTTCCTGGTGTCCTTTGTCACATGAATGTAAATAGATGAGCCAAAAATCTTCAAATGAGAAATATCAGGCTTCTTACCAGTAAAAGCTTCTTCAGGTGTACTCATGCCAAGTACTCTATGAGGACAACGGTTTTGCACATAAACCATAGTGTTGCATGCTTCCACCCACAAGTGCATCGGTAGGCCCTAGTCATGTAGCATAGCTCGTGCAGCACCCATGATCATTTTGTTCTTTCTCTCTGTAACCCCATTCTGCTGTGGGTTATGAGGCACTATGAGTTCTCTTCAAATTCCTTCTTTTCTATATAAGTCTTTGAATTCGCCCAAGATATATTCACCACCATTATCACTCCGTAGAGCTTTCACTTGCGTCCCCAACTCCTTCTCCACCAACGCTTTAAACTCACAGAAATTTGAGAATTTTTCGCTCTTCTTCTGCATGAAGAAGATCCAGCATCTCCGAGAATAGTCATAAAAAAAATAACATAATACCTGTGTTTTGTTGTTGAAGCAATTGAGAAATGTCCATGCACGTCTGTGTGAATTCTCTCCAGGATCACCGAAGCACAGTTCTCCTTCTCATGAAAGGTGGTCTTCACAAACTTACCCATCGTACATCCCTTGCACTGATCTGACTGCGCAAGAGTAACCTTGGGAATTCCAGTAGAAATTTGCTGCAAAATCTTCAAAGTGCCATGGTGAATATGGCCCAATCTCCTGTGCCATAATTCGCCCTCATCCCGACTCACCACTTCTTCTGCTTTTCCCATCATTGCAGCATAGCCATCTACCTCCAGCTTGTAGATATTCTTAACTAGAATCCCTATCTTTTTGGTTTGACCCATTGTTTTATGTCGAAGGAAAGCTTTTCCCTCACTGAAAACAACATCATAACCTTTGTCTTCCAACATTGCGACCGAGACCAAGTTCTTCTTCAGACCTGGAACATGCATAACTTCTTTCAACAAGAATGGATTACCAGATTCCCTCTCAAAGGTAATGGTCCCAATGTCGGTCGCACTGTATCGACCATCGTCACCCATCTCTATATGCATTTGGAGGTCCTTCTCCTCCAGATCACTAAACAAATCCTTGTCTCCCGTCATATGGAAAGACGCACCACTATCAAGATACCACACCGATCCCATTGTGCTTGAAACCAAGCATGCGATCAAAGAGAAATCAAGTACAAATTGCGAGGCTAAGGCCCCTCCAGCTATAGCTCCAGCAACCTTCTTGTTCTTCTTCTTTTGTGGGAAGTTAGTGGTGAAATTCCCATGTTCGTGATAGTGAAAACACTTCACCTTGGACAAATCCTGCTTCTTGCCTTTAGCTTCGGATTTTGAAGGGAATTTCTTCCCCTTCCCTTTCCTTGCTTTGGCAGCCAAAGCGTAATTTTCTTCATATTCATTCTTCGATGAAGAACCATCCCTGTTACTTCGCCTTATCTCCTCCTGCACAAGATCCGACCAAAGTCACTCCCATCCTGACAGTTTCTCTCGTCCATTGACAGAGTCTTCGTAGCTATGCCAACTCTTCGAAAGCCCAAGGAGAGCCAAGCTCACCAAGTCTTCATCATCAACAATAACCCCCACACTTCCTAGTTCATCCTTATAGTGAATAAACTTCGTGAGATATTTTGGGATACTGTCGCCCTTCTCCATTTTTATTTTTCTGAGCTTGTCTTTAAGCACCAACTTCCTCAGGTCGCTTCTTCTTTGGAACAAATATTTCAAAGCCTTCCACATTGCAAATGGAGTGGCTTTCCCATGAAGTTTGGACACAATATGGTCCTTCACACCTTCCAATAGAATCCTTCTTGTCTTTGCTACCTTCTTTTGCCATGTGTCAAGTCCTGCAACATCACTAAAATCCGGCTTAGGAACATCGCTATCGATGAACTCCTTCAGTCCATTATCCTTCAGCACTGCCTCCATCTTGTCCTTCCAGGCTACGTAATTTGAGCTGCCATCAAGGGCATACTCCAATCGCAACCCATTGAAAGACATTTCAATGTATACTCAACTTCTACACCAAGAATTTTCTGCAGCAAATTCGAATTGTCCACCAGCACAAACTCAACAATTCTTCACAATTTCAATCTTCAAGAATTAACACTGCTCTGATACCATGTAGAAATTATATAACATATGCATTATATATCCATATTCTCCTGATCTAACAATATTTAACTTCTTTCTAAATACAGAATCCTTTCACTGTTAATATTTTGTGGAAATTATAAACTCAATTGCAAACACATGAAGCAATAAAAATAATCACACATAACACATTTTTTTAACAGGAAAGCCTAAAGCTAAAAACCCCAACTATAATATATTATGTATCATGGAGATCATGTAACAATATCATACAAATCTTAGTACATCAAGCTCTAAGTACAATCAATTGTCACACACTAACAAGATGAAATCTGCAAATCCATGCACTGATTTTTTCCCTCTTGATAGCCTGCCTCCACTGCACAATCCCTGCTAAAGAATAGCTCTGAATGAATTCAAATTACCCTTGCCTTGACTGCGCAATCCTCATTGGAAACTTCAATGTGTGTGTGATGCAATCAATGCATCACTATAGTCACAACGGATAGTCCATCTTGCCCTTTCACCCATCTCTCCACTGGAACTGACATGCACTATAGTTAACTTTTGTATTTGTTCAGTTGATTAATGAGTTATTATTTGTGAATTAATTCACTCCACTCTCACTAGTCTATCATTCAGTTATACTAGATACAACTAGCTCAACTGAGTTTAACTCACTTTAACTGAGCTAAACTAAATACAAATCCATGAACTTCTCTTCCAACTCTGTCATAACTCTGCCACTTCAATTCTAACTGAGTCCTCCATGCATGAACCACCAGTAAACCCTACGAATTGCGTAATTCCTTCAGCCCACTGATTTTCCAAATCTGTTTACTGAAATCAAGTGCTCCAAGAGAATAATTTGTTGTTTATTGTTGGATTATTATTAAGAGCTAATAATAATCGACACTTATATTTTTAGATTGACGATCGATAAATAGACTTCGTCCAATATTCTAAAAATATAATTTCATCTATTTTTCCAACTTGACCAACCATCCACAAATAGCATCCTGCAACTTCTGAAATATGATCACCATGTCTAAAAATAGACTTGCACCTAAAAATAGCTTGCGGGCCCACTTAGTGAAGGTGACTAATTTTTCACTAAGCTCATCATCTTGTTGAATCTCAATAAGTCCAGCATGGTGGAAAAGATTCGTAGACGACACTAACATAAAGTGGATGCATGGCAGGGAGAATCTCGGAAAATTCTTTAATCACCTAAACTCAATTTCCTCATAAATTAAGTTTATCATGGAGATGGAAGAGAATAAGAGCATTCCTTTCTTGGATGTCCTGGTCACCAGAAAAGAGGATGGGACATTGGGGCATCAGGTGTTAGGAAGAAAACCCATACTGACAGCTACCTTCATGCTGAATCTTACCATCATCCTACTCAGAAATTTGGTGTGCTTAATACTCTGGTTGTAAGAGCCCTAAGGATATCTGATGAGGAGCACCTGAAAGAGGAGATCAGTCACTTGACATCTTTTTTCCTGGGTTTAGGATATAAAGAGAGAGAAATCAAAAAAGCCATGAAAAGAGCTGAAAGTGCGATCATTTCCAAGAATCACCAGGGTCCTCAAGAGAATGGTGGTAGGGTTTTTCTACCATACATGTGTTACTGATAAGATCGTGAAGGTTTTAGGAAGGAATTACATTTTCGCGCAATTTTTAGTAGCAGGTACCATAAGACAAAAGATGCGGTCAGTTAAAGATAGTATTAGTCATGAGCAGCTCAAAGGTGTTTACAAGATTGACTACTCTTGTGGGAAGAGTTATATTGGTGAAACCAGGCGCTCTCTTCAAAAACATCTTAAAGAGCATGGTGTTGATATTAAACATGAGCGATCTCGCACCTCGGCTCTTGTTGATCACTCCTCAAAAACTAAACACCACTTACGTCTAGAGGATGCTAAGATCGTTGCGAGAGAGGAACACTATCAAAGGCAGAAGATTAGAGAAGCGCTAGAGATTTTAAAACACTTGGATAACATTAACAGAGACAGGGGATACGAAATTAGTAACAACTAGCAACCTCTAATTCGACAAATGTGCTCCGTAGGGTCATCCTCTTCCCAGGTATAGTATCACAAGTTTTCTTATTTCTTTCCCATATAGAAAATTTTTTAGGGTTTGGTCACTTTGAAAACCTAATTGAATCATTCTTCCTAATAATTATCCTGATTAATTTTTATTATTCTCTATTAATAAAAATTAATTAATAATTATTATTGGAAGAACATTAAAAGTTCCCTGCTCAAAAATTAGGCGTCCTCAACACCTTAGCCACTAGGGCGTTGAGAATATCTGATGAGTCTCACCTTGAGGGAGAAAAGACCCATCTCCTTAGTGTCTTTTGTAAAAACGGTTATAGTAAGTCGCAAGGACTTAAGGCTTTTCTTAAAGCAGAAAGAGGTCCCTTAGTTAAAAGTAAAAATGAACCTAATCAGTGGTCCTGCAATGTAAGGGTTCCTTTCATTCAGGGTACCACTGATAGGATTGCCAGGATCCTTAAGATGCATAGGTTTTCTTCTTCCTTCAAGCCCCTTAACACAATTCGCAACTCTCTTAAATCGGTTAAAGATCTAGTGAACCCTATGGATGGAAGGTGTCTACATTATTCCTTGTTCTTGTGGGACACCTTACATTGGTGATACTGGTAGGTCTATAAGCCAAAGGATCTGTGAACATGCGGCTGACATTAGGCATAGAAGGTCCTGCACCTCTACCCTAGCTGAGCATGTGGAAAAGACTAACCATCATATCTACATCGAAGAGGCTAAGGTCTTAGCCAGGATTGACCATTTTCATCATTGTAAGTTAAGAGAGGCCCTTGAAATTGAAAAAGACCCGTAAATCTCAATAGAGATGACGATTGGAATATAAGCAGGTGTTGGATCCCTACCCTATATTCTTAATTGTCTTTATATATATATATATATATATATATATATATATAATTAATAATTAACTAACTATATTAATAAAATAAAAGATTTTTATATATATATTAAACTATTAAATAGAACTAGCAGTTATTAATTTCAAAGTCAAACTAGATGTTAGGATTTTATTAAATAAATTAAATAAATAATAAAATTAATAGAACTAACCGTTATTAAATTTCAAAGTCAAACTAGTTGTTATTCTAGCAACGCATTTTGCCATTTCTACATCTATTTAAACTCAACGATCGGATATGATGTCTCACCTAGTCTTGATGATGAACCACATTGGTTGGTTCGAAACACATCGACATTGCTCATGTAATATGACTATTACTGAAATATTTCTTCATAATTTAACGATGGATCACAGAAACCAAAAATCTATAAACATTATAATTTAATATACAATAGAATTAAATATTAAAAATGAAATTATATTAAATTTGAAATAATTCATCTTAAAATTTGGATTAATAAATTATAGTTACTTTTAAAATCATTACGAGTTTTATTAAATAATTATAATCTAATATTTTAAAATACTTAATTCAAAGAATATTTGATTTACTAAATAAACTATTATTAATTTATATTTTATTAATTATTAATTTTATTAGGAATAATAATTATAAACCTTTATTAGTCTTCTCTGGGATTATATCACTTTAATATATTTGTCTTTAGGTTTTAATTTAATTAGGATTTTTTAATAAAAAATTTAAAAAATAAATAAATATATATATAACGCTTAGGTGTATCGATAAAACAGAAAAGCTATTAAATAATTAATTATTTAAATTATTAGAATTAAAAATAAATTTAATTTAATTATAATATTATGTATTATTAAATTTATATTAATACAAAAATTTAATTTAATTTATCAAAATTAATTTATTAAAAATTTAGATTAAAGAGATTATTAGTTTATTTAAACTATTAAAATTTAAAAATTTAAAAATGGATTTAGTAATATTATTAAATAGATGATATTATAATTATAATTGAATTAAAATTAATATATTAAAATTAATTTTTAGATTAATAATTTTGGTTTTTGTCGGCCTTTGTCATTTTCATCTTTCACAATTTATAACCTTAATTTGTGCGTCCTTCTTTCACTCTTTATTCTCATCTTGTCCTGAAGATGGATCCTCATTGGAATTCGAAACATCGACCAATGTTTTTCGATGCTATGGATAATCCAGAAAATTTTAAAATAAAAGAATTGATTTTATAAATCTATTTAATTTAATAAATTTTAATAAATTAATTTTAATTTTAATATTAATATAAATTAATTTTAATTTTATAATACTTTTAATATACATAATATCACCTATTATTAAATTTAATTCAATTTTAATTATATATATATATATATATATATATATATATATATATGTATATATAATATCACCTATTCATTACATAATACTACTTAATTCATTTTAATAAAAAAATTATAAAAACATTTATTAAATATAATTTAAATCATTATATTAATAGCCTTAATTTTTATTTGATAAACTTAAATGTTACTAAATTGTATTTCTCTATAAAAAAAATTACCTAAAATAGTCTAATTAAATTAATAATCTAAGGGTAAATTTATTGAAGAAATATAACCCTAGATGGTACTAATAAAGGTTTTTAAATTTATTCCTAATTAATAAAATTAATAATTAATTGAAATATAAATTATACACAATAGTTTGCTTGATTAAAATTTAAATAAGTGTTAATAGATATTAGTTTATAATTATTATTTAATAATTCTAATAATCAATTGAATGTTATCATTATTAAATATATTTTATTAATTCAATCCTAATTAATCTAAAAATGAATTATTTCATTATTAAATATAATTTATTTGAAATTGGAAATTTTAATTTGAGTTTTAATTCTATTCTTTATTTATTTCTATTTTTATTTCTTATTCACCAATAATAATTATTAATTAGTTAATTTTTATTAATAGAGAATAATAAAAATTAATTAATTAGGGTAATTATTACGAAGAATGATTCAATTAGGTTTTCGCAATGACCAAACCTGCGATACTATACCTGGGATGAGGACAAACCTAAGGAGCACATCTGTTGAATTAGAAGTCGCCAATTGTTACTAATCTTGTATCCCCATCTCTGTCAATTTTATGCGGGTGTTTTAAAATCTCCAGTGCTTCTCCAATATTACGTCTTTGATAGTGTTCCTCTCTCGCAATGATCTTAGCATCCTCAAGACGCAAGCAATGTTTAGTCTTCACCATAATAGGTGGAGAGTTGACCGCGGCTCTCATTATGAAGCATAAGGTGAGAGTCATCCATATCTGTAATGATCCATTAATTCACTTCCACACATAGCATGACCGGGAATTTGCATGCGATCCTGTGCATCTTGGACTTCTTGATATTAATGTACGCATGCACATCTTCTAAGTTCTCATGAAACTTGTCCTGCATGAATGTGCCCTTGATCTTTCCCCATGTGACCTTAGTATTTTTATAAATGAAGAACTGTGTGTCTGCATGTATGGGAATGTTTGGCTTTGTGGCTTCGACAAGTTCCTCAGTGCTTTCTTCTAATAGTTCTTTGGAGGCCACTTTACGAGGCGACCTGGCTCCAATAGATGAAGATAGGGTGAAAATACTTGTAGCTTAAACAATTTTTTGTGGAAGCACATTCATAATGACAAGATTAGCTTAAAGCAACCTACTTATGCAACAATAATTTTAAATCATGTACAAATAACCATCACATGTGATTGGAGATGAAAATCTATGAATGACAACACAAAATAACTTACATGCATGAGAAAATAGGCATGAAAACTAAATTTCAAAGCACGAAGGGATGCATAGAGTCATTTAGGGCTCTATAGTGCGCTCATGCACTCAAGAAATCAAGTGGATAAAATCATCAAGGGCACATTGGCGTATTCTGAAGGGTTGAAGGGGTGGTTTTTTGGGCCTTTGGGTCATCACAATGTGCTCATGCACTCAAGGAGAGAGGGAGAGTGCATTGTTGCAATACGAAGGGATGAAGGAATGGGTTGATAAGCCTTAAGGACTTCACAATGCGCTCATGCACTCAAACAAAAGGAGGGCACATTTTTTTACTCTAAAGGAATGAAGGAAGATGCTTCGAGTCTTCGTGATGCACTCATGCGCTTAAGTGAGGGTGTAGTTTTTTCATGGTGAAGAAGTGCGCTCAAGAGGACAACTTGGTCATTTTGGGTGCAGTTTTTAAGATTGATCAGGCTTTAGGCTCAAGAAGTTTGCTCTACCTATAGGAAGCTGAGAAACAATTTTTAGAAGCAATATTTGATGATAGGATGAGGAGAAGAAAGATCTGCAAGGTTATATAGTTGTTTTCGCACTCTCGATGGAATATGAAAGGTTGAATAATGTGAAGAGTTTATGCATGCAACGTCAAATTAACACTTGTAGTGTGAATATTGAGAATAAATGCCAAGAAAGAAACTGAAAAATAATGACAACAAGAAAAGTAAGAACGTCAGTGAAATCATGAAAGGAAATTAAAAGATTCAAAATTTCAAAACATACTTGTAGTGTTGGTTGATGAAGAGTTTCTTGATTCACAACTATGAGCCCAACTAAGATGAGAATGATTAACTAGGTTGATTTAAATAATTTTACATGCAAAGGTGATCCGTGCATGATCGCCACTTGTCAATGAGTGAAAGTATTAGTTAAGAGAAGTTAATTGGGCTCCTATTTTCTAGGAGTGTACCCACATGCAACAACATGGCTCATGCATGCACCCAGAAAGAGTGCATGTCTTTGACACGAAGGAGTGTGCTCAAGGGGGTGCACTTGCTCAACACAAAGGAGTGCGCTCAAGGAGAGCGCACTTCTTTAGCCCGAAGGAGTGCACTTTAGTTGAGCGCATGTCTTCACCAACTTGGAGTGCGTTATTTATTTTTTGAGTGATTTTATTGCTTTTTTCTACTTTTTCTATGCTTTTGAGTGTGTTTAATTGTGTGCATGGTGATAAGGAAAGTTTCTAATTCAATATGAGTGATGAGTTCACCTAACCATGGACAAACTAACTCAAATGCTTCTAATGGTTAAGTGATGACACTTAGACAACATTTAATTAGGAGGATGCGACACTAGGAGAAAAAAAATAAAAAATCAAACAACATGATGAAAAAAGGGGGCTCGAAATGACAGATGATTTAGGCTCCAAAATTGACATAGGAAAAAAATTTGGAGGGTCGTTGTCACAACGACAACACTTGGCGACACACTGGGAGAAATCCAACTTCTTTGAAATGGTTTCATTAAAGCGCAAAGTCTCACTGCTTCAAGAAGTATTGATTCAATTAGTGAGTTACCTTAGCTCTCCATTCTTACCTAATTAAACATGTAGTCTCCCATATTCCATTACTTGATGTAACACAACATAAAATAAGCCATATCATTATCCTGTCAATGTAAGAAAGGGTAATATAGTGCGACGAGTTAAAATAAATCCTAGTATAAATTTGACATCTTTGGCATTGCTTTGCTACTAGTAGGCCTTGATAATACCCCGACAAAGTCACTTCAGGAACCCAAATGTTTCCTCGCTGCCGGCGAGCTTGGACAGTACCCTCACGAAGTCACTTGCTTCAACTCCTTGCATAGGAAGCCTTTCTCTTCTTTCACCCTTTATATTTTATTTATTTTTTATAGGACTATGCGTAGGCACTTATTATTTTTGAATGGGTAGAAGAGTGATCCCTACTTACTGAGAGAATAGTGTTGGGTATGTGTTATTTTTTTTCCACGCTTAGTCGCATGCGCAGGGGGGTCACAGGGGGGGCGATAGCCCCCCTTGTACGTTGTGACAGGTGCAGCAGGGGGGTCACAGGGGGGGGGGGGAGCAGCCCCTCTTGTTCGGGGTCTATGGCAGCCCCCCAGGTAAAAAAATATGGACCCTATTTTTCGGTGGGCAGACCCGCCAATGGTTTGGTGCATGGGTTTGCACATGGTTTTGGGGCATGATGGTTTTCGGCCCCTGGTATTTTGTATATTCGGTCAAGGGCACTATGGTTATGTTCTAATCTAGGGTTAATGGATTGGGGTTTATGAATTCTTCGGCATGTATATATGTGTTGTAACACTAAAAGGAATATAATGAAAAATCAAGCTAGTAGTCCCGATTTGGGATCTAGGGGAAAATATATGTGTATATATGTTTTATGTTTTATTCTCTCGTTATTGTTTATTTTCTGTTTTTAAGATTTGTTTGCAGATAATTTTTGTACAGGGTTAAAACCTACAAATAGGAGGTTACTTCTTCAGAGACAAGTATTATATGTTCAATGCTTTGCTCACTAAAATTTTTCCCCTTACCTTACTCTACATAAATAGATTAGCAAGAAAAAATTATTCATAAACATGACCGAGTGGAGGAATGGAAATCCTAAATAGACGTGGACATCATGGTTTTCTTACAGCTCCCCATTTGAAGGATCATATTTTCCATCGAAATATCATCAACTTGAGAAAGATAAGCCAAATCAAGGAAGAGGGTAACAAATAAGCCAAGGGTTGCATGTTGCTATAAATTTCCATTCATGAAATATTAGCCACGTAATCTCGAAGCTCAAAAACTGACTTTACTCAAAGAAAAATAAAACCAAAAGAATAAAATTGAAACATGAAAGATAAAAACACATAAAAAAAAATGCAGTGCATCTAACTACATGAAACCTATATTAACCTAACCTAAACAGGACAAGCTCAGGTCATGTAAATTGAAACTTCCAATGCAACCATAGAAGCTACTCCCGACCTTTAGACCAAAAGATGTGATCATGTAAAACCAAAATAAATTGCAGTGAAGTGAAAATGAGAAATCATGCAAACATATGCACTAACACGTAAAAACAAGAAGTGAAACTAAAATGGTGTATTACACTCAAATTATCTACCTAATGAAATAATCCACAAAAACAATAATCACTAGGCCTATCGCCATACAAGACTCGACGAAGCACACGCAAGTGTAGGCCATGAGACTATTGAGATTTTTGAGTGTTGGGGTAGCATCGGATGTGCTCTAGCTCCCAAATTTTGTGGAGGGACTAAAGTACATGAGATCTCCAAGACCCGGAAAGCGATTTAAGAAATTCCATCTTGTTTAAGAGATATTTAATTAATTAATCTTTTTAGTTAAGGACCCTAAGTCTAACTTAGGAAAATTAAAAGACTAAAGTTAATTAAATTAAGCTTGTGATGAAAATGACTTAAGTCGCACGGATCAAGATTTCTTTAAATATTAGTTGTTGATAAGAGATCGAGATGATCATGGTCATTGGTTTCACAACGAAAATAGGTATAAAAGTAAGAGCTTGTTAGGCTTGAGGTCGGTTGGAGAAAGACACCACCGATTAGCGAGCACGGAAGACTTCTTTGAATTCTGAGAGCATGGTTTGCTAAGAATTTTTGAAGTGTTTCGGTGAGCGAGGGTAGCTGTTGGCGAAAGTGGTGACATGATCCTGAGCCAGGAGTGCCAACGAGGGCGGATAGCGACGGACACCGACGAGCGACTGCGCCCAACTCATCCGAAGCTGGCCGAGCGGTGCCGCGAGCTTCGGGGGACTACGTGAACGACGCGGTCGAGAAGGGTAGCGCGGTAGCGGAAGCTAGCGGGGGTTGACGAGCTGAACCGAACAACGTAACCAGGATCTTCCTCACACAATCCTTCCTAAGTAGTGTAGGGGCGTATGAATACATCAAGCCTAACATGGCTATAGAACGTATTTGAGGTTTCTAAAGACTGAAAAGGGTTGAGTTCTGTAAATACTGTTTGAGGGTGTGAATCAATAGGTTTTTCTGTCTCCAAAACATAGGTATAGTTGCATTTTATTTCTCTATCAGGTTAACCAATTTGGTGCCCAAATTTGTTGTACTTAGATTCTACTTAATAATAAAACCCTTCAGCAACCAGAAGAGTGGTTTTCCTGCGTTGGGTTTTTCTCGGGAAAGTTGTCTAGAAAATCCTTGTGTGTCACTTTATCATTGTGCATTTGTTCAATTTAGATCTATATGTGTAGGTTGTTAATGTATTTACTTCAATTTCAATGCTAAATATTTCACATTAATAACTTAATGAAAGTAGGATAAGTAAATCTGAATTTAACATTAGGGTTTATGTTTGAGATATTCAAAAAATTTCACATGGTATCAGAGCGATTACAGATCTCCAACAAGAAGAATGAAGAATCTGTGTTGTAGAAAGTAGCAGTAGCAGCAAATAAACTGGACCAGAGAAGGCAACGCAATGACATAAGGAAGTAGAGAAAAGCAGAGGCAAGGGTGATGCAGTATCCCCACAGATCCACGCAGGCCCACGCACTTACTGTGCAATGGCAGCGCAAAAGTTGCGCTGAGACTATCTTCTCACCTAGAGGCCATCCAAGGTGACGCAGTCCAAAAACTGAATGTTGTTCAGAGTACCAGAAGTTGTGTTATAGACCTTCAGGTGTTGCTAGTGGGGTTAAAATTTTGTTGATGCAGAATTTAGCCTAAGCTGATTTGACAAAGAGCATGAGGAGAACAGCTTCTCAGAATATTTCCAGCCAAATAATCTGCAGATCAAAGAGAGCTGATTTTTTGTGATTGGTATACTTCCAAGAGAGGGAGTCAGGTGTCAGAGGGTGCCTTTCTCGCCAATGACCCTAGATATGAGTCTCTAGCATAGAGAGGAAGATTCGTTCTGACACATTTTCTTAGCATATGGCACCCCATGGACTACGTGATCAGGATAGATTGAACAGCTTGTCCAAATTTGCAATCTGGAAGGCTAGAATCCGAATATTCATGGAGGCATGCGGCTTGAGGGAGCATGCAAAGAAATTCCTGGCCACACCAACCGATGTGAAGCTCCAAAAAAAGCATGAAGAAGCAGCGGCACATGCCAAGCGCTTCATTATAGACAGGGTCAAAGATCATGTGGTTCCACATATAGCTGAGAAGGCAATGGCTAATGAGATGTGGGTAGCTCTAACCACACTATATGAAGGAAGATCTGTCCAGAGGAATATGCTTTTGGAGAACCAACTGAGGTTATTCATGATGGCCAACGGAGAGGAGATCAACCCTTTTCTATCCAGACTACAATCGATCCGGGATCAGCTGACTATCATGGGAGTTAAGGTAGATGAAAATTTCATAGTGAGGATTGCTCTCAATGTGGTCACAAAGGACTGGAAAAATTTTTTCCAAAGTCTCTTGGGCAGAGCGGACCTTCCGAACTAAGACAACATGTGGGCTATCCTCCGATAAGAGGAAATTGGTCGGATGATGAAAAGATAGTTCAGCACTGGTTCGAGTAGAGTGAATAAGGAAGAAGAGGAAGATGTAGCCTTGGCATCAAAGAGGCAACAAGGGAGAAATAAATGTGATATTTCAAATTTCAAGTGCTTCCAGTGCGGAAAATTAATACATTTCGCCATCAATTGTCTTGAGAAGAAAAATTACAAGGAAGCTTCTAGCTCCAAGGATGTTGTGGCGGGCAATGGCTCCAGAGATGACGTAGTTGTGAGTGCTCATAACCACGAAATTGGGGTGATCTTGATTTTTAGAGCATCTACAGAGTGAGGGTGGGATCCTTGAGTATCCCAACTCTTAGATCACATACGAGCTACAGGATCCTTAAGATAGTAGCGAGGAAAGTGAAGTAGTGGGCGCAGAGAATCATAGAGGGAGCAGTGCAGTACATATGCAGCAGCAGTGCAAAGTGGCTGATGTGACTTCATCAGCGCAGAGAAGGCTTGCTTACGTAGTGCAAAGCTGTAGCATCCCAGAGGCTTCACGATGACAGCACAACGTAGCAACAGCATAGGGGACTTCAACACAGAGGTAGCATAGAGGAGGTCTTCTTACGCAGTGAGAAGTTGCAGCAGCACAACAACCACAAGATGACAGGATGAAGCAACAGCCTATGGAGCTTTAGTGATGATATGCAGCCCATCTTAATTTTCTATCAAATATTGGGCAGGATTACTTCCTTTTCTTAGTCTCAGCAATTGAGTTGCAGTGCAGCAATTGGCAGCACAATGCGGCAATTTAAGAGGGAGCTATAGTACGAATGTAGCAATGGCGATGGAAGCGTCATGGGTAGCAGTACGGGAGAGCAGTAGCAACCGTAGTGATGAAGGGAAGTAGGCCAAGCATCAGCGTAGAGACCCACACTAGATATCAGTGCAGAATTTCAGGGTGAAGTATTGTTACTAGAGCACATTCCTCGTTAAGAGGGAGTGTTGAGATTTTTGAGAGTTGGGATAGCATCGAATGTGATCTAGCTCCCAAAATTTGTGGAGGTACTAGAGTATATGAGATCTCTAAGACCCAGAAATAGGTTTAATAAATTCCATCCTATTTGAGAGATATTTAATTAATTAATATTTTTAATTAAGGACCCTAAGTCTAACATAGGAAAATTAAAAGATTAAAGTTAATTAAATTAAACATGTGATGAAAATGACTTAAGTCACACGGATCAAGCTTTCTTTTAATCTTAGCCGTCAATAAGAGATTATATCACGGTCGTTGGTTTCCTAACGAGAAAATTAGAAAGGAAAGGCTTGGGATTAATTGGAGAACACACATAGTGGCAGAGCACTGAGACTAAGCTGGAATTCTAGGGTGTGGTTTGCTAAGAATTTCTAGAAGTGTTATAGCTGTAGCTAGGGGTAGTATTGGTGAAAGGGATGATCTGATCCAAGGACAAGAGTGCAAAAAGGGCATAGAAGTAGTAAACCGAGGCAGCACAAAGGAAGTAGCTACACATCTCATCCAAGAGCCCAGCAGGGGCAGCGCAAAGGCTTCAGGGGATATGCAGGCTTGACATAGGCCCAAAAAGGGCAGTGCAGGGGTATCAGGAGGCCAACAGGGCTTACGTAGACCCAAATAGGGCAACGTAACCCAATCTGGGGTGATGCAGGCCCTTCCTGAGCAGCGTAGGGGCTGACACAGGCCATCAGAGCTGACGCAGAGGGATTTAGAGCAGCGCTAGGGTTTTTTGAAGACCGAAAAGGATTGAGTTATGTAAATCCCATTTGAGGGTGTGAATCAGTCAATTTTTCTGTCTCCAGAAAAGAGGTATAGCTACATTTTATTTCTCTGTCAGTTTAACCAGTTTGGCGCCCAGATTTGTTGTACTTAGATTCTACTTAATAATAAAACCCTCCATCAACCAGAAGACTGGTTTTCCCGCATTAGGTTTTTCCGGGGACAGTCGTCCAAAAAATCCTTGTACTTCACTTTGTCATGGTGCATGTATTCAATTTAGATCTATATGTGTAGGTTGTTAATGTATTTACTTCGATGTTAATGCTTAATATTTCACATTAATAACTTAATGTGATTAGGAGAAGTAAATCTAAATTTAACAGTAGGGTTTCTGTTTGAGATATTCAGAAATTTTCACAGAGACATGGGTGAAGACTAGTAATATTCTTCTAATGAGTTTGCAATTGGATCATGGAAACAACCTTTAGGGAAAATTTGAAAAGAAAGATTAAATAAAGATAAACCCATGTCATAAGAAATGTTAAGAGGATGACCATAATCCATGTTGTCGTGTGCATGAGATTCTTTGATGGATGATGAAAAAGATTCATTGTAAATTACAAATTTTCTTGATATGGGATGTAATGGTGGAATTTTAATAGTCAAATTAAATTTCTTCCCCTGAGGGTTGAAGAATTTTACGTGAAGGAAATGAGCATCCCTCGGGAGAGAATCAACATCCAAACATGATGACATGAATGACAAAATTGTGCAATAGAATCATGAACTGAACAAAATAAAAAATTCCACCATGGTGATAGGAACCTGAAATAACCATCAACATAAGCTGAAGTGTCCTATTGACCTGATTTAATTTTGAATCTTGACAAGATTGATAATCAATCTAGGAAAACACAATTAGCTTCTTATCAAACCAAGATTCATTTTTAAATAATGAGATTCAAAAGAAGTTATGTTTTCAATATTACCATAAAAATATTCAACGATAAGAGAGTCATTTTCTTGATCAAAAGGAGGTATGAAAATATTCGATAATCTATCAGAATCCATTTGAAACTGCTGCAAAATCTGAATCTTCATGTAAGAACAAATATCCATCCATATTACTTGAACAACAATCATCGTATAATTCATAGGAAAGGAAATCATAAGGGCCATGATCATCCAAGGGTTCAGTTTGATTAATGCGTGAAAGTTCGATTGGTGGAATACAAATATTGGAAGATGGTTGATTGATAACGTTAGATGAATCACCACCAGGGGAAATATGTGAGAGAAAAATAAATTCTTCATAATCTAGTTGATCTTTTGATTTAATGATCAATTGAGGTTAGAAACAAAGAACGTCAAAAGGAGAAGGACATGGAACAAAAAGCAGGTATAATTCTTCCTCGCGGTGCTAAAATTATTTTAGATCAGGAGGAAATAATGAATCAGATTCAAAATATTTTCTTGACATTTGTACTAAGAAACAAAATTTCTCATCCAAAAATTTCCAGTCCACATCCTCATCTGGGAATTTGTAACAAGAATGGAGGAATCAATCAACGAAATGTTCAAGAGATTCATGCGGTTCCATTATAAGTTGATAAATTTCACTAAGAACATATTGATATTCAATTTGTTAACCAATTATTTGAAATATTGGATAGAAGAAATAGGTAGATAATAGCACCAATGCTTCACACGACCATCAAAGGTAAGGTTAAATAACCATTCCAAGATTTCCTTAATAAACAATGATATTTTATCTTCCTCGTGACCCTTTTTCTTCTATGACTATTCCTATTCTTTACATCACTCAATACATTCCAATGTGCCACTATTCACATTCCACATTTGTCCCTTGGACTTCATTACATATCATTTATTTCATAAGACAAATTATACATGAGACGTCAGCTATATAAGACAAAATTAATAATGGGATAAATACTCCTCAAATTGATAAGTCATATGCTTCCTCATGGAGCTTAGTT
Source organism: Pinus albicaulis (assembly GCA_034641835.2). Classification (NCBI taxonomy): domain Eukaryota; kingdom Viridiplantae; phylum Streptophyta; class Pinopsida; order Pinales; family Pinaceae; genus Pinus; species Pinus albicaulis. The sequence goes on along the minus strand of CM076580.1, from coordinate 563,962,968 downwards.
GTAATGTAAGTGTGCCAAGCTATGAACTCCATGGATATGGCTTTGATCTGAACTGGAAAGTCCCCAATGTAGAGCATATTCACCTCTAGTGCCTCTGTCAATAGGTTCTTCGAGCTTTACTATACATTATTACAAATCCATGAGAGTGTCATATGAGCTTTGACTAGTTCAATGGCATACTGTAAAATAATTTCCTTAGTAACTTCCAAGTCTTCCTGTCTTGTGGCATGTTTGATCTAATCAATGTATTTCATAATCTCCTAGAAGATGACCTCCTAGCCTTTGATTTCTTCCAGTGTACCTATCAAATGAATCCCATGCTTTTGTGTGAGAGACTAAAAACCATTATGTAGTCGATTATAATCATAAATATTACTAATTGACTATTCTCCAAGATTCATGTAGTTTTGATGGTTGAGTCTCAATTGAACTCTGTCAATATCGACCGAAATCATGTCTTTCTTCTCTAAATGTTACGAAGCATCTAGATACTTAGCAACCCACTCTTAAAGATGATCTTCTACTCTATTTGCTACCTTTAGGAGTCTCACCACTTCTTGTTCTTTCTTTTGAATTTGAACAAGAGGAGCCACCACTTGATGTAGAAGAATCATCTCATCATATTGTCACACCATGGTGTCATGCATTAGCCCCAATTCTTCCTACTTGGAAAAATTCCATTCTATGGTGTTGAATTTTTTTTATGATAAACATTTATTTTCAATTGCAAGATGTTCAACCCATTGCTTCACGACAACAAGTTCTCTTCTCGATGTGGCATTATCAATCAACAAGTAATTATAATTATCTTGTTCCATTGTAGCGAATGCAACATTTGCTGCCATGATCGCTCTGGATTCCTTCTAGTGTTGTAGGTTATCACCTTCTTGATATAAACTCAGAATAGATTATGGGGATACTTTGGGAAGTCTCTATGCATTTCTTGCATGATCCTCTTCTTAAGTTGATCAAATGTTACACTACATACATCCATGACTCCATCGGAAAAAGGAGTTGTGATCCCCATTTCCCTGAATGGAAGATGGCCACCTATAAGGGGAGGTAACTTTGGAGTGCTTGGTTCATCATCCATGGGTTGGATGGTACCTTATTCCTCCAACTATTCTTCTTCAATATCCTAAGTCAGTTTTTCTTCTTCCACAGTATTTGTACTTCTTCGTCCTCCTGGGACTACCTCTGTTATTTTTCTTCTATCCTTATCCTCTCTTATTCTTCTTCTTATTGTTGTTGATTCTGGAGAAACTCGTCCTTCTTCCTATTCTCCTCTTCTTATTCTTCTTCTCCCCTCTCCTGCTCTGCTTGAATAACTCCTATGTTTAGAGGATTAACTTTCCACTTCTTGCTGCTCTCGCCTCTCAAGTTGTACCTTATCCTCTTCTTAGGAGCTACCTTCCTCGCTTGAGGGGTTATCTCCTCCTCCTCCTCCACCTGCAAGTATTGAGCTAGTGGATATTGGCGTGAACTAGTCTCCATCCCTATATGTGCCCTCATGTTTTTTTTTTACTAGTTCTTTATCTTCTCATGTTCTATTGTGGACATGGATGAGTACCTCGTATTTTGAACGATCCTTTTACAATGTTACCTACACACTCTCATGGGATCATATCCATGAAATTATTTAGTGGTGAAGTGAAAGCGTTCAAGCTCTTGTACTATGTTGATATTTATTTGTGGCTCTTTAACTCATATAATTCGATCCTTTACGTAAATATGGGCCAAGGGGATTTCTTCCTCCTTTGAATAATTCATCAAAATACCTTGTCCAACTGATTTTCTACTTCTTACATGACCACCTTTTTGGTCACATATCGTGGCATGAGATGAGGGGATATCTAACAACCAAAACATATAATGTATGTACACTCAGGAACTACAAATTAGTCTGTGATATATTGAAGTGACTCCTTCACATAATAGATCATGCAAGGAGGATCATTCTCGAATATCATCTGAAATATAATTTCAAAGAAGTGATCTGCCAATTTGTCATATATGCCTCTAAAGCTTTATTCTAATAACAGTCTGTAGTGGAAGTAAACCAGGAACTTATCCTTAAGGCTCCAATTCGAATTCATTCCCAAGAATGCATACTGTGTACAAATTCCATCTAAGAGAAATGAAAACAGGTAGAATTATGGTGTTTGTTTTTCCCTCAAAGATGTCTTTTCTTGCCCCACATGACACTGAAACTCATATGACAATATATCTTCTTAATTCAATTATTTACTATGGGTCATCACCATATTGAGCATATATATCCAATTCAACCCAAAGACCTCAACGTTCTTGCACCTATGCAACTCACAAAACATTGTTATCAAATTAATATTGATATACATATTTGAGAACCTTTATTGGATAGACTACGAATGGTTGATAGCGAAACTTGGCAAGGTCTTGACACGATGATTTGAAAATGTAACGTGTTTTTAGGTTAGCCCATCTCATGTAAAAGTTAACATTGCATTGTAACACCCTCCTCCCACCTTTACCGAAGCTGTAGAAAATTATACCAATGGATTCAATCTGATCTTGTAATGTACTAAAACAAAATATTGAATTCTTCTACAAATATTTGGAAACCAAATATGATCGCACAATCACATAACAAGTAAGAGAAAGAAATAATGAATCTCACAACACAAGATGTATACGGAGAAAGAAACTTCTCAAAACCCCGCTATTTGTATATTGCATAAATTCAATATCATGAAACAATACTATGTTATTTCTCACATTGAGAAACCACTACACTCTGGTGATTGTCGCACACTCGACCTGTGCACAAGATTCTCTTTGTACACATTTCTCTCACAATCTCCACGCACAAACGTGTGCTTTTGATTGCTTGGTCTCACCAAATCGTGCTCACCAAAACAATAATTAAACTTGTGCCTTCATTCCTCATTTTAGAGACAATTTTCTCTAATTAAGGAATGATTTATTTTAGGCCTTCTTTTGACTGCATGTACCACCTGTACAATTTTATAATTATACAACTAATATTTATCTTCCCTTTAACCCATGTATGAATTGGGCCTTCCTTAGAACTGGCATGCAACAACTATTTATAATTAATTATCAGTTAACCGATTGAGCACTACTTGTGAATTAAATCAAATTTAATTCACTGGACCTATCACTAGCTCATCTCTCAATTAGAACTAGTTAAAATGATTTCAACTCAAACAATTGAGTTAACTAATTACAACTCATAAATCAATGTAACTGGACCCCCTAAACTCTAGGAAGAACTTTGCATGCCTCCGGTTTGACCTTCAACTTGAATTAACTAAGCTAACTAAGTCTTCTTGAATCTGTTAACACTTACAAGCGGTTATGAGATGGAATTTCAATTTTTCTTCTAATTTAATTAAGGGAAAATTAAATAAAAAGCCCATTGGGTGCCATTTTCAATACTTCTTGTTGTCAATTTCAACACTCCCTCTCAAAAAGAAAGGAATTCACTCTATCTTGATCTTGTACCTTTGGAATGTTCTACATGCAACACTTCTCTAGCATTGTTTACTACTGCAACTTCTGAAAATAAAAAAGAGTCCAAACTGAATCAGTATGATGCATATGTCATCAGAGTCTCTGACTACTATTAGTTACTGCACTGCCAACCGAAAACTATGTTTTATTGTTGACTCTACATTTGTGCCATCTGCATTGCTGCCAAATCTAATCTTCGCTCCAGTATCTAACTTATGTCACTTTGATATCTAACTGCATCAATCGCCATTGATTCATCTTGCTACTGTGCACTATGGGATCTCGTAGCAAGGTAATGATCCATGAGACAAAACATCTCAATGGACCCTGCCCAAATTTCTTCTCTTGGGATTATGACTTCACATCGCCCCAACTCTCATCTAGAGGTATGGGTGCATGTGCTCCCTCTACCCACCTGGCTCAAAATTTCCCCCTACTGGAGGTCTTTTCTTGATTGGATGCCTCCACTCAGACTCCTCTCTGCTTCCCTAACTGTGCCTGCTCCACAACCTTCTAAGGTTGCTTCCGAGGCTTCATGTTGAGAGGTAATTTATGCTCCCTCTCAACCACCAAGTCTTTAACCTTTTCTTTGCTCCTCAAATATTTGCATGTATCTGGTACCTCAATTGCATACAAATGCTTGACTCGCGCACACTATAATTTTCTCGTCGTCACAAAATGTTCTGAAAAAAGAGCTAATTTTAAATCGACAATATCTCACTCATCCGAACTCCGATTCGACTGATTTTTTTGGGGGTATTTTTTCACAAGGAATCTAGATACACTATTTTCTTTTTAAAATGTTTCACAAAAAAATTCAGATCTTCTCTACAAACTCGTCGCCCAAAAAATTCTTTCTCTGATACCATGTAGAAAATCTAAATAGATTCAACTGATATTGTAATCTACTAAAACAAAATATTGAATCCTTATACAATTTTGTGGAAACCAAATATGATCCCACAATCGCATAATAAGTAAGAGAAAGGAACAATCAATCACACAACAAAATATGTATCTAAGGAAAGGAACTCCTCGAACCCCGCTATCTTTATATTGCATAAAGTAAAGATCATGAAACAATACAATGCTATTTCTCACACTTAGAAACCTCTGCACTATTTTGACTATGTCACACTCAACCTATGCACAAGATTCTCTTTCCACGCATTTCTCTCACATGATCCATGCACAAACTTGTGCTTCTGATTGCTTGGTCTCACCAACAAGTTCTCACCAAAACAATAATTAAACTTTTGCCTTCATTCCTCCTTTTAAAGAAAATTTTATCTAATTAAGGAATGATTTATTTTAGGCCTTCTTCTGACTACATGCACCACTTGTACAATTTTCTAATTATACAAATGATAGTTATCTTCCCTTTAACCCCTGTCTCAACTAGGCCTTCCTTAGAAATGACACGCAACAACTATTTATAGTGAAATATCAATTAACCAATTGATCATTACTTGTGAATTAAATCATATTTAATTCACTGGACCTATCACTAGCTCATCTCTCAGTTAGAGCTAGTTAAACTGATTTTAACTCAAATAATTGAGTTAACTAATTACAACTCACAAATAATTATAACTGGACCCCCTAAAATCTAGGAAAAACTCTATATGCCTCCAGTTTGACCTCCAACTCAAATTAATTGAGCTAACTAGGTCTTCTTGACTAAGTTAACACTTACAAGCTATTATGATATGGAATTACAACTTTTCTTCTAATTTAATTAAGGGACATTTAAAATCAGAAGCCCCCTGGGTGCCATTTTGGGTACCGTTTTCAATATTTCTTGTGGTCAATTTCAACACAAGCTAGCCAGTCCACCAGGGTAAACATGTGACAAGGAGTTACTATGATATGATTCAAATCGCTAATCATAGTTAAGGAAGTGGAATCGAAAAACCAAAACCAAACTAACCTTCCTCAGAAACTACAGGACCTTTAGAAGCTAATCAACCCTTTCAGGTGCGAAAACCCTGAGAAAACTTACTATTTGACTGAAATAGAGCCCCAATTGCACTGATGAAAAGCCCTCCATGTGGCTAAAACTCTCTATTCGCATGCACAAGCCTACATCCATGCGACTGTGTACTTTTACAGGTAGTTCTATGCCAACAACCCCGGATTCTGAGCCACCTTTTCAGGGCCAGGACTCAGGCCTCTACCCAAAACTTCATGAAACTTCCAGAAATGATAAATAGAAATATGATAAGGCCTCTAATGCAAAAAATTGAATAAGAACCTGACCTAACAAAGCATAGCCATGAAAAAAAAAATTGTCAAACACATCATGAATATGTGATATACATGTCATATAAACACATTTGAGCATAGGGACTTCATACTTATCTAATATTTGTGAAGAAGGGCTGATCCAACCTCATACTAACTACAATATCATCTACTAGGTCATGCATTCATTAGCATTTCATTTTCTAAACAAAAAATAATGAGAGCCATAACTCAAGTCTATCATAAACCATGTTTACAACCAACATAATAACAATGATATTAAGATCGCATAATAATAAACACATTTATACATAATACACAAGAGGAAAAGAGATCTTATTAACATATGAAAAATGAAACTATTTCGGGAACTTCCAGATAACACTCGACCATAGATTGTGCTGGAAAAAAAAAAAATCATCCAATCACCCCCGTGCCATATTCCAAGCATGAATGTGGGACTCACAACAAAACCAACTAGGAATTCCTCAGGATTTACCACAATCCACCAAGGGATTCTTAGGCCCACTCCCTCATCTATACAACCAAGATTTACCACAATCCTAATAAGGGATTCCTAGGACTAAACAAGAAACATACACTACCAGGATTTACCACAAACCCAGCACATATTGGTCTAGGGATCACTGGGCCTATACAAGCATGGATGCCTCCGGATATATCCACCTAAAATGTGAGGAATTTATTCGTCTCTACCCTCTGGTATTTACTATATATCCCGCCATTCACCGGTCCGTGATTCATAGGCCCAATGAGGGTATACACCTCTAGGATTTATTGTATATCCCACCATTCACTCGTCAAGGATTCCCAGGCCCAACGAGATATACACAATCAGGATTTACCACAATCCCACCTTCACCGGTCCAGGGATTCCTAGGCCTTGTATTCTTCTCCTGAGAACACCCCACTCAGTTTCAAAACCATTCGAAAATACAGCTCAACCAAGTAAGACAAGCCCCATCACACTATGGATATTTGGAATAGGCACAAAAAGGCCGAAAACAACTATCGCACCTAGAAAACCCCATGTCAATGATAGGAAGAGAACCAAATACACACTTACATGTACCATTCATTCCAAAACTACCAAGGAAATAATACATGCAACTCGATACCTGCAAGTAATCCTGCTTCAGCTACTTGATTCAAATCTTTCTTGCTTGATATTTACCTTCCTTTGCCTTCTTTGTCCTTTCTTTACTTTCCTTGATCCAATGACAGAGTTCTCCAAGAAAACCCTAAGTGTGCAATAGTATCTGTGAGTAGAGAGAATAGAGAGAGAGCTAAAAAAATGAACTTACAAAAGCAGTGTACTAATCCTCAGAATCCTTTTTATCAATGTTGCCTCTAATTTCCTCATTTTTCCATTATTTTCCATCATTTTCCTCATCACATCCAATATGTGACCTTTAAACTGTATAAATTATACAAACAATATGTATGTCATGTATTCAATCCGATCATGTGATATGCTAAAGCAAGACATTGAATACTTCTCCAAATCAATTGCGGAAAATAAACACAATCGCCAATCATAACAAGTGAAAAAAGAAACAAATCAAATCACAACACAAACAATTTCTCGGGGAAAGCTTGCTGCTCAAAACCCCTCTATATTCTATTGTATATTCAGCATGGAATCATGAAACAATTACAATGCACTCTTCTCACAAGAGTCTCCTACACTCAGCTAATCTTCTCGCGTTGTCCCGGAGAAAATCGACCAACACTTAGCCAATTCTCAGCCTCTAAACAGCGTGCCTTACTTGTGCAATTCCTAATGAATTCAATCTCTATTATTTAGGAATTTTGGCCTTCCTAAACTGTGCAAGCATCATGGGCAATCCAATGTGTGTTTGGTTCCATGTGTGCAACCCCAAAATGCTACAATTGACAGTTAACATCCCTTTAACCTTTGTCTCAACTGGGTCTCCACTGGAACTAACATGCATGTAGCTATTAATAGTAAATCATCAGTTGCATGGAAGATCACTGATTTTGATTTAAATAATATTTAATTCACTTGATCTCTCACTAGTGTAACAAACAGTTACAACTAGTTCAAATGACTCTAACTCACTTAACTAAGTTAACTAATTACTCATGCATTAAACTAATGCACCAACTGCAATTCGAACTCCATAAATAATAGAATTACTCTTCATGCCTCACCAACCACCCTCAACTTGAAATACATGATTTAACTGAGTTTATCACACTCAATTAACTGTTACAAGTGATCATGAGATAAGATTACAATTTATTGTCCAATTTAATTAAGGGAAAATTAAATTAGACACTGTACAAATTTCATTAATTAAATTTTCCTTCACACTAATGTATCGCTAGGACCTATTAGTCCCACACTAGTGTGTGTGCTACAATTTCTTGTTGGACTTCAACACACCCTCTCAACAAGAAAGGGATTATCTTCCACCCTAATCCTGCCTCTGTGGTATTCGAATTTTCTCCTAGTGAGCACCTTCATCAAAATATCTGCATCATGATCCTTTGTGGGAATGTACTGAAGTAACATAATGTGCCTCTGAACACAATATCTGAGATGGTGGTACCAGATGTCTATGTTCTTGGACCTACCATGGAATATCGGATTAACCAAGACTTTAATGCAACTTTATTTATCACAATGTATCACTGTCGAATCCATCTGAGAACTAAACAAACCAACCAGGATCTCTCTCATCCATATGGCCTCACATGCATCTTGAATTGCTACCATGTACTTTGCCTCGGCTGAACTGAGTGCCACAAATCGATTCTTCCTATTGTACCAAGAAACTATTTTCGATCCTATGTTGAAGATCCCTCCTAATGTGCTCTTTCTGTCTAATGGACTGCCTGCCAAATCTACATCTATGAAGCCTTGAAGCTTCACTTCCTCTATCCATATGTACCATAATCCATACTCTATAGTGCCCCTGAGATATCTCAAGACATGCTTCCTCGCCTTCCAAAAGAGCTTGGTCGGCTTAACCATAGCTTGACTCAGTTGGTCAACTGCGTAGCAGATGTCTGGTCTAGTGTTAACCAAGTACATCAGTGAACCCACTAGCTGCCTGTAGATAGTAGCATCCACTACTTCTCTTGAAGTAGCACCCCTTTCCTCCAATTTCCTGGAAGAGGAGTCTCCATGGATTTACAGCTCTCCATGTGGAACTTACCCAGTATCTCTTTGGCATACTTACCTTGAGAAACAAAAAGTTCACCATCTCGCTGCCATATTTCCAAAACCAAGGAAATAGTGAAGGAGTCCCATGTCTTTCATTTCGAAATCTCTTGCAAGATCCTCCTTACAAGAATGGATCAACTTCTCATCACCTATCAAGATTAGATCATCAACATAAAGTATGATAATCAAGAGCTTCTCATTCAACCACAATCTGGTATAAGTTCACATCCGCTTCACTTTTGGTGAAGTCCAACCTGGTGAAATAGCTTTCAATCTGAGTGTACCAAGCATGAGGTGCTTCTTGGGTCGGCACACATGTGCCTCATTGTCAAAGATCTCGAAAAATTCTAGCTTCTCTATGTACACTTCTTCCTCAATAACTCCATTGAGAAACGCAGTTTTGACATCCATCTGATGAATGTGCCACCCCATCTGTGTTGAGAGTCCAAGGATAGATCTAATGGAAGAGTACTGATCAAAACTGGATCATGGACTAGAATGATAGCTCAAAATTCAAAGTGTTCAGAAGTGAGCCAAACCTGAGCGACTGGATATATCTCGTCTTCTTGATTTCGGTGTTGTGAATGGTTCGAAAAACTGACATCGTATGAAGAAGTTATCACAATTTGAAAATTCTAGTAAACTACAAAAACTGGAATTTGACCAATTTTGACTTGGAATTTTCGGAAATTAAAAAAGAATATTCCAAGGAATATTCTTGGAATATTCCTCAAAATATTCCCCAGAATATTCTGAATGGTCCAATCGGCTCTTGAAAAGCGGCAACAGGGATTTGGCATTGGTTTGACTTTTGAGTTTTCGGACCAATTGGAAGTTGCCACGTGGCAGGCCCAGAGGCTGCCACATGGCCCAAACGGTCTTATAAAAATTTTTGGGCCTTCCCTGGAATCGAACAGCTGACCTCCATGCGCACAGGCCCACGCATTACCATTGGGCTATACATTAGAACTTAACAATATATGGACATCGGTTATACTTAACATGTTACGATTTCAAGGTTAGGAGTTTAGGCGCGCCCCCCTCATGCACCCAAGCTGGAACCATGGCATTAAGCCTCCGCTCTAACCGCACCGGGAATGTGTTCACATGGCCTTTACCGTTTTATGCCACGGTTAGCACCTTTTCCAACGGTGGTTGTGTTATCCGCCCACCATTATGAGACCACAGGGTTTGCGGCCATGTGGCCACCCCAATGGTCGCAGTTAATGTTAACCGTTAGTGCTGGCTGTATATTTGGAGTGGGCACGCTATTTTTAGAAAAATGCCTATTTTAACAGCAGATAAGTGAAGTCCCTCCAGTTTTAGTGGAGCTGATGTAAGGGACACTGGGAAAAAATTGTTTTGGCTCTATCTGGAGCTAGATTCGCCCAATTTTGGAGGGCCAATAGTAATTTTCAACCATCTCCAACATTCCAGACTCAATGGAGTAGGTTGTGAAGCCATCAGAGAGCTTCTAAGCAGGTTTTTTCATCAATGAAGTTCAAGGGGCCACCAGGAGGCAACAACAATTTGAGGCCTGGCCATGGGAGCTAGAGGCCTTATTCAGAGATCCAATAGTCAATTTTGGATATTTCAGATTTTTTGAATCTAATGAGATGGTTTTTAGAGCCTTTAGATGACTTTAGAAAGCCAAAAATATTCAGTGAAGTTCCAGGGGCCATTAGTGCCAACAAGTGCTAATAGCAGTTTAGGGCCTAGCCAGAGCAGCTAGAGACCATATGCAGCGAACCAATAGTCATTTATGACTATAAACAGTATTATAAATCCATTGATGGAGGTTGCAGAATATTTTTAGGACTTCTAGAGGTCTAGAACCCATCAAAGAAGTTTTTAGTGACCCTAGTGCCAAGGGATGCCGACAGGTGTTGGAGGCGAAACCGGAGTAGCCAGAGGCCATTTTTTATGAAAAAATAGTCTATCCTGACTAATTTTGTCATTATGAATCTAATTAATGGGTTTTAAGAGCCAAATTGATAACTTGTAGAGCTCAAGAAGGTGAAGGGAATTTTTGGGCAGACTTGGGCAAATCGTGGAGGAAGGCCTAGTTTGGGGATGCAATGCTCGTTTTTCGAAAATGATCAGTCAATGTTTGGTGTCTGATATGTGTTGGAGATATTAGGTGTGGCTTCAGGGACATAAATATAATTATGAAGGAGTTAGTTCCATGGAGAAGCTCAGTGTAGCTCAGTGCATCGACAGAAGGAATCGTGTCTAAGGGAGCCTAAAGTTGTTTGCAAAGTGATGACAGCCATAAGAGGGATATAGATGGTATTATCAGCCCTTTGGATCAGTTTAGTATCCATTGGATTTAATTGTGAAACTTTTAAAATAAACCTTGCCATAATCCTAAAGAGCCAAGTCAAGATGACAAAGCTTAAAGGAGACGTAGCCCACGGCATTCGGGTGAACTCCTTGATTAATTTTGTTGTTGTGTGTGAATTTTTTATTTCTTCATTATGTTTTTGTTATACATGTTAAATTTCAGCAAGAGAAAATGGACTTAAGACAATTAAATAGTTAAAAAACATACACCTCTTTCAAGCATAAATTCCGCAAATTGTCAAGTATAAAATAGATCATTTATTTGTTTAACTGAATGGGAAGTTCTTGAAAAACATAACAAGTTATCCAAACCATTTTGAGATCAGGATGGTATCAGAGCACTTGGTTGCTTGATTGACAGAGCAATAGCTTGCTTGTTTGACTTGAAAGGTGTTTAAATAGTACAAAAGAATGATTGTTTTACTGTTTGCAAACTAACTGTTGCTTGAGTGTGCTAGAGGTGAAGGGAAATCTACTGATAGATAAGTCCAGGAAATTACAAGAAGGAAGAAAGGGCTGAAGGCATATTCCTTACCCAAATGACCTCAAGGTCACCCTTGAAGCACAAACCCTCTTGAATATTGTTTGTTAAGAAGCTCTTGGAGTTGGTTGTTTGCAAAGGCTGCTTGAATAAGAGTTTGTCTCTAAAGCCATTTTGTTTAAAAGCTTTGTCATTTGTTTTGTTTGTGAACTTTTTTGAAGTTAATGTTTTCATTTTCATGACGAAAAATTCTTGAAGTGAGGTTTCAAAATCCTCCTCCTTCACAAGATTCTTCGACGAAGATATGAAGCGCGACTTCTCCATCTTGAAGGGCGTGGTGCATATTTTGTTTGAGGATAGAAGAGAAAGCACTGAACTTCGTGAGAAATTATTTTCTATGAAGAAAGACAAGGAATAAATTCTTCAAATATTTCGTGATATGGAGATGCAGCTCCATCAAGATCAAGAGGCTTTGACCAAGAACATGCGTGAAGCAGAGGTAATTCACTCTAATTTGTTTTTAGTTTCCTCATTAGAAAGATGTGTTGGTTCATTTGAAAAGCACACTAGAGGTATAGGGTCAAAGTTAATGTTTAAAATGGGCTATGAAGGCAAGGGTTTAGGCAAACATGCACAAGGCATGATTGATCCTCTATTGGTTGAGGAACAACCTAATAATTTTGGTCTTGTTTATGTGCAATTTAATGGTGAAGACTCCAAAGCCATGAAGGCATGTGAGGCAACTTCAAAAAGAAATTTTGTTCCAAGTTCTAATATACAAACGTGACAAGTTTGTTTCCAAGATAATTTCCATTGCTTGAAGCCTTTGTTGCAGCAAGAAGATTGTAGACATGCATCTTATGGTGAGCATGTGAGTTTGGACAGTTTTCAAGACAAGAACAATGATGTTAGTCTGCAAGAGAAAGTTGGAACCTCTACTAGTTCATCTCCTCAAGAAGGAAAAAAGGATGGACAATCAAAGCAGCACAAGAGGTATAATTCTTCCAATAGTCAATTTGATTATGTTTCTGCAAGGCATGACAATTTTTCATGCTTAAATGGAAGAAAGAGTTGTTGGGCATATTGTGGTCGGTTTAACCATGATGCTTTGAGATGCTGGATGAGGAAGAAGGCATACAAGAAGCAAAAGAAGAAAAGGAAACTTCCAAAGAAGGTGCATAAGACTTTCACATATTTCCAGAAGAGGGGACATGTTGTTTCCCAATGTTGGACATTGCATCCAACTAGTCGTCACAAGAACATGCAGCAAGAGGAAAGAAATACTGGTGGAAGTGGAACCAAGGATTCCATTATTGATGTGAGAACAGATGTTTCACATGAAGAAGATTTGCAATAGCAAAAGTCGCCGTGGAAGTGGCTTGGTGATAAGTGGCTGGACTTCTTAACATAGTAAGACATACTCATTTGTACATATGTAACTTTTGGTTGTATGCATGTATTTTATGTTTTAATATATTGTTTGTTTGAACCACCTTGGATCAATGATCAAGGCAACGACGTTTAGCTACCTTCTCTAAATTTCTCGCCAAAAATTTCTGAGTGAGTGCAAGGAAGACAGTTCTTGACAGGAGAACAAGCGCATCCAAGAAGGGAAGTGCCAACTACCTTCAAGTTGTGGTTCAAAGGCACTATCCATGCAAGGAAAGTGTTTTGAGGCTAAAAATAAGAGGGTTTTGTACTCTCATCTATTGTACGGATCAGTATATCAGTCTTTTGGGGTCCAAAAGATTCCTAATGGGGAGGTGTGATCAGAACTGGATCATGGACCAGAATGATAGCTCAAAATTCAAAGTGTTTGGAAGTGAGATCATTCATGACCAGTTGATCTGTCTTCGATTCTGGCACCACGAGCAGTTTGAAAAATGGAAACGCCATTATGAAGAAGTTATCATAGTGTTTGAAAAGTCAATAAGCGCAGAACGAATTTGATATTAACTTTGACTTGGAATTTTGGGAAATTAAAAAAAAGAATATTTCAAGGAATATTATAATAATATTCAAGGAATATTACCGGAATATTCTTCAAAATATTCTCTTAATAAAGTAATGCAGCATTCAATCGGCTTTTGACAAGTGTCTAGGAGGTTGGCATTTGGTTTGACTTTTGAGTTTTCGGACCAATTGAAGTGCCACTTGCCATGGGAGCTCGAAACCGCCCACGTGGCAGATCAATTTTATAAAAAATTTGCATCCGACCTCCCCTTGCGCAGCAGCCCATGCCTTACCATTGGGCTATACATTAGAACTTAACAATATATGGGCGTCAGTTATACTTAACATGTTACGGTTTCAAGGTTGAGGGTTTGGGAGGCCAACCCCCCCCCCCCCTCATGCGCCCAAGAACTGAAACCATGGGCTTAATCCTCCACTCTAATCGCAACAAGAACATGTTCACATGGCCTTTACTGTTCTATGCCACGATTAGCACCTTTTCTACCGGTGGTTGTGTTATCTGCCCACCATTATGAGACCGCGAGGTTTGTGGCCATGTGGCCACCCCAATGGTTTCAGTTAATGTTAACCGTTAGACTTGGTGGTCTATTTGGAGCGGGCGTGCTATTTTTAGCAAAATGCCTATTTTAACTGTAGATAAGTGCAGTCCCTCCAGTTTTAGTGGCGCTGATATAGGGGACACTAGGAAAAAAAAAATTGGCTCTATCTGGAGCTAGATTCGCCCAATTTTGGAGGGCCAATAGTAATTTTAGACTATCTAAAAAATTCCAGACTCAATGGAGTAGGTTTCAAAGCCATCAGAGAGCTTCTAAGCAGGTTTTTGCACCAGTGAAGTTCAAGGGGCCATTAGGGCCACTAGGAGGCAGCAATAGTTTGAGGCCTAGCCAAGGGAGCTATAGGCCTTATTCAGAGATACAATAGTCAATATTGGATATTTCAGATGTTCTGAATCTAATTATATGTTTTTCAGAGCTTGTAGAGGACTTTAGAAAGCTGAAAATCTTCAGTGAAGTTCCAGGGGCCATTAGTGCTAGCAAGAGTTCAGGGCCTAGCCAGAGTAGCTAGAGACCATATGCAGCGAACCAATAGTCATTTCTAACTGTAAATAGAATTATGAATCCATTTATGGAGGTTTTAGAAGCTTTTGAGGACTTCTAGAGGTCTATAACCCATCAGATAATTTTTCAGTGACCCTAGTGCCAGGGGATGTCAACAGGTGTTAGAGGCGAAACCAGAGCAGATGAAGACCATTTTTTATGAAAAATAGTCTATCCTGACTAATTTTAGCATTATGAATACAATGAATGGCTTTTTAGAGAAAATTGATAACTTCTAGAGCTCGAAAATCTGAAGGGAAGTTTTGGGTAGACCTGGGCAAACCGTGGAGGAAGGCCTAGTTTGGGGACGCAGTGCTCGTTTTGGGCAAAAAATCAGTCGATATTTGGTGTCTAATATGTGATGGAGACAGTAGGTGTGTTTTCAGGGACAAAAACAGAACTCTGAAGGATTTAGTGCCATGGAGAAGCTCAGTGTAGCTCAGTACACCAATAGAAGGAATCATATCTAAGGGAGCCTAAAGTTGTTTGCAAAGTGATTATAGTCATAAGAGGGATATTGATGGTATTCTCAGCCCTTTGGGTCAGTTCAATATCCATTTGAGTTAAGTGTGGAACTTGTAAAAGAAACCTTACCATAATCCCAAAGAGCCAAGTCAAGATGACAAAGCTTAAAGGAGACGTAGCACACGGTATTCGAGTGAACTCCTTGATTAATTTTGTGGTTGTGTGTGAATGTTTTATTGCTGCATTATGTTTTTGCTATACATGTTAAATTTTAGCAAGAAAAAATGGACTTAATACACTTAAATAGTTAAAAATCATACACCTCTTTCAAGCATAAATTCCGCAAATTGTCAAGTATAAGCTAGACCATTTATTTGTTTAACTTAATGGGAGGTTCTTGAAAAACATAACAAGTTATCCAAACCATTTTCAGATCAAGTACCTCACTACAAGTGTGAAAGTCTCCTCATAGTCAATCCCCTCAACTTGTGAGAATCCCCAGGCCACAAATATAGCCTTGTATTTCTCCACACTCCCATATGTTGCTTGCTTCACCTTATAGATCCATCTAGATCAAACCACTAATTTTCCGACCGGTCTTGGGAAAACTTCCCATGCATTGTTCTTAACGATGGATTCATACTCCTCTACCATAGCGTCAACCCAAATTGGTTGCTGCATTGCTTCCTCAAAGAAATATGGTTTTGTCTCAATAGACTTACTCATAAGAGCCATGTATCCAGTAAACCTGTCTGGAGACTATCTCTACCTGCGTAGTGAAGTAGGGGCTCCTACATTCTCTGCCGCATCAAGTCTCAATCTATCAGCTTTTGTGGTTTGCCTTCTACCATTTCTCGTGGATGGCTATGCATGAGTGATTTATTCCATTCCATGATCCTCTGCATGTGGTTGCTCCACATCTTGAGGCTCATACTTTGGAACCAAGAGTTCCTCCTCTGCATGCAAATCCAGCTCCCTTTCAAGGGACAATCGCATGGATATATCCTCATCAAATTTTATATCCTATCTCACACAGTCATCTTGTTGTCTAGAAAATACACCCGATAATTTTGGGGAGTATCAGTGTACCCCACAAATATCCCAATCTCAATTGTTGGTTCGAACTTATTCCTAGCGTCTTTGCTCACATGCACATAAACAGATGAGCCAAAAATCTTAAAATATGAAACATAAAGTTTCTTACAGTAAAAGCCTCCTCTGGTGTACTCATGCCAAGTATCTGATGAGGGCAATAGTTCTACACAATTACCGTTGTGTTGCATGCCTCCGCCCACAGATGCAATGGTAGGCCCTGATCATGCAACATCGCTCATGTTGCACCCACAATTGTTCTATTCTTTCTTTCTGCGACCCCATTCTCTTGTGGGTTATGAGGCGCAATCTGTTCTCTCTGAATTCCTTCTTTGTTGTAGAAGTTATTGAATTCATTGGAGATGTACTCACCACCATTTTTTATCCTAAGAGCCTTCACATGCTTCCTCGTGTCTTTCTCCACCAGTGCTTTGAACTCAATAAATTTTGAGAACGTCTGATCTTTCTTCTGCATGAAGTAGATCTAGCACTTTCTAGAAAATTCATCAACAAATATCACATAGTACTTATTCTTTGTTGTCGAAGAAGTAGAGAATGGTCCACACACATCTAAGTGAACTCTCTCAAGGATTTCTGAAGCTCGGTTCTTCTTCTCGTGAAAAGTGGCATTTGCATACTTCCCCATAGTACATCCATTGCATGTGTTTGACTGCACAAGAGTACCTGTAGAAATCAGATGCATGACCTTCAAGGATCTATGGTGCAGATGGCCCAATCTCGTATGTCATAACTCACCCTCATCGCGGCTCACCACTTTTTCCGCCTTACCCATCAATGTTGTACAGCCATCTACGTCAAGTTTATAGAGATTCTTCACACGAATCCCAATCTTCTTGGATTTTCATGTTTCTTTGTGTTAAAGGAAAGCCTTTCCCTCACTGAAAACAGCCGCATAGCCTCTATCCTCCAACATTGCGACTAAGACCAAATTTTTCTTCAAGCCTGGTACATGCATTACATTTTTAATAGAAAGGGTTTACCTGACTGTCTCTGGAAGGTAACTGTACCAATCCTGGTAGTATTGTACCACCCGTCATCACCCATTTCCATATGCATCTAGAGGTCCTTCTCCTCCAAGCTACTAAAAATTTCTTTATCTCCTGTCATGTGAAAGGAAGCACCACTATCCAAGTACCACATCGATCCCATTGCACTTGACACCATGCATGCAATGAGCTATAATTCAAGCTAAAATTGTGAGGCCAAAGCCTCACCAGCTGCAAATCCTAAAGCCTTCTTGTTCTTATTTTTTTGTGGATAATTTGTGGCATAATTTCCATGCTCGTGATAGTGAAAGCACTTCACTCTAGACATGTCGCGCTTTTTGCCATCTTTATTGGACTCAGATTTGGAATGGAATTTATTTCCTTTCCCCTTCTTCTCCTTGGCATCCAAATCACAATATTCTTCATCATCATTCTTAGATGAAGATCTATTCCTAGTATTCCACCTGAATTATTCTTGCACCAAATTCGAGCAAGTCATTCCCAATCTGGCAGCTTCTCCCTCCCTTTGACAGAATCCTGATAACTATGCCAACTCTTGGGAAGGCCTAGAAGAGCTAGGCTCATCAAGTCATCATCTACGACAGTAATTCCGACACTCCCAAGCTCATCCTGACATTGGATAAACTTTGTTAAATATTTCAGAAAGGTGTCACCTTTCTCCATTTTGATCTTCCTGATTTTATCCTTCAGTGCCAATTTTATATTTCCACCTTCTTTTGCCAAGAATCATGATTTGCGGCATCTGTTGCAGCAGGTTTTGGAATGTATTGTCGATGAATTCTTTCAACCCATTTTCCTCCAATACTTCCTCCATTTTGTCTTTCCATGCAATATATTTATATTTTCCCTCGAGTGCATACTCCAATATCAAGCCATTGAAATCCATTTAAATCCTAATCTGCCTGTCGCACCAAGAATACTTTTTCACATTCGAATTCTATTTAGTCAAAAACTCAGCTTCTCCTCCACTATAGTGATTTCATGTGCTCTGATACCATTTAGAATACAAATAGTATGTAATTCATCTATTCAATCCGATCATGTGATATGCTAAAGCAAGATATTAAATACTTCTACAAATCAATTGTGGAAAATAAACACAATCACCAATCACAACAAGTGCAGAAAGAAACAAATCAAACCATAACATAGATGATTTCCTAAGGAAAGCTTTGCTCAAAACCCCTTTGTCTTCTATTGTATATTCATCATTGAATCATGAAACAATTACAATTCACTCTTCTAACAAGAGTCTACTGCACTCAACTAATCGTCTCACATTGTCCCGAACAAAATCGACCAACACTTAGCCAATTATCAGGCTCTAAACAGCTTTCCTTGCTTGCATAATTCACGATGAATGCAATCCCTATTATCTAGGAATTTTGGCCTTCCTAAACTATGCAAGCATCATTGTCAATCCAATATGTGTTTGGTTGCATGTGTGCAACCCCATAATGCTACAACTGATAGTTAACATCCCTTTAACCTTTGTCTCAACTGGGTATCCACTAGAACTGACATGCATGTAACTATTAATAGTAAATCATTAGTTGCATGGAAAATCACTGATTGTGAATTAAATAATATTTAATTCACTTGATCTCTCACTAGTGCAATTAAAACTATTTCAACTAACTCTAACTCACTTAACTGAGTTAACTAATTACTCATGCATTAAACTAATGCACCAACTGAAATTCGATCTCCATATCTAATAGAATTACTTGACATGCCTCACCAACCACCCTCAACTCAAAATACATGAGCTAACAAAGTTTATTGCACTCAGTTAACCGTTGCAAGTGATCATGAGATAATATTACAATTTATTGTGCAATTTAATTAAGGGAAAATAAAATTAGGCATTGCACAAATTTAATTAATTAAATTTGCCTTCACACTAATGTATCGCTAGGACATATTGGTCCCACACTAGTGTGTGTGCTGCAATTTATTGTTGGACTTCAACATCAACTTCCTTTTCTCCTAATTTCTTTTATTTTCATAAATAAAATTGCAATTAATGTCTCTTGCCTTTCCAAAGCCTTTTCTATTTCCTTTTCCAGTTTCCTTTAGCCATAATAAACCAAATTAACACCCACTAGGTTGTTTTTCCCAACATTCAACTTGGAGTACATGTCCCATGACCTTGGTCTTATTTTACTTTATTAACTTTATTACATGGAGTTTTTACTCAGGGTTGTTACATACCCCTCCCCCTTAGGAGAACACCATCCTCAATGTTCAGTGACACCTACAACCAGCAAAATCGCTGAAATACCAAAACATACAGCTTATGGAGCTTTATAACTTAGCTCGATTTCATATTTACAATGAACAAGATGTTGAAAACATAACCAACATGAAAAACATAAAAATTTGACACACCATACAAATTATTGGAGCTTTATAACACAAATCATGGTGTTATTTACATCCATATACATATAATAAAACTACGTTGCCTCAATCAAAAAACAAGGAAGGATACATAGCCCACATCTGATCAGCCATCTCCCATGTATCTTCATCATGCCCAAAGTACTTCCACTACAATTGAACCTACTCGATTGATTGGTTCTGGAGCATGAGAATATTTCTCTACAAAATACATTGAGGTTTCGGCTAAAATTATCCTTATGGTTCCACATACAATATATACCAATCAATAACATGGTATATATCCTTCACATATATTTTAAGCAATGAAATACGGAAAACATCCTGGACTTTCATTGTCGGAGGTAGTCCAATTCTATAGGCCACTAGTCCAATCCTATCAATGATTTCGAAAGGCCATCAACACTGAGGTGATAACTTCTCACATGACCCAATCCTCAATGAGCTATTCTTAGGCTTCATGTGCAAATATACATTCCTTCCAACCTTAAACTCCTTAAATTCCTTATGCTAGTCTGCATAAATTTTATGCATTTCCTATTCCATCTCTGCCAACATATCTATTCCAATCAACAACCTATGCACTAATCCACTCCAACTAATGGGAGTGTTAAAAATCCTCCCTTATATTTCCCCAAATAGGATCATCCTCAGACACTCTTGATACCCATTGTTGTAAGTAAACTCGACCAGTTGAAGATACTCCTCCCACTTTCGTTGTTGATGCATCACATACATTCTCAACATGTCCTCTAAAATATTTTTGACCCTCTCTATTTTTCCATCTATCTGCAGATGATAAGCTATGCTGAAGGCCAAATCTGTACCCAAAAATGCAAATAAATCTTTCCAAAACCTAGAAGTGGACTTAACATCCCTATCTGATACAATATTCTTTGGTACACCATGCAACCTCACTACATCTTTGATGAAGACCTGTGCCACATCACTAGATGAATACGTTTACTTCACCAGAATGAAATGTGCTACCTTTGTCAACCTGTCCACCATATCCATGATGGAATCATCCTGTCTAGATGTCTTCGGTAAACCTGTGATGAAATCCATAGAAATGACCTCCCATTTCCACTGTGGAATCAGAATCAGTTGTAGTAAATCGCCTTGATTCTTACACTCTACCTTTACCTGTTAACAATCCAAACATCTCACAACAAACTATTCCACTTCCTTCTTCATATTTGGCCAATTGTAGATCTTCTTCATCGTTGTCAATCTTTTTTGATATCCTGGATGACCTTAATATGGATTATTTTGAAATTCCCTCAAGATAAACTTCTTGAGCTTAATGTTATTCGGCACATAGATCATGTCCCTAAATCAAACCAAACCATTTGATGTGAGATGATATTCCACATCCTGATCACTTGTATCATGCTCTAACTTGTGCCTAATCTCCTTGTACTTGTCATTCTGTTGTCCTTACTGCAAGATCCAATCTCGTAAATCTGTCCCATAAGAATTCATAGCTGCAATATGATTCACCTACACTCTTCTACTAAGATCATATGCAACCTTGTTCCCTTTCCTTTTAATGTACCTGATATCAAAGTCAAATTCACTGATCATGGAAAAAATTTACATTTCCTGAAATTCAGATTTGGTTTATGAAATAAGTATCTCAATCCACTATGGCCGCTCATCAATAAAAACCTCCTACCCAAAATATAGTGCCTCCACATCTTCAAAGTGTAAGTGATTGCTTCTAACTCGAGATCATGTGTGAGATAATTATGCTCGTGCTCATTCAATTTCCTTGATTGTAACATACCACCTGTCCCTCATGCATAAGGACTCCACCAAGCCCTCTCTTGAAAGTATCTGTGCACACTACAAACTATTTATCTAGATCTGCAATCTTTAAACTGGAGAGCCATTTGTCAACAATTGCTTCAGTTGCTCAAAACCTGTTGCACATTCCTTTGTCCATTCAAATTTCTTACCTTTCCTTTACAACAATGTAATAGGATATGAAATCTGTGAGAAGTTATTGATGAACCTCCTGTAGTAACTTGCTATTCCCATGAATGATCTTACCTCATCCACATTTCTAGGAGCTGCCTAATCCATAATAGCCCTTATATTTTCCTGGTCCATTGTTATGCCTTCCTTGGAGACAACATGCCCTGGGTAATGTACCTTTATCTTAAATAAACAAGATTTTCTAAGCTTGGCATCAAATGATTCTCTCTTAGAAATATCAATAGTGTTGTTAAATGCTCAACATGATCTTCCTCGTTCTTAGAATATATCAATATATCATGAATGAACACAATAAAAAACTTGTCTAGATAAGGACACAACACATTATTCATCAAGCACATAAAAGTAGTTGGAGCATTAGTCAAACTAGATGGAACTACAACAAAATCATAATGCCCATACCTGGCGTTATCCATGGTAACACTTAGGTTTGTATTTGACTCAATTTGGTTAATTTAGTTAGGGTTTTAAGTTTTTCTTCAAAATAATTACAGGTACAAAGGTCATCTTTGTCATAAAGCGAGTTTGTAAGGTCATTATGAATTTTAGTGGGTGTCAACATTAAGGTGAAAATAAAAAACTCCATGTGTCTTATGCTCATTTGGTCATCATTAGCAATTTGACAGTTCAGCAAAATTTCGCAGCAACTCTAGTTAGAAAAGCTCAGGGTTTACTACCGAAGTTCCTGACACTTTCATAGCATATTTTCCTTCCCAAACACTTATTTCGCTATAGAAGTCCATTTCTGTGGTAATGGTAAGGAAAAGGTGAAATTTATAGAAACGATCATGGTCAGAGTCATGTGAGTCATTATTACATGTCATTTGTCTTATCCCTCATTCCAAAAATATAATATTCCTAAATTAGCATGCAGTTAATTGGAATATTAAAATCTAATTTTTCTTCTTAGTTAGAAGAATAAGAGCGTAGGGAGACCCATAAATCTCCTTAGTAGGAATAAAACCACTCCAAATGTGAATGGAGGGCATCAAAAGAGTTGGATAAAGCTCCCCTATATGTGAACAAGGGAAGAAGCATGTGGACTAGGTCAACTTTAACCAAATCAATAGCGTTGGTATGAAAGTAGTGGACATTTAATGAGGGACAGCATAATTTCGGAGGGAGATCCTTTGCATGGAAGTAGTTCCCTTAATGAGTGGGGCAAAGGGTGAGGAATCTCACCAAGAATATAAGGAAGATGATTGAATCCATTGGGATTATGTTTTAAATTATTCTTTTTTGTGGTATGTTAACACTTTTGGCTCTCTTTAACTATTTAGCTAAGATTGCGATGTTGTTTAGCACAAGGGTGTTCCCGAGCGGGAATCCCACCTTCATCCCTGGGGGGGATTAGAGTGCCTACTCAGGATAAGTTATTGAGAATTATTTCCACATTTCGGCATTTGGCCAAGTTACAGCTTTCTTCTACAGCACAGATTCTATTTAGATATGTATTGAGTTGCAGGGTGCAGTAGTAGAGGGTTTCTTTGGATCATTTTTGAGTGTGTCTTTAGTGGACGAAGATTTCTTTCCATTGGGAGATCAGTAAAGAAGGTCCCTGTGCTTCATATCATATTTTGGCATCGGTCCAAGGTAGCATCATCCCCTACAGCGCAGTTCCAGTCCATGACTACGTTATTTTAGTGAGTTGTTGCGGGGGTGAGTCCAGTGCTCATTTGGAGTGTTTTCTTTCCATTAAAGGGATAATCCCTTCATTGAGAGAGTCTATTGGAGGATTTTCTTTCAGATCTACATCATATTTAGCCACCTCCTTCTATGTGCTTCAGTTGAAGTGAATCTTCAGCCCTAGGGCTTTAGACCCACCATTTATATTTTGTGCATTTCCAGAAACCCTTCCTAGGTTATCTAGGAAAAGTGTATGGGAGCATAGATCTCCATTTTTGGCCTTGTATGAGCATTACATTATCATATCCATTTATATATTTTTTCCAACTGCAATATTAGTCACTAAAACTGTGTTGTACTTGCTTCATACATTTTGTGTAGCAGCTGCAACTCATGTATTGGTGCTTTTGGTTGATGGAGGCTTCTCTTGGCTACCTTGAGGAGTTTTTTCTCCAATATTTTGTATACATTTATTTTTTTTATGCTTAATAACATGGATATATCATTTGGCTCATATGTAATGCGTTAGTACTTTCTGTTATTTCCATTATTGTGAACTATATTTCTTCTTATCCCATTTGGGAATATTACAATGGTATCAGAGAATAATCTTGGCCCAGCCTATGAAGACATTGCATCTATGTTATCGGAAGAAGAATAAGCTTCTCACAGAAAGGATAAGACTCACAGAAGAGACAAAGTCAAGTCTCCATTATTTGGAGAAATGGAGGGAAAGAAGTTTTCATAAATTCTTCTCCAAACTATGCATGAGCTTAATAGAGCAATCAAGGGAATGAGGAGGGAAATACATCGAGATCCCTCAAGAATATTTGCACATGAAGAAAGCTCAAGTTATTTATATTATGGGTGTGAGAATTCAGCCACAAAATCAGATATACAATGCTCTACCATGCCTATGTTCATAGCAAGATAGATGGAGGAAGGAGATGTACCAAAGAAGAAGACTCTTGGTGACTATCTTCAAGAGTATGAATCTCAATCTCAGAGGTGCAAAGATCATCTAAACTTCCAAGGGTTTTGCAAGATCAAGGAGGATAGAAGATCTAGCAATCACAATAGAAGAAAGAGGTGCAAGCAACATGATTTGGGTAGATATTTTATAACTACTTTTGATGGGTCACCTAAATGTACAACTAGGGCTTGGGTGGAGGAGTTAGACATCTATTTGCAGTAACACAAAGTTTCAAAAGATGAAGCCATTAGAGTAGAAGTGCTGCATCTTGAAGGTAAGGCTTATGCCTGGTGGTTTTATGAAACTTCTTCATTAAATCATGTCAATGTATCTACTTATGCGAAGTTCACTAGGAGGTTAGTGAAAATAATTGATGTAAAACTTTCTTAAACATCCTTGGTTGAGCTAGCCAAGCCTAAACAAAAAAAATCTTTGCATGATTTGGAAGGATGTATAAACACAACTCCATTCCATAATTCTATTGAGGGGATTAAAATGTGCGATGAGTGGAAGGTGACGTGGCAAGCAGAGGTGGGGCCAATCACAAATCACAATCAGTGATCATAACATATTCCTTTAGTGCCTTTCCTCCAAACCTTGCGATGTGTGATATGTGATTGCATCGCATTGCAATATCGCAAGTTTAACCATATTACAAACTTGTAACCTTTACCGAATGTGATATGTGGTATGATCTTTGTCGTCCACCTCTCTATTCCAGTTCTGTGCTTTGATCCTAACCATCTATTTGTCCCTTTGCACCTCCTCCAAAACTCTTAAGTTTCTAATGGAAATGCACCATTTCTCTGCCTTCAGGAAATTAGTTTGTTTGCTCCATGGTGTAACCCTCTTGAAATTATCTGGTTTTCTACCGCACTAGTCCCACGTGAGCTTGCAAATGAGCCCGACCCGACCCTGTCCGGTGTGCAATGTTTTGAACATGCCCATCGGTCCGGCTCTTGAACTGTTTTAAACGTGAATGAGCCCGACTCGACCCACCTTCACATATCATCACGTAATGTTAATGTACCAACATATAAATCAAAATTATTCTATGACACACAAAATTTTACATTTTCTATCATATATGTTTTTTTGGTGTTTTGAAAAATATTTCATAGGTAAATGAAAATGACCCACAACATCTGTCTCCACCTGGGGATAGTGATTTTTTCCATGGAAGCGCTAAGAACTGCAGATTAGTGCCTTATCCATTGGGCATGGAGTCAAATATTTCTTAGTGAAATATGAACAATGAGAAATCAAGTATTTACAATGGTGGAATGCTAACTTTTAATTATGGAAATAGTGCTTCAGATACTGTGTAATATCCCAAAACGGGAATCACATAGCAAGCCTGCTGAAATAACGCACTCCTGAGAATTCAATGCACTAAAATGATTTTGTAGCTTCTGGATCCCTTATATCAGCTCGTCTAAGATCTAAATCCAAAATGAGAGCAAAAAAAAATCAAACTAGGTGGGTTAAACAGATCTCCCACAACCTAGTATAGTTGAAAAACACCCAAAGAGAGGGGCTACAGCTATATGCAAGGACTGCTTCAGGAATAACACAGTTTCTCAATTTACAAGCATGAAACCAACATGGAGGTTCATCTTTCAGCTATAAATCAACAAATTAGATATACAATGCAGCTTATATAGTGTATAACAGAAATAGAAAGAATATACAAGACAAAAGCCTCAAAATGAGTTGCTACAACAACATGAAATGGTAGAATAAGCTTAACAGCGTTATTTTCATTGTTGAAGCATGCAGAAGATTACAGCTCAGATCTAGATCAGATATGTACACAAAATGATAGATCTATTTCAGATCTATATACAAGGTAGGCTCCTTTATACACTCCCCTTGGGGATCTCAGCAAAACATGAACAACAGTGAGTAGATCTAAGATCTAAGTCACAAATCTGCAGAAGTATTCAGAAAATTCTAAATCATAATATATGTAGTAGATCAGATCTGAACTAACATGTATTGGTTGGCCAATCCACGGATCACCACAGTGAAACGAAGAATCCAATCACTAGAGATCTCTCCTCTAAAATGATGCCAAGTCTCCCTGCAACTCTGCTCTTGCAAATAACGTAGTCATGGAAGAGGGACTGTGCTGTAGGCTCTGAGAATTATTTGGCCTGCTACCAATGTATGGATCTGAAGCTCAAAAGGTATATAACTAACTTATCAAAGGGATAGATGATTCTCCCAGTGGAAAGGAGTGCTAGAAATGCATAGATCTGGAAATATCTATTCTCCACTTGTAGCTCACATGGACAACCCAATCCTAAACAGGACTGCGCTGTAGATGCAAGATGTGGCTTGGCGAAATTCCATATAGTGGACTAGACAAAAAAGGCTCCTCCAAGAGCTACTCAAGGAAGGAGGTGGGAATCCTAAACAGGAAAACCCAGAGAGGAATGTCTAAACAGACAATACCTTCAGAAAATAATATCATCAACAACAACCTTTTCCTGTTGTCCTCCTCCTTATTTTATAAGATGAAAGCCTTGCCAAACCCTAAACCACCTCAATGAGTTAGCTCCTTTCACATGTGGAGCCTCCATCTAAAACTGTGTTGTGTATTCATGAGGTCCATTTCACCTAGACTACGTTGTTGATTTGGTCAATGTTGACCCAGTCTCATGATTCAAACCCATTCACACCTGCAAGATTTTATTTACATGGCCCAGATATGTCTCTGTTTACATAGGCATTGATTTATTCATTGTTTTCAGGAGTTTTACATGTCCTCCTTTATTCATTTATTCATGAAATAGAAAGATAAAACAAAAATTCATATTCCTCTTAGCTGGAGCTAAGTAGGAATATTACATACTTCTCGTTCATAAGCAATTGTACCGACTCTCCATCTAGATATTCCAAAATGAATGTGTTATTTGGCCTTGCCTTAGATATTCTGTATGGACCATACCAGAGAGGGTCAAATTTACCATGCTTACCCTTTTCTTCTCGTATGGTGTCCCATCTCAGTACCAAATATCCTTCTTGAAAGATAACTTCTTTTGCTTTTCTATCAAATATAGACTTCATCTTTTCCTGATAAGTAATCAATTTATCCCTGACTTTGTTTCTGTTTTCACTTGATTCAATTTTTTTGTTCAATCTTCTTACTAGAGTGTTAGTCATCAGTAATTTTTTGCCTTGATGATGACTAAATGACTATTCCCAGATTTCTAGAAACAAAATTTATAGAACATTGTGAGTTCTAGAAATCTCATTGCCTTCATTATCCTTAAGGTAAAATTTTCACTATTTTATCATCCTATCTATTCATGACTGGCCCACTACTCCCGGATGATCCATCATGGGCTTGAGCCATTTATTTTAACCCTAAATTGTCACCTTGGCCCAAATCCTCTGTTTTTGTTTTGCCTAAAAATCCCCACTACCACCTAAACCTACCAATCAAATAGCTTTGTTGTGTCTCACAAGATACTCCCAAACAGTGATGGTCTCAAATTGTCTCTATAGACCCTTCTTGGATAGTCAAGTATGATTGATGTTTGGATCTTCAAATACACTAAGCCTATCATAGATCCTATCTCACACTTGGTCATCCCTAAGTCTAAGTCTTAGTCCAAAGTCCAAGTCCAAGAAAGCCCCCATTAGGTCACCTAAGGTTTCACTGAGTCATAGGATGGATTTGGTCCCCCAAAAACTATGCCTTCTTATATGAAGAGATTGTGTTCAAAGAGGAGTAAAGTCAAACAATTTGATCCAAGACTGGTCAATAGTCTTTCAAGAAAAACCTCCTTGGCTTAGAGCACAAACACTGCAAAGGGACAGTTTCCCTTGTTCACGTTGTTGAAATAAATGATCAAGGTTTCCATCAGAAATAAGAAGAGGTAGGGGAATAGGATGTAATCATCACCAGGAGACATCCACAAACAAGAAAAAGACAGCAGGCATGTGTTTAAAAGAGAATCAGGGTTTTTTATGGTTGGTTAACAAAACAGTGGTGACAAGAAAGAAACCATCACAAAGATTACAAGGACAGAAGCCACCTCTCTAGGGTTTTGCCAAAAATGGCATTATTTCACCTACACTAAAAGGAGAAAAGACAAAGAGTATCAGTTTAAAGGGGATCATCTTACCAAAGGGTAAAAAACAGAGTTTTTTAAAGTAAGATCAAAGGTTGGGCATAAGTTATTGTCAAAATGACCTAAGAAGCAAGTGTGCCCTTGATTTAAATCTCAACAGTAGACCCCCAACAAAGGCCTCCCTGTCAAAATATTGTTCTGCAAAAGATGACAGACACATAAGTAAACATTTTTTCCAAAAAATGTGTCAAAAGTGTGTTTCACAGCAAATATCAGTGAAAAGGCGCACTCAAAATATAGGGGACACTAACTTTGAAAAAATGGATTTTATATTTTAAATTTACTTTTCAAAACAACTACAAAAGGTCTCTTAAACCTTTCCCATGCATCATTTTCCATTTTAAAAAGTGAAGAAGCCGTTGGAAGAATTTTTGGGGTTTTCAGGCAAAACTGGGAGATTTTTTTTTTCGGCACTACGCACAGGAGTGAGGCGGGCAGTGTTATTTAACACTACGCAATGCGCTCAGAGCCTGGCACTATGCACCTAGGCTGGCACTATGCACAGGCTCAGCAAAACCAAAAGGCGCCTAGAAAACCGTCCATTCTACCCAGTGCTGTGGTCCGACGACCCGACCAGCCAGGCGCTACGCACCTGGCAGACTTCTCCACATTTTTCTAAAGGGGTCCAAAAATTTGAAATTTCATCTTCAAATCTCCTGCAATCGAAGCATAAGGTTGGTGGAACCTTTTTTCTCCTCCCAAGCTTTCCTTTTTCTAAAAACAAGGAATTCATTCATAGTTAAAGTTAGACCAAACCCTAGACTATATAAAAGTCAATTTTTTAGTCTTTGAGTTAGGGTTTGCAAGTGAAATTGGTTTTGAGTGCAAAAAGAGGAATGGGTAACTATGGGCTAACCTCCAACACCAAGTGCAAGCTTTAAAAAAAAAAATTCACCTTAGCCTTCATGTTTACAAAGAGTTGACCTAAAACCACTAAAAGCACCTAGTTTTCCCAAAAACCCTCAAGAAAAGTCCAAAGGTCCTACTACTGTTTTTGGACCAGTCATCATGTCAGAGGGAGACAGTCACACCAGTAGTGATGAGATTCATACTCCCACCAAGCCAAAACAGCATGGAGGAAAAGCAAAAATATTTGAGCCCCTAGACACCACTCCAATCACTTCATCTCCTATGATCCTTTCATGCTTTCAGCATGTAGGGTGCTACAAATTTTGTGAAAGGGTCAACAAGTCAGCATCCATTCAGACTTGACTAGATTATTTGTCTATAGCTTACAAAACCATCAAGTCAATCTAGCAGGGGTGCAATTTGAGCTCCCATCTGAAATCATTTCCAAAGCAACGGGTATACCAGACATTGGTGAGGTATGGTTCAAACAAAAGAAGTTGGAGTTGAGTTATTATGGGCCCTATTTGAAACCTAGATATCAACAAAATTGTAAGGTTGTTTTCCCTTTTCCCATTTTCTAGAGAGGTATGCTACATTGATGAGGTAGATTATCAGTTTTTTCACATGTGAGGGGAGATACTCCCGGATCTACTCATATTATATAAGGTTGCTGATGCATTTTACCAAGGTCAAGATGAAGAACCTACCTTACTACCTTTTCTGAAGCATTGATAAAATGGCCTCAGTTGTTAAGAAGAAAATCTATGACCACCAAATGTCAAGCCTCTTTCACCACTCCCTGATCAAAATGATTGTCCTATATCAGCTAGAGTAGCAAGGAATATCTTGGGAAACCTTCATCTCACATGATGTGTTTACAGACCCCTGGGCCTTCAT
Organism: Pinus albicaulis; assembly: GCA_034641835.2. Classification (NCBI taxonomy): domain Eukaryota; kingdom Viridiplantae; phylum Streptophyta; class Pinopsida; order Pinales; family Pinaceae; genus Pinus; species Pinus albicaulis. The sequence continues at coordinate 563,932,623 of CM076580.1, read as the reverse complement.
CCAGCAAAACTTGCCTTCCACTTCACAACCATCTACCTCCACTCATCCATCATCTCCCCATGTGCCTTCTCCACAAAGAATTTCACCTCTTGTTTCTTCCCCTAATTTTCCAAGTGAGGGGGCTGACAGTAGCCCTAGTGAAGAACAAATAGAAGGCAGCAGTCAGGAAGAAATTGAGACAGATAATGATGGACAAGGAGGAAGCAGTGGAAAAGAAGATGATGAAAATGAAGAAAACAGTGAAGAGGAGGGAAGTAGCCATGAAGAAAGCAGTGATGGAAAGGATGAAATTAGTGAAGGCAGCCACAAAGATGAAAGTAGTGAGTAAGATAATGAAGAAGAGCAGCCAGATGATGAAGAAGAGTAGCATGATGAGGAGGACATCCATCAAAGTGCCCAAGATAGTCAAGAAAAGAGTCATGACAATCATGACAGCTTTCATGATTGTCTTAACAAAAATAATTCCATGGATGACAAAGAAAATCAAAGTGAGGCAAGTGTAGAAGATGTCAAGCAAATTGAAGATCAAAATGATGATAGCACTTCCTTTGAGACTCCCATTATTTCCCCTTTCACATACACATATCACAGAGGGAGAAGAGATGTGTTTGCTGCCTCTAAAAGGAAAGGGGCCATCTCCTCTCAAACTGCCAAAAAATTGGACAAGGGCAAGGAAAAAATGGAAAATGTTGAGCAGAAGATACAAGTTAGAAGGAGAAAAAGGATCAAGAGGATTTCTCAAGGGCCTCTTTTCATTGATCTAGACAGTGAAAATGAAGACCAAGAGATGAGTACTAAGTTGCTCCTCTTAGAGAAAGATGCCCAGCTTCAAGAATGGGAAAAGTACTTTGAGAGGGCACAAAGATTTATATACTATTATAAATAAGAACACAAGCATTTCAAAGAGGTGAAGAGGGGTCTTTCCTTACAGAAGAAAATGGTCAAACACTATGCAAGGAAGAGCATTCTTGCTAATGCCAAACTGAAGCAAGCCCTCATAGAGATAGAAGAGATAAAAAGGACCAAAGTGCATCACATCCTTGAGATCTTAGCTGATGCTTCGAAACAGGTGTCTAAAACCCCTTTAGGGGTCTACACACCAATTTTGAGGCAAATCCGGAAACGTTTTGTTTTTTCTTAACCCGTAGGAGCGCAGCACCCTAGGCGCTACGCACAAAATTGGGGCATCCCCAGCTGCTGAAGTTTACATTTTTGGATTTTTCACATCACCAATAGTCTACCCACAAAATTTCAGGTCAATTGGAGCATTTTTTCCCCCTCAAAAGGTCAAAAAACACCTCAAAATTGACCTTTCTGTCTCCTTTTCAGGCCAGGCGCTGCGCACAAAACAGTCATGGGAGATTTGATTTTGAGCAGGTAAATGGCATCCATTCAGTGCAACTCAAGCATTTTTGGAAATTAGACTCATCATTATTTCCAACGAGCCATCACCGGGCCAAATTTGATGCCGAGAAGTGGTCCAAAACTCAGCTACGACAGACCTTATTTTTTGCTGAAAGGGCGCTACGCACAGAGACAACCTTTTTCCAAAAAGTCAACAAAAGACACTGATTAATGACAAATTGGTTTTTTAATATTTTCTTGGACAAATCACTCCTGATTTGATTAGGGAATTATGTTTTGATGTTTTTCATTTATTATCTTATCTATTATGTGTCTTGGGCCTTGCATGGTCATTAAGCACATTTATGACATTTATGGCTAAATTAGGGTTTCCACCTCCTCATTTGCTCCATAAATAGAGCATGAGGCTCTTATGTATTCGTTGGATTTTGATGACTTATTCTGAAGCAATACATATTCTCTTGGAGTTTTGAAAATAAATTGATGTCTTGGTGCTCATGCATGCCCTGATTTGTTTGTTGATGGAGGAGGAATATTTGTAGGATCCATAAGCCTGGTTGATGGTGAAGTTATATTTTTTTCATGTTTTCTAGTTTTTTCATTATTTTTTCCATATTTCTATGTTGCATTAGGACAAATAATTTAGACTAAGACATGTTTTCTAATGGCATCTTAAGTCTGTTTGTTCCTTCATTGCCTTAATGTTTTCTTCTACTAGGATATATTAGAGAATTCATCTTTTTCTCTCTAAGGATTTCTTATGCTTGTCTATTTCTTGAACGGTTTAGATCAGTTGGTTTCAACATGATTCATGGCTAGCCCTGCATATTTTTTGCCACTAAATACTATGTTCTTGGAATCATCTCTTTAAAGCATCTTTGCCTAGGTTTATCAAAGAAGTTTGTTTCAATCATGATCTTTGCCTTTACTTAGCTAAAATTGTTTCAAGGAAGCTTCATAGTTGTAACTTTAGATGTTTAGGGTTTTCTCTCCTTCTATTGTTATAGTTATTTGTGCATCTTAAATATTTTCTGCTCTTGATGATGAAATCTATGAAATTTAAATAAGTTTCTTGCCTTTCTATATTTCATTTGAATGTTTTTCTTGGATGATTATCTGCTTTCAATTTGAAATCAAATGGATTAGGTTTTGCTTATGCCTTTGATTCTCTTTCTATGCTTATGATTATTCTAACTCCCTTAGTTTAAAAGTATATAAAGGATTATGGTATGCCCTTTATTGGCTGTTGTTCTCAAGCTCAATGTCCATCTCATGATCCTTCACAACCTCAAAGATCCACCAACCAAGTTAAAATTTCCCTGCAAATGATCTTTAATCCATTGATGAACCTATCATGACCTTTTTAGACTCCATTTCCCAATGACTTGAAGATTTCCTTGTTTTCTATCTAATCTATCTAAGCATCATACCCAACCAAAAATAATCAACAAACCCAACACTTCATAACTAGCCTAAAATCAACCCTAATCAGCAAACAAGTTCACGTCTCTGCACCTACTAGAGAGATCCCTCTCTGAATCTAGGAAGGCTAGGTCCTTGGATTCCAAAGCTTGGTTTGATGTTACCCCTATCCATTTGTATCTCAATCAATCTAGCAAGTTACGGGGAGCTAACATAGAGCATTAGGTTCTTCCTAAGCTTCTTGAAGGAAAGAAATCACCGGTTTGGCCAGCTGAGTAGGAAATAGTGCTTGAGTTCCATAAACCAGTTCATAGGGATAATTCCCTATAGATCTCCTGGTAGTGAATTGAACTGCCCAGAGGGAAAACTTCAACTTCATATCCCAATCCTTCTGATTCTCGGTGATTGTCTTCTTCAAGATTCTCACCAATGTCTTATTTAAGGACTCTGCCAATCTATTCCCTTGGGGATGATATGTTGTGTAATGTGATAAAATTACATTATATTTTTGACCAAAATTAATGAAACGAGCAGAGTTTAATACCTGAGCATTATCAACCACAATTTTGACTTGACATTTGAATCTGCTGAAAAAAAAAAAATTCCTCCAGAAACTTCATCACTACTTGGTCATTCGCCTTCTTAGTGGGTATTGTTGCAATCCATTTTGTAAAGTAATCAATGGCAATTAGAATCCACTTGAACTGTCCACTTGATGGTGGATTTATCTCTCCAATAAAATCCAATCCCCATTGCCTGAAAGGTTCTTTAATAAATACTGGGATGAGAGGTAATGGAGCAAGTTTTTTCTTTTCAATAAACAACTCACACTTCTGACAACTTCTAACCACCCTATAAACATGGGAAAACAGGGTTGGCCAATAGAAGCCTGACTTGAGATTTTTATTAGCAGTGACCTTCCAGCAATAATGACCTCCACATATACTTTCATGATATTATTTGGTGACTTCAATAGATTCTCCTTCAGTCAAACAGAAAAATACCAGAAGGATCTTTCCAGTATAGCTTTTCTTCTACTATAACATATGGCTAAGATTTGAGCTTGAGAGCTCTGTATTTTGTTCTACTTAGTGAAGTTGGATAGGAAAAGAAACGCAGGTAATGCACAATATCTTTATACCAAGCAAAGAAAAAAAATTTGTATTGAATACCTGTTTTGTACTTGCTTTGACCTTCTTCATTTACAACTCCATCCATTGGTGCCAATAGATTAATTCCCAAGGCTTGAAAATTTGTCTCTATCAACAACTTTGCTAACCCCTATCCCTTGACTAGCTTGGTGGGTTTGATGTCCAAATCATACTCTTGGATTTTTGCTATCTGTTTCCCCCTTTATCCTTCAACATCACTTTGGACCATCATGTCTTTCACAGCATAATTAGGAACATAAACAGTTATTTGGGACTGTAACACATAAGTCCTGAAGGCTTTCAATGCTTTGACAAAGAATAAACTTGTTTCTCCATAATATTGTATCTGAGCTCAGCATCTCTGAGAAATTTGCTGAAAAATGCAACTAGATGCTCCTTACTATCTTCATTTTTCTGCAACAACACAATAGTAATAGTAGTGGGGGATGTAAATGAGAATACCTGAAAGTCTTTTTGATAGTCTGGACTAATGAGAACTGGAGCTTCCTGTAGTGCTTCCTTTATTCTAGAAAATTCATCTCTTGCTTCCTTATCCCATTTCACTTCTGCATTTTTCTTTAACATATCTGTTATACTTCTCACGATCTCAGCATAATTGGGCACAAATCTCCTCAGAAATTTTATTTTTCCTAGGAATCTATGGATATCTTTCTTGCTTCTGGGTACAAGAATCGTTTGAATGGCTTCCACCCTTGTTGGGTCAATATTTACTCCTTGTTTAAAAATTATGTGACACAATAATTTACCTTCTTCTAAGGAAAATAAATATTTCTTGGATTCAATGACAGACTAAACTTTCTGCACTTTTGAAAAGTTTTTTTCAAATGCTCCAAGTGTTCATCATCTGACCCTGAGAAAACAGTTACATCATCCAGATATATAACTACAAATCTGTCACAAAGGAAGGCTATTTGCATGTCCCTCTGAAACGTTTCACCTGAGTTCATAAGGCCAAATGGCACCCTTGCACACATGAAGTTTCCCTAGGGCGTCGTGAAAGCAGTCTTCTTCTGATCTTCTTTTTCTACTGCTACCTGATTATACCTAGAAAATCTGTCAACCATAGACAACCTATGAGCTCTTTTCAACTTTTGTAAGACATAATCCATTTTAAACAAAGGATAATTATCTTTTAGATATTCTTGGCTCAAATTACTAAAGTATACACACAATATTATCTCTCCATTATCTTTTCTTACATGGACCAGATTAGAAACCCAGTCTAAATATCTGAGAGGGACTATAATTTTCGCCTGCAAAAATTTCTTCACTTCTTTTTCGATTGGAGCTAACAAAAATGGATTGATCTATCTGAGCTTCTATCTGTGTGGTTTGAGTCCTTCTTTCAATGGAGTATTATGTTGAATTATGCTTTTGTCATATGTTTTCAGGTCTTCATATGACTAGGCAAACACATCCATATATTTCTTAAAAATATCAATGTATCTTTCTTTGTAGTTGTTGGCAACACCTTTGAAAAATTTCACTATTTTGGGTTCCTGCTGAGTTCCCAAATTACAATCTTGCATCTCTTCTTCTTGACGTTTTTTATCTGAATCAACGGCAACATCATTAGAATTGAATAATCTTTCAAGGGGAACCAACCCTTTAGGGAGCACATTATATTTCAATTGGATAATCTTATGTTCACCTATTGACTGCTTAAGGTTACTTATTTTTGCTTTCTACTCTATTTTTTCTTCCTCTTGGTCTATCTCAGCATATTCAAAGTTTCTAATCATTGTGAGGAGCCAATTTATCTGTTCATCATCATCAAACACTTGCCAATGTTTCACATTGTTAGGGATATAAGGTCTATGTCTAATTTCAATTTCATACCTTAGCCTTGGATTTATTGGAGGTTTGAAGGTGTTGGTTGCAACTACTAAATAATCCGCCAATCTATTCTCCTCTCTCGGAATAAATTGAATATTTATGGATTCAAATTAGTTTTCTATCTGATCTCAAACTTAATTCCAATATGATCTTAATCTTGGATGCTTGGCTTGACAATCATTTTTAATCTGCCTTATTATCAATTTAGAGTCACAAAAAATTGAAATACATTGCACTCCCATTTGTTTAGCAACTTGAAGGCTTGAGATTAAGGCCTCATACTCAGCCACATTTTTTGTTGAATCAAATTCTCGTTTAAAGGAGAAAGGCATGAGGTTACCTTCTGATGATATCAGCAAGAATCCAGCACCTCCCCTTCCTTGGAGTAGGCACCATCAAAGTAGCACTTCCAAATATTCCTTGATTGCAGCTCATTATTTACAACTGTTGAAGAGAGTGGCTTCCCTGTGTCTTTAGCAAATTTTGCATCTTCATGCAGCATGAAACAAGAAATAAATTCTATTTCTTGACTATAAATGGGGGAATTTCCTACATCTTTCTTGGAGGTGGTCTTCACAAACCTTGTTTCCATGTACAATATTATTTCTTCCCCATTAAAAATCAGAATGATAGCATAAGTGAAATATAATTTTAGAACACCTCCCAACTTTTCTCCCCAAGATCTTGACAGGAGCATTCCAAACCTGGCAAGGATGTCATCAACCACTACATCCATGACTATACTCTTTGTTGGGATTTGTGCCAATGAAACTGCTACATCTTTAATCAACCCAACACATTTCACTTTTTTGGAATCAAATGAATATAGATCCCTATAAGTTTTGGTAATCTGCAAGTTAAGTTACTTCATAACATACAATGGCATGACATTATGGGATGCTCTTGATTCCATCATGCAATTATATAGAGTAAAATCATGAAGCAACATAGAAATATATAAGGGTGGAATAGAAGGATCTACTTCTTCTACATGAGGACCAAAGGATACCACTGGATTTTCTTCTTGTAAGTTCACCGTGTCACTTATATCTTCCACCTATGTGAGATTAATAAATTCTGAAATTTATTTCTTGTAAGCTAGTATTTTAGCTAATTCTAGAAGAGGTACCTGAATTTTAACCTTCTCCAACTCTTTTTCCAAAATGAAAGCAGGAGTTTCCTTAACGTTCTTTCCAGGTTCTTCTTCACTCTTTCTAGAATTTGCCAATTTTTTAAGTACAGGAAAAAATATTAGTGTCAATTGATTTGTTCTGGGAAGGTTCACCCTGTTGCACATTTGTTCTATTACGTGAATTTATAGGTTGTTTCCCCTTACTGACATGTTTCACAGGGTCCTTTTGTTGTGGAGTTGTCATTGGAGGAGGAATGGAACCTTGTTGTTCACCTTCATTGTCTTGCACTCTAGATCTATTTCTAGACCTTAAATCATACTTTTTTATGTAACTCAACTTGCATGAAATTTGTGAATTTCCTACAGTATTCATCCAATTCATCTTGATCAAGTGATACTTCAACTTCAGCATATTATCCCTCACAATATTCCTCTTCATCCTCTTATATTGTATACATAGCAGATACCTGATCCTCAGCCTCCCTTTGGTCATCTTCTACTGGCTCTCCAGGCGTTGCTTCTATATACAATGGTGCTTGAACCTGGTCTTGATCTCCTCTTTCCCTCTGCAAAATTTACAGGGGATGTCTTCTAAATTTAGGGTTAAACCCCCCTCAGTTTTTTTATACTTGTATTTTGGAGTTTTTATTTTCCAATTCCATCTTAGCTAGCTTATTTTTCAAATTTTTCATCACCTTTGTCATATCTTCAATTCTTAGATCTTGTGATGATTCTTCCTTTGCTTTCCCCTTCTCTTGGACTAGTTTTTTCCCTTTCGCCTTTCTAGTTGCAGTCATATTAGCTTCGATCTCTAAATCATATGCATGTATCTTCTCAAGAGTAGGGGCTCTTCTCTCTCTCAATGTAAAGCTAAAATCAGCTTCAAAAGCCCTAGCAAAAACTACCTTTTCTCCTACAGGGGGAGGGCTTCATCTTTATAGGTAAACTATTGTACAATTTTTTGAATCTTTTTACAATTTCAGAAATATTTTCATTAGGCCTTCTTTTAATTTCATTAAACTCTATCAATGGGTAACCATGATCTATCCTTTCTCCCTGTTGGGTCAATTTACTAGGTAAATTAACATAAGCATTTAATTATCAATCCAGGTTTGTAGAACTTAGAAGCATCTCCAAAATATATGCATTTCAACTACAGTCAATTTTAGAAGATGAATTATTAATGATAAAGGAAATTCATAATATAAATCTAACTTAAACAATTTCTAAATTCAAGTGTGCAATCAGAAGCAGAAGAATCTCCTAACTTAAGAGATTTTTTTTTCCTTCTCTAACAAGATTACCTCATGAATTAGAAATCAAAAAATTATTAATTGAACAATAGATTAAGGTAGATGAAGCAATAATTGAAGAGGTTCTTCACTAAAGAGGTCCTGGTTTTCCTTCATCATAGATTCATTTATCAGTAATGTTGTTGTTAGAAAACAGGAATTCAGAAAAAACAGGAAAGATGAATTCTAGTTTCTAGTCTCTTGATCATATAGAAGAAGTATTTAACTTAAATACTGAGTTGACTCTTCATATGCAGAATAGAAACAAGATTAAGATCCATCAGAAACCATGTAAAAGCATGTAAAATCATGTAAAGATGAATTCTAACTAAATATCTTGATTAGATAGAAATAATGTTTAACTTAAACATTTGTTTGTCCTTTCATATGCAAGTTAAGAATGATCATTAGATTCATCAATACTCAAAAATAATTAGCATAAACAAATTAAACATAAGAAAGCTAATTCAGAAATTGCAACTACAAATAAACTAAGAAGTGTATTTAGCTCGGTGTGGGGGCCCTCCACCCTTGCCTCATACACTAAGAGTACTTTCAACTACTGAAACTTATTCAACTCTCATGCACAAGAAAATGATAAATTATGTCTTCAATTAACTTCAAAAAATAAGAATCTCAAAGTCTCAAGTTTTTCCTACTACCTTCTCCTCTCCTTCCTTCCTTCTTTCTTGGAGAAAGAGAACTCTTCTTTATACATGAGTGCTTTGAAAACAAGATAAGCAACTCATAATTACAAATCCATTTTTCTCTCAATCAATATCCCTATAATTACAAAGTATGATCCCTTCAGATCCTCACTCATCTCTCACAAATCTTGGATAAGATAAGTTATCCAAATCTTCATTATCTTCTCTTTGTAATCTCCATGATCTTCTCCTTGGAATAAGCTTGAACAATTATCCTTTGAATTCTTGAAATAGTGGAGGAAATATTTGAGAATATTTTTGAATAATCCTTCAAAATAATCCTACACATTACAAAGATCATCCACATTTGAGATATTAATGAAATATTTTAATTTTCCAAAAATTAATCATACATTCTCTTATAATATTAAAAATGAATAAATTGCAAAATAATGAGGTGAACCCATGGAAATGGTATGATGAATGGTTAAATGAGGTGATGTAATGTGAGGAATGGCGAGGATAAACATGATGAAAATGTGACAATTACGAGACCCAACACTCCCCATCTCTGAGTGAATTGAGTTTCTAACTCTTCCCAGTTATTTATTGAACCATTTGGTAAACCTTTTAACCATTTTCTAGCCTCTCCATTTTGAGACTGCACAAATAGTCTCATCACAACATCAAGATGTTCTACATTCAAATTCTCAGCAAAAGTGAAAAACAAGGTTAAATGTTGTTTTGCAGTTACTTCATCTTCTCCAATGAAACGAGGAATTAATTTGAGGTATTCATGAGGCATGGCATTCATTTTTTGCACAAGATTTAGTGGTGCATATCTATTCATTAAGAAAGTTGGTGCTGCCATATTTACACCTTAGTTAATTGTTCCTTGGGTATTTGAGGTTGATTAACCTGCTGTGAAAGTGAATGAAGGTGGTGAGAATATTGATATGGGAGTGGGTTGATGAACAATAGCAGAAGAACCAACAACTATATTTGGATGAGCTTGAGTGAAGGTAAAAGAAACAAACTCAAAAGAATGTTTTTCTAACTTAGGTTCTTGAAAAATGAATGGGTGTGGAAGGAGAATATTGTTCCAAGAAAGAGAGTTCCTTGGAAATATCTTCAAACAAAGGGTTATGAGAACTATTGCCAGGAGCATAAAATATAGGATCAGGTGTCGAAGGAGTTACAGGTTTATGAGCCTTTTTAGAAACCAATCTTTCTGGATCTCACAAATCAAGGACTATCTGTTGTGAGGTATCTGACCCTGTGTGATGCCTTTTGAAAGCCAGAATTTTGAAAATAACAAACATAACCCAATATTTCCTCCTCACTGAAAAATCAGAGGAAATAATGTGAAAAACCTAGGGAAAATAAACTTTGTTTCTTCGTCCCTGGCAACGATGCTAGAAAATGTTGTATCTCAAGAAACAATCCCTCTGCTGTGGTAAGAAATAAATGCTTAAGACATTTTATAAATGTATGTCACAACTACAATATCAAATGGCCTCTGCTTAACACCTTTGGAATTTAATTACTTAATACCCTCAATAATCTGATATAATGAAAGCCTTCACAATGCCATAAACTGTTGATATTTGAATGAAATGAAAAGAAGAACATTAATGGAAACTCAAAATGATATGTTGAGAAACAGAATCTATCACTTTTAAGTTTCAGAGGAAATCATGGAGAGAGAGGAAACTCGAAATAATATGTTGTAAACACAGAATCTATTACTTTAAAGTTTCATCAGGAGTTTGTGAAGAGAGAATAGATGAAGTGGAGCGCAAATTAAGGTTATTTAACTCTTACTCACAAATGTAATTAAGAGATCGGCTTCTACATTACTTCACTTCATTCAAAGAGGAATAAACACAGAGAGAAACTGGAAAGACATATCAACATCAACAGGTGTAGGAAACTTGATCTTCTTTTATTAATTTCTCAGAAAATTCAGTACTAAAATAATAGTCATCCAGAGGTCCAAAACTCGGAACCCTTTTTCTTTATTTCTACCTACTTAAATACATCAAAGTAGTTCGTAATTGTTGAACTTCTTGAAACTACTCGACTACCTAAACTGTTAAGATTACTTATGCAATCATACCAAGAAAACAAATTAAAACTGGAAATATCATTCATTTTTCTGAATTTGATATTGTTGATGCATCCTCCCGAAGTGTTGAGATATTATTTTTGGTTATGATGCAATAGTTGCACAGTTCTATAACAACGCCTCACTGCCTGACTTGACCCAGCTGTCGTGCTTCCCATGGTGCCACTGTATGTTCTTCTTCCTGACTCTGTTTATGCCTCTATGTATGCCTGCAGCATTTCGTCTTCTCTTCGTCAACCGCCACAAGACTTGGACTTAAACCATATTATACTCACCTTTGGAGAATGCATCATGTCCACTTTCTATTGCATTATGGTGTTTCACCAGCTTTACGTTATAATCCTCCTTTCTTCCTCCGATGTGATTTAACACCAAAAATGCCTTACCTCTGGATTTGAAAACCTTTGGAGTTCACCTTTGAAACCACATCGCATCCGCCTACAAATCACAAATCAGGGATTTTTTTATGAGACATGGAAGGCAAGTGTTAAATTGTGCGAAGTGAGAAGTGCGATGGGCGAACGGTGAAGTGGCAAGCAGAGGTGGGGCCAATCGCAAATCGCAAATGAGTGGATTTGTTATAAGACATGGAAGGTAAGCTCTAAAAGTTGTGAAGTGCGAAGTGTGGGGAGAGGGAGGTGACGTGGCACGGATGATTCCCACGGGTATCGCAAATCACAAATCGGCGGATTTAGTTTATGAGCGGTGGAGGTAAACATTTAAACTTGTAAAGTGCAAAATGCGGGGAGAGGGAGGTGACATGGAAAAGAGAGGTGGGCCCGCCAGCAACCCGCAGATCACAAATCGACAGATTTGTTATGAGACATGGAAGGTAAGTGTTAAATGTGCGAAGTGCGAAGTGCGACGGGCGGAAGGTGACGTGGAAAGCAGAGGTGGCGCCAATTGCAAATCGCTATTGGCGATATGGAGCTTTACCACACTTCACACTTCGATGATCTTAACATATTCCTTTAGTGCCTTTCCTCCAAACCTTGTGATGTGCAATATGCGATCACATCACATCACAATATCGCAAGTTTAACCATATTACAAACTTGTAACCTTTACCGAATTCGATATGCGATATGATCTTCGTCGTCCATATCTACGTTCCAGTTCTGCACTTTGATCCTGACCATTTATTTTTCCCTTTGCACCTCCTCCAAAACTCTTAAGTCTTTAAGGGAAATGTGTCATTTCTTCGTCTTCAAGAAATTAGCTTGTTTGCTCCATGGTGTAACCCTCCTGAGCTTATCCGGTGTTCTGCCGCGCTAGTCCCTCTTGAGCTTGCAAATGAGCCCGACTTGACCCTGTCCAATGTGCAATGTTCTGAATGTGCCCATCGGTACTGTTAGGGTCCCGTGATTTGGCTGATTGGCAAGCCAAATGACAATGTAACATCAAACCAGTCTTTGGAGCCCAAAGACCTAGCCTTCCTGGACTCAAAGCGGGCTCTCTCTATTTGTGTAAGGGATATCTGTGTGTTTGCTTATGGTGTTCTGATTTTAGGCTAGTTATGAAGTAGGTTTTTGGTTTTTGTTTTTAGGTCGTGAGGGATGAACTGATCAAAGACATAATATAGGTTAAAATATGTCAGATCAACTGGGCTATCGGGTCGAAAAGGTCAAGAAAGCTATCAGATGGTGATACAAGGTTGTTGAAGGGTCGATTTGATTAGAGGTAAAATGGATCTTTGGGAAAAATGGAGTAAGATGGACATCAAGTTTGTGAATAAAAAAGGATTTCAAGCACAAATAGTTTAATAGCTGACATAAACATGGTAGGGAAAACCATTAATCATGAGAAATGTAACTTTTAAGCTAATCAATGCATAGAAATAAACATTCAAGCCATGCATAGAGATATATAACTCTCTAACTTTGGGAAATGGCTATCAGACTTTGGGAAATACACTTAAGACAGACAAACAACTCAAATCACTATGCCAGAATGCCTAAACATAGTACTTCAAGTTATTGGGCACTTTGAAAACAAGATTGCATAGTCTTAGGCAAAGGGCAAGATTAGAACAAGACCTCCTTGATTCAACAAATGACAATCTAATCAGTCAAAGAGAAATTTCATAGATGGAGCTATGGCTAGCCATGAGTAAGCAGGGCATACCGTAAATCGTACTTAGCATGCATAAAACCATGAATGAAACAAGCAACAATATCCTTAAGTTATTAAAGAGAAATCAAGAATTCTTTAATGTGAATAAGAATGAAGAAAACATGGAAGCTATGAAGAAACAGGAAATTTGAGGTGCCTCCAAGGGCATGTCTCAAATTTGTTCTCTACTGTCCTATAGCAAGCAAGAACATGGATTTATGAATGAAAACTAGGAAACAAAACAGAGAGAGAGACACTATACCATTATACCAAGTCATGGAATCCAACAACAATCCTCTTTCATCATCCAAGAACATCCAAGAAACTATCCAAAAGCATGAGACAAGTATTTCTTCCAAAGCTTATATGACCATATATTGCTTCTATTCATCAAGTTCAGCTTTGTTTACAATGAAATCCTTTGGAATATATAGGCCAAAGTGAGGAAAACCTCTTAGTTCAACTTGCAATCTCATTCGCCTATCCAAAATATCTTATTTTGTCCTTGAGGCTTTGCAAAGCCCAAGGCACAAAATATCTAAAAAATGCTAAAAGAGGGAAATAAATTACCTTTTCCTAACTTCTCATGTACAAAAATAGCTAAACGCACATGAGGAAAAAGCAGTTTTGAAAGGTTCAATTTTTACAAAAATACTCAAAAAATACATCAGCAAAAGGTCCCCTGACTTGCCAGAAACTTTTGGAAGCCTTCCCAATGTCAAAACGAGGCCCGTGATGGCTCGTTGGAAATATCTTAATGTATAATTTCTGGAACAACTTGAATTTTCCCAATATGATTCTTAGAAGTCCTCCAAAAATAGGCCTGTGTGTAAAAACCCAAAAAATAGGCCTCGCTGATATGTGGGCAAAGTGTCGAAAAAGTGAGTGTTTTTTGCATCTTTGGGGGACCAAAACAACTTCAAATGCTCTGAAAATTTCTGAGTAGATGCCCCTAAATTTAATGTATCCAATGGTACCACTCTCAAGATTTGAGGATGCTCCAAACTAAAATGGTGGCGCCCATGATTTTATGCAATTAGGCCCAAAAATGTCGAAAAACAAGAACATATCAAAATTTGCTCAATTTTGGTGAGAAATTCCCTCAAGACTTTTTAGAAACATGTCTAGAAGCTCAGGCCAAAATTCCAAGCCTAAAGGTGTCTTTCTCTTTTTTTCTCACCGGGCGCCCTCTTTGGGAAGTTTTGAGCTTTTCTTGGTCACTCTTATTTGTTGTTTGGCATTCTAGCTTTGGTGAATAAGTCATGGCCCCTTGCCTAGGAGAGGCAGATAGCACATGCTTTGGAGAATTCCTTTCATGATCCATGTTTTGTATTTGCTTGCCCTCATCATTGCTTGCTTGAGGGTTGCCTTGTTTGTCTTTGTCACTGCCTTCTTTATGACTGTCATGCTCTTTCCCTTCACTGTTTTGTGCTTCATCACCCTTATGTTTATTTTTGTGTTGGCTGCCATAATGTTCCCTTTCAATGTGGAAAACTACCACCAAGCTCTGCAAAAAGACTTGAACAGCGCACAATCCTTTCTTTAACACCATAATTAAATTTATAAGCAATTTGGCATGAACCCCTATATGCCCTGTAGTGAAATTTTTCCAAAGAAATTCAAAATTCCCTTGCTGGGTAACTTTGATTACAAAAAGCAGATACAATGCCCAAAAATCATTAATATCTAAATAGTACAAGACATGATGGATGTAACCACATGTCATTCTGTAAATACAAGTGAGGCATGGCCATAATGCTAACACTACCTGGAACTTGAATGAAATCATACTTGACAAATTAAATTCAAACTTCACAGTAGAAGGCATTATTTTAACAAATCCTGCATGAACATGTACAAAAATTCTTCCTCGAAACTTACATCCTGTTCCACCACAGGAACTGCTTTCAAAACCCTACCAGCACATGTGCTACTTCGTTGTGATTCAGTCTTCATTAGCAAGAAACTCCCTGGGGTAAACAATCTGGGGCATGCTGATCATACACGTCCAGTGAATGCATATCCATTGCATACATTTTATCAAGCCACGGGTTATTTGAATAACCAACTTTATAGGATGAAGCATCAACCATTTTTTCATGCCAAGTAAATGCTCCATTCACAATTATTTACATCCCAATTGGAATTGTGCTATGAAGAGGATGGTCATCAAAAAGACTTGTTACCAAAGAGTGCTTAGAATGAGAACAATTTGATAAAGAAAGTGATGCTACTCTGTGCCACACTTCAACCAGATATCTCATGTCTCTACCTGTTGTAGTTCCAGAGGAGTGAAATCCCTTTACAACGTTCAAAACCTCTTGGATGAGGTTCCTCTCTTTTAGTTTTACGGCTGCCAAAGGTCTTCCATCACATTTTATGCTCCTCTGTCCATTTTGACTCTCAAACTCAGCTGATTTTTTAGCAGCCCTTTCAAGAATGGTGTCTGGCATTCCTGCAAGTCGGGCAACATTCACACCATAACTCTTCAGACATGTACCCTAAGCCAGTTTATAAAGAAATGTCACCTCCTCCAAACCTCCAATTTGTGTGCCAACCTTAGTTGTCTCATACACAAAAGGATTTTCAAATTTTCACATTAATCATCCTTTCTTTCACTGTGTCTCTCTTTTATTTTGACAAAGTCCTCATCCATCTCATCACTATCTCTCTGATTTTGGAGACTGCAAACCTTTACTTTTTCATAACACAAAAGACCTCCTTCAATTTTGACAAAGCCTCATCCTCTAATCATTATTTCTCTATGTTTATTTGAAACAAAAAGAGACTTATTTGAAGTCATTGTTTCTTTGATCATGACAAACATGGTATGTTTAAAAAACAAGATATGTTTCTTCCTTTTGAGTTTTAGGAAAAGTCTGCTTTTGTTTCACTGTGGGTTATCACCGTGTTTGAAGGAAGCTAGGGTTTTTCAGAACTGACTAAAAACACCTTAGCCTATTACAGTGTGGATATTTGACACTCACATTCAACCATAACCTTTGATTTTAGACCAAAACCCCACCCTCTTTAACAATATTTGTCTCTTGGAAACACAGTAAGAGTACATCACCTCTTAAATTCAAAATTTGTCATGGATTGAGAAGAATACCTTAAAAATTCTTAAGGGACCTTTTTGATTGGTTGAGCAGCTCTCAAAAGATTTTTTGAAGGTTTTTAGGTGAGTTTTTTACCGATGCTACAGGCGCACCGCGCATCAATAGGAAGCCTTTGTATTTTCTCTCCCAAGCGTGCCGCGCAACTTTTCAAATGCGCCGCTCACTTTTGCAGTCTGTTTTGGAGGCCTTCCCGGTGTGGGAATTAGGCGTGAGATGGCTCGTTGGAAATATATGGAAGTCTAATTTCCAAAAAAACTTGAATTTTTTCATTTTGTTCCATTTGGTTGTTCAAAAATTTATTTTCCCAACACTGGTCAAAACTAGTGAATCCTGGTGCAGAAATGCATAGTGTTGTTTGCAGGCTACTTTTGGATGCCTTCCTTTTGTCGGAATTTGGCCCGAGATGGCTCATTGGAAAGCTATAGAAGTATAATTTCCAAATATTCTTGAGGTTTTTCATTTGGCATCCATTTGGTTGTTAAAAATCTGACTGTTCCAACACTTGAAAAAATGGTGAATCCTAGCGCAAAAATTCTCCCGTGACATCTGTATTTTTTACATTTCTCACAAACCATGATACCTGTGTAGAAACTGAAGGAGGTTTTTCTTCTTGAACCTATGAGGGACAAAAAACTCTCTCATTTTTGTAAATTTCATCTCTTCTTGTTCAGAAACTCATTTTGAAACAAACTGCCTGGGCGCTCCTTAACCTCTGTGTTTTGCAACCTTTGTCATATTGAATGAAATACTCCTCAAAATGATGTGGTACTCTATAGTTTATGCCAAGGTAGGAAGTTCTCTAAACCATGATTAAAAACTCTTTTTTTGAATCAAGGGAATCATTCACCTTTAAAACCACCGATGTAGCCCTTTAGAACCATAATGCCTACATTGTTTTATAAAATGAAAAGGTCATAAGATACTGCCATTTTGTCCTTCCAAACTCTGTTGTCTATGAAAGTGGCCATAAGGACTCTGTTATGCTTGATTTGTGTATAATGGAGATTATTACAAAATATTGTTTCAGCCTTTACAAATGGTCCTTCAGACCTACCATGAAGCTTTCCTCATTATCTGCTGATGGAGGTCATGATTGATTTTATGCTTGTCATTTTGGATATCCTCAAACAATGGTGGGCCCTCTACTTATTTGTGAAGGAGGCCTATGCTTGAAAACTGCCATACCAATTGTACTTTTTGAAGAAGGTCTTCAACACCATACTACTCCATTTATTTTGAAATAGGGACCTTGTATCTTTTTGAAGAAGTTTATAAAAATACCAATCATTGCAGCCTTCGAAACCCCTAAGTATCCATTGTTGTTGCGGTAAAGAGGTCTTTTAAACCCAAACTTGACCTACTGTTGTTCATCATGGAAGTGGCCCTTTTTTAAAAACCACTAATGTAACCAAATAAAAACAACAATGTTTTCTCTTATGCATATTGAAAGGTTTTCTCTATGACTGAGGTATGTTTGATTTCCTTGAAGGCTGTCTTGAAACTTCGAAACACTGTATTACAGCCTTTCTCATCCATACTGTCTCTTTGTATTCAGTTGCAGAGGTCACTTTAAAAACAAGCTTGGTTTGTCAATTTCACCTTAGATTACAATTTGAAGGAGGTCTTTTATAAACTGAAAAATAAAAAGGCCCTTTAACACCATAAATTCACTGCTTTGTTGATGATGAAAAACAAGCCTTCAAACTATAAACTTTCATTTGCTCCACTGATTTTCAACTTTGACTTTCCAATTGAAAAAATTCTTAAACATAATCTAAACCTGTTGATGCATATTTTGTTTCATCCCTTGGAGGGAGGTGGCCTACAGCATTATCTGAAAAGGTTAAATGAAAACAGTCTTACTGCAGCCTTCGAAACCCTTAAGTATCCATTGTTTTTGAAGCAATGAGGCTCCTTTAAACCAAAATTGCCTTACTGTTGTTCATCAATGGAGGTGATCTACAATTTCTGAAGTTATTTAAAATACCTTGAACCTCTACTTTTAAATGAAGGAGGTCCTATTGATCATGTTCCTAACCATCTGCTCTTTACTGGTGGAGGTTATCAGCATGTTCCCAACCACATTTACAAACCTTTTTTGGATTGTGTTTGCAGAGGTACATTTGATTTTTTCTTTGACTAGTGTTTTTATCCCAGGTTCAAGGTAGCATAAGAAGCATTTGTCTTCTTATGTACTGTGCTGATGTCCTTGGGAAAACTTATGCATCATTACCTCTGAAGGAAAAACTAGAACACTGCAAATCAACCTTATATCAGTCCTCTGTATTTGTGTGGCTTTGAAGGATGGTATCAGCTTTTAGGGCAACTTTTGACCTTTGAAACATGCACTCCTGCTTTGTTATCATTGCAGCTCTCCACTTGCTGATGGAAAATTCTTCAACATGAGACTTATTTGGACTTGTCTCTTTGCTTTTGTCTGGAAACTATTTGTCATTCAATTTTCCCCCTGCAGAGATGCAAACAATATGACTTTGAAACTTTAAAATCTCCTTTAGTGTTCTATGGAGATTTTTCCCAATCTTGAGCACATTCTTTCAGACTGTGCACATGCTCATCTCTTTTTGTATTAGATCTTTGTAGAATTTCTTCCGGACTGAGACAACAAGTCTTCTTAGTGGCGTGACCTAGGGGTATATCAAGGTTTGCTTTTTTAGATCAAGCGCTAATTCAGGGTTGGTTGTTATTGAACAAAAGATTCTGGCTCAGGCTATTTTTGTCAAGGAAGGGATTCTCTAAAGCGCCACTACCTAACTTAGGGTCAAATTTCATTGATTATGATTGTGTTTGACAAGAAGATCAAGGATAGGAAGGGAGACACTTTGTCAAATATTGGACAGTGAGTTTCATGAGAACCAAGGGGGAAATGATAGTAGACAAGCAATACCAAGACAGCTATAGACAGGGATATTTTGCTGAAATAATACATGACTTTGAAAACTGAAAATTGCTTTAATCATAGGCTGATAAGGAGGGCTAGGAAAGCAAAAAATTGTTCGGGGTTTTTCTAGATGACAAATTGACATATGGAGATCATCTTCTAGAAAACTCAGCTAGGAATCTAGTCATCAACAACAGTGAAAAATACTGATGACTAACAGTGGCTCCATTTGGGGAGGGCAGCTCCTTTCCAGGAGGTGTCCAGAATTGCAGATCTTTGGCTTATGAAGACCAATGCCTTATCCATTGGCACAAATTTCATCCTTTCTTGATTCCATTTCTAAAAATTGACAGCATGATTAGCCTCAAAAACATCTCTACCTACCCAACTATATTTCCTAACATTTTTCTTCTTTAGGTGCATTTTGACTAGCAACCTTTTAACATGATATTTTTCAAAACAAAAACTATCTAATGCTACACTTATACCTTCCGGGAGTTCATATTAAACTGATGAACTCCTTTGATTCTCTACCTATGCTAGATCGACTGTCAAGATTAAGCTGTTTGACAAGATTTTATTCACTATACTAGAACATGAAATTGAAAAATTATCAAATCACGATTAGACAGTCTGATTCGTCATGTATTTGTGGCATGAAAGACAAGCTGCACACAAATATTATTTTTCATGAAAAATGAGATTTTAGAAAAATCAGGGCTAGGATACATAGTTTGTTTTTCATCCCTGTTTTCCTCTTTGGTTCTGTTTTGAGCATGTGGAACCAGTATCTTTTCCTAATCTACTCTCTTTGATAAGTCAAGCTTACATAATGTTGACTATCTTTTCCTCTCACTAACTTATCAGCAAATAAATTTAAAACAAGTTCAGTTATTATTAGGCTAGATAACTGAACAAGACATATTTGAGCACTAGTAGCGGCATTTAGACTTGCTCGCTTTCAGCATGACTATTTTTGGGTATGGGGTTGTACCATGCTTTTAGAAACTA
Organism: Pinus albicaulis; assembly: GCA_034641835.2. Taxonomy (NCBI): domain Eukaryota; kingdom Viridiplantae; phylum Streptophyta; class Pinopsida; order Pinales; family Pinaceae; genus Pinus; species Pinus albicaulis. Next base: position 563,912,488 of record CM076580.1, on the reverse strand, counting down.
CCCTCTTCTTCTACTTTTTACTGTTTTTGTATTTTCTGCTTTTTCACTTTTTCTTCAAACAATCTAGAACTGAAAATATGCTCACAAGGCTAAGCTTATTTTCCACTGTTGTCTATCTATCTTAATCCAATCTATACACAATAGACATCTATTTGGTGAACTCTCTTTTCCAATGTAACTATTCAAGTAGATGATTACATGGGTGACTTTGGTTTAGTTCTTTCATGATGTTGAAGTAATGAAAAGGCCAACTCCATTTGGCTTGTTTTTGGACAGTAGTGCTTAATTTTTTTCTCATTCTTGGTAGCAAACTGTTCATGATAGAACCCACTACTCCTTCAGATTTCTCAAGGAAAACAACAAATGGATCTTGGAATAATACCTGATCTAGAGGATTTGATATATAAGCTTCATTCAGGACTACTATTTGTTCTAATTGGCTATGCTTGGGACTTTCTTAGGAAAGAAACTCTTCCCCTTGCTCATGATCACTTGGACTGTCAGACTCATCATATATTGCAGTGTAGTTTTCTTTCCAAGCTGATGTGCTCTGATTAAGTGAACTAAAAACTGTGTGAAGGTCATCATGTTTATGAGCAGGGATACACTTTGGCAACAAATCTTCTTGAGAAAGAAGAGCAGCAACTTTTTTGTGATCATCAATTTTCAAGCCTTCATTTGCTTCCAAATTTTCTGAGCTTTCCTCATCACTGTCATAGCTGCTATGTTTTGTTTGCTTACTTTCCTCAAGTTTATGAAACTGAGCTTCCTCCCAGAAATCAAAAACTGAGTATTCTGCAAAGTTAGCTTCTGTTTGGAAATCATCATCATTATCAACATATTGATCAAACCTTGGAAAATCATCATTATAATTAAAGTCACAAACCATGCATATTGGACTATCAGATTGTTTTTCTTTAAATTGATTTACAAATCTATTTTTTGACTTATGATATGCAAGATTAACAGGAGAAAAATTAGAAAAAAAAAAATTATATGAAGTTTCAGAGGTTGTCTGCATGTTTATAAGTTGATCTATTTCCTCTTCAGTTAAAAAGGGAGGCACTTTTATTTCTCTTTGGATATAACTACAATAATCCTCTTTCTCTTGGGAAATATGATTTGAAGGATGAATGTATTTTTGGGCTTCACCTATGAGAGATGATGAATCATCACTTATTCCTTTAGAGAGATCCTGTGGGTTCTCTTTCATTTGCTGCTTGTTTTCATATTCAACCAATTCTTTGTGATGTTGAGGATACTTAGCATGTAATTCATGAGTTTTTTCTAATAGATTTTTAGGAGGCCAGTTTGCTTTTATGAACTCAAATGACTCCCAGCATAAAGGTAGAGATCCTACAGGTTGTGATTTGTCTTATATTTCATATTTTAATTCATCTTTAATCAACTCTTCTTGATTTAGGTGAGAGTTAACTTGAGCGGGGTTTTCCTGAATAACTGCTAAGAGATCTTTAGGATGCAAATTTTCTTTCAAAGTCTGGAATGATTTAAAGCATAAGGGCAGAGATCCTAAAGGTTTTGATTCTTCTTCCATTTCAGAATCTGTGATTTCAAAATGGCTGATAGTCTCTTTAGAGCATTCCTCTATGTTTTTATTTTCAACTTTCTCATTAGGCACATTTTGTTCATAACTTTTGTCTTGTAATAGTTGAGTGTGTTCATCCTGAGGAAGAAGTGTAGGTTGGTTTGAATAAGCAGTGTTAACCTTAACTTTGTGTTTTTCTCTTTTCCTGTCAAGTATATGCTCTAGTTTGCCGAACATACATACCATTTTTTCCAACTTTTCCTCTGAATATATTAGTCTCTCTTGATTTGCTTTGTCTTTCTCTATTATTCTTAGTTGTGCCTCCCTATTTAGTATGTTGAATTATACATCAACTTATATCCTTTTCATTTCTTCTAGGGTCAAAGGATCTTTATTTCTTATCCGGAAAACCATCTCTGGGTCAAAATAATCTAGGTAGTGCAAGAGAGCACATCCGAGGGGTGGCTTTATGTTAGTAGGCATTGCATGGTATACTTTATTGAACCTGGCTGAAAAGTTTTGTATTGTCTCCCCTGGTTGTCTTTTCAACTGATTGTATTCCTTTATGATCATAACTTTATTACCCATGACCACCCACCTATCTATTAAGATTTGAGTGAACTGATGAAAATTGGTAATGCTTGCAGCTGGAAGGTCTTTAAACCAACTCTTAATTTTTCCTTGTAATGATAAGGCAAACATTCTAATACACACATCATCTTCTTCTATTTCATAAAGGTCAAGTAAATCCTCAAGATTTTGGACGTGCTCTTCAGCAGTGAATTTGGAGCTTTCTTCATCAAATCTGGGTAATTTATTTTGAAGATTTGTAGGGAGGGCTTGAAAGATGGGAGGTAAAACCAGAGGCTTGTATCTTTATGGGACCTTTGTGGATATAGGTAGTGTAAAAAGAGACTTATGACTGTTTGAGGTTTCAGCTAGAGTGGTAAAGGTAGCATGAGGCTCATGTTTTGCTAGGTTTTCCATAGGTGAATCTGGGGTAAGCATAGGTGTATAAGCCTGCTCATGGTCTGAAATTTGAGGCTTCACTTTTTGAGGTTTGAGATCCTTCCAATGATCAATGTAGATCTCATCGGTGTATTCTTGATCATGCTCAAAGTAGGATAGAACATAGTTATAGATAAAGACAATAATTTCTGGAATCCAACTAAGGCATGAGTGCTTTTTCTTTCTAGGATGACCGGTCATGTTTTAGGTTCTTCCTCCAGTGGAGTCTTTAGGTCTATTGAGAGTTGTGGAGTCGCCAAGTGGAACTTGGTTGTTTTTATAGAGATGTAGCTATGGTCCACCACCAATAACTAGGAAAAACCAATCTGGGGATGTTTTTGAGGTTTTCTGAGTTTTTATGTGCCTATGAGGTTTGGAAGAGTTTCCTATAACTGAATCATCATTTTGCTAAGATGGTGAAAGAGCTAGCTTCTACTCTTCAAACAACACTCAAGTTTTCTAAGTTTGATTGAGACTTCGAGAATTCTAAGGTGTACTTAGATTTTCACTAACTCGAAAGGTCCCACCGTGATTGTTACTATGTTAGTGAGCGGTGGGATAAGTCAATCAGATAGTATTTTCAAAAGGTCTCTAAAGGTTTAGGGAAACTAATTTTGTTTATTACTCAGAGTCCCACCGCGATCGCCATTATTTTAGTGAGGCGATGAGGTGGCTCAATCGGATAGTAGCCTAGATTTTAGTAAAGTAGTAAGGCCTACTGGAGGTTAGTGGAGCTTCCAGGTGGATTTTAAGTTGTTTTGAGGTATATGTGTATGGTCCACCACCAATACTGACAAAAACCAATCTAAGGGAGTTTTTGGGGTTTTTCTGAGTTCTTGTGTGCAGCCTATGGTTTATTAAAGTATTATAAACTTGTTTCATCACTTTTCTAGGGTGGCGATAACAAAAAGAGTTTACTCTAAATGGTTCTATGGACTGCTTGCCTGTTTAAGTTTTAAAGACTAATGAATCTACAAGAGTTTGCTAGACTGTTATGTAGTCAATTAAAATTACTTTGTGATCACGTTATTTTAGTGAGCGGTGGGATAAGTCAGATAGTATTTTCAAAGGTCTCTAAAGGTTTAGGGAAACTAAAGTTTGTTTATCCACTCGAGTCCCCGTGATCGCCATTATGTTAGGGTCCGTGATTTGGGTGATTGGCAAGCCAAATGGCAGTGTAACATCAAACAGTCTTTGGAGACCGGACCTAGCCTTCACAGACTTAGAGAGGGCTCTCTCTATTTGTGTAAGAGATATACATGTGTTTTCTTATTGTGTTCTGATTTTAGGCTAGCTATGAAGTAGGTTTTTTGGTTTTGGTTTTTTGGTTGTGAGGGATGAAACTGATCGAAGATATAATATAGGTAAAAATATGTCAGATCAACTGGGATATGGGGTCGAAGAGGTCAATAAAGCTATCAGATGGTGATACAAGGTTGTTGAAGGGCCGATTTGATTCGAGGTAAAATGGATATTTGGGAAAAATGTAGTAAGATGGACATCAAGTTTGTGAATAACAAAGGATTCCAAGCATAACTAGTTTAATAGCTGACATAAACATGGTAGGGCAAACCATTAATCATGAAAAATGTAACTATAAGCTAATGAATACATAGAAATAAACATTCAATCCATGCATAGAGTTATATAACTCTCTAACTTTGAGAAATGGCTATCAGACTTTGGGGAAATACACTTAAGACAGAAAAACAACTCAAATCACTATTCCGGAATGCCTAAACACAGTACTTCAAGTTATTGGGCCCTTTGAAAACAATATTGCATAGTCTTAGGCAAAGGGCAAGATCAGAACAAGACCTCCTTGGTTCAACAAATGACAATCTAATCAGTCAAAGAGAAATTTCATGGATGGAGCTATGGCTAGCCATGAGTAGCGAGGGCATACGTAAATTGTACTTAGCATGCATAAAACCATGAATGAAACAAGCAACAATATCCTTAATTTATTAAAGAGCAATCGACTAGGCTCTTTAATATGACTAAGAATGAAGAAAACATGGAAACTATAAAGAAACAGGAAATTTGAGGTGCCTCCAAGGGCATGTCTCAAATTTGTTCTCTACTGTCTTATAGCAAGAAAGAACATGGATTTATGAATGAAAACTAGGAAAAAAAATAGAGAGAGAGACACTATACCATTCTACCAAGTCATGGAATCCAACAACAATCCTCTTTCATCATCCAAGAACATCGAAAAACTATCCCAAAGCATGAGACAAGTATTTCTTCCAAAGCTTATATGACCATATATTGCTTCTATTCATCAATTTCAGCCTTTTTTACATTGAAATCCTTTGGAATATATAGGCCAAAGTGAGGAAAACCTCTTAGTTCAACTTGCAATTTCATTGGCCCATCCAAAATATCTGATTGTTTCCCTGAGGCTTTGCAAAGCAACGCACAAAAATGTCTCATAAAATATCTAAAAAATGCTAAAGAAAATAAATTGACTTTTCATAACTTCTCATGTACAAAAATAGCTAAACGCACATGAGGAAAAAGCAGTTTTGAAAGGTTCAATTTTTACAAAAATACTCAAAAAATACATCAGCAAAAGGTCCCCTGACTTGCCGGAAACTTTTGGAAGCCTTCCCGATGTCGAAACGAGGCCTGTGATGGCTCATTGGAAAGATATTAATGTCTAATTTCTGGAAAAACTTTAATTTTCCCAATCTAATGCCTAAAATTCCTCCAAAAATAGGCATGTGTGTAAAAACCCAAAAAATAGGCCTTGCTGATATGTGGGCAGAGTGTCGAAAAAGTGAGTGTTTTTTGCATCTTTGGGGGACCAAAACAAATTCAAATGCTCTAAAAATATCTGAGTAGATGCCCCTGAATTTAATTCATCCAATGGTACCACTCTCAAGAGTTGATGATGCTCCAAACTAAAATGGCAGCGCTCATGATTTTATGCAATTAGGCCCAAAAATGTCGAAAAACAAGAACATGTCAAAATTTGCTCAATTTTGGTGAGCAAGTCCCTCAAGGATTTTTAGAAACATATCTAGAAGCTCGGGCCAATATTCCAAGCCTAAAGGTCTCTTTCTCTTTTTTTCTCATCGGGCGCCCTCTTTGGGCAGTTTTGAGCTTTTATTGGTTTTCTTCTTTGTTGTTTGGCATTCTAGCTTTGGTGAAGAAGTCATGGCCCCTTGACTAGGAGAGGAAGATAGCACATGATTTGGATAATGCCCTTCATGATCCATGTTTTGTATTTTCTTGCCCTCATCATTGCTTGCTTGAGGGCTGCCTTGTTTGTCTTTGTCACTGCCTTTTTTATGACTGTCATGCTCTTTCCCTTCACTGTTCTATGCTTCATCACCCTTATGTTTATTTCTGTGTTGGCTGCCATAATGTTCCCTTTCAATGTGGAAAACTAGCACCAAGCTCTGCAAAAATACTTGAACAGCGCACAGTCCTTACTTTAACAACACAATTAAATTTATAAGCAATTTGGCATGAACCCCTGTATGCCCTGTAGTGAAATTTTTCCAAAGAAATTCAAAATGCCCTTGCTGGGTAACTTTGATTACAAAAAGCAGATACAATGCCCAACAATCATTAATATCTAAATAGTACAAGACATTATGGATGTAACCACATGTCATTCTGTAAATACAAGTGTGGCATGGCCATAATGCTAACACTACATGGAACTTGAATGAAATCATACTTGACAAATTAAATTCAAAATTCACAGCAGAAAGAATTATTTTAACAAAACCTGCATGAACATGTACAAAAAATTGTCCTCGAAACTTACATCCTGTTCCACCACAGGAACTGCTTCAAAACCCTACCAGCACATGTGCTACTTCGTTGCGATTCAGTCTTCATTATTAAGAAACTCCCTGGAGTAAAAAATCTGGGGCATGTTGATCATACACGTCCAGTGAATGAATATCCATTGCATACATTCTATCAAGCCACGGGTTATTTGAATAACCAACTTTATAGGATGAAGCATCAACCATTTTTTCATGCCAAGTAAATGCTCCATTCACAATTATTTACAACCCAGTTGGAATTGTGCTATGAAGAGGATGGTCATCAAAAAGACTTGTTACCAAAGAGTGCTTAGAATGAGAACAATTTGATAAATAAAGTGATGCTACTTTGTGCCACACCTCAACCAGATATCTCATGTCTCTACCTGCTATAGTTCCAGAGGAGTGCAATCAGTTTACAATGTTCAAAACCTCTTGGATGAGGTTCCTCTCTTTTAGTTTTACGACTGCCAAAGGTCTTCCATCACATTTGATGCTCCTCTGTCCATTTTGACTCTCAAACTCAGCTGATTTTTTAGCAGCCCTTTCAAGAATGGTGTCTGGCATTCCTACAAGTCGGGCAACATTCACACCATAACTCTTCGGGCATGTACCCTGAGCCAGTTTATAAAGAAATGTCACCTCCTCCAAACCTCCAATTTGTGTGCCAACCTTAGTTGTCTCATAGCACAGAAGGATTTTCAAATTTGCACATTAATCATCCTTTCTTTCACTGTGTCTCTCTTTTATTTTTACAAAGTCCTCATCCATCTCATCACTATCTCTCTGATTTTGGAGACTGCAAACCTTTACGTTTTCATAACACAAAAGACCTCCTTCAATTTTGACAAAGCCTCATCCTCTAATCACTGTTTCTCTATGTTTATTTGAAACAAAAAGGGAATTATTTGAAGTCATTGTTTCTTTTATCATAACAAACATGGTATGTTTAAAAAACAAGATATGTTTCTTCCTTTTGAGTTTTAGGCAAAATCTGCTTTTGTTTCACTGTGGGTTATCACCGTGTTTGAAGGCAGCTAGGGTTCTTCAGAACTGACAAAAAAAACCTTAGCCTATTACAGTGTGGATATTTGACACTCACATTCAACCATAACCTTTGATTTTAGACCAAAACCCCACCCTCTTTAACAATATTTGTCTCTTGGAAACACAGTAAGAGTACATCACCTCTTAAATTCAAAATTTGTCATGGAGTGAGAAGAATACCTTAAAAATGCTTAAGGGCCCTTTTTGATTGGTTGAGCAGCTCTCAAAATAATTTTTGAAGGTTTTTAGGTGAGTTTGTGACCAGTGCTACAGGCGCGTCGCGCACAGCTACAGGCGCGTCGCACATCAATAGGAAGCCTTTGTATTTTCTCTCCCAGGCGTGTTGGGCAACTTTTCAAACGCGTCGCGCACATTTGCAGCCCGTTTTGGAGGCCTTCCCGGTGTCGGAATTGGGTGTGAGATGGCTCATTGAAAAGCTATGGAAGTATAATTTCCATAAAAACTTGAATTTTTTCATTTGGTGTCCATTTGGTTGTTCAAAAATTGATTTTCCCAACACTGGTGAATCCTGGTACAGAAATGCATAGTGTTGTTCGCAGGCTACTTTTGGATGCCTTCCTTTTGTCGGAATTTGGCCCGAGATGGCTCCTTGGAAAGATATGGAAGTCTAAATTCCAAATATTCTTGAGGTTTTTCATTTGGTATCCATTTGGTTGTTTAAAATCTGACTGTCCCAACACTGGAAAAAATGGTGAATCCTAGTGCTAAAATTCTCCCGTGACATCTGTATTTTTTACATTTCTCACAAACCATGATACATATGTAGAAACTGAAGGATTTTTTTCTTCTTGAACCTATGAGGGACAAAAACCTCTCTCACTTTTGTAAATTTCATCTCTTTTTGTTCAGAAACGCATTTTTAAACAAACTGCCTGGGCGCTCCTTAACCTTTGTCTTTTGCAACCTTTGTCATATTGAATGGAATAATCCTCAAAATGATGTGGTAATCTATAGTTTATGAGGTAGGAATTTCTCTAAACCATGATTAAAAACTCTATTTTTGAATCAAGGGAATCATTCACCTTTAAAACCACCGATGTAGCCCTTTAGAACCATAATGCCTACATTGTTTTATAAAATGAAAAGGTCATAAGATACTACCATTTTGTCCTTCCAAAGTCTGTTGTCTATGAAAGTGGCCATAAGGACTCTGTTATGCTTGATTTGTGTATAATGGGATATTATTACAAAATACTATTTCAGCCTTTACAAATGGTCCTTCAAACCTATCATGAAGCTTTCCTCATTATCTGTTGATGGAGGTCATGATTGATTTTTTGCTTATCATTTTGGATATCCTCAAACAATGGTGGGCCCTCTACTTATTTGTGAAGGAGGCCTATGCTTGAAAACTGCCATACCAACTGTACTTTTTGAAGAAGGTCTTCGACACCATACTACTCCATTTATTTTGAAATAGGGACCTTGTATCTTTTTGAAGAAGTTTATAAAAATACCAATCACTGCAGCCTTCGAAACCCCTAAGTATCCATTGCTGTTGCAGTAAAGAGGTCTTTTAAACCCAAACTTGACCTATTGTTGTTCATCAAGTGGCCCTTTTTTAAAATCCATTAATGCAACCAAATAAAAACAACAATGTTTTCTCTTATGCATATTGAAAGGTTTTCTCTGTGACTGAGGTATGTTTGATTTCCTTGAAGGCTGTCTTGAAACTTCAAAACATTGTGTTATAGCCTTTCTCATCCATACTATCTCTTTGTATTCAGTTGCATAGGTCACTTTAAAAAAAATCTTGGTTTGTCAATTTCACCTCAGATTACAATTTGAAGGAGGTCTTTTATAAACTGAAAAATAAAATGGCCCTTTAACACCATAAAGTCACTGCTTTGTTAATGATGAAAAACAAGCCTTAAAACTATAAACTTTCATTTGCTCCACTGATTTTCAACTTTGAATTTCCAATTGAAAACTTTCTTAAACATAATCTAAACCTGCTGATGCATATTTTGTTTCATCCCTTGGAAGGAGGTGGCCTACAGCATTATCTGAAAAGGTTAAATGAAAACAATTTTACTGCATCCTTTGAAACCCCTAAGTATCCATTGTTTTTGAAGCAAGGAATCTCCTTTAAACCAAAATTTTCCTTACTGTTGTTCATCAATGGAGGTGATCTACAATTTTTGAAGTTATTTAAAACACCTTGACCCTCTACTTTTAAATGAAGGAGGTCCTATTGATCCTGTTCCTAACCATCTGCTCTTTACTGGAGGACGTTATCAGCATGTTCCCAACCACATTTACTAACCTTTTTTGGACTGTGTTTGCAGAGGTACATTTGATTTTTTCTTTGACTAGTGTTTTTATCCTAGGTTCAAGGAAACATAAGAAGCAGTTGTCTTCTTATGTACTATGTTGATGTCCTTGGGAAAACTTATGCATCATTACCTCTGAAGGAAAAACTGGAACACTACAGATCAACCTTATATCAGTCCTCTGTATTTGTGTGGCTTTAAAGGATGGTATCAGCTTTTAGGGCAACTTTTGACCTTTGAAACATGCACTCCTGCTTTGTTATCATTGCAGCTCTCCACCTCCTGATGGCAAATTCTTCTACATGAGACTTATTTGGACTTGTCTCTTTGCTTTTGTCTGGAAACTGTTTGTCATTCAATTTTCCCCCTGCAGAGATGCAAACAATATGACTTTGAAACTTTAAAAGCTCCTTTAGTGTTCTATGGATATTTTTCCCAATCTTGAGCACATTCTTTTAGACTGTGCACATGCTCATATCTTTCTGTATTAGATCTTTGTAGAATTTCTTCCGGACTGAGACAACAAGTCTTCTTAGTGGCGCGACCTAGGGGTATATCAAGGTTTTCTTTTGTAGATCAAGCACTAATTCAGGGTTTGTTGTTATTGAACGAAGGATTCTGGCTCAGGCTATTTTTGTCAAGGAGGGGATTCTCTAAAGCGCCACTACCTAACTTAGGGTCAACTTTCATTGATTTTGATTGTATTTAACAAGAAGATCAAGGATAGGAAGGGAGACACTTTGTCAAATATTGGACAGTGAGTTTCATGAGAACCAAGGGGAAAATGATAGTAGACAAGCAAGACCAAGACAGCTATAGACAGGGATATTTTGCTGAAACAATACATGACTTTGAAAACTGAAAATTGCTTTAATCATAGGCTGATAAGGAGGGCTAGGAAAGAAAAAATTTGTTTAGGGGTTTTCTAGATGACAAATTGACATATGGAGATCAGCTTCTAGAAAAATCAGCTAGGAATCTAGTCATCAACAACAGGTGAAAAATACTAATGACTAACAGGTCTGACTTGTTGGTGTTCCCATGTTTTGGCAGATTTGGCAATACCAAAAGATGAGACAACATCAAACCACTTTGGGGCCCTAGGATCTAGCCCTCCTGGACCCGGAGAGGGATCTCTCCAAATAGAGCAAAGAATGATGTATCTTTGAAGCTCAAAAATAATATGTTAGGCTAGTTATGAAGCACAGAGGGGGGTTTTAAATGATTTGGTTGGAGGGTTGCTGGGTTGGTTAGGAGATCATGGGCTGGGAAAGCAATGGAAAGAAAGGAACAAAACAGCAGGCTGTTTCAGCAAAGGGGATGGGCCAAGACAGTGCCATCCATTGGGCTATGGAGTCATAAAAGGAAATTACTTGCATCCACTAGCCAAGGCTTTCAAATGGCAAGTCATCTACACTAGAGGATCTTTAGATTAGAGAGTGGGGTGGAACATTAAGGAAGGGAAGTGAAAGAAGGAGAGCAACCAATTTTCTGTCTATAGATCAGGTCAGAGGTCATTTAACTCCAGACCTGCTTGGACATACTCAAAGGTAGCTCTCAGAGAGACAAAGGGGCGGCTTATAGATCAGACCAGAGGTCATTTAACTCCAGGTCTGCTTTAGCAACTCCAAGGGGAAAACAGAGATAAGATGAACAAAGGGATCTTAGAAAGGTCAGCTGGTCATGCAAGGATCCTAGTGGACAGGGCTAACACTTATCCCCAGTGTTCCCAAACCTTCCAGCTTAAACCCAACAAGAACATCTAAGGAATAGCTTCAACTAATTCATACATCATCCAGCAGGCAATAACATCCGCTGCGCTGGTTAAATCAACTGAAACCAGCTCTTAGATAGCACATAGAGAAGAAAACATAAAGGTAGGGAGAGCAGACAGCATAGGGCACCTAACAAGGGTGAATCCTATACCATTATTCTGATGCCTACCAGAAGAACATGAAACAATATGGAAATGAAATAAACAGAGTTAAGAAGAACATCACCCATAGTAATAGACCAGGATCCTGTGAAAAGTGCTTTGATTAATTGATACAACACCAGTCATGTACAATATGGCTCAATGGCTGTTACAGCCCAGACTTTCTCCTCCCAGCCTATTACATACAACTACTCTGCTACTCCCTCCCACGATTGTTCTAACAGTCAAATGAATCCCTCTAATAGCAGATGCCCAGCAACTGAACAACAACCTCTACCATTCGTTTCTGGGAATTCTTTATAGGAGAAGAGGAAGAGACAGAGGTAGATAGACAATTAAATGAGACTCATTAAGACAGCAGGACGGAAGTGTTCATGCCCATGCTGCTTAATGGAAAAATGCAGCGTTGTATGTACTCTGAGAGTGGTTCGGAGATCTCTGTCGGGTTGAGATTGACCTCTGATACATTCTTTAAATCCTTACGGAGCCTGGAGCTCTGTGCTGCCATTATGAAATAGATGACATGGATGGAAGTCCTCGACTTCTCCATACCTCCATTACTGTTGCTCAGACAGTCTTTAATGAAGCTCCTGTCTGTGCATTCAATTTCCCTGGGCTCAAGAGGCATGGAGAACGCTGTAGGAATGGTGTACGCCTGGAGAAAGAGTACTCTGCTGTTAGTTAGCGCAGTAATTACTTGCTGGTGCACTCTTAGTCTTCAACTGTGTTTGAAGCCTTTGACTTGCGGGATTACAACCATTAATCTTCAATTACCGGCTCAAATCCCTTCTAATCCGGCTTTGCTATCTCGTTTGGCCGCTGAATTGGCCTCTCTGTGTTATCTGCACAGTGAGATAAATCGTTTAAAACCACAGGCAGTGGTGGTGGAGAAATTCTGCGGAGGCGGAAGAACGGTGGCGGAACAGCGGAGAAACAATGAACAAATGCAAAGTGGCGGAGAAATGGTGGCTTTTACTATAATGGTAACAGAATGCAATGAAATAGTGAGACCTGATGAGTGATAGGGTTCGGTGATAGTATGCAGCGCAGACCGTGGGATCATGGTATGGGGATGAAGATCGACGGTGGAGATTGAGCGGTGAAACAACATGTGGAACGGGAAAATACATGCAAAACACATGAAACCCGACGGAGGTGAATGCAAGAGTGGGACCCAGCGGCGGCGGAGGGCGATTAGATCAGAACCGTTGGATCCGAAGGAGGATCAACGGCCAGGACCCAATCGGCACCATCGCAATCGGAGGTAACCAAGGGTGACACACATAAACTTTTCCGATTGCGATCAGGGAAGACGAGCGATGACCGTTGGATCTGGGAGGAAACGGACGGCGGAGATGAAATCGGAAGGGGGGAGAGAAGGGGATGCGAATGCGATCGGGCGGGGCAATGCGGTTGAGCGCTGGCCGTCGGATCGCAGAACAGATCAACGGCTCAGATGCAATCGGGGGACAGTGCGATCGGGGAAATGGAAGACAAGGTTGCGATTGGTCGGAGGGTGCGATGAGGATGTTGCGATTGTGATGGGCGGGGGGCTTGTGATTAGCGCTCCGCCGTCGATCTTTACGACAGATCAACGGACCAAAACTCATCGCGAGACTTTGTGATAAAAACCAATCGCATCGGGGTTCTTTGCTGTAACAAAGGAAATGCACCCGCCGGTTGTTTCGATTGCGATTAGCGCTTGGGACTTAAGTGCTTGGTCCCAGCGCCGGGGCATGTGTGGGAAATGGTTAAGGGACTGGCGGAAAGGGGCTAGGCCTATAACAAGGTCGGAATATGGGTTTTTTTTGCCCATTTTAATGGGTTTTAAGGGGTTTAAAGGGGAACGATAGAGGAATAAAGGGGAGAAGAGGGAAAACAAAGGGTAGGGGAAGAATTTAAAGGGGATCTTGGGGGGATTCGAGGGGTAAATGGGGAAATAGAAGGGGAGAAAAAGGGGAAGAAAAAGAGGTTAAATGAGGAAAAAATAAAGGGGAAAGGAGGCCTTTGGGCATTTCTTCACATGACAGAGAGGCTTTAAAAGGGGAATCAGAAGAGGGGACTTTTCAAAGGATAAAAGACACGAAGAGGCTTCAAGGAGACTGTGTTTTCAGAGGAAATGCATTCCTTGAAGACTCAAAAATGATTTAGCCCCCTATTTGATTGTCAAAAATTTCATAGGGGGGCTAACACGACTCTTGAACTGTTTTGAACGTGAATGAGCCTAACTCGACCCACCTTCACATCTCATCTCTTAATGTTAATGTACCAACATATAAATCAAAATTCTTCTACGACACACAAAATTTTACATTTTCTATCATATTCTTTTTTGGTGTTTTGAAAAATATTTCAAAGGTAAATGCAAATGAGCCACAACAGCCTCTACACTCTACTACAATGTCTCTCTCATGAAAATATTTCAGTAGTTTCATCATGAATCCTCCACATTCATTTACTAACATTGAATTTCATTCAATAATTAAAAAAATGATTAATAATGTAAGATGGCTCAAATATAAACAAAAACACATATGCGTTTTGCACCAAATAGGCATCATAAATTGAAAAAAAAAACAAAAACACCTAACAAAAAAACAACATGTAAAGAGAAACAATAGATAAGGCACTCATTTGCAACCCAAAAATGTGTTGATGTCGAACCAACGGCATCTTACACACTAAAAGAAAACATTGAGTAATATTAAATACATACAAAAATTTCTATGAAACATGAAACAAATATCAAAATATTTTATGAAAAATATTACTTAGATACCAACAATATTATGAGAACATTTCCAATCATAATTTCACATTGATGGAGGTTATGACTGGGATAACAAGCATGCCATCTTCTTTGAAAGGTTAATTCAAAATTGAACTCTAATTAAAAACAAGTGTAGGAAAGCCCACCTATTTATGAGAAATACATGCATAAGTGGATCGGCCATATTTATAGTCATAATTGTAATAGGTTGGCCCTAAAATGAAGTTAGCAAAAATAGTATAAAAAGGAGGAAAGGTTCATTTATAAATCATTCATGTAGGTTTGTGTAACTCTAAGCTAGGAAGGGGCAGTGGATTAGTAAATCATTTATACTGGACAACCTTATGGCATTATTATTCTTCTTGATAGAGACCTTTTTATGGATCCTAGTTCAAATATTAGTGTTGTTTTGAGTGTCATCCTTACTGTGCACAAACTATTAAGTTGTCTCATCTTCAAACATCAAATGGAAAGAATGAAATTATTTCCGTAATTACACAAAGTTCAAGAGAGTTGGTTTTAATAGCTAGGGTAATCATTTGGAATTCTAGTCAACAGCAATCTACCACAATTTTAGGGTTGTAGAACTCTCTTTGTGGTTTTGGAATATTTCTCTAAGCCTAGAATTCATCATTGTTTTCTAGAAAGATTAAAAAAGGAATATTTTTTTCATGCGTCACATTAGTGCAAGTTTTACATTGTTATGGAATTGGAATCTACAAAAATAACATAAAAAATAGAGTTATAGCAGTTGATAGTCAAAGAGAAATGTTGTAAGGAAATTTCAAAAACAAAATAAAAATTCAATAAGAGATTGCCAAAAATCAAGCCATTCCCAGCGAGAAGTCCGTCAATTTATGTTGGCCCTACTTGTATTCATAGCTTTTAAAGGTCAAACCTAATCTATTTTGAGGTCTAAGAATAAATCAAAGGCTCAAGGGGTTTATTTGTGGTAAAAATATGTTGAGGGCTTTTGGATAGTGGAAGCACCAATGAGTCTATTATAGACATAGTACAATAGATTATTTCAAAATGGCCTTACAATTGATATGAAACATCTAAGGCTACTAGAGGATGCAACACTATATATATATATATATATATATATATTTGTAGTTGTAACACCCTACAACAATATTATTTATGCTATAGTTAGCACTTGAATGAGTTTGTTTATGATTTTCCAATTTCAAATCCACTTATTCCAAGCCAACCCTACATACATTAGCACTTGAAAGGGAGTTTACATATCTTGTATGTTTGATGTAAAAATGTTTCTTATCGTGCTACACCAAAAAATTTGATCTACATTAGGTGCTTGTAGCATTAGTTTAACCTTCCAATAGCAACCATCATAATAAGAGATAGACTAGGTAGTGCTTCTTCACAGAAACAAGAAGATCAACGTATTTGAGGAGATTAAAGGTGTTTAAAAGAGAAACATCTAGCATATCTTACCCATGGATATGAAAACCAACAACTCTAGTTCATCCATTTTTGGCACATGTTTGAGGATATTAAAGGTGTTTATAGACAAACGTCTCACATACTTTACCCACATATTTGAAAACTGGCAAGTATTATGGAGGTAGATGGGTTAATGGGACAAAGTTTATGCACATTATTTATGGTTATTAAGGGCATCTATTTTTTCATTTGGAGTTGGCATATTGTATTTAGTTACAACCTGATATATTCCATCATATATTATATATTGTTCACTAGAAAAGGATTGTTTGCACATGACCCCGTGCATTCACTTGAAGATTGTCCATTTGGAGGATTGAGTAACTTACATATCCATGCATGTGAAGAAGATTTTGACTTGCACATCTTCTCATGGGGATGAGTTGTCCACATATCTCTTGTCTATTTTGATTCAATAAATCTTCTAGAGGAGCACATTTGAGGATGAATTTGTTACTATTTTTTGGGATATTTGACTTGGTTTACAATGAAACCAAGGAGGCCATGCTCCCAAATGAAAAAAAAAAAAAAAAAAAAAAAAATATATATATATATATATATATATATATATATATATATATATATATATATATATATATATCGACAATAGTGGAAAAACAAAAACAAAACAAAATAAGAAACTCACCCTCTATGTCATTACCTCTACATTTTCTATAGTGCCCCACATCTCTCTTCCATAAATATATTCAGCCATTTCATCAATGCTGCTCCTCCTTTCTTAACCTACATTGCATTTTAATTTAAACAAATGAGATAATTATGAAGCAACAAATGAGTTGAACGAAAACAAGGATAAAATTCTATACTAGTAAACAAGTAAATTCTTTAATACATACCTCCATTGCCTTTACCGAGTACATTCTTGGAATTAAACCCACAACATAGGTTTAATGACGTGTTTCATTGCTTCCCCCTCACCCCCAAATCCAAAAAAAAAAGAACGAAATTAAGAAAAATAGAAAAGAGGGCACATGACAAAAAGAAAAAGGAAAAAAAATCAAACCACAATTACTATGGCCATTCTCACAAATTTGAAGGAAAAAAAAATTAAGAGGATAAAAAAATCACAACAATAACAAAAAAACAACAAAACTAACAAAAAGAAAACATGAAAAGACAAACAACATATAGAGACACCTATCTGTAACCCCATGATGCATTTATGTCCAACCAAGGACACCTTGCACAAAATATCAACATATCTTATTAGAACTATTTATTAGACACTAACAATATTATGAGTAGCATTATGCACTAGAAATCAAACCTAAAATGTTAAGATGGAGGGGAATTGTTGTATTTGAAATGAGAAGGATTTCATAACAAATCATACATAGATTTTACACCCAAAAAAAACTCACCTCTACCTTTGTACCATACATATATACTACTCCAGCATAGGTTTCCATACCAAATCATGCATGGGTTTTACACCAAATAAGAATAAACAATAGAAAAAAGACAAAAAAACTAACTAAAAGAGAACATGTAAATAGAAACAATAGATAGAGACACTCATCTGCAACTCCAAAATGCGTTGATGGCTAGCAAGGAGGACACTACACACCAAATAAAAATATTGTTAGTAAATATTAAATACACATAATATGTTCTAAAAAACATGAAATGGATAAGAAAGCATTTATGAAAAATCTAACTTATGAGAACAATTCCAAGCAGAAGATTGATTAGCATCTTATTTGAAAGCTTAATTCAAAATTGAACTCTAATTAAATACAATACTAAAGAAAAAAAAAAACAAGTGTAGGAAATCCAACCTATGTAGGAGAAATATGTGCCTAAAGCTTAATTAAAAATTGAACTCCAATTTTAAAAAAAAAAAAATGTGTACGAAAGCCAACCTATGTAAGAGAAATATATGCCTAAGCAGATCGACCCTATTTATATAGTCACAATTTTAGGGGGTGGCCCTAAAATGATGTTATCAAAATTAGTATATAAAGGAGGAAAGGTTCAATTACAAATACATTCATGTGGGTTCGCTCAACTCTCAGTTTGAGAGGGGCATTATATTAGTAAAAAAAATTATACAAGATAACCTTATAGCATTATTATTCTTCTTGATAGAGGCCTTTTAAGGTTCCTAGTTCAAATTTTAGAGTTGTTTTTGGTGTCATCTTTATTGTGCACAAACTTGCAAGTTTTCTAGAAAGAATAAAAAAAAATCATGCATCATGTTAGTGAAAGTTTTGGTTTGTTATGGAATTGGAATCTACAAAAATAGCATTAAAAAAACAAAACAAAACACGGTTACAATAGTTAACACTCGAAGATAAATGTTGTAAAAAAGTTTCACAAACTCTAAATGTGTTACCTCAAATCATGCATCATCACAAATTATGAGAATTCAATGCAAGAACAAAGAAATATTGCAAAACAAAAAAAAAAATCAATAAGACTGTTGAGATTCAACAAGATGATGATCCTAGTGAAAATTAAGCACCTTCACTAGGTGGGGCCCACATGCTATTTTTAGGTGTATGTCTATTTTTAGAATGGTAATCATATTCTAAAAATTGCAGGATGTTGATTCTATATGGTTGAGAAAATTCTATCTTTAGATGAGTTTCTATTTTTAGAAGATGGGTGAAGTCTATTTATAGATCGCATATCCAAAAATAGAATGCATGTCGATTATTATTAGCCCTTAATGATAATCAAACAATAAATAATAACTTATTCTCTTGGAGCACTTGATTTCAGTTAATTGATGTGGCAAACCAGTTAGCTGAAGGACTTACGAATTCCAAGGTTGGTTGGTGACTCATGCATGATGGACTTCATTATAACTGATTGTGGCAAAGTTGTAACAGAGATGGAAGAGTAGTTATGGGAGTTGTTATTTAGTTTAGCTCAGTTAAGTGAGTAAAACTCAGTTGTGCTAGTTGTAACTAAAGATACACAAGTGAAATATGAGTGAATTAATTAGTTAATTAATTCACAAGTAGTGTCTTACTTGCAACTGAATAAATACAGCAGTTAACTACTTGCATGTCAGATCCAGTGGAGACCCACTCGAGAGATAGGTGAAAGGGTGTGTTTGACTATCATTTCTGACTATAGTGATGCATTCAATGCATCTACACACACATTGGAGTTTCCAATGAGGATTGCACAGTCAAGGCAAGGCAAGATCAAATTCATTTAGGGATCTTCTTCAGCAGGGATTGTGCAGTGGAGGCAGGTTGTCAGGAGGCAGCAAATTAGTGCATAGATACGCAAATTTTTGCATGACAGTGTGAGACGGTTGTATATTGTACTGAGAGCTCTATGGGCTGAGATTTGTATGATATTGTTTCATGATTCCATGATATACATAATATATGATAGTTGGGGTTTTTAGCTTTAAGCTTTCCTAGTAAAACATCTTGTTATGTGCGATTGATTTTTCTTCATGTGTTTTTCAATTGGCGATTTAATTTCAGCAAAGAATTTCTTAGAAGGATTGTGTATTTAATAGTGGATTTAATTGTTAGATCAGGGGATTCTGGTAATGTACATGCATATGTATTAAATTTCTATAGGTATCGGAGCAGTGTTAATCACTGGAGATTGCAATATTGAAGAGGTGCTGAGTTTTGTGTTGGTGGAACAATTCAAATTTGTTGCAAGAATTTCTTGGTGTGACAGTTGAGTAAACATTGAAATGGATTTCAATGGGCTGCAGTTGGAGTATGCACTCGAGGGTAGCTCTAACTACATAGCCTGGAAGGACAGGATGGAGGCAGTGCTTGAAGATAATGGCTTGAAGGATTTCATCGATAGTGATGTTCCTAAGCCCACTTCGACGGATGTTGCATTACTTGATGCCTGGAAAAAGAAAGTAGCGAAGAAAAGAAGAATTTTGTTGGAAGGTATGAAAGACCATATTGCGTGAAGCCTTCACGGGAAAGCCACTCCATTTACAATGTGGAAGGATTTGACAGATCTTTTCCAAAGTAGCAGCGACCATAGGAAGTTGGAGCTGAAAGATAAACTCAGAAAAATTAAAATGGAGAAGGGCGACAGCATTCCAAAGTATCTCACGAAGTTTGTCCAATGTAGGGATGAGTTGGGGAGTGTGGGAATTATGGTTGTTGATGATGACTTGGTTAGCTTGGCTCTCCTTGGACTTTCGAAGAGTTGGCATAGTTATCAAGATTATGTCAATGGGCGGGTGAAATTGCCGGATTGGGAGCGAATTTGGTCAGATCTAGTGCAGGAGGAGATAAGGTAGAGTACCAGGAATGGCTCTTCATCAAAACATGATGATGAAGAGGATTTTTCTTTGGCTGCTAAAGCAAGGAAAGGGAAGGGGAAGAAATCCCATCCAAAATCCGAGGCTAAATGCAAGAATTTGGATTTGTCCAAGGTGAAGTGTTTTCACTGTCATGAACATGGGCATCTCACCACTAACTGCCCACAGAAAAAGAAGAATAAGAAGGTTGTTGGAGCTGCAGCTGGTGAGGCCCTTGCCTCACAATTTGAACTTGATTTCTCCTTGATCGCATGCTTGGTTTCAAGTGCAATGGGATCGGTGTGGTATCTTAATAGTGGTGCTTCCTTCCACATGACGAGAGATAAGGAGTTGTTCAGTGACTTGAAGGAGAAAGATCTCCAAATGCATATAGAGATGGGCGACGATGGACGATACAGTGCGACCGGCATTGGTACCATTACCTTTGAGAGGGAGTCAGGAAAACCATTTCTGTTGAAAGATGTTATGCATGTTCTAGGTCTAAAGAAGAACTTTGTCTCAGTCGCAATGTTGGAGGACAGAGGTTATGACGTTGTTTTCAGTGTTGGAAAATATTTCCTGTGACATAAAACAACGGGTCAAACAAAGATGATAGGGATTTGAGTCAAGAATCTCTACAAGCTGGAGGTAGATGGTTGCGCTGCAATGGTGGGAAAAGAAGAAGAAGTGGTGAATCGGGATCAGGGTGAATTATGGCACAGGAGATTGGGCCATCTTCACCATGGCACCCTGAAGATTTCACAATAGATTTCTACTGGACCTCCCAAGGGTAAATTTGCGTAGATAGATCAGTGCAAGGGATGTACAACAGGTAAGTTTGTGAAGACCACCTTTCATGAAGAGGAGAACTGTGCTTCGGTGATCCTGGAGATAATTCACATAGACATGTGTGGACCATTCTCGGTTGCTTCAACAGAAAAACACAAGTATTATGTTATTTTTGTTGATGATTATTCTCATAGATGCTATATCTTCTTTATGCAGAATGAGGATCAAACATTCTCAAAGTTCTGTGAGTTTAAAGCATTGGTGGAGAAAGAGTTGGGGAAGCAAGTGAAGGCTCTGTGGAGCGATAATGGTGGTGAATATATCTCAAATGAATTCAAAGACTTCGGTAGCAAAGAAGTAATTCGAAGAGAACTCATAGTGCCTCATAACCCACAACAGAATGGGGTCACGAAGAGGAAGAACAGAACGATCGTGGGTGTTTCACGAGCTATGCTGCATGATCAGGGCCTACTAATTCACTTGTGGGCGGAAGCATGCAACACCGTGATTTATGTGCAAAACTATTGTCCTCATAGAGTACTTGGCATGAGTACACCTAAAGAAGCTTTTACTGGTAAGAAACCGAATGTTTCTCACTTTAAGATTTTTGGCTCATATGTTTATGTTCATGTGACCAAGAATGCCAAGAAGAAGCTGGAGCCGACTGCTGAAGTTGAGATATTTGTGGGGTACACAAAAATACCCCATAATTATCATGTGTATTTTCAAAATAGTGGAATGACTATGGTGCGACGGGATCTAAAATTCAATGAGAAGAAAGCCATGAAGTTGTCACTTGAGAGGGAGCTACACTTGCATGCAGAGAAGGAACTTCTTATTCCCAAAGATGAGCCTCAAGATGTGGATCATCCACAAGAGGAGGATCATGGAGTGGAGGATTCCACTCACACAGAGCCAAACATCAAAACTAGCAGAAGTCGTACCACAGAAGCTGAGAGGTTGAAGCTTGATGCGGCAGAGAAAGTAGGAGCCCCTACTTCACAGCGCAGACAGAGACAGTCTCCTGATCGGTTCACTAGATACATGGATCTCATGAGAAAATGTATCGTGACAGAGCCCTCTTCTTTAAAAGAAGCAGTGCATGAGCCCAAATGGGTAGATGCCATGGTGGAGGAGTATGACTCCATTGTCAGAAACAGTGCTTGGGAAATTGTTCCAAGGCCGGTTGATAAATCAGTGGTAGGTTCAAGATGGATCTACAAGGTAAAACAAGCTGTTGATGGGAGTGTCAAGAAGTATAAGGCAAGATTTGTTTCCCGGGGCTTCTCACATATTGAGGGGATTGATTATGAAGAAACCTTTGCACCTGTTGCACGGTATTATTCCATAAGGACCATCCTTGCTTTCTCTGCGCAGATGGGTTGGCACATTCATCAGATGGATGTGAAGACTGTGTTCCTTAATGGGATCATTGAGGAAGAAGTGTACATTGAGAAGCTTGAAGGATTTGAGACCTTCAACAGCGAGTCACATGTGTGCAGACTCAAAAGAGTGTTGTATGGGCTGAAGCAAGCACCTCATGCTTGGTACACTCGGATTGACAGTTATTTCACTGGACTTGGCTTCACCAAGGGTAAGGCGAATGAAAACCTATACCAAATTGTGGTGGAGGGTAAGATTTTAATCATTTTTCTTTACGTTGATGATTTAATACTGACTGGTGATGAGCAGCTAACACATTCATGCAAGGAGGATCTTGCAAAGGAGTTTGAGATGAAGGATATGGGTCTCCATTATTTCCTTGGATTGGAAATATGGCAACGAGAAGGTGAAATTTTTGTGTCTCAAGGAAAGTATGCTCGGGAGATACTTGGTGAGTTTCACATGGAGGACTGCAAACCCATGGATACTACTCTTCCAGGAAATTGGAGGAAAGAGGATGCTACATCGACAGAGGTAGTGGATGCTACTGTCTATCGACAATTGGTGGGTTCGCTCATGTATTTAGTTAATACAAGACCGTACATATGCTATGCGGTGAACCAGCTTAGTCAAGCGATGGTTAAGCCTACCGAGCTCTTTTGGAAGGTGGGCAAGCATGTCCTGAGATATCTTAGGAGCACATATGATTATGTCTTATGGTACAGAAAGACGAATGAGGTGAAGTTGCATGGCTTCATGGATGCAGATTGGGCAGACAGCCCAACGGACAGAAAGAGAACATCAAGAGGGGTTTTTAGTATCATATCTATAGATGTTTCTTGGTACAGTAGGAAACAGAGATCTGTGGCACTCAGTTCAGCGGAAGCGGAATACATGGCAGCAAGTCAAGCTGCATGTGAGGCTATCTGAATGAGGAAGATCCTAGTAGGTTTGTTTGGTTCTCATTTAGATCCTACAGTGATTCATAGTGATAATCAGAGTTGCATTAAAATCTCGATTAATCCTGTGTTTCATGATATATCTAAGCATATAGATATCCGGTATCATCATATCAAATATTGTGTGCAATGGAAGATCATGTTGCTTCAGTACATTCCTACGAAAGATCAAAATGCAGATATTCTGATGAAGGCGCTCACCAGGAGAAAATTCAAATACCATAGAGATAGGATCGGGGTGAAGGATAATCCCTTTCTTGTTGAGAGGGAGTGTTGAGATTCAACAAGATGATGATCCTAGTGAAAATTAAGCACCTTCACTAGGTGGGGCCTGCGGGCTATTTTTAGGTGTATGTCTATTTTTAGAATGGTGAGCATATTCTAAAATTAGCAGGATGATGATTCTATATGGTTGATCAAATTCTATCTTTAGATGAGTTTCTATTTTTAGAATATGTGCGAAGTCTATTTATAGATCACATATCTAAAAATAGAATGCATGTCGATTATTATTAGCCCTTAACGATAATCAGACAATAAATAATAACTTTTTCTCTTGGAGCACTTGATTTCAGTTAACTGATGTGGTAAACCAGTTAGCTGAAGGAATTATGCATTCCAAGGTTGTTTCATGACTCATGCATGATGGACTTCATTATAACCGACTGTGGTAGAGTTGTAACAGAGTTGGAAGAGTAGTTATGGGAGTTGTTATTTAGTTTAACTCAATTAAGTGAGTTAAACTCAATTTTTATAGTTGTAACTAAAGATATACTAGTGAAAGATGAGTGAATTAATTATTTAATTAATTCACAAGTAGTGTCTTACTTGCAACTGAAGAAATATAGTAGTTAACTACTTGCATGTCAGATCCAGTGGAAACCCAGTGGAGAGATAGGTGAAAGGGTGTGTTTGACTATCAGTTGTGACTATAGTGATAAATTCAATGCATCTACACACATATTGGAGTTTCCAATGATGATTTCGCAATCAAGGCAAGGCAAGATAGAATTCATTCAGGGATCTTCTTCAGCAGGGATTGCGCAGTGGAGGCAAGCTGTCAGGAGGCAGTAAATTGGTGCATAGATATGAAAATTTTTGCATGACAGTGTGAGACGATTGTATATTGTACTGAGAGCTCTATGAGCTGAACTTTGTATGAGATTGTTTCATGATTCCATGATATACATAATATATGATTGTTGGGGTTTTTAGCTTTAAGCTTTCCCGGTAAAACATCTTGTTATGTGCGACTATTTTTTCTTCATGTGTTTTGCAATTGGCGATTTAATTTCTGCAAAGAATTGAGTAGAAGTATTATGTATTTAAAAATGGATTTAATTTTTAGATCAAGGGAGTCTGGTAATATACATGCGTATGTATTAAATTTCTACAAAGACATTCCCAAAAAGCAAGTCGTTCCCAACAAAAAGACATCCATCAATTTATGTTGACCCTACTTGTATTCATAACTTTGAAAGGAAAAACCTAATCTATTTTGAGGTATAAGAATAAATTAAACATTCATAGGGGTGGTGAACTTATGTTGAGGGTTTTTTTACCATGGAATCTCCCATGAGTCTATTATATTCATAGCACAAAAGATTATTTCAAAATGGCCTTCTTCTTGATATGAACCATCTAAAGCTACTAGAATATGCAACGCTATATAGAGATTTGCAATTGTAACACCCTAAAACAATCTTATTTATGCTATATTTAGAGCTTGAATTGGTCTACTTATGATTCCATTTTCAAACCCACTTGTTGCAAGCCTACCCTACATCCATTAGCACTTGAAATAGAGGTCATAAATCTTTTACATTGGATGTAAAAATGTTTCTTATCCTGCTACCCAATAAATATGATCTACATTAGGTGCCTATAGCATTAGTTTAATCTTCAAATAGAAACCAACATAACTAAGTCATAGCCTAAGCAATAATTCACATAAACAAGAAGGTCAACCTATTTGAGGAGATTAAAGGTGTTTAAAAGACAAACGTAGAGAAAAATTTAACCATAGATTTGAAAACCAACAAATATTTTTGGCGCAAATTTGAGGAAATTAAAGGTGTTTAATATACAAACATCTTACATACTTTACCCACATATTTGAAAACCAACAACTATTTTCAACACAGATGGGTTAATGGTACAAATTTTATGTACATTGTTTCTCCTAATTAAGGGAACCTATTTTGGAATTTGTAGTTGGCACATTGTATTTAGTTACAACATTATATGGTCAATCATATGTTGTATATTGCTAACTAAAAAATATTATTTGCACATTATCCCATGCATTCACTTGAATATTTTCCATTTGGGGTGTTGACTGACTTACATATCTATGCATGTGAAGGGGGTTTGACTTGCACATCTTCACATTGTTGAAACATGTAACTAGGTTTCGTCTTCAGAATCACATATGTAATCATGATTTTTATGTATTTAATGAAAGAAAAAAAATTATTATTGTGAGTCTTGAGCCATGGGTTTCATGCTCAAGAAAAAATATTTTATAGCTCAAGCACCCATTGAGTGCTTCTAGGTTTTGTCATAAAGTCATTGAGTCATTTTTATGTATTAAAGACCCATTTGGGCATGCTATATATTGTAAAAGAAAAAATTATTGAGTCAAAAGACCCTCTAAGACCTTGTCATGGCACAAAGATCAAGTCGGCCTACATGAAGAGACAAATCGGCCTAAAAGAGCAATTCGACCCATTGAGAAGCCTATTTAAAGAAGACTTCGACCTCATTTGGGACAGACTTCAATCTCACTCAAGTTTGATCATGAGAAAGAAAAGGAGTGAGAAGAAGAAGATGAGGAGGAAGGAGGAAGAGAAAATCGATTTTTTGAGGTTGTTTCTGGGCTACTTCTCTCCACACAGGCAAAGGAATTATGGTTTGTTTTATGATGTTGCAGTAAATCCGAGTTTTATAAGTGTTGTTAGGTCATCAAGAAGAGATATTTTGGAAGTTGGATTCCCAAGGAGAGAGAATTTGTTCAAGTGAAGAAGAAAGGAGCAGGAATACACCATTTTTTCTCACTCAAGAAAGGGTTAGGGTTTATGCATAAGAAACTGTTGGCCAAGTCAAAGCTGTCAAAGGCGTTGTTGGGAAATTCAAAGTTGCAAAAGAAGTTGTCGGGTAGGTCGAAATTGCAGAAGTAGTTGTTGGCTAGGCCGAAATTGCAGAAGAAGCTGCAGGGTAGGTCGAAGTTGTAGAAGTTGCTGGCAGTCATAATTTGCAGAAGTTACTAAAATCAAGGTTTGACTTGGTCCTGGAGGGTCTTGGTTGAGGGTCAAAGGTCTTGGAATTTTTCAATTTAAGGTCTATAAGAAGATAAATAATTCTAGTGGGTTTTCCTCTCAAGTTGGAGAGGTTTAGGCCCTAGCTAATCGCCTACATATTGTGTCCTATTGTCTCATTGTTATTTACATTTTGATATTTGTTTGATGATAGATAACACTAATTATAGTAAAGGAAAGAAGTAGATCAAGAAAAAGTAAAAATATATCACAAACAATTATCAAGAAGAGAAATTACCTACACTTGCTGCCCCTTGGATTTCTCAACACACATGGGGGTCAGTTGTCCACATATTTCTTGTTTATTTTGATTAAATAATTATTCTAGAGCGGCACATTCGAAGATGAATTTGTTAGTACTATTTGGGATATTTTACTTGGTTTACCATCAAACCAAGGAGGTCATGCTCCCAAATGAAAAAATAAAGACTGATAGTAGTGGAAAAACAAAAGCAAAAACAAAAAAGAAACCCACCCTTTATGTCATTGCCTCCACATTTTCTACATTTCCCCACATCTTCTCTCACACAAATATATTCAGTTGTTTCATCAATGCTCCTTCATCTTCCTTAACCTACATTGCAATTAATTTTAAACAACTAAGATAATTATGAAGCAACAAATGAGTTAAATTAAAAAAAGGATAAAACTATATACTATTAAACAAGAAAATTCCTTTACATGTACCTCCATTTCCTTTGCCCATGACTTATTTAATTGATTCCCCCTCACCCCAAATCCAAAAAAAAAACAAAGTCAGGAAAAATAGAAAAGAGGGCACATGAAAAAAGGAAAAAAAAACCGCAAATTAGCATGGCCATGCTCACAAATGTGAATAAAAAAAATTAAGAGTAGAAAAAAATCATAACAATAACAAAAAAAACAACAAAACTAAAAAAAAAAAAACATGAAAATAAAATAACCGATAGAGACACCTATTTGAAATCCCAAAATGCGTCAATGGCCAACCAAGAACACCTTGCACAAAATATCAACATATCTTATGAGAAATATTAATTACAGATTGACATTATTATGAGTAACATTATGCACTAGAAATCAAACCTAAAAAGTTAAGAGGGAGGAGAATTGTTGTATTTTAAATTAGGAGGATTTTATAACAAATCACACATAGGTTTTGCACCAAAAAACAACTCACCTTTACCTTTGTCTTTACATTTACATTCTACTACAATCTCTCTCTCATAGAGATATTTTTTCATTAAAGATATTTTAATAGTTTCATTATTGATTCTTCATATTCCATTGTATGCATTTCATTGCACTAAATAATACATTATGAAAAATACTAGATACACACAAAAGTTGTGAGATATTGTGAATAATATTATGCACTAAACAATACATCTTTTGTAAAGACTAAAATGAATAAACTCGAAATGAATAAAGACGGATGATCATTTATAGGTAAATAGTGGATCATATACGAATATTTTTGTTATCACCAAATTGAACTTGATTGACTGCTCATCAGACAACTCAGCGTTATTGTTTCAAACCACTTCTAACTTAATATTAGCCTCTTTAATTTGAGTGGGCTCTCTCAAGGGGGTTTATGATTTTGAATAATGATAGTACTAGATGGCTAAATATATAGAATTATAACTTGTTTTTTATGTTTGCGGGTTGAAAAATGCAGGCATTCTACCATTGGGCTTATGGAGTCAACAATCAATAGTCTTAGTGACAGTGGTTCTTCACATGGAAGCTGAGGCAGATAGAGTTTTTTAACAGAAGCAACTCACACACACAACATAGGTAAACATATTCATTTCACCACTAAAGGAAGTTAGAGCATAATATTATGAATTC
Organism: Pinus albicaulis; assembly: GCA_034641835.2. NCBI lineage: Eukaryota > Viridiplantae > Streptophyta > Pinopsida > Pinales > Pinaceae > Pinus > Pinus albicaulis. Next base: position 563,884,096 of record CM076580.1, on the reverse strand, counting down.
TGAGTAATTAGAGATGAAATCTACTGCAAGTGATAAAACATAAGATAAATATCAATAAGATATCAAAAACCTCATGAGAATCTCAGGTCTGTAAAGAAGAATGTCACTTTGTATTATTGATATTGGTCAAAAAACATACAAGCAGCAACTTTTTGAAAATATTATCCAACCCCTTACTACTTTGATGTTTTTTCTATAAATAGACATTCTTTACAATAAGGATGATCTTCCTGGTGGCTAGATCCTTGAATTTTCCTATGACACCTTTCATAACTGAAATCAATAACTTACAACAGAAAATTGACAGCTATCTTTTAAAGAAACCAAATTCTAATAGGAAACTATCTCCTATTTATTACATTCCTCTATCCTATCTGTGAAACAGTTACAATGTTGGTTACACAATGAATATCACATGCTCGAAAGACACATGACCAAGTTCACCATTGTTGGGCCGAAATTGAGGTATGTTTTCACCCTATAATTACTTCAAATTATGTCACAATTTTGGAATTCTTCCACATCTTAACAATAAATAAAGAAACCCCGGATGCCGGTGATTGAATTGCTCTGTACGTTGGCGCGTGGAATAGCATGGTGGGTGGCGTGTGGACATATACCACCACCACCCAGATTCGTGCGAGGTCAAGAATTTATCACCTTGCCAGAGCCTTCAATGCTGCCTTAACGCAGCTCATTCTCCCACAACAGTCCACCTACATTTCTATCATGGCGCCTCATACCAGTTTCATTTGAGCTCCTCCTCTGAGCTCGAGCTGCTCCATTGCTATTGCAGAGCCTCATTCTCGAACTGGTACTAGGAAGCATTATGCTATGCCGTGTTGTATCGAGCTGATGTCGGGAATTCATTTTACTCACAGCCCTTTCTGCAAACTCTGGTCCAATTCGCTCACCGATTGTGTCTCGGCTCCACCTGATTGTGCTCCCCTGTTTTCCTCTGTGGGCTGTGTTCCCTGCCATCGCCCTACCGACTCTTGCATTGCCTTGCCTGCTCGCTGCACCATGCCTAGATTGCGTCAACGTATGAGGTAAAGGAGACGCACCATTCGGGGGCATGTTGCCCGTCATCCTTCTTCTTCCACCTTTGGCTCGACCTCCCAATCTTGGGAGTATCTCTCTGGCCGCTATCTAGCCACCAGGAGTGGTCGAGGCCGTGGGTCTCGGCAGACCACATTTGCTAGGGGCTCCCCCCACATCCTGGTTACACTGCTCTCCTCCCCTATTCAGTCTCACATGGCTCAGCTTCGCATTCCCTGTGCTCTCAGTCAATCCACCATTATAGCCATGATCACCCTTGAATTTCATGAAGACTCCTCGGATGCGGCTGTCCAGATTCCAGGTGCGCCTATGGAGAAGAACATCGGTGCCATACATATCACTCCTCCCTCTGACATCCTAAAGCGTAAGGAGCCATGTAGCAGCGCAATTCAATACACAAGCCACCCTGTTGGCCCAAGCGATCCCAAGCATGGTGGCTCCATTGGCAAAGTTGAACATCAGGTGGTGGATGAAGACCCCTATGAGTGTGGTTGTCGCATCGTCGAAGAACCACCAACCAACTCTCATGATTCCTAAACAAGTCTACACTCTCAGGTTTTTGTCTCATAGTCGCTCGTTTGGGCTCGATTCTCTACATTTTTGTTTCATCAATTTACAAACTCAGACCTTTGCTACTATGTCTAATAGCCGGTTTCCCCTGCATGGGTGGCATTTTTCTGTTTGTATGGTTCGAAATAGGGTAGCAGTTCTAGTTTCTGAAGTTTTTCTAGTTAGCCATCAGTTTTATAATTGTAAGAATGTTGCAACTCTGGGCAAGATCTTTTGAGGCTGGGACCTCTTTGTAATTTTTTTGTATCAATAATAGGAGTAGACAAATTCAGAAAAAAAAAAAAAAAAAAAAAAATATATATATATATATATATATATATATATATATATATATAATTAAAAAATAAAAAATAAATAAATAAATAAAAATAGAAAGAAAAGATTTACGAAAACTAGAGCAATTGAGCTAACGACAAAAGGAATGTTTCTATAACATAAAATTGACTTCTTATATCTTTGTATGCAGGAAGGCAGAGTAGTTGAACCAATGGTAAACAGAAGACAACTGACAGACGCAAACGTATGGGATCTCAGTAACTCCCAGGAGCCGGCAAAAAGTAGATAGACTAATTCAAGCTCAAGAACTCAAACAACAGCCACACGCAGCGAGTTGTCGTTTGGAAAATACTTTCTTATTGCGTGAAATTTCCTTTAAAAGGACTAGGGACGAACTAGATGGGGAGTCGAAGAGGAATAGGAAATTCCTTCTGTAATCAACGCATCAGAACCAAACTACCTAATTGTATTCCTGTAGTATCCCCTGATGTAATAAAGAGTTTTTGATGTTTTGAACAATCATCTTTTGAATTTTTCACTGTGTTAGAGCTTCTAGTGGTCTGGGCCCAGCCCCTGGAAGTTCCTCACCAATTCACATAATGTGCGTTAGTCACAGAATCAATGTCCAAGTATCTAATGCGGTTGTAAAGTACTTTTCCACTCAATAAAGTTACGGTTTCTCTTTCTTCAGAGTTGTTTAGCATTTGCGTTCCTTGATTTAAAATAATCACATTTGTATTTTCTGGTTTATAATAATGCTTCATCACTAGTAGATGGTTCCGGTTTCTTCCAACGTCGTTGCAATTGATTTACAAATCATAGAATAGTTGTTTTTGATGTTCCTGTCTTTGCGGATTGCATCATTCTTTAAGCACAGTAAAGTGTTCAATTATTGATTAATGTCAATTAGTTAATTTACAAGGAGAATTCCATTGCAAAATTATATAAGTGATTGTTGTACACTTCATTTAGATTGCTTCATCTAGATTGTTGTTCAATTAATTTAGACTGTTGTTTAATTCAATTAGATTGTTGTTCAATTCATTAAGCTTGATGTTCAAACCATCGTTTTGTTGTTCAATCATAGGCTAGACAGAATAATTAACCAAACCATTCCTCATTAAATTGATTGAATTCAGAAGGATAGCTAATACTTTCTCATAAACAGCATAGAGTAACTATCATACGATCTCACTTGCATATATTGTGCTGACACTCTTGAAATAAGAAGACTTACCTCAGGTTGATAATTAAATGAGAAGCACTAGAGTTTACTATAATAAGCCACCTCTGTGACACCAACATTTTGGCACCGTTTCTAGGGAGAGTGTTAAGAGTGATCTCCTTTATTCATCTTTCTCCATTTCTGTGAAGAATTGGGTATTGAAAACGAGAGGTAAGAACCTGCGTACCGGCAAGCAACATGCTTTCCCTCTAGCCCGCTTCCCAGCAAGTTGTGCAAAGACCAGTAGAATAGGTGCTCTTGTTTTATGACTAGGAAGAAAAAGATGGAAACCAACCGAAATCATTCGCAAACATCCTCACAACCCAAAGGACCGATGATCCTTGGAAGAACTACATATATAGACAAAATCATTAAGAAAGTTGAATCTCAAGCATCTATAGGACCAAAAACCATTTCCATTCAAAGTCCTATCACACTCCCTCAAGCAGCAGCCTCACCATTTGTAGCCTATGCCAAGATTCACTGTGAGAAAGACAGATCTGAGCAAAGCCTTCAGACTGTCGATCATATAGGCACTGACCCTTCAAAAGAGGGAGGTTCTTGCAACTTATAGGAAGGGGAAGGAGAAACTAGTGGAGGAATTCAAATAGAAACATCAGAGCCTAAGTCCCCTGAAAGAGTGGTCGAAACATAGGTACTCAGGATCCCAGATCATGGAAGCATCGTAAAACCTCCACCGCATTCGCCTCCCAATCCCACTAGGATTACTCCTCCAGATCAAGAAATCCCCGAAGATTTCTGGCACCTCTTTGATCAGATGGAAAATAATCAAAACCAGAATCAAAGGCAGACATCAACATTAGAATACCCCATTGTTGATCATGCTACAAACGCCCCTATGAAAGCCATTCCCTTGCACAACATTCCCACCTTTCATGGATTGACCACAGAAGACCCTTATGCATTCCTATTCGAATTTGATGTCTTATGTAGGGGATATGACTACACCATTGATCCTCATAAACTAAAACTATTTACCTCTACCTTAAAGGGAACATCGCTACGTTGGTTCATGGGATTAAGTGGGGGAACTATCAATAACTGGGACCAAATGAAGAACATTTTCCTTACCAAGTACCAACACTACTTCCGGACACGAGATCTAAAATATGAAATCTTCAATATGTCTGCAAAATTAAATGAAACATTAGAAGAGTACATAGAAATATTTCAATACAATTTACAAAGGTCTCCATATACCACGTTATCCAAGGACATCTTAAAAGCCACCATGATTAAAGGAGTGAAAGAAGAATGGGTGGAAACACTTAACATAATGGGAAAAGGATATATTCACCAGGAAGAATATGATGAGATTATTTCCCTGTGCATTAGATGCTCTTGGGGTAGTGCGCGCAATCAGCCAAATGGGCGTGATTCTATAAACAAAGATCTTAAGCATTCAAATGGCAATGTAACTAGAGCAGAATGTGGCAATCTTTTGGAAGATTTCAACACTGACATCTTGGGTACTTTGACAACACAGCTTGACGTTTTACAAGCCAAGCAGAAACAAGCTATAGCAGAACAGAAATTAGCCGCCTTTTGCCCAAGATGTGGGAAGAAGCATAGCTAGAGGGAATTTCCTTTAGACATGGTTCAGACTTGTGCCATCTGCACTAAGGATCATACCACGGACCAATGTCCTTCACTTCACAAGCTGAAAGCAGTTTACAAGGAAGTAGAGGAAGAGACAGAACCAATCTATTTAATGAATCAGCGTCGACAATAGAAAGCACGACCAGGTATGCCACAAGACCTACCTCAGTTTTTTTCTTCTCCACAGTTTAACTAGCAAAACCCAGCAACAGCTTGGCAGACTCAAAATCCTTTTTCTACTTGGCCAAACCAGTCATTTCCTATGCCATCCTGGCCTATACAACCTTCATTAGGGAAAAATTGGCCGAAATTTCCTTGTTCTCCCCCTTATTGGAAAAATGTTCCATATCAAACCCAGTGGCCAAACCCCCCTCCTCAAAACACTAATTGGAATTACCAGCGACCCATGGGAATGACCAACCTAGCAATGGGAGCAGGGACCCAAAATCAACCTATGCTACCAGCGCCATACCCAATCCAGCACAACCCACAGCCTTTCATACACCCTCATTTTCTAGCTCAACCCAATCCTAATCCCAACAACAGACCAATTCAACTAATTCATATCATAGAAAATCCAAATTCCGACATCGAACAGAAACAGTGCAACGAACTAAGGCTGAGATCAGGACGTACTATCTTACTTATAGAAGCCACGACCCCACCTCAGTCCCGAATTGAAACCTCAACAGAACCTAGCTAAGAAAATATAACAGAAACAGAGATAGGCAAAGATAAAGAAACATTTAATCAACGAAGACCTGAAGAACTTAGGATTTCTTCACCTCCATTTCCTGAAATATTAACTCTACCTAGACCGATAATCGCTCCAGATTTTGACATCCTGGGGGAATTGAGAAACCTTTGTATCAAAATTCCTCTTCTCTAGGCTATCCAAGACATCCCCATCTATGCAAAGAAAATTAAAGAGCTATGTGGAAAAAAAAAAGTAAATAAAACAAAGGTCGCACCCACCGTTCATGTGGTAGGAACACTATCTGACTTATTACTAGGTAGGGAACCACTCATGAAATATGAAGACCCGGGAAATCCCATTATAACTATACAAATATTTGGCCACTCATTTCCAAACACATTGGTCGACCTAGGGGCGGCCATTAACATCCTAACTACTGGGGCTTGCAAAAAACTGGGCATATCAGCTTTAGAACCTATGGCTACACTGCTGGAACTGGCTGACAAGTATGTTATCAGACCAGAAGAAATAGTGCAAGACATCCTGGTCTTTTTGGACTCATGGGAATACCTAGTTGATTTTTTAGTTATTAATCCAAAGAACAGGATGGAAGGGCACCCTTTGATTCTTGGGCATCCTTGGCTAGCCACAACAGATGCTTACATAGGCTACCGAGCAGGTAGCATGACTATCACTAGAGTAGATTCCATAAAAAATATCATTATTTATCTGCCTGCCAAACCAAGCTTACCCACGGTAAAAATTCACAAACATCCATGTACATATTGGGAGCAAAACATTCGTCCACCTCTGACACTAGTAGAAGCTCTCGAATTTAAGGATCAAACTGAAGATGATGTAATCAATAATTTTATGAATCAGTCACCCACACCTGGAAATTTAAAATGCCAGATGTTGAAAATAGTCCTTGAAAACTAAGATCAAGAGGATCCTGTGATAGACCTTGAGGATCAACATATTTCCACAACCACTGTACGTAACAGCATACCTATTGAAATTGAGCCAGGAAAGGTTCTGAATATTAATGGCAATTTGGATGATGACCAAAAACAAAAGCTCATAAAAATCCTTCAGAAGCATCAAGGGGCATTTTCTTGGGATTACGAAGACTTGAAGGGTTTAGACCCACAGCTATGCACCCACCACATCTATACCGATAAGGAGGCACGTCCCATTAGACAACATCAGCGAAGGCTAAACCCGCACTTAAAAGATATTGTAAAAGAGGAGCTACAAAAGCTATTAGATGTAATTTTCATTTATCTTATTTCAGACAGCAAATGGGTCCCCCCTCTGGTAGTCGTCCCTAAAAAAAATGGGAAATGGAGAATCTACGTAGATTACAAAGAATTGAATAAAGAAACACAGAAAGACCATTTCCCCCTTCCCTTCATTGACCAATTCCTTGACACATTGGTAGGGAAATGGTTCCTTTCCTTCCTTGATGGGTTCAGTGGTTACAATCAAATCCAAATAGCTCCCGAAGATCAGGATAAGACAACCTTTACCTACCCATGGGGTACTTTTACTTACATAGTTTTACCATTTGGATTGAGTAATGCCCCAGCAACATTTCAGAGAGCCATAATTAGCATTTTTTCTGAATTAATAAATGAAGGGCTTGAAATCTATATGGATGACTTCACACCATATGGGGAGGACTTCGATCAAGCACTAGAAACACTAGAAAAGGTTTTGAATCAATGTATTGCTACTAGGCTATGTCTAAGCGATGCAAAATGTCACATGATGATGACAGAAGGAGTGATCCTAGGTCACTACATTTTTGCAGCTGGAATACAGGTAAATCTGGCTAAGATAGAGGTAATCCTTCTATTAGCTACACCTTTTACACAGACAGAGGTACGCAATTTTTTCGGGTATGCAGGATATAACCACAGATTTATAAATAATTTCTCACAAATAGTTGCACATTTGTATGCATTAACTGGAAATGTTGAATTCCATTGGACTGATAAATGTGACATCGCTTTTGCAGATTTGAAGAAAATGGCCTCAACAGCACCAATCCTACGAGGACCTAACTGGAAACTGCCTTTTCACATCTCTTTTGATGCCTCTGACACAGCAATAGGAGCAGTCCTTGGCCAAGAAGAAGAGATACAACCTTATGCCATCTATTATATCAGCAAAACCTCACTCCTGTAGAACTAAATTATACTGTGACCGATAAAGAGTTCCTAGCTGTCATTTATGCTATTAATAAATTTAGACAATATATAACTAGTTATCAAGTACTCATGTATACTGATCACTCTGATATTAGATATTTAGCCAATAAACCAATCACGAATGGGATAATAACTCGTTGGTTGTTGTTGTTGCAAGAATTCGATATAACAATCAAATATCGTCTAGGAAAGGAAAACGTGGTCATAGACTTCATGTCCAGGGTTCCCAAGACATACGACACACTAGTAGTTGATGATCAGTTTCCTGATGAACATTTGTTTGCTATAGCAGTAAAAACACCATGGTATGCAGACGTCGCAAATTATTTGATAGTAGGGAAGCTACCCAGACATTTAACATCAAAAGAACAGAAACTGATTGTACAACGTAGCGCAAGGTTCTCCTGGATCGGTGGATACCTCTTCCATACAGGGGCCAATATGCACATACGCAGATGCATCAGAGAGGACGAAATCTATGACATCTTACGAGCTTGTCACGATGAACCTTGTGGCGGCCATTTCGCAGAACGCAAAATGGGGCATAAAGTGTTTCAATTAGGGTATTATTGGCCTATGATTTTCAAAGACGCATAGAAATATGTCCAAGCTTGCGATAGCTGCCAAAGAATGGGTCGCCCACGCCAAGCTGATGAAATTCCGTTACAACCATAATTGGTGGTAGAACCATTCGAACGATGGGCGCTAGACTTCGTTGGGCCATTCAACCCACCATCAAACCAAAAATTACACATATTAGTTGCCACATATTATGTAACCAAATGGGTAGAAGCAGTGGCCTTGTCAAGAGCCACGGAGGAATCAGTGATTAAGTTTCTTTTTGAACTATTTGTATGACATGGTTTTCCACAGGAAGTGATAACCGATGGGGGGCACAATTCATAGGTAATAAAATTACAGCCACCCGAAGAAATCACCATATCACCCATAGAGTTACATCTCCTTACCACCTGCAAGAAAATGGTCAATTCGAAAGCACCAACAAAGTCCTGGAAGCAATCCTTACCAAAAATATATCAACACACCGCCAGGACTAGGGCACTAGATTACCAGAAGCCTTATGGGCTTACTGTACAACCTGGCGAAACACCACTGGATACTCACCATATCAATTAGTATTTGGGAGAGAACCTATCTTCTCTATTGAATTCAAAATCAAAACTCTGAGAACAGTCTAGGAGGTAGGATTGGACTTAACAGAAGCCCAATCTAGAAGACTCCAACAAATAAAGGAATTAGACAAAATACAATTGCTAGCCCTGCAACACACAACGATCATCCAACAACAGTGAGCTAAGTGGCATGATAACCTTATCAAGAAGAAGAATTTCAAAAAGGATATTGGGCCCTCCTCTATGACTCCAGATTCCAAGATTTTCCAAGAAAAATACAAACAAGGTGGCAAGGTCCATATGAGATTCAGGAAGTACACAACAATGGCACACTCACCTTGACCACCATAGATGGGTCCAGTTCAACATTTCAATTTAACGGACACATAGTGCGCTTCTATTGCAAAACTCTCACGAAAGAATATTTTTTCCAACAGGTACGAAACGATCCCACCATCCAAGTTATGGCACAAGGGGGTGACAACCCCACAAGCTCAAGTACATGAGAGGTTTGCTACCATCATTTGTAAATAATGTATATAAATGTATTAATTTGTTGTACATTCTTCATACTTGCAATTTTTTCTCTCAATCCCTTGTGAGTTGCGTTTTTATTTTTCTTGATGTTCAATCCTTGAACTGTTGTTGTTCAATCTTTGAACAGTTGTTGTTCAATCGGATTGAACAAGCCACGTTTTTGCATTCTTCATTTTCAAACTGTGAAATTATTGAACGGATATTGTTCAATCAAATTGAATAGCCATGTTTTGTTTTTTTGTTTTTTTTTCATTGTTCAATACCTGAACGGCTGTTGTTCAATCCTTGAATGGTTGTCGTTCAATCAGATTGAACAGCCATGTTTTGCATTTTTATTTTTATTGATGTTCAATCCTTGAATGATTGTTGTTCAATATTTGAATGGCTATTGTCCAATCGAATTGAAGAGTTGTTTTTTTTGCATTCTTATTTTTATTGCTATTCAATCCTTGAACAGTTGTTGTATAATTCTTGAACGACTGTTGTTCAATCGGATTGAACAACCATGTTTTTGTGTTTTTATTTTTCGTTTGTTATTCAATACCTGAATGGTTGTTGTTCAATCCTTGAATGACTGCTATTCAATCAGATTGAATAGCCGTGTTTTTGAATTTTTATTTTTATTGTTGTTCAATCCTTGAATGGATGTTGTTCAATATTTGAACGGATGCTGTCCAATCGAATTGAACAGTTGTTTTTTTTTGCATTCTTATTTTTCTTGTTGTTCAATCATTGAATAGTTGTTGTGCAATTCTTGAACGGCTACTGTTCAATCGGATTGAACATCCATGTTTTTGTGTTTTTATTTTTTTCGATGTTCAATACCTGAACGGTTGTTTTTCAATCCTCGAATGGATGTTGTTCAATCAGATTGAACAGCCATGTTTTTGCAATTTTTATCTTTATTGTTGTTCAATCCTTGAACGGTTGTTGTTCAATATTTGAACAGTTGATGTCCAATCGAATTGAACAACCGTTTTTTTGCTTTCTTATTTTTCTTGATGTTCATTCCTTGAACAGCTGTTGTGAAATTCCTGAACAGCTTCTGTTCAATCAGATTGAACAGCCATGTTTTTGTGTTTTTATTTTTTTCGTTGTTCAATACCTGAACGAATGTTGTTCAATCCTTGAACGGCTGCTGTTCAATCATATTGAATAGCCGTGCGTTTTTATTTTTCTTGTTGTTAAATCCTTGAATGGCTACTATTCAATCTTTGAACAGCCGCTTTTTGCATTCTTATTTTTCTTTTTGTTCAATCCTTGAATGGCTGCTGTGCAATTCTTGAACATCTGCTATTCAATCGGATTGAACATCCATGTTTTTGTGTTTTTATTTTTTCTCGTTGTTCAATATCTGAATGGCTACTGTTCAATACTTGAACGGTTGTTGTTCAATCAGATTGAACAGCCGAGTTTTTCGTTTTATTTCTCCCTGCTGCTCAAATTAAATATCCTTGTTTTTTTCATCTCATTATTCCATTTATCCAGCACCCCTCCCCTAATCTACACCCGAACTATAAAAGCATCTCTTAGTAGGGAATGGCAGTTGAAGAAGAGAGGGAAATGGTAAAATTACCAATATGATGACTCCTTGGCACTATAATCCTTAAACAGGAAGCTGACATTTTGCAGACATGAAATGAAAGGCTAATTCATCCCCAGTTCAAATATGTTATCATATAATACATGACCTTATGATGGTATATATTTCTGCACTATTCAAGTAATATTTCCCTTCAATATGAAGGAATGGGAATAAAGGGTATTAATTATATCGGCATTCTTTCACTTCTTTCACCATCCCTAACTCTTAAGGAGTTAATGAGCCTCCCTTCATGTATAAAGAGCAACTATTATGTGTTCATGCAAATTTTTAAGAGGATAGGGGGTCTCATCACGAGCCAGCCTACCATGATCATAGGGATTTAACAAGTGACATGCCCACAATGGCTACCACACCATGGTAATGACCTTCTCAACTACTTGAAGGACAGGAGGTCTCATCACAAGCCAGCCTGATCACTCTGTTACAATCCTAGTGAATGGCACTGTGACTATCTGGCTATCACACCAACACATTGACCTCCTTATAAATCAAGATGTTATGATTAAAAAAGAAGTACTGCGCTTACATGCAAATTTTTAAGAGAGGATAGGGGTTCTCATCACGAGCCAGCCTACCACATTCAGCAGAGCTTAGAAAATGACATGCCCACAATGGCCACCACACCAGGGTAATGACCTTCTTAATTGCTTGAAGGATAGGAGGTCTCATCACGAGCCAGCCTGATCACTTTGATACAACTCTGGTGAGCGGCACTATGGTTATCTGGCTACCATACCAGCATGGTGATATCTCCACAAAATTGGCAGAATAACTATTTTTTTACATAAGGATCCTGGCTCATTCTTTCAGGTTAAAATAGCAACCCTGTCGAGGCTATGAACGCCTGATGGCAGCAGTGGCTCTGCTTATGGTATGAAAGTATGCTTCATCAATAGCCAATTGCTTTTATATACACTTTATCTTCCATTCTTCTTCCATAAGCTATTACTCGAATTAGCGATAATTATAATCTACCACAGGAATAACTAACAGAGATATGCTTACATTTTTGAACCCTGGGGTGACAACACCAACCATTACTTGACTCAGGCTTGCTTCTGTCATAAATTTTAATTGAATAAGGACATAATATCATAATATTGGTTATACTATTCCCTTTCCCTTTCCAGTCACTTCCACACAAGATGCAATTATGAAAAAATTTCCAAATCTGACCTTTACACTGCATATGCTAGTAATTACTCAACCACCTGCTCCTTCACGTACAAGTTATTATTACCAAATACTGACATTCCCCTGTCTACATTCATGATTGGCCAGATATATCCTGTACTTGAGGGCGTGGGTGCCCTTTCTTTGATGGATTTGGTCTTAATTTGGAAAGCATGTGAAATCCCTGTACAAATCCCGTTAGACACATTGATATGACTAGAGGAACACTATAATTAAGGCATGAAGTTACCTGCACAGAACCATAATTTCTCTTTCGCTTGCATACAACATTTAGTCGAGACAAAAAATACGAGAAGGAATACAATCAGAGGAAGAAAGCATATCAGTTATGGGAGGAAATTCCTTTTGAAACGAGCCTGTAAACTTTCCAATTTCAGATGCAAATAGTGCCATCCTCCAGCAAGCCGACTGGCTGACATATGTACACCGATAATAGGGATTTGATACGGAAATTGCAATTGAATTTCTACAAAATCTGCAAGAATGTCAAACCAGAATCAAAGGTCGAATTATACCAGTCACAGCGGAAATTATTGCTGGAGTCTCCAGAATACCAACAGAAGGAGAAATATGGGCAAAGAAACATCTCCTCCTACGAGAGGCAGTAGCAGCATATCAGGATCTAGAGGAGTCATTGGAGTGAAAAGGGAGAGGGATTAACCCTACCTCTCTACACCAGCCATGGCAGGAATTGACGGCATTCATCCAAAAGCTCATTACATGTGACGGACGTCGGGATGTGGTAAAACCTCGTCAACTCAAACTCTTAGTTGTACTTAAGAAAAATATTTCAGTTAATCTGCCTGCTTTCTTAAATTCCATATTGCATGATACTGTTGTTCAATTAAGAAGAGCCAAAAATCCCCAAGCAGTAGTCAGTGACCACAGGTTAATTAAACTAGTCATCATTCATGAGTTGGATAAGCAACAGATAGCCTGGGAAAATTTTGTTAACCCTGATGCACAGAAACCAAAAATAAACCCTGATGAAACTGAAATTGAGCTCCCCAGGGTAAATACACCAAGAAGAAAAAGGACCCGAACTACAAGTTCAGAACCAAGCAGGAAAAAACGGTCCAAAACACTTCAAGGAACCTCGGACCTCATGGAGGAGGCAGGACCATCCCACGCACCCTTGCAAGACTTCGAAGAAGAAATGGCTCGAGTCCTAGGACAAATAAGGACATACTACAAATCTAGAAACCCATCGGGAGCATAAGAGCAAGAGGAACCCTTAGCTAAGTCTGCCACCGCCAGTAGTTCTGGTCACAATGAAGTCCTACCCAACCAAGAGGAACCACAAGATGATGGAGCTCTATCCCCTCTTGATAATTATGAGGTGTATAGCGAAGATCAGGAAGAGGAGAGAATGGAATCAGAAAATGAATCAGGTGACACTGTCCCTGTGGAGCAAAGCACAAGCACAGAAACAGTCCCTTCGACACCAAGAGGTAGCACTGCTCCACCCATTCGGGACCCTCATACATAAGTACACTCTAAAGATAAAATAAGAAACGCCATTATAGGCAACCCTGAGGTTAGCAATGCCATCCCTGAAAATGGGAATACCGCTCCTCCATCACCTGCTGAAATCAAGATAGGTGAACATTCAAATGAAAATAAAATTAAGAAATTGAGCAGGGCCTGCAGAAGATTAAAGAAATTGGTGAAATATCTTAGAAAACAACTAAAGGAGGAAAGAAGGGCCCAAAATCCAAAGAAGGAAACCACCACTACAGGAACTCAAACAGAATTAGTCACCAACTTGTTAACCATTGTTGAAGCCGAGATGCAGACTAACTTAGATGACATCGTTGAGGCTGGGATGCAAACCGACTTGGTAGCTATTACAAAAGCTGAGGTGCAGACCAACTTAGCCGATACTGCTGAGACTGGGACACAGACTGACCAAGCAGATACTACTAAGGTTGAAATTCAGACAGAACTAGCAAACACCATTGAAGTTTCTACACAAACTAAGCAGAAATTTACAGAAGAGAAGGGGACCCAAACAGAGGAATCCCCTGCCTATGCCCATTTGGTAGAGAAAGTTGTCAACAAGAAATTATGCAATGAACTGGTGCAAACACAGCATGAACTAGAACAGTGTAGGAAGGAGGTGCTACCAACACAAGAATCAAACGCTACTAAAGAAATTCACAGACCTCTCCTCCACAGAAGACGAAACATTTTCCTAGCTCATAGGGGAATAGGAAAAGGTGAAAATGGCACAAGAATAGGTAGAGCAAGCCAAGAAACAAATCACTACAATTTTCTCTCTGTATAATGATGCACTATCATGCAGAGCACTGGTGACCAACTATGCCCTGTTCTTAACAGAACGATATTTACTCCTGAAAGTCGAGGCCGTCAGGGCAGGACAGTCCACAACTTTCAGGACTAAAGAAGAATTTTTCCATTGTTGTAATGATCAAGATGAGCAGGTCCAACGCCTTCTATGTGAACTTTACATGCACAATTCCTTTCTAGAAGAAGACACGGACAACAACCCTAGTCCCTTTATAGGGGATGTTCAGCTCCAAGCGTTCCTCTCATTTGCTAAGAACCAAATTAGGTGGGCCAAGGCCTATAACATCTTCCAAAAGAGAGAGAATGACCTAGACTTGTGGGTCAGAGGGGAACCTACAAAACCCCTGCAACTGTTCATCCAGCACAAAAACATCATGCGAAGGCGAGGTGTAAGGAATAGGTTGGGGCCCATCCATAAGGACATCATAGAAAATGGACGGGAATACTTTGAGGATATTTGTGAAGCAGCCTTGGCAGCAGCTAAGCAAATATGGATGGCCTCCACGAACAACGTAAAGAATAGGGAGCCATTCGGCTACTGGAATTTCAAGGTTGCTGCCTCTAGATTCCTCTCATACAATATTCTGGTATTTAGCATGGGGCTTGCATGGTTAGGATGTAGATACAGAAGCCCTCTCCTCTGGTATCCCCCCGAGGACTATAATCACAATTATGAATTACCAGAAGGACGCTCAAGCACTTCCTTTGCAATCATGAAACAAAAACAGGGTTTCAGAGCATATAAGGAGAAGGTCTATCCTACCTACTTCTTAATCCAGTTGCATCTCAACCATCTGTTTCATGAGGACATGCAATTAGGTAAGAAGGGGAGTATGTTGGGCCCGAATCGAGGTATGTTTCACCCTATAATTACTTCAAATTATGTCACAATTTTGGAATTCTTCATCATCTTAACAATAAAGAAAGAAAAGATTTATGAAAACTAGAGAAATTGAGCTAACAACAAAAGGAATGTTTCTATAACAAAAAATTGACTTATTATATCTCTGTATGTAGGAAGGCAGAGTAGCTAAACCAATGGTAAACGGAATAGAACTGACAGACGCATACGTATGGGATCTCAGTAACTCCCAGAAGCCGGCAGAAGGTAGACAGAAGGATTCAAGCTCAAGAACTCAAACAACAGCCATGCGCAACAGGCTGTCATTTGGAAAATACTTTCTCATTGCGTGAAATTTCCTTTTAAAGGACCAGGGACGAACTAGATGGGGAGTTGAAGAGGAATAGGAAATTCCTTCTGTAATCAACACATCATAACCAAACTGCCTAATTGTATTCCTGTAGTATCCCCTGATGTAATAAATAATTTTTGATGTTTTGAACAATTATCTTTTGAATTTTTCATTGTGTTAGAGTTTCTGGTGGTCTGGGCCCAACCCCTAGAAGTTCCTCACCAATTCACATAATGTGTGTTAGTCACAAAATCAATTTCCAAGTATCTAATGCGGTTGTAAAGTACTTTTCCACTCAATAAAGTTACAGTTTCTCTTTCTTCAGAGTTGTTTATCATTTGCGTTCCTTGATTTAAAATAATCGCATTTGTATTTTCTGGTTTATAATAATGCTTCATCACTAGTAGATGGTCACGGTTTCTTCCAATGTCGTTAACATTGATTTACAAATCATAGAATAGTTGTTTTTGATGTTACCTGTCTTTGCAGATTGCATCATTCTTTCAGCACAGTAAAGCATCCAATTATTGATTAATGTCAATTATTTAATTTACAAAGAGAATTCCATTGCAAAATTATATAAATGATTGATGTACACTTCATTTAGATTGCTTCATCTAGATTGTTGTTCAATTCATTTAGATTGTTGTTCAATTCAATTAGATTGTTGTTCAATTCATTAAGTTTGATGTTCAAACCGTCGTTCTGTTGTTCAATCATAGGCTAGACAGAATAATTAACCAAACCATTCCTCGTTAAGTTGATTGAATTCAGAAGGCTAGCTAGTCCTTTCTCATAAACAGCATAGAGTAACTATCAGACGATCTCACTTGCATATATTGTGCCGACACTCTTGAAATAAGAAGACTTACCTCGAGTTGATAATTAAATGATAAGCACTAGGGTTTCCTATAATAAGCCACCTCTGTGACACCAAAAACCACCACTTTACATATTTAAAGCATCCCTAGATTTGTGGAACATAACCCTGCCTTTTAGGAATGGATGACCCTTATCTTCAACGTTGTTTTGGCTAATGACCTATCTTCATGGCACTCCCTTTGAGTCATAAATATATAATAATAAGCTCCCTTGACATGCTGGAGGTCTCTAGCTGGCAAAAAATTCTTTTAAAATACTCAAAACCTTCAACAATTACTCGCTACGAAAACAAGACAGTTTCATAGCGAGTTTTAGTAGCGTGGGAAAAGTGGTTTTTCCATCCATCCTCTTCAATTATTTTTTGTTCCATCATGTTAATCATGTCATGATACCTTACCACCATGGATCCCCCTCCTTGAAACATGCAAAAACTAACTTTAAAAGCAAAAATACACCTACAAGTTTTTTCGTAGCGTATTTCTGGCTTCAATCCTGAGGTATGCTACGAAACTGTGTAAAAAACCAGAAATTGCCCCTTTCAAAATTGTCTTCAAAAACTGACCTCCAACTATAAAATTTTGGTTCTCTACATGTAATGTACCTCATAAGAGATATTCCATATCAACTTACTACTCCTGTGGTGTTTCCTCTTCATTTACAATCAGTTGACTTATAAGCTCTACTACCACTGTCATCTTTAAACCTTTCTTTTCCAATTCTTCATGAATCAAGTCCAATTGTTCTTGAAGATCTTGCATTGTGTCCTTCAATGCCCTGTTCTTGGATGGCAAGTGCAAGTTGACCCTTTTGATGTGCTTGACCTCTCCTCTTAGTGGTTGAGTCTACTTTATCAAATTTTATGTATTGTCCGAGGTATTTGAGAAACTTGTGACTTGATCTTCCTAGATTTTCCTCATTTGTTCAAATTGAACCTTCTCAAATCTATTCTTATTTGCCTCTTTCTTCAAAATTGATATCTCTTCACCTGCCTCCTTCAACTACTCCTTAAGGGTTTCAATTTCTTACTTTTCATTAACTTTCTCTTTTCCCTTCCTTTCTTTGATAACCATCTCTTCTTTTACAGGTGAAGAGAGATCTATGATGCTTGGTGGCTGGGTAGTTTCAATGATCTTTTCAATCTCTTTGCTACTTTCCATAACATTCCTTGCATGTATGGTTATTGGTTTTCTAGGTTGAAACATGAAACTAGCATCATCACCTGCAAACTCTAACTTTTTAGTTGTCTTACCCTTTTTCATCTTT
Source organism: Pinus albicaulis (assembly GCA_034641835.2). Taxonomy (NCBI): domain Eukaryota; kingdom Viridiplantae; phylum Streptophyta; class Pinopsida; order Pinales; family Pinaceae; genus Pinus; species Pinus albicaulis. Next base: position 563,866,318 of record CM076580.1, on the reverse strand, counting down.
CTTCCTCCATCTTGAATATCTTCAGCTTGCACAATGGGTGATTCTTCAATTTCAATTGCATGCAAGATGTCTTCTAAGTTTCATTTAGCCACTGTTTGGCTCCTAGTAACTCTCTTGCTGCCATTGCTGCTGATTTTTTACTTTTGTTTTGAAGGTGTTGTTTTAGGCGTTTGAATCTTCTGCAAAGGCTCTGTCTCCATGCTCACTGGTTCTAGTGGGGATGATCTATTCCCTTCTTCAACTTCCTCTGCCACTGTAGGTGATGAAATATTTCTAGTTTTAGAAACTCTTTTAAGAGTGACAGAATCAACTTCAAAACCACTCATGAACAGAAAGGAGGTCCAATCTTTGTCTAGTCTCTTCAACTCCTCTAATGCCAACAACTTAATTGAACCATGGTGAAAGAGAGAAGTTTCATTTCCTTATTTTTTAACTCGAACCTTATCTAACATCTTACCTAGAATTCTATATAAATAAAAGGGCAATTCAAGTGACCTCTTACCCACAAAATGCAAAAGAAGTCTAAGGTGGTAGGAGTAGACCATGTGAAACATTCCTTCACAGGTAAAATACTTTTGAATGATCATTAGCAACTTTGAATAGTTGTTCTTCATGAAACTCCTAGGGATGGAATTTGTAAGATCAATTTCACTATGCTCTGGTTTGATGAAGTCTTTACAATCCTGCATGGTGAACTTGATTCCTTTAAACCATTGTTCCCCTCCTCTAGGGATTCATGTTGCTATTGAAATTTTGTCTAGTGTCGTTGTTAGGTTCAGCATTCCCACCTTTGAAGTTGTTCCAATGAAACTATTAGAAAAATCCTTGGAAACCTGTAGATGACAACCCTGCAATATTTAACAGAATTGCAAGCAACCTGTTCTTCTGAAAATATCCATGGTCGTTGGGTCTTCATTGAGAAAATTCATGTCCATGGGCTCATACCTATGGAAATTACCACCTTTGTTTGTTTTCTTCCTTGTAACCATGGGTTCTTTATATCTTCTCAGCCTTGCTTGCTTGATGACACCTGCAACCTTTGAATCTGCTAGGAACTTGCTTGGATCGATCAATCAGCTCTCCAGAAATCCATTAACATGCAAAGATAAAGTGGAGTATGACAAAAAGACTAATTGGGTAATTTTTTATGGTTTAAATGACAACTCATGCCTTAATCATGACACATGCATGATAAAAAGGGTAATTATGACCTCAGACATGGCTTTGTACCCTTTAAATTAACCCTAACAGACTCGAATGACATCCACCCTAACTCCTCCAATCATGAACTAACACTTCACATCAGGTTTGGCAAGACATACAAGAAAACATTTTTTCGTAGCGTATCTAGTTTAACTTTTGACAGTTTCGCTACGAAACTATTAGGCAGTTTCATAGAGAAAATTGTTATTTCACTGTATAAAATGCTATGAAAAGTTGTAAAGCTAGCTTAAGTGTCCTTTTTTAATTTAAATTCTTGGGAAATGAAAAATGACAGCATATTATGACAGATGGGACATGACATGACATAAATGGAGGTGGCCTTGAACGTTAGGATAGGTTAAACATGTAAAAAATGAAATTTTCCTATACCAACTTGAAAAGGCTTAAGGAGACCTTATCCTTTTGAGGAGTGAAATATATGACCATGTCAAGTAATGTTTCACAAAATTATGAGTGATAATAATTTTCACCAAAAGAAAACTCACATGTACTTTTTCCTCTACTTTTGCACTCTACTATAGTCTATTGCTCATAAATACATTTCAACACTTTAGTTAGTGATTCTCCACATTACATTACTTGCATTGCAATGTGGTAAATGATTAGATATATGACAAATAATGTAAGATGCCTTGAATTTAAATACACACATATGGAACCATACATATCACCTCAATCTTCCTCTTCACCCACTATGCTTGTATAAACATGGGTTGTTATTACCTGCTTTAATTTATCACACAATGTACCAAACAAACACTTACATATATTATGAGAAATAATAAATCAAAACAAAAATTCATGAGAATATTTTGCAAAAGTACATCTTATGTAATAACCAAAAATCATAATTCGAAAACAAGGAAGGGGGAAGGAGAAGCATTACATTGAAAAACTAACATATCCACATTGAAACCAAAAGAGAACGCACCTAGTGAACGCACATTTTTCCCTTGTTCTCCTACACATTAGCAAGCCTCTCCCATACAAAAACATTTTCATAGTTTCATCGATACTCTGCCACCTTCCTCTACCCACGTTTTCATACCACACATTATATACAAAAATCTCAAATAATATAATGTGCATTTATTTAAGCATGAGTCTTGCAACCAAATATAACTAACCCTCTATCTTTGCTTATACCTTTGCTTTGTTGTCTCACATCTCTGTCACACAAATAAAATAACAAGTTCACCATCGTTCCTTCACCTTTCTACATTTCAACAAACACACATGATATAATGATGAAGCAAAAAATGAGTTAAATAAAAATGGACAACAACCAAATTATGTAGTAACAAACAAGTCCATCTCCATACATACCTTGTTTTCCTTTATGCATGAACATGTAAATTACCTCATAGATACCTCTTTCACCTTTTCCCATTACACTTCTTCTAAAACAAAATTAACTCACCCTCTATCTTTTCTTATACCTTTGCTATGGTGCCTCACATCTCTCTCACACAAAGAAAATAATAATTTCACAAGTGTTCCTTAACCTATATTAATATACAATACTTCTACATTTAAATTAACTCATCCTCTATCTTTGTTTATACCTTTGCTTTGGTGCCTCACATCACTCTCACACAAAGAAAATAGCAATTTCACCATTGTTCCTTCGCCTTTCTACGTGTAAACAAACACACATGATATAATTATGAAGCAAAAAATGAGTTAAATAAAAATAGACAACAACCATATAATTATGTCGTAACAAACAAGTCCATCCCCATGCATACCTTATTTGCCTTAATGCATGAACCAGTAAATTCCCTAATAGATAACTCTTTCGCCTTTTCCCATTACACTTGTTCTTAAACAAAATTTAATCACACTCTATATTTTCTTATACCTTTGCTATGGTGCCTCACATCTCTCTCACACAAAGAAAATAATAATTTCACCAGTTTTCCTTCACCTATATTAATCTACAATACATCTACATTTCAAAAAACACATGATAAAATGATGAAGCAACAAATGAGTTAAATAAAAATGGGCATAGAACCACATAATTATGTAGTAAAAAAAAAGTTTTCCGCCCATACTTACATTGTTTTCCTTTATACATGAACAGGAAAATCCCCCAATAAATACCTCCTTCACTCGACTCTGGATCATCCCTAAGCCCACACTATTGAACCCCACCTAAAAAAGTATACAAAAAAAATTATAAAAACACACACAAGATACAAATAAAAAACCATAATGTATCATGGCCATGCTCACAAGTACAAAGATATAACAGCCACAAAATGAAAAAATAAATAAATAGAAGAATAGAAAAAAATATAACCATCAATACAAAATAACAAAATAAATAAGAAATAGATTATACAATATAACTGCAAAAAGCATCCATGTCCAACCAAGGGCACCCTGTACATAAAAAATAAATAGCTATTAGACAAATATTAGAACATATTCCGAGAAACATTAAATACATATCAAATATTGTGAGAAATATGAAACAGAGATCAAAATATATTATGACAAATCTTAATGAAAACTGAAAATCTTACGAGTAATCTTATTCACTATTAAATACATCTTATGCAAACACCAAAAATCACAAACACTAAATAAGCAAGGAGGGAGAAGACCGATGGTATTTGCAATAAGAAATATTACATATAAAATCATACATGGATTTTGTGTCAAAAGAACTTACCTCAACCTTTTCCTCTACACTCTACTACAATGTATCTCTCATGAAAATATTTCATTAGTTTCATCATAAATCCTCCATATTCCTTTACCTACATTGTGTTGCATTCAAAAATTAAACAAATGATTAATAATGTAAGATGCCTCAAATTTAAGCAAAAATATATATAAGACCATACATATATACTACTGCAACATAAGTTTCCATACCAAACCATGCATGGGTTTTACACCAAATAGGAATCAACAATATCAAGAAAACAACAAAACTAACCAAAAACAAACATGTAAAGGGAAACAATAGATATAGACACTCATTTGCGACCCCAAAATTAGTTGATGACTAGCAAGGGACACCCTACACACAAAAAAAACATTGTTAGTAAATATTAAATACACATAAAATGTTCTAAGAAACATGAAACAAATATGAAATCGTTTATGAAAAAACTTACTTAGAGACCAACTCTATTATGAGAACAATTCCAATGACAGTGATGAATGGGACAACATGCATGGAAACTTATTGGAAATCTTAGTTCAAAATTGAACTTAAATGGGACAATGTGTATGGTAGCTTATTTGAAATCTTAGTTCAAAATTGAACTCAAATTAAATGCAAGACTAAAAAAAAAAAACAATTGTAGGAAAGCCAACCTATGTAGGATAAATACATGCCTAAGCAGATTGACCCTATTTATATGGTCATAATTTTAGGGAGTTGTCCCAAAAAGTGATGTTAGTAAAATTAGTATAAAAAGGAGGAAAGGTTCAATTACAAATACATTCATGTGGGTTCTCCCCGCTCTAAATTTAAAAGGGACACTAGATTAGTAAATCATTTATACAAGATAACCTGATGGCAGTATTATTCTTCTTGATAGAGGCCTTTTTTAAGGTTCCTAGTTCAAATTTTAGAGTTGTTTTTGGTGTCATCCTTATTATGCACAAACTTGGAAGATCTATCACCTTAAAAAAACAAATGTCAAGGGTGAAATAATATCCCTAATTACACATAGAGTTCAAGAGAGTTGGTTTTAGTAGCCAAGGTAATAATTTGGAATACTTTCCAACACTAATCTTTCACTATTTTAGGGTTGTAGACCTATCTTCTTGGGTCTAAAATATTTCTCTAGGCCTAAAATTCAGCCTTGTTTTCTAAAAATATATGTGTGTGTGTGTGTGTGTGTGTGTGTGTGTTTGTTTTCATGCATCATGTTAGTGCAAGCTTTGGTTAGTTATGGAATTGGAATCAACAAAATTAACATAAAAAGAGAAACTAAAACATGGTTACAACATTTGATAGTCGAAGAGAAATGTTGTAAGGAACTTTCAAAAATTCTAATGGCGTTACCCCAAACCATGCATCATCTCAAATGCAGAAAATTCAAGGCAAGAACAAATAAATATTGCAAAACAAAACCAAAATTCAATAAGAAATTCCCAAAAATCAAGTTGTTTCCAACAAAAAGACATCCATCAATTTATGTTGGCCCTGCTTGTATTCATAACTTTGAAAGGCCAGACCTAATCTATTTTTATCTCTACGAACAAATTAAAGTTTCATACGGGATTATTTGTCTTGGACTTATGTTGAGGGATTTTGGATAGTGGAAGCACCCATTAGTCTTAGAAAGGCCATACCTAATCTATTTTAAGGTCTAAGAACAAATGAAAAGTTCATAGGGGATTATTTGTGTGGACTTATGTTGAGGTATTTTGGATAGTGGAAGCACCAATGAGTCTATTATAGTCATAGCACAAAATATTATTTCAAAATGGCCTTCTTCTTGATATGAACCATCTAAAGCTACTAGAGCATGCAACACTATATAGAGATTTTCAATTGTAACACCCTACAACAATATTATTTATTTTACAATTAGAGATTGAATTGGTCTACTTATGATTCCAGTTTTAAATCTCCTTGTTCCAAGCCAACCCTACATGCATTAGCACTTGAAATGGAGTTTAGTAACAATACTTATAGATATCTGCAATTGTAACACCCTACGATAATATTATTTATTTTATAGTTAGAGTTTGAATTGGTCTACTTATGATTCTAGTTTCAAATGTGCTTGTTCCAAGCCAACCCTACATGCATTAGCACTTGAAATGGAAGTCACAAATCTTTTATGTTGGATGTAAAAATGCTTCTTATCCTGCTACCCCAATAAATCTTATCCACATTAGGTGCCTATAGCATTAGTTTAATCTTCCAATAGTAACCAACGTAATAAGTTATATCCTAGGAAATACTTCACATAAACAAGAAGTCAACCTATTTGAGGATATTAAAGTTGTTTAAATGATAACAAATCTTACCCACAGATTTGAAAACCAACAGCTTGTTTTGGGGAGGAAATTAAAGGTGTTTAATAGACAAACATTTCATGTACTTTAACCACATATTTGAAAACCAGCAATTATTTTTGAGACAGATGGTTTAATGGTACAAAGTTTATGAACATTGTTTATCATGTTTAAGGGGAAATATTTTGGAATTTGTAGTTGGCACATTGTATTTAGTTACAACATGATATGGTCAATCATATATTGTATATTTCTCACCAAAAAAATTATTATTTGCACATGATCTCGTGCATTCACTTGAATATTTTCCATTTGGGTTGTTGAGTGACTTACATATAGTATGCATGTGAAGGAAGCTTGACTTGCACATATTCACATGGAGGTGAGTTGTCCACGTATCTCTTGTCTATTTTGATTGAATACATGTTCTAGAGTGGCACATTCGAAGATGAAGTTGTTACTACTATTTGGGATATATTACTTGGTTTACCATCAAACCAAGGAAGCCATGCTCCCAAATGAAAAAATAGAAATCGATAGTAGAGGAAAAACAAAAACAAAAGAAGAAACTCACCCTCTATGTCATTTCCTCCATATTTTATACAATGCCCCACATTTATCTCACACAAATATTCAATCGTTTCACCAGCGCTCCTCCACCTTCCTTAACCTAAGTTGAATTTAAATTTAAACAGTTGAGATAATCATGAAGCAAAAAATGAGTTAAATAAAAATAAGAATAAAATTATATAATAGTAAATAATAATACATACCTTTGTTACCTTTTCCCACTACACTCTTGGAACTAAAACCACAACATGGATTGTAATGATGTGTTTAATTTCTTCCCCCTCACCCTCACATCCAAAAAAAAAAGAATGAAGTTAAGAAATTTTGAAAAGAGGGCACATAACAAAAAAAATAAAAACACAAATTAGAATACCCATGCTCACAAATGTCAAGGAAAAAACTTAAGAGTAGAAAAAAATCATAACAATAACAAAAAAAACAAAAAACTATAACAAAAAAAAAAAAAACATGAAAAGACAAACAACATATAGATACACCTATTCGCAACCCCAAAATGCATCGATGACCAACCAAGGACACCCTGCACAAAATATCAACACATCTTATGAGAAATATTAATTAGAGATCGACAATATTATGAGTAACATTATGAACTAGAAATCAAAACTAAAACGTTAAGAGGAAGGAGAATTTTTGTATTTGAAATGAGAAGGATTTCATAACAAATCATACATATATTTTACACCACAAAACAACTCACCTCTACCTTTGTCTTTACCTTTACACTCTACTACAATCTCTCTCTAGTAAAGATATTTTAATAGTTTCAGTGGTGATTCTTCTCATTCCATTGTAAGAATAGCATTGCACTCAACAAGGCATTATGAAAAATACTAGAAACACGCAAAATCTTGTGAGATATTATGAATAATATTATCTACAAAAAAGTACATCTTTTGCAAAGAAAAAAATCATAAACCCTACATTGATAAAGAGGGATGATCATTTATAGATAAACATGTAAATATTGGACCATATATGGATATTTACACCAAAAGAAAGCTCACGTGTAATTTTGCCTCTACTTTTGCACTATATTATAGTCTCTTGCTCATAATTTCAAAAATTTAGTTAGAAATTCTCTAGATTACATTACTTGCATTACAATGTGGTAAACGATTAGATAAATGACAAATAATGTAATATGCCTTGTGTTTTCACTCCCCCCAACTTCCCAAGGCTGAGAGTGGGATTGAAGGAAGGTAACCACATACCAGGCTTTAGGTCAGGTAGCTAGCCCTACCAGGACCAGAGAGGCCTCTCTCAATGTCACTTTGTAGTCAATTAAATCACTAAATATTTAATGATCTTAATCTAGGTATGTAAGCTCAGTAAATAGGGTTTTTTGTTTGATGTTTGTGTGCTAGATAGGAATGACAGTAAGGAGACTAGGTCTAGGGTTTAGGTCAAAATTCAAGGTCAAGTTGCAGAGATATGGATGAGGCCAAGTAGGTAGCTTGAAAGCACGTTTAGTTTTTCATTGTGTATAGGATGATATGATAGAAAATATGAATGAGCACCGAGGCGAATACATTCATTTAGAGGAACATGGACATATAATGTAAATCTTGTTAAGACAGAGCATGAAAAGGCATGATTTATTTTTATACACTGAAAAGATAAACATATAGAAGCATGTATATGAAATAGGAAAACATATCAGTAAACATGATAAGATAAACATACAGAGAAAGAATTCTCCAATGCATACCACAAGATTCTCAAAACAAATTCTGCAACATTTTCTTTGATTTCATTCCAAAAGACTTGTACAATAGCTCCACTGCAAAAAACAACTATTCAACCCAAGAAAAGACTAAGGTGTTTCTACTTATAGAAAATATGAACAATGGCACCTCATAGGGTGGAAATCCCATCCAAAATGCATCATAATTACATAATATGAGTCACTTCCTAGAATCTAGGGAGGTTAGAAACCATTCCCTCAAATTCAGCTAAAGACTAGGAGTGTGTGTCCCCCACATTAAATTGCATGTTTCCTCATGGTAAGAGGTAAAAACAAACTCAATTACTCCAATTACAGCTCAAAGGACAGCAAAACCTCAAAAATATTACTTTTTCTGGGATTGACAAGTGTCCTGAGGAATCCTATGCAGATGCGTAGCACCATTTTACAGATGCGTAGCGCCACTTTGTAGCTAATTTTGAGGGACTTTTAGGACTCCAAATTTTAGGCCCATTGTCCTTGGTATTCTTCTTTTTCTTTCAACCTCTGCATCCTCCAACTGATCATCATCTACAATCTCTTTGCCCTTTCCTTTGTCTGCATCAACAAGTACTTTAGGTTTGTCTTCAAGAAGAAGTTTTACCTTTAACTGAAAATTTTCTTGTTGTAGGAAAGTAATTTGAGAATTTGCAATTGAGAACACCTCCCTCAGCTCTTATATTTCTTCATATTTCTCTTTAATGATTTCTTCAAATGATTTATCCTCAACTTGTTCTGTCATTTCAACATCTAGGGGCGCATGTTCATCATGTTGGTGCAATGGTGTTTCTATCTGATGCATGAGTGGTTGCTCCTCTATTTCTCTTTGCTCAGCTATAGTATCAAGTGTAGATACACTTTTTATGGATTTGGGAGAAAAACCTATCTCTTTCCCTTATCATAAGTGTGAGTGATCTCCACAACCATAGGAGCTTTTGAAATCTGATCTTTCTTGCTAGAAGAGCCAATCTCCAGTGGCTATGTCAATATTGATGGTGATGGTATGTTACAAAGGACAGAAGGACTAGTAGTGGGCACTGCTACTACTTTCACCATGAAAGTTTCCCAAGTCATGTTGATGGCTGAGATATGATGCAAAACAATGAGTTTGACTATACCATGGTGGAAAAGACTTGGGTAGTGATCTTTGCTTCTACTCTGAATCTTCTCAGTCATTCTAAGCAAACTTTTGTACAAGTAATTTGGCAAGTCAAGAGGTTTAGTAGAGGTACAGTGCATCAATAATCTAATATGGTACTTGTACAACCTAGAGAATCTCCCTTCACATGTGAAATATCTCATAATTAACCTCATCAAAGGAGCATATTTATCAAGGATTTTCTTGAAAGGGAAAATGTACTCAGGTTTCTCTCTAGCATGAGGTTTCAGGAACAGTTTGTAATCTTCAAGGTCTATGTCCATGCCCTTAAACCACTTTTTTCCATGACTAGGTATACTTTTTGCTGAAGAAATCACATCTGGTGATAAGTTGAACTCTACACCTGCATTGATGGCCTTTCCCATACTGAAACTAGTGGCAAATAATCTTGTAAACTGGAGATGACAACCTTCTTCCATGATTTTCTCACAGAATCTCAAGCATCTAGTCCTCTCAAAGAATATTTTGGAAAAAGGTGAGGCATTGAATTCTTACAAGGTGGAGGGCTAAAATCTAAAGTGATTCCCTCCTTTGTGGATTTTCTTCTCACTCTCCATAATATCTATCAGTAGGATAAACCCTAGGTTTTTAGGATGTAGTGGGTATGTGCAATGAATCTAGAAAAACAAAGGATAGGGATAGGGTAGGTTTGGAGGGTGAGATGAAGGGTAATGAAGCTAAGATAAATTCCCAAAAAAAATTCAGGAGGTAGGATTGTATGTTAGCTTTAGAGTATAAGTGAAATTTGGTCAAGTGGGTATGATGGAGGTGGCTAAATTAAGAAAACATGAGAATTTCATGTTTTTCCATTGGAAAAGTAATAAGAATTAGAGTTTGATGGAAATTATGCTTAGGGAGGGTGTGGATGGTGGGGAGTGATAGGATAGGGCCTTTGAAAGGTGAGTGAGGGTTTTAAATGACAGGTTTAGGGTTTATTCCACTAAAATCACTCAATGATAGGAAAAGATAAAAATGTAGTGGGAGAGAAGGTAAACAAGAAAATCAATGCCCTGCTTGATAAATTGACTTTGAGGAGGATGCAAAGTGTCCACTTATTGTTGTAGAAGCTGTAGAAACCTTTTGCAGTGATTATGAATCTTAAATGAGTGATTTTGGAACAAAAATACAAAAGCATGGCACACTCATAGATGCATAGTAGAGCCTTCCAGATGCATAGCACAGGTGTCTAGATGCGTAACATTGCCTTCTTGGAGAAAATTTCTGCATTTTCTTCCAACCCTTGAAAATTATGGAGCAATCTGAAGGTAAGAGAGGAGCTCTACCAATCATGAAAAGACAAAATGATTTGAAAAAGCCTTCTTTTTCATCTTTATAACATCTTGAAATGATTTTTTGTCTTTTAGTGAAACCAAAAACTTTGAAGATAGTTTTTCCTTTTCAGAACAATTTGACAATGAAACAAGTTTTGAAACAAGACAAATTGTCTTACTTTATTCCCCTAACTATGAAAAATCCCTTTAAAATATTTATATGATGAAAATGAAGCCGTGTTTGTCTTTTTTGGTGACATATTTGGACTTTTCAGTGGCAAAACAAGGACACCTAGACAACAGACCTAGATGGAGATGGAGTGACTGACCTAAGACTCTAAATGGAACTGAATGACATGACCTCTAAGATGATTATTTCCATGGATGGAATTAGGGGAGCAGCATTTCTGACCTATTCCATATGCAATGACCAAAATTTATTTGAAAACTTGTTTGAAAAGACAAACTTTTTGACCTAGGACTACTAGAAAATAAACTAAAAGAGCATGTTTGATCACTAAACACATTGACACTAATATTGGCTCCAGTTAGGGATGGAAAATCCTTCAGGAGGTGTCAAGAACACTGTATATCAGGTAGCCTTACCCATTGTGCGATGGAGTCAAAACTAGAAACTAAAAAAATTTGACAATCTTGAAATGATGAAATAAAGATAGAAATGACTTTGACTATAAAAAAAAACTGACTTGACTATGACTTAGCAACTGATTGAAATTTTTTGAGCTTTTTGAAAGAAAAAAAATGAGCTGAATATAGAAGTCTCATGGCCTTCTCCTCGAGCTTCAAAATTCTGCAACAACTTCCTTATTCTTGGATAGAAAATAAATATGATATGTACAATGAAAGTGAACCTCTTCTTCAATGATTGTGTAAGGTAATTTTTTAGGAACCTACCATTGATTGGTCCTCCCAAAAATTCCTACCCTTCAATATCTTCTAATAAAAATGCATTATTACCTCTGAATGCAGTACTCTTATAAGGACCTTTCCATAGATTATCAAATTTTTTGTGCTTACCTTTGTCTTCATTTTGGGCATCCCAACGAAGAACAACATCTCCTAGCTTAAAATCATCAGCTTTGGTCTTGTTATCATAAATCTTCTTGATTTTCTCTTGAAGCTTTGAAGTGTGACTGAAAAATTCATCTCTTGACTGATGTAGATGAATCATTTGGCTGATTCCTTGTTGGATATCATTTGTTTCGCTATCGATCTCTTGCAGAATTTTCATCATTGGTACAACTAAAGAAGTAGGGAACATTGTGTCAAGACCATACACAAGATGGAAAGGTGACATGATTATTGTTCTCTTCGTGCTAACTTTGTCTGCCCATAGAGAATTTGTGAGCTTTTTGTGCCAATTTCTCTTGTTCTCTTGCAGCATCTTCTTGATTATGGTCACTAAAGATTTATTTGATGATTTAGCCAGCCCGTTGCCTTGAGGATAGTATGATGTAGAATGACCAAGCCTAATGTGATACTTATCACAAAATTCAATCATATTTTTGGGCTTAAAGGTGGATGCATTGTCAGTAATGATTTTATATGGGCATCCAAAATGAGACAGAATATTGTTCTCTAAAAACTGAATAATGACAGTATCAGTAGCTTGCCTCAAGTGTTCAACAAGATTGGGAACAAACCTTCTTAAAAAATTGATTTTTCCATTGAACGTCTGGATTTCCTTCTTGCTTCTAGGATATTCCAAGGTCTGAAATTCTTCAATCCTTGAATAATCTATCTAAATACCATCGTTTGATATGATATGCCCAGAAATTTACGTTCCTCCATAGAAAAAAGGCTCTTCTTTGGGTTCAGCGATATGCCAAACTTTTTGCATCTCTAAAAATTTGTTTTCAATTGTTGTAGGTGTTGCTCATCTGTCTTGGAAAAAATAGTGATGTCATCGAGATAGATGACCAAAAATACATCATTTTCATTAGCGAAAGCAATATCCATTTATCGCTAAAAAGTCACCCCTACATTCTTCAATCCAAAGGGAATTCTCGCGTACATGAAGGTGCCCCATGGTGTTGTAAAGGTTGTATTTTCCTAATCATATGAGTGTACTAAAATTTGATTGTAACCAGAATATTCGTCCAGCAATGAAAGTCTAGAAGATCCAACTACCCTTTGTAGAATATGGTCCATATTTGGTAATGGTTAATTTTCTTTCAGTGACAATTTATCCAGTTTTCTAAAGTCTATACACAAACAGATCTCTCTTGTATTATTCCTTACTGGCACTAAATGAGACATCCAATTTGAAAAGAAAAGCGGAACTATAATACTAGCAATAAATAATATGTTTACCTCTTTTTAAATGGAGGGAAACAACTTTGGATTCATTCTCCTTAACTTCTAGCAGAAAGGATTCTGATCAGGCTTCAAGAGAATTTTATACTGGATTATACTCTTATCCTACACTTTCATATCATAATATTCCCAAGAAAATATATCAACAAACTAAGACATGAGCATTGCATTTTTACCTTTCATTTTTTAGCTCAAGGATTTTGAAACCTCGACCATCTTTGGTTTTTTAGGAGTGTCAAGATTGAGGTCTTCCACTCTCACTTATGTTGGTAGCATGGTCGGTTTGCATGCAACATCGTCTTGATCAAAACTCTCCTCCAAAGGAACTAGACCTCTTGGAATGGAGTTGTCTTTCAACTGAAGTACTTGCATTTCTGCTGCATGGAATTCTTGGCCATATTCATAGCACTAGTTATCCATTTGTGAATTCACAAATTCTTCTTCTGTCTATCTGAAGTTACTGATATGTTTATCATCTTGAAAGACCTGCCAATACTGAACATTATCTGAATATCAGGGCAGTTTTTGACATTTATCTCATACTTCTTATTAAGATATAATGGAATTTTAAACATGATGGTCAAAGTGGCAAGAGAATTAGCAATAACATTGTTGTCCCTTGGGATCAATGACAAAGTATACTCGGTGAAGGTCTTGAGGATATCTAACACTGCATTTCGATAAGCTCGCATCCTAGGATGCTTAGCCTGGTATTCCCCTTTGACTTTTTTTATCACCAGTTCAGAGTCGCCATACACAGAAATTTTCTTGGCACCTAACTTCCTGAGAATTTTCAGACCGGCTATCTAAGCCTCATACTCTGCTTCATTGCTCGAAAATACAAAAGCCAACTTATAAGAGGACATTAGAACATTGGGAGGAATGTTAAGTGACTGATTTATAGGGCTATGAATCCACACTCCAATGTCAGCCCCTTCCTTTCCCAAGGCTCCATCGAATTCCATGGTCCACAAACCACTTTATTCATCGAGAAGCTGCAAATCTATTGACTGGACTTCATTTTCTGCTTGAGAGATTTATGTTGTACCAAAAGGTTCTATTTCTTTCACTGTTTCATCTCTTTTTTGGGCTGATGCGCTTGGTTCCAAACCACTTGGCATATTTTCTTGATTTTTTGCATTTGCAATTTCTAAAACATAATTTGAAAACTCAAAATTTTATGTTTTCTCTTCAATCAAATCTTCTGAATATGTTGAACATTCATCATTGAATAAGATAAAGGACTCTAAATCCATATGAACAGCATGTATGGGATGATTATTAGGATTTTCTTTTCTATTGATCATGTACTTCATTTTACATTCTCGGTATAGTTTTCTAAGTTTCCCAAAGATGGGAATTGTAGCATATGAAAATTCAAACTGCAAGGTACCTCTAAGCATTTCTCCCCATGATCGGGAGAGAAACATTCTATATATGGGAGGGATATCAGCCACAACAACATCCATGAGGACATTCTTGGTTGGGATTTTCTCTAAAGACACCACTAGGTCCTTAATGAGGCCAAGACATTTTACGCTCCTTGAATCAAATGAATAAAGATCATGGTAAGGTCTTGTGATATCTAAGCCTAATTTGTCCATAATGGCCTTGGGCATAAGGTTATGAGAAGCTCTAGAATAAAGCATGGTGTTATGGAGGATAAAATTTTGGATTTCGAGGCTAAGATAAAATGGAGGGACCTCACTATCTTCTAAATCACCATCAACAGTGTTATCACTCCATAATTTCAAGGCTGAAGAAAAAACCTCGGAGGTAACTTCAAAATCGCTTTGGAAGCTGGGATCTAGCCTTGCCAGCTTCAGAGAGGGATCTCTCTGTAAAATTTAGCTTTGTTTTCTTGAAAATTTTAGGCTAGTTAATGGACACGAAGTTTGGTTTTTGAATTTTTTTGGTTGGAACGGCAAGGGAAGACCATTGGGAAATGGAGTCAAAGAGGCTTTGGGTGATCAATTTGTAGAAGTATCAAGCTTGAGTGAAAAAGGGAAAGCTAGGTTTCATTAACTGGATCCTTTAAGGTTTTTAAATGAATTATGGATATGGAAGAAAATTGAATTTCAGTAGAGATTGAAAAGAAATTAAGTATTCTTCAATCTGACTTCAGTAGAAAACATATAAATTGCAAAAGTAGCCAAAATAAGGTGTTCTTATTAACATGTTCTATTCATCACACTTTATGTTTTATAATTAAGAATTTTCTGGTACATAGAGAAAAGGAAAACCAGTGAAAAACACAGTAACAGTAGAAGCACTTCACCAGTGAATACACCACATGAATACTGAAACAGCTGGTCTCGTATTATTACTTGCAAATGGTCACTTGAACTCAGTGAATAGCTTTACAATGAATGGTAGTCTTCCTCATTACAAATCCCAAGATATATTACTTCAAATGATGAAGTATTTATACAAATTCAGATCTAAAATATATTGAAAAAAATATCAATATTTATTACAAATATCTCTAACTGTGTTTACAAAAATAGAACTGGAATATTGGACATTCAAAACTAATGAATCTACTTGGCACTATCTTTGTGGATTGTTGGTGGTGACTGGCCCTCCAAATGTGCAATGTTGTTGCTTTGATGGCATAATTTTTTTGTTTTCTCATTATTTCACTGTATTTTGTTTATGACTGTAATTGGATTTTCATCATTTCATTATTGTCACAATATATTTTGGAAAAATAAAAATATATTTTCCTAGAATATTTTGATTAAACTTATGAATGAAATTCATAATTAAAATTTTAACACATTTATTTATAAAACCATCATGTATTTCAAATCCATGTGTTGTTTTCCCTTTCACCTATGTGGATAAATTCCCAAACCATGTATTGTTTTCAAAACCATGAGTTGTTTTTTCTTTATAAATCCATGGCTAGCAAAATATTTCTATTTTGAATTTTATCCCTCTAAAACAAAAATATCTTTCTTCGTAAAGACTCGTTTTTAATTTTCCTTATATCTGTAAACCTCGTTTACATGTTTTTCCTCACATGTGCATAACCATATGATTTCAAAATCTTCATAGTATTTTGTCTTGTAATTTACCTATAGTTGTAAAATCACCTTAGCTTGTGATTTCATTTCATGAGTTTACATGTTTTTCTAACCATATGATTTCAAAATCTTCATACTATTTTGTCTTGTAATTTACCTATAGTTGTAAAATCACCTTAGCTTGTGATTTCATTTCATGCATTTTGCCTTCCAAATTCTCCTGCATCTGTAAACTTCATTTCACCTATAGCTATAAAATAATTTTAGTTTGTGAATTCCATTTTACCTATAGCTGCAAAATTTCACCTATAGTTGTAAAATCATTTTAGCTTGTGAATTCCATCTTACCTATAGCTGTAAAATCACCTTAGCTTGTGATTTCATTTCATGCATTTAGCCTTCCATTCGTGAATTATTTTAAATATCGTTTCACCCTGCTTCCCATCCACATAACATTTTGAAACTCCATTCCCCCCACATTTTATAAAATTCAACAATACAGTTAATGGTTTTTCAGAGGGGGCAGGTAGTAAGAGGTATTGATGTTCTCAGGAGCATACTTCAACTTTTTGGATATTGTGATCTAGAAGTTGTTTTGACGCACTGGATATATCGTTGGAAAGATTCCTCTAAACATTTCATGATGGGAACACCTGCAACATGATCGGATCCAACCATTCCTATAAAAAATCTCTTTTATATTCATACTTGGATTCTCTTCGAAACAATTTGAAGGATGAAATATTACTTAAAACATCTCAAACATAATAATCATCAGTGATCCTATAAAAATTATAGGACCTAAACATAGCTTCCAGCTAGGGATGGAACTCTCCTTGTGAGGTGCCAAGAACATCGTAGACTAGTAGCCTCATCCATTTGGGTTGATCCTGAATCTGGAACCTGCTCTATCATAAAAACCTTTGTGACTGAAAATATTCAAACTAAAATCAAAACCATTCTACACACTGAAATTTGAAACACACTGAACTAAAATCTGAAATGCAATCTGAAACTGAAACTGGAAAAAAAATCTTTGGAAAAATGCTCAAAGCACTGAGCTTATTTGCACACTGCTACCTACCCTATACTGCTGAAAATCAGGTTGAATCAAGTAATAAAGAAATGACAATGAAGCCAGTCAAGTAGCTGCTAAAACAAGTGGATTGCTTGACTTCTTGTTAGCATAATCAAAAGGATAACTTGACTATTTGTCCACAAAATCAAAGTTGTAACATGTAATGGCAACTGTTGATGGATCTGGTCCTTATATTGAAAACATGGTTGAACAATTAAGCCGAAAAAAACCTCCATGTAGTCTGCTATAGGATAAATAAAAACATGATTTATTATGTTAGCTTTCAGGCCTTCAATGACCAGTCGATCATGGATGATTTCATCAGTTGTGTCTTCAAGGTTAAACCCCGATTCTAACTCTATAGTTTCAGTCTTGTACTTGAAAATATAATTCTCATCAATCTGCAAATCAAAAGGCAATACAATCTCCTCTTGCTTTGGAGAGGGAATATTTTCCGAGAATTGTTTAGGATCTTGGAAATTATATGACTAAATCTGAAAATCCAAAATTTCAATGTCCTTCTCAAATCTTTCAGCAGCTAACTCAAGAAAAAAAATTACCTTCACGAGAAATTTTGCTTGATTTCAAACAAAGAAACACGACCGTTAAAAAATATTCATCAATTTGAAACTATGCTAACTCATCCCTGAATTCTTTTAAAACTTCACAAGATAGAGTATTTGCCACATACCTTGTCATCTCATTCAGCAAGAAATCTGGTCAACATGTATTAGAGTTTCCATGAATGTTGTAAAACCTGGATTCGCTGACAGTGGAGTCACCCTGAAAATTTTGAAGCTCTGGATACTTTGAACATGGAGTCGTCAAGTGAATAATTCAGCCTTCTTGTGTTTGATCAGTGTCCACCACCAGTAATCAGATCTGGAACTGATACACTTTTCTGAGGAAGATAAAATGTTTTTCCACTCCCCAGTATGGTCGCCACTTGTTATCACTCCGTAATTTCAAGGCTGAATAAAAAACCTCGAAGGTAACATCAAAACCACTTTGGAACCTGGGATCTAGCCCTGCCAACATCAGAGAGGGATCTCTCTGTAAAATTTAGCTTTGATTTCTTGGAAATTTTAGGCTAGTTAATGGGCTCAGAGTTTGGTTTTTGAGTAGTTTTGGTTGGAACAACAAGGGAAGGCCATTGGGAAATGGAATCAAAGAGGCTTGGTGTGATCAATTTGCAAAAGTATCAAGTTTGAGTGAAACATGGCAAGCTAGATTGCATTAACTGGATCCTTTAAGGTTATTAAATGAATTATGGAGATGGAAGAAAAGTGAATTTTTGTTGAGATTGAAAAGAAATCAAGTATTCTTCAATATGACTTCAGTAGAAAACGTATAAATTGCAAAAGAAGCCAAAATAAGGTGTTCTTATTAACATGTCCTATTCATCACACTTTATGTTTTACAATTAACAATTTCCCGATACACAGAGAAAAGGAAAAACAGCGAAAAACAAGTAACAACAGAATCACTTCACCAGTGAATACACCACATGAATCCATAAATAGTTGGTCTTGTATTACTTGCAAATGGTCACTTGAACTCGGTGAATATCTTTACAATGAATGGTAGTCTTCCTCATTACAAATCCCAACATCTATTACTTCAAATGATGAAGTATTTATACAAATTCTAAACTAAAATATCTTGAAAAAATATCAATATTTATTACAAATATCTCTAACTGTGTTTACATAAATAGAACTAAAATATTGGACATTCAAAACTAATGAATCTACTTGGCACTATCTTTGTGGATTACTGGTGGTGATTGGCCCTCCAAATGTGCAATGTTGTTGCTTTGATGAAATGCTTTGTTGTCTCCTTATTTCATTGTATTTTGTTTATGATACTAATTGGCTTTTCATCATTTCATTATTGTCACAATATATTTTGAAAAAATATAAATATATTTTTCCAAAATATTTTTATTAATCTTTTGAATGAAATTCATAATTGAAATTTCAACACATTTATTTATAAAACCATCTTGTATTTCAAATCCATGTGTTGTTTTCCCTTTCACCTTCCTCTGTAACTTCACCTGTAAATTCATTTTACCCTTGTAGAATATGTGGATAAATTCTCAAACCATGTGTTGTTTTCAAAACCATGGGTTGTTTTTTCTTTGTAAATCCATGGCTAATAAAATATTTCTATTTTGAATTTTATCCCTGTAAAAACAAAAATATCTGTAAAATCATTTTAGCTTTTGAATTCCATTTTACCTATAGTAAAATAACCTTAGCTTGATTTCATTTCATTCATTTAGCCTTCCATTAATGAATTATTTTAAAATATCGTTTCACCCTGCTTCCCATTGCATAACATTTTGAAATTCCATTATAGTTAATGGTTTTTGGTACGGGGTAGGTAGCAAGAGGTATTGTGAAGGGGGTGTGAAATGACTAGAGGGTGACAGCTAGTAAAAGGCGGTAACATTTAAAACAGCTTTTTAGACCCTCACTTTAGTTAAATGTCTAAGGGGTTAGGGCTCCCAGGGGGCTCTGAATCATATTCATAACCCTTGATTATTTATTTAGGGATCTCTAGGCATGGGTAGGTAGCAAGAGGTATTGTGAGGGGGGTGCCAAATGACAGGAGGGTGACAGCTAGTAAAAGGTGGTAACATTTAAAACAGCTTTTACCCTCACTTTAGTTAAATGTCTAAGGGGTTAG
Source organism: Pinus albicaulis (assembly GCA_034641835.2). NCBI lineage: Eukaryota > Viridiplantae > Streptophyta > Pinopsida > Pinales > Pinaceae > Pinus > Pinus albicaulis. Next base: position 563,846,217 of record CM076580.1, on the reverse strand, counting down.
GGCTACCAATCATATTCATAACCCTTGATTATTTATTTACGGATCTCTAGGCATGGTAAAAACACTGGAGTTTAACACTTAGTGCGCGGTGGGCCATAAGATTTGAATTTTTTATTTATGACTCTCGACTCAACTTCAACTTCAACTTCAACTTCAACTTTTTTATTTTTGAGAAGCAAACTTCAACTTTCTGGATATTGTGATCTAGAAGCCGGTTTGACGCACCGAATATACTATTGGAAAGATGCCTTTGAGCGCTAACATGATCTGACCCAACCATTCCTGTAAAAATATCTCTTATCTTCATACTTGGATTTTCCTATAAAAATTATAGGACCCTAACAAATAGCAAGACCAAATAGAATTTTTGGGTGATCAACCATGTCAGACATCTGATCCACCCTAAGCAACTTAGCTACTTGAAAATTATATTGGTCGTTCTTGACTACTTTAGTTAGAGGAATGGAAACTTTCAACTTTGTGATTTCATTTTAAAGACTAAAAAGAGCAGAATGTTTTTCTACATCTTCCAATGATGCATCTTTCTTCTCGAGTTGATCTTTGTGTGAAATCTCCTTCTTCTGTCCTCCATCTTGTACTTCTTTATCTTTCTTCTGACTGATGGTAGAAGCTTCATTGCCTTTAGCATGATTAGGAATAGCAATTCCTTTATCTTTGCTTTGATTTAGAATGGTGGTTTCTTTATGATGAGCATATATTTGAGCATTTTTTTTTTTCTGATTGGAAGTTATAGGAAAATTCCTACTCCTCAAACCATATTGCCTCTCTAATTGAGTAAGACCATTCTGATATCCCCTCTAATAATCTTCCATCTGTACTGATAGCATGTCATCATTTGACAAGGCATATTTTTTCTCGCCCAGTGCATAAATTTCTGCAAAAAACTGATATTATTCAGCGAGAAAAATAGGTTGTTGATTTTCCTCAAATAAATGATTCTCACCTAAGATATCTTCTTCTTCTTCTTCATCAAGGCCTTCAGTGTAGTTTTTCTGAAATGGAGTGTGGATTTACTGATGACTTTTTGGATCCTAACCCCTCTATTCCCTTTGTTTGATCTTGTACTGAGACTACTGATTTTGACCCCTAAAATTGGGATTTCTAATGGGGGGTTCAACTTGTCTATCAGCTATGGTCATTTTATCCATCATCTTCTCCATTGTTTTTATCAAGGTGTCTAATTTTCCCTCTGATGAAGTATATGTTTCTTCCTTGATGGTCACCCTTTTCTCTGTTTTGACTTTTTGACTTTTTGATAATCATGTTCACTTCAATGCTCATTGTTTTTCTTTTCATTTCTTCAAGAGTTGATGGATTTATTTCCCTCAGCTAATAATACATTTCAGGATCAAAACCATTAGGGTAATAAAGTAAAGCAAGGCCTAGAGGAGGCTTGATATTCTTAGGAATTAAATCATAGATTTTATTGAATCTAGCTATAAAGTCTTGGACAGACTCATTGGGATTCATTTTCAAGGCGTTATACTCAACTAGGATCTGTAATGGATTCCTCTTCTCCTCCCATTTTTCCATAAAAAATTCAATTAGTTGATGTGATGTAGCTATATAACAAGTTGTTAGAGTGTGAAACCATTTCTTTACCTCTCCTGAAAAACTTTGCACATCTTGGCATCGTCATTGTCAATTTCTTCAAGATATATGAAATCAATAACTTTGGCAATGTGTTGGTGAGAATTAACTTCTGATGTTCCATCGAAAAGAGGCAGCCTCTAACCATAGTTATGAGGTAGTGCAGTGAGTTGCAGTAGGATGAATGGAGAAAATATGGCCATGAATAATGGAGGGGGTTTTGGAGGTGTTGATGGAGTGAAAACTTGCAGAGGTAATGATGGAATGAAAAGAAGGGATGATGATCATAGTTGTGTGGGAATGTGTGTTGGGAGTTGACGAAGAAAAATATTGTTGTTGATATTGGAAATAAGATTTTTCTGAAGTTACTTGAAATTTGTAAACCAAACCTTGAATCTTATGAAAATTAGCCCAGAATTCACTATCAAGCTTAGAATAATAAGACTCAGACAAAACATTATCCGACACAGTTCGAAAGTATCCCACTTACGACAAAGAAATGTATTCCATTATGCAGGCTTGTCGACAATGGAAGCATTACATTTTGGGGAAGGAGACAATCATCCACACAGATCACCGACCCCTGCAGTTCATACAGACATGAGGGAAGTTACAGAACGATCACCATCAGAATTGGTCCACATATCTGCAACAATTTCATTTGAACATCAAGTACAAGAAGGGTAGCACCAATAATGTTACAGATTTCCTTAGCCAACCACCGATCATGGCCATAACCACCATTCTCAACTCTTATGGGCATGAGACTTTTGATTGGACGCTTCTCTACAAGAGCGATCTAGAATTCAGCTACACATAAAAGGCACTCTTGGGGGGTAAGCAAGTTCCAAATTTTCACCTCCAAGATGTGCTATTATGTCACCTGGGACACCTTTGTGTTCCTTAAAGTGAGCGTGCCAAGATGATATGGGAAGCGCACTATAGTCGAGTCGCTGGGAATTTTGGGGTCGAGAAAACAGTGGCAGTACTGCAGAATTATTTCTATTGGCTGAACCTTCGACAGGATGTCGGGAAGTACATCAGATCCTGCACTGCTTGCGCCATTGCCAAACCGACCATCAAGAAAAAATGGCTCTATACTCCGCTACCTACCCCTAGTCAACCTTGGGAATCCATATCCATGGATTACGAGTGTGGGTGCACTTCGGGATCCCATAGTCTATCATATCAGATTGCGACAGCAGATTCCTCGGCACATTTTGGTCCAACCTCTGGTCAATGTTGGACACCAAGCTCACCAAGTCCATAACTTTCCATCCCCAAACTGATGGTCAGACAGAGGTCGTCAACAAGACGATTGTACACATTTTGCGCATGTACAATTCAAAGCATCCACGCACATGGGATGAGAGCCTTCCCTATGTACAACACAATTATAACCGGGCTCTCCACAGCTCAATCGGCCACAGCCCCTTTCAGGTGGGCTTGGGATTCCAACCACTATGTCCCATTGACGTAGCCATGCCATTTGCAGCTACTGAGGCCGATTCGGCTCATGTCCAGTCTGAAGCTGACAAAGCAAACAACTTCATCGAGCGCATTCAACACATCCGCCAACAGGTTCATGACATATTGGAGCGTAGCCGTTGAACCCCAAGATTGTTCTTTCTTTCATCTTACTTCACTCCGTTTTCCTTTTTCCATTGTTATTCTAGGCCCAAATGATCAATGAAATTAGTTAAAATTACTTTTAGAATGAATAACATTGCTAACTTGCTAAGTTTTGTGATTTTGTCATTGTAATGCATTTTGAACTGAAACTAGCTACAGAATGCAGAAATTCCATAGCTAACCACCAATTCTGCAGTTGTCTTAACGTTCAAGCATGTTCCAGGTGTCCTCTTAGGAAAAGCCAAACATGGGTTTATTCCACATCATGTCCTCAACGTTTGTTGCTCACCATGAAGAATGAACTGAATTCTGGACGTGGTTTTGTACGTGGGAACTCATACAATGAAGCAGACTCCTAATAGGACAAGGACAGTCCAGATGTCCTTTGTCCCTTTACGCTGCCATATTTAGAGTTCTAATACGATTTTGATATGAAAATACAATGATCCCCGTATTGTTGCAAGTTTTGTTATGAAGATTTGTTATAAATGTACTCGGGAAACCGAGAGACTAGCTCTAGATATTTTATTAGATTCTGCTATTTTTCTGAAGAATGATAATACTCTGTTTTAAGTTATTTTCCTTTAATGAAGAAGACAGTATTTCTTTGAACGCATTTAGTCGATCTTGAGTTAGATTCCGTCTGGTGGTAGAGGGCCCCTGCCTCCTGAACGGCTTTACTTTCGTAATTTAGATAAGTATCTTAGTTTGTTTTCACGTTTTTGAAGTTTGAGTTCATAGTTAATTTCATTAGTCACAATAGCTATACTTGTTCTAAGAAACTCTTCCAAAATATCATTATAATGAATGAGGAATGGCTATAGTGTTATAGATTTTAATCGCAATTTCTTTTGTTGATTATCACTGTTGAACTTATTCTAGTAAACTCTTCCAAAAAATCATTATGATGACTAAGGCATGACTGTGATACTAAAGGTTTTAGTTGCTTGTTTACACTAAGTAGCATAGCTGATCTTACTCTTAAAACGCTCTTCCAAAATATCATAACAATGGGTAGGAAATAGCTGTGATGTCTTAGTTTTTAATTGTAATTGCTTTCAGTTTTCATGTTTGCATTTGCATTGAACTGTACAGCCAGGATTGTTCTAACAATCTCTTCCAAAATACCATTCATGATGGACAAAATAGGCTGCAGAATTCCTTAGGTTAATGGCATGATAACTTAGTTAGGGCACTCCAGACTCAAATTGCATTCAATTCATGCTCTGTTATTTCATTCTAAGTTTGATAATGGCTTGTTAGTTTAGCACTGTCTTTAGTTCAGTTCCAGCTTAGCTCACTGTATTTACATTCCAAGATTATTTGCCATCCATTTCATTTTAAATTGCATTAGTTGTTAAACTTAAACACCATGGTCTTCATTATTTACAAAACTTCTTTTGTTCCAAATCTATATTAACTCATAATCATCTGGATAGAGGATAGTATCAGTGTAAGGCCTGGATTACTTTTGCAACCTTTTTACCATCTCACAAACAATCCCTTCCTCAAAGACTATTCTAAAATAAAAATCTATAACTTTTGAGTGAGGTTTAGTGGTGTTAAACTAAGTTGCAGAACAGAATTAGGAGCTAGTTTTAGAGTAGAAATCTTATGATGTTACAAATGTTCTTTTCAAAATATGTTTCAACAAACCTTTAATCATGGATAAGATGTTGTGTCATTATAAATTGATTGTTTAATTGTTTAGTTAGGAGAATTTTTACACTTAGCTGCCATTTCTCAAGCTCTTCCAAAATATCTTTAATGAAAGACTTGGACAAGTTAAGTTCATGTTGTGATTTTTTTTCTTGAAGTCATTATCAAGCTTTGTATTCTGCTTAGTCATAGTTTATTTTTGGTTCTATTTCAGTCTTTGCATTTGTCATTTGTCATTCATAACTTAGGCTTTGCTTTGTTTTTAATCAGTAGCTTCTTTCCACCAGCATTTAGTTCCCTTGTGAACATAAAACCATCAAAAGACCAAAAACATCATAAAACACTAAACACAACGTAGTAAGAAACAAACACCTAGGCACATATAGTGAACCTCACTTCAGCAGTTTACCAACCCTGGTTGAAAATTAAATGAACTCAATTTAGGAGACTAGGTTGAGCACAAACAAGAGCCAATGCTAAGTACAAGCAACGACATGATCAACATCGAGTGCCACACAACTTCCAGGTGGGCAAAAAAGTGTGGCTACATTTGCAGAAGGAGCGCCTCACTAGACCCCATCGCAAGATTCGCCCGCTCCAATATGGGTCGTACACCATCACCAAGGATGTAGGGAACAATTCCTTTGAGCTCAGTATTCCACCATTCCTTGGTCTGCACCCAGTATTCAATGTAGACCACCTTCATCCCTACTTCCCACCTCTATTAGACACCTCTGACGTTGCAGAAGAACTCACACCAAAAGAGTTAAACCCAGACTGCATGGAACATGCCACCACACACTGTATCATGGATATGCAAATCAAGAACACTCGCCGACAGAAGATTCAACTGTATCGAGTTGTCAAAGCTGGCCAACTCCTGCACCAAGGCAAGTGGTTCCAGGGACCAAGTTCAACAGGAGTTTCCTCATCTCATGGACGAACTCAGTGCAATGGGGACCATTGCTTCCTAAGGGGGAGGAATGATCCAGGTGGATATTGGTGGCCACCCGCCTATTCCACTTGGAGCCCCACCATTGTCTCTTTCAGTTTTTTTCACAACTTACTATTTTTAGCATTTTTTTGGGTCCTAAACTTCCGAAGCCATTTTGAGGCCCCAAACGGAGATAGTATGCCGAAGTTACGTCCCCGGGAAGTTGAAACACCAATTTACGCAAACGGGGTCCATATTTTTGGTGCTTCATCTCCTAGGGTTAGGTTTTTGGACGTTTATAGTTCTCCATTTTTTCTCTAATAAATAGGCCCTTGAGCCTCATTGCAACACAGTTCAGAGGTCTGTAGCCGCCACATCTCTTCTCAAAGATTCGCTACCATCACCCTAGCTATTTTATTTCCATCATGTTTGTAAGCATATTTCTGTGATTTGATATTAATGAAATGAAGCCTTATTTCTACTGTATTTCTATGTTTATGGTTATTTATGTATTATGTTACGTTCCTGCATAAATCTGGATCACGAGTAATAGTTTGAAAAATTACATCTTCTATAATAAGAAAAAATAATAATTCCTCAACAAGGAAGGGGGAAGGAGAAGCATCACACATTGAAACAAGAAGATATCCATGTTGAAACCAAAACATAACACACCTTTTTACCTTGTTCTCATACACATTAGCAAGTATCTCCCATACAGAAATATTTTCGTAATTTCCTCGATACTTTGCCACCTTCCTCTACCCACGTTTTTGTTGAAGAATGTAGCTAGGTGTGGTCATCATTATTAATGTATTTGTCAAAATAATTTATTATTATCATTAAATGACTTATTAAATCATGGGTTTAATGCTTGGTTCATATTTGGATTAAGGTCCCAATTATGGATTTCTAGGTTAGTTGTTACAGATTTAAATTGATCCCATTTTGGGATTTTAAATCATGTAATGTTAGGTTGTCAAAAGTCTCCTCCATCAATCCATCTTATTCAAGGTCATCATCCTTGGTCTCTTCAACAAAATCTACTTCAAAGACAACCCTCAAGTCAAGTGATACAAGTCATCAAAGAAGCCTCCTTAAGTAGGCCTCAATCTGTCTTCATGTCGAGCTAATTATTGACACAACTATTCAAAAAGTACAGGTTGGCTCATTTATGGAGGAACAACTATATATACAAGTCTATGGTTTCACATTTCACACACAGAATTCAGATCACTCTGAAATTTTCAGATCATATCACAGAGATTCAGTTCGAACTACATCATAGATTCAATATTATTGCAATGGACAGGGTTTCGATCTATTACAGAGATGAAGGTTCAATGTTAGATGATGTTACAGCAAAAAAGCTTTGTGTTAACACAAACTCAGTTATGTAACTCAATGCTATGTTGAGGAGTCGATACTCGGTGCTATAATGATGTTAACTTTTTCCTAATATTTTGGTGTGCTACAAGAACTTGATGTTGTCACGAGTGCTACATAAATTCGGTGTTATATTGGTGTGCTACAAGAAATCAGTGCCGTCTCTGTGCTACGTGACTTCAATGCTACTCCAGTCAATGTCTACCTTAGGTAAACATTTCGATGTCATCAAGATGGAAGAACCTCATAGCTATATTTGGAGTAAGATCTAAGATTGAGTGTCTTGGTGTACTTGCAGTAATATGGATGAATTTTTGGTGTAAGTAAAGGATATCTTGGTGCTAACACAATGAAGGGATGACTTGATGGAGGAGGCCTATAGTCTAAGGGTCTTAGTCATCTCATCTTGAACCTATTGAAGGAAGAATTTTGACTGGGCTTTCCCCAAAGAGTGGGGTTTTTCCCTGATAGCGTGCCTATATCTTGTGTCCTATTATATTTGATTAGCATTAGTCTTGATGATAAGAAAAGGTAAAATTAAAGAACACATAATAATAACAAGAAACATCACAAGATAATGTCATGATAATAATAACTACTTAACTGTCATTTCTCTAACATGGTATCAGAGCTATGGTCATGATCAAAGGTAGTTTTAAAGGACTCAAAGACATTCTAAAAGACCTATGTCAGAAAGGCTCAAATCATAGTAAGGCAATCAAGTAATTAAGCTAGTTGCAAATTCACAAGAAAGGTCAATCATTTTTTCAGAAGTTCTGATTAATCTCATAAATAGAAATTCGGATTAACAATTCAGAGAACAAGTTCTTGATAATAAGGCCTCGGTACTTCAGAAGATCTTTGTGTCACTATAAAAAGAAGGATCTCAGTAAAACATCGGTCTCAATGACATCACAGTGTCAAAATTACCTCTCCCTCAATTCATTACTACTCTTATAACATTATTTTGGTACCACAACAGTGAAGATAATAAGTGATAAAGGTGTTTTTACAGTAATGATGATTAGGTTCAAGTTAAGGCTTGGTGTGACAATAAGATCCCAGTGAAATCTATATTATAGTGAAGATATTCAATGGTATAATCACATGTCAACTACGGTCTCGGTGCAGTCATGATTTTGGTGATAAGGGTACGATGCAATCACAAGATAAGTATGCCATTACAATTCAAAATTATCACAGTGAAGGATATATCACTATTTCGTGCTACCATAGTGAGAAGGGTCTCACTGGTTTGGTGCCATCACAGTTCGATTAGAAGGGTGCCATTTCAGTTTGGTGGTATCACATAACGTCTCACAAAAATGGTCAACAGAATTCAGAGACATGTACAGTGAAGTATGTACAGTTGAAGCATAAAATAAGGTCAAAGCAGTAATATGTATACACAGTGAAATAGTATGTTCAAGGATCTTAGAATAGCTACCTATATTGAGTTTGAAAGGAATCTGAATTTTATCCTATGAAGTTGACACTGCAAGAACCAACTAGAATAAAGGGCTCCTTAAAGATTTGAAGTACAAGGAATTAAGTAAGTATTATTGCAAATCCAAACAAAATGTCCTATCAAAGGTATGTAACTACAAGGTATATATGTTCATGGATTTGCAATATATCTAATAAATAAATAGTTTAGGATAAAATGTTTGTGTTCCTTAGTTAGCATACATGTTAGAAACTTAATCTCTATCATCTAAGATTTACATATATTCTAGGATGTCAATTGAATGTCCTATTGTCAATTAATTGATATTAATTGATCTACATCATAGGATTCCATCCTTCATGGTTACATAAATATCTAGCTTGAGAAAACTAAATTATGCTCTTGGTATCATAGTCTTGTTTGAAAGTATGCATTACATGTATATAAGACGATGACTTATGATCAAGGAGTATGAAGGAAGGCATCACAAAGCTTTGAAATTAAAAAGGTTTGTTTAAAAACAAAGGTATGTCTTAAATTATAAAGCTTTGTTATTCTCCTTGACAAATCCAATATACACTACTAACATTTTTTTTGTTTAGCTCTCTTGAATCTTAAAATATTCTTATTTAGGGTGATTCATCATCAGATGAATCTACCCATCTTATACCTCTCTAATTGTCTACATAAAAGGTGTTGAAGAATGTATCCAGGTTCAGTCTTCATAAATTGTACTTGAGTCAATACTTATTGCACTTGTCAAAAGAATAAAGAAAATAAATTTATATTATTATTAAATGACTTATTAAAGCACGGGTTTCATGCTTAGGTAATATTTATTTCTGGTCAAAGTCCCTACTGTGTACTTCTAGGTTTTGTTCCAAGTCTATAGGATTATTGCATATTTAAATTGATCCACATTTGGATTTTGAATCATGCAAATAGATCAAGTATTGAATAAAATATGATTTATGAAGCCTCCACACCAAGTCGGCCCCAAGCCTAGGAATTCGAGCTCATCTCAAGCCTATATATACATTGGAATCGAACTCACTTGGAACCATCTCACTACAACACAAAAATTCGATTTTGTAGCTGCAACAAGGAAAAATTGTGAATTGGAGGAGAAGGATTTTCTAGATTCGGTTTTGGGAATGCTTATAGAGTCGAATAAAATCGAAATTTTGGTTCTAATCTCTATGCATTTCGAGCTATAGTATGGGATATCGAAGTTCTAAAAGTTTTACTACAACAATTGTTGCATCAAGTGTTGCTACCAAGAGAAGAGAAAGTTGAAGTTTTTTTTATTGAATGTTGCTACATGGAAAACTTGTATTGGGCCTAAATCAAAGTCTTTGAAGCTAGATTAAAGTCTCTACATCAAGATCGAAGTCTCAAGAAGCAAGGTTGCAGTTACAGATCGAAGAAACTACATCATAGTGCTACTACTTCTATTGTTGCTGCTAAATTTAGGAAGGATCACAAGGAAGACTGACTTCGTGTGGAGGAAGTCCAGGTCAAGATCTAGAGTCTCAATAATCACTATTGAAGGAGTAATTATTGACTGGGTTTTCCCCAAGAATGGGTTTTTTCCCTGGATGTTTTTCCTACATTTGGTGTCCTTGATCTATGTGTATTTACTTTGATATTTTCTTGATGATCTAATAAAAGAAAGAATTAAAATAATAGAACTAAATAAGATCTGATGAATAATCCAAGAAAAGAGATATTTTTATTCTAATTCTCTAACAAAGTAGACCTAGTAAACTATAAAACATAACCTAAGCATATGTTGATAATGTGTGAAACCCCAAACCTATTTATGGTTATTAATGAAGAAATTGTTGTACTAATTGATATATTGATAATGCTGTGTTTGATATTTTGATATGATCATGGAAACTCTAACTTATTAGGGTTGAAATGATGTTGTTCGAAAATCCCAAACCTTTAAAGTCTTAATAGAAAAAGGGTTTTCTTTAACATGAATAGAAACCCTAGGTTTTGGTTAGGTCTACAAGAAAAATCCTTGTTATAAAAGTCGTAGGAAGGAAACCCTAGGTATATATTTCCTTGATTGAGTGTTGGGTATGTGTTACATTCTTTCCACATTATTACTATAGGTAAATTTTATGATTTTAATATGAAGTTTTATGGTTTTGAGATGATGGTTTTAAACCCTGGTATTTTGTAGATCCGGTCAAGGGAACTATGGTTATGTTTTAATCCAGGGTTAATGGATTGGGGTTTATGTATGCTTCAGCATGTATATATATGTGTTGTAACACTAAAAGGAATATAATGAAAAATCAGGCTGGTCGTCCCAATTTGGGATCCAGGGGAACATCTCTGTGTTTATCTGTTTTATGTTTTATGCTCTCGCTATTGTTTATTTTCTATTTTAAGATTCGTTAGTAGATAATTTCTGTACAGGTTTAAAACCTAAATGACTGGTATCGAAGTTGTTTAGACTTCAAGGGAAATGCCTTACTCTTTTGAGGGATTTTGCCAGACTGGGTAGACCACATTGGGTCAAATCTGAGATCAGTTCTTGTGGTGAAAGAATATGGCGAGAAGTGGAAAGATAGAGATCGATAAATTTAATGGTTAGAGTTTTGAGTTGTGGAAGCTCAAGATGGAGGATCCGTTGGTGGATAAAGATCAGTGCATCGTGGTAGATCCAGTAGCTCAAACAATATCAAATGAAGGAAATTTGGAAGAAGTTGGATCGGAGGCGAAAACTGTACAGTTGTATGTCTTAAATTCGATATTGTTAGATGTATACGGGGAAGTTACAATGAAATTTGTACAAGGACACAAACTTGGAACTTTGTACCAATCTAAGTCTCTGGTGAATAAGTTGTTCTTGCAGAAAAAGCTGTATAACCTGAGGATGAAGGATGGAGACTCGGTGACAGAGCATCTGAACACCTTCAATATTGTGGTAAGTCAGCTGTAATCTGTTGATATTAAAATCTCAGATGAAGATAAGTGCATCCGTTTGTTTTGTTCTCTACAGGATTCAATGGGGCCGATCTAGTTATTTGTGATGTAATACAACTACAGCATGCGTTGCAATGACATTGTCTCAGCCTTGCTGTCAGAGGAAATGAGACGGAGAAATATGGAGGGCCAAAATGGAGATGCCTTATCTGTATGAGGAAGGTCCCAAAACAGAAACAAGAATAAGGTTTCGAGTGGGAGATCTAAATCTCCTGGAAAGTTTGTAAAGGTGTGTTGGAAATGTGGAAAGAAAGGGCACTACAAAAAGGACTACAGATCTAAAGCTCCTGAGAAAGGAAAGGGATCTGATGATGTTCCTTCTGCAAAGGAAAAAACCACCTCAGATGAAGGTGGGGATGTGTATTTGGCTTCTTGTTCAAATACACATGTAGATCATGAGTCATGGTTGATTGACTCGGGTGCATCCTTTCACTTCACTCCCCATAGGGAGTGGTTCTGCGAGTATGAGAAATATGATGGCGATGATGTCTTCCTAGGGGATGATAGGAAGGCCAGAATCATCGGATATGGAAAATTCAAGCTGAAGCTGCAAGGTGGAAGGATTAGAACACTTCGTAGTGTTATGCACATTCCTGCATTGGCCAGAAATCTGATTTCTGTAAGCAAGATGGATGATTTAGGTGTAAAAACAGTGTTCGAGAAAGATACATGTAAGATGGTTCGGGGAGCACTAGTATTAATGTAGGGAGTTCAGATTGGAACTCTATACAAGCTTCAAGGCAGCACTGTTATTGATGGGTGCAACAGTTTTGTGGTTCCTGAAAGTGGAACAGAAAGCCTAGCGGTGTCTGGAGAAAAGACCATGCTATGCCGTCAAAGGCTTGGACATATTGGAGATAAGGGCCTTCAGATATTACATGGAAATGGTATGGTAGAAGGTATGTCTAATTTCTCTCTGGAATTTTAATTCTGTGAACATTGTGTATATGGGAAGCAGAACCGGGTGATTTTTCCTTCTGGTGCTAAGAGGGCAAACAAGATATTAGAACTTGTGCACAGTGATGTGTTTGGACCTGTGTCGGTTCCATCACTGGGTAAGTCTGTGTACTATGCTTCATTCATAGATGAATTCTCAAGGAATACATGGATATATTTCTTGAGAAAGAAATCTAAAGTCTTTGACAGATTTAAAGAATTTAAGGCTCTGGTGGAAAACCAAACAGAAGACTACTCCATACACACCTCAGCAAAATGAAGTTGCAGAAAGAATGAACAGAACGCTGATGGAAAAGGCAAGAAGCATGCTCAGTGGTACCGGGTTAGGACAATAATTCTGGGCAGAGGCAGTGGAGACTGCATGTTACCTGGTTAACAGATCACCTTCATCAGCGTTGGAGGATAAGACTCCACATGAGGTATGGACTGGTAAGAAACCCTCTCTTTCACATCTGAGGGTATTTGGATGTGATGCATATGTATATGTTCAAAAGGAGAAAAGGACCAAGTTGGATAATAAATCTAAAAGGTGCATCTTTATTGGGTATAAGGATAGTTAAAAGGGTTACAAGCTTTGGAACCCAGAAACAAGGAAGGTTGTGTACAGCCTATATGTGGTGTTTAGAGAGGAGAAATATGTTGTTAAACATGAAGTCCTATGAAAGGAACCTGAGAAGATAGAGTTTGAGCTAAAGGATGATGAATCAGACTCTACAACAGAAGAAGACTCAAAAGAGGAAGAGCCACAAACTCCAACTATGAGAAGATCAGTTCAGGAAAGAAGGCAACCAGAAAGGTATAGTCCATCTGCTTTTTGTTCAAGTTTTTCCTTAACTATAACTGATGATGATCCTAGAACTGTTAGGGAGGCAGCAGATTCAGAGGATGGAAAACTCCGGAAGGAGGCCATGGTTTATGAAATGACATCCTTGCACAAAAATGAGGCATGGGATCTGGTGGAGTTGTCGGCTGGAAGGAAGCCCATCGGGAGCAAATGGGTGTTTAAGAAGAATATGAATGTAGAAGGCAAGGTGGATAAATACAAAGCTCAGTTGGTAGCAAAAGGTTATTCCCAGGTGCTGGGAATTTATTTTGGTGATATTTCTTCTCCTATTGCCAAAGTTACTTCTATTAGATTACTTTTATCTGTTGTTGCTGCATTTTATTTTGAGATAGAACAGATGGATGTGAAGACAACATTTCTTCACAGGGATCTAGAAGAGGAGATCTACATGAAACAACCTGAAGGCTTTATGGTGAAGGGGAAGAAAGAACTAGTATGTAGATTAAAGAAGTCTATGTATGGGTTAAAACAGTCACCAAGGATGTGGTATCAAAAATTTTATACCTATATACGGGGACTTGGCTTCACTAGAAGCAAGGAGGATCACTGTGTTTATTTTAAATTAATTGGTGATTGTGTTATTTATTTGGTCTTGTATGTGGATGATATGTTGTTGATTGGAAATGGCAAAGAAATTATCCAAGATTTGAAGACCCAACTGTTCTCCAAATTCGACATGAAGGATCTTGGTGCTGCAAACTATATTTTGGGCGTGGAAATTAAGAGAGATCGGGCAAAGAGGAAGCTCTGGTTAAACTAGAGGAATTATGTCGAGACTATATTGTAGAGGTTCAATATGCAGGATAGTAAACCAGTGAATGTTCCTATTCATGTAGGTGTAAAGCTATATGTTGAACAATGTCCCAAGACACAAGAAGAAGAGGGGGATTTGTCCCATGTTCCATATGCAAGTGCAGTGGGTATCCTGATGTATGCAATGGTCTATACTAGACCAAATTTTGCACATGCAGTGGGAGTATTGAGCAGGTTTATGTCAAACGCAGGGAAGGAGCATTGCACAGCATTGAAGCGGGTTTTTAGATATTTGTGTGGCACTAGTGATTATGGCTTGTGCTACCAGGGAAGACCAGGATTGGGAAGTGTGCTGGACATTCTTGGTTTTGTTGATGCAGACTGGGTTGGAGATTTAGACCAAAGAAGATCTACAAGTGGGTATGTGTTTAGCCTATTTGAAGGTGCAATCAGTTGGATGAGTAAAAGACAGTCTATAGTGGCTATTTCAACTATAGAGGCAAAATACATGGCAGCCACTCATGCAAGCAAGGAAGCAGTTTGGTTGTAGATATTGTGTTCAAGTATGGGGTCGGTGCAATGAGCTATAAGGATAGACTGTGATAGCCAAAGTGCAATTTTCTTGGCTAAGAACCCTGCTTATCATTCAAAGACAAAGCACATTGATGTTTAATATCACTTTTTGAGATATATGGTTGAGGATAAAAGGGTGTTTCTAGTAAAGATGGACACTTTGAAGAATGTTGCAGATGCCTTGATGAAGTCTGTGAGCACTTAGAAGTTCTCTTGGTGTAGAGAAACAATGGGTGTTGCAGAGCTAGGATAATGACTAAGCTCTACTATGGCCCCCTTGCAGAAAGAAAACAACAAGTGGGTACCCATGCCTATGAGTGGGTATGTTGGGTACATTATGTCGAGTGCAACAGGGGGGTCACAGAGGGGGCGGCAGCCCCCCTTGTCGGGGTCCAGGGCAGCACCCTGGGAAAAAAAATTTGGTGTGTGGACCCACTCATAGGCGGACCCACCCATGGTTTTGTGCATGAGTTTTCACATGGTTTTGGGGGACGATGGTTTTCGACCCCTGGTATTTTGTAGATCTGGTCAAGGGAACTACGGTTACGTTCTAATCTAGGGTTAACGGATTGGGGTTTATGTATGCTTTGGCATGTATATATATATGTGTTGTAACACTAAAAGGAATATAATGAAAAATCAAGCTGGTCGACCCAATTTTGGATCCAGGGGAAAATCTCTATGTATATATGTTTTATGTTTAATTCTCTCGCTATTGTTTATTTTCTGTTTAGGATTCGTTTGTAGATAATTTATGTTCAGGGTTAAAACCTACATTGAGTTCCTAGCTTTGTCTAGGTCAACATATGTCTGATATATTAAATATTTTCTAGACTCTAATCATATGATATTCTTATTAGATATATGTGTTGATAAAATTTCTAATGGACATAAGCTATAGGGTTTGGAAACAAGCTCTAGTCAAATATTAAAGGTCTAAGTGTTAATCTAAGTTGTCATTGATGGCAATAAGATGCTTGATAATGATGAATGATGATGGAGGACTCACGAAGACACATATCACTATGGCATGGTAACATTATGATAAAGAATGCTATTCAAAACCATAAAGAACCCCTAGACATTTTTCCTACCTCTAATTCTGCACCTGTAAAAGACTAGTCACATTAAAAAATTATTTTTCACTACCTTGGAGGAAAAAAATTTCTAGGAAACTTTCACCATCATTTGGAGCAAATTTTTAGCTTTCCAACGAGCTATCACTTGGCCAAAATCTCCAAACGGTGAGGGAGAACAAGAATTTGTAAGTTAACAATATTATTTTGATCTTAGAGCCGACCAGTCCTAGCCTTCCCATGTCAGCTTGGTTATGGAGACGTGTCTTTTTTGTTTCCATCTTGAAAAATCCTATAAATAAGAACTCGGTTCTCATTCTCAAAGCATCAATTCGGTCACACACATCTATAGAGAAGAGGAGATCAAGTTCACATCTCGTGAACTTCAAGAAAAAGAAGAATAATCTTGTTTTGGGCTTGAAGTTAAACCGCACCTTAAAATTCTCTAAAGAATTCGGATACCTTGCTGTAACTTAGACTGTGTATCATTTATTTCAGACTTTGGTGCAACTGTGATCCTCGGCCTCCATTACAGTGGGATTGAGTGGAACAGTTTGGTGAATAGTACAGCGCAGAGACCTTAATTACAGTTCTTTCATTGCAATCTTGAATGGGTTCGGACTTCATCACAATAATCGGATTATGTTTTTGACCGTGCTTCATTACGAAACTTATTGCAGTGAATTATTTGATTTTGATAAAGTACAGTGCAGTGGCTTGGTTTTTTCAAATATTACACAGCGCTATCCCTTCTTCAGGGTTCGTATTATGTGATTGTGTCTACAATTTCGATCTATGGTTGTGTATCTCACTTATCTCATGTAATCTCGAAATGTGGTTACATTTGAACAGTGGATAAGAACTATTGCTAGACAGTGGATATAGACAAATGGACAGTCGCTTTTATGGATTAAGTAAAACCCATTAATGAAGACAAATACACATTAAATTGAAGCCCATTAATAATGTCAACACAATGAAGCAAGGTGATCTTGGAATTGAAGTCAACACTGTACAACAAGGTGATTGAGCAATGAAGTCAACATAAGCAACTTTGGAGCTGATTGTATGGATCAAGAATTCTATCAAGAATGTTCAAGTAAGCATTATTCACATTCTATATTAAAAGAAGACAAAGGATTGGTGTCCTAGGAGTTGGTGCCTTGAAGAAGATAGGGTCGAAGCCCTAGAGGTCGGAGCCTCATCAAAGTCCAAGTTGGTGATTGGAAATAGGTTGGTGCCTGATTCATTGAAGGGTTGGTGCCCTCACACATCTATTGTACTCAATTATTTGAAAAAGGATTGAAGTTATTATTAATCCTTAATAATATTATTATTATACACCTCTCTGTCTTTAATTGTGAAGAATCGAACTGGCAAAAATTAAAAATTGAAAAGAAATATTGATTCAACCCCCTCTCAGTATTTCCAACAATTGGTATCAGAGCTAGCTTCTTCATTATCAGCCTAACAGCTAGAAGAAGGATTCTTAGGCACAATGAATAACATAGAAGCAACAGGGAAGTTGTCTATCTTTGATGGAACAAATTTTGATTTTTGGAAAAAGAGGATGTCCTATTATCTAATGTCTCTTGGTCCTGAAGTATGGAACTCTATTTTGGATGGGTATAAAGCTCCTTTCGGTCTTCCAACTGATCCAGACGAAAGAAAATCCTACATTGCTAATGCCAAAGCTTTAAATTCCATCACTAGTGGAATTACCAATTCTGAATTCATGAAGGTCATGAATTGTGACTCAGCCAAAGAAGTATGGGATAAGCTAGTGTCCCTGTATGATGGGGACTCCAAAGTTAAGAAGGAAAAGCTTCAAACCTATAGAAGACAGTTCGAGAGTCTGAAAATGGATGATGAAGAAGATATTGCATCATACTTCCTCCGAGTAGCTGAAGTGGTTAACTCTCTTAAAGGGCTAGGAGAAAATATTGAAGAAAGCATCATTGTTCAAAAAATCCTGAGATCGCTTCCTGACATATTTGACTCCAAATTAAGTGCCATAGAAGAAATTAAGGACCTAGATACTCTCAATATGGATGAACTTCATGGAATTCTCATTGCCTATGAAATGAGGAAAGGAAGTCCAAATTTCAAAGAAGCAGCATTCAAAGCCTCAAAATCAACAAAAAAAGGAAAAGGGTGGAATTCCAGCAGCGATGAATTTGATAATGAAACCGAATTATCTCAATTTATACAAATACTTAAAAAGGGATCTAAGCTAAAAGGTAAGTACCCTCTTATTTGTTTCAAATGTGGAAGAATAGGTCATTACGCTGCAAAATGTCCTCATAAACATGATAATGATGATGAAGAGGACTCTAAAAGGATGATGTACAAAAAGAAAGGGTTCAATAAGAAGAATTTCTTCTCCAAACAAGATGAGTCTAATGAAGATGAATTTGTAGTCATCAAAAATAAATCAACTAGAAATATGCATCATCACAAAGAAAGTGATGATCAATCAGATGAGGAAAGTAACTATGTTGTAAGTAAAGAAGTGTTATTCATGGCATTTACAAATGATGATGATTCAGAATTGGAAGATGAAGGAAACATGGATAGATTGCTAATGAGTGCCATTGAAGAAAATGAGAATCTACGAAAGAAGATAATTTCTCTCAAAATAGAAAAAAAGGAAGCAAAAAGAAGATAATACTTCTTGAAAAATAAGCTAAAAGAGAAGGATGATATCTGTGAAAAACGTGAAGCTGAAATAATATCTCTAAGAAATGAATTAGAGCATTGAGTCAAAAGGAGTTGGCAAAGCTCTCTAGCACTTGATAACATTCTTAATACTCAAAAACCTCAACATGACAAATTTGGAATTGGTTTCAAAGGAGAATCATCAAGCACAAAGAATTATGCAAGGAGTTATTCTGACATACTCTCTTTCCATCCAAAAGAAGAAAAGTCATCTCGTCAGGAACAAAGCCCCATTTCAAAACCAAGAATTGAATAAATATCAACTCCAAGGAATAACGTTGGTTCAAGCTATGGCTATTACAACATGTACCAAAATATTTTTCTTGGGTATTGTTACTATTGTAAAAAACTTTGGGCATCAAGCTAAGCATTGCAAGGCTCATAAGAATGAAGCACCAAGATTGAAAGATCAAACAAACCAACTATGTGGTCCTAAAGAGCAAGGACAAATAAAAACTTGCAATTCCTTTGATCCTTTGGCTAAGTTTGATCCGTCTTGCTCATTATGTAATAATTATGATCATAATGAACAAAATTTCCCTCTCAAAGGGGAGGAAGCTAAAAGCGTAAATCTCAAAACTGATAAATGTGGCCTAGATCTATGTGCTCATAGTGAATAAAATCATCAGTTCATGGATAGTGGATGCTCAAGACATATGACAGGTGACCAAAATAATTTTATCTCATTGAACAAGGAAAATGGAAATGTATCCTTTGGAAGTGGATCCGCTAAAATCACTGGAAAAGGAACCGCTACCCTTGTCAATGGACAAGGAAAGGCTCAAAATAACTTGCTGGTAGAAGGGCTCAAACACAATCTCTTAAGTGTTAAACAAATTTGTGACTAAGGAGTACATAATTTTATCTTCAGTACTAAAAATTGTGAAATAAGAGACTCATCCTCAGGAGAACTTGTGGCAAAAGGAGTAAGAACACCAGATAATGTTTAAATTCTCAGTAAAATCCAAGGAGATAAACGTTACATAAGTCAAACAGATGAAATTTGGTTATGGCACAATGGATTGGGGCATACAAGTTTTGATAACCTGTTCAACATCGGCAAAATTAATGCAGTAAGGGACATTCCAAAAATGTACAAGCCAAATCAAGTTGTATGTGGCCCATGTAAATATGTAAAGCAAACCAGAACTAGCCACAAAACTAAGGAGTTCTCAACATCAAAACCTTTGGAAATCATTCATGCAGATTTATGTGGGCCAACTAGAACTCCAGCTCTTCAAGGTGAAAGGTACTTTTCTCTATTTGTTGATGACTATACTAAAATGATGTGGATATATTTAATAGAATATAAATCCGAAGCATTTGAATGTTTTAAGAATATTAAATATCTCATTGAAAATGAGAAAGACTCTAAGATTAAATGTCTTAGAACGGATAGAGGAGGAGAATTCACCTCAAAATAATTTGATGAATTCTATAAAGAGTATGGAATCAAAAGAGAACTCTCTGTTGCTAGAACACCCAAGAAAAATGGAGTAGTTGAAAGAAGGAATCGAATCGTTTAAGAAATGGCAAGGACAATGCTACTAGCAGCTGATTTGCAACCAAAATTTTGGAGAGAAGCAGTTGGGACAACAATTTATAACTTAAATCAAACTCAACTAATACCAAATAATGAAAAAACTCCTGATGAATTATGGAAAGGAAGACCTGCTTCAGTAAAATATTTTAGAATTTTTGGAAGCAAATGCTTCATAAAAATAAACGATGACTCACCAGGAAAATTTGATTCTAGGGCTGACGAACGAATATTTCTTGGATACTCCATAAGAAGAAAAGCTTACAAATGTTACAAAAATCGTCTACGAAGAATAGTTGAAGTAATTAATGTGAAGATTGATGAAGGCCTTCTAGAAAACAGAATTGAAGATCATGAAGATGAGCCTTTCCTTGAACAAAGTGAAGAAGAATAATGGAGAACCTCAAAGTGAACCTTCACAAACTCCTTCTAAGATCAAATTTATTCAAAAACATCATCTGGAAGAACAAGTTATCATAAATATAGATGAAGGAATTCAAACTCAAAGAAGGATGACAAACACTCCAAGGAAAGATGATGTTGCTCTATTATCTTTAATAGAACCTGAAATTTTTTCTCAAGCAAGTAAAGGTCCTTATTAGATAAAGGCCATGGAAGAAGAAATGTCTCAAATCGAAAATAATGAGACTTGGGAGTTGGTACCTCGCCCAAAAGATAAAAATATAATTGGAACAAAATGGGTATTCAAAAACAAGATGAATGAAGATGGACAAATCATCAGAAATAAATCCAGACTTGTCTGCAAAGGATACTCGCAAATTGAAGGAATTGACTTCGAAGAAACCTTTGCACCAGTAGCTCGATTGGAATCCATAAGAATGTTTTTGGCATTTACTTTCTCAAAAGTATTCAAGTTTTATCAAATGGATGTAAAATCAGCATTCCTGAATGGATATCTCAAGGAAGAAGTTTACATGGAGCAACCAGAAGGATTTGATCTTGCTGAAGGAAAAGACTTTGTATCAAAACTGAAAAGGGCCTTGTATGGATTAAAAAAATCCCCTAGAGCATGGTATGCAAATTTGGATCACCATCTACAACAAGAAGGTTTCAAAAAGGGAGTAGCAGGTAGAAATATCTACATGAAGATGGACAAGGAAAAACTTCTGATCACTCTTATATACGTTGATGATCTAATCTTTGCTAGCAATGATGAAGAAATGAGCCATGAATTTTCTCTAAATATGTCCAAAATATTCGAGATTTCAATGATTGGTGAGCTGTCTTACTTTCTTGGGCTACAAACATCTCAAACCTCTGCAGGCATGTTTATATCGCAAGCAAAATATCTTAAAGACATGCTCAAAAGATATGGGATGGAATATTGTGCACCTATGAGCACACCGATGACCACAGATTGTAAATTAATTAAAGATGATGATATCCCTCTTATAGATGCGACTCTTTACAGGTCAATAATTGGAGCTCTCTTATACTTAACTGCTACAAGACCAAATATTATGCAAGCAGTGGGAATGGCAGCAAGATTTCAGTCAAATCCTAAACAATCCCATCTAGCAGCAGTAAAAAGAATTCTTAGATATATAAAAGGAACAGGTGATATGGGTCTTTGGTATCCTAAGAGTTCAACTCTTATTGTGACAGCTTACTCTGATGATGATTGGGCCAGAAGCGTGGATGATCGAAAAAGTACTTGTGGAAATGCATTATTTATGGGAGATTGTCTTGTATCTTCGCTCAGCAAAAAAAATCATCTATATCTCTTTCTACAACTGAAGCTAAATATATAGTTGCTGCTGATTGTTGTACACAAATTCTATGGATGAAGGAAGCTTTTAAGGATGTCAACATAGAAACTAAGCAGCCAATCACTATTTTTTGTGACAACACTAGCGCCATCAGTCTTTCAAAGAGTCCGGTGATGCACTCAAAGACCAAACATATTCCAATAAAATACCACTTTCTCCATGAACAAGTTGTTGAAAAAAATCTCAAGTTAGAATATGTCAATACAAAAGAACAAATTGTAGATATATTTACAAAACCCCTTCCACGAGAAGCATTTGAGTATCTTCGCCAAAAGAAAGGGGTCATTGCTCTTAACATCACATTAGTAATGACATGTTGGGGGAACAATATGAGGGAGAAACATATGAGAAAGCTTATAGCCAGAGACACATTGGAACACAGGTGACGGGAAAATATGTCCGGCCAACAGTAGGGGATCTCCCAGGTAGAAAGTCCCAATTAGACTTTGAACCGTTTGGAGTAGGGATCCCGTCCGGGGTGTGGGTCCGGCTACCACTTAAATGACTTCCTCTTCGGTCTCGAACAACCTGATTGAATCTGCAAACATACACTCATTCACATGATACAGAATACATGACTGATGTATCAAAACTGATATATGACACTGTGCGTAGCAAAGTAATAAACAAAATGCATGCGCCCAAGAAATGTCGTTAGCAACACATCTATGGGGTAATGCATACAAGATAATCTGACCACCAAAGAAACAGTTCTTTAATGGTGAGAAAATCTTCTTAACTTTCCGAAAGATATAACGAAATGCTAATAAAAAAGTTCATTAACATTCATCATGAGAATAAATAGCAAACTTGAGCATCATCAACACAATCATAGATAACAATGGAGCATCAATGATACTATTTAACAAAACAGATTCATTAATCAAAAGATATTCTGAAATTATACGCAGATTACACGCAGTGTTGTCACAGCTAGACACATCATCCAATCAAAGGGATTTTAACAAGTATTTGTATTATATGTCAAGAGTATGATTCTTCAATTACAATGCAATATTGCCTTTCAGTCCACAAAAGAGGAGCCTTTTACAATGTGCCCCACAGGGGTATTTATAGATTCAAGAGGCGTCCTTATGGCCTTCCGACGCTTCAACTTCCCGACGGTTCAGCTTCCCTGCGACCTTTGTCACACTTGCGACCTGCGACCAGAAAATTGCGACCTGCGACTTGGTCGCAGGTGTGACCTGCGACCTGCGACCTTGGGACAAAAAGCGACTTGCGACCCAGCGTTTAAACTATGGGGGTGGTCGCGTAATTGAATTTTCTGGATCGTCAACTTTCTTGCCCTTGAGGAAGTCTCGCCAAGTCTGGTAATCTGCTGTTATGGGAGCGACAAGAGGGCTTTCCTCTTTTATTCGATGCATACATTCTAGGGCATTCGGTACCAGAGTCTCCTTCTTCTGAGAGATCAACATTGAGAGGGAGGCAAGCTTGGTGTAGATTTGTACCGGAGTGACAAGCAACCGATTTAGGTTTTCTTGTGATGCCTCGAATTCTGGTGTGGCAGCAGCTTGTCTCACGGGTTGTAGAAAAGACTGAATTTCCTGTTCTACCTGCTCCCAGTCTTTAGTCTCATTCAGTGCCCCTAATGATGGAATGTGATGAAGAGCATTCATGGAGTCAATGTCGCTGATCAGGTGATTATATGCAGACATTACTTTGTCCAAATCTTTGGCCAACTTGTCTTTGGACTGCATATTCATCCGAATTTGCACTTTGGCTTCTTGTGTATGACTCCAATCCTTCTTAGGCACATGTTCGGGAGCTTGCGGGTGCTGTGCTGTCCAGTTCATCATCTTGTCCAAAGCTGCCGAGGCTTCCCTGAGCTGCTCGTGCTTCTGTTTGGTTTCCTCTCGCGCTTGTGCTAATGGGGCCACTGTTTGTTTTAGTGTGAGCATTTCTTTATATACTTGCCTCATAGTCATTTCCAACACATCACACTCTTTCCTGACCGCCAGTGGGACCTCGTTTACTTGGGCGGGCTTGCTTTGGAGCTGTAGCATCTCACTTTCTAGTCTTGATTTCTCTTGCTCCGCCGCTTTTAGCCTGTTCTGCAAAGAAATAATTTCCCTGCTCATCCTAGTGACATTTTCCTCTGTGGCCGCGGCAAAAGCGGTGCCTGCTGATGCTATCATAACAGGGTTAGTCCTTGTATCCGGGACTATGTCCTTTCCAGTGGCGACCGTAGAGATGGCGGGATGGCCTTGCGCTAAGGATTTCCTTTTCTCTTGCCGTATCTTGAAAGAGAATTGGTCAAATGTTAATCTGGTCAGGTCGAAGACTTCTTCTTCCTGCGTCCCGGGAAAATCATCAACATTGAGGGTACTTTTCGCGCCACCTGAAGGGATATCCAAGGGAGATAGGTCAATGTCGTCTATTAGCTCGTCCTCCTCATCCTGTGCTTGATCCTTTTTCTTTTCCTTTTGCCGGCGCTCGGCCTCCGCCTTGTCGTGTTGATAACTCCATCTAAAATTGGCCCTTTTACAATGCTCAGGAACTATCCTGACTGGGTCATAAGTTCGGCAATCCAGATTTCTGAAGTGATAAATTTTTACCTCTTCCCCTTCACGCCCTACTTCTCTGAAGTCCTTGACTGTATAAGCACCAATGGTGAGAGGTAGAGCGGGCCAAGGTTTCTTCTTCCCTTTTGAAAGGACGTTAGAGAAGCCCGAGGTCATCTGGAAACATACCTCCTGCATGAGCACCTTATCGGTAATAAACTTAGGTAGAGCATGTGGTGCTTTAAACGAGCCAAATACTCGGATGATTGTGAATTCAGCGAATGGGAACCAGTGTGCCACCTGACCTAGTGTCTCCATTGCTCGCCAAGACATGCAGGGGGTGTCTTGACCAAATAGTTTCCCGTAGAGGACGGGAATGAATATATGAGAGATTTGCTCGATGTCTGACTTGTACCTGGATTCCCAGAATACCTTGGTCTGCAAATGTATTGCCTGGGTCTGTTCGGAGTCCCAGTTATGCGGCCATCCTTCAACATGCAGCTGGGCACAGACAGCATCTAGCAGATACGAAGCCATATAGAATTCTGATGGCGCTCCCTCATCTTGGGCTAAAGCTGAAGCCAAATTTGTGTGCATGGAGCCCATTAATATACCGGCCCAATTGAACCGAGTGCCATATACTGTTACGTGTTCCATGATGGTTGCCCATGTTCCGTTGAAAGTGGTGGCGTCCGAACGCCCGTATATTCTGCACAGCATGGCGGCCACTAACTTATACACCTTCCTCAGACTGGCCACCGGGTACTCCTGGTCTTTTTTTATTTTGAATTTATCTGGTTCTGCCCACCATTTTCTGATCGTATCAACCATCGGCACTTCATTTGCAGAAAACCATCTTGGGGTGAAGTTCACCTCTGGTTTGGGTAGCGAGTAGTAGACCTGTGCTTTTGAACTCTCCAATGTTGCGAAAGCTTTTCCTGCACTATCTCGGATTGTGAAGTTCTTCGGATCCGTCTTCTGTATGATCCAGTCCAACATCTCTGGGCACGGAAAGATGGCGGGATGTGACCCTGCTAGGTGCAATTTAGACTTCTTGACTTTCAGGTATACTTCCCGGTCCGGAAGATCTTCTGGAAAATCATCCTCTGGCATGGCGAACTCGCGGTATACTTCATACCACCTAAGGCTGTCCTCCTTTGCGAAGGTGCAAAGGGTGTCTCTGTATATTGGTGGAGGAGATGTTTGTATGTCCGTGTCTGACTCTTCCTCCACTACCTGCCTGCTTCTCCTTCGGGATACCCGGGGTGCCATATTGCTAGAGTCGGAGAGGACTGGTACAGTGTCTGTTCTAAATTCACCTGTTGCATTCAAGACAGAATCCCAGGATGAGAAAGACATGATGATAATGGCTAAATAAAGTCTACATATGCAAAGTTAAATTGACTGTTCTCCGGGAGTCGCTGGGTCGCTGATCCACAAAAGGGCTCACACGCGACCTCGCGACCTTGCAACTAGGTCGCAGGGTCGCAGAGTCGCTGAAAGGGAATTTTGCGACCTTGCGACCTTGCGACCTGGTCGCTAGGTCGCAAGTCGCACTTGAGCCTGCCGGGGGGTTTCGCGCGCGCACGGATTCGTGGCTAAACTTTACTTACAGGGAAAGGTACACGGTTTGAAAGGGTCTAAACTGACAACAAGGCATAGCCACGAGGATTTGGGCAAGAGACGGGTGACCCTGGGGTTTGTGGGAACCAAAACAAAACATAAGATCAACTGGAAAACCTATCTGCTCACCAGCAAGTAAATAGGACCGCGGGGCGGCTCAATAATGGCAAGAAATGCTCAAGAAGGAAATATAGGGAGGAAAAGGCAACTTACCTAGAAGAAAATGCGCCAGTCGACCTGTCAGAGTAATTCCACGGTTTTCGCTGAGAGCTACAAATGCGACCTAGCGACCCGTCCTTATATAAAAAGGTCGCACGTGCGAATACTTAATGAGGTCGCAAGTTGTAAGTTTGCGACCTTGCGACCTTGCGACCTTAAGGTCGCTGGGTCGCAAAGGTCGCTGAGTCGCTAATTCCCTAAAAACTTCATTTTGCGACCTTGCGACCTTGCGACCTAAAGGTCGCTGGGTCGCAAGGTCGCAAATTGATTGACTTCCGACTCTTGCGACCTGGCGACCTCTGCGACCTTAGGGTCGCTGAGTCGCGTAGGTCGCATGGGTCGCAAATCATGTATCTGCGACTTATGCGACTTGCTCTTAAAAACTTTACTTGGCTTTTTTCCTTCAAAGGGGCTCCAAAAATTTTGAAGTGTGTGTTATGATTTTATGTATTTTTGGAGGGTGTTGTAGGAGCGATAAATGATAAATAACCCCATTTCCATTGATGTCAAAGGGGGAGAGAAGAAAAATGTTGCCATCAATGACAAAGGGGGAGATTGTTAATCTAAGTTTTCATTGATGGCAATAAGATGATTGATGATGATGAATGATGATGGAGGACTCATGAAGACACATATCACTATGGCATGGTAACCTTATGATAAAGAAGGCTATTCAAAACCATAAAGAACCCCTAGACATTTTTCCTACCTCTATTTCTGCACCTATAAAAGACCAGTCACATTAAAAATTTATTTTTCACTACCTTGGAGGAAAAAAAAATCTATGAAACCTTCACCATCATTTGGATCATATTTTTAGCTTTCCAACGAGCTATCACTTGACTGAAATCTCCAAATGGAGGGAGAACGAGAATTTTTAAGTTAACAATATTATTCTGGCCTTAGAGCCGACCAGTCCTAGCCTTCCCATGTCAGCCTGATTATGGAGACGTGTATTTTTCGTTTCCATCTTGAAAAATCCTATAAATAAGAACTCGGTCATCATTCTAAAAGCATCAATTTGGTCACACACATCCACAGAGAAGAGGAGATCAAGTTCACATTTTGTGAACTTCAAGAAAAAGAAGAATAATCTTGTTTTGTGCTCAAAGTTAAACCGCACCTTAAAATTTTGTGAAGAATTCGGATACTTTGTTGTAACTCGGACTGTGTATCATTTATTTCAGACTGTGGTGTAACTGTGATCCTCAGCTTTCATTACAGTGGGATCGAGTGGAACAGTTTGGTGAATAGTACAACGCAGTGACCTTAATTACAGTGCTTGAATTGCAGCCTTGAATGGGTTCGGACTTCATCACAATAATTGGATTATGTTCTTAACCGTGCTTCATTACGAAATTTATTACAGTGCATTCTTTTATTTTAATAAAGTACAGTGCAGTGGCTTGGTTTTTTCAAATATTACATATTGATATCCCTTCTTCAGGGTTCAAATTATGTGACTGTGTCTGCAATTTTGATCTATGGCTGTGGATCTCACTTACCTCCTGTAATCTCAAACTGTGCAATAAAAAGGATTGGACTGTGGTTTCATTTGAATAGTGTATAAGAACTATTTCTAGACAGTGGATATAGACAAATTGACATTCACTTTGATGGATTACGTAAAACCCATTAATGAAGACAAATACACAATAAAGTGAAGCCTAGTAATAATGTCGACACAGTGAAGCAAGGTGATCTTGGAATTGAAGTCAACATTGTTCAACAAGGTGACTGAGAAATGAAGTCAACATAAGCAACTTTGGAGCTGACTGTATGGTGAATAATTATGTCAAGAACGTTCAAGTAAGTATTATTCACATTCTCTATTAAAAGAAGACAAAGGATTGGTGTCCTAGGAGTTGGTGCTCCTAAACACAAGGATGGTGCCTTGAAGAAGATAAGGTCGAAGCCCTAGAGGTTGGAGCCTCATCAAATTCCAAGTTGGTTCTTAGCAACAGGTTGGTGCCTGATTCATTGAAGGGTTGGTGCCCTCACACATCTATTGTACTCAATTATTTGAAAAATGATTGAATTTCTTATTAATCCTTAATAATAATATTATTATACACCTCTCCGTCCTTAATTGTGAAGAATCTAACTGGAAAAAATTAAAAATTGAAAAGAAATACTAATTCACCCCCCTCTCAGTATTTCCAACACTAAGATGATTATTGAATAATCTAGGGTTTTACATCTAAGCTCTAGTAATGATTAAATTCTCTAGTATGTGTATTCATCTAAAACTATATAATGTTTGCCGAGAATTTGTAGATGGAAAATCTAGGTTTTACATCGAACCTTAGTAGAAGTTATTTGTGATGTGTTTTGTTTTGATTTAAATATAGGGTTTACATCAAACCCCGGTAATGTTATTCATGTTGAATTTTCTTTGATTGAGTAAAATCTAGGGTTTACATAAAGCTCTAGTAGATAGTCTATCATATGGTTTCCAAAATTTATCAAATCTTATGTTATCTTTATTGAATTGATGATATAATTTAGGGTTTGTATCAAACCTGGGCTAGATGATTGAAGTGTTGAAGTATAGTCTCTTTATGATTATGAAAAGTATAAATGTTTTCTCCACTATAAAGTTTTTACTAAATTAATGCTTCTACAAAATTGGTTGTACTTGTTGTCTAAGTTATGTAGGTATATCATATTGGTAAAGTAATCTATAAGAGAAGTTAATATGATGAGAAGGAAGGAAGCCATATAATATTCTCCAACACCGAAGAAAGAAGTTAATCTCCCTACATTAAGAGGTAGCTTGGATAAAAGAACTCTCCCCGGTTAAGAGGGAGGGCACAACATAAGTCTTGATTGGATAATATATACTAGAAGAAATGTTGTTACATATGAATTAGGAAAATAAATATTCTCTCAAAGATTCAATTGATAGTCCTATGGAGATTAAATGAAGGGAAACATCGAAACCCTGAAGGTTTGATTTAATTATGTATTTGAAAGTTTATTGGTGATTGGGATTATGTTTGTACAAGTGAATCTCTCGAAGGATTTTATAGTTTGATTGGGAGAGATTATTTTTCCTTTATCTATTGGATCAAGGGTGTTGAGGCTTTGTGAGTGAATCATTGCCTGGAAAGACATCATACCAGCACTTTGTTTTGACTTCTGGTAGGGAGGGTGACATTGGGTGGATGTGAACCTAGTTCCTTGGATTGATGGTTAGTAAGTAAGCCTAATGGTACCTATAGAGAAGCTTTAGTCCATCTTATTCCCACTCGGATAGATTGCCCTGGTCAGGAATCTAGTTTGTGGGATTGCGGTGCCTAAATCGTTGAGAGACCAAATAGACAGATTTCCATGGTCAGGAATCTAGTCCATGGCATTGCGGTGCCTAAAATTGTTCATAGATAAAGTGAGATCTTCCATGTACTTCTTTTATGTATGAATACCTCCCTAGTTAAGAGGGAGTGTTGAAGAATGTAACTCGGTGTGGTGTTGAGAATGTAACTCGGTGTGGTATTATTAGGTTAAGGACCAAATTTTGGACTTTTAGGTTAGTTATTACAGATTTAAATTTATCCCATTTTGGGTTTTTAAACAATGTAATATTAGGTTTTAAAAAGGCTCCTCCATCAAGTCATCTTCTTCAAGGTCATGTCATCATCCTCTGACTCTTCAACAAAATCTACTTCAAAGACAACCCTCAAGTCAAGTGATACAAGTCATCAAAGAGGCCTCCTTAAGTCGGCCTTAATATGTCTTCATGTCGGCCTAATTATTGACACAATTATTCAAAAAGTACAAGTCAGCTCATTTATGGAGAAGAAACTATATATACAAGGCTATGGTTTCACGTTTCACACACAGAATTTATATCACTCTGAAATTTTCGAATCATATCACATAGATGCAATTCGAACTACATCACAGATTTGGTACCATTGCAGGGGACAGGGTTTCGGTCCATTACAAAGATGAAGGTTTGATGCTAAATGATGTTACAGCAAAAAAAAGCTTCATTGTTAACAAAAACTTAGTCATGTAACTCAGTGCTATGTTGAGGAGTTGATACTTGGTGTTACAATGATGTTATCTTTGTCCTAATATCTTGGTGTGCTACAAGAACTCGGAGTTTTCACAAGTGCTATATAAATTCATTGCTATATTGGTGTGCTACAATAACTCAGTGTTGTCTCAATGCTACATGAATTCAGTTCTACTCTAGTCAATGTCTACCTCAGTAAATATTTCGATGTCATAAAGATGGAAGAACCTTAGAGCTATCTTTGGAGTAAGATATAATATTAAATGTCTCGATGTACTTGTAGTAATGAGGATGAAGTTTTGGTGCAAGCAAAGGAGATCTAGGTGTAAGGAGATCTTAGTTCTAACATAGTGAAGGGTTGACTTGATGGAAGAGGTCTATAGTCAAAGGGTCTTGGTCGTCTCATCTTGAACCTATTGAAGGAAGAATTTTGACTGGTTTTTCCCAAAGAGTGGGGTTTTTCCATGGCAACATGCCTATATCTTGTGTCCTATTCTATTTGTTTGGCATTAGTCTTGATGATAAGAAAATATAAAATGAAATAACACATAATAATAACAAGAAACAACACAAAATAATGCCATGATAAGAGAAACTACTTAATTTCCATTTCTCAAACAGTTTGCATTCCACACATTATATACATAAATATCAAATAATATAATATAAATATATTTAAACATGAGTCTTGCAACAAAATATAACTCACCCTCTATCTTTTCTTATACCTTTTCTTTGGTGTCTCGCGTCTCTCACACAAAGAAAATAGCAATTTCCCCAATGTTCCTTCACCTTTATTAATTTGCATTGCAACTACATTTCAACAAACACATGTGATCTAATGATGAAGCAACAAATGAGTTAAATAAAAATGGACATGAACCTTATAATTATATAGTAACAAACAAGTCCATTCCAATACATACCTTGTTTGCCTCTATGCATGAACAAGAAAATTCCCTCATAAATACCTCCTTCGCCTTTGCCCATTACACTTGTTTTGCAACAAGATTAACTCAACCTCTATCTTTGCTTATACCATTGCTATGGTGCTTCGCATCTCTCTCACGCAAAGAAAATAGTAATTTCACCAGTGTTCCTTCACCTATATTAATCTGCAATACATATACATTTCGAAAAACACATGATATAACAATGAAGCAACAAATTAGTTAAATAAAAATGGACATAGATCCATATAATTATGTAGTAACAAACAAGTCCGTTGAAAAAGAAAATTCCCCCTTACATACATCCTTCACCTTTGCTCATTAAACTTTTCAACTTTGGATCATCCCTAAACCCACGCTATTGAAACCCCCACCCCCCGCGCAAAAAAAAAAAAAAAAAAAAAAAAAATAAATAAATAAATAAATAAATATATATATATATATATATATATATATATATATATATATATATATATATATATATATATATATATATATATATATATATATATATATATATATATATATATATATATATATATATATATATATACAAATACCAAACCATAATGTAGCATGGCCATGCTCACAAGTAAAAAGATATAACAACCACAACATTAAGAAAAAAACAATAAAATAGAACAAGAAGAGAAAAAATATAACGATCAATACAAAAATAGAAAGGCAAAAAGAATAAAAAATAGACTATGCACTATAACTACAAAAAGCACCCATGGCCAACCAAGGGCACCCTATGCATCAAAAATAAATAACTATTAAACATTTATTACAAAATAATCTGAAAAATATGAAATGCATATCAAATATTGTGAGAAATATGAAACAAAGATCAAAATATCTTATGACAAATCTTAATGGAGATTAAAAATCTTATGAGTAATCTTATTCACTATTAAATACATCTTATGCAAACACCAAAAATCACAAACATTAAATAAGCAAGGAAGGAGGAGACCAAAAGTATTTGCAATACAAAAGAATACATAGCAAATCATACATAGATTTTGCATCAAAAGAACTCACCTCAACCTTTGCCTCTACACTCCACTACAATGTATCTCTCGTGAAAATATTTCAGTACTTTCATCACAAATCCTCCATGTTCCTTCACCTACATTGCCTTGCATTCAAAAATTAAACAAATGAATAATAATGTAAGATGGCTCAAATTTAAACAAAAACACATATGGGACCATACATACATACTACTACAACATGGTTTCCATACCAAAACATGCATGGATTTTACACCAAAGAGGAATTAACAATAGCGAAAAAAAAAGAACAAAATTAACAAAAATAAAACATGTAAAGAGAAACAATAGATAGAGACACTTATCTGCAACCCCAAAATGCGTTGATGGCTAGCATAGGACTCCCTATACACCGAAAAAAATATTGTTAGTAAATATTAAATACACACAAAATGTTTAGAAACGCGAAAAAAATATGAAAGTATTTATGAAATATCTTAATTAGAAACCAAGGCTATTATAAGAACAATTCCAAGCAAACTTTGACACCAATGGTAATTATGAATGGGACAACATACATGGTAGCTTATTTGAATGCTTAATTCAAAATTGAACTCCAATTAAATACAAGACTACATAAAAATAAAAGAAAAACAAGTGTAGGAAAGCCAACATATGTAGGAGAAATATATGCCACAAGTGTAGGAAATTCAACCTATGTAGGAGAAATATATGCCACAAGTGCAGGAAAGCCAACCTATGTAGGAGAAATATATGCCTAAGCAGATCGACCCTATTTATATAGTCATAATTTTATGGGGTTGGACCTAAAGTGATGTTAGCAAAGTTAGTATAAAAAGGAAAAAAAAATCAAGGCAAGAACAAAGAAATATTGCAAAACAAAAGCAATGTTCAATAATACATTTCCAAAAAGCAAGTCATTCAAAAAAAAAATATGTCCATCAATTTATGTTGGCCCTGCATGTATTCATAACTTTGAAAGGCCATACCTAATCTATTTTGAGGTCCAAGAAAAAATGAAATGTCCGTAGGAGATTATTTGTGGTGAACTTGTGTTGAGGGCTTTTGGACAGTGGAAGCACCCATGAGTCTATTATAGTCATAGCGCAAAATATTATGGCCTTCTTCTTGATATGAACCATATAAATCTACTAGAGGATGCAACTCTATATAAATATTTGCAACTGTAACACCCTACAACAATATTATTTATGCTATAGTTGGAGCTTGAATTGGTCTACTTATGATTCTAGTTTCAAATCCACTTGTTCCAAGTCAACCCTACATGCAATAACACTTGAAATGGAGGTCACAGATATTTTGCTTGATGTAAAATAGTTTCTTATCCTGCTACCTCAATAAATATGATCTACATTAGGCGCCTATAGCATTAGTTTAATCTTACAATAACAAACAACATAATAAGTGATAGCCTAGGTAATACTTCACATAAACAAGAAGATCAACATATTTGAGGATATTAAAGGTGTTTAAAAGACAAACATAGAGAAAACCTTACCAACAAATTTTGAAAATTAACCACTAGTTTTGGCGCAAATTAAGAATATCAACCTATTTGAGGAGATTTAATGTGTTTAAATGACAAACGTAGAGCAAACCTTACCCATAGATTCGAAAACCAATAACTAGTTTTGGCGAAAATTTGAGGAAATCAATGGTGTTTAATAGTCAAATGTCTCACATACATTACCCACATATTTGAAGACCAACAACTATTTTTGAGACAGATGGGTTAATGGTAAAAAATTTATGCACATTGTTTATCATGATTAAGGGAACCTATTTTGGCATTTCTAGTTGGTGCATTGTATTTAGTTACAACATGATATGGTCAATCGTATATTGTATATTGATCACTAAAAAAAATATTATTTTCCCATGATTTTGTGCATTCACTTAAATATTTTCCATTTAGGGTGTTGAGTGACTTAAATATCTATGCATGTGAAGGAGGTTTGACTTGCACATCTTACAATGGAAATGAGTTGTCCACATATTTCTTGTCTATTTTGATTGAATAATTGTTTTAGAGCGTGGCACATTCGAAGATGAAGTTGTTACTACTATTTGGGATATTTGACTTGGTTTACCATCAAACCAAGGAGGCCATGCTCCCAAATGAAAAAAAAAAAATATCAATAATAGTGGAAAAGAAAAAACAAAAGAAGAAACTCACCCTCTATGTCATTAATCCCTTGACCAAATCCCTGGCCAAGCCAACCATGTGAGCCTTCACCGCTCACCTCCCTGGCCTACATTACAATGAAGTCCTCCCAACCTTTTATAGGCTCCATTACATGCAATACCATGGGCAGTAATACCATGGGTACACTATACCATGTACCCAAAACCACTACCCTTTAACCTGGTCAACTTTAACCTTATCCCCGAGTCAAATTTACCTAATATTCCCCCCTTAAACTTGACTTGGGGTTCCTTGACTAAATCCAGCCAACCTTTCCAAGTGAGTCAGCCTAGCTCTGCTCACTCTAGCCCTTACCCCACTCATAGTTATCCTAGGGTATATGTTATCTCAACATTCCCCCTATCACCTAGGTCTAAACACTTTACGAGTGATTATCGAGGGTACACGTGCCTTACCAGGTCTTACAGTAGTATGCCCATGCAATAAAATTTGACTCTATTATAATCATCAATATTTTTTATTTTTATTTATTTATTCCATTGTTTCTATCTCAACACATCCTCTCTTGCTTTTACAGTCTTTGGACTTGATGTTTTTTTTAATTGTCATCCTCTCACCTTGCTATGCGGCGCATCCCCTCACCATGAGGCCAATAGTTCCAGCAATATCACACCCATGATCTCCTTAGATTTCATGAATCAAACCTCCATATTGACATTGCAACTTTATGCTTAAGTGTCCAACAATGCGTTGCATCCCATCGCTAGACCATGCAAAACATAAACCATGACTTTGGTAACCACAAATACCAAAAAGATGTCCACATTGACTTTTAAAAGTCAGCAAACACTAGACTGGTGATTTCACTGGGTCTAAATAATGCAACAGTGAAATAAACCACCACCAGGTGTTGGTTTCAATGGCCTCCTGTAACTTGGAGCACCATGTCTCCATAAACTGTAAATACGCTCCCATCTACCATCTTTTTCTTCCACTTCTCAACAAAAATCCCGCACAACTCAAAAATTTTGAACTAGATCCAATATCTTGTAGCAACTAAGATCCTCTCTCTTAGCTTCAGATTCAGCCCCATCCTTTTCGATTACCTCCTCGCTCCCTTAGCTTTTCATTTGCTGGAAAAATTGTGGCACCTACCGGCCATTTATCCCATTTTTCCAAGCTAGCACCATGAGAAATTCCCAAATTTGTTTCCATCAATCCTCCTCCTCTACCATCATTGCCACTGCCTCATATTTTTCTTGTGCATCTTAAGATAGGAGTAGCCTGTTTTACATCCAACGCACCATTTTTCCAGTAGATCTAGAAATTTCCCCACACATTTTTTCGATGAAGGGTTGAAAGTGTGGGGATTTATATTCATCAAAACTTTATGTTCATGAATTGTGCTTCTCTTCCTATGCATGTATCACTTGTTGTAAAGTACTTTGGCTCTTCTCATTTGATGGACTCCAACCCACACTTGAGGCCATGAGAATCTTGGCATAATTGTTCTTCCCCATGCCAAGACCCACCGAACACCCTTGCTAATCATGTGAAATTCCACTTCTTCCATGAGCTCATGCTTGTTCTATTGTGCTCGATTCATTCTTTGAGGCCAAGTTGTTGTCTAGCATGAGCAACAACTTCCCTCTCACACAACATAGCATCTCCTCTCCTCGCATTATCTCTTCATTCTTGTGGCACTATTCCACAACAATTTTATTTCTATAAATCTCCAAAGTCGAAATCCTTTTGATCCAATTACAATAATATTTGTGATTATTTTCTCATCATCTTCTACAACACCTATGCTTTCATGTGAATCGTATTTGTCAAATCTAACTCCTACCATCTGAATTCTTCTTTGCATGGTTTCAGATTTACTCGATTTATCAAGTCCTATAAACCCTTGGAAACAAAAGCATCCTTCTGAAGCCAAAACATAACCTTAGGCTCTAATATCAAATGAAGAAACATTTAACCATAACATTAACTTATTTACAAAGATTTATCGATAGGAATAATAAAGATAACCAACAACAAAACACAAACCATAACACAAATGTTTATCTGGTAAAATCCCATTATAATGAAATTTCATTAAACCCTTGGCCAAAACCCTAGCCATGTGAGACTTCACCGCTCACTTCCCTAGCCTACATTACAATGAATTCCCCCCAACCTTTTATAGGCTCCATTACATGCAATACCATGGACAATAATATCATGGGTACATTATACCATGTTCCCAAAACCACTACTCTTTAACTTGGTCAAATTTGACCCTATCCCCAAGTCAAATTTACCTAATAAGTTTATCATTGTAGAACCTATGGGGAAGAGGGTGGGGAAGGCCATGGAGAGGAGGCCCTCATTGTTGAATACATTGACTGGAGAGAGGCCAACAATGGGCCATTGAAGCGAATGGGTGGGTGTGGAATGGGAAGATTCTATGTAGGCAAATATTTCGTCAACCTCGATATGGGTATTTGGAAGTGTTGATACAAAAGAGGATGGTTGAAAGTTAGTTGGGTAGGGGTGGAGAAGGTCAGGATCAGGAAGCTCAAGAAGGAATTTCCAAAGTTAGGAGGAAGTGCTGGTGACATGAAATAAAAGGGGGGGATGCATCTGTAGGGAAAACAGGAAAATCAGATAATGAGGATGAGTTTAGATGGACATCCTTGTAGTACTAATTATTTTTAGTAGAAATGATACAACATATATGTATATCATGGATTCAAACCGATCTAGCAATGTACTAAAGCTAGATACTGAATCGCTTCTACAAATCAATTGCGGAAATTAAACACAATCGTCAATCACATGAAGCAAAGAAAGAATCAAATCAAACCACAACACAGATAATTTCCCTGGGAAAGCTTACTACTCAAAACCCCTCTATCATATATTGTATATTCCACAAGGAATCATGAAACAATTACAATGCACTCTTCTCCCAAGAGTCTCCTGCACTTTTCCTATCGTCCCACACTGACCCAGACAAAATCGGGAAAACACTTAGCCAATTCTTAGACTACCTTACTCACACAGTTCATGGTGAATGAAATCCCTATTATTTAGGAATTTTAGCCTTCCTCAATTGCGTTGAGTATCATGGGAATCCTGTGGTGTTTTTAGCTACATCTGGGTGGCCTGCTAATATCAGAATTGATAGTTAACCTCCCTTTAACCTTTGTCTCAACTGGGTCTCCACTGGAACTGACATGCAAGCAGCTAATAATAGTAAATCATTGGTTTCACGTTAGATCCTTGATTGTGAATTAAATATGATTTAATTCACTTGATCTCTCACTAGTGCTACAAACAGTTACAACTAATTCCACTGACTTTAACTCACCTAGATTGAGTTAACTGATTTCTCATGCATTAAATTAATGCACTAACTACGACTTGGACTCAATAAATAATAGAATCACTCAGCATGCCTCAACAACTACCCTCAAATCGAAATTCATGAGCTAACTGAGTTTATCACACTCAATTAACTATTACAAGTGATTTTGAGATAAGATTACATTTAATTGTCCATTTTAATTAATGGAAAATTAAAATAGACATGCACCAAATTTAGCCCATACCAGTGTAGGTGCTGCTAAGACCTATGGTCCCACACTAGTGTAGGTTTTGCTTTGACCTCCTGGTCCCACACTAGTGTAGGCGTTGTCATGTTGCTTCTCAATTCCAATTTCATTATTTCTTGTTGCAAACTTCAACACTCCCTCTCAACAAGAAAGGAATGTCCTTGCATAAGACATGCAACTCTTGCATGAAACACTTCTCTAGTGTTTCTTGCACATGCAAATTTTGCATGCAACACTTCTGAAACTGAATAGCCTCCAAACAAATGAATCAGTATAATGCATTTTTCATCAGAGTCTTTTGACTACTTTTAGCTACTGCACATGTCTACTAGATTCTCTGCGTTGTTAACATCTGCATCCATGCACTCTGCACTGCTGCCAACTCTAATTTGTGCTCCAATATCTGACACTTGTCACTCTGATTTATGTCCTCTTATCATCTGACTGCATCAATATAACTAATCCTGCTACTGTTGTACTGTGGGCTCCTCGTAGCCAGGTTTTATCCGTGAGACGCACCATCTCTAGGACCCTGCCCAAATTTCTTCTTGGGATTATTCTTGCACATCACCCCACCTCACACCTGGAGGTATAGTTGCATTCACTCCCTCTGCCCAACTGG
This sequence comes from Pinus albicaulis, assembly GCA_034641835.2. Classification (NCBI taxonomy): domain Eukaryota; kingdom Viridiplantae; phylum Streptophyta; class Pinopsida; order Pinales; family Pinaceae; genus Pinus; species Pinus albicaulis. Next base: position 563,807,552 of record CM076580.1, on the reverse strand, counting down.
CTCTAAATTTATCTACTTGAGTGGTTTCTACCACTCCATGATCCTTCGCATGTGGCTAATCCACATCTTGAGGTTCATTCTTTGGAACCAAGAGTTCCTCATCTGCATGCAAATCTAGATCCCTCTCAATGAGAAATTGCATGGCTTTCTCACACTTCCCCATGGTTGGAAGCTCTGTAGAAATTGCATCTACATCAATTTTATAGAGATTCTTCACACGAATCCCAATCTTCTTTTCTTGTCTTGTTTCTTTGTGTCAAAGGAAAGTTTTTCCTTCACTTAAAACAAAATCATGGCCTCTATCCTCCAACAGTGCAACTGAAACTAAATTTTTCTTTAAGCTTGGTACATGCATTACATATTTTAATAAAAATGGTTTACCTGACTGTCTCTGGAAAGTAACTGTACCAAACCTAGTAGCGTTATACCTTCTATCGTCGCCCATTTCGATATGCATCTCGAGGTACTTCTCCTCTAAGCTACTAAAAAGTTATTTGTTTCCTGTCATGTGGAAAGATGCACCACTATCCAAGTACCACCCTGATCCCATCCCACTTGACATGCATGTGATCAGCGAGAATTCCAACTCAAATTACGAGGCCAAAGCCTCACCAACTGCAGATCCTAAGGTCTTCTTGTTCTTCTTCTTTTGTGGAAAATTAGTGCCATAATGTCCATGCTCGTGACAGTGAAAACACTTCACTATGGACATTTCGTGCTCCTTGCCTTCTTCACCGGTCTCAGATTTGAAATGGAATTTCTTCCCTTTCACCTTGGAAGCCAAAGCACAAACTTCTTCACCTTAATTCTTAGATGAAGATCCATCCCTGGTATTCTGTATGAACTCCTCTTGCACCAAATGCAACCAGATTCGTTCCCAGCATGGCAGCTTCTCCTTCCCATTAACAGAGTCTTGATAACTATGCCAACTCCTTGGAAGTCCTAGAAGAGTTAGGCTCACCAAATCATCATCCACAACAGTAATTCCTACACTCCCAAGCTCATCCCGACATTGAAAAAACTTTTTTAAGTATACCAGAATAGTTTCATTCTTCTCCATTTTGATCTTCCTGAGTTTATCCTTCAGTCCCAAATTCCTATGGTCATTATTTCTCTAAAATAGATCTGTCAAAGCCTTCCACATTGCATATGGAGTCACTTTTCCATGGATACTTGAGGCAATGTGGTCTTGTACTCCCTCCAATAATATTATCCTCACCTTTGCAACTTTCTTTTACCATGCATCAATATTTGCAACATTTGTCACATCGGGTTTGGGAATGTCATTGTCAATGAATTCCTTCAAGACATTGTCTTCCAGTACTGCCTCCATCCTGTCTTTCCAAGCAATATAGTTAGAGCTTCCCTCGAGTGCATACTCCAATCTCAAGCCCTTGAAATCCATTTCAATCTTGAATCACCTGTAGCACCAAGAAAGTCTTCTACAAATTCGAATTATATTCAGTCACAAACTCAACTTCTTCTTTACTGCAGTAATTTCCTGTGCTCTGATACCATGTAGAAATTATAAAACATATATATATATATATCACATGGATTCAAACCGATCTAACAATGTACTAAAGCTAGATATTGAATCGCTTCTACAAATAAATTGCGGAAATTAAACACAATCGCCAATCACATGAAGCAAAGAAATAATCAAATCAAACCACAACATAGATAATTTCCTAGGAAAAGCTTGCTGCTCAAAACCCCTCTATCATATATTGTATATTCCACGGGGAATCATGAAACAATTATAATGCACTCTTCTCACAATAGTCTCCTACACTCTGTCTATCATCTCACATTGATTCAGGCAAAATCAGGCAAACACTTAGCCAAATATCAACCTGTCTTCAGACTGCCTTGCTCATGCAATTCATGATGAATGCACCCTATTATTTATGATTTTCAGCCCTCCTCAAATGCGCTAAGTATCATGGGCATCCTATGGTGTTTTTAACTACATCTGGGTAGCCTGCTAATATCACAACTGATAGTTAACCTCCCTTTAACCTTTGTCTCAAATGGGTCTCCACTGGAACTGACATGCATGTAGCTAATAATAGTAAATCATCAGTTGCATGTTAGATCACTGATTGTAAATTAAATATGATTTAATTCACTTGATATCTCACTAGTGCAACAAACAGTTACAACTAGTTCAACTGACTTTAACTCACCTAGATTGAGTTAACTGATTTCTCATGCATTAAACTAATGCACTAACTGCAACTTTGACTCAATAACTAATAGAATCACTTTGCATGCCTCACCAACTACCCTCAACTCGAAATTCATGATCTAACTTATTTTATCACACTCAGTTAACTATTACAAGTGATTTTGAGATAATATTACATTTTATTGTCCATTTTAATTAAGGGAAAATAAAAATAGACATGCACCAAATTTAGCCCAAACCAGTGTAGGTGTTGTTAAGACCTATGGTCCCACACTAGTGTAGGTGTTCCTTGGACCTCCTGGTCCCACACTAGTGTAGGTGCTGCTTGGACCTCCCGGTCCCACACTTAGTGTAGGTGCTACTTGGACCTCCCGGTCCCACACTTAGTGTAGGTGCTGCTTGGACCTCCTAGTCCCACATTAGTGTAGGTGTTGTCATGTTGCTTCCGGATGCCAATTTCACTGTTTCTTGTAGCAAACTTCAAAATTTTCTAGTTTGTATTACAAATCTGCTAAAACTCATGATTTGGTAAGACAAAAATCATAGAGTATGTGGTCAGGGATGTATTTATTAACAACAAGGATATCCATATCTAAGAGAATGTGAGGAAGGGAGGTGACAATATTAGGTATATCTTAAGGGAATCTAATGTTATGTTAGGAGTACTTGTATTTCCCTCCACGTGCATGGGCCACTTGAAGAACAAGGTTGACGCATGAAATCAACATCTCGTCAACTTAATTCAGGAAAGAAAGGACATATGGTTGTTTTATTGGATCAATGTTGTTTGATAAGTAGAAGCAATGGATAGATCATTTTGAGGCACAATGATAACATGAGATGACACCACAACGGAATTTTGTTTTCATGGATGGGTAAGATTCGTTACAAATGGAGCAGACTTGCATGGGTCTAAGCACATCAATCCTTTCATGAAAATGACAGTGTGCATGTTGTAGAGGGTTATTTTGGAAATATTTTGGATTTGAAGTGGAAGCAACTTGGGGGGATGGTTGTATACAAAAGGTGGGAGGCAAAGAAAGTGAAGGGTTGGGAGAAGTTTTGATGGTAGGTGGAAATGGAGGGGAGAACGGAAGGGGAGGGGTGAATGGAAGGGGAGGAAGACAGTTTTGGTCAAGCAGGGAAGTTCCACTTGGTCTGGTTTGAGAAGGAAGTTTTGTATCATCAATTGTTGTAGAGTCAACGATGACGTGTGTTTATTCTATCCTTATTAAGTGTGTAGCACCTTTGTTGAAATGCCTTCCTTCCATCACTCTCGGGAGTAGATTGCATAGCTAATAAAGGAAGGAGAGTATTGTCAAAGATTGAGGTATAAATGAATTTGAACAAAGATGAGTTAACCATGCATGTCAAGGGGAAATTAGTGTATATAGAAAACAAATGGTTGCCATGACGAAGGAAAAGGAACTTATATTTGTTCCAATTCAAAAGATATATAACACGAATAAAAATATAATAAATGTAAATGAAACAAGAAAAAATGTATCTTTGAAGAAAGCGAGGATATATATGAATCATATGCTAAGTTGAGAGAGAATGATGTGGTTTTTTTTTTTTTTTTTTTTTTTTTTTTTGAGGGTACGAAAGGAAGTCATGAAACAATTGGTGCAAGTGTTGTAGGAAACTAGAAAGTAAGAAAAGGATGAGTTCGAGGATTAGGTTGTTTTTTTGTTTTTGGCATGAAAAATGGAATGGAAGATTATTTTAAAGCATGGTAGAATTTAATGTGTACAATTATTATTTTTAAGGGAATTTCGAGTAATACACAAGTTGCCAAAAATCCAATGTAGGTGCAATGCAAATATGTGTTTGGCTATATGGAAAGTACAATTTTTTGAAAATGAGGTTTTTTTTTACTGCATCTTGAATTTTAACATTGACCGGTGCGATGTTGAAATGACTATTATCACTATGCAATTTTGTTTTGGATCTAACAAATGTTACTTTTGTATTTTACCAATTTTAAAAGAAATAGTTATGCATGTTTTCCATATTAGAGCATATCCATATCCATACGCATACTTGAAATATGTTAATGTGTCGCAAATCACATGAAGAAATGAAAAAGTTCAAAGGAATACAAGTGAGCTAATATCCATATATTTATGAGGAAACTTTACAAGAGTATAAACTATCATCGTAGCCAAGTTTTATAAAAATTAGTAGAGATAGGGTGTAGGAAGAAGTCTTTGACAAGGCAACCATAGTTTTGCAAGGGAATTGTGTGTGTATGCTAGTGTAGAGGTAGAAATAATTCGACCATAAGGAAAGGGCGTAGTGCTATAGGGAAATGGTTTAAAAATGGAATATGGGATTCAATGGAGGCGAGGTGAAAAAAGAAAGTTCACATGTGTTTTAGGGAAAGGGTGTGCAAAATGAGAACACAGGCTTCAACAAGGGAGAGGGGAAAGAATGGTGTTTAAAGTTGGTGAGTGAATCTCTTGGAAAGGCCAACATTTCATTTCATTTCTTGCATAACAAGACTGGACGTAAAGGCATAAGGGAGTTCCTTAGAGTGAAAAATGGTTGGGGGAAGGCATTCAATGTCGTTGAAAGTGTTTGTTTTAATAGAAAGAATGAAAAGGAAATGTCGACATTTGATCTTGGTGGAGATGTCTTTGATGGGTTTTGGCTCACTTGAAAGGAGGCTAAGGTCCTTTGTTGTTATGCCCAAGAGTTCAGTTTCAGCATCATCAAAAGAGATGAAAGTTCCCAGATGGCCCGTGTGATCATGCGATTCAAGATAAAGTACATAATAGTAGTCACATTCAAGGAAGGCACCATTGCATTTTGTGCAATGCCACATGTTTTTAGATTTTTGGAAAATTTTCATCATGCACTGCATGCCATCAATGTTAAGGGGGCATGCAAGGAAGTAAAAACATTTCATGTCAATTGTTGTAGCAATAGCATGAAGAACAACACATTGAGATTTCTTAGAGTGGGACACTTCAAAAAAATTAGAGATTATTTTTGTTTTCAAGAGCCTGTTAGGGGCGCCTGTGTATTTCCAACTTAGTGAAGGTGAAGATGCATTGAAGCCTGTTTCTTGAAACCATTATTGGAGTTGGAATTATTTTCAAAAATATTTGGGTTTATTAGAAGGTGGGTGGTGGGGATAATTCCAATAGTCCTTCCATTGAACTCGATGACACAACCCCCTTTGATTACAAGGAATGAAGTAGTCCCTAAGGTGTGGAGGTCAGAAATTTTGCAACCTTCTGCGTCCCATAAGGTGACATGGATGTTGTTTCCTAACATGTCATGCAAAGTGATAGTTTTTTTGGGAGTCTATGATCCATCACATTGGCGTATGATGGATGTAGGAGAATTCAAGCTAATAATACCAATAACTTTAATAATTAAGTTGTTAGTTGCAAGGTTGCGTGAACTTATTGGGATGAAATGAAAGTTATGGGAGGCATTGACGGATTGATGCAGAGAAAATGAGGATTTTGAATCGGCGGTTAAGATGATTGTAGCTAGGATTTGGAACCTTTATGGTACCATTTAATACTATGTAGATTCGACCAACTTTCATGAGAGAACCAAGTCATTGAAGGAAAATATATGAATCTTGTCACAATCACAGTCCAGAAGGTCAAACCTAAGAGATTTCCAAGTGCCACATGTGTTGTATTCACATAGGGGTGTTTTTTCAAGGGCCTTTCCTTGTATGGACCAATATTTATTGGATGGGTTGAGTGCCTTGAAAGGGAGAGTCGTTGGAGAAACAATTTTTTTATATTAGAGGTTTCAAGGTAGCCCTCTATTAGGGAATTTCATGGTCAACTAGAGGAATTTGTTGGAAATGAGGTGGCATGGAGTACTTTTTTGGTGGAAATAACAAGAGGGGTTGGTTTTCCAATCAGAGGTGTTGCACGGTGGAAAATATCAAGTTTGATTACAAGAAGAAACTTGCAAGAAAGAAAAAATGCGAGAGAGGAGGAAAAAAGTATATATATAATAGATGCCAAAAAGGGACTTAAAAGGAGAGGAAGGTGAGGAAGGAAGTAGGGGAAGTTGCAACATACAAATATCAATGGAAGGACATGCATGCACTTTTTTTGAGGATCACAATGGAGCCTAGTTGAAAATCCCCAAATGTTGCAAGGGAATTATATGTTGAAGGCAACAAGACCGCATGCTTGTGAGTTCCATCAAAAAGAGGGAGACAATAGCGGGGATACAACCTTGGTTGGGAAAATCTACTCGATGGAAATCACTTAGAGAACTAGTTGCATCTTGGTAGAACCAACCATCAACAACAAAAGTGCATTGCTATTCAAGGTTGGATCCATTGTGATATAAATTTGTTGTCTGAAGAGAGGAACTGCAAGTGGATTTCAAATGTACGTGGATAGGAACATAAGTAGATTGTGTCAAAAATTGAAGGAAAAGGCTACAAAATGAATCTTCAAATACATGAAGGAAAAAATATTTTGAAGAAAAGAGCGTGGAATATTTAAAAGTGTGAGAAAATAAAATGGATAAGAATGCAAGTGATAATATCAGCATAGAGATTGTTAGACAAATATGCTCTTCATTCTTGCCAATTTAAGTGTAAAAGAAAAATTATTCCTATTCAAACATGCAAACAAAAAGTACAATTCCTATTCTGGAATGGTTTTCCTTGTGTGCAATATAGGTTTGGATGGAAGAGAGGAAGGGAATGGAAAATTGAATGAGTTATTTAGCAAACCTCAATGTTGAGCCTCATGATTACCCTCTCCTTTACAGTTTTTCTCATCTCATTTCACCTCTTTTCCATAAGTTCATAAACCCTAATCAATAAGAACGACAAGGTTTTGTCTCAAGGATACATTTAAATGATTGTCATATTGTATTTTCATGATTTTGCTATTTTGATAAGTTTTTTCAATTTAGCTACAGAATGCGGCCTGTTTTATAGCTAAATGTGTGTTCCATAGCCACTCTTATGGTTGACCAGGTTCCAAGTGTCACTAGAGGAATCAAGCCACATGTGTGTTTTTAGAATCTTGCCTACAAGGATTCTATCCTACTCTCATGGTCCAGGTCGACAAAAAGAGGAGCCTAAACTTATGGTCAAAGTTATAAGTCAAAGAATGTTACCTACAGCAATAGGGCTCCTGATTTTCACTTCAAAGAAAATCATGAGTCCAATAGTCCTATTTTGATTGTAATTCAACTTAGACACCTGTAGCTAACTTAGCTCACAATTAGTTATGTAATTCCTCTTTAAATAGTGGTTCCACAAAACCGAAAGACAGTCAATACAGTTCATATTTGTAAAGAGGATACTCTATTTTCTAGACTCTGTTTTAATAAAGAAGTTCAGTTACAAATTCTTGCTTGATTGCACTTTTGACAAGCTAGGAGTCAACCAACTTAGTAGCAGAGGGCCCCTGCTTCTAAAGGAGGTTTTTACTGTGTTTTGTAGTTAGATTTCTTTCTATGTTTAGTAATTTCTATGTATGCTTCATTTCCAGTTTTCAATTAGTTTAATGATAAAATTGCAACTGTGCAGACTTGCCTTCCAAAACATTTCAAGGAGATAGAAATTTTGTTTTCAATATTGGAATAAGGATTGAAGTGCTAGAAACCATGGTTGTTTAGCTTTACTGTTCTGCCTTTTTAATTTCATAGAATTGTCAATTGTTGTGTCAAACTGATATTTATGGAAGCCATTTTCAATATGCCAAATTCTTCGTCAAATGGTCAAATGTCTCACATATGCAGTAGTTGAGTTTATTTTGCTTCTTATTATTTGCTTGCCAAGGACTAAAGGCATAATTGTTTTCTCCAAAGCCATTTCAAGAAGTTAAACGCTTTACATTTGAATGTGACTGTTAAGTCAATTATGCATTTAGTTGATTTTAGTTAGTTTTTACAAGCTTTTACTTTCAAGATCCTCATTTGATTTCAAACAACAATCTTCCTAAAGACCACTCTAAAAGAAATTAATCTGAACATATTGAGCAGGGATGGTTGAATGATTAAATGTAATGCAATTTCTGAGTTATTCATTTATAGAGTTTTCCTAGTTCTCTAGTGTAGAAAAGTGTAATTAGCTTACTTAAACATTACTTCAAGAAGGTCACTCCTTCCAAATTTAATAATTGAAGTAGCTAAACACATCTTAGATACTTTTCATTTGCATTCCCTGTTTTCTGTTCTAGGACCTTAGTAAACTAGAGTACAAACAGCTACTAAACTCCATCTCAATAGGGTCATACCTACAATTGAATGTTGAGATAATTGAAGGTACAAAAGTTGATTCATTTTCTGCTTTCCTTTAAGATAGACATCATATTTCTCAATCTTATTCTTTCATAAATCCATGGATTAGGATTAAACAAACAAAATAAATAGATGCTTTGACTTTCAAATTAGGTCTTAAACTAGCCCTTAGTTTTTGGTTTAATTTTATGAAAATTAGATTAGTTTTAGTACACTTCTTTTACTTTTTTCTAAAATAAATTTAGATTCACATAAGTCTTTCCATAGCCTTATATTAACCATCATTATAACTCAAAGAAAAAAAACCCCCTAAAAACTACATAAAACACAAAACAACAAAGTAAGGATTAGGTTGCTTAAGCACATACAGTGCACCACACTTCATCAGTTTACCAGCCCTGGTTGATAATTGATGAAAGAAATTTAGGAACACTAAATTGACTAAACATTTTGGTACCATTGCCTGGGAAGTGTAACTAGGTAGCCTTATTTCTTACATCCCAAAAACAATGATATGCGTAGAGAAAGAGACTCTAGGGGCAGATTAGTACCTAGAGGTAGAAGCTTAATCCCTACAACACCAATCACTCCACCAAGACCAAGAAGTAGTATACCACCATCCCAAACTCATATCCCTTATTTCACTAGTCATAGACTTCCAGAAGTTCTAAGATCTGATATCCAGTTAGGAGGATCTCCTACTTCATCCACTGAGGCAATCTTAGAGGAAGAAGACCCTAGGACTCCAACAGAAGGAGTAACCTTTTTCACTTCTACAGGGGAATATATCCTCGTTGAAGAGTTAGAAATCCCTAGTGAAGAGGAAGAAGAAGAAACTTTCTTAAACATACCATTGATATAAGAACCAGAGGAGCAGTTAACCTTGCAGGCTGAACCCTTTATCAACTCTGAAGAATCTATCATGGTGGGAAGAGGAGAAGAAAGAGGAGAGGGAGAAGGAGAAATTTTTAATGGAGAAAATGTATTATTTGGAGGAGGTAGAGGCAGAGGGGGAGATAGAGGAAGAGGTAGGGGAAATGCAGAAGTAGGTAGAGGTAGAGGAGGAGATAGAGGAAGAGGTAGGGGAAATGCAGAAGGAGGTAGAGGTAGAGGAAATAGGGGAACTGAGAGTTCTTTTGGATTCCCTATAATAGATGAAGAGACAAATGCTACCATGAAAAATATCTCACCTTCTGTTCTCCCAAAATTTCATGGATTAAAAAGTGAAGAACCTGAGACCTTTTTATTTGAATTTGAAGTCTTGTGCAGAACTTATGATTATCTACAAGATGCTCAAAAACTCAAATTGTTTCTTTCAACATTGAAAGGAGCAACTCTAAAATGGTTTATGAGTCTGATCACTAGGTCTATTAGGACATGAAATGATATGAAGAGAGCATTTCTAGAAAGGTATTTGGACTATTTTATACATGTTAACCACAAAGAGGAAGTGTTTAAGATGATGCAAAAAGAGGATGAAAATTTGGAGGATTTACTTGAAATATTCAACTATAAAATTAAGAGAGCAAAAATGGAAACTCTAGATCAAGACACTCCAAAAGCTCTTTTGTCGAAAACAATTATAGATGAATGGATAGATATCCTTAACATGATGGAGAAGGGAGACATATCTCAACTTCCATTAGCTGATATTGGGGAACTATGTAATAATCTCTCAAGAGGAAAATCAAAAATTTTGAAAGGACCAAGAAATCCTGCTCTTGCTAGGGTAAACAAATCTGCAGCTAGAACAGTGAGTAGGGCAGAAATTGGGAAAATGCTTGATGAATTAAAAACATGCATATTAGGGAGTCTTAGTGAACAAATAGGCACCCTTAAGTTTCAAAACAAGTAGAAATCAGAGATTGATGCTTTGGCTATTTTCTATCCAAAATGTAAAAAGAAACATGCTTTGAGATAATTTCCTCTTGATGCAAAAGTTGTAGAAACCTGTGTGATTTGTTCTGAAACTCATGATACTAAGAGTTGTCCTTCAATTCCTAGTCTTAAGGCTATTTTTCAAGAAGAAACAGCATCAAATCCTATGAAATCTCTTTGTTTTGTCTCTAAAAGACCATGGTAGGGGCCACAAGTTCAAGGGTTTAACAACCAAATGAATACTCAGCCCCCACCAAATTGGAATTCTTGGCAGTTACCTTGGCCCCAATCTCAATTCCAATCTCATCCTTGGGCTCAAGGTATTCAAAATCCATATGGAAGATTTTCTCAGTACTATCAATATCCTCCATTATATCCAAATTATCCTCCCCAACAAAATCAACAACCTCTAATCCAAAACCAAAATCCACAACTCTCACTACCACTCCCTCAGAGACCAAATCAGTTACCTGCCCAACCATTACCAAACCCCAACAATAAAAATCCTTAGAATACCTATATGATTACTCCTCTAGATCATAATGATGTCCAGCTAAGATCTGGTAGAATATTAGAAAAGAAGAAGTCGTCAGTAATCATTCAAGAACAAGACAATTCTAAGGAAGATTCTCTACAAACCTATAAAAAAATTTAGGAAGAAGTAGTTCTTCAAAACCAAAATTATGAAGATAAAAGGCAAAAATAGCCAATAAATTCAACTCTTGTTATAGAGCAACCATTAGTATCTACTTCTACACCTCCTTTTCCTGAAAGATTACAAATTGATAAAGGAGTAGAAAAGCATATTTTGTTTCCTAATTATGATTTTTTAGATGAATTGAGAAATATTTGCATCAAAATCCCTTTGTTACAAGCCATCAAGGAAATTCCAATTTTAGCTAAAACAATAAAGGAGTTGAGTATGAAGAAACGAGGAATAAAAATAAAAGAGATAAAAAGAATCCAGCTTGTAGGAAAAATAGCAGATATAATTATGGGAAAAATTACAATTCAAAAATATTTAGATCCCGAAAGTCCAGTAGTCAAAACACATATCAATGGAGTTTAAATTCCAAATACATTTATTGATTTAGGATCAGCAATAAACACCATGAGCAAACAGACCATGGAACAACTCAAACTTCCTAATATTCTTTATACACCTACATTACTGCAGTTAGCAGATAGATATGTAATTAAACCAGATGGTGTGTTGGAAGATATTTCAGTGTCTTTAGATTCTTGGGAATATCCTATTGATTTTATGATATTAACTCCTAAGAACAATCTAGAAGGATATCCAGTCATACTAGGAAGACCTTGGTTGGCTACAGCTGATGCTTTCATTAGCTGTAGATCTGGTGACATGTATATTTATGATGATAATTCAACTAACAAATTCACTTTGTATCCTCCAGCAAGAACAATCAAAGAGATAGATGACAAGGAATGGATTGATGATGAAGAATATATACAGCCTCTCTTTACTATTTCAAGTATTAGTGAAGATAGCCAAATCTTGAATACAATAGAAAATTTTGAATCATCCCCAGAATATGAACATGATCGATTCCAGGAAAGATCCAATATTGAATTCTTGTCATCTAGGCAGATGTCTCTTTACTCTATGGAAGAATTTGGTAGTTCTACAGTTGAAATTTTTCCAGGGAAAACCTTGAACATTAACAATAATCTAGAAAATTTACAACAAGAGAAGCTAATCAAAACATTGCAGCAACATTCATCTGCATATGCATGAGAATACACTGACATGAAAGGAATTAGTCCTAAGACTTGTATGCATCAAATTTGCATTGAGGAAAATTGCAAACCTATTAGACAACCTCAAAGAAGGATGAATCCAAATCTTAGGGAAATTGTGAAAGAAGAGTTACAAAAGTTGTTAAATGTAAACTTCATATATCCAATTTCAGACAGTCAGTGGGTTTCTCCTTTAGTGATTGTACCCAAGAAAAATGGTAAATGGAGGGCATGCATTGATTATCGAGAATTGAATAAAGATACTCTTAAAGATCATTTTCCTTTGCATTTTATAGATCAAGTGTTAGATACATTAGTAGGTAAAAAGCATTTCTCATTTTTGGATGGTTTCAGTGGTTACAACCAAATTCAGGTTGCACCTAAAGATCAGGATAAGACCACATTTACCTGTCAATGGGGAACTTATGCCTACCGAGTACTTACTTTTGGGTTGTGCAATGCACCTACAACATTCCAAAGGGCAGTATAAGAATTTTTTCTGATCTAATACATGATTGTGTAGAAGTGTATATGGATGACTTCACAGTTTATGGCAATACATTTGAGGAGGCTTTAGAAAACTTGGAAAAGGTTCTTAAAAGATGTAAGGATGCAAACCTCTCACTAATTCATGAGAAATGTTGCATGATGTTTACTAAAGGGATTGTTTTGGGACATCATATTTCAAGAGATGGAATTAAAGTTGATAAATCTAAAGTTGAGGTCTGTTGAGGCTTCGAAATTCTGTGGCCAAAACATGGGGAAAACCACCCGGTCCGAACCTTAAAGCAGCTCCTTTTCCATTTGGTATAGTGGCTCCGACTAGGGATAATGGGACCAGTTTCCAAATAAGGATGTTTTATGAGGGTGTTTGTGAATATGACATGCAAATGGATAATGATTTTAATCTACATGCACTTATCTAAGTAATTAATTTAATATATACCCGGGGTGTTATTCATTTATGCGATCTAAAATGATATCCTTCAACTATTAGCAATATAGATCATTTAATAGTTGAAAGAGATTAAAATTATGTAAAATGATTCTTCTAACAAAATAGTTTGCATAGAAGAATTGTGTAAAACATATCGCATTTTCCAATGTGATTACATATTCAATAAGAAACCATAGCTAAATATTAGAACAAAAGTGCATGTAATATTTATATATTATAACCTTTCAAATATATAATGCAATAAAAAGATAACTATCAATTTAAGAGATAAGACTTAACACAAGTGAATAGAAGTACCATATCCATGAAGTTCTACTCTGTAAATTGACATAAATGAATCTGTTCCTTCCCACTTTCAAGCGATTTAAAGAGTACAGTAGTGCAACATCAGTTAAACAGCTTTAATTGCTAAAAGATAATAGAATATGTTCCATTAATTCATCAAAGCACTCACAAACTTACAGTAGTGCATTCTTTACAAATGTTTTTGACAAATTTCTCGACCCTTCTCTAAATGCATGAGAAGGGTTTAAATACTAAACTAACTATAAACTAAAATTAAATTATTATAAAAATGTAGAGGAGGTTTCGAACAACATTCCTCTAAAAGCTTAACTTAAACAACAATCTAGGAATTTAAACTAGCAATCCTGATTTTGTGAATCCTACCCTTCTTCCTGAATGTGATCACGAAGTTGACAAATATCTAACATTGCTTTGAGCTAAGTTGGTTGTGATATCCGTGATCGAATCTATCCCTTGAAAATAGCATTTGAGATTACTGATTGAGATCTTTTTTCTGAACCTGTAAGAGACTGAAGAGTTTGATGTTGATGGTAAGGTTTGATAAAAAAATTCTAGTAATTTTCCTGATCAAACTTATTAACTTTTTTTATCATTTCCTCTTGTGTATCTTCTCTCTGTCTCCACTTTATTTCTACTTCTCTTGATCCCGAAAACACATCAGACGTGTTTTCCTTAAGAAGTTTTGTTTTAAACAGTTGATCACATATATACTGAATAATATCATTTGATTTCTTGGATGTCTTGGTTGTTGCTTTCTCTGCTTGATTAATTTGTGCTCCCCATTCTGTGAATAACAGTTCTTTGTGAAGCTTATCTATTTGTGGTAGATTAGCTTGCTTTCCTGTATCTGAATTTTTCCACTTAATGTGTTCTTCGATTTTCTTTTCAAGTCTTTCACATTCTAGTTTCTGAATTGCTATTTGTTGAATCATTATTTTATTGGAATAACAATAAGAATAAATCATGGAAGCTTGTTGACAAAAAAATTATTGTTCTTTCTTTTGCATGGTGTTTACATCAAGTGCTTCTTTGATGAATTATTCTAACTATGGTTCTCTATAACTCAGCCATTGTTATTTCCAGATGTGCTTGCTTTTCATTAAGCTCTGTCTGATACTTCAATTTGAGGCTTTTAATATCTTCATGAAATTGGGTTGTGCTTATTTTTATTTGATCAATGGACTTGGCTTTCTCTTCATTCAACAACTATTCTAACTCTTGTACTCTGGCTTCCTTTTGTTTCAACAATACTCTAACCTTAGTAGCTTTATCAACAGTAGCGGTAGCATATGCCCCTGCATATTGTGATAATTTGGTTAGATGTTTGGTGGGATCATCTGAGGAATCCTTCCATAGTACATCAACTGATTCATCTGTTGTTTTTGGAGTTGTTTCATCAATTCTTCTTCTTTTATTTCTTTTAACTACAGCCTTGTAACTGGGACTGTGGAAAATATATAATGAAGGAATATCTTCAATCTGTAGAACTATCTGATCTGTAGGGTAGGCTGGTATGATTTCTTTGTCATGCATTGTTGGAACTCTTTGTAGCAGATTAACAGTCCCAATTATTTTCTGTGAAGGTTCTGGTGTTTGGAAATTTGTTGCTTGATCAGTATTGGGATTTTCTTTGGGAGTCTTTATTGCTTCGGAAAATTCTTCTCATTCATTAATAAGATCCTTTGCTTGTGATGACTTGGACTGATCTAGCATGCTATGACTATGTTGAACTATTTCTGAATTTGAGTATGTGCCATTATTCCTTGTTTCCTCCAGCATTTCTATCTCCTGAATAACTTGGTCAATTGTCTTTTATGTGTTTGCTTTCTTAGATTTGGATTCATTTTTAGATTGATACAAATTATCAGACTTTTGATGTGATTGACCTGATTCATTTTCAGATATATCTTTCATTTCATCATCCAAACTAACACTTGTAGTATGTTTTTCATCTTCAATAGTCAACAAATTCAAATGAACGTTTTCTAGTCTCTTGTTCCTGTATGCTTGAAAAGCTTCAGCATCCTCTTGACTTAATTGACTAGAAATTTACTTGATAATATCAGAGAAATTTTCCATGCCCTGGAAGAGGTCATCACATTCATCTGTTTCCTTTACAAAAGGCTTCATTTTTAGCTCTGCGATGTAATTTTTAATCACATCATTGGGATCATATAATATTCCTAGCATAAATGCCAATTTCAATAACTGAATCTTGGGAACCTCTTTGTAAGTATGGCCAATATTAGCCAGAGCAAAGGTGTCGCACTATAGAGGGAAATTAGGCCAAATATCCTTTTTACCATCTTTTAGCAGCTTCGTGACACCATTGACAAGTTGATAGGCTATTTCTTTTGCAAGTAATTTATCGGGAACATAGTAAGGTAAAACATGGGGAGAAGCATAACTCCCAGGTACTCTAATATATGTGAACTTTTATTCGGCAAACCATCTAGCTACTGGAAGAATATCTACATTGGCTTCTTCAGAAACCATAGGAGCCTTTTTGTTGAAAATCATCTGATGTATGGGCAATATGACTCCATAACAGATTTTATAGAAATGTAAGTGGAACTCTGAATTCCAGAGTTCTCTGTGGTAGATGTGAATCGGGGTAGGGTTCTTTGGTAGTCCATTTCCAACCCATGGTATGAAAAATAAAAGTAAAACAGATAGCGTCCATGACATAGGCAGACATATAAAAAGGAGGTATTTCTCTGAATGAAACACTTCTTTTATTCCTATATTCAGTTATATGCTTGGATAGGTAATTGGATAAAATGTCCACCCAATTTAAGAGAGATTAATTGACGATTACATCAATTAGGGGAACCCAATCTCTCTAAAATCTAGTGCTATCAAGCTTGGCAAATATTCTACATAACATACCAGCGGCATAACAATAAGGATTAGGAATTTGTGCAATTGGGTACGTACCAGACTTATCTTACTTCAATTTCCCTTCATTTTCCTTCCATTCATGGATGACTTTGATAAGATTTGGATGTTTTGCTTTGAAATTCTGCACATATTTATTATCGTATTTCTATTGTGGGGTTGGTAGGTGATACATTGCTGCTAAATCCTCTGCTTTGAAAGAACCCATAATTTCTCCTCTCGAATTCTTGAATATTCTATCTTCAATATTTAAGTGGTCAATTGCCCACTTAACGATGTCTATATGAGGAAGAATCTTTGGTCTCACAGTTATCCTATGAATGTATGAGCATGCAACGTCAAAAATATTTGCATCAGAGGTAGAAGCAGTGCCTATTGCAGAAACTTTGTTTGTCACCCTTGGTCCTTCATCTTCGAAGAGTTTATACATTGCCTCCCATGTTGAACTGCCACAATCTTTGTTGCAAACGGTATCTGAAAATAATTAAGACATATATGTGTCTTCTGTGGACGACGTTTGAGAAATTTCTTTGCCCCTTTTGCTCATTTTGAACTTCTTCAACCCGGTAATTGGTTTCCTGAGAGCAAAGTGCATTTAACACATAAGGAGTATCACAAGATTAAATCAATCATTTACTTCAAACACACGCGAGAAGATATCAATTTATCAACCATCTTTCATAATTCCTAATTTGATATTTCACATGGCCTCACACGTAAGGTCTATCAATCGTTTTAAAGTCGTTAAGATCTTAAATTCCATTTGATATGACACAAGTTGTTTCACACGCTGAATTCATTAAATACGCAAATCACAATCATTCCTTATAATATTTCATGATACTTGACCCTTAAAGGCTGCAAAATGTGATCTGCGCAAATCGCAAATCGCAACTTTTATGTGATAACATTTGAGTGCATATTATAAGTTGCGCACAATGCGAATTGCCAAAAACTTGAAGTGACCGCGATAGCCGAAAGATTTTATATTTCTTGGTTTATTTGCTTGTCGGGTCTGCAAGTATCGCAACTTATATCGTTTTCTTCTTAAAGATTTATTGATTAAGTAAAATGCGATGCGAAAAGGAAAAACAAATAAAACGATGATTGAGATTTTTTGCAAGGTTTTTAAATTATATCTTTGGAAAGGCTTTGAGCGCATTTCGCAATTCTCATATTTTATGTTTTATGGTTATTTTTTGAAGTAAAATATGTAATATGCAATGCGCTTTAAGGGAAAAAATAGAAAATTTTATTTTCTAAGTTTTTATTTTAGGAAAATATAAAAAGAATTTCCTATTTATTTCTAAAGGGTCCCTATTTATAAAAAATAAATGGGGGGTTGTTGTATAACACAACAATTGGCGATTCACTTGGGTGAACCAGATGTCTCTGATAAATACTTTTGAAATTTCTAAACCTTTTTTAAAATAAAATAGTTAAAGGAATGAAATTTCAAATAAATAATATCTTTGCTAAACAATGAAAACTTCTTTTATTCACTATTCATAAGAATTCCTCTTTAAAGATATAAGTATGAAAATCTATATCAGTCCTTACTTAGTTTTAAAAAATAAAGTAAATAACCTTTACAGATCAGCTTTTTACAAATTTATTCTTTTATCACCGATAGATCCTCTGTTCCAATAGGCAGTTTTAAGCTTTTGGCAGGGTTACCTTTTACCCAACTATGATCCATTCTCCCATCCAGTATTTCTCATAATTTTCATAAGTAAATTCTAATTTCTGAGAACTATCTTTTATATATTTTTATTTACTTAAAAGACATTGTCTTGGCTTGGTAACCAAATAATGACAATGCCCTTCACAAATAGTAATCAAACTGATCAAGCTGGCTCTTGATAAGACCCCTTGTCTTTTTTATATAATCTCAAGTCATTACATTATTTTGGTAAACAGTATTAGTAATGTCAGTTTAACTATTTCTTTATGAACATGGTAAACAAGCTCTTAATGAGACTTATTATCTTTTAAGTTTTTCTTCAAATCATTTTTTTTTTTTTTGAATTCCTTTTGAAAATTTATAAGATTTTCCGGATGGGATGAATCATAGGTCCTTTTAAGATTCTGGATGATAATTTCGAGTTTTAGATTTATTTTATGCAAAAAGGTTTTTACTATATTAAAGTTTCTTTTCTTGACTGATAAAAAGAATATTCATGCTATATAAAAATGAGAGTTCATAAAAAAATAACTGTTTTATTGAAATTTCATTTTTCAGAAAGACAAAATCAATATGTCTCTCTAAATCTTTCGATTTTCCTTCCTTAACATTTTCATTTTTTATAAGTGAAAAGAAAAATCAAAAGAAATTCATGTGAGATTTGTTTTGAAAGGCCAAATATTAGTACTAAGCAACTTTTTATTTTTACAAGAAAAACAAAAGACTTTAATATACAAGGATAGAAGGGGTTATTTCCTATGAGAAATATTTTTTCAAAATTTGCCCATTAACAGGCAAAGAATCCTTTTTCCTCATAAATATTGTAACAGAAATTTTGATGGGCCTATTTCTTCAATTATTTGAAATGGACCTAGCCAAAGTTTTTAAAACTTCGTGTGTTTACCTTTTTCCTCATGCGCTTTGTCCCATTTCAATACCAAATCACCAATTTGAAAATTCTTTGGAATGACAGAAGTTGAATCAAATGAGGCTTTTATTATTTGTTGATGATGAATGTGAGTTTGTTTGGCTTTTTCTCTTTCTTTTTCTAAATTAATAATTTGGGCTTGTCTAAATTGTAAAGAAGAAGTAGGAATTTCATCAATAAATTGTACTAAGGAAAGAGATGGAATAACTACATTGGTGGGAAGAATAGCTTCTTTTCCATATACAAGATTGAATGGTGAAGTACCAATAGAAGCTTTTCGAGTTATTCAATCTGCCCAAAGAGCGAAAATTAATGACTTATGCCAATTTCTTTGATACTGATCAACAGTTCTTTTGATTATTCTAATCAAAATTTTGTTTGTTGATTTTGCTAAAGCATTTCCTTGTGGGTAATAATTTGCAGAATATTTTAATTTGAAACCTCTTTTAATTGCAAAATATATCATAGTACTTCTAGAAAAATAAGATGCATTATCAAACATCAAAACAGCAGGTAGACCAAACCTGGTTATGATATTTTGATCGATGAAATCAATGATATTTTCTGAATTAACTACTTTTAATGGAATTTCTTCCACCCATTTGGTAAAGTAATCAGTAGCTGTAAGAATACATCTATGTTGTTTGTAGGAGTTAGGAACGATCTTACCAATTATATCTAAGCCCCATTTCTCAAATGGTTGTTCAATATTGACTGGCTGTAATGGGAATGCTGGTTTTCTTTATTTTCCGGATGTGATTTGACATATTTTACATCTCCTTGAATATTCATGGTCATCTCTAAAAAGTGTAGGCCAATAGTAACCTGCATGCAGGATTTTATGTGCTGTTGTATTTCCTCCAAAATGTCCTCCAGTTGGTCCATCATGGAGTTCCTGCAAGACTTTATCTGCTTCAGTTTTTTCTAGGCATCTTAAAAGTACAGAAACAAAATTTCTCCTAAATAATACATCTTTGACTAACTCATATTGTTTAGCTTTTAGTCTGAGAGCTATTTTTGTCTTATAACTGATATGATTTGGAGCATATCCATTTCTTAAATAAAATATATGATCAGAATATTGTGGATCTGAATCATTGAGGTTCACCTCTGATATTTGCACATTACATGAATCTTCTTCCGATGGTGGATGTGATGCTCCTGCAAGCATTCTGCAAGAACCTTGTCCTCTAATGATTTTAGAGGGTTTTATTTCTACATCATATTCTTGCAATGCGGTTACCCAATTAGTTCTTTTTTCTCCTAATTCTTTCTATATCAAAAGTTGTCTTACTGCAAAAAATGGAACTATGATTTTCATATGAGACTTTAGGAGAAAAGGTCTAAAATGTTTTATGGCTTTAAAAACAGCAAATGCTTGTTTTTCAACAAATGTGTAATTCAATTCTGCACCATGTAAATTTGAACTAAAGAATGATATTGGTGCTTCTGTTTGTTGGTCATTCAACTGTGTTAAAAAAACTGCATATGATGTATCCAATGAAAGAGTATATAATGTAAATGGATTAAGAAAATTAGGGGTGTTTAAGAATGGAGCATTAAAAATTGACTGTTTAATCAGTTCAAATGCTTCTCTTTCATTATGTCCCCATTTAAAAATGGAATTTTTCTTAATCATATTCTACAATGATAAAACTATTTGAGAAAAATCAGGGACAAGTCTCTTAACAAAATTAATTTGCCCAAGGAAAGATTGCATGGTTTTCTTGTTATGAGGGAAATCAATTCGTTTAATTTCATCAACTCTTTCAGGATCAATATAAATACCATCTTTTGACACGGTGAATCCTAAGAGTTTTCCTTCATCTAAAGCAAAAAATGATTTCTTTGGATTTAATGAAATGTCATACCTTTTGCATCGTTCAAAGACTTGCTTTAGGTCATTAACATGATGTTTTTCCTATTTAAAAAAGACAGTAATGTCATCTAAATAGATAACAACCATTATTTTTATGAGTCCTCTAAAAGTTGTGTCCATGGCTCTTTGAAAAGTGGCACCTGCATTAATTAGTCCAAAAGGCATTTTATGATAAGCATAATTTCCCCACTTAGTTCTGAACGTAGTTTTCAGTCTGTCATCTGGATGAACGAGGATCTGATTGTAACCTGAAAATCCATCTAGAAAAGACATAAGTTCAGAACCAGCTACTTTTTGCAATACTTGTTCCATGGTTGGTAATGGAAAATTGTCCTTATGACAAGCTTTGTTTAAATTCCTAAAACCAATGTAAATTCTAATATCACCATTCTTTTTCCTGACATGTACTAAATTTGATACCCATTTTGAATGTCTGACTGGAAAGATAATTTTTACTTTAAAAATTTTATTCAATTCAGTTTTAATTTGATTTTCCAAATTTGAGTGAATCTTTCTCAATTTCTGTTGTATAGGTTTTTCTTCCGAGATCATAGGAATTATATGTTGGATTACAGAAGTATCATATGTTTTAAGATCAGAATAATCCCATACAAAAACACTTTTGTACATCCTAAATAATTTGATGAATGATAATCTCTCATCAAAAGACAAACCAAGACCTAGATTTATATTTTGAGGTTTTTCTTCACTTCCTAGATTAACTAACTCAAATCTTAAGGTAGAACTTTGTACCTTTGAGTTAGTTACTCTTTTAAATCTATCCTTTAACTCATATAGGTCTTCTAACTTGACAACAGATTTTGGAATAGAATTTTCATCTTTTTCTTTCCTAATCTGAGAGTCATGTTCATTTTCATCCATGATTTGATTATCATAAGATTCTTCATATGTTAAAAAATCTATGATATCTGAGTCATTATTGAATACTCTCCAATTGGTAATGTTATCAGGAATAGAAGGTCTAAAAATTAACTCAATAAAAAATCTATCGGAACTAAATTATTGGGATGGGATCAACTTTGACGTTACATTAGCGAGTAAGTCTACACTTGCATTTTGAATTCGGGGAATAGAAGTATTATTGAAGGCAAGAAAGTGAGTAGTTAATTCTTGGACTAATGATTGATAATGTTTTAAACGTCCAAAATTACAATGGATAGTATCTCTCACTTGCCTAATTATAATTTCTGAATCTCCTAAAACCTTCAAATATTTGATATTTAAATTGACAGCTTTTAATAATCCTTGAACGGATGCTTCATACTCAGCTACATTATTAGTACAATCAAATTCTAATCAACGGGCTAACATAGTTTTTCCGCCTTCTGGGTTTATTAAAATGCAACCCGCACCTGCACCATCTTCAGATTTAGAACCATCAAAATAAAGTGTCCAAAACAAAGAATCAACTATTTCTTTATCTGAAAAATTGATACATCTAGAGTTATCAAGTTGAGAAATTTTCTCGATTTGAGATACAACCACATTATCAAAGAAAGGAGATGTTGGAGCATTGAAGTTTCCTAAAAAAGATTGTGTAGAATAGTTTCCAATAATACTATTATTGAAAACTATTGGTTCATTAATCTCTTCAAGATCAGACACTGTGTATTTCATAAAATTTTCACGATTAATTCGAATTTGATTTGGCTTTCTGTTATGTGGTAACCACATATTTGACCAGTCTGTGGAAAAATATCCATGAAGTTTCTCAGACCAATCACGACTTAAAATTAAACCATAGAACTTAGGAATGTCTGCAATCAAAATATCAATTATCTGAACAACTCTTTGATTCGATGATAATCTAATTGTAACAGATGTCAATTCTCCTACTACTTCTACTCTAGTTCTATCAAGTTGTACTATATGAACTGGAGAACTCTGAGGAGTAATGTTCAATTTAGCACAAACTGATTTTGGCATTATATTCGAAGACGCCCCTGAATCTATCAAACAATTATGAACATTTTTGTTATAGATTTCATAGGTTAAGAGAAATGGGGGAGTGTGAGAGATGGATTGATCACCTATCATAATTAAATCTGAAGCATCTATTTTTTCTGAAGGAGAAGGTGGTTTACCTGTTTCATTAGCAGCTTGCACTATAACGGGAGCAGGTAAATTTGAAGCAGGGACATCTTTTAATTATCTGAGTAGGATTTGTTGTTGTTGCTTCAATTTGGTAAGCTCATGAATCGAAATATTTGCTCTAGTTTTCTTCATATCTTCAACTATACTATATTCAATGGTATCTGAGATAACCATTGTTTTAGATATAGGTGAAGAATCTACTGTAACAGGACTTGTTTGTGTAGCTTTTGAATTAGATTTATTTTTTGTTGATTTGTCTTTAGCAGGAGTAGAAATATTTTGTTATTGACTAGACAATGTTGTTTCAGTATTCTTTTTGCTACATGTGCTAACAGTCAAAGCTTCAAGTTGTTCTTCATTTGATAGGATAAAATCCCACATTCCATTAAGTTCATCTTCTTCTTCTTCGTCATATTCTTCTTCTTCTAATTGTTCTTCTTCGTCATCTTGATCTGATTTAACATTCGATATACTATTCGGAGGTTGAGAACTAGAAGTTTGTTTTCGTTTGAAATTCTTGAAAACCCATTTTGAATTCGAATTTTCACCAACTTGTTTCTTGATGTCTGCCATTTCATTGGTCATGGTTTTCAAAAAGTTTTGAAGACCTTCTACATCAAATGGTTCTTTTGGTGTTTTCTTTTTAGAATCATCTTTGAAAGATATTTTCTTTGATTTGTGATCTTCCTAAGAATTCTTTTTCTCAAGAGCAGTTATACATTTTTCAACAGATAGAGATTCTTTCATATTTTCTGCAAGAGTTTCTAGTTTTTCCCTATCAACAAAAAATAGCTATATTAGATGGAAGTGATGAAATATACCACTCAATTTGAACCTCTACACCAGGAACTGCAGTAACAAGAATTTTATTGAGTAATTTATTAAACCATGAGTTGAAATCTGTTGAATCTTTGGTTAAACTGAGAGGGGGGGTGAATCAGTTTAACATATGCATCAGCAATTTAAATTTTCATCAAACCTATTTAAAGCTTAATATGTGAACGGTCTTAAAATTTTGCAGCAAGTATTAAATTAATGTGACATCAACCTTATTGTGAGAGTAAAAAACAATTAAACAGATTGTGTGGATCATATCAACATATAAGCAAGACACATAGAGACAGCAGATGTAAGTGGAAACCCATAAAGGGAGAAAACCACATCTTATTATTGTTGTGATGCAAAGGCAAGCTCCAACTCCCTTTCACCACTATTTTTCTGCGGGCACCAACCTACAGGAGGCTCCAACCTCAATCAGCTACAACTGACAGCTATCAAGCTTCAACTTGGTAGGGAAGCTCCAACTTCCTCAATTTATCAAAAGAAATGTCTGCTGATTTACCTCAGATATCAGCTCTGTTCTGTAGCATCTCTTTTTGCTTCTCTCTTCCTTATCTTCTCTGTCTCAATCTTCTATACTCTGCATTCTCTATCCTTACTCTCTCTAACCTCTCTATGCATATCAAGTTGATATTATATATATAGAGTTCATCACATGACTGTTTGTATTCCACAAGGAATTTGGAGTGAACAGCCATGACTCTATGGCTTCTGCCTTCTCATTCCTTTGTCCAATTCATTTAAAAAGTATAACAATATGTGAAAATTTCAATGTTACATTGGGATTTTTCCTTTCCTTCGGATACTTTCCTTTGCATCACAAACAATATAAAACAATTATAACATTTACATTTTCAATTTCAAAATATAGACTTCACTCAACCCTTGGCTTGTTGGTTTTGTCCTTTCTGTAGCATTCATGCAACTGTCCTGCATACTTTGTTCACTGTCTTCTCTAAGCACCTGTGTATGTTCACCTGTTCACTGCAATTTTAAATCCCTTTGCTGCATACCTGTTCACTTCTGCAGTCTCTGTTTACCTCTGTACAAATTCTCCAAGCTCACTGTAGTTGTGTATCTGCTGTATATAAACCTATTTTATGATACAGGGTTAAACCCCCAGTCCCTGAATTTTTCTCTCTGTGCATATAAAAATGCACCTCCTATTTTCTATCCAACACAATTTCCTTATCTGGGAAATTTCGATACTCTGTTTACTGAACTGGTAACTTAATTACGTGGAATCTCCTCTTACAAATCCTTGACATGAAGACTTCTTCACCATTAATAAATGGTTATGAATCCATAGCTACAGCACTCACGCATATAATATGCTCTCATATACAAAGAACCCAATCAATCCCAGCTTTTAGCTCTTCTGTACGCGGCTATTTCAAATCTGTGGTAAAAGCCCATTTCATGGATGCAGTCATTTTACATACGAAAGCTGTCTAATTAAACTTATTGTGAAAACCATATCCAAAACCCCTCTTATCATTTCTCGAATTAATATTTGAATATTCGCCCATAACTCAGGTTTTAAAAACAATGGTCAATGAATCGTCTTTGAACCCCGCTTCATATGACACTCGGCTCTATTTTTTTCATATCCAACCATAATGTATATAGTAATATATGATACGGCCTCCGTTTAAATATTTGGAACATTATAGTAAAACCCACAACTTTGGATTTAAAAACCACACAATAGCATATACAACATCTTCGAGCCCACAGTACTTACCTCTCACATCTGATGGTTGAGAAGTTATTGCTTTGTTTTGGGATGATTCGATGATAATCGCACAACCAAACTGCCCTCCTTTTAACCACTCAAAAACGCGCGATGACGATGGGTCCCAGCATTAACTTACTCTGCTCATCCAATGGTCGTTGTCTTATTGCACTCCAACCCTCCGATCCTACGACAATCGCATGATTAAACAATATGAAATTTAACTCTCAGAAGTCATGCGATGAACTGGGGCCCAGCCGCTTATCGCGCCGTCCCTTGAGTTATCTTCCATGCTAATTGACGTGCGACTACTGTTCGATGGACCCGCCTCCAGATCGGATAGCGTATGCCCATATCGCGTTCATTCCATCGTCGATGGTTAACACGCGATGGCACGCAATAACGGCGGAATCTCCAACCTGCTTAAGGCCACATGTCTGCCTATGGCATTGATCACATTTGAATTGGAAATACAGCTTACCGTCTTGAACTTGCATGAAAACCATTGGGTTGAACTCCAAACCGTCGTTACTTTTCATTCCTTCGTGGTTCCGGTTACTCCCCTTACTCCAGGTTCCATCTTCAACGCAATTCAATTGTTTACTAATGATCCAGATTTTATGCAGGAACGCAACAAAATATAGAAATAACCATGAACATAGAGATGCAACGGAAATAATGCTTCATTTCATTAATATCAAATAACAGAAATATGATTACAGGCATAATGGAAAACAATAGCTAGGGTGCTGGTAGCGAATCTCTGAGAAGAGATGTGATAGCTACAGACCTTTGAACTGTGTTACAATGAGGCTTGAGGGCCTATTTATTGTTGAGAAACAATGTAGAATCCGAAACGTCCAAAAACCTAACCGTAGGAGATGAAGCGCCAAAACTATGGGCCCCATTTGGGTAAGTTGGTGGTTCAACTTCCTAGGGACGTAACTTTGGCATACGATCTCCGTTTGATGCGCTCAATAGCTCGTTAGAAAGATCTATCCGAGGACTACAACTTTCGACACTACAATTGCAGGCGTGATGCCCAAAAAATGTCGTTTAGGGCCTCAAAACGGCTCCGGAAGTCAGGACCCGAAAAACTGCTAAAAATAGTAAGTTTTGGTGCAACTTGAAAACTGAAAGAGTTGATGATGGGGGTTCAAATGGAATAGGTGGGTGGCCACCAATATCCACCTGGATCATTAAGCCCCCAAAACGGCTCCGAGAGTGGAGGACCCAAAAACCTGCTAAAAATAGTAAGTTGTGTTGAATGTGAAAAGCTGCAAGAATTGATGGTGCTGGTCCAAATGGAATAGGTGGGTGGCCACCGATATCCACCTGGATCAACTAATTCCTTCACAACTGCGTCCAAAGCTTCACTCTTCTGCATATGTTCTCACAGCATTTCACTATCATAATCTAGTGCCTCCGTTGGCTCCCACTGGCTCTAACACCACCTATCATTCATCCTTGAAACATAGTTTCTCACACGTATGCATCTAATTATTCTTGAGCTCGAAGTCCACCACACAGAGATTAATCAATAATAGAGCTTCAAGTTTTAACACAGAGCTTTAATAGGCACACGATTCGCGACCACAATATCACCAATAACCCTCCAGGGGCGTACAGGAATACTATTAAGTTTAGTCATGGACCGGACTACAATCTCAATCCCTTCTACAGAGAATCCTATTGCACGCTGGTCATACTCCTTGAATGCATCAACACATTAAGGTTGGGTTTCAACATAGGATCCCATCATCCCTTTCTCAAGCGCTCTCATCCTTTAATATACACATAGACTCAACCAAGTTACAGAGTCTTGTGCATACCAAGTTCATGGAAGTTTAAGACGAATTCAGGTGTTGCTCCTGTTGAAGATTGCAACAAGAAACAATGAAGGAGGAATCCTGAAACATCTTTCCTGATCCTAGTTGGAAAGTGAACACCAAAACTAGGTGGGGGCCACACATGTGATTTTTGTCGCAAAGTCTATTTTTAGACTATGTCTATTTTTAGACATATGGATCATGGTCTATGAGTTGCAGGATGCTATTTATGGATGATTGGTCGAGTTGGTAAAAATAGATAGACCTCTATTTTTAGACATTGGGCGGAATCTATTTTTAGACTGTCGGGCTAAAAATAGAACAGTCGAATATTATTAACCCTTAATAATATTTGGACTATAAACATTATCTTATCCTCTTGGAGCACTTCAGTTTGATGCTTGGATGTGGCACATGCAGTTGACAGAAGGAAATACGCTTTTCCTAAGGGTTAGTTGAGCTATTGCATGGTTGACTTCGGTTAGAACTCATGTGGTAGAGTTTGGTGGAGTTGATGAGACAGTTGGTGGAGTTGTGTTCGGTTTAACTTAGTTGAACTAGTTGTATTTAGTCTAACTGAAAAATACACAAGTGATGAGTGGTGTGAATTAATTATTAATTAATTCACTAATTATTAACTCATAAATCAACTAAAGAACACATCAGTTAACTGCAATGCATGGACAGTTCAGTGGAGACCAGTGTTAGAGGTGGGTGAAAGGGTGAGTGTGGCTATCAGTTGTGACTATACTTGTGCATGAGATTTGCACACACATTGATTGAGGTTTCCAATGAGGATTTAGCAGTACAAGCCAAGGGGATTCGAACTTGGATCTCATTCATTCTCATCTTGGATTGCGCAGTAGAGGCAGGAAAACAGTGGAGGAGATTTGAACCTGTGACTTGTTCAGATCTGAGCTAGTTTGTGTGTAACTATTGGAGATAGTACTGAGTACTTGTGAGGAGTATTGTACTATGATTGTTACATGATTCTCTATCATTATATTATACAGATAGTTGGGGGTTTTCAGCTGTAAGCTTTCCCCATTACATACTGTGTTATATGTGTGCTTGACTATTGTGTTTATGTGCGCATGCGACTGTTTCTATTTCCGCATATTGATGATCAATTGTAGAAGAGGTTATGTATTATGCATGAAGCTTAAATAGTGTGTAATCAGGATAATCTCGGTGAATAATTCAACAAATTATTCAAATTTCTACATGGTATCGGAGCGAAATTGATCATCGGATCTATTATAGTGATTACAATTTATTTCGGTAGACAGAGTCTGTAAGCGGGCCAGGTAGCCTCTGGATCCATCCTTTCCTTTGAAAGGTGATATATCCAGTAAATTCCCCTACAGTCGATCTCTGTGCTATAAATACTTTGTTCTCACAGATCAGAAGTGGTTGAGTTTTAAGCTGGTGGAATTCGAATTTGCAGCAGTGTTTTCTTGGTGTCGAAGTCAAAATGTCTTATCAAGGATTGCGATTGGAGTATGCTCTTGAAGGCAGCTCGAATTATATTTCATGGAGAGATAGGATGGAGGCGGTTTTAGATGATAACGGGCTGAAGGATTTCATAGATGCTGAAGTCCCAAAGCCTACTGATGCTGCCCAAGTTGAGGCTTGGAAAAAGAAGATGGAAAAGTGTCGAAGGATTCTGTTGGAGGGCGTGAAGGATCACATAGTATCCAGCCTGCATGGTAAGGTTTCTCCATTTTTGATGTGGAAAGCCTTGACAGATCTATTCCAGAGCAAGAGCGACCAGAGGAAGTTGGCGCTCAAGGATAAACTCAGGAAAATAAAGATGGAGAAGAATGACACTATTCCGGTATACTTGACAAAGTTTGTCCACTATAGGGATGAGCTTGGGAGTCTAGGAGTTAGTGTGGATGATGAGGACTTGGTGAGCTTGGCTCTCCTTGGTCTTCCGAAGATTTGGCATTCCTATGAGGACTCTATCAATGGTCGGGAGAAATTGCCAGGATGGGAGCGACTTTGGTCAGATCTTGTGCAAGAGGAGATAAGGCGGAGTACCAGGGATGGATCTTCATCAAAGGCATCTGATGAAGAAGATTGCGCTTTGGCTGCCAAAGAAAGGAAGGGGAAGGGCAAGAAGGAATCTTCTCAATCCGGTGTGGATGGTAAAAAGCGTGACATTTCCAAAGTGAAGTGTTTTCACTGTCACGATCATGGACATTACGCCACGAATTGTCCACAGAAGAAGAAGAACAAGCAGGCTGCTGGAGCTGCAGCTGGTGAGGATCTTGCCTCACAATTTGAGCTGGACTTCTCATTGATCGCATGCATGGTGTCTAGTGCATTGGGATCGGGGTGGTATTTTGATAGTGGCGCTTCCTTTCACATGACGGGAGATGTGAATCTTTTTAGTGACTTGGTGGAGAAAGATCTCCAGTTGCATGTTGAGTTGGGCGACAATGGACGATACAATGCGACCGACATTGGTACCATAACCTTTCAGAGGGAATCAGGTAAACTCATTCTTTTACAAGATGTAGTGCATGTTCCAGGTTTAAAGAAGAATTTGATCTCACTCGCAATGTTAGAGGATAAAGGGTATGAAGTTGTCTTCAGTGAAGGAAAAGTTTTCCTTCGGCACAAGGCAACGCGACAAGTCAAGAAGGTTGGGATTCGAGCAAAGAATCTCTAAAAACTTGAAGTAGATGGGATGTCTACGGAGCTTCCTACTGTTGGGAAGTGCAAGGAAGACATGCAATTGATGCTTGAGAGGGAGCAAGTTTTGCATGCAGGTAATAGTGAACCTTGGGATGTGGAGCAGCCACAAGATGAGGATCATGGAGTGGGAGCAACCACTCATGCAGAGAAATTTCGTGCCAGATGGGCAAAGGGAGTGCATGCAGCTATATCACCAGGTGAGAGGTGGGGCGACATGCATGATTAATCCCAAGAGGAGATTTCTGGGTAGGATTCATGAGATGGTGTGGATCTCATGAATTGAACCTGGCTATGAGGTGCCCACAGTGCAGCAGTAGCATGATCAGTTGGATTGATGCAGGCAGGTCAAAGTGATAGTGTCGGATACTGGAGCGCGGATCAGAGTTGACAGCAAGTGCAAGAGTGCATGGGTGCAAGAGTTCAACAGCGCAGTGGTTCCTCATGACATGTGCAATTGGCCAGCAGAAGTTGAAGACTTTGATAGATGCATCAGATTGATTGAGTTTTTTGGAGCCTATTCAGTTTCGGAGATGTTGCATGCAAAGGGTGCATGGCGCATGCATGGAGTTTGCATGGTGCATGCATGATTTTTCATGGTGCATGCAAAGGGTGCATGGCGAATGCATGGAGTTGCATGTCGCATGCATGGAGTTGCATGGCGCTTGTGAAGGTTGCAGGGCGAATGCATGGAGTTGCATGTCGCATGCAAAGATAGTCCTTTCTTGTTGAGAGGGAGTGTTGAAGATTGCAACAAGAAACAGTGAAGGAGGCATCTTGAAACATCTTTCCTGATCCTAGTTGGAAAGTGATCACCAAAACTAGGTGGGGGCCACACAGGTGATTTTTGTCACAAAGTCTATTTTTAGACTATGTCTATTTTTAGACATATGGATCATGGTCTATGAGTTGCGGGATGCTATTTATGGATGATTGGTCGAGTTGGTAAAAATAGATGGACCTCTATTTTTAGACATTGGGCGGTTTCTATTTTTAGACTGTCGGGCTAAAAATAGAAGAGTCAAATATTATTAACCCTTAATAATATTTAGACTATAAACATTATCTTATCCTCTTGGAGCACTTCAGTTTGATGCTTGGATGTGGCACATCCAGCTTATAGAAGGAAATACACTTTTCCTAAGGGTTAGTTGAGCTATTGCATGGTTGACTTTAGTTAGAACTCATGTGGCAGAGTTTGGTGGAGTTGATGAGACAGTTGGTGGAGTTGTGTTCGGTTTAACTTAGTTGAACTAGTTGTATTTAGTCTAACTGGAAAATACACTAGTGATGAGTGGTGTGAATTAATTAATAATTAATTCACTAATTATTAACTCATAATTCAACTAATGAACACATCAGTTAACTGCAATGCATGGACATTTCAGTGGAGACCAGTGTTAGAGGTGGATGAAAGGGTGAGTGTGACTATCAGTTGTGATTATACTTGTGCATGAGATTTGCACACACATTGATTGAGGTTGCCAATGAGGATTGCGCAGTACAAGAGGGTGGGATTCGAACTTGGATCCAATTCATTCTCATCTTGGATTGCGCAGTAGAGGCAGGCAGACTTGTGGAGGAGATTTGAACCTAAGACTTGTTCAGCTTTCGTGCTAGTTTGTGTGTAGCATGTGAGATAGTGCTGAGAGCTGTGAGAGCTTTGTGCTATGTATTGTTACATGTTCTCTATCATTATATTATACAGATAGTTGGGGGTTTTCAGCTATTTCTTTCCCCAGTACATCCTGTGTTTATGTGTGCTTTACTATTGTGTTTATGTGCGCATGCCACTGTTTCTATTTCCGCATATTGATGATCAATTGTAGAAGAGGTTATGTGTTATGCATGAAGCTTAAATAGTGTGTAACCAGTATAATCTCTGTGAATAATTCAGAAAATTGTTCAAATTTCTACAACTCTATTGTGCTCCTTTGCCATCAATGACAACATTTCCAACAAAATCTTTTATCTTCTCACCTGTTTTAGCTTTAAGATTCAAAAGATCATTGATTAGAGTTTCTGTAGTTCTGTCATCTCCAAATTTAGCCAGAAACTGTTCTTCAAACATATTCCAATTAGTTATGGAGTGAGCAGGTAATGAAAAATACCAAGATCCTCCGAATCCCTTTAAAGTATATGGAAATAATCGTACAATGCAATGTTCCTCAACTACCGCATTTAAGTTGACAGCTAACATAAAATTATGAATATGTTCTTCTGCAGGAAGACCATCATCAAGGTTAAATTTTGGTAGCCATCTTTCAGGATTTTTAGGTAAAGCGTGAAGAGGAGGAGGCATATTTACAGCCCCTGGATAATTTTCTAGAAGTTGAAAGGGATCTAGAGGGAGAGAACTTTGTTGATTGACATTTAGATTGATCAGACCTTTGTGCCATTCACTTGGCCCTCCTTCTAGCGCCAATGTGTTGAGGCCTCAGAATTCTATGGCCAAAACATGGTGAAAACCACTCGGTCCGGACCTTAAAGCAACTCCTTTCCATTTGGTATAGTGGCTCCGATTGGGGATAATGGGACCAGTTTCCCAATAAGGATGTTCTATGAGAGTGTTTGTGAATATGACATGCAAATGGATAATGATTTTAATCTATATGCACCTATCTAATTAATTAATCTAATATATACCCGGGGTGTTATTCATTTATGCGATCTAAAATGATATCCTTCAACTATTAGTAATATAGATCATTTAATAGTCGAAAGAGATGAAAATTATGTAAAATGATTCTTTTAACAAAATAGTTTGCATAGAAGAATTGTGTAAAACATATCGCATTTTCCAATGTGATTACATATTCAATAAGAAACCATAGCTAAGTATTAGAACAGAAGTGCATGTAATATTTATATATGATAACCTTTCAAATATATAATGTGATAAAAATATAACTATCAATTTAAGAGATAAGACTTAACACAAGTGAATGGAAGTAACATATGCATGAAGTTCTACTCTATAAATTGACAGCAATGAATATTTTTCTTCCCACTTTCAAGTGATTTAAAGAGTACAGTAGTGCAACATCAGTTAAACAACTTTAATTGCTAAAAGATAACAGAATATGTT
Source organism: Pinus albicaulis (assembly GCA_034641835.2). Lineage (NCBI taxonomy): Eukaryota > Viridiplantae > Streptophyta > Pinopsida > Pinales > Pinaceae > Pinus > Pinus albicaulis. Next base: position 563,774,519 of record CM076580.1, on the reverse strand, counting down.
CCATTAATTCATAAAGTACTCACAAACTTACAGTAGTGAATTCTTTGCAAATGTTTTTGACAAATTTCTGGACCCTTCTCTAAATGCATGAGAAGGGTTTAAATACTAAACTAACTATAAAATAAAATAAAATTATTACAAAAATGTAGAGGAGGTTTCAAACAACCTTCCTCTAAAAGCTTAACTTAAACAACAATCTAGAAATTTAAACTAACAATCCTGATTTTGCGAATCCTGCCCTTCTTTCTGAATGTGATCACGAAGTTGACAAATATCTAACATTGCTTTGAGCTGAGCTGGATATGATATCCGTGATCGAATCTGTCCCTTGAAAATAGCATTTGAGATTATTGATTGAGATCTTTTTGCTAAATCTGTAAGAGACTAAAGAGTTTGATGTTGATGGTAAGGTTTGATTAGAAAATTCCAGTAATTTTTCTGATCAAACTTATTAGCTTTTTTGATCATTTCCTCTTGTGTATCTGCTCTTTGTCTCCACTTTATTTCTACTTCTCTTGTTCCCGAAAACACATCAAATGTTTTTTCCTTAAGAAGTTTTGTTTTAAACAGTTGATCACATATAGACTGAATAATCTCATTTGATTTTTTGGACGTCTTGGTTGCTGCTTTCTCTGCTTGATTAATTTTTGCTCCCCATTCTGTGAATAACAGTTCTCTGTGAAGCTTATCTATTTGTGGTAGATTAGCTTGCTTTCCTGTATCTGAATTTTGCCACTTAATGTGTTCTTCAATTTTCTTTTCAAGTCTTTCACATTCTAGTTTTTGAATTGCTATTTGCTGAATCATTATTTTATTGGAATCACAATAAGAATCAATCATGGAAGCTTGTTGACAAAACATTTCTTGTTCTTTCTTTAGCATGGTTTTTACATCAAGTGCTTCTTTGATGAATTGTTCTAACTGTGGTTGACTATGTAACTCAGCCATTGCTATTTCCAGATGTGCTTGCTTTTCACTAAGCTCTGTCTGATACTTCAATTTAAGGCTTTCAATATATTCATGAAATTGGGTTGTACTTATTTTGATTTGCTCAATGGACTTGGCTTTCTCTTCATTCAACAATTTTTCTAATTCTTGTACTCTGGCTTCCTTTTGTTTCAACAATACTCTAACCTCAGTAGCTTTATCAACAATAGCGATAGCATATGCCCCTGCATATTGTGATAATTTGGTTAGATGTTCAGTGGGATCATCTGAGGAATCCTTCCATAGTACATCAACTAATTCATCTGTTGGTTTTGGAGTTGTTTCATCAATCCCTCTTCTTTTATTTATTTTAACTACAGCCTTGTAACTGGGACTGTAAAAAATATCTAATGAAGGAATATCTTCAATCTGTAGAACTATCTGATCTGTAGGGTAGGCCGGTATGATTTCTTTGTCATGCATTGTTGGAACTCTTTGTAGCGAATTGAAAGTCTCAACTATTTTCTGTGAAGGTTCTGGTGTTTTGAAACTTGTTGCTTGATCAATATTGGGATTTTCTTTGGGAGTCTTTATTGCTTCGGAAAATTCTTCCCATTCATTAATATTATCCTTTGCTTGTGATGACTTGGACTGATCTAGCATGCTATGACTATGTTAAACTGTTTCCGAATTTGATTCTGTGCCATTATTCCTTGTTTCCTCCGGCATTTCTATCTCTTGAATAACTTGGTCAATTGTCTTTTTTGAGTTTGCTTTCTTAGATTCAGATTCATTTTTAGATTGATCTAAATTATCAGACTACTGCTATGATTGAACTTATTCATTTTCATATATATATTTCATTTCATCATCCAGAGTAACACTTGGAGTATGTTTTTCATCTTAAATAGTCAACAAATTCAAAGGAACGTTTTCTAGTCTCTTGTTCCTGTATGCTTGAAAAGCTTCAGCATCCTCTTGACTTAATTTACTAGAAACGTATTTGATAATATTAGAGAAATTTTCCATTCCCTAGAAGAGGTCATCACATTTATCTGTTTCCTTTACAAAAGGCTTCATTTTTAGCTCCACGATGTAATTTTTAATCACATAATTGGGATCCTATAATCTTCCTGGCGTAAATGCCAATTTCATTAACTGAATCTTGGGAACCTCTTTGTAAGTATGGCCGATATTAGCCAAAGAAAAGGTGTTGTTGTAGAGGGAAATTAGGCCAAATAGCCTTTTTACCATCCTTCAGCTACTTCGTGACACCATTGACAAGCTGATAGGCTATTTCTTTTGCAAGTAATTTATCAGGAATATAGTAAGGTAAAACATGGGGAGAAGCATAACTCCCAAATACTAATATATGTGAACTTCTCTTCGGCAAACCATCTAGCTATTGGAAGAATATCTACATTGGCTTCTTCAGAAACCTTAGGAGCCTTTTTTTTTAAAATCATCTGATGTATGGGCAATATGACTCCATAACAGATTTTATAGAAATGTAAGTGGAACTCTGAATCCCAGAGTTCTCTGTGGTAGATGTGAATCGGGGTAGGGTTCTTTGGTAGTCCATTTCCAACCCATGGTAGAAAAATTAGAAGTAAAACAGATAGCGTCCATGACATAGGCAGACATATAACAAGGAGGTTTTTCTCTTAATGAAACATTCCTTTTATTCCTATATTCATTTATATGCTTGGCTAGGTAATTGGATAAAATGTACGTGCAATTTAAGATAGATGAATTGACGATTGTGTCAATTAGGGGAACCCAATCTCTCGAAAATCTAGTACTATCAGTTTTGGCAAATATTCTACATAACATACCAGTGGCATAACAATAAGGATTAGGAATTTGTGCAATTGGGTACGTACCAAACTTATCTTACTTCAATTTCCCTTCATTGTCCTTCCATTCATGGATGACTTTGATAAGATATGGATGTTTTTCTTTGAAATTCTGCACATATTTATTGTGGTATTTCTGCTGTGGGGTTGGTAGGTGTTATGTTGCTACTAAATCCTCTGCTTTGAAAGAACCCATAGTTTCTCCTCTCAAATTCTTAAACATTCTATCTTCAATGTTTAAGTGGTCAATTGCCCACTTAACCATGTTTGTATAAGGAATAATCTTTGGTCTCGCAACTATCCTGTGAATGTATGAGCATGCAACATCAAAAAGGGTTGCATCATAGGTAGAAGCAGTGTCTGTTGCAGAAAATTTGTTTATCACCCTTGGTCCTTCATCTTCGAAGAGTTTATACATTGCCTCCCACGTCGAACTGCCGCAGTCTTTGTTGCAGACGGTATTTGAAATAATGAATACATATCTGTGTCTTCTGTGGACGACGTTTGAGAAATTTCTTTACCCCTTTTGCTCATTTTGAACTTCTTCAACCTGGTAATTGGTTGCCTGAGAGCAAAGTGAATTTAATGCATAAGGAGTATCACAAGAGTAAATCAATCATTTACTTCAAACACACGTGAGAAGATATCAATCTATCAATTATCTTTCATAATTCCTAATTTAATATTTCACTTGGCCTCACACGTAAGATCTATCAATTGTTTTAAAGTCCTTAAGATCTTAAATTGCATTTGATATGACACAAGTTGTTTCACACGATGAATTCATTAAATACACAAATCGCAATAATTCATTATAATATTTTGTGATACTTGATCCTTAAAGGCTGCGAAATGCGATCTGCGCAAATCGTAGATCGCAAATTTTATGGGATAACGTTTGAGTGCATATTATAAGTTGCGCGCAATGCGAATTGCGAAAAACTTGAAGTGACCGCGATAGCCAAAAGATTTTATATTTAATGGTTTATTTGCTTGTCAGGTCCACGAGTATCGCAACTTATATCGTTTTCTTCTTAAAGCTTTATTGATTAAGTAAAATGCGATGCGAAAAGGAAAAACAAATAAAACGATGATTGAGATTTTTTGCAAGGTTTTTAAATTATATCTTCGAAGAGGCTTTGAGCGCATTTCAAAGTTCGCATATTTTACGTTTTATGGTTCTTTTTTGAAGTAAAATAATTAATATGCAATGTGCTTTAAGGCAAAAAAATAGAAAATTTTAATTTCTAAGTTTTTATTTTAGGAAATTATAAAAATAATTTCCTATTTATTTCTAAAGGGTACCTATTTATGAAAAAAAAAAGGGGGGGTTGTTGTATAGCACAACAAGGTCATCTCCATGTTATCAATTCCAAGTTTCCAAAAGGATGTTAGAATTTTTCTAGGTTTCACAGGTTATTATAGAAGATTTATAAAAAAATTCACCAAAATAGCATCCCCACTCTTCAAACTACTCACCAAAGACTATGAATTCAGTTGGAATCCTGACTGGAAGTTAGCATTTGAAACCTTAAACGCAAAAATTTCTGAAGCACCCATCTTAAGAGGGCCTAACTGGAAACCACCTTTTCATATTTCAACTGATGCTTCAAACACAGCTCTAGGAGCCGTGTTAGGAAAAAAAGACCTGATCCCTTATGCCATCTATTACACAAGTAAGAATTTGACTCCCCCAGAGTTAAGTTACACTGTAACTGAAAAGGAATTCTTAGTTGTTTTTCATGCTATCAATAAATTCAGACATTACATAACAGGCTATGAAACCTTTGTCCATACATATCACTCTGCAATTAGGTATTTAATGAATAAATCTATTAGTAATGGAAAAGTTACAAGATGGTTATTGATCTTACAAGAATTTAACATTAATGTTCTAGACAGACCTGGAAAACAAAACACAGTTGTTGATTTCCTATCTAGAATTCAAAATATCAAAGATGACGCTACAGTTGAAGATAAATTTCCTTATGAATATATTTTTGCAATAACTACTCGAACCCCTTGGTTTGCAGATATTGCCAATTACATAGCTACAGGGAAATTACCTTCACATTTGCATTCTAGAGAGAAAAGAAGAATCATTCAATTAAGTGCGAGATACTCATGGATTACTAATGAATTGTATAAGACAGGTCCATATCTCATTATCAGAAGATGTGTTCGAGAAGATGAAATGCGTGAAATTCTTAAGGCATGTCATGATGAACCCTGTGGTGGACATTTTGCTGACAAGAGAACAACCTATAAAATCCACCATTTAAGACATTATTGGCCATCCATCTTCAAAGATGCCAAAGAATATGTCAAAATGTGTAACAATTGCCAAAGGGTAGGGAAACCTGCTCCTTCAAATGAAATGCATTTGCAACCTCCGGTACTTATTGAACCTTTTGAAAAATGGGCCTTGGATTTTGTTGGACCTATCAATCCTCCATCTAAACAAAAGAAGTATATTTTGGTATGCACTGATTATGTCACTAAATGGGTAGAAGCTAAAGAATTATCTTTTGCTAATGAAGGATCTATAGTCAATTTTATTTTTGAGGATATCTTCACTCATTTTGGTGTTCCAAGAGAAATTATAACAAATCAGGGTGCTCAATTTACATCAAAGATGGTGCAAAAGATGGTAGAATATTACAAGATCAAGCACATAAAATCTTCTCCTTACCATCCACAAGCAAATGGTCAAGTTGAATCTACCAACAAGGTAATTGAAGGAATTCTCACTAAGACTATTCATCTACACAGAAGATATTGGGAAAATAGGCTTCCTGAAGCCTTATGGGCCTACAGAACTACATGGAGGAACACAACAAAACATACTCCCTATGAAATTGTTTATGGGAAGCAAGTCCTATTCCATATAGAATTTCAGATCAAAACCTTAAAGATGGCAGTCCAATTGAGACTTGATTTATCAGAAGCATAGAAGCATAGACTGGAGAAACTCAATGAACTAGATGAAATCAAACAAGATGTAGTCCAAAGAACCAGTATAGTCCAACAGCAAAGGACTAAATGGCATGACAAGTACATCAAAGAGAAAAAGTTTCAGGAAGGGGATTGGGCACTCTTGTTTGACTCAAAATTCAAGGATTTGCAAGGGAAGTTTCAGACTCATTGGCTTGGGCCATATGAGATTGAAAAAGTATTTGATAATGGAGCAACGAAGATCATAACAATAGATGAAGAAAATGTATCTCTTCTTGTGAATGGTCATAGGTTGAAATTATATCATAAACCACTTTCAAAAGAAGATTTTGTCAAGAAATTTCAAGATAACATTGATGTAGAGTTAGTGAAGAAGAATTCTTCTTCTTCACTAACTTAGCTTTTAATTTTCCTACATTAAAAAAATAAATAAATAAAATGTATAAGTATGAAAACCAATCAATGATTGGCATACTTATGCAGAAAATACAGGGTGAAAATCAGTGCTCTCTGACATCCTATATTTTCCATTTTTCTTTCTATAATAAAGTAGTAGAAACTACATTCATATTTTCAATCCATAATCTGCAAATTCAGTTTCATTCCATCACACTCCACTGTCGTTCCATTTCATTCCACTTTCATTTAATTTTCACATTCATACCACTTAATTCCATTTTCATTCCATATTTTTCACTCATTCCATTCATGTTTCATATTCAAAAAATAAATAAATAAATTTACATTCTGTTCTATAGCTCATCACATTCTGCAACTGAGTACATTTTGGAACTAATTCTATTATGCAGCTAATTTGATTCTGCTGCCACTTCAACAAAACTGACATGATGATTGCAAAAGGAACTAAAGGATTATGTTTTGAAGGTCACCATGCTAAAAAAGGGGTACCTAAGGAACAACATCAAGCAATAAACAATAAGGTTAAGTTCTGAGGTAAAGTGTAGAAATTTATTTTAATAGCAAAAGTTAAAAACATGAATATGTGCATTCATATGTTCCTTGACAGCCTATCATTCGAATTTATTTCAAATCCTCATCATGATATATCTCGACCATATCCCTCATATGACATTGCCTAACGGTCCATCATTAAAAATCTTTGATTAATGACTAACGGTCATGATCATGACGTGACTTATTTGTCCACGTCTCTTCAACATTGTATCACTTACTTATTTCCTACAGCTCACCACAAACCCTCCATCAGATCCATAGTTCATTCATCTCCATCGATTCCATATCTCGTTCATCTCCATCAAACTCTGGAACCAATTCATTTCCACACTACAGAGGGGTAATTTTTGAAGGCTAAAAGCATTTTGCGTAGGAAAAGGATGGATTTGATTGTCAGAATAGAGCCAGTGGGGGTCAAATACATGGAAGGATATCCACACGTTAGAGAACTACTACAGCAAGCTAAATGGTTGAGGTTCATATAAAAGTTTTATGGTTTTCATAAGGAAATTACCAAATCATTTTCCAGACCTTTTGATGGAACTGAAGTAGAGATTGGGGACATTAAACTTGTAGTGACAGAATCATTCCTAGTTGAAGCAACAGAACTTCCGAGGCATGGAGAGAGGTGGTTCAAGAACAAATAATTCCATAATGAATCATGGAAGGTGATACTTAAAAATCCAGGTATGGATGTTTCAATCTTTAGAAAATGAATTCCAAGTACTGCGCTGAAAAGTAAATGGAGAAATATGTTGTTGATTTTGCAAAAATTCATAATTTGTGAAGGAAGGTATGGAACCATGTATGTTTATCATATCCGATTATTAATGAATTTTCTAGAAAATGGTGAGATCAACCTACCTTTCTTTCTGCTCAATAGTCTAAAAAGAATGGCATCGAATGTACAAAAGAGAATCCAATTTATAAAGACCACTATGCATCATCATGGCTTAGTGAAAATACTGATTGAGTTTCACTTAAGGAGCATAGGAGACAATTGGGAGAATTTCCTTCTTAGGAATCATTTTCAAGAACAACCAGAATCACCACCCAAAGAAGAAAATGTCAGGAGAAGTAAAAGAAAGAAAACCGATGCAATTGTTGAAGACAGACTTGAAACTTCACCACAGAGGGATAATGAAAAACTAATTTTTGAGGAACTGGAAGAAATTATAAAACAAATTAAGGCCAGAGGGAAGAAAAAGAAGGAGAGTGAGGATGTGAATGAAAGGAATGAAAGCCCTCCAAAACTGAGGAGTTCTATACTCTGAGGCACTATGAGGAAGACATTGTCTAAAGAAACATAGCTCATAAATATAGAAGAAGAAACCCCAGTTCCATCACCTGTTGATAATTATCCTGAGTACAGTCCTCAAAACTCTCATGTTTATCATTTTGAAGAAGGCCCCAGTAGAAGATCTCTTGGTATAGATCCAGTTCAGCAGCAGATATATGATTATGTGGAGTCATTAGAAAGAAGTGCCTCAATGAACCAAGAAACACCTGGCAATCCACAAGAACCTCTGATTGAAACTCTTAAGAAAGATAATTATGAATTAGAGACATTGAATAAGCACATCAAGAAAGAGAATGAGATTTTGAAGGAACAGATCAAGTTGAAAAAGGAAATGCATGATGATACTACACTACAACTAGGGTTATTACACAAGGAAAATAAGAAATTGAAGAAGAACAATAAGAGATTGAACAGAGCAATCATAAACCTCAGACTAAAACTTCTCATGAAAAGGCCAAGGATGACATTAACTTCAAAGAGGAACGGAAGAATAAGGTTGGATGTACTGGCTAAAGTATCTGAGCATATGTAGTAAGGGAGAAGAACTCATAATTTTGGAAAATTACATGAGGACATGCAATGATTTTGCAGTGGGGGTATGTTGAGCCTCATGATTACCCTCTCCTTTACAGTTTTTCTCATATCATTTCACCTCTTTTCCATAAGCTCATAAACCCTAATCAGTAAGAATGCTAATTTTTTGTCTCAAGGATACATTTAAATGATTGTCATATTGGATTTTCATGATTTTGTTATTTTGATAAGTTTTTTCAAATTAGCTACAGAATGCAGCCTGTTCTATAGCTAACTGTGCATTCCATAGCCACTCTTATGGTTGACCAGGTTCCAGATGTTAGTAGAGGAATCAAGCCACATGGGTGTTTCTAGAATCTTGCCTACAAGGATTCAATCCTACTCCCATGGTCCAAATCGACAAAAAGAGGAGCCTAAACTTATGGTCAAAGTTACAAGTCAAAGAACGTTACCTACAGCAATAGGACTCCTGATTTTCTCTTCAAAGCAAATCATGAGTCCAATAGTCCTATTTTGATTGTAATTCAACCTAGACACCTGTAGCTAACTTAGCTTGCAATTAGTTATGTAATTCCTCTTTAAATAGTGGTTCCACAGAACCAAAAGACAGTCAGTACAGTTCAGATTTGTAAAGAGGATACTCTGTTTTCTAGACTTTGTTTTAATAAAGAAGTTCAGTTACCAAATGCTTGCTTGATTGCACTTTTGACAAGCTAGGAGTCAACCAACTTAGTAGCAGAGGACCCCTGCTTCTAAAGGAGGTTTTTATTGTGTTTTCTAGTTAGATTTATTTCTCTGTTTAGTAATTTCTGTTTATGCTTCATTTCCAGTTTTCAATTAGTTTCATGATAAAATTGCAACTGTGCAGACTTGCCTTCCAAAAAGTTTCAAGGAGATAGAAATTATGTTTTTAATATTGGAATAAGGATTGAAGTGCTAGAAACCATGGTTGTTTAGCTTTACTGTTCTGCCTTTTTAATTTCATAGAATTGTCAATTGTTGTGTCAAACTGATATTTATGGAAGCCATTTTCAATATGCCAAATTCTTCGTCAAATGGTCAAATGTCTCACATATGCAGTAGTTGAGTTTATTTTGCTTCTTATTATTTGCTTGCCAAGGACTAAAGGCATAATTGTTTTCTCCAAAGCCATTTCAAGAAGTTAAACGCTTTACATTTGAATGTGACTGTTAAGTCAATTATGCATTTAGTTGATTTTAGTTAGTTTTTACAAGCTTTTACTTTCAAGATCCTCATTTGATTTCAAACAACAATCTTCCTAAAGACCACTCTAAAAGAAATTAATCTGAACATATTGAGCAGGGATGGTTGAATGATTAAATGTAATGCAATTTCTGAGTTATTCATTTATAGAGTTTTCCTAGTTCTCTAGTGTAGAAAAGTGTAATTAGCTTACTTAAACATTACTTCAAGAAGGTCACTCCTTCCAAATTTAATAATTGAAGTAGCTAAACACATCTTAGATACTTTTCATTTGCATTCCCTGTTTTCTGTTCTAGGACCTTAGTAAACTAGAGTACAAACAGCTACTAAACTCCATCTCAATAGGGTCATACCTACAATTGAATGTTGAGATAATTGAAGGTACAAAAGTTGATTCATTTTCTGCTTTCCTTTAAGATAGACATCATATTTCTCAATCTTATTCTTTCATAAATCCATGGATTAGGATTAAACAAACAAAATAAATAGATGCTTTGACTTTCAAATTAGGTCTTAAACTAGCCCTTAGTTTTTGGTTTAATTTTATGAAAATTAGATTAGTTTTAGTACACTTCTTTTACTTTTTTCTAAAATAAATTTAGATTCACATAAGTCTTTCCATAGCCTTATATTAACCATCATTATAACTCAAAGAAAAAAAACCCCCTAAAAACTACATAAAACACAAAACAACAAAGTAAGGATTAGGTTACTTAAGCACATACAGTGCACCACACTTCATCAGTTTACTAGCCCTGGTTGATAATTAATGAAAGAAATTTAGGAACACTAAATTGACTAAACACTCAATTCATTGTTCAAGACAAAAGACCTTAAAGATTTTTCAAGAATGTCCTAACAATATGTGCACTTGTAGTAACAAGTCACAAAAGGAAGAACAAAAGGAACACTCGAAGTAGACCAAAAAAGTATAGTTTCAATTATTTAGTTGGTTGTGCAATAAATATTGCTTTTGCATCTATCATTTACAACTTCTTACCATATTCACAAGAACTTGAAACTTTTCTCATATTTTGAATTCATAGTCCCAGTTTTGTGATATTGTATAATATAATATATCTTATTCATTCTTATGAGATAAAATACCTTACCATATTCAATATAGAGCATGTGGAATTCTCCACAACACAAATTGTGTGAAGGAAAACCTAAGTTGTATTCTAAGCTTCTATACTTGTAGTTGCAAGTTTTTTTTTTGTCAGTTCTTAAAGTTTGGGAATTAACTATACATGTGTGAATGCAAACATGGTTGTATACATAAAAGCAAGGATACCCATGAGCTTTTATGTATCAATTTTTCAAGCATGGGAATGAATTGTAGGTGCATGAATGCAATATTCCCATATGCATCGAAAATGGCACATGCATGAGCTTGAGTTAGAAAAGCATTTAGGTATAGGCAAATGTTGAATTATGGATTTTACATACAAGTACCAATTGGTAGCATTTTGAAACAATGGAGAGTCAGTTATATAGTTAATCCTCATATGTTGTTGATGAAGGAAGAAGATACTTGGGGAAGTTCAATATTAAAAGGCAATAACTTACAAAGGTATAGTGTCTTTCATACTATTACATGACTGGAGGTATGATTCAATAATGAATTTGAAATTACTTTTGGTTCACATTAACATGAAATTTCAACACATTCCAAGGATTAACAACAATTCAACTGCTTATCCATCTCCTTATAGGGTCTGGTTAACTGTACTCTCAAATTTGCAAAAGAAAAATGATTCCTCTCCAAACAAATAAACAAAAATATGAGCTCTTACTCTGGAAAGGATTCCCTTGAGTGCATGATAGGTTTGGATGGAAGAGAGGAAGAGATTAGTAGAAGAACCTATACATTTTCCTTTCTTGTTGACCGGGTAGAACTACGCGGACTTATATATGGTTGTTACATGACCTAGAAGCCATATTTCATGGGAATTAAAGATAGGTCAAACCTCCTCAGACTAGATTTATGCAATTTTTCTCGTTCTATTTGTTCCTTCTCTTCATTGGAATTTGGCCATTTAATGGAGACGGATACTAAGGAAGCTTTACAATCTTTTTTTTGCACAATGAGGAGGTAAAGAATATTGATCAATCTACCTATATTTATACTTTGGGCAATATTGCCAATAAGAAATGCAACCCTCTTCGAAGACAAATCTATCACGACAATCATGGTCTTCTATAAAGTTTAGGCAACATACTAGTAATACTTACAGGTGGAAAAAACAAGACAAACAAGAGATATTTTTTACTAAAAAAGTTAATATTTAGGGCGTGGAAAATACCAACAGCCATTTTCCTTCCTATTCTCATCCTCGAAAATGTATCCTCTATTTCCCGATTGCTTGGGTTTTTAAAATTCACATGTGACAGGTGCAAGAGGACACATGCCAACTACTCTCCTTGATCCAAAATGGGAGGAAGAGCATGTGTATTTGAAACAATGAAAGGAACCATTGCAGATGCTCACGTATATTTTTCTAGTCTAGTTACCATGAAGTCCATTGAATTTTTTTAAGGTGATCATTACTTATATTTGGGAAGTTGTGAACATATATTATCTTTGTTTGTTTCCAAGTAACTTTGCAAATCAACATTCAGAGGAAGATGAAAGAGCTCATTTGCTAGGCAATCACAGCATTGTTGGGAATATGTTAATAAAATAAAAATAGGAACATTTGGCTACAGATAAACTAGATGCTAAGGAAACTGCAAAAAATATTCAAATTATAAATGAAAAATAAAAGGACCACCCAAAATATTAAGAAACTAAATATGCAAAGAATAAAGCCTAGTAAAACTCAAAATACAACTCATAGGAAGTTTTACATCTTCTAAATATAAAACAATTTTAGAAAAAGTAGGCACCCAAACATCAATAATCGAGGCTAATGACTGACATGGCATAAACATAGAAGTCAAGGAACAAAAATGGATATTTACACTAAAAACTTGAAGCGAATGTTTTGAATTTAAGGATAGACTATACTGACGCTGATGCCAATTTGTTAGGGAGAGCCTAAAGAAGGTATTGTAATTCCTTTGCTTTGATTTCATATTCATCATTATATTTCTTTTCTGCATCTTATTTTAACTCTAGAAACCTTAATTAAGTCATGTACTACTTCCATTCCATCATAAATTACAACATCGGTGCAAACAATAACTTAGTGAAGATAAAACCATCCACATGAATGAATCCATTGCACTGGAGGCAAATCCAAGTCTCACATTTGTGTTTATGACTTTTTGTGGATTTTATAGTCACAAATGATAGTGGATCAAGTTGTAGCATGTAATCCAACTTGAATAAGTACATAACTGACTGCTAATTTCTCTCTTAGAATGTTGGGTAGCATTGTACTTTTGGTTATTTGTAAGTGGAATAAATGATAAATGAAATATGAATTTTATGGTGCTCTTGGAGCTATGGTAACACGAGCTAAAAAATGGTTTATTTGATTGTTTATTTGATTCTCTTCATGCTCAATTAAAATGGCCAAATGCATGTATGAAGTTTGGAAAGGGAACAATGTAACTGTTGTAAACCCTTTCATTATATTTTTCATACATTTTTTTTCTACAAGTTTTATCATTCAAATATCTTTTTGTCCTTGTGCACACCGTGAAATGTTTTCTTCGCCCCTTCTATTGAAATCCATATTAATTATATATGTAACGTTGTAATTTCGGGCGAGTGATACTCAGGGTTCAAATGTTACTTCACACTTATAGGTACTTATATCTAAGTATGCTTACATTGTCAACCTTCCCCTTTCCTCCTCTATTTAACAAACGATGAAAAAATAATCCTATGTCTAACAATACTCTATGGTACATGTTTCCATGTTATTTGTCACGTGTTGAACAATTTAAAAAATGGTATGATATGCCAATGGATGGCATGCTGAAAATGCAATCTCACTATGTATTCCATGGCTTGTGCTCTTTTAGACCTTTTATGGTCATTCATGGCCATTCATTAGACATTAATAGATTTTATTATCTTATCTTATTTATAAATGACTATAAAGCCTCTTATCTACTTGAAATTTAATGAACTATGAAACAAGTGGGTTGATTGTTATATGTGGCTTTACACCAACCCACAATTGTGAGTTCAAAATTCCCAGCCCACATGCCCTAATCTTGCTTTACCAGTAAGTGTCACTGTGAGGGGAAACAACAAACATAATATAATTGTTCTCTAATTTAGTATCAAGTTCTTCAATTTAGCTTAGCAACTCTAGTATTAGGATCTCCAATTTAGCCTGAAAATTCTAGTATTAGGATATCTAGTTTAGTCTAACATATTTCTACTGGATAGATCAAATGGTGGATCTTGTGGACCATACACAACATGAATTAGAAAATATTTGGCAAAACTTTGAAATGGTAGAAAAAGGAAAAGTTAAATAAGAGAAAATGTTAGGTCCCTATATCACTAGTATAGTCCCTTATTATTGTTAGTGTAACCCCCTTATTGTTATTATTGAACCCTTGTAACCCCCATTTTGTTATTATTGTGCCCTTAAATTAGTATTGTTAGGTCGGCTAGGATTACATTGTGGCCCACTAGAATTAAATTATGGCCCCATGGACTCCTATATATAGAAAGGAGGTTTTGTAAATTGTATCATCCAAGAATTGTTCATTTATGTAATGTATTGGAGGTTGCCCCCTCGAAGTGGCTTATTTCTAAGACGTTCATATCTCTTTTCTTCTATTTTTGGAGCTGGTTACACAACATTTGGTATCAGAGCTTTGGATTCTAGGGTTTCGCTGCTCCAAACAGGTCATCGTGGAATTTTCGCTATAACTTTTTTTCTACGAAGCTTCAGAAGCTGAAATTTTTAGGATGTGAAGCTGAAATCTTTAGGAAGTTTTTCTAAAAATTTCAGAGCTTGGTTCGCAATATTTTCGGAGATATGATCTGTGGAAGTTAGGTTTTTTTTCAGGCTCCTAAACAGGTCATCGTGGCATTTTCGCTATAAAAAATTTTCTACGAAGGTTTAGAATCTGAAATTCATATGGTACGAAGCTGCAATCCTGAGGAAATTCGTCAAAAAATTTCAGAGCTTGGTTCGCAATATTTTTGGAGATATGATCTGTGGAAGGTAGTGCTTTTTCAGGCTCCTGAATTTCATCTCAAAGACGTGATCGTAGGAAAAGTTCAATAACTCTCTCTCTGGGCATCGGATTGGAGTGCCGTAAAAATTGTTTGCAAGTACACAGACTGTAGTTTCTTTGCTATCAATTTTAGAGACAAAGGACAAAACAGTGACACGTGGCTAGTCGTACAAGTTCGCTCTACTGAACCAGTCCATAATTAGGTCATTGTGGGAGATTGGACACAACTTTGTCTTGGAGAATCCAAATCAGGTCAGACCTGTGGCATTCAAAATAGAATTCAGAGGGATACTTCAATGCTGAATTTCAGATATTGAAGAGCTGAAATCACAGAGATAATACAATTTCAATATCGAGCTCCTCAAAGCAAGTAAAAGGTGTGTATTTTTTTTTCCGAATTGCATAAGTCTTGTTTGAAGAATCAAGTTGAATTGATTCCAAGGGCATATTTTAGAATAGATATCAATATTGGATTCTAAAATGGCTCCTAAAAAGAATTCAACACCCATTAAGCCTTTAGAAGGCTCTACTATGACTCATGAAGACGAAGAATGGCAACATGACATATCAAAATTACAAGAGCAAGTGCAACAAATTTCGCTCTCGCAAAGAACAACAAAAAATGAAATGGAAGTTTTGAAGAAGGGCATGGAAACTAAGATGGATGGTTTGAAGAAAGGCGTGGAAGCTAAGATTAATGGTTTGGAAGCTAAGATGGATGGCATGGAAGTGGGCATGGAAACAAGAACTCGACAGCTACGGAATCGATCAATTTCAGAGTATCTCATCAAGTGGAAGAACTTACCCACTGAAGATTCTACATGGGAGGATGAGAATTTTATACAGAAGCACCCGGAGCTACTCAAGCGTTGAGGACAACACTTTTTTGAGGGAGAGGGGCATGTTAGGTCCCTATATCACTCGTATAGTCCCTTATTATTGTTAGTGTAACCCCCTTATTGTTATTATTGAACCCTTGTAACCCCCATTTTGTTATTATTGTGCCCTTAAATTAGTATTTTTAGGTCGGCTAGGATTACATTGTGGCCCACTAGGATTACATTATGGCCCCATGGACTTCTATATAGAAAGGAGGTTTTGTTCATTTGTATCATCTAATAATTGTTCATTTATGTAATGTATTGGAGGTTGCCCCCTCGAAGTGGCTTATTTCTAAGGCGTTCATATCTCTTTTCTTCTCTTTTTGGAGCTGGTTACACAACAGAAAAGGTAAGATATTTTTTCACAAAGAAATAACACAACAATTATAGTTTAACGGTTTCCAGTTTCGACTAACATATTTATAGTGCACGGTTCCAATGATGGAGCTCATGGACCATACACTATTGGCATAGAGAGTACTTGGTAGATCTTTCAAGTGACATAAAAAATTAAAGTTAGATCAAATAAGTAAAGAAAAGTTAATTTACCTTAAGAAATGGCACACCAATTCTAGTTTTAGGATCTACAACTTAGCTTAATATTTTTCTAATGTATATTCTAATGATTAAGTTCACCTCATAGACCATACACAATATGGAGTAGAAAAAACTTAGCGTAATTTTGATGGTAGTAAAAGGGAACTTTAGATAATGTAATTTTATTAATGTCTAGTTAATGACCCAAAGGTAGATCAATGTGACTTAAAATATAGTAAGTGTTGGGAAAAATACTGAGAGGGGGGGTGGGGGTGAATCATTATTTGCAATAATCACAATCTTTTTCTTTTTCCCTTTACTGTTTTCTATATGTAACTTTGATTAGCACAACCTGCGTATGTACGCGACTTTCCAAACAAAAACTAGTATATACAAAGATATCTTTATGTTTAGGTAAACATTCAGAATCAATCTTTAACCCAAACCATCAATTATGTATAAGAAATTTAACTAATAAATAAGTGCAGTAATAACAGAATAAATCATCACACAAGAGCATCACACATGAACACCAAGATTTAAGGTGGAAACCCAATTCGAGAGAAAACCACCGTTGTTGTCGTCTTTGTCTTCAATATTTATTATATGGAATACTACTTACAATATTGTACTGATGCATACTCATATCAGTATGCAGGCATCTACCTGCAAAAGGCTGCAATATTCTCTCGTTCTCCAGCTACTACTAGAAGGGATCTCCAACCCCCTAATCTCGTTTACCAGCTTTTAATGGAAGGGAGCTACAACCCCCTGATCAGAACACCAACTTCTACTGGTAGGAAGCTTCTACTTCCATACGGAAGGCTTCAACCCTCAGATCCACTACAGACCACGTTTCATAAATTTTCACACTGGATCCCACATCTTCAACACAACTCAGCATAAAAATCAACACCAATAAACTTAACCCAAACTTCAATCAGAACAGTGAGATAACTGTAACCAGGACACATTAATAAACCCAGATTTCATAATCAACATGTAGAAACAATCTCAACCTTGATCATTCATTATCTTAAAATGCACACGCTACTTCTCTTTACTGAACCCACGTGTATACGCACTTTCCTTCACACCAACCTACGTATAGATCTGAGAATACTGAATTTCTAGAATATGATCAGTCAGATCTGAGGCTTTCAGTCAGATATATTTTCATATTTGCAGAACCCTTATTCATTCAACATCATTAATCATATTTAATTACTCATTGATCATATTTGTACATATTCAAATTAATAACATATACAATATTCAAACAACCCAGATCTACATGAAGACTTCATTGACAAATAGCAGAAATATAGCATCAATAAACAGATAACCTCTCTAGCAAGCTTCAGAAACCCTGACTTCCGTATGCGCTTTATTTGAGACAAATCCGCATATATACACGCTTTCACTGAGACAAACTAGCATATAGATATGTAACTATTAATTTTGCACAACAAAGTTTTAGATCTATAGACTTACCCAGATTTCTTCACTTCACTTCAGCAAACATGCGCCAGGTCACAGATCCAATCATCTCATCAATAGATCAAATACATAGTCATTTTAGATCTAGAGATCATGATCCATCATTGTATCCAAGGGTGCATCATATTTTTAGATCTACCAATAAACAGAGTCCATCCCATGCATATATACTTTAGAGAGAAGTATTCAATAACAACCCTTACAACTACACCTATTTGCACTATGATCTTCCTCTCCTTATAAAGATTTAGCCTTTACCAATACCATGAGCCAAAACCACACAAGGGTCGATGGTATTCTTGGATGGAATCAAATATATGACACAATGCTCAATAATGTGGGCTAAAACCATGGTAATGCCCCCTGGTATCATAATTTTAGAGCGCAAAAGGCATGGGCGACTTGGATCGTTCTTGTCCGCGTGTATACGTGACTTGGCCTATAATAACCCGCGTATAGAACCTTCAATTATGAATATTAACCAACTTCAACTGGACTTTACACATTTCTTCTACTAGACCTTCTGCAAACTACTGCTTCTCCAGAAGGCATATACTTCATTATTTGCCAAAGAGTTGCCATTAAGGACAACATGAGCAACCATAAGATCATATTGCCAACAATATCCCCCTTTGGACTTGATGGCAACCATGATGAATATGGATCACCATAGTCTGTAGATACATAAACATTATTTGAACACCAAAAACTCTCCCCCTTTGACATCAAGAGCAAAGGGTGGACAATTGCTCCCCCTGAGCATATGTGGACAAAATTTTAATGAAATACATGACTCTTTAACTCAACAAAGTATGACCTTTCCTCTCACCAAGGACATCAAAATTACATCAAGGATCCAACCAAATGGATTTACATATAGACTCAACTACCCAACCAAGTGGGTTTACAAATTGAAACATGACAATCTTTACTGAATATGAAAAATTTACATCAAAGGTCTCAACATAACCTTTTCACAAAGGATCTTTTATAACTATGACCAAAGAATCTCAAACAGGAGATCATAACAGCAACCAACATAGTGCCAACAATGTCCTCTTTTCAGCAAGGCAAGTGCTCCCCCTAAACCTGTGCATCCTGAACACCTTCAACAACCAATTCATCAAGGCATTTTCATCAAGGAGATAAATATCAAAGGAAGGTACTGTAAGATGAATACTAGAAAAAAATAGTTTACCCAACAACACCATAGACTGTTATGAAAGCTAACCCATAGAAATTTTGTCAGCAAAAACCATATGCGGTTTTATGCACGGAAACTCGCATATATATGCGATTCCCCTTTATGTAACTAGCGTACCAAATTTAATCTTCTGAAATTAAGCAGATTTGATAAGTGAGGCAGAGACAATTCCCAACATCTATCTGAGATATTCAAATGCTTCCCTGGGAAGAGGTTTAGTAAATATATCAGCAACTTGTTCTTTGGAAGGAACATACTCCAATTTACCCTTTTGCTCAAGAACTTGTTCGCGTAAGAAGTTATACTTGATAGGAAGTGCTTGGTCCTGGAATGAATAACAAGATTTTTTGAGATAATAATGGCACTTGTATTATCACATAAGATGGATATGGGAGGAGAACAATTAATTTGAATATCTTGTAGTGTTTGCATCATCCAAAGAATTTGTGTGCAACATGATGCAGCAACCACATATTCTGCTTCTGCTGTAGATAAGGCAATAGAACTTTGCTTCTTGTTGAACCAAGATACTAATAAAGGCCCCATATAGAATGCACCACCACTAGTGATTTTTCAATCATCAACATTTCCAACCCAGTCTGCATCTGTGTAAGCATGAAGAGTGAGATCATCATTCTTTGGATACCATAGACCAAAGTCTTGAGTCCCTTGTAGATATTTGAATATCCTTTTTACAGCCTCAAGATGTGACTCTTTTGGATTAGCTTGGAATCGTCCAACAATCCTAACAACATGCATAATGTCTAGTCTTGTCCCGGTTAGATAAAGCAGACTTCCAATCATAGATCTATACTCAGGTTGATTCACCATGGAATCATCACGAGAACTGGGGTTAAATCCAGTTACCATTGGAGCACTCATAGGTTTGCAGTCTTCCATCCCATACTTCTTTGGAATTTTCTTGAGATATTTTTCTTGAGATAGAAATATGCCATTTGTTGCTTGTTGCACTTGTAAGCCAAGAAAATATGTTAGTTCCCCAAGTAATGACATTTAAAATTCTTGCTTCATAACAGAAGCAAAATTTTGACTCGTGGACTCTTCATTACTTCCAAAAATGATGTCATCAACATACACAACAACAATCAACCGTTTATCATTCTCAATTTTTGTGTATAAGTAACTGCCAGCAGATCCTTTTGTGAAACCTTGTTGTTGAATATATTTGTCAAGACGATAGTACCATTCCCGAGGAGCCTGTTTGAGACCATATAAAGCCTTTTTAATTTTTCAAACAAGTTTTTCATCATTTCCCAGAATGAATCCTTCTGGTTGTTCTATATAAACTTCTTCTTCTAGATCACCATTGAGGAAAGCAGATTTTACATCCATTTGATAAACTTTGAATTGTTGAAAACTTGAAAAAGCAAGAAACATTCTTATGGCTTCAAGTCTGACTACAAGTGCAAATGTTTCTTCAAATTCTATACATTATTGTTGAGAATACCCTTTACACACAATTCTAGCTTTGTTTCTAATAACATCTCCATATTCATTTAACTTGTTTTTGAATATTCGTTTTGTTCCAATAACATTTTTATCATGAGGTCTTGGAACCAATTCCCAAGTATGATTATTTTCAAGTTGATCAAGTTCTTCATTCATGGCTTGAATCCAACATTCATCTTTACTAGCTTGATTTACATTTGGTGGTTCACTAGTGGATAAGAATTCCAGATAGCTAGGGGATCCTATAAGAGTTCTTCTTGTTTGGACACCTGATCCCTTTTCTCCTAGAATTTGAGATTCTGGATTATTCTTTTGAACATACCTGGATGGAGCCTTTTCTGATATATCTTCTTTCGATGCTTCATTGGGTTCCTCTTCTATATTGTTGTTATTTGATGAGGGAAAATATACAATATCATCATCTTCATTTGTTGTTGTTATTTCCCTTTTAGGAGCTATGAGAGACTCATCAATTACAACATCAATACATTCAACAATCTTCCAAAGTCTTTTATTGTAACATTTATATGCTTTACTTCTATAAGAGTAACCAAGAAATATTCCTTCATCTACTCTAGGCTCAAACTTACCAATTTTTTCATCATTGTTCTTGATAAAACATTTACTTCCAAAAACTCTAAAATGCTTCACAAGGGGGAGATTACCATACCAGATCTCATAAGGAGTTTTATCATTGTTCACACGAACATGAGCCTTGTTCAAAATATTTACCGCAGTATGTGTTGCTTCTCCCCAAAAGGTATCGGGAGTTCTAGATTCATCAAGCATAGCACAAGCCATTTGTTGACATGTTCTATTCATTCTTTCAGCCACGCCATTTTGTTGTGGAGTTCTAGCTACAAAAAATTATCTTTTTATGCCATAATGTTCACATAAATCAAAGAATTCATATGATATATATTCTCCTCCTCAGTCAGATCAAAGACGTTTGATTTTTAGATCTAATTTGTTTTCAACCAAAGCTTTGAAGATCTTAAATTTTTCAAATGCTTCATCTTTGTGTTTCAGTATATCGATCCAACACATTCTAAAGAAGTCATCAATAAATATAATATAGTATTGTTCTCCACGAGGTGACTTTTTCCTTACAGGACCACATAGATCAATATGTATAAGTGCAAGAGGCTTACTTGTTGATCCTTCTTTGGCATTGAATTTCCCTGGTTTGCTTACCAAATTTGCATGATTTGCACATGGTACTTTCAGGCAGAGTGATGTTGGGAAGATCACGAATAAATTTGAGTCTGCTAGATTTGCTTATTTGAGAGAAGCTCAAATGTCCCAATCTTCTATGCCATAACTAATTTTATGTAGATTTACCTAAGTAGCATTTCTCTTAGTCACCTTTCAATATATACAAATTGCTTGGTGTTCTAGTTCCTTTTATTACCATTTTTCCTGTGTCAAGTTCACGTACTACACATTCTTTTGAACTAAAGACAACTTCATTTCTTTGATCACACATTTGGCTCACACTCAACAGGTTATGCTTTAATCCATCCACATACATAACATTGTTAGTTTTCACCTTTTCTTTTAGAAAAACATAACCTTTACCCTTAATGACAATAGGAGAGTCATTTCCAAAAGTAACATTCTTTTCCTTCTCTAAAGCATTGTATGAAAGGAGTTTATTTTTATCACATGTCATGTGTTTTGAGCATCCACTATCAATGCACCATATATTTTCTTCCCCTTATGCAAATAAAGCTATGCCACAACTTTCAACCTGTAAGTCCTTCTTTTTCCATACCTTGGAGTTTGAGGGTATATGCTCTTTTGACTGAAGTTTGCTCCTGCATTCAGATTCTTCATGTCCAAAGTTATTGCAATAAGAAAATTCAATTTCGTTTTGAAGAGGAGAAAATTTGTTATAAGTATTCTTCTTTATTCTAGTCTCATTTATTTTCTTTCTTGCTTCTCTAGTTATGATGGTTTTGTATGCAACACGTTGAGCATATTTCTTTTCTTTCTTGCTTCTCTAGTTATGATGGTTTTGTATGCAACACGTTGAGCAGCTTTATGACCAAAGTTATGACATGAAAAACATTGTCCATTAAAGAAGAAATTTCTGCGATCATGGAACCTTCTATTGATGTTAACCTGTTGATTGATACTTCTATTATTGTTCACCCTTGAATTGAAGTGGTCATGCTTTACCTGGGTATTCTATTTTTTCTTTTGTTAAGTGATGAAATGTTGTTGGTTGGCTTTAACTGCATTTAGATAGCTTGGTGCTGAAGATTGAGAAGATTCTTCGATATATCCAAGACATGTATTTACAAGAGGAGAGCGTTGAACCTTGATAATTTCATCTAAGGTTTCAGATCCTTTAGCAAATCTAAGCTTTAAGGTTTTCACTTTCTCAATTTCCTTTCTTAGACTTACTACTTCACATTATAATTTCTCATTGTGCTTCTCCTTTTCTATAAGTTGATTCTTTAGAGTATCTATGGCTATTTTATTTTCTTCCAAACATACTTTGAGTTGATTGATTTCTTCAAGAAAATCATTTTTTCCTAAAGAATCCATAAATGTATATTTAGTCTCACTAGTGTTCTTTTCAAATGCCATGAGAAGTCTAATATCTTGATCAGATTCTTCTTCTTCACTATTTGATAGACCATCACTATCTTCATGAGTATAATAATTTTTTCTATTAATGAAACGTTTCTTATTTCCTTTTGCCAATTCCTTTCCCTTTTCATGATTATCTTTATGAGGACATTTATCAGCATAATGACCAACTCTTCCACAGGAAAAACATTTGAAAGGAAGCTTACCTTTGAACCTTCCAGTGCCAAGTTGTAATTTCTTTAAAAAAATTATCTCATCTTCTTTTGAAACATACCCTGATCCTTCTTGCTCTTCCTTTTCCTTGCCTTTTGCAGCAACTCTAAAAACAACTTCTTTGACTTCATATAGACCTCCTTTTCTCATTTCACATGTAGTTAGGATCCCATGAAGTTGAACAACAGTAAGATTTTGTAGATCCTGCTTCTCTTCAATAGCATATACTTTTTACTCGAATTTAGGAGTTAGAGATCTTTAAACTTTTTATACAAAAGTGGTGTCAGTTATGGTTTCACTAAGATTTCTCATATGATTTGCAATCTCATCTAGACGTGAAAAGAAACTAGCAATGCTTTCATCATTATGCATTCTGAGTTTTTCATATTGAATTCTGAGAGTTTGGAGTTTAGCGCTTTGTACCTTAGCATCACCTTCATAGCTCAGAATGATTTTGTCCCATATCTTCTTTGTTGTATTTAACTGCATAACTTTGACAAATTTTGATTCAGTCAGACTCCCTAATAAAGCATTACCTGCTTTTGCATTTGTTTCATAGTTTTTCCTTGCTGCTGGATCTGCTGGAACTGAGACCGGATATTGGTAACTGCCTTCAACTATAGCCCATACATCTGCTCCAAGAGACTAAATATAGGATCTTGTCCTGGTCTTCCAGAAGATTAAATTGTTTCCATTGAAGAGTGGAGGTCTGATAGATGTTGCCCCGTCTTGATTGCTCAGTTTAGATGATCTTCCTTCTAGCGATTAAGCATCTACAAAAGGACCTGCTCTGATACCAATTCTTGGGAAAAATACTAAGAGGGGGATGAATCAGTATTTGAAATAATCACAGTCTTTTCCTTTTTCCCTTCATTGTTTTCTATACGCGACTTTGATTAGCACAACTTGTGTATGTACGCGACTTTCCAAACAGAAACTAGCGTATACAAAGATATCTTTACTCTTTAGGTAAACATTCAGAATCAATATTTAACCCAGACCATCATTTATGCATCAGAAAGTTAACCAATAAATAAGTGTAGTAATAATAGAATAAATCATCACACAAGAGCATCACACATGAACACCAAGATTTAAGGTGGAAACCCAATTCGGGAGAAAACCACCACTGTTGTCGTCTATGTATTTAATATTTATTATATGGAAAACTACTTACAATATTGTACTAATGTAGACTCATATCAATATGCAAGCATCTACCTACAGAAGGCTACAACCTTCTCGCGTTCTCCAGCTACTACTGGAAGGGAGCTCCGACCCCCTAATCTCATTTACCAGCCTCTACTAGAAGGGAGCTACAACCCCCTAATTAGAACACCAACTTCTACTGGCAAGAAGCTTCTACTTCCATATTGAAGGCTTGAACCCTCAGACCCACTACAAACCACGTTTCATAAATTTTCACACTGGATCCCACAACTTCAACACAACTCAGCATAAAAATCAACACCAATAAACTTAACCCAAACTTCAATCAAAACAGTGAGATAACTGTAACCAGAACACATTAATAAACTCATATTTCATAATCAACATGCAGAAACAATCTCAACCTTGATCATTCATTATCTTAAAATGCACACGCTACTTATCTTTACTGAACCCACATGTATACGCACTTTCCTTCACACCAACCTGCGTATAGATCTGAGAATACTAAATTTCCAGAATATAATCAGTCTCAGAAGCTGATCTAAGGCTTTCAGTCAGATATATTTTCAGATTTGCAGAACCCTTATTTAGTCAGCATCATTAATCATATTTAATCACTCATTGATCATATTTGTACATATTCAACTTTACAACATATACAATATTCAAACAACCTAGATCTATATGAAGACTTCATTGAGAAACAACATAAATATAGCAGCGATAAACAAATAACCTCTCCAGCAAGCTTCAAAAACCTTAACTTCCATATGCGCTTTAGCTGAGACAAAGCCGCATATATACGCGCTTTCAGCGAAACGAACTAGTGTATAGATCTGTAAATATTAATTTTGCATAAAGTTTTAGATCTATAGACTTATCCAGATTTCTTCACTTCACTTCAACAAACATGCATCAGGTCACAGATCCAATCATCTCATCAATAGATCAAATACATAGTCATTTTAGTTCTAGAGATCTTGATCCATCAGTGTATCCAAGGTTGCATCATAGTTTCAGATCTACCAATAAGCAGAGTCCATCCCATGTAGATGTACTTCAAAGAGAAGTATTCAATAACAACCCTTACACCTGCACCCATTTACAATATGATATCCTTCTCCTTATATAGATTTCGCCTTTACCAATACCATGAGCCAAAACCACAGAAGGGTCGATGGTATTCTTGGACGAAATCAAATAGACGACACAGCGCTCAATACTATGGGCTAAAACCATGGTAATGCCCCCTGGTATCATAATTTTATAGCGCAAAAGGCATACGCGACTTGGATCATTCTTGTCCGCGTCTATACGCGACTTGGCCTTTACTAACCAGTGTATAGAACCTTCAAATATGAATATTAACCAACTTCTGCTGGACTTTACACATTTCTTCTGCTAGACCTTCTGCAAACTACTGCTTCTCTAGAAGGCATATACTTCATTATTTTCCGTAGAGTTGCCATCAAGGACAACATGAGCAACCATAAGAATCATATTGCCAACAGTAAGTGGTAACAAATTGTAGGAGTGCCAGAGCAGCCTATATAAGCTAAACAATGAAAGGAAAAGCATAAGCTAGAATAAGAGCAACTACTAATGAGAGAATTAGGAAGATATATGACTCTAAAAAGAATGAGATAGAAGGCAAGATATCATTAGAAGTAGGTGATGAATGAGAGAGGGGAAATTCATGTTGCTCCCATCAAAGAAATAGGCAAACATATGGAGGAAGAGAATGGAAATGTCCTTACATAGTCATTCATTAGAGGAGTAGCCAAAATAGTTTGACAATGTCCTCAGAGAGACTCCAGGTCTTAGAGGGGAAAACTATGAAACACTGGGAGAAAGTCTAGAACTATCTATTGAAACTCTCCTAACACTTGAGAGCAATTAGAAAGTAGTCGTTGATCACAAACTGGTGCCCTATATTGTGAGGGTGGGTGAGAAACTAGTCCATGCAGATGATCATAAATATATGGAAAATAGAAAAATAAGTCTTTTTTCATAGGCTTTACCTAAGAGGAGCCTTCAAGGGTGAACCAAGGTAGAGATTAAAAAAAAAAGGATCAAGTTAGTGTTTGGAGTTATTAGTGATGCAATTAACATAATCCCCTAGAAATAGAACTAATGACCATAGATTGCAGAAAGAAAGATTCATTCCAAAAATTCATTAGAAAGTTGCAAGACTCTTGTTATTATTATAATATACTATATATCTTTCTAAAGTACATGAGATACGAAGAGATTCCACAATGGTTGGATTCATAAATCAACTCAATTTTCAATTTATGAAGGAATTGAATACAACATGTTCAAAATAAGCAACAATAATATCAATACTCAAATCAATGGTTAAAAAAAAAAAAAAAACATAATGTATCCTCGACAATGACAATGGAAACTATGAATATGGACCCTGAGGTCTGCCCAAAAGAGGTAAAATTGGGATGGCCAACTTTAAACGAAATATTCATTAGAAATATAATTAGAAAATTTCAATTATTATAACATATTGATTTATATTTCTGAAGTACATGAGATACAAAGAGATTCCACAATGTTTGGATTCATAAATTAGCTCAATTTTCAATTTATGAAGGAATTGAATACACCATGTTCAAAATAAGCAATACTAAGATCAACACTCAAATCAATGCCTAAAAAAAACAAGAAACAAGAAACATAATGCATCCTCAACAATGAAAATGGAAACTATAGATAAAATTGGATGGTCAACTTTAAATGATATATTCATTACAAATATTAATGAGAACATTTCAAGGCATAAATTATTCTAACAACAAACCATTTTGCTTTCAAAAGTAAATGAGCTATAGAAAATTTTCAAAATGTTCAATTGAAAAGCATACATGGAAATGCATTCTCACTATGTATTCCATGGCTTGTACTCTTTTACACCTTTTGGCTTTGGCATTATTAGATTATCTTATATTATTTATCGATGACTATAAAGCCTTATGTCTACTTGTGATTTAATGAACTGTGAACAAGTGGGTTGATTGTTACATGTGGCCTTATATCAACCCATAATTGTGAGTTCAAAATCCCTAAATCACATGCCCTAATCTTGTTTTATCAATAAGGGGCATTGTGAGGGGAAAACAATAGAAATAATATAATTGTTCTCCAATTTAGTATCATGTTCTTCACTTTAGGTTAGCAACTCTAACATTAAGATACCCAATATAGCCTAACGATTCTAGTATTAGGATCTCCATTTTAGCCTAACTTTTTTTTATTGAATAGATCAAAATGGTGGAGCTCATGGACCATATAAAGCATGAAGTAGAGAATACTTGACACAAATTTGAAATGGCAGAAAAAGGAAAAGTTAGATAAGATACAATATAAAATAGTTTTTTAACAAATAAATAACACATCAATTCTAGTTTCAAGGTATTTTGTTTCACCTAACATATTTACAGTGCACAGTTATAATGATGGAGCTCATGGACCATACAATATTGACGTAGAAAGTATTTGGCATAACTTGAACTTTCAAGTGACTGAAAAAATTAAAGTTACATAAAATAAGTAAAGAATAGATAATTTACCTTACGAAACAACACAACAATTCTAGTCTTAATATTTTCTATTTAGCCTAAGATTTTTCTAATGGACACTTACAATGATTAAGTTCATCTCACGGACCATACATAATATGGGGTAGAGAAAGCTTAGCATAATTTTGAAATGGAAAAAAAGTTAGATAAGATATTTTTTTTAATATCTAGTAATGACATAAAGGTAGATCAATCAAACTTAAAAATATAGTTAGTGGTAACAAACTGCAAGAGTGCCCGAGCAATTTATTTAAGCTAAATGATGAAAGGAAAAACATAAGCTAGAGGAAGCAAAACTACTAAATGAGAGAAGTAGCAAGACATACCATAAAGAAAGAAGTAAGACGTGTATACTTGTAGTTGCAAGTTTTCTTTGTCAGTTCAAATGAACTATACATGTATGAATGCAAAGATGACCGTATGCATACAAGCAAGTATATGCATGAGATTTGTTGTATCAATTTACCAGGTATGGGAATGAATTGTAGGTAACACATATTTCATTAAATTTGGAATTAAATAGTGCATATAGAATTTCAAAACAACAAAAAAACTCAATTCTAGTGATGTCCTTGTAATAATTTTTTTTCCAAATTTAATGAAATATGTGTTAGGTGCAGGAATGAAAAATGCCCATAAACATAATACCTTTGCGTTTCTTGCTAGTCAGGTAGAACTGCATTGTCTCTAATGCTCAATATTTCCTAAGTTTATGATAGATCTCAGTATTTCTTGAGTTTCTCATAGCTACGTTTCATAATATTAATTGCTAATGGGTTCCTCTTTCCTTTAACTCGTGGTTCTAAACAGTTGTTGCAAGAGAAACATATGTCGCACCATAGATACTTGGAATTAGAAAGGGTGAGTAATATACAATAATATAGCCAACTATTTGCATTTTGAAAGTTGAAAAAAAGCCAAAAAAATGACCTCTATACAGTTCAAAGCACACAACATATAAATTGATTTAGTTGGCATTTGGTAGAGTTCCCAAGTGGAAAGAAGCAGATGCATGTCATATCCAAAGGATGACCATCAAATATATACATTAAGACATTAAGATATCATCTCATTTTGTTGAAACAATTGATGGCGAAAGTTTCAAAGGACACAGGGAGAGGATTTCAAACAGCCTGGATGGGAGACCAATTTAGAGATTTTCAAGGAAGGAAAATTTTTAGGGCAATGCATATGTTGTTTGAAGATAATGCGACCTCTCATATCGATAGGATATTTCCTATTAACATGTCACAAATTTAGGTAAATTATACAATAATGAGGCCTCTGTTCTATTTCGTTGTGTTGTGGGTTATATTTGTGCAACTTGGAGTCTCATGTAATAATTTGTATGGCTATTCATGATGAGACAATTCTTAGTGAGCATGTCTGCAGTTGAAAGATAATAGAAGTGTAACACCTATGTAGTCCATAATCTGGTTAAAGACTATATGTTTGGAAGTCATAGTATTAGTGAAATGCCAAGGAATATGACTATTATTTGTTCGCACTAGATAGACCATTCCACCACAAAGTTTAATGTTAGTCCTGCTAGTACAATTAATAATATACCAATCATATACATTTATTTATTACTACAAAGACCAATAGCTATAGTGAACCACATGACCTAATAAGCAAGTCCAATAACAGTCTACAATTATACATGGTAACAATCCCAATACTAATAGTAGCAGGAATAACAAACAATGGACCTAAATAAGAATCAAGAAGACTTGCTAAAAGTTATATAGAGATAATTCAGTACGACTAAGAAGATTAATGGTAAAGTACTGATTGTTTGCCCGCTAGTATAAATGCTAAAATACCAGTGATGGTTTAGGGATTTTGGCTTTTTATTCAACCGTATGTGGGCGTTTCTCGTTTCCCTACACATATTTATACAATATTTAATAATGGATTTTATGTATTTATTTATTTAGTATTTTTATTATTATTTGTGGGCATGTCTCCAATGGCAAGGAGTTCAAAAAGACTTGCTAAATTAGTTAGACATAGATGGCTCAATACAACTAAGAATATTAATGGTAAAGTACTGATCGTTTGCTCACTAATATAAGTGGTTAAATAATTGTGATGGTTTAGGGTTTTTTGGCTTTTTAGTCGACCTATGCAGGTGTTTTTCGTCTCCCTACAGAGATTTATACAATGTGCAATAATGGATTTTATTCAGGTTTGAATCTTATTAAAAAACATATTGTGGTCACGTTTTTTTTTTTGGGCATGTCTCCAATGATAGGGAGTTCCAATAGAAATACACAAAACACTATTTGCTTCACGTTTTAGCACCAATAACCTAACTATTGTACTCAGAAAGCTCTGAAAGCAAACTATTGAAACTTTTCATCTTCGATATTCTGAAATTTGTTTGTTTATTTGTTGAAACAACAATAGGTAAATAATAAAGGACTATAATCTTTGAATAGACAATATATGTATCAAGATATGGCATTGATAGTTACCTGCTTTTTTATTAAAGCAAACCTTTGAAATCCTTAAGCCTTGATTATCCTTCAAGTTTGATATTATCATAAACTGATATACTACTTCATTATTGAAAAAGGGACCCCTCTTGAGTATATATTGGCATTGGAAATCTACCCAACACAACAACAAACACAATGTAGGCAACAACAAATAAAATGTAGACAAAATTAAATGAAGCCCATGCCTCCATGCTTATTCAATGCACAAATAGGCAGCCTTGGCATACATAAGGTCAATTAACAAGCGGTTTGGATGCACAAGGTGAATGTTGAATGAATATCGTAGTTAATATTGCTATTGAATGTGGGGTGATAGATTGGGTAAATGCTGTGCGAGATACATGGAATGAAAAAACCCAAATGCCGATGCAGATCTAGGCAGGATGAAATATTGAATGTGTAGATTTTGTGGGAGATACAGGGAATACTGACGCTGCAAATTTGTGATTCAGTCCAAACATTGTTGGTGAATTCTAGGTGATGGTTTATCATTAGACGAAAGAGGAGGAAAATGGAAGCCTTTTATTGGCTGGGGTGAACAATGTTTCCTCACTCCAAGTCTGTGGAAGAAACACTTATCGACGTAATTCTATATATAAATTTTTATTTTTATTTTTCTTAATAATAAATTATTTTAAAAATATATCATTTTTAATCTTAATAATGAGTATTCTAATTTTAAAAATTTGAGAATGTAACTTTTAACGTTGTATTAAAAGATACATAATGATAAAAGCTTACAATAATACCAACTACATACATAACATAATATCAAGGTTTTTATTATTATAATATAATATTTTAAAAAGTATAAAATTTAACAGAAAAAGGGGGAGGTATGTCGGTTTCTAATTATTATTTGAAAATAAAATGGATGGATTAACCAATATTAAATAATGGATAACATCACAACGTATAGAATTTGACCGTCGGAGGCAAGGTTGGAATTTGTATTCCTCTTTACCTGTTAAACAAATTTTTCTTGACGTTTGGGATCTTTATTTTCTTGTCATTTTGGATATTTATACTTCCCATCAAGGAACGCTATGTTCAAATTTTTTCCCTTCAAGAGTGATTTTTGTGATAATAAATTAACCCTTCACCAATAAAGTTTTGATTACAAAATTGTCCTTCAATAACAGTTAAAGAAAATAAATAAAATTAGAGTAGTTTTAATTGCAACTTTTTGAAAAATTTCCATACTTAAAGTCTTTTTCCAAAGTCATCAACAATATTTGATTAATAAAAAATCATTATATAATGTAAAGATTATATGCAACTATTGAGCCTTATGGCATATTTTAGTCTAAAATCAACTAGTATTATTCTTTACCTAACCCAACCTACAACAAAGCATTCTATTATATAGAGTTGTTTTACTCCTCCTCTCTGTGCATCAAAGCACTTTTTAATTTAAAATCAACCAAATATTCTTCTAATTTGTTTTGTTTAAAATTTACTAGTCATTGCATGGATGACTATGTATAATTTATTTTAAACTAGACTTATAATCAAGTACTTTTTTTTGTAAGTTGAGTAGGACCTTTCATTCATTCATCAAAAGAGCAGGTTACAATAAGAAAGAGCTTCTGAGGCCTCAACCTGCCTTGTGGAAAACCAGGTTTGTTGGCCATCAGAAGGCATTATAAGCCAACCAAAAACGAAATGTCTTGAGTCTGTCAAATTCGGCTAGATAAGTCGTACTATCTAAGTCTCGTAACAAGTTTATCCTTCTAATTCTAAACCTTCTTATGATAATGATCTTCATAAAAATAAACAAAAAATGAACTCCTAACATACATGACAAGAAATAAACTAGTCCTCAGAGGACTCAATAGGCATTGAGTCTTTAGCGCTAGACCCAGGAATTTTAGAGTGCTAAGGCCTCTAGAGAAGCTTCTCAATTCTGCCCAGGCGGGCATTCTGTTGCTGAACCTGAAACTGTAAAAGCTAGAAGACTTTTTGGAAGTTTTGGAGGGAAGGATCAATATGCATAAAATCTAAAGTATGCATTATGGTTTTTTCCACAAGATGTTTCATCATCCAGTATAGATGGATGGTTTGCTTATACTGAGATACTCTGCCTCTAGTTTTGCCCAGATCGGGAACTGGAATTTCACTATCTAAATATGTTTCTTCTTCTTCTTCTTGGCGAGTGAGGACCTCTTCCCACCCCGCAATTATCTTTCTAACTTCTTTCAGAATTTCCTTCACATATGCCTGGGCGACATCACTATTATGTTTATCCTGGGCTTTGCGGCTGAATATTCTCGATGTCTAGGAGGAGGGCTCGCCTTTCTCCTTCTAAGCACCTATCTTCCATGTTTGTCTATGATAGTCAACCCCCGCTTCTTCCTTAATAGCCTTTGCACGCGCCATTGGAACCTGAGGAATCGTGGGGGTCCGGTGTGCAAAAATAAAGTAAATAGTCGTCCACCCGATAGAGGCCCAGACTCCTCGCCTCAAACCTGTCTCTGTGACAGGATTTGATGAGCTCCATCATTAGACATATTTGGAGGGGTTAATAGTCACCTTTTTTTCCTTCTTAGATCTCTTTTTCTTGCATTTTTATTATTATTTGGGTTTATGATGCTAGTATAGGTGGTGATTAAGGCTAAGATACTTTGAGTGCCTAATATAAGGTTGAGTGCAGAAAATCATGATTTATTAAGAATTTTTATAAATATTTTATCACAAAAACTTGGAGGAGACAACAAGGAGAAATTATAGGAGGATTGTCCACCTTTAAAGGCAGCCAAAGGATCCCAAATATTCTCTCCAGCAATCTGAATTCCAGAGGCAGCCAAGCAACTCAAAGAGGAGAGCACTCAATCTTGGTTTACTTGGAGTCCAGTGGACTCAATCACCATTTTCTAGGGAGTTGTTGGTAGCTGCCCTGTAGAATAAATAGAGAAGAGCTAGACCTAGGAAGGTTTATTCTATCCTAGTCTCGCTTCCATTTAGAATTATTATTGTGAACTATTGAAGCTTTTTGTTCTATTCAGGGATTGAAACTTTCAGAGATGTATGCAATATGAAATGAGCAGACTGATCTCATTTGATTGATTTGAGTTAAGAGGGCTAGGCTCGTGAGTTAGGGCCCAATCCATGTGCCTCA
Organism: Pinus albicaulis; assembly: GCA_034641835.2. Classification (NCBI taxonomy): domain Eukaryota; kingdom Viridiplantae; phylum Streptophyta; class Pinopsida; order Pinales; family Pinaceae; genus Pinus; species Pinus albicaulis. The sequence goes on along the minus strand of CM076580.1, from coordinate 563,740,809 downwards.
GCTTCTCTGTTGTTATTATCTTTTCATTTATGTCATTTAGCTAGTTTTGCCTCTGCCATTTAACTTAGATCTACTTCTGATAAGTTTCATTTCTATTTAGTTTCTGTGCTGTTGTAGTTTTAATTGTTTATGCATAGTGAAATAGAGGAAAAACTCCAAAATTGTGGTCAAGTCTCCCCCCTCTTATCTCTGCCAATAGAGTTCGAGTAGGGGTAGATCTTCTCACAGGCCAAAATTGCTTTCTGTTCAAGTTCGGGAAAGAATTTGCATTACCAAGACCAAGCCTTTCCTTCACTATTTCATCCTGCATTTCTGTCTGTTTCCCGTACATGAATTCGCAGGTGTGCTCCACTTCTGAGCACTACTCTTACGCTTCCATTTCCCTCCTTTTCTTCTCACCTTAGCACTGCACTTACCTTCTTTCAAACACCCTTAAGCTCTTCAGCCTTACTTCTCTATTTTTCTCTGTTCACGACCGCCTTACCCTTTTTATGAAAAAACATGTGAAAAACCATACAGAACCACCAAAAACCCAACCTCCGCCTTTTCTCCTCGAGACTCCCGCCACCGTACATCGCAATCGCAACATTTAACGATTACCTTAACACTCATCACCCATTCCTTGCGATTGTGATATTGCGAAATCGCACTTCGCACCAGTTACCTTCTCCCATTAACACTCACCGCTCATTCTTTGCGATTGCAAAATCGCAAATCACAACTCTTAGCTTTTTCCACTGCCATGTCATCCCCATTGCACATCGCATCCCGCAAAACTTACCACATCGCAAATTGCATCCCGTAGAACTTACCACACCTCAAATCACATCCTGCATAACTTACCACATCGCAAATCACATCCTGCAGAACTTACCACATCGCAAATCGTATCCCGCATAACTTATCACATCGCAAATCCCCGCCCGCAACCTTTACCGCAGTGAAAATCGTACTTCACACATTTTAGTTTATTCCTGTTAATCCTTACTACTATCCTTGTAAACTTGCAATATTGTAATTCGCAACCCACCACATCACTTTTTGCACTTCGCACCATGTAGTTTATTCGGGTTAATCCTTACCGTTATCCTTGTAAACTTGCGATATTATGAGTCGCGACCCACCACGTCACTCTTCGCACTTCACACCATTTAGTTTATTCTTGTTAATCCTTACCACTATCCTTGTAAACTTGCGATATTGTGATTCGCGACCTGCCACATCACACTTCACACTACACACCATTTATTTCATTCTGTTAAGTCCTTACCATCATCCATTTAAACTTGCGAAGTTGCAATTGCGACATCGCATGTTGCACATCGCAAATTTTGCTATCCATCGCATTCTGCTATCGCATTTCTAATTTCTTCTCGCTCCAAAGTCATTTCTTGCGTTATAATAAGGTTTCCTAAGGGTTTAACCCCCTCTGTCCGCTCCAAAGCAATTTTTCACGCTATCATAAAGTTTTCTAAGGGTTTAACCCCCTTTTTTTGCTTCCAAACCTCATTTCATGTGTTAATCCCCCCATTAGCCCTCTTAGCCCTTTTTCTTCCCTCTAAATTTCAAATTAATTCTTTTTAATTAAAATTAAGGCATGGATAGTTTAGTTGCATGGATAGGAGTATGGTAGATAGATCATATGATAGGTAGAGTGCATTTAGCCATTTGGCCAAGTTAACTATGGTTTAGAATTAATTTCCTTTCTGTTATCTATTTTCTACAAATTAAATTAGTTTCATTCTTGGCATTCCTTTCCAACAATTTAGTTCAGTTCCTTTCTATCATTTCCTTCCAGCAATTTACGTTCCACTTATTCTCATAATTTAAGAAATAACACCCTTTCATGAAGCAGAAAAGGATGACATGAACATAATGCATCTGTTGTGTATATAGCATTGTCATCTCAAAGTTTGTACGAACCTCGGGTTGATAAAGTAAAGTAGGGCAGCCCCTAGGAGTTGCAACACTCTTGGTGCAATACCAGTGCTCACCACTTTTTGGCGACATTTCCGAGGAGGTGTCTAGTAGATATTTTGATTTTGTTTTAGCATTATTTTATGCTTTCCTTTCTTTTCATGTCACTTCAGAAGTATTGAAAAAGTACAAAAAAATATCTGATTTTCATGCCTCGTAGGACTAGGAATACTCAAAGACAAACCTTAACTAAAATCCCCACATCACCTCCTAGCCACCCTTCACTCTTCTTCAATGGCAGTGAGATTGAACCCCCTATAAGAGAGCCTCTTGAATATTTTGAGGATCTTATTGGGGAAGAATAAGAAGACCTTGTTTCAACTGAGGGACCTGCTTCACCTATCTTAACCATGGCTGGGACCCAGAGAGCCTTTCCCATAAGAGAGGCAGATGGGGACACCAAGATGAAAAAAATTAGCCCCTAAGCTCTTCCACACTTCCATGGACTTACCTTTGAGGACCCTGACACATTCATGTTTGAATTTGTTGTTGTCTGTAGGACTTATGACTACGCCTCTGATGATCAGAAGTTGAATCTATTCCCATCCACCCTTAAGGATGCAGCCTTGCGCTGGTACATGGGTCTGCCTGGGGATAGCATCACTACCTGGGCATAGATGGAAGAGACCTTCAACAATAAGTACAAATACTACTATAGGTCCAAGGAAACTAAGGATGGGATATTTAGGATGACTCTTGGGCCTGATGAATCCCAAGAGGATTATGAGGATAGGTTTCAATTGAACTATAAGAGAGCCAACTATACTCTTGATCCTGACTCACTCAAACGTGCACTTTTTCGAGGGATCATTAAAGAGATGATAGAAACCTTGAATATGTTATCAGGAGGAGATATCTACCAAAAACCATATGAAACAATCAAAAATGTCTTTCGGAACCATTCTAGGGCATTTAGGAAGAAGGGAAGAGCTAGCCAAAGTACATCCAATACCCCTTCCTCTTCCACCTTCATAAAACATGAGATTGGAAACATGCTAGAGGACTTCAAGAGTGACATGTTGCACACCTTTGCTTTGCAAATGGACACAATGCAGGTCAAAAGGAAGCAAGAGGAAGCAAAGAGAGCCCTGGCCATATTTTTTCATAGATGTACCAGGAAACACCCAAGAAATGAATGTCCACTGAATGTCATAGAGGTTTTCTTAGTCTGTGAAGAGAATCATGCCACAGACAAGTGTCCCTCCTTACATGGACTTAAAGTTATATATCAAGGTGGGGAAACAATGCCAGAGCAACTCTGTTTCATGAACCAGAGAAGGCCTAAGGGCCCTCAGCCATATCAACAAGGTACACAAGGTGCACCTCACTCTTACTATTACAACAATCATAGTGAACCCATGAAACCTTGGTACACCCCCACTCCTCCATCCTGGTCTACACCTCCTACTTGTCCTTCCATCCCTTCATATCATCCTCAGCCAGTAAACTAACCATTTCAGTAGTATGTTCCACAACAACCTCAGTGAAACAATCCATCCCAAGGTGGACGCCTCAACAAAATCAACTACCTACTCCAATTCCTCCACCCCAACCTCAACCTCAGCTTACTCATGCTGCTCCACCTAGGCTACCTATACCTGCACAGCCTAATCCGAACCTGAACAACAGAGAGGCACAACAGGCTCCGAGTGGAGAAACATCCCATCCAGCTTATGCTGTGGAGATACAGGAGGTTAATCTCAGGCCAGGAAGAGTAATCCCAGATAACCATCCCCCATCTCCACCTGTAGAGGTTGAGGAGAAAAGGGAAGAAGATAACACTCAGATCCAACAACCTCCTTTTCTTGAGTTCTTGATCCACCCTAGTCAGCACAACCTAGAGGAGACTGAACTCCTAGTAGAATTGGAAAATTTGTGTGTAAAGATACCACTTCTCCAGGCCATTAAGGATGTACCTATCTACAATAAGCTCATCAAAGAAAAGTTCTTCAATAAACCTGGAAGGAGGAAGAGAGATACCCCCACCATCAATGTGGTAGGAAAACTGTCTTACCTGATGCTGGGGAAGGTGATATTTCCAAAATACCTGGACCCTGGTAGTCCAACTGTCGATGTACATATAGATGGTGTCATAGTCCCCAACACTCTGATTGATTTAGGGCTTCTATCAATATCATGACCAAGAAAACTATGTTGAAACTTAATCTCCAAGGCACTTTGAGGAAAACCACAACAGTTATGCTACTTGCAGATCGTTCCACAGTAACTCCGGAAGGAATTGTTGAGGATGTTATAGTTACCATTGACTCTTGGGAGTATCCTACAGATTTCCTGGTCTTGCAGCCAAAAACCAAGTTTAATGGTTATCCTCTCATCTTATGGAGACCTTGGTTAGCCACTGTAGATGCTTATATTAGTTGTCGGGCCGGAAACATGACTATAAAAAATGGGCCTTTGTCTAAACAGCTAGTTTTATATCCTCAAGCCCATCCTTCCATTGATCATGATCTCCCTGTATGGTTGGAGGATGAAGAAGACGAGTTATATAAAATTTCCCCTATGTGTACCATAGATGTTATTCTTAGAGGGGGGAAGCTTGACGAAGATGAACTCATCGACCATGCCATTCAAAACCAGTCCTCCACTAACACTCCTCTCGAAACCCTAGTCAAAGAGTCTAAAAGGCAACCTTGGATGGAAGTGAAATCAATTGATACAACCTCTGAAACCACGAAGGTTGTCGAGTTTGGCCCATCTAGATCTCTAAAAATCAACCCAAACCTCTCAAATGAAGAAGAGAAGTAGTTATGCCAGCTTTTGAAAGAAAATATTGAAGCATTTTCTTGGGATTACAAGGACATGAAAGGGGTGCATCCTTGAGTATGCAGACATCACATTTACGTCAAAGAAAGATGCAAGCATGTGAGATAACCCCAAAGAAGGATGAACCCGACTCTAAAGGACATAGTCAAAGAAGATCTGCAGAAACTATTGGATGTGGGGTTCATATATCCTATATCCGACAATGAGTGGGTATCTCCTCTTGTCCTAGTCCCAAATAATAACGGGAAGTGGCAAATTTGTGTTGATTATCGAGAACTTAACAAAGCCACCAAGAAAGACCATTTCTCTTTGCCATTTATAGACCAAGTCCTGGATGGCCTTGCAGGGAAGAAGTTCTTTTCCTTCTTAGATGGGTTCAGTGGGTACAATCAGATTCAAATCAACCCTGAAGACCAGGATAAGACTACTTTCTCCTGCCCTTGGGGTACCTTTTCTTATAGAGTCCTACCCTTTGGGTTATGCAATGCCCTAGCCACCTTCTAGAGAGTTGTCTTCGGCATATTTTCTGAGTTAGTCCATGACTCTGTCGAAATTTACATGGACGATTTCACACCATATAAGGATGAATTCCAGGAAGCTCTCTCTAATTTGGGTAAAGTACTAAGAAGGTGCATTGAGATGCATCTCTCCTTGAGCCCAAAAAACTGTGAATTCCTGAAGAAAACAGTGGTTGTATTAGGACACTCCATATCCCAAGCAGGAATACAGGTAGACCCGAACAAAATCATTATCATCAAAAGGGTACCTGTTCCTCAAAAGCAGAAAGATGTCAGGAGTTTCTTAGGCTTAGCTGGTTACTATAGAAGGTTCATCAAAGATTTCAGCAAGATGACTTCGCCATTATTTGGGTTATTGGCCAAATATTATGAGTTTATTTGGTCTGGTCCTTGTCAAGAGGCTTTTGAGCTCATTAAGAAGCAGTTGACTACTGCCCCCATCCTCTGAGGTCCAAATTGGACTCTGCCTTTCCACATCCACAATGATGCATCCGACAAAGCTGTAGGGGAAGCGTTAGGACAATTAGAGGACAAAATCTCTTATGTCTTTTATTTCATCAGCAAGAATTCATCCAAATCGAAATTGAATTATATTGTTACTGAGAAGGAGATGTTGGCCATTATCCATGCATTGAACAAATTCATGCATTATGTCACTGGATATCATACCTTTGTTCACATTGACCATGTAACCATCAAGTATTTAATGAACAAACCGGATGTTAATGTTAGAATAATTAGATGGTTGTTACTTTTGTAGCAATTTGATTTGACTATTGTTGATAAACCTGGAAAGGAAAATGTTGTTGCAGATTTTGTCCAGGTTAGTTCTCCCTGCAGGTGAAGAAGGAATGGTGGATAACCAGCTGCCAGATGAACACCTCTTTGCCATATCATCACTCTCACCATGGTTTTCTGATATAGCCAACTAATTGGTTGCTGGAATAATCCCTCTTAATCTTTCATTCAGGGAGAGGAGCAGAATCATCAGAAAAAGTGCCCCTTTCACATGGATTGGGGGGAATCTCTTCAAGCTAGGCCTTGATCAAATCCTAAGAAGATGTTTGAGGGAGGAAGAATTTTTTGGTATCCTCTCTGAATGTCTTGACAACCCATGTGGAGGCCACTTTGCTGCACAGAGAACTACTTACAAAGTTTTGCAGGTGGGTTACTATTGGCCTACCCTTCAACAAGATTCCAGAAGATACACCAGTAGGTGTGACGAGTGCCAACGGATGGGAAAACCCACACAAAGGGATGAAATACCTTTACACCCTAAGGTGGCTCTTGAGCCATTTGAAAAGTTGGGCATGGACTTTGTTGGACCCATCGATCCACCATCTGGACAAAAGAAGCATATCATAGTCTGCACTCATTACCTGACAAAGTGGGATGAAACAAAAGCAGTGAAGGTAGAAACCAAAGAAAAAGTAGTAGAATTTCTAAGGGAGAATGTGTTTTACAAATTTGGATATCCCAGAGAAATATTCATTGATCAGGGATCACAATTCACCTCTCACCTCATTGAAAATATTTTGTGGAAGCACAAGATTAAGCATAGAACTTCTACTGCCTATCACCCTCAGGCGAATGGCCAAGTAGAAGTAACTAACAAAGCTTTAGAGAGCATCCTCACCAAGGTTGTAAGCAACAGTAGAAAATATTCGGCAGATAGATTCATAGAAGCTACTTAGGCCTACAACACCACTTAGAAGACAACAACAGGATTCACTCCTTATGAACTAGTCTATGGTAAGAAAGCTCTAATTTTAGTTGAATTTGAATTCAATACTTTAATAATGGCACCTGAATTAAATCTAGATCTAAAAAATGCCCAAAAAGAGAGGTTGTTGCAACTAAATGGATTAGATGAGTTCAGAATGCAAGCACTTCTTCACACAGAGGTAGTTCAGCTGCAAAGGAAGGTATGGCATGACAAGAACATCAAAGAAAAGACCGTCCAAGAAGGATATTGAGTACTGTTGTATGATTCAAGTTTTAAAGACTTCAAGGCAAGCTGATGACAATATGGTTGGGGCCTTACACAGTGGAGAAATTCTTTGATAATGGCACAGTTCAAATCAGGACCATAGATGAGGAAGGGATCCCCTTGCTTGTCAATGGTCACAGACTTAAAATTTACAAGAAGCCTTTGTCAAGGGCATAATTAATCAATTCAATAAGCAGAGAGGTGTATGTGATGGGAAAATACATAGTTTCCCACACCTCCTGAAAGACAGAAAGAAAGAAAGAAAAAAAAAGAAGCTTGTGGGTTGAAAACCTCGATGGAGGCAGCTCACTTGCTCAAAAAAAAAAGGAAAAAAAGAGAGTAAAGATCCATGGGTGAAAACCTCTATGAGGCGCCCAAGGCTAGTTTGTGGGTTCAAAAAATTCCATGGAGGCAACCCACTTTCTTTCGAAAAGAAAGGAAAAAAGAGGAAAAGAACAGAACCAAAAAATGCATCTGCATCACTATGTTTTTCTGTGTTTATTTTTTTGCACGTTGTTACTGGTTTCTGGAAAACACAGGGAAGCATTCATCTTCGTTTCCCTTCTTATATCTTGTTGTCCATCCAATCATTCACTCCATTTGTCTTCATAACTTCCTCCATCACCTCCATACACCACACTCCTCCATTCCTGAGCACAATGTAGCAAGAGAAGCAACATACAAACAAACTGCTACAAACATCAGGAAGTTCCTTCAAAAACAAAGTTGTTCATGGACTACCAAGAAGAACAACAAGGGCAGTTGCATAACACACTACAGGAGAAAGAGAATGCCACCCATGGCATCTCAAGCACCCCACGCGACATCCACAACAGAGAGAAACAACAGACAAAGATTAGCAGCTCATTCAGGAAGATTCTCCTTCAGCAAGTTGCTCACTTAGAGAACAAGAATATGGTGAAGAACACATCATCTAAAAAGACTTGTCGCGAACCTCTAGCTCCTACAACCACCTTGGAAACAACAGGTAAACTCAGGTATAAGCTCTCACCCCTTGCTATGCATTCATAATAGCCATAAATAATTAATTTGCATACTCATAGTTTGAGGGGCAGAAAGGTGTCCAGTTAACTCAGCCACCACCATGAGGTATGGCTGGAATAAAAATGGGAGTACATGCCACTTGGGCATGCAAAAGTAAAATTTTAAATCAGTGGAGTAGAGGAGAACGAGGGGAGGAAAACGCGCAGTCCATCCTCAATTAACAGGGAGGAGGAACCAATTGTCTACGACAGAACTGGAGCTTAGAAGAGTTATATTGGCACTACAAATTTAGCTGCGTCATCTAATAAAAGGAGATGTTGTCTCATCCAAAATAAAGAATTGACATTTTTTAGAGGGAGAGGACCGATGGAAGCATGCAACGCTTGAAGAAGAAGAAGAAGAACCAGGAAGAAAAAAGAAAGAAGAAACCCGGGGCAGAACCATAAGAGATGGCCATAAAAGTCATAGAGATAGAAGAAAGTGACGAGACACAAACTCACAACCCAACATCACATCCCCTCACTACAAAAAGATAACTGCTACCATGGCTCCTCTTAGCGCAAAAAGAAAAAGGCAGACCTCTAGGTATTCTGGAGCTAACAAGAATCAGAGAAAGCCATAAAATTCTCCCATAAGCCCAATCATCATTGAAGAATCACCAAGGGGGGAGGAAATAATCAGAGAAATATCTATAAAGGAGCAGCTGCAGAAGGCACATGCAGAGAATGTAGCGCTAAAGGAGTAATTGCAGCAAAAAGAGGAGCAAGTAGCCACCATGGCAGACTTGTGCATATAATCCCTTCAACACAGATTCCGCTCTAACTCATATGTTGTGTACCTCAAAGAACAATGGCTTATATTTCAAATCAACACTCTAGCCTCCCATGGATCACTCCCTTTCCAATATTGTAGGCAATTGAAGTTCTACAAGCAAGCCAACATAGGCGAGCAGGCAAAGATGGCAGATTTTTATATGCATAACTTTGTGCTGACCAATCTGGAGATTTGGGACCCCAATCCTACAATGGGGGATATGCAGTTAATGACTCTAGCATCTTGGATGGTGAATGAGGACAATAGAGCCAAAGATATATGGAAGGTCATGGGAAGAAGAAATAGAGAACCCTTATATCTCAGACCATAAGTGTTCATCCCAAGAGGAGTCATCCTTAACCATCGAGAGATTGAAAAGGACCCTTCATTGGTTGAAAGCTACCTTCAGACTCAAAACCAGGTGATAGGCCACTTTAATGATGCTTCTAGGCAGATAGAAGAGGAGTGCATTATGGCTAGCCAGAGGAGATGGAACAACCTCCCACATAGCCTCAAGAACAGGGAGTATCATACTCCAGAAAGATTGAGGGGTGCATTGGAAAGGGCAACATTGTACAAGAGGGCCATGCAGGCCAAAAAGATTCGATGGTTAGGACTAAATCTCAACCCACCTTTGCTGTTGGGATGACTAATGAAGAGGACACAGAAGCACAAGATAGGGAATGGGAGAATGTAGAAAAGAATGATGGATTTTACCCCCTTGGGGAAACTCCCACACTTGTTCCTTAGGAAATCAGGGGGGTCGTCAAAGCTTTGAAGGAAATGGAGGGGGAGGATCATTTGCTCAGAGGATGAGCAACCATTCAGTAGGGGGGTGATGATGAGCTCCATCATTAGATATATCTGGAGGGGTTAATAATCACCTTTTTTCCTTCTTAGATATCTTTTTCTTGCATTTTTATTATTATTTGGGCTTATGATGCTAGTATAGGTGGTGATTAAGGCTAACATACTCTGAGTGCCTAATATAATGTTGAGTGTAGAAAATTATGATTTATTAAGCATTTTTATAAATATTTTATCACAAAGACTTGGAGGAGACAACAAGGATAACTTATAGGAGGATTGTCCACCCTCAAAGGCAGCCGAAGGATCCCAAAGATTCTCTCCATCAATCCGAATTCCAGAGGCAGCCGAGCAACTCAAAGATGAGAGCATGCAATCTTGGTTTACTTGGAGTCTAGTGGACTGAATCACCGTTTTCTAGGGAGCTGTTGTTAGCTACCCTGTAGAATAAATAGAGCAAAGCTAGAGCTAGGAAGAGTTAGTTTATCCTGTCTCGCTTCCATTCATAATTATTATTGTGAACTATTGAAGCTTTTTTTTTTTAAATTCAGGGATCGAAAATTTTAGAGATGTATGCAGTTATTCTTTTATGAAATGAGCAGACTGATCTCATTTGATTGTTTTAAGTCCAGAGGGCTAGGATCGTGTGTTAGGGCCCAATCCACGTGCCTCGGCTTCTTTGCTGTTATCATCTTTTCCTTTCTGTCATTTAGCTAGTTTTTCCTCTGTCATTTAAGTTAGATATGATTCTGATAAGTTTAATTGCTATTTAGTTTCTGCGTTGTTGTAGTTTTAATTGCTTATGCATAGTAAAATAAAGGAAAAACTCCAAAATTGTGGTCAAGTCTCCCCCCTCTCATCTATGTCAATAGATTTTGAGTAGGGGCAAACCTTCCCACAGGAAAAAATTGCTTTCTGTTTGAGTTCGGGGAAGAATTTGTGTTACCAAGTCCAAGCCTTTCCTTCACTATTTCATCCAGCATTTCTGTCTGTTTCCCGTACATGAATTCGCAGGTGTGCTCCACTTCTAAGCACTGCTCTTACACTTCCATTTCCCTCCTTTACTTCTCACCTTAGCGTTGCACTTACCTTCGTTTGAACACCTTTAAGCTCTTCAGCCTTACTTCTCTATTTTTCTCCGTTCACGGCCGCCTTACCCTTTTTACGAAAAACACGTGAAAAACCATATAGAACCACCGAAAACCCAACCTACGCCTTTTCTCCTCGAGACTCCTGCCACCATACGTCGCACTTCGCAATCACAACATTTAACGATTACCTTAACACTTATCGCCCATTCCTTATGATTGCAATATTGCGAAAATCGCAAATCACACTTTGCACCGGTTACCTTCTCCCGTTAACACTCACCGCTCATTCTTTGCGATTGTGAAATTGCAAATCACAACTCTTAGCTTTGTCCACCGCCACGTTATCCCCATCACACATCACATCCCGCGGAACTTACCACATCACAAATCACATCTCGCAGAACTTACCACATCGCAAATCGTACCCCGCAGAACTTACCACATCGCAAATCGCATCCCGCAGAACTTACCACATCGCAAATTGCATCCCGCAGAACTTACCACATCACAAATCGCATCCCGCAGAACTTATCACATCGCAAATCGTTGCCCGCAACCTTTACCGTAGCGCAAATCACACTTCGCACATTTTAGTTTATTCCCGTTAATCCTTACTGTTATCCTTGGAATCTTGTGATATTGCGATTCGCGCCCCACCACGTCACTCTTCGCACCATTTAGTTTATTCTCGTTAATCCTTACTGCTATCCTTGTAAACTTGCGATATTGAGATTCGCGACCCGCCACGTCACTCTTCACACTTCATACTGCACACCATTTAGTTTATTCCCGTTAATCCTTACTGCTATCCTTGTAAACTTGCGATATTGCGATTCGCAACCCGCCACGTCACCCTTTGCACTTCGCATTGTTCACCATTTAGTTCATTTCGTCAAGTCCTTACTGCCATCCATTTAAACTTGCGAAGTTGCGATTGCGACATCGCACATCGCAACTTTTGATATCCATCGCATTTCTAAGTTCTTCTCGCTCCGAATTCATTTCTTGCGTTATAATAAGGTTTCCTAAGGGTTTAACCCCCTCTATCCACTCCAAATCCACTTCTCATGCTATCATAAAGTTTTATAAGGGTTTACCCCCCTCTTTCCGCTTCCAATCCCCATTTCTTGTGTTAAACCCCCCATTAGCCCTCTTAACCCTTTTTATTCCCTCTAAGTTGCAAATTAATTGTTTTTAATTAAAATTAAGGCATGTATAATTTAGTTGCATGGATAGGAGTATGGTAGATAGATCATAGGATAGGTAGAGTGCACTTAGCCATTTGGCCTAAGTTAAGTGTGGTTTAGAATTAATTTCCTTTCTGATATCTGTTTTCAACAAATTAAATTAGTTTCATTCTTGGCATTCCTTTCCAGCAATTTAGTTCAGTTTCCTTTCTGTCATTTCCTTCCAGCAATTTACTTTACAATTCTTCTCATAATTTAAGAAATAGCACCCTTTCGTGAAGCAAAAGAGGATGACATGAACATAATGCATTTGTTATGTATATATCATTGTCACCTCAAAGTTTGTACGAACCCCGGGTTGATAAGGTAAAGTAGGGCAGCCCCTAGGAGTTGTAGCACTCTTGGTGCAATACCAGGGCTCACCAGGAGTCAAGACCAGACAAAAACGTGACACACCGTCAGTGATCCTTAAAATATGAAACATTTACAACCTTTCCAAAACGCGATGATGATTTCAAACCATAGCCCAAGGGAAATTTCGATGCTTGGTTTTACCAGGCACCCCATACATAATTGCAAGTGAATTTTCCAGAATCTCACAACTCAACAAAAGGGCTGATAATAACAAGTCTTAAACACAAAATTATCCACAAAATTAACATGTAGGTTGGGGCTTTTCCACCAGTCTATGGTATGGGTGTCAAACCCTGCGAAGTCAAGGTGGCTACAAGCATACCCCCCCCAACCCAGTCCCAAGTCCCCCAATTTCTGAATTGTAATGTCGTAGAGAATAGAAATTGACACTATCAACCCAAATAAACCAAACAAAAACCTCCTCGGATGCCATGCAAACAAAATAGTCGGGATTACCGATAAACTGCTCCATTTAAAGGCTGAAATAACTAAATTTTCGACATTATCCATGATCTTGTGACAAGGAAAGGAGAAGGAAAGTACCACATACCCCTGAATTGATGAGTTTCTTTGAACTCTGGAATGCTTCTACCCGACACTCGTGTCTACAGCCAACCAACTACCCACCACTCGTGAAATAATGAATTGATTGAGACAAAACATGTTATTATCTCCCGATGGCTCTTACTCCAAACTACATACCAGCGACCATGATGGTGGCACACGCCTCTACTTAATTCTCCAGTTCGCACGTGACCAACGATGTCGTGCTTCTCATTCCACTTGCCACTATCTTGAACACCCTACAGGACGACAAGCCCTCCCTTAATTGCTTTCATCATGATCCTCATGGGGATCTTCAATCGTATCACACCCCGATCGGGGGTATAATCAAGTACTTTTAATCTTTCATAATTAATTTTAATATAAATGTAATTGTTAATTTGGTTATTGAGAAATTTTAATATAAAAAATAGATTTCAAAATAGAAAATATGTTATCATTAAATAAACCCGAGAAATTTTCAAAAAGCCACACTTAACACTATTCTCTATTGTCTTCACCAAAACACTGGATATACTAGATTACCTAAGCATGTCATAAGAGTGAACACAAAAAAAATGTTTTTAATGAACCTAGGTTAAAGTCACTTAGTCTATTGGATAGAAGTACTTAGTTTATTTTATTTTTATTTTTATGTAATTTGACCGAGTCAAAATTTTTACATAACATGATAGGATAAAATTTGATCCATCTGGTTGCTTGATAGATCTAAATTTTAAATGGATCTAGTATAATTTAATTATTAATGACAAATTTTGTAATATGTGAAATATAAAAAAAGATTTGAAATTTCAATTGATGTGTTTAAATAAAATATATGTTTTTTAAATAATTTTATAAAATATGTGGCAACATTCTATTGTATCAGATTAATTTAAATTTTTGTTATTTTTATTGATGGTAACAAAAACACTTAAATTTTTTATAGCAATTGTGTTGTGCAGATAGTTAGCATTGTTCCATGTCTTCCATTTTGTAGTTTAAAGAGTAAACCACTTACATTTTAGTAATAGAATCATTTAAAACTATCTTTAACTCACAAACAAAAAAATTATTATATATCGATTTTCAGCCTGTTACATATCAGTGATTAAAATAAACATGCTAATAATATGAGACTAGATATCATTTTTTGGGATTCAACTGCTTTAAGTAAGTCATTCAAAGTTGAGCTTATATGTCAAATTGTGTAGCAGTCAAATCCTACCCAGGTCTACCTAAGTTTAGTTTATTGGAATTGTAGAGGCTACCCTTGGAGGAGGGGACTTGGGTTGGGGCCTATTGTGGAAAGTAGAGACATAATTTGTCTCACGAAAACTCATGAACATGATGGTTGCAAAACTCCTGTGTTTGATGGTTATTTGAAGTTAGCGGTTTGGAACAAGGTAGTAAAAAATGGCAAAGGTTATGGGGGAATACTAGTTTTAGTGAAAGAAAAGGAAGGTTGTTACATTCAATTGATGAAAGAAGATGAAAATAAACAATATTCGTGATTCAAAATATCAGAGAATAAGAATCACATAAGAATTGAAACATGCTATTTTTCCCCTCAAGTCTCAAAAAATTACAAAAATAAGGGGCTGGACAACAAGGATCTGTATGCAGCTTTAAAGCAAGATATTTCCGTGTACTATCACTAGGGAGAAGTGCTTTTAGTGGGTGATTTTAATGCTAGAGAAACAAATCAACACGCTAGTATTATTTGTTGCAAAGAGGATCGTAATCCTATTTGTCTCACCGATGAGGAGAATTCCCAATGGGTGAGATGTTCAGAAGATGACAAAGTTAGCAATCATTTTGGAGAGGAATTGCTTACACTATGTGTGGCTTTCAACTTAATTATTTGCAATGGTCTGGATAGATGGAAAAGGTCTGGGAACTTCACTTGCAACACTTATAATGGGGCAAGTGTTGTTGATTTTGTGATTTGTTCACAAATCTTGATAGAAAAGACAGTCAAAGTTAAGATTGGAGAGCATAATTGGGACTTAAAATCAGACCATAACCCAATTTATATGAAGTTATCATGGGTAGAAGAAATGCAACATAAGAGAAAAACCCAATGCTCTCGACAATCACTACTAAGGGGAAAAATTCTTCTAACACCAGGAAAGCGTACTATCTTCAAGACAATGATGGAGAGATTAATTCAGAAAGAGAAAACTGGTTTCCAAAGCTTCAACAGTCATAAGTTAACAAATATAATTCAAAGGGCACTTGAGAAGTGCAAAAGAGAAAAAAATAGGAAATCATAATCAAATTGTTTTCCTGTAAATGCTTGGTTTGATGAGGAATGAAAAATGGCAAGGAGAACCTTGAAAAAGACAGTCAAGGAGAAGATGGATGTAAAGTTATATAAGCGGATACTAAAAAGGAAAAAAATGAGTTCATGCAAACAAGGCAAGAAGAGTTAATATATCTAGGCAAGAATAACCCAAAGCTTTTCTGGCAGGAACTTCAACCAAGGAAGAGGCAAATCGAAAATAATATTACAACCAATCAATGGTTTGAATATGCAATACAACTCTATGAGAAAGAATCAGAGGTTGAGCCTCCCCCGACGCTCAACACAACTACAAAGCTCTTCACATTACATGAGGTGGAGATTGGAATTAAGAATTTGAAAACATGAAAGGCAAAAGACTTGGTTGAGCTTCAAGCATAGTATCTAAAATGGGGTAGAAACACTTTTGCACCACACATCATGGAAATATTCAACAACATCATTCAACAAGGTTTCCCAAGAGATTGGACAACCAGTCTAGCAATACCCCTTTTTAAGAGTGGAGACATTAATAATCCGTACAATTATAGAACCATTATGATCAATCCTTTGTTTTCAAAGCTTTTTGGCAGCATGGTAGAGAATAGAATCAATAAGTGGGCAAAAGTAAAAGAAAAGAGGGAAAAAGGACAAGCGGATTTTAGGCCGAAGCATTCTACACTGGATCATGACAGCACATTGAGACACATTATTGAAAAGGTTTGGGGGGATAAAGAAGAAGTATTCTTCTATTTTGTTGACTTCAAAAAGGCATTTGACATAATCCCTAGAGATAAGTTGTGGCATAGAATGGAAGAACTTGAAATTCCTTTGCATTATAGAGCTGTTGTCCATAGACTTTATGAATAGGTGAAAGTCAAAATTAGAACCTTAGCGGGTATTTCAGAAAGCTTTAGAAGTGACATTGGAGTCAAGCAAGGTTGCCCTCTATCCCCTACTCTTTTTGGTTTTTATATTGATAAACTGGAAGAGTGGCTACATTTGCAAGGTGGGGATGGTGTTCGGTTGGGGGAGTTTGTGATAAAGCTTCTTTCACATGTCGATGATCTTGTATTGATTTCTAAATTGACCCATAGACTGTAGATGCATCTATATGTCCTTGAGCATTTTTGTAGAGCAATGGGGATGCGAATCAATATTAGCAAGACCAAGATAATGATTTTCTCTAATAAAAGGAAGCAGAGTCAGCATATGTTCTTCTTTGAAGGCAACATTCTTGAAGAAGTAAATGAGTACAAATACTTCAAGACTAATTTCAACAACAAACTTAATTGGGAGGACTGCAGAAAGAAGAGAATCTTAGGAGGGTGGAAAGCATTATATGCTCTTCAAAATAGATTTAGAGAGGCAGAGTTATGGGATCGGAAAACGATTAAAGTGCTTTTTGGACTCCTAGTTTGTCAAGTGATGCTATATGGCTGTGAATTATGGGCTAGTAGCACCCCTGTCTCAAAATGGAAGCAAATTGTGAAAATAAAAAAAACACTTGATCATGAGCAAGTTCAAAATAAAAAGTTTGGTACCTTATGAGATAATGTTGAGTGAAACATGAGCAACTCCCATCGAAGCAATTGCTATGGTGCGGCTCATAGGATATCTAATGAGAATTGAGCAAATGAGAGTAGGTAGATGGCCTAATGTTATCTTCAAGGAAGGCATGGGTGAAAGAAAGAAAACATGGATGAGACAAAACTATACATGAATGCAAAAATGGAATATCTACCTCAATGCTTGTCCCACAAATAACAAGGAGCTAAAGACTTTTGTTATGGAGAAGTTTTGTAAACGGGTACGGGGAAAAGAGTTGGGTAGAAAGAAGAAGTACTACATTGAAGAATTCAACCCTACGTATGATCTCCAACAAAAAGAGTACCTTGGAGCTAACATTCTGTGGAGGGCAAAGGTTCTTATTGCTCAATTAAGAACCAACTCACATCATCTTCGGTGTGAAACAAGACAGTGGAAAAGGCCTAAAGAAGCTTGGGAAAAACAAGTGTGTACATTTTGCACGTCTGGGGCGGTGGAATTGGAAAAACATTTCATTTTGGAATGTGATGTGTTCAAAGACATCAAAGAAAGCTATGAGAATATGTTAGCATCGGTTTATTGGCATTGTCTTTTCAGCGATGAGATTGTTGGAAGGTTGGGCCAACTCATTATCAATTTGAATAAGAAAAGGACTGAAATGCAAAAGGCGAAAAACATGGAACTCATTGTCCCATAGACTATTTTTAGTCTCGTGGACATTAAAATTTAATTTAATTTGATTTCATTTATGACCATTTCCATGAGAGGTAGTTGTAACTGACTAATTTCTCATGATTTTTGAATGGTCCACTTGGGTGATGCTCACAGAGGTAAAGAAGTGGAATCAAAACTAGTGAAATGAATCACATAGCATCAATCATCACTTCCGAGACTTACACCAATATGATACTTTTAAATTTCATTTTCATACTGCCTTCTACCTCGTAAGCTACATAAGTTGCAATGAACAAACACATATTTCATGTCACTTATACACTTGTTGCCTTCTACCTTGTAGGTTGCCATAAAAGACCCGTATTTTTTCTCTCTCACATAAAAGAAATTGCAATATGCTCGGTCTCTTACTTTCTCAATGTGCATCTCCGTCTTATTGATATTTTCAACGTTTACCTTGTTTCTTACTTTTTATTTATTTATCTTTTTATAAGTTAATGTTTGATCAAGAGTTCTAAATTTGTCGATGAGAAGGTAATGAAGATATAATATAAGGTAATGAAGATATGATACACTTACACTGGATTATAGATAGGGTCTTGGATCCTCACGTGTAAATAGGGTCTGGATACACCTGAGGATGAAAATAGAGCTCGTTTTCGGTGATTATTACTCTATCATCTTTCTCTTTATATAAGATGATACTAAGTGAAAATAAACCTCTTAATTCATCCACGCTTAATAAGTTAAATGTGTTTGCAGAGGAACTCAGACACATACAATCCAACATGAATTGAAATTCGAGTTCCTGGGGAACAGGTGACAGCCATATACAGTCCAAACGAATTTATACCCTCATTGGCAAGGGTAACTGAGAGCAGAGAATAAATCTCCGGTTTGATCCTTCTTTACCTGAGAATAAATTCCAATTCTGTGACTCGGAGGATGATGAAATAGAGTCCACGTCATCCAGTGAATCAACCTTATTTCGGACAGATTTGTTTTTTTGAACAAGGCGTCCGCTACTTTTTAATATAACATAACAGTTGTCCCTTTCTAAGTTTTCTTGGTGAATTTGAAAATCCATGTCTTCCACCTGTCATCACAGAAAATAAAACATGGGAGTGGGAGCGGGGAGTGCATTTGGCACTATGCCAAAAAAGCAGCGGTGTCAGCGTCTAGCTCACTTGCCCGGAGAGGAGAGGACGTAGTGGGTGTCTTGGTGTGTCGTCGGCAGAGAAGTGGACATAGTGTACTAATGAGATTTATGGGACATTCAGAGGCATTCTACAGGATTTATCGCTAGGGCGTCCCCTGTTCGAATCCAGATCCACGGTGGTTTTGAAAGGCCCCAGCAGCCCCCTTTGGCGACATACCTGATAAGCAGTTTCCGCGGGGATTGAGAGCGGATGAAAAGGTTGCTGAAGCCTGGGTGCGGAGAGAGGGTCATATTCGCTCTATATGCGAAGTCTGATAGGGTTTTTAGAGTCATGGGCAATGTAAACGTGATGAGCAAGACGGATGCTGTTACTTACACATCTATTTGCTTAGGATTAGTACAGACTGGGAATGGTTCACCACCCTCACCGCCCTGGGTTGCCCATATTTCCTTCTCTTAACACGTGAATCCAGAATGCTTTGCTAGCTTAATGGTGCACTCTCTCTTTCTCTCAGGAAACGTGAAGGTGTGTTGTGTGGAGCGCCCAATGTGTATTGTAGTGTTGTATGTGTAACAGTGAAGGTGTGTTATGTTGTGTTGAGTGCTCAATGTGTAATGTGTAATGTTCTGTGTTTAATGTGTTCTGTAGTGTTGTCTCAGTTGTGTTGTGTTATGTGTGATATGTTAGTATGCAAGTTTTTGGATGTTTATGTCTATGGTTCCGTGATAACTGGCAGATTGAGAGAGGGAATAAAAGACCATGGCAGAGGAGCACAGGGAAGTAAACATGATTCACAGAGGAAGCAAACCTGATTCACAGAATCATGTCATGTCAAACATGATTCACAGAGGATGTAAGGATGACTTCACGGTGAGTATCCTGAAAGAAAATATATATTCATCTATATTTATGTATGGAATTGTTCTTTGATTCCTTGTCGCTTTTTTTTTTCTCTAATGAGTTAAAGTTTACTACGCAGAAACTAACAATATCACGACACACTGAATTAAAGACTCTGGTTAGGCCCGCAACCAATTAACAACTCTTCCCAACAAAGAATTTCCATTAGTCGAACCCTTCTACACTGATTTTATTGGCCAACAAAGTTAAGGTTAGTGCATTTTGATTGATAATTTGATTTCTTGATTTTTTGGAAAAACCTATAGCATTAAAAAATACAGAACCGTTAGTGCATTTTGATTGATAATTTGATTTCTTGATTTTTTGGAAAATCCTACAACATTAAAAAAATACACAACGCTTTCTCTGGTCTTCTTTTGATATTTGATATTTGATGCATGGAGATTTTACTTTTCTTTTAATTTAATTTTTGTCAAATCGGTTTTTAAGGTTTTGCACGAGGATAACTAAATTATGTACATATTTTATTGTGTTGATCTTTCCTTCTTGAAAGGGAAAGAAATTTGTTATTCCTTCTTGGAACAACTTCTTTTAAGTTGTCTTTCGATGGAACAAAACCATGGCATGGTAATGTGAGTTTCACTGTCATTATGTTCATAACGTGAGTTTCACTATCATTGTACCTATCCTCCTCCGTCAAACAAGAATTCCATAATTCCAACTATACATAACTCAGATCCAACCTCTGTAATATCTGAATCGTTTGTAGTGTCAGATTCTGCCCCAGAATCCTCTTGATATGGAGGGATTCGATGCTCATCATCAGTGGATGAACCTGACTGGGTTTGAGAATGGTTTGAGAGTGGCTGCTATTCCTGGATACCTTCAGACCACTCTTGAAAATGGCCATTCGATTTTAAAGTTCTTGATCAACCACTTATCCTGGATAGAGAATAATTACATAATTCCATCTTTCCAAAGGCAAAATTCGCTTTAAGTCTGGTAAGTCAAAGAGTTAGTTCATAAGGAACTGAACATCTCTAATCTCCAACCATACATAACTTTTGTAATATTTGAATCATCTGTAGTGTTAGATTCTGCCCCAGAATCCTCTTGATATGGAGGGATTCGATGCTCATCATCAGTGGATAAACTTGATTGGGTTCATCATCAGTGGATGAATTTGATTGGGTTTTAGAGTGGCTGCTATTCCTAGATAACTTCATGCAACTCTTGAAAATGGCCAAGGAATTGAATGTCTGATCTCCAACCATACATAACTCAGATCCAACTTCTGTAATATCTGAAATTTGAATCATTTGTAGTGTCATATTTTGCCCCAGAATCCTCTTGATATGGAGGGATTCGATGCTCATCATCAGTGAATGAACTTGACTGGGTTTGAGAGTAGTCGCTATTCTTGGATACCTTCAGACCACTCTCGAAATGGCCAGTTTTTGAAATTCTTGATCATCCACTTGGCTTGGAGATAGAAGAATAATTCCATAATTCCATGTTTCCAAAGACAAAATTTGCTTCAAGTCTGGTAAGTCAAAGAGTTAGTTCATAAGGAACAAAACATGCCTGATCTCCAACCATACATAACTCAACTCCAACTTCTGTAATTACTAATGTCTGAATCATCTATAGTGTTAGATTCTGCCCCAGAATCCTCTTGATATGGAGAGATTCGATGTTCATCATCAGTGGTTGAATTTGATGGGTTTGAGAGTGGCTGTTATTCCTGGATAACTTCAGACCACTCTTGAAAATGGCCAAGGAATTGAACGTCTGATCTCCAACTATACATAACTCAGCTCCAATTTCTGTAATATTTGAAACATCTGCAGTGTCAGATTCTGCCCCAAAATCCTATTCTGCCCCAATACCCTCTTGATATGGAGGGATTTGATGCTCATCATCAGTGGATGAACTTGACTGGGTTTGAGAGTGGCCTGTTAAATTTAGATAACCATGGTGTTCTATGCTTGATGCAATTTTACTTCAATCTTTCTTAGGCCCAATACACAATAGCAATCACATAAACATGAAAGTAAAATGCTGATAGAACACAATAATAGATCAATAGAAGACAAGCCAAATATAGATCAGGTTTGCAATTCCTTTTGTCCAGCAGAGATATGAGATATTGTTGCATTACAGCAGTCAATAGGATACTTCAGCAAACAAAGTCTTTCTCGGTCAACCAATCCTTCAAGTGTCACACCCATAGCCCTCAAAGACAACTCATCACAAATCAACGTTGGTCAACCCAAAGTCAACGCATGACAACAACAGAAAATTCAATGCAGCAGATTAGGGCTTCGGTCAAACAACACTCTTTTCCTCGATTTCAGTGCCCAACAGTATGGCCTCTCAAAATTGGAATTTTGGCAAAGATTTGAGGTCAAACGACCAATGGTTGACCACGGTCAACACTGCAGCAGACAAGCCCTAAATAGATCTGCAAATTTCAGACTTTAGCTCCGCACGTGTGAAGGGAAGAAGGCCTCCAAAGGCTAACGAACAAATCAGATCACAATGAGAGATGTGTGATGAGTTGATGATGAAAATGATCTCCAAGTCTCTCCAATTTATATCCATCAGTGAGGGTGTGTGACACATCTATTAGGCATGTGAGCCTACATTACAAATCTGGTCTACCTTGCACATGTGTGGAAAATAAATTCAAAATATATGTTCTGCTCATCCAATCAAGATGTTCTTTATATCAATCTTGCACCTCTCCGAAAGAGGAATCCAATAAAAATATGACCATCATCACATGAGCAGTGCAACATGGAGTTTGGACCTAGTTGCCCAAAATTAACACTCCCTCTCCACTAGGGAGACCTCCATTTGTCCATAAGTGCCATCCATCAGTACCATCGTGTAATTTCACCAAACATCGTGTGTCATCCTACCGTAACTTTCTTTGCTGGCTCTTTCTCAGATAGAACAAAAGGTGAGTCACAAAGACATCACACTCAGCTGACCCGAAGTCAGCTTAGAGGTTAAAACCTCTCTTGGACTCAAAAAGAGACTCATACTAACTCGAAGTTAGTTTACTGACCCGAAGTCAGTGTAGAGGTAAGAACCTCATCATACTTGATCCGAGATCAAGGTGTTAGACACGTGCCATCTTAGACATAGAGAGTACGACAATCTTCGATGCGTCCATCGATCTTCCTATTGGTTTCTATTTACATTTCCCACCTCATTGGCCAAATGAGAGGTACTTCCCATGAGTCCGAAACTCCATGGGTAGGATGCGTGCGGGGCACAAATCAAAGAGAGGTGAGCCAACTCAATATAATAACAGTGGGGCAGAAGCACAACAAGGTTCGGCAAGCCTAGCCTTGTTTGTGCTTATAGCTCCAAGAAGCTATCCCCAAGCCCCCTGGAGCTCCCAGAGCTCATAGTCCAACTAAAGCAGGACCCTTAGAATAGGGTCTTTCCACGATTCCAAGCTTCTCACGGAATGTTAGGAACTTGACCTTCCCTAGGGGCTTCATGAGAATATCTGCGACTTGCTCATCAGTTCCTATATGATCGAGCCTTACGGTGCCTCGCTGTAACATATCCCAGAAAAAGTGGTACCTGATATCAATATGCTTGGATCAATCGTGGAACACGAGATTCTCAGAAAGACAAATCCCACTTTGGTTATCACAAAGGATAACGGTGGTATCTAACACATGCCCAAACAACTCACTGAAGAGCTTTTACAACCAAACAACTTCACAACAGGCCATACTCGCTGCAATGTATTCGGCCTCAGCGATGCTCAAAGCCACTGACCTCTGCTTCCTGCTCGTCCAAGATATCGAAGCAGAACCCAAGGTGAAGCAACATCCAGATGTGTTCTTGCAATCCACCACACTGCCAACCCAATCGACATCAGTATATCCATGGAGTCTCAAATTCTCGTTTGTGTATCTCAGCCCATGGTTGATTGTGCCTTGAAGATATCTCAATAGATGCTTGGCACCAATCCAGTGAATGTGATGAGGATCAACCATATGTTGACTCAAAGTGTTCATTGCAAAACATACGTCCGGACGGGAGTTCACTAGGAACATCAGGGCCCCCACGAGTTGTCGATACTCGTTAGGATTTACCAGCACGGGCCCAACAACGTTTCCACACAACTTCTTAAAGTTGAGTTCCATCGGTGTCGACACAGACTTACTTGGCCACCATACCAAATCTCTCCAACAGCTTCACGACATATTTTCCTTGAGAAAGGAAAATCTCGCTTGGCCTCTGCCAGACCTAGGTCTTTCATCTCAAACTTAGAAGCTAACTCCCTCTTACACTGATGAATGAGAGGGTCAACACCTATCAGGAAGAGATCGTCCACATAGAGAACCAGAATGAGAGGCCTTTCTCTATCAACCTTAAAATAAAGGTTTGGATCAGCATTACTTCGGGTGAAGCCCAACTTCATCAAGTAGCTATTTATCCTCTCGTACCAAGCCCTGGGGGCTTGCTTCAACCCATAGAGGGCTTTCTTCAACCTGCATACATAGGTGTCTCTATCTCGTACTTCGAACCCGAGAGCTTGCCCCGCATACACCTCTTCCTTTATAGAACCATGCTGAAAAGCAGTCTTCACATCCATCTGATGGAGACTCCATCCTTGCTTTGCAGCAAGAGCAATAATAGATCAGATGGTGGTATAGCGGGCCACAGGTGCAAATATATCATCATAATCTATGCCTTCTTTTTGAGAGAAGCCTCGGGCAACAAATCTTACCTTGTACTTTTAGCATTTCCATCGAGATCCATGCTTGATCTTATAGAGCCATTTCAGGTGACAACATATTTGTCCTTTCTGCCCCCTGGGACCACTTCATACATCATTTTTTTTTGCAGAAAAAGTCAATGCATGACAACAAATGTAAAATTCAATGCAAACAGACAGGCTTCCTGGCCAAACAACACTCTTTTCCTCGATTTCAAGGCTCAGTCGCATGGCCTCTCAAAATCGGAATTTTGGCGGAGATTTGAGGTCAAACGACCAAGGGTTGACCATGGTCAACGCTGGTCAACGTTGCAGCAAAAAGCCCTAAAAAGATCCACAGAAAACATCATCTTTAGCTCCACACGTGTGAGGGGAAAAAGGCCTCCAAAGGCTATCAAACCAATCAGATCAAAATGAGAGAATGTGTGATGAGTTGATGAGAAAATGACCTCCAAGTCTTTCCAATTTATATCCATCATTGAGGGTGTGTGACACATATATTAGGCATGTGAGCCTACATTACAACTCTGGTTGACCCTGCACATGTGGAAAATTCAAAATAAATGTTCTGCTCATCCGATCAAGATGATCTTTAGATCAATCTTGCACCTCTCCCAAAGAGGAATCCAACAACATGACCATTTTCATATGAGTAGTACAACATGGAGTTTGGACCTAGTTGCCCAAAATTAACACTCCCTCTCAACTAGGGAGAACTCCATCTTTCCATAAGTGCCATCCATTAGTACCATCATGTACTTTTACCAAACATCGTGTGTCATCCTGCCGTAACTTGCTTCGCTAGCTCTTTATTTTGGTTAGAACAAAAGGTGAGTCACAAAGACATCACACACATCTGACTTGAAGTCAACTTAGAGGTAAAAACCTCCCTTGGAATTAAAAGAGTCTCCTACTAACCCGAGGTTAGTTTACTGACCCAAAGTCAGTTTAGAGGTAAAAACCTCATCATACTTGATCCCAGATCAAGGTGTTAGACACGTGCCATCCTAGACATAGAGAGTACGCAAATATCCGATGTGTCCATCGGTCTTGCTATGGTCTCTATCCACATTTCCCACCTCATTGGCCAAATGACAGGTACTTCCCATGAGTCTGAAACTCCATGTGTAGGATGCGTGCGGGGCACAAATCAAAGAGAGGTGAGCCAACTCAATATAATAACAGTGGGGCAGAAGCACAACAAGGTTCGGCAAGCCTAGCCTTGTTTGTGCTTATAGCTCCAAGAAGCTATCCCCAAGCCCCCTGGAGCTCCCAGAGCTCATAGTCCAACTAAAGCAGGACCCTTAGAATAGGGTCTTTCCACGATTCCAAGCTTCTCACGGAATGTTAGGAACTTGACCTTCCCTAGGGGCTTCATGAGAATATCTGCGACTTGCTCATCAGTTCCTATATGATCGAGCCTTACGGTGCCTCGCTGTACCATATCCCAGAAAAAGTGGTACCTGATATCAATATGCTTGGATCAATCGTGGAACACGAGATTCTCAGAAAGACAAATCCCACTCTGGTTATCACAAAGGATAACGGTGGTATCTAACACATGCCCAAACAACTCACTGAAGAGCTTTTACAACCAAACAACTTAACAACAGGCCATACTCGCTGCAATGTATTCGGCCTCAGCGATGCTCAAAGCCACTGACCTCTGCTTCCTGCTCGTCCAAGATATCGAAGCAGAACCCAAGGTGAAGCAACATCCAGATGTGTTCTTGCAATCCACCACACTGCCAACCCAATTGACATCAGTATATCCATGGAGTCTCAAATTCTCGTTTGTGTATCTCAGCCCATGGTTGATTGTGTCTTGAAGATATCTCAATAGATGCTTGGCACCAATCCAGTGAATGTGATGAGGATCAACCATATGTTGACTCAAAGTGTTCATTGCAAAACATACGTCCGGACGGGAGTTCACTAGGAACATTAGGGCCCCCACGAGTTGTCGATACTTGGTAGGATTTACCAGCACGGGCCCAACAACGTTTCCACACAACTTCTTAAAGTTGAGTTCCATCGGTGTCGACACAGACTTACTTGGCCACCATACCAAATCTCTCCAATAGCTTCACGACATATTTTCCTTGAGAAAGGAAAATCTCGCTTGGCCTCTGCCAGACCTAGGTCTTTCATCTCAAACTTAGAAGCTAACTCCCTCTTACACTGATGAATGAGAGGGTCAACACCTATCAGGAAGAGATCGTCCACATAGAGAACCAGAATGAGAGGCCTTTCTCTATCAACCTTAAAATAAAGGTTTGGATCAGCATTACTTCGGGTGAAGCCCAACTTCATCAAGTAGCTATTTATCCTCTCGTACCAAGCCCTGGGGGCTTGCTTCAACCCATAGAGGGCTTTCTTCAACCTGCATACATAGGTGTCTCTATCTCGGACTTCGAACACGAGAGCTTGCCCCACATACACCTCTTCCTTTATAGAACCATGCTGAAAAGCGGTCTTCACATCCATCTGATGGAGACTCCATCCTTGCTTTGCAGCAAGAGCAATAATAGATCAGATGGTGGTATAGCGGGCCACAGGTGCAAATATATCATCATAATCTATGCCTTCTTTTTGAGAGAAGCCTCGGGCAACAAATCTTACCTTGTACTTTTAAGCATTTCCATCAGATCCATGCTTGATCTTATAGAGCCATTTCAAGGTGACAACATATTTGTCCTCCGGTCTCGGGACCACTTCCCATACATCATTTTTCATAATGGACTCATATTCTTCGTGCATAGCATCCTTCCAAACTTGATGCTTTACAACTTCTTCAAATGATCCAGGCTCAGATTGTACTATCGTACTCATGGCTGCTAGATACTCTTGGTATCTCTTTGACTTCTTGCTTTCACGGAATGTCCCCCTTGGGTAATATGTCTCTCGATATCTGCGAGAGTATCCCTGAGCCATGAGGGTCTTCTCTTATTGGAAGGAGGTGGGGATCAATGGGATTCATAGGTCCTTCAACATCGAAATCAGGTCATCCATTGGCTCTTCCTGCTTCCCTGCTTCTTCATCTTCTTTGTCTTCCTTGGAGCTAGGAAGATTTCTCACTTTCTTGAGGGCAACATCTTCATCAAAGGTGACATCGTGGCATATCTCCACTTCTCTTTGACCAGGCACATAGATTCTATATGCCTTCGAAGTTTCATTGTAGCCCACAAACATTTCCTTCTTTCTAGAAGCATCTAGCTTGCTTCTCTTTTCTTTCGGCACATGAAAGTAAACAGGACAACCAAAAACTCTAAAATGAGAAACATTAGGTTTTTTTACCAGAGAAGGCTTCTTCGAGAGTTTTGGAGTCCAAAGCGGAATGCATGCATCTATTTTGAACGTACACAACAGTGTTCACAGCTTCTCCCCATAGAAACTTCGAAAGACCTTGGTCACATAGCATGGCGTGGGCAGCTTCCACAATGTTCCTGTTCTTTCTTTTGGCAACACCATTTGCTTAGGAGTATACGTAGTTGTGGTCTCCATCATTCTTGTTTCCTCTTGAGTGCATCTCGTAATATTTCATCAAAATCAGGGATCACAGTATTATTATTAATAGTGGTATTGAATACATACCAATCGCGAGGGAGACCTCCAAGTGCAATAAGAACCATCTCTCGATCAGATATTGCTTCCCCAATAGCTAGGAGGTTATTCCTGATTTCAGTGAGCCTCATAAAATAGGATTGAATAGATTCATCCTTGCCCTTCTTGATATTCTTCAATTGATTCTTGAAGAAAAGGATTTGATTAGCATTGTTAGCCCTGAACATTCTCACCAGCTTATCATACATCTCTTTAAATGTTAGAAACGTAAGCAACCAAGTGCTTATGAATAGAATCCCGGATAATCATCTTTGCTTTGATTTCCCCTTTTCTATACTTCGTCTTTGTGGCAGCAACTGCATTTGATGGAGGCTCTTGAATCTTCCCATGCACATAGTCCATGACATCTTGATCTTCTAGCGCCAAATCCAAGGACATCTTCCATGCATGATAATCAGACTTATCAGTTAATTTATCATCAGCCTTGAAACCCTTGTAGGTTGAGGAGGCCATTTGTCCTTGATAGAATTTCTTCCTTCAGTGATTGCTTATAACACTAGCTTGGACTTTGTCTTCACCTCAACTTTGATACCATGTTAAATTTAGATAACCA
Organism: Pinus albicaulis; assembly: GCA_034641835.2. Lineage (NCBI taxonomy): Eukaryota > Viridiplantae > Streptophyta > Pinopsida > Pinales > Pinaceae > Pinus > Pinus albicaulis. The sequence goes on along the minus strand of CM076580.1, from coordinate 563,712,228 downwards.
TGGTGTTCTATGCTTGATGCAATTTTACTTCAATCTTTCTTAGGGCCGATACACAATATCAATCACATAAACATGAAAGTAAAATGCTGATAGAACACAATAATAGATCAATAGAAGACAAGCCAAATATAGATCATGTTTACAATTCCTTTTGTCTAGCAAAGATATGAGATATTGTTGCGTTACGATAGTCAACATGATGCTTTAGCCAGCGAAGTCTTTCTCGGTCAGCCAATCCTCCAAGTGGGTGTCACACCCACAGTGCTCAAAGACAACTCATCACAAGTCAACGTTGGTCAACCCAAAGTCAACGCATGACATCAGCAGGAAAGTCAATGCAGCAGATTAGGGCTTCGGTCAAACAACTCTGATTTCCTCGATTTCAGTGCCCAACAGTACGACCTCTCAAAATCGGAATTTTGGCAGAGATTTGAGGTCAAACGACCAAGGGTTGACCATGGTCAACGCTGCAGTAGACAAGCCCTAAATAGATCCGCAAATTTTAGACTTTAGCTCTGCACATGTGAAGGGAAGAAGGCCTCCAAAGGCTAACAAACAGATCATATCCCAATGAGAGATGTGTGATGAGTTGGTGATGAAAATGACCTCCAAGTCTCTCCAATTTATATCCATTAGTGAGGGTGTGTGACACATCTATTAAGCATGTGAGCCTACATTACAAATTTGGCCGACCTTGCACGTGTGGAAAATAAATTCAAAATATATGTTCTGCTCATTCAATCAAGATGATCTTTAGATCAGTCTTGCACCTCTCTGAAAGAGGAATTCAACAAAAATATGACCATCGTCATATGAGCAGTGCAACATGGAGTTTGGACCTAGTTGCCCAAAATTAACATTGCCGCTATTCTTGGATACCTTCAGACCACTCTTGAAAATGGCCATTTGTTTTTAAAGTTCTTGATCAACACTTGGCCTGGAACTAAACATGCTTGATCTCCAACCATACATAACTCAACTCCAACTTCTGTAATCCGAATCATTTGTAGTGTCAAATTCTGCCCCAGGATCCTCTTGATATGTAGGGATTTGATGCTCATCATCAGTGGATGAACTTGATTGGATTTGTGTAAATTTTTGTAGATGTTCTATGCTTGTTGCAGCTTTACTTTTTATCCTCAATATCAGTTAGCAATCACATAAACAAGAAAGTAAAATGCAGATAGAACATACCAATAGATCAACAAATGACAAGCCAAAAATATATATATGTGTGTGTTGGTGCGTTACGTCGATTAGCAGGATGCTTCAACCAACAAAGTCTCAATATGGTCAGCCAACTAGAAGTGTCACACAACCCTCACAGACAGCCAGATCAGTCAACTCAAAGTCAACGAAAGTCAACGCTGACACAGTCAACGTTCAACACAAAACAACAACAACAACAAAAAGTCAACATAGCTCGGTCAAAGTCAATGGCCAACACCGATTTCAGTGCCAAAAAATGTGGACTAAGGAAATCAGAATTTTGACCAAGTTTCGGGTCAGTTTGACCAAGCATTGACCAAAGTCAACGCTGGTCAAATCTGCGCTGAAAAACCCTAGGTCAGAAAACAAAAATCTCTTTGCTACGTTTCCCACGTGTGTATGAAGAAGAGACTCCAAGGTGATCGAACCAATCAAATGAGGAGAGAGAATGTGATGTGATGGATGAGTGAAAATGACCTCTAACGTTGACCTATTTAAATCCATCAGTGAGAGTGTGTGACACAACTGTTGAGGCTTCAAGCCTACATTTCATTTCAGGCCAACTTGCACATATTTTGAATAAATTCAAAATAAATGTTCTGCTCATCGGATCAAGATGATCTTTAGACTGATCTTGCACCTCTCCGAAAAAGGAATCTAATAAAAATATTGGTATCTTCATCTGGGCATCACAACATGGAGTTTGGACCTAGTTGTCCAAAATTAACACTCCCTCTCAACTAGGGAGAACTCCATCCACCTGTGCCATCCAAACATCATGCGTCATCCCGCCGTAACTTGATTTTCTGGCTTATTTATTTCAGAACAAAAGTGGGTTAGCCACAAAGACATCATTCCCGGTTGACAGATTCAACCTAGAGGTCCGAAACCTCTATAAGACTCGAAAATAGTCTCATACCAACCCGAAGTTGGTTTACCTGACCTGAAGTCAGTTGGAGGTCCGAAACCTCACTATACTTGATCCCAGATCAAGTGGTTGGACCATGCCATCCTAGACATAGAGAGTACGACAATCTCTGATGCGTCCTCGGTATTTGCTACTGGTCTCTAGCTTTTCCCACCTCACTGGCCAAATGAGAGGTACTTCCCATGAGTCCGGGACTCAATGGGTAGGATGCATACGGGGCACAGATCATGAGAGGTGAACCAACTCAATCATCATAATGGTGGGGCAGAAGCACCACAAGGTTCGACAAGCCTAGCCTTGTGTGTGCTTATAGCTCTGAGAAGCTATCCCCAAAGCCCCCAGAGCTCTAAGAGCTCATCGTCCAACATGACCCTCAGCATGGGGTCGTTCCATGATACCAAGACTCTCACGGAAGGTTGGGAACTTGACCTTCCCCAAGGGCTTTGTGAGAATATCCGCGACCTGCTCATCAGTTCCTATATGATCGAGCCTTACGACGCCTCGCTGTACTATATCCCAGATAAAGTGGTACCTAATATCAATATGCTTGGATCGATCGTGGAACACGGGATTCTCGGACAATCGAATCCCACTCTGGTTATCACAGAGTATCACAGTGGTATCTAGCACATGCCCGAACAACTCACTGAAGAGCTTTCGCAACCAAACTGCTTCACAACAGGCCATACTCACTGCAATGTATTCGGTCTTCGCGATGCTCAAAGCCACCGACTTCTGCTTCCTGCTCATCCATGATATCGAAGTAGAACCAAGTGTGAAGCAACATCCCGATGTGCTCTTACGATCCACCACACTGCCAGTCCAATTGGCATCAATATATCCATGGAGTGTCACGCTCTCAACAGTGTATCTCAGCCCATGGTTTATCGTGCCTCGAAGATATCTCAACAGATTCTTGGCACCAACCCAGTGAATGTGATGAGGCTCAACCATATGTTGACTCAAAGTGTTAATTGCAAAACATACATCCAGACGGGTGTTCACTAAGAACCTCAGGGCCCCTACAAGTTGACGATACTCAGTAGGATTTGCTAGCACAGGCCCAACAGTGCTGCCACTCAATTTCTTAAAGTTGAGCTCCATCGGTGTCGACACGGACTTACAGTCCACCATTCCAAATCTTTCCAGAAGCTTCACAATATATTTTCCTTGAGAAAGGAAAATCTCGCCAGGTCTCTGCCAAACCTCCAGGCCTAGGAAGTAATGCATCAGTCCTAGGTCCTTCATCTCGAACTCAACAACAAGATCCCTCTTACACCGATGAATGAGAGGGTCAGCACCTGTCAGGAAGAGGTCGTCCACATATAGCACCAGAATGAGAGGCTTTTCTCTATCAACCTTGAATTAAAGGTTCGGATCAGCATTACTACGAGTGAAGCTCAGCTTCATTAGGTAGTTATCTATCCTCTCGTACCAAGCTCTGGGTGCGTGCTTCAATCCATAAGGGGCTTTCTTCAACCTGCAAACATGGGTGTCCCGATCCCGGACTTCTAACCCTAGAGGTTGCTCCACATACACCTCTTCCTTTAACGTACCATGCAGAAATGTGGTCTTCACATCCATCTGATGAAGATTCCATCCTTGCGTAGCAACAAGGGCTATGATAGATTGGATGGTGGTATATCGGGCCACAGGTGCAAATATATCATCATAGTCTACGCCTTTCTTTTGAGAGAAGCCACAGGAAACGAATCTTGCCTTGAACTTTTCAGCACTTCCATCAGATCCATGTTTGATCTTATAGAGCCATTTCGAGGTGACAACTGCTTTGTCCTCCGGTCTTGGAACCACATCCCAGACATCATTCTTCATTATGGACTCATATTCTTCGTGCATAGCATCCTTCCAGACTTGATGCTTTACGGCTTCCTCAAAAGATCCAGGCTCAGATTGTACAATACAACTCATGGCTGCTAGACACCCTTGGTATCTATTCGGCTTCTTGCTTTCACGGAATGTCCCCCTTGGGGCCATATGTCTCTCGACATCCTCGAGAGTGTCCTTGAGCCATGATGGTCTTTTCCTCATTGAAGGAGGTGGATCAATAGGGTCCATCGGTCCTTCAACATCGGGCATCGTCTCATCCTTTGGTTCTTCTTGAGTTCCAGGCCTTGCTTCATGATCTTCCTCAGATCTCGGAAGATTGATTACTTTTCTCAGGGAAGCATCTTCGTCAAAGGTAACATTGTGGCGAATCTCCACTTCCCTTTGACCAGGCACATAGACTCTATAGGCCTTCGAAGTTTTGCTGTAGCCCACAAACATTCCCTTCTTTCCAGAAACATCCAACTTGCTCCTCTTCTCCTTTGGTACATGAAAATAGACAAGACATTCAAAAACTCTAAAATGTGAGACGTCAGGTTTCTCACCAGAGAAAACCTCTTCGAAAGTTTAGGAGTCCATAGCGGAATGTGGGCATCGGTTTTGTATGTACACAGCAGTGTTCGCAGCTTCTCCACACAGAAACTTCAGAAGACCTTGGTCACATAGCATGGCACGGGCAGCTTCCACAATGGTCCTGTTCTTTCTTTCAACAACGCCATTCTGCTCAGGAGTATAGACAATTGTGGTCTCCCTCTTGATGTCAGCTTCTCTGCAAAAGTTCTTGAACTTGTTCGTCTCATATTCAATGCCATTATCGATCCTCAGTATCTTGATCATCTTCCCTGTTAGATTTTCCACCAAGGCTTTGAAGGTACGTAACCACATGAAAGCCTCATTCTTCTTTTTCAAGAAGTATATCCAGGTTTTGCGAGAGAAGTCATCTATGAATGTCATATAATAAGAACATCCTCCCAAGGATGTCACGGGCAGCGTACCAGACAGATCAGAATGTACTAATTGCAAGACATCATATGTCTTTGTGACACTTGAGGGGAAAGGTCCCCTTGTATGCTTTCCTTCGGCACAACCCTGACATACACCTTCATGATCATTTGTGAACTTGGGCATCCCTGTCACCACCTTCCTTGCTTCGGGAAGGGCTTTGTAGTGAAGGTGTCCAAACCTGCGGTGCCAAAGTTCAGTTTGTCGGATAGTATCACATGTCATCGCTCCCAGTGGACTTCCTCCAACCTGGTAGATTGTATCAACTCTAAACCCAATCGTGATAGCTTCCTTGAAACTCTTCTTCCAGATACGCACCTTCCCATCAATGAATGCCACATTGAAGCCTTTGTCTTCCATGACCGAAATAGACACAAGGTTCTTCTTCAAATCAGGTACATATAGTACATCTTGCAAGTGGAGGACATGACCTTGAGACAAGTGGAGGATCATAGTCCCTGTCTGTGTCCCTTTCATGGGATATGTGGCATTATCTCCAAGGATAATTTTCAGATTAACATCCTTCTCAACCATATCAGAAAGTGCTTCCTTGAACCCAGTGATGTGCCTTGAGGCACCACTATCTATCAACCAGACATCCATAGTGTCCGGTGGAGATGCAGCAGAGAAGGCAGATACAAGAATGAATTCATTTCTTTTATCATCAACAACATTTGATTCCTCATACCTGGAATTTCTCAACCTTTTGTAAGGTTGCCCATTTCCACCAGAGGGAGCCTTCCTCTTTCCTTTGAACTTGTTGTTCCTTTGCTTGCCATTCCTTCAGTTGTTGTTGTTGTCATCATCATCGGGAGAATCCTTCTTTAAAGGGCATTCTCTAGCATAGTGGCCGGTCTTGTGACATGTATAACATTTTCCTTTCTTCCCTTGGGCCCCTACTCTTCCTTTGTTCCTTGGACCACCAAAGTTCTTCTTCTTAGCACGAGCAGTGAAGGCAACATTCCCTTCATTTTCATATTCCTTCATCCTTGTCTCTTCTTGTACGCATCTCGATAGTACTTCGTCAAAATCAGGTATCACATTGTTATTGAGAATGGTAGTGTTGAATACATGCCATTTGGATGAGAGACCTCCAAGTGCGGTGAGGACCATCTCTCGATCAGCTATTGTCTCCCCAATAGCCAAAACATTATTCCTGATTTTGGTCAGCTTCAAAAAATATGATTGGACAAATTCATCCCTGCCTTTTTTCAGATTCTTCAATTGATTCTTAAAGAACAGGACTTGATTTACATTGTTGGCCTTGAACATGTTGACCAATCTATCATACATCTCCTTGGCTGTGCCTAGCTCAGAGATGTAGGCAACCAGACTCTTATGAATTGAGTCCTTGATCATCAGTTTTGCTTTGATTTCCCCCTTCTTATACTTTGACTTGGTGGCAGCAGGTGCAGTGGATGGAGGCTCTTGGATGTTACCCTGCACATAGTCCATGACATCTTCGTCTTCCAACATAAGATCCAATGTCATCTTCCAGGCATGGAAGTCTTCCTTCCCAGTGAATTTGTTATAAGCTTTAAAGCCATTGTAGTTTGAGGTACCCATGCTCTTCTTTGGTGATTGCTACTAACTTGGGCTTTGTCTTCACCTCAGCTCTGCTTGATGCAACTTTACTTTTTATCCCCAATATCAGTCAGCAATCACACAAACAAGAAAGTAAAATGCAGATAGAACATACCAGTAGATCGACAGAAGACAAGCCAAAAATATATATGTGTGTTGGTGCGTTACGGCGGTCAGCAGGATGCTTCAACCAGCAAAGTCTCAATATGGTCAGCCAACCAGAAGTGTCACACAACCCTCACGGACAGCCAGATCAGTCAACCCAAAGTCAACTAAAGTCAATGCTGTCCCAATCAACGGTCAGCACAAAATAGCAGCAGCAAAAAGTCAACATAGCCTGGTCAAAGTGAATGTTCAACCTCGATTTCAGTGCCAGAAAATGCGGATGAAGGAAATCGAAATTTTGGCCAAGTTTCAGGTCAGTTTGACCAAGCATTGACCAAAGTCAACGCTGGTCAAATCTGCGCTGAAAATCCCTAGGTCAGAAAACAGAAATCTCTTTGCTGCGTTTCCCACGTGTGGATGAAGAAGAGCCTCCAAGGTGATCGAACCAATCAAATGAGGAGAGAGAATGTGATGTGATGGATGAGTGAAAATGACCTCCAACGTTGACCTATTTATATCCATTAGTGAGGGTGTGTGACACAACTGCTGGGCTTCAATCCTACATTTCATTTTAGGCTGACCTCCACATATTTTGAATAAATTCAAAATAAATGTTCTGCTCATCGGATCAAAATAATCTTTAGATCGATCTTGCACCTCTCCGAAAGAGGAATCCAATAAAAATATTGACATCTTCATCTGAGCATCACAACATGGAGTTTGGACCTAGTTGTCCAAAATTAACAATTGGAGAGTGGCAGCTATTCCTAGATACCTTCAGACCACTCTTGAAAATGGCCATTTGATTTTGAAGTTCTTGATCAACCACTTGGCCTGGAGATAGAAGAATACCCGTGCCTTCAATTCCAACTTCCTCGTGCTCCTTGACTGCACCACTCGCACCCCTAGATATAGCTTTACCTTTAGGATTTCCCCCCTCCTGAGATGTTGCAGTCCTTTTGTTCAACTCTTTTAATTTTGTAAGAGCCCTTGCCTTATGCTATTTTGTTCTCTCTTCTTCTTTTTGTAGCAACTTTGTACGTTGTGTCGCAATTCCTTTATCCTCACATGCTGGGCCTCATAACCATGCGAGCCATGAGATTGCTGAGTGTGAGACTCCCCTGCTGATTTATTATCCACACTCTTTGAACCATGTGTACCATTACTTGGCATAGAAGCAACAACATGTCTACTAGCACGAGAACTGGTTGTCATGTTGACCTTCATTTCTTTGATGGTAGGAACTTTCCTTTGCCATTCATTGTCACCTTCATGTACTTTAAACCTTGCACTCATTATATGGCCTTCTCTCTCTAATGACTTTGAAGATCACTTGCCTCATTGAGCACTTTGAACTTTCTCCTCATCTCCTTCAATATTCATCACATCACTTGCTGGATGATTATGGATGCTATTCCTCACCCTAAGTGTTTTTTTTGGGGCATTAATTGACCCTGCTTGTTGATCATTCCTACCCAAAAATTATTATTTATGGTTATTATCTTTTTTTTTTTAAATAAACCCTTTCAATGCATCATTATATAAAAACAAGGATTGTGTCATCCAAACTGTTAAAATCTTTACAAAACTGGCACTCCTTAAGAACTGTAGAAAATCTACAGCAGTTAAATGACAACTTCCCCATGCCACTGTATTAGATAAAGCAGAGTATCCGATAATCATATTGAGAAAGTAGATCATCTTCAGAATATATACTCTAGGGTAGCAGGCTCTCATGAAAAGCAGTGGCACTTCCATCAGAGTATCTGGTGCTTGTTAGTTGCAGGAAATGCAAATAAGGTCTTTATCTTTGCCAGCCTTTGGTGACCATAAACCAGATTCTACACAATCAAGGAAGGAATGCCTAAAAGAAATACGTCTTTTCTTTTGCCAACCTCACACGCTCCCCTCCTTTCTAGGGTGTATTGCACTTCTAGGGAGTTAAGTCTCACCATACCCTTAAACATAAGACCCTACACCAACTTTCCATTGTAGCTATCAGAACATGTGTGTCAGTCACCCTTTTTGATAAATCTACACACAGGTGTCTTCGTTTAAACAATCAATGTCCCTGTTAAGGGTTGTCAACTTAGCAATAACCACCACCAAATGAGTTATAAACTTGGCTTTAAAAACTGTAGAGTCAAGACAATCCACCTGCTAGCATGACATGTAATGCAACATCCTTGTATTCACTTACACTCTGTGTGCTATAGGCATTGAGGTCAATGTAGCAATGATATGTGGCAGTGAAGAAATCTGTGCTGAAGGTAAAGAAGCAGTTAAAGAAGCAATTCTGCACTTTATTACGTATTGCCCTCATACAATCATTATCAGGCACTATCAACTTCGAATTGTACAAATGTCGAATCTGGGTAACCATATAGCCTACAGGTGCAACGTGCTATCTCGTTTGCAACATGTATTATTAACAACATATGCATGTAGAATAATGTCTTTTGGATTAATCACATAATAAGGACCAAATCCTTATTATGTGATTAATCCGAAAGACATTATTCTACATTATGGATCACAAAAGTCTTAGGTCTAAAATATGCATGGTATGTCACCTTACAAGCCCTTGAATAGTAGAGTTTTATTGTAAACTTTTGAAACTGTGCATGGTTCTACTCCAATAAGTCCGTGCTTCATTAATGCTTAAAATCATGTGCTTGTAATATCCAATTCACACATCATGTGCTGTTCATAGAATGGTAAGTGCGTGCATAGTTAGTTTTGACATAATGGGGTGCATGCAACTGAGTCATAAGGTAACTTTTAGTACTGTTCCATGTATGTAAACAACAACTAATTAGGAAAATGCAGCACAACATTACTTCAGCCATGATTTCCAGCATGCAGGTATATAACAGAACCTTGTGGAAACAAAATGGATTCTAAAAGATATGTAGCTTCATCCAACCAACTTCGTGTATATATATATATATATATATATAAATATATATATATATATATATAATAAATACACAGTTCGAACAGATATAAACCAATAGTCACACCTTCCTAGTAATCCTCAGGCATGTTAGATCATGGAAAGAATGATGATGGTTGCCTAGTGCTAGGATTAACTCAACAACATTACTAAGATGTACAATGTTAACGTTTAACTCATCCTAGCTACCAAATTCTACCTAAATTTATTACCAGGTCAACTCATCCCATGCAAATGCCAATATTATCCAATGTTGGGTAAGCCATGTGAAAAACCATTGGTGTATGACTGCTATCCACGAAGTTCATGATTAGGTTCAAAATAGGTATATCATGCCAACCTCCCTAAAATGAATATGGTCAAGTGTCAACATACAGAGTTTACCTCTGAAATTCGAAAGGTAGGGACTGTAACACCTGTTGTGTCAGCCCTATTGTCGAGCACTCACCCCTAATTTCCTCTATGGTGAACATGGGGTGCATACAACTGAGTCATAAGGTAACTCTTAGTACTATTCCGTGTATGTAAACAACAAATAATTAGGAAAATGCAGCACAACATTACTTCAACCGTGATTTCCAACATGCAGGTATATAACAGAACCTTGTGGAAACAAAATGGATTTTAATAAAGCTACATATATATTAGAATATACGAAGTTGGTTGGATGAAGCTACATATTTATTAGAATCCTCTTTGTTTCCACAAGAACAGGTATAAATATACACAGCTGGAACAGGTATAAACCAATAGTCACACACACACACACACACACATATATATATACACACACAGCTAGAATAGGTATAAACCAATAGTCACACCTTCCTAGCAATCCTCAAGCATGTTAGATCATGGAATGAATGACGATGGATAGGCCCAAGGTTACTTGGGAGCGGGAGCAAAAACGCGGAGCAGGAGCGGGAGCGCCATTTTTAGAAGCTTCCGGTCCAGAGCGTTTTTATATATATATATATTTATATTTTTTATATTTTGATGGATATATGTCAACAAAAACATGTAGAATGATGAATTAGACATAAAAAACATAAAAACATAGATTGAATCATATAACATCAATCATCTAGAAGTTATAATCTTCATCAACCACGCCCACGAGTTGGAAGCATACAACATATTGACTCTTGAGTCTCTCAAATCATCAATCTGAAGGTTTCAAGCTTTCAAAATTCAATATATAACATTTATCATCATTGATTTCAAATTTCAATATCTAACATTTATCATCATTGATTCATTGATTTCAAAATTCAATATACATTTATCATCATTGATATATAACATTTATCATCATTGATTTCAAAATTCAATATACATTTATCATCATTGATATATATCATTTATCATCATTGATTCATTGATTTCAAAATTCAATATATAACATTTATCATCATTGATATTATATAACATTTATCATCATTCATTCATTGATCACCATATAACTTTCATGAAGCATCATATTCATAATTCATAATGACTTGTAAACAGTGAACTTATAAATGCCAACTTCAAAGTTTCACCTTCCAAATTCAAACTTCAAACTTAAATTGTCATTAAATATATGAAATCAGAAAGAGTCAAGTTTCAACTGTTCAATTGTCAACAACAAATAGAAAAGACTAGTAAACAACAAATCTATTTTATCTGGCTGGCCCCTTGCCATGCCCACGAGAAATGTCTAATTTTTGTGAGCCACGAGGAAATGTTGGTCTTTTAGTACTCTCAGGAGTACCACGACCATGACTAGAAAGTGGAGGCTGGATTTGCAAAGGAACAATAGTGTGATATCGAGGAGTGGCACTGGCACTGGCACCCACACTGCTACCAATAGATGGTGGACTGGCCCTGTGCGTGGCGGTGCTGATGATGCTGATGATGCTTCATCATCATCCCTATAAAGTTCTGCTTCCAATTCTTCCAGATGTAACGTGCCGTCCTCCAAATTATCATCCTCTGGGTTGTTGTCCCAGACTCTGTATGATTGATCCTCATTTGCTCGATCACAGTAATGGCTCAACAACCTCAAGTTGTAATGCACATAAACCAAGCTTTCAGCTCGGTTTTCATTCAGCCTGTTTCTTCTCACATTGTGTATGAAGCTGTAGGTGCTCCAACACCTCTCTGCAGAAGAAGTGTTCACAACCCGTGAGAGAACTTTTTTAGCCAACTTTGGCAAAAGTCCCATGCCGCCATATGCTTCCCACCATGTGAGAGCATCAAATCTGTCCCTGTCTTCCATTGCATGGAAAGAACCAAAGTTAGCAGTGCAACTGAAGCATTTGCCTAATTCAAGGCGCAATCTAGCACACTCTTCCCTGTCGGGTACCAACTTGTCCAATGCCTTCATGTACCCCTCTTGTACCTCTGGATCTGTGTGAGGTTTCACCCTAACCCCACCTCCAGGTGCAGGTTGGCCCAACCAAGATGGAGAGTAATATTTTGGCGTAAGGATATATGCCAAAGCATGTAGTGGAACATTGAGTTTATTCCATCGTGCACACACACAGTCATGAATCATAGCATACAAGTTGGGATCATTATCCTTAACAATATCTTTTATTTGCCCCAACATGCTATCCATCTGCTCATAAACCTCTCCAATCACTGGTTTATCAGTATCTGCAAACCAAATCATGTTATAAATGGGCTTGGTAAAATTCAAAATTTCCCTCACATGTGCCCAAAAAAGAGGGTCAAGGGCGGTCTCCTCCACATGTTCGAAACCTTGCCTGTCAACTATTGTTGCTGCCCTGTCCTTTAATAGTTGCCAGTGTGGGCTTGATACCATTGCAGCCAATGACTCTCTTACCTTCAAAAGGCGCTTGAAGGTGAGGTAATAGGTAGCAAATCTAGTTTTTGCTATCTTCAACAACTCCAATTTGGAGTGAGTACGGAAAAGCCCATGGGTATTGCTATGATTTGTAATAAATTTTATCATTTTTTAACCTCTTTTGTACAAATCACCAAGCCATTTGAATTGAGGTTGTTTGTTTTTGATGATATCATGCATCAAAAGGTTCATTGTGTGAACCAAATACCCAGACCAAAAAATGTTGGGGTATTTATCCTCAATAATTACTCCTGTTGCCTTACAGTTAGTAGCATTATCAGTGATGATCTGTATGACATTGTATGGCCCAGTCTTTTCAATTATATCAAGTAATGGTTCTGCAATGTTAATGCCGGTTTTGAATTTGTCTGAATAATCATATGCTGCCAGGAAGATTGCACCACTAACCGACACAGCCAAAACACTTATCAATGGTTTTCCTTTTACATTGGTCCATCAATCAGAGACAATGGACAGCCCATGCTCATTCCACGAACTTGTCATTCTAGCCAAAGAATTGTTTATTTTAGCTTTTTCATGATCAAGACCCACGGTTCTGGCCTTGTCATACCCAGGGCTTTTGTATCCTTTGGGGGCATCATTAATGGAAAAAACCATTTCATGCCAATAAGGTGAGCGAAGAACATTGAATGGCACCCCACATGCATATAGAAATCGGTAAACTTTTGAATCCACATCATTCCTACACCCTTCGTCCAAGAAATCGGATATGGTTCTATGCCTTAATCCAGTGCCACTGCCTCCAAAACCACTGGCACGGGTGGAAGTTGAACTTGTTTGTCCATGACGTGTTGGGCCTGAATCAATGAAACCCCTAGATCTTTTAGATGATCTCTGTAGGGAAGCCCCCTCTTCCTTCCTATATATCTCTCTCTGTGTTGCTGGCACAAAAGTACAAACTTTGATTCCAATATTTTTAGTTCCATCCCCTGGCATTATCCCACAAAGGTGCCTTCTCGCACGGGTGTATGAACCATGGTATTGTTTATTGCAATGGGGGCAAATAAATTTAGTGGTTCCACCACCTTTCCCTCCTTCCATTTTCTGAACATATTTCCACAAAGGTGTCTGAGTTTGGTCTCGTCTAGTTGGGGAATCTGTGTCCTCAGGTTCTCCACTCCCCACTTTCTCCTCAGCATAATCCTCCTCCTCTTCAGGATTTTTTTCAAATCCACCATAACCCTCCTCTTCATCCTCCTCTTCTTTGATTTGCCTCTATCTTCTACCACTCTCCAACACCATTATCACAAAGAAAGGAACCAACATGAGGAAAATCCCTAGCAATATAGCCATGATGGAAACAAGTTTCAAGTTTCAAGTTTCTAGCCTACAAAACAAATGGAAAAATGCCAAATGGGAATAGGAAATGCAACATAGGAAAAAAACAATTCATTTTTTAAGTTCTAAATCCAATAAAATGCAACATTCAAGAAAAGTTCAAGTTTTCATTTTTAAACAATTTAACAACCTACAAATTCATCCTAGAAAATACAAAATTGGATTAGAAGGCCTACCTCTTTCTTGCAATCCTCTTGTTGCCTTGCTCCTTGCTCTCCTTGTCTTGTCTTGCTCTCTCTCTCAACACTCAACAAACGTTAAAAACCAAAATGAAACCACCTCCCCCTTATAAACAATTCGTTTTTTCACTTAAAAAAATTTGCGCGTGGCAGGAAGCGTTTTTTGTTTCGGGGAGCGTTTGGGAGCGAATGCTCTCCGATCGCTTTCGGCGTTTAAAAAATGCTCCCGAAGCGTTTTTTAAACGCTGGAAGCGCTCAGGGAGCGTTCGCTCCCGAGCGCTTCCTGAAATGCTCCCGAAAAGGCAGGGAGCGTTTTAACAGGTTCGGAAACGCGCTTCCGAAAACGCTCCCCTCAGGAAGCGTTTTCGGGAGCGCGTTTCCGAGCGTTTCCAAAACGCTCCCGCACGGAGCGCGTTTCGGAAACGAGAACGAGGGGGGGTTGAAGCTTCCCTGCAACCCTGTTGCCTATTGCTAGGATCAACTCAACAACATTACTAAGATGTACAACTATAACGTTTAACTCATCCTGGCTACCAAATTCTACCTAAATTTATTACCAGGTCAACTCATCCCATGCAAATGTCAATATTATCCAATGTTGGATAAGCCATGTAAAAAACCATTGGTGTATGACTGCTACCCATGGAGTTCATGATTGGGTTCAAAACAACTATATCATGCCAACCGCCCTAAAGTGAATATGATCAAGTGTCAACATACAGAGTTTACCTTTGAAATTTGAAAGGCAGGGACTGTAACACCTGCTGTGTCAGCCCTATTGTTGAGCACTCACCCTTAATTTCCTCTGTGGTGAACATGTCTACAAAACCGATATCTGCTGGTTTCCAAGGAGAACACGGTCCGTACTAGGGTCAAGTTCTCATGATCTATCTATTTATTGGACTGAGGCTCCTTCCAATTTCTCTTCAACATATGGCATGGACTGACTCTATGGGTGTTTGGTTTTGTTGCTACCACTAACATCCAGTGGCCAGTGATAGTTCCACAATAGTCCATATTCTAAACTCTGCTACAAGAACGTTACTCCAGGAATACAAATACTGAGTTGAAATGAAAAACAATCAGCATACCCAATGAAAGTACATTAAGCTGCCAACTCTTAAGGTTTGATTTGTTACCAATGTCCTTTGGTCACGGTGTGATGTTGCCTAGTTTAGTGAAACAAGCCCATCCTCTAAAATTTGGTGAGCAGGAGAATGTAGGTGTAAACTAACCCAGGGTCACACAAATGGGTTCACATGACCAGCAATATGTGGCAATTTCATGCATCCAATCTTATGTTAACAAAACAACACTTGTTTAAGAGCCATGATGTCCAAAATATCATGTGCAGGTCTATTTTAATTTCTCATAGTAACACATGGTAGTCACTCAGCAAAATCACATTTCGATGGCATGACACAGTTTTATTAGCAGTCTAGCAGTCCAGATGGACAATGATACCTGGGGAGCTCATCTAAGCATTACAGTTTTCCTTACTGTATGCATAAGAAACCCAGGATTAACTCTGTTAGGGAGGATACGACTAAGACATACTCCATTGTGGTTACAACCATTGAATTTTAATTCTGTTACTATGCTGTGTATTACTACTGTACACCCTTGCAGAGGGTATGAGTGAGCTGCTAAGTGTTCAATCTATAAGGATGAGTGGATCGATGAATGGATAGAGGGTGATTCATAGAGCCCATTCACAAGAGAGACTCAGTTTTATGTGGCTTACTTGCTTAAGAAGCAAGGTGATAGGCTCTCTAGGAAGGGTAAGAGGATACTCAAGCCTAGGTTTTGAGAATATCTCTTGACAAGAGTCTTCCTAGGTCTAAGGATCCTCGTGGAGAACTGACTTTTATGTAATACTTGTTGAATACGAGTTACAAGGTTGTGGCACCACAGAGAAGCCAAGTGGACCCAAACTAGGTCGAGGGTTTGGAGTTGATCACTCAAGGTTTGGCTTGACCTAATTGGGGAGGAGAATAAGATAAAAGACCTATTTTCTTGAAATTTGGATGCAATGATCCCAATGAGGACACTAACCCAAAATCAGCCTAGGGCAAGAGTTGGTCTTGCGGCTAGGGCTTGCTATATCTCGGGATTCCATTGTCAGAATTGCTTGAACTTTGGAGGACCTCTAGAGAAAATCCCAACGCAGTAGTGGACCAAAAATCAAGGAGTTTGGATGGCTACAATGAAATTTATGTGATGCCATAGGTGACCTACTAGGGTTAGGCCTAGAATTTGGAGAGGTGAAGGAAAGAGAGGTAAATTTGACCACCAAAGGGATACGAGGATCAGGGCCATATTGCTTGGGATTAATGAAGTCAAGATACACATAGATCGAGAATTTTGTGAGCTAAGGAGCCCTAATTAACCTTTGCTAGCCTACTCAAGGGAAACAACTAAGTAATTAGAGATTTATACTTGAACCTTGAATAAGTGATTTAATGCATGTGTTGTACTTGAAGAGAGTGGGTGAATGTCCCTAGAAGAATTTCACATTTACTCTAACCCATACAAGAATAATGATAACAACAACATGCAGTAAACCTATAAAATAACAAGAATAACATCAAAATTCAACTTACATGAGAGAGAGAGTATATCCATTCATCAACTTTGCATTAGAAAGAAGCTCCAAAGACAATAGCAAAAATCCACACATCATAGTGCATCAAGAATACTCCAAAAAGTTTACCCAGTGAAAAGTGCGAAAATCTTTCAAGAGATACAAATCCAATCCAAGTGATGATGAATGAGAGAGAATGCCTCTCTTCTATTTATACTATCCTCTAAGGTATTCAAATGGCCTAACACCTAAAATAAAATAATGTGCATAATAACAATAGTTTTGGTGATAGGCCCACCAAATAGCTCCATAATAGGAATAATTAGCCTCTAAAGAGGGTTGAAATGATAGAAAGATAGCTAGAAGGGTAGTTGCAAGGCCAAATGAGCTCCCTCACGTGCCATAATGAATAGGTGATGAAGGGGCTGGCCCCTTGATCTCCAAGCAAGTCACATGTGGTCCTCCCAAGTGGGTGTGGGGGCACAATGACATTCTCATGGGTCTCCAAGTGGATCGATGCTGCTTGAAAACCATCTGTAAGGGCTAGGATGATGTCATAAGCCCTCCCTTCGTCTCATGCAGTGAGACACATCCTCATCTGGACCCTGGAAGCTCTGCCAAGTATGTGGTACAAATGTGAAGCTGACTGGGCATGGTGATCTAGATGCATCATCCTCATCCAAAAGGTGGAACATGAGCAATCTTTGAACGAGGTTGGGGATCCATGAAGTAATCTCTGTTATGGTGGAGGCCCATGGCTCTCAACGCTCACCCTACAAGTGCCAATGTGGCCCTCTGGAGGGCTTGGGCCCCGTATAGGGAGACCAAGCCCCAAATGGAGACCCACCTGTAATCCTGCATAAGATCCAATGCGTCCCCTTTCCCTCCAATACAACAAATCATTGGAGTAATCAAGTAAAAGAACTTACAAATCATGGAATCAATGGGGCACTTCATGGTTGCATACCCTTCCATAGTGGGCTTTGGCATGTACAAGTGTCTCCAAGCTCAATAAGGGGGCTAACCAAGGACCCTATTAGGTGGTTTCATCATTTAAAGGGGGTGACATGTCCATGGTACATCCATCTGGAGGTAGGTGGCAAGTGATATAATGATGGTCTGGAGTGGGGATCAAGGGAATTCTCCAAGCCACATGCCATGGTACAAGGGTGGCTATAATAAGGGAAGCCCACACCTGGGTATATTAGTGTAGTAGGGAGAAAATCGTTGTACATGAGTTACCCCGACCTTTGTCTTTACACCCTTCTTCATATGCCTTTTTCCTTTGACTGAGTTTTCTTCATAACTGCTCGGGGCTCTAGGGGATGAGAGCCTGATGTGTAGGATATAGCAGTAGATACCCCCTTTGAGGTGGGGCAGTTCATTGCCCACCAGGGGTTGGGACAACCATGGCTTCCTTAATGATGGAGGGGGCTCATTTATGGCCCATAGGAACCAGGGTGATGGCCATAGATAAGGGGTATAGGTCATGTTTGGCTTTTGCCCACGTGCTAAATCTGTATGTCTTGGCCGTCTTTTGCATTTTGTGGTACATTTCCTATTGAGAGTGGCCAAATTAAGCCTTTTATTTTCTTTTTAGCTACATCAACCTCCGGGGCATCGTTCTAGGCTCGACCCAAGGTGTGGACAAGGGGAGGAGGAGGCTAACTGTTAATTTTAGATAACAATGGTATGTTCTATGCTTAAGAGCAATTTACTTCTATTTTCCTTATTAGCCCAATATCAATTTCCAGATTAGCAATCAAATTAACAATGATAGTAAATGCAGATAGAACATAAACAATAAGCAAAAGACAAGCCAAGAGAAGAGGACACAATATTTGGCGGATGCTAGGGAAAATTCTTCTTATATTCTTCAATAGTTCAGTAGAGAGAGTACAAATATCAAAATAACTTGCCCAAAACAGTCCTTTCAAAATCCGCAGTCAACAACAGTCAACTACAACCCTAACCAGAAAGTCAACCCGGGTCAAAGGGTCTCTAAAATGTCCTTCAAGTAGCTTGGTCAACAACAAACAAATTCGACCTTCCAAGATAGAGAAAGTCAACCCAAAATAGTCAAGTCAAACCCTGTCAATGCTATTGTAAAATCTACGGTCAAACCTTAAGTCAATGCTAAAGTCAACCTCGGTCAAACTGCTCCAAATGCCTCGATTTCTGTGCCAATGAATGTGGTCTCAAGAAATCAGATTTTCTACCAGAAAATCACAGTTAAAGATGAAGGGTTGACCCTCGGTCAATGCTGCCCATGATTCTGAAATTTGTCCTACACTTTGGCCCTGAGATCTTCGGCATCGTGCCACACGTGCGAAGAGAAGAAGAGCTACTCCAAGTGTTGTAATAACCAATGAGGAGAGAAGAGAGAAAGATGTGATGAGTGAGTGATGTCCAAATTGAGGAAAAGGTCATTCTTATATATACAATTTGCTAAGGGTGCAGAGACACATATGTTGGGCTTTATGAGCCTACATTTGATTCTATCGACCTTGACAATTTGCACGTGCGAGAAATGTGTGAGAAATAAATTCAAAATCACACTTCTGCTCATCTAAACAAGATGATCTTTAGATCATTCTTCACCTCTTGAAAAGAGGAATCCAATAAAAATATCATCTCCATCATATAAGCTGACCAAGGTGGATTTTGGCCCTAGTTGCCAATTTTAACACTCCCTCTCAACTAGGGAGAAATCCACCTACCAATCCATCTGCCAATCTGTACCATCTCTGTCATCCCTGATCTGCTTTGCTCTGCTGAACCATGAAGAAATAATGAAGAAGAATTGATCGAGAGTGAGTCACAAGACCTTGCCACTCTCCACTGACCTAAAGTCTAGAGGTAAAAACTCAATCAGACTTGATCCCAGATCAAGTTTTTGAACACCATGCATCCTAGCATAGAGAGTACGACAATACATGATGCGTCCATCAGTAGTGCTATAGTCTCTATCCTCATTTCCCAACTCATTGGCTAGATGAGAGGTATTTCCCATGAGTCTCGGGCTACATGGGTAGGATGTATGCTGGGGCATCAACAAGAGAAGGTGAACCACCATCATGCTCATATGCCATAGGAGAAGGCGAACCACTCATCCAATGCATATGCAAACCATAATGGGGTATCACAGGGGAAGGTGAACCATTCATCCTGTACACAACGCACCACTAGGGGAAGGCGAACCACTCACCCTATGGTTGCTCATTGCTCCAAGAAATACCTACAAGCCCCCTGGAACTCCCAGAGTTCAATGTCCAACTCATGCAGGACCCTCATAGGGGGGTCTTTCCACAACTCAAAGTCTCTCACGGAAGGTTAAGAATTTGACCTTCTCCAGGGATTTCGTGAGAATATCTGCGACCTGCTCATTAGTCCCAATGTGATGGAGCCTTATTGCTCCCCGTTGTACCATATCTCGGATAAAGTGGTGCCTGATATCAATATGCTTGGAGCAGTCGTGGAACACGAGATTCTCTGAAAAACGAATCCCACTTTGGTTGTTGCAATAGATCACAGTAGTATCTAGCACTTGCTCAAACAACTCACTAAAGAGCTTCCTCAACCAAACAACTTCACAACGGGCCCCAGAGATATCTCAAAAGATCCTTGGTAGCAATCCAGTGTATGTGATGAGGCCCGACCACAAATTGGCTCAACGTATTCACTGCGAATCATATGTCCGAGCGGGAGTTCACCAAAAACATCAAGGCCCCCACGATTTGAAGATACTCGGAAGGATTTCCCAAATCAGGCCCAGCAGCACTTCCGCATAGCTTCTTGAAGTTGAGTTTCATTGGAGTAGTCACAGACTTGCAGTCCACCATCCCAAATCTTTCAAAGTTTCAAGTAGCTTCACAATGTATTTTCCTTGAGAAAGGAAAATCTCACCTGGCTTTTTCCAGACCTCCAAGCCTAGGAAGTAGTGCATCAACCCTAGGTCCTTCATTTCGAATTCAGAAGCCAACTCCCTCTTGCATTGATGAATGAGAGGGTCTGCACTTGTCAGAAAGAGATCGTCTACATAGAACACCAAAACGAGAGGCCTGTGATTTTCAACCTTGAAGTAAAGGTGCAAATCAACTTAACTCCTTGTAAACCCTAGCTTCATAAGATAGTTGTTGATCCTCTCATACTAAGCCCTAGGGGCTTGCTTCAACCCATAGAGGGCTTTCTTCGACCTGCATACATGTGACTCTCGGTCCAGAACTTCAAACCCTTAGGGTTGCTCTACATAAACTTCCTCCTTAAGCGAGCCATGTAAGAAAGCAATTTTGACATTCATTTGATGTAGATTCCATCCCTGAGAGGCAGCAAGGACAATAATCGAACAGATGGTGGTATATTGGGCAACCGGTGCAAATATCTCATCATAGTCCACATCTTCCTTTTGAGAGAAGCCTCGAGCAACGAACTTGGCCTTGAACTTTTCAACACTCCCATTAGCTCCATGTTTGATTTTGTAAAGCCACTTAGAAGTGACCATAGACTTGTCCTTGGGTCTAGGGACCACATCCTAGACATCATTCTTCATGAACGACTCATACTCTTCGTTCATTGCATCCTTCCAAACTTGGTGCTTCATGACTTCTTCGAACGTGCCAGACTTAGATTGAACAATGGTGCTCATGGCAACTAAGTACCCTTGGTACCTATTCGACTTCTTACTTTGAAATGTCCCCCTTGGTGCATTGTGTCTTTCGGCATCTTTGAGAATGTCTTTGAGCCATGAGGGTCTCCTTTTTGAGGAAGAGGGCTCACCAGGAGGTGGATCAATGGGATCCATCGACCCTTCAACATTGGACATTGGTTCATCTGTCGGTTCTTCTTGCTTTCCTGCATCTTCATCTTTGTCCTTCTGTGGAAAAGGAAGATATCTAGACTCTAACCTTCCCAAGGGCAACATTTTCATCGAAGGTGACATCATGGCTTATTTCCACTTCCCTTTAACCAGACACATAGATTCTATATGCCTTTGAAGTTTCACTGCAGCTCACAAATGCTCCTTTCTTCCAAGATGCATCCAACTTGGTGCTTCATGGCTTCTTTGAACATGCCAGACTTAGATTGAACAATGGTGCTCAAGGCAACTAAGTACCCTTGGTACCTATTCGGCTTCTTAGTTTCACGAAATGTCCCCCTTGGTGCAATGTGTCTCTCGGCATCTTCGAGTGTGTCTTTGAGTCGTGAGGGTCTCCTTTTTGAGGCTTACTAGGAGGTGGATCAATGGGATCCATTAGTCCTTCAACATCGGACATCGGTTCATCTGTCGGTTCTTCATGCTATCCTACATCTTCATCTTTGCCCTTTCTTGGAATAGGAAGATCTCTAACCTTCTCAAGGGCAACATCTTCATCGAAGGTGACATCATGGCCTATTTCCACTTCCCTTTGACTAGACACATATATTCTATATGCCTTTGAAGTTTCACTGTAGCCCACAAATGTTCCTTTCGTCCTAAATGCATCCAACTTCCTTCTCTTTTCTTTCAAGTTTCAACACATGAAAATACACGGGACTACCAAAAATTCTAATGTGAAAAATATCAGGTTTCTTACAGGTGAAAACTTCTTTGGGAGTTTTGGAATCCAATGATTGATGTGGGCATCTATTTTGAACGTACATGACAATGTTGGAAGCTTCTCCCCATAAGAACTTCGGTAAGCCTTGGTCATGAAGCATGGCATGAGTAGCTTCAATGATGGTTTGATTTTTCCTTTCGACAACTCCATTTTGCTCAGGAGTATATACAGTAGTGGTCTCCCTCTTAATGCCAATTTCTCTACAATAGTCATTGAACTCATTTGACTCATATTCGGTTCCATTATCGGTCCTCAATACTTTGATCTTCTTCCATGTTGGATTTTCAACCAAGGCTTTGAAAGAGCGGAACCACTTGAACACTTCGTCCTTCTTCTTCAAGAAATAGATCCAAGTTTTGCGAGAGAAGTCATCCACAAAAATAGCATAGTACAAATATCCTCCCAAAGATGTTACGGGCAACATACCAGACAAATCATAATGGATCAATTGTAGAATGTCGGTAGTCTTACTATCACTGGAGGGGAATCGTCCCCTTGCATGTTTCCCTTCGACACAACCCTGACAAACACCTTCATGATCAACTTTGAATTTGGGCATACTTGTGACCATCTTCCTTGCATCAGGTAGAGCTTTATAATGAAGGTGAGCAAATCTACGGTGCCATATTTCGGATTGAAGAGAAGTGTTGCATGTCATGGATCCCAAAGGACTTCCTCCAACCTGATAAAGGCTATCAACCCTAAATCCAAGAGTAAAAGCATCTTTGAAGTTTCTTTGCCAAATGCCTTCCCATTAATAAATGCCACCTTGAACCCTTTATCTTCCATCACCGAAATAGATACTAGGTTCTTCTTCAAGTCAAGTACATATAATATATCTTGTAGATGAAGTATTTCACCTTTGATTTAAATGAAGAGTAACAATCCTTGTCCCTTTCACGGGATAGGTGGCATTGTCTCCAAGTATGATCTCCAAATTGGTTTCCTTTTCAATCAAATTTTAGAGGGCCTCTTTGTACCCAGTGAAGTGCCTTGAGGCACCACTATCAATCAACCAATTGTCCAATGTGTCCGGAGGAGAGGGAGTGGTGAGGGCAAAGATAAGATTAAATTCATTTTGCTTATCGACAACATTAGATTCCTCATACCTGGAGTTTCTTGACTTCTTAGTAGGTCGACCATCTCCATATCGTGTAGCTGGAGCATTTCTCTTTCCTTTGTTGTTGAACCTGTTATTTCTTTGATTTCCATTTCCCTTGAAATTGTTGTGGTTATGATCATCATCTCATGGTGTACCCCTTTTATTAGGACACTCTCTAGCATAGTGGGCAAACCTGTTACAATTGAAGCATCTTTCCTTTCTTCCTTCTTTGAATCCCTGTCTTCCTTGACCTTGTTTCCTTGGACCAACATTGTTCTTCCTTTTCGCATGAGTGGAGAATGCATTGGGATCATCCCTATTTGAAGGCATGTATCTCTCCATCATCCTTGTCTCTTCTTGAGTGCATCGAGTCAACAATTCATCAAAACTTGGAACGCTATCATTGTTGAGGATAGTGGTATTGAATACATCCCATACTCAGGGAAGACCTCCAAGGGGAATAAGGGTGAGCTCCCGGTCAATAATAGCTTCTCCAATAGATAGAATATCATTTTTGATGTTTTTCAGCTTGTTCTTGAGAAAGAGGATTTGGTTTGCATTGTTAGCTTTGAACATGCTAACCAACTTGTCATACATCTCCGTAGATTTGCCCAACTCGGAAATATAAGCAACCAAATGTTTTTGAATGGAATCCCTGATGATCTTCTTAGCTTTGACCTCACCTTTCTTGTACTTAGATTTAGTGGCAGCCGGTGCATTTGAAGGAGGCTCAACAATCTTTCCCTGCACATAGTCCATGACATCATTCTATTCCAAAGTTAAGTCTAGAGACATCTTCCATGCATGATAATCAGATTTATCATTGACCTTGTCCTCAGATTTGAAGTAAGATGAGGAAGCCGTTAAATCTTGTCCTTGTCCAACAGATATCAGTGATTTCTTTCTCATTCTTGCTTGGGCTTTGTCCTCACCTGGGTTCTGATACCATGTTAAGTTTAGATAACAATGGTATGTTCTATGCTTAAGAGCAATTTACTTCAATTTTCCTTATTAGCCCAATAACAATTTCCAGATTAGCAATCACATTAACATTGATAGTAAATGCAAATAGAAGATAGAAGATAAACAATAAGCAGAAGACAAGCCAAGACAAGAAAAAAGGACACAATATTTGGCGGATGCCAGGGAAAAACCCCAATTTGGGGAAAACCCTTTGATCAAATTCCTTTTATTATTCTTCAATTGTTCAGCAGAGAGAGAGTACAAATATCAAAATTACTTGCCCAAAAAAGTCCTGTCAAAATCAGCAGTCAACTGTAGCCCTAACTAGAAAGTCAACACTGGTCAAGGGGCTCCAAAATGTCCTCCAAACAGCTTGGTCAACATCAAACAAATTGGTCTTCCAAGAGAGAGAAAGTCGACCCAAAATAGTCAAGTCAAACCCAGTCAACGTTGTTGTAAAATCTGCGATAAAACTTGAAGTCAATGCTAAAGTCAACCTCTGTCAAACTGCTCCAAATGCCTCGATTTCTGTGCCAATGAATGCAGCCTCTAGAAATCAGATTTTTCGATTGAAAACTGCAATCAAAGATGAAGGGTTGAACATCGGTCAACACTGTCAAGAATTTTGAAATCTGTCCTGCCCTTTGACCTTAAATTTTGGCCTCCTATCACACGTGCAAAGAGAAGAGTTGCTTAAGTGTTGTATGAACCAATGAAGAGAGGAGAGAGAAATATGTGATGAGTGAGTGATGTCCAAAATGAAGAAAAGGTCACTCTTATTTATACAATTCGCTGAGGGGTGTGGAGACACATCTGTTGGGCTTTATGAGCCTACATTTGATTTTGGCCGACCTTGACAATTTGCACATTTGTGAGAAATCAAAATCACACTTCTTCTCATCCAGACAAGATGATCTTTAGATCAACCTTGCACCTCTCGAAAAGAGAAATCCAATAAAATTGTCATCTTCATCATATAAGCTGACCAAGGTGGAGTTTGGCTCTAGTTGCCAAATTTAACACTAACCCTATGTGGACCTAGTGGACACATGTGGACCTAGATGGGAAAATGATGAATGGGGTTAGAATGAGTGAAAGGGAGTGATGTATATGGTCCCGCGTGGAAGCGAGACCACAACCAAAATTGAGATTTCCCATGTAGGGACAACCCTAAAGCTAATGACCAGTAAAGGAGATCTCACGAGACTAGGATGCAAGGCTAACCACTAAATCGAGTGGAGGAGACAAGAGTACTAACCTAACCCACTATTTGCGTCGAATCCCCCCACCAATCCATGCCCAAAAGTGCTCGTGATAAGGAAAATTACTCAACTATACCAATGAAAAGCCATACCTTCAGGGTTGGGAGGGCCACCTTCAAACATGCAATCATAACAAATGGGCAAGGGACCACAAGGCTGGCTTGGGTGTTGGAGAAAATGGTATATCGAGCTATCTGGTGGCTGCTGGCTATCGACTAAGGACCATCTTGGAGAAATTTTTTCTCCTAGGGATATGACCCACAAAGTGGTGGGTAACAAGGCAGATTTGCAAATATGAAGGAACATATTGCAAGCCCTAATTATATAATATGTATACTAGCTGTACTAGTGATTTGAATGACCATGATCCCTGGTACAGGAGCCCCGTGATTCTTTTATTAATGGACTAATAAAGATCGAGCTTTGAGCTCAATATCTCTTTGTACTTTATTGATTTCATTGTTAGATATTTTTGCTGTGCAAAGTACTGTGTGTTGGGGTTCCTAGTGTGTTTATGTGCTTAGTTAGCCATCTAGATCTAGGACCCAAGGAAAATTCGACATGTTATCTGAGCTACTTTGAAGAGCACGTGGATTAGAGTGTGCACATGAAGAAAGTGAGCCAGTGGAGGTTGTGTAGACTCAGAGGGAGTCTAGCTTTAGAGAGAGACTGCGAAGGAACATCAACCCCCAATGGAAGCATGAATCTTCAGGTTCAAGCAAGATAGAGGAGTGTTCAACCCATCCAGGGACAATCATGAACCATGAGAGAACATTCATGGTGGTGCAAGGAAAAGACATGTTGCATGTGAGGACAATCATGCACCATGCCACAGAAGATGTGGCACATGCGGGGATAGATATGGCTACACAAAGGAAAGTCACGACTCATGCGCGTACGCTCATGGGCACGCAAGGAAAGTCATGGAGTTGGAAGCGTGAAGGAAATACCTTCCTCACTAAGAAGGAGTGTTGGAATTTTGGGTAACTCAGAAGGTATTTTTGAGAAGGGAAAACCCACCAAAAGAAGTTGGTTGGGCAATTTTCATAAAATTGGGGTTTTGGACCCAAAGCAATGGGTTTGGGACCTAAAGAAACAAATTTTTTATTCTAATGGGTTGAGAGGCTAAAACCCTAAAGTTCTAGAGGTTTCTTAAATGACTTCAAAAGAAAAATATAAATAGAGCCAAAGGAGAGGTTTCTTGTACATAAGAGAGATGTGACTTATCTTGTGCAAGGTGTGCCTTAGTGGAGGGCCAAGTTCTACTCATGGAGGTCGAGATCTACCCTTGGAATAAGACCGCAACAAGTTTATCATCTGGTCTATGAAGCCGAGTCAGGGATTAACTAAGGAGCAAGAGGGTTGAGGTTTTGGAGGGCTAGAGATCAAGCAGAGCTTGGTTTAAGGCTTGATCTAGGCGAATGTAGAAGATCTGTACCATGCTGCTGAAGCCTTTGAAGGAGATTGAGTGCCTCAGCTAGTGTGAATATAAGTACCGAAGGAGGGCCATGGGAAAGATAGAAGGGTACCCATGAGTGAGAACAGTGCCAAATCATGGCAATCGATCTTAGTGTGAACAAGCAAGCCAACGAAGGAGCGCTGTATACCTTCAAAGAGGGACGAGTTAAATCTGGTTTGAGATTTGTGAGTTAGAGAAAGAGGTCGAGTTACTTTTCTACGTGTTAGAGGATCAAAAGAAGGTTGCTGAGTTATTATTATTTTGCTGGCTGATCAAAGGGAGGGTTGGCGTGAGGTTTTGCTGGAGAAAAGTGAAGAAGGCTAAGTTCTATTCACTGTCCATGGTAGGTTGAAGCCCTCGTTGCAGGGCTGAAAAGCTACAGGAGTCTAGGAGTAGGGCTAAAAGGCCTTAAGGTCTCTGGAAGGCTAGGCTGAGGCTTGTTTAAAGAGGCCGCGGGGTTGTAGACAATAGAACTGGGGTGATGAAGGGCTTACGTGGCTTGTAAGAGCAGATCAAGTTTCCTCAAACCTGTGTAGAGGCTAGCAAGGCATAATGATATTGTTGTTCTAAGAAGGAAGATGTTGCTGAATATGTTTCTTGAAGTCTATTCATCAAGGAGGATTGTACAACAAAGTTTGAGGGCCTATATTGCTTGGGGGGCTGAAGGGCTTACTGTTGATTTGTGGTAGCATCGAATGTGATTTAAGTCTCAAAATTTGCAGGGAGGCTTAGGCACATGTATTCCAAAGAACCCATAAAGCGTTTTGGGAAATTCTACTCAAATCATGTTTTATGAAAATAATTAATTATTTTAATGGGACCCTAAGTCTAGACTTAGGAAATTAAAATAATTGAAGGATATTAATTAAAATAGAGTGTGAATCTTCTAGAGAAGACGAAGATCAATTCAATTTAATCTTAGCCGTTGATTAATGATTTAATCTCGGTCGTTGAAGTCTCAACGAGAAGATTATAAGAAGGACTTGACGAGGCATTTGGAAAGAGCACCGAGACAGAGAACGAATCAGAGATCGAAACTCTTTAGTGAGCAGTGCTCAAGGAGAAGATCGATCTAGAGGATTCTCGCAGAGAGGGTCAGAGATAATTGTCGGTTGGAGATTTTCCTGAGCAAGAGAATACACAACATAGAAGACAGAGAGAAGTATGCAGACAGGCAGCATAGCAGCTACGCACAACCAGTAGAGACAACGCAGTAGCCTTGAGGGAGTCTGTGATTCAACTGAGGATCAGTCAGATCCAATGCCGGAGAGTTAGGGTGTGAGACTGGAAGGGGCCAGAAGGTCAGATCCAACCAACAATCAGAAGCTACGCAGTCCCCACGCAGAGTGATGTAGAGACTGCCCAGAGGCAGTGGAGGGATTGCTAGTTCGGGTTTGGGCAGTTTGGGCTTCTAGTGTCAGTGTGAGGTAATCTCACTAGCTTCTTTGTCAGTCAGATTCTCTGTGTGGATGGCCAAAAAGGCATCCCGGATTGTATTCAGAATTACTGCATAATAAATAAACCCTCAACTGTTGCACTGGTTTTCCTGCATTAGGTTTTTTCAGGGACATTAGTCCAAAAACAACGGTGTCATATGTGTCTATGATTTACTCTTGCTCATATTTTGTTTCCGCACTTGTAATTTTTCCGCATTTAATTTGTGAAGGTTGTAGTGTATGAGTTTTCGATATTTACAGTAGAAAACTGTAAATAATTTGTTGAAAGGAATTAACAAATAGGAGAATTATCGTAAGTGCTGCAGCCTACTAGGTGTAGGAATTTTCACACTTACGTGGCTTGTAAGAGCAGATCGAGTTGCCTCAAACCTGTGTAGAGGCTAGCAAGGCATAATGATATTGCTATTCTAAGAAGGAAGAGATTGCTGAGTACCTTTCTTGAAGTCTGTTCATCAAGGAGAATTTGACAACAAAGTTTGAGAGCCTATATACAGTTATCTTGAAGGACAAAATCTACTGTGAGGGTTTGAAACCATTTGGAGCTGGTTATGCAGTGACTTTGAAGGACAAAAGCCATTGTAAGTAGCTGCTTAAACAAAGGAGTTAGAGCTATTTCTTTGTGGTTATTGGAAGCAAAAGACAACAAGGTACACCAAGGACAATAGACAAAAAGGGCTGGAAGCAAAGGAGGGCTACAACATGTCATGTATTTTGTTCTTATTGTGTTGGGGAGATTTTAGATCTGATGGAACAAATTGCAAGCCTTAACTGTATACTATGTATACTAGTTGTACTAGTGATCTTAAAGGCCATGATCCTTGGTACGGGAGCCCCATGATTGTTTATTAATGGATTAATAAAAATTGAGCTTTGGGCCCAATATCTCTGTACTTTATTGATTTCACTGTCGTAGATTTTTGCTGTGCAAAGTACTATGTGTGGGGGTTCCTAGTGTGTTTTATTGGTTTCACTGTCGTAGATTTATGCTATGCAAAGTACTATGTTGGGGTTCCTAGTGTGTTTGTATGCTTGGTTAGCCATAGACCAGAGGTAGGACCCAAGGAAAATTCAACACAAATAATAATAATTCCTCCAACCAGTAATCTAAAGTATAATTTTGATTTCAAAATCAATATTCAACACTTCGCCTACTTATCCAATCCTACTATAACTACACCAATTATAGGCTTATAGCTCATTGCCTAATGTCTAATGGCAAGCAACACACTAATTTCAACTCACTTTTTCATGCACTTGTGATGGTATGTGCTGTTCCAGTGGGTTCCGATTATTTCCACAAATCCAAATCTCTTCTTCTTCCTGTATTTCACGTTCTTTGTTCCAAGTCTACAACCTAGGTGTGATGGAGACCTTGCCTATGATTCACAATCCTTAGGGATCTCTGGGCAGTATATATAGCTTCTGCTTTATGCAATTACCCTAGGTCAAGACGTCACTGCTTCAGATCGTTCTTGGTGCCACAAAGAAGTTGACCAAGTGTGACTTTAGTTGATTTTGGAAATCCTATAGATTTAGACAACTTGCTGCCTCAGATGATTTTCTTCTTGATTTGGTCCTAGGCCTAATTTTGGGCTTTAGCTTGTTTGAAAACATAACTGACCCAGTTTTTCTTTTGTGATAGATTCACACTTCAACGTAAATACCAGTTGCCACCGTTGCTAGAAAAAGGTTGTTGCTGCCCTAAAAGGAGCACATAATGACTTCAAATACCCTTTTTGAATTTAACCAACTACGGGTCACAGTTAGGGTCGAGTTTGGGGGCCTTTGCTTAGATCATAGTATCTG
Organism: Pinus albicaulis; assembly: GCA_034641835.2. Classification (NCBI taxonomy): domain Eukaryota; kingdom Viridiplantae; phylum Streptophyta; class Pinopsida; order Pinales; family Pinaceae; genus Pinus; species Pinus albicaulis. Next base: position 563,681,980 of record CM076580.1, on the reverse strand, counting down.
AGGCTTCAACCTTGCTAGCCAACCAGATCGAAGTGGTTCCAAGAGAATATGGTGTGCCATAACAAAGAAAAGTAGTGACTAGCTAGGGTGGGATCTCCTACACTGAAACTAAACAAAAAGGGGTCTTAATATCCTAAGAGCTTTAGGCTCAAAGAAAACAAAGACAATTCAATCCAATTTATTTAATGATGATAGAATGGTTCCATCTCCCCTTTATTTATAGATTTTTCATGGGGGGTTTCTCTTCCTTAATCTAATGTGAGGGGTTCATGTGCAATCCCCAAATTGGGGTTTTTGCCCCAGCTACCCCGAAATTTACCCAATGTTGCCCCAACACTTTGGATAATGGGTTCCCCCTTTATGAAAGACTATAGCCTACGGGGTTGGATATGCTATTCTGTCCTCCATTGGGAAATTAAATTTCATAAAGTTTATTCAAATAGATGAATATTTTCTAATCCCTACCTTCCTTTGGTTTTGAAAAGTTTTTTTACTTAAACAACGATATTACTTCCCTTTCTCTTTTTCTTGTTCATATGAAGCTAATGCACCTTTTCTATTTTTTTTCTAACATTCCTTTTGGCACGTAAACTAAAAAATTGTTAAATTAGATAACCATGGTGTTCTATGCTTGATGCACTTTTACTTCAATCTTTCTTAGGCCCAATACAAAATAGCAATCACATAAACTTGAAAGTAAAATGTTGATAGAATACAATAATAGATCACATAAACATGAAAGTAAAATGTTGATAGAACACAATAATAGATCAATAGAAGACAAGCCAAATATAGATCAGATTTACAATTCCTTTTGTCCAACAAATATATGAGATATTGTGGCGTTACGGCAGTCAACAGGATGCTTCAACCAACAAAGTCTTCCTCGATTGGGCAACACTTTCATGTGTCACACCCACAACCCTCAAAGACAACTCATCACAAGTCAACGCAAGTCAAACCAGGGACAATGCAGAAAAGTCAATGCAGACAGCTTCAGAAAAGTCAAACGTAGCAAACTAGGGCTTCGATCAAACAACCTGAAATTCCTCGATTTTATTGCCCCGCTGTACGACCTCCTAAAATTCGAATTTCTGCAGAAGATTGAGGTCAAACGACCAAGGGTTGACCACGGTCAATGCTGGTCAACGATGCAGCTAAAAAGCCCTAAACAGATCAACGCAGAAAATAGAAAGCCCTAAATAGATCAACGCAAAAAACAACAACTTTGCTCCACAGGTGTGAGGGAAAAAGGCCTCCAAAGGCTATCGAACCAATCAGATCACAATGAGAGAATGTGTGATGAGATGATGAGAAAATGACCTCCAAGTCTCTCCAATTTATATTCATTAATGAGGGTGTGTGACACATCTCTTAGGCACGTGGGATAAATTTGGCCGACATTACACTGTGGAAAATAAATTTAAAATCAATGTTCTGCACCTCTCCGAAAGAGGAATCCAACAAAATTATGACCATCGTCATATGGGCAGTGCAACATAGATTTTGGACCTAGATGCCCAAAATTAACACTCCCTCGCAACTAGGGAGAACTCCATCTGTCCACAAGTGCCATCCATCATGTACCAAACCAAACATCGTGCGTCATCCCACCGTAACTTGCTTTGCTAGCTCTTTATTTCAGAACAAAAGGTGAGTCACAAAGACATCACACACAGCTGACTTGAAGTCAGCTTAGAGGTAAAAACCTCTCTCGGACTCAAAAGAGTCTCATATTAACCCGAAGTTAGTTTACTGACTTGAAGTTAGTTTATTGACCCGAAGTCAGTTTAGAGGATAAAACCTCATCATACTTGATCCCAGATCAAGGTGTTGTACACATGCCATCCTAGACATAGAGAGTATGACAATCTTCGATGCGTCCATCGGTCTTGCTATGGTCTCTATCCACATTTCCCACCTCATTGGCCAAATGAGAGGTACTTCCCATGAGTCCGAAACTCCATGGGTAGGATGCGTGCGAGGCACATATCAGAGAGAGGCGAACCAACTCAATATCATAACGGTGGGGCAGAAGCACCACAAGGTTCGGCAAGCCTAGCCCCATGAGTGCTTTTAGCTCCAAGAAGCTATCCCCAAGCCCCCTGGAGCTCTGAGTGCTCATAGTCCAACTCAAGCAAGACCCTCAGAATAGGGTTTTTCCACGATTCCAAGCTTCTCATGGAAGGTTAGGAACTTGACCTTCCCTAGGGGATATATGAGAATATCCGCGACTTGCTCATTAGTTCCTATATGATCGAGCCTTACGGCGCCTCGTTGTACCATATCTCAGATAAAGTGGTACCTGATATCAATATGCTTGGATCGATTGTGTAACACAGGATTCTCAGAAAGACGAATCCCACTCTGGTTATCACAAAGGATAATGGTGGTATCTAGCACATGCTCGAACAACTCACTGAAGAGCTTTCGCAGCCAAACAACTTCACAACAGGCCATACTCGCTGCAACGTATTCGTCCTCAGCGGTGCTCAAAGCCATCGACTTCTGCTACTTGCTCATCCAAGATATTGAAGCAAAACCCAAGGTGAAGCAACATCTAGATGTGCTCTTGCGATCCACCACACTGCCAGCCCAATTGACATCAGTATATCCATGGAGTCTCAAAATCCCAACAGTGTATCTCAAGCCATGGTTGATTGTGCCCCGAAGATATCTCAACAGATTCTTGGCACCAATCCAGCAAATGTGATGAGGTTCAACCATATGTTGACTCAAAGTGTTCACTGCAAAACATACGTCTAGACGGGAGTTCACTCAGAACATCAGGGCCCCTAGGAGTTGTCGATACTCGGTAGGATTTGCTAGCATGGGCCCAACAATGTTTCCACTCAACTTCTTAAAGTTGAGTTCCATCGGTGTTGACGCAGACTTACAATCCACCATACCAAATCTCTCCAGCAACTTCACGACATATTTTCCTTGAGAAAGGAAAATCTTGCCTGGCCTCTGCCAGTCCTAGGTCTTTCATCTCAAACTCGAAAGCTAGCTCCCTCTTACACTGATGAATGAGAGGGTCAACACCTGTCAGGAAGAGATTGTCCACATAGAGAACCAAAATAAGAGGCCTTTCTCTATCAACCTTAAAATAAAGGTTCGGATCAACGTTACTTCGAGTGAAGCCCAACTTCATCAAGTAGCTATCTATCCTCTCGTACCAAGCCCCGGGGGCTTGCTTCAACCCATAGAGGGCTTTCTTCAACCTGCATATATGGGTGTCTCTATCTCGGACTTCGAACCCAAGAGGTTGCTCTAGATACACCTCTTCCTTCATAGATCCATGTAGAAAAGCGGTCTTCACATCTGTCTGATGTAGACTCCATCCTTGCGTCGCAGGAAGGGCAATAATAGATCAGATGGTGGTATAGTGGGCCACAGGTGCAAATATATCATCATAATCTATGCCTTCTTTTTGAGAGGAGCCTCGGGCAATGAATCTTGCCTTGTACTTTTCAGCATTTCCATCAGATCCATGCTTGATCTTATAGAGCCATTTCGAGGTGATAACAGATTTGTCCTCCGGTCTTGGGACCACTTCCCAGACATCATTCTTCATAATGGACTCATATTCTTCGTGCGTAGCATCCTTCCAAACTTGATGCTTTACGACTTCTTCAAATGATCCAGGTTCAGATTGTACTATCGTACTCATGGCTGCCATATACCCTTGGTATCTCTTCGGCTTCTTGCTTTCACAGAATGTACCCCTTGGGGCAATATGTCTCTCGACATCTTCGAGAGTAGCCCTAAGCCATGAGGGCCTTCTCTTATTGGAAGGAGGTGGATCAATGGGATCCATAAGTCCTTCAACATGGGGCATCAGGTCATCCTTCGGCTCTTCCAAATTCCCTGCTTCTTCATCTTCTTTGTCTTCCTTGGAACTGGGAAGATTTCTTACTTTCTTGAGGGCAACATCTTCGTCGAAGGTGACATTATGGCATATCTCTACTTCTCTTTGACCAGGCACATAGATTCTATATGCCTTTGAAGTTTCACTGTAGCCGAGAAACATTCCCTTCTTTCTAGAAGCATCCATCTTGCTTCTCTTTTCTTTCGACACATGAAAGTAAACAGGACAACCAAAAACTCTAAAAGGAGAAACATCAGGTTTCTTACCAGAGAATACTTCTTCGGGAGTTTTGGAGTCCAGAGCGGAATGTGAGCATCTGATTTGAACATACATAACAGTGTTCGTAGCTTCTCCCCATAGAAACTTCGAAAGACCTTGGTCACATAGCATGGCGCGGGCAGCTTCCACAATGGTCTTGTTCTTTCTTTCAACAATACCATTTTGCTTAGGAGTGTACGCAGTTGTGGTCTCCCTCTTAATGCCAGCTTCTCTACAAAAGTCATTAAAATTATTTGACTCATACTCGGTCCCATTGTCGGTCCTCAAAACTTTGATTTTACGCAGTTGTAGTCTCCCTCTTAATGCCAGCTTCTCTACAAAAGTCATTAAACTCATTTGACTCATACTCAGTCCTATTGTTGGTCCTCAAAACTTTGATTTTCTTCTTGGCTTGATTTTCCAACAAGGCCTTGAAGGTACGGAACCATTTGAATGCTTCATCCTTCTTCTTCAAAAAATATATCCAGGTCTCGCAGGAGAAGTCATCTGTAAAAGTCATGTAATAGGAACGTCCTCCCAAGGATGTCACAGGCAACATACCAAATAAGTCAGAATGTATCAACTGCAAGATATCAGTTGTCTTTGTGACACTTGAGGGGAATGGTCTCCTTGTATGTTTCCCTTTCGCACAACCCTGACATATACCTTCATGATCATCTCTCAATTTGGGCATCCATGTCACCACCTTCCTTGCTTCGGGAAGTGCTTTGTAATGAAGGTGTGCAAATCTCCAGTGCCATAACTCTGTTTGAAGAGTTGTATCACATGTCATAGCCCCCAATGGAATTCTTCCAACTTGGTAGAGTGTATCAACTGTAAAAGCAATAGAAAGAGCTTCCTTGAAGTTCTTCTTCTAGATAAGTACCTTTCCATCAACGAATGCCACCTTAAACCCTTGTCTTCCATTGCCGAAATGGACACAAGGTTCTTCTTTAAATTAGGTACATAAAACACATCTTGTAATTGGATGAATTGACCTTGAGATAAATGGAGGGTCACAGCCCTTGTCCGTTTCACGAGATAGGTGGCATTATCTCCAAGGATAATTTCCAGATTAGTATCCTTTTCAACCAAATCAGAAAGGGCTTCTTTATAACTAGTGAGGTGCCTTGAAGCACCACTATCAATTAACCATACATCCATACATCCAAGGCGTTGGGTGGAGATGCAACAAAGAGGGAAAATACAAGAATAAAATCATTTCTCTTATTATCAACAACATTAGACTCATCGTACCTGGAATTTCTTCACCTTTTGAAAGGTTGCCCATCTCCATTACGATTAGAGGGCGCCTTCCTTTTTCCTTGGAACCTGTTGTTCCTGCCATTCCTTCTTGAGTTGTTGTTGTCATCATCCCTGGGAGAGTCCCTTCTATTAGGGCACTCTCTTGCATAGTGACCAGTCTTGTTACAAGTGTAACATCTTCCCTTCCTTCCTTTGGGCCCCGCTCTACCATGGTTTTAATTTCTCGGGCCACCATGGTTCTTCTTCTTTGCATGAGTGGCAAAGGCAGTAGGGTCACTTCCATTACCATTAGAGGCGTACTCCATCATTCTTGTTTCCTCTTGAGTGCATCTCGTCAATATTTCATCAAAATCAGGAATCACATTATTATTGAGAATAGTGGAATTGAATACATGCCAATCACAGGGGAGACCTACAAGTGCAATAAGAACCATCTCTTGATTAGATATTGCTTCCCCAATAGCTAGGAGGTTATCCCTGATTTCAACGAGCCTCATAAAATAGGATTGAATAGATTCATCCTTACCCTTCTTGATATTCTTCAATTGATTCTTGAAGAAGAGGCTTTGATTAACATTGCTAGCCCTAAACATGCTCACCAGCTTATCATACATCTCCTTAGATGTCTTCAACTCAGAAATGTAAGAAACCAAGTGCTTATGAATAGAATCCCGGATAATCATCTTTGCTTTGATTTCCCCTTTTCTATACTTTGTCTTCGTGGCAACAACTCCATTTGATGGAGGCTCCTGAATATTCCCCTATACATAGTCCATGACATCTTGATCTTCTATTGCCAAATCCAAGGACATCTTCCATGCATGATAATCAGACTTATCAGTCAATTTATCATCAGCCTTGAAACCCTTGTAGGTTGAGGAGGCCATTTGTCCTTGATAGGATTTTTTCCTTCAGAGATAGCTTCTAACACTAGCTTGGAGTCTTGGACTTTATCTTCACCTCAGCTCTGATACCATGTTAAATTTAGATAACCATGGTGTTCTGTGCTTGATGCACTTTTACTTCAATCTTTCTTAGGCCCAATACAAAATAGCAATCACATAAACTTGAAAGTAAAATGCTGATAGAACACAATAATAGATCAATAGAAGACAAGCCAAATATAGATCAGATTTACAATTCCTTTTGTCTAGCAAAGATATGAGATATTGTGGCATTACGGCGGTCAACAAGATGCTTCAACCAACAAAGTCTTTCTCGGTCAGCCAACACTTTCATGTGTCACACCCGCAGCCCTCAAAGACAGCTCATCGCAAGTCAACGCAAGTCAAACCAGGGACAACGCAGAAAAGTCAACGTAGGCAGCTTCAAAAAAGTCAAACGCAGCAAACTAGGGCTTCCGTCAAACAACCAAGAATTCCTCGATTTTAGTGCCCAGTTATACGACCTAAAATCGGAATTTCTGCAGAAGATTGAGGTCAAACGACCAAGGGTTGACCATGGTCAATGCTGGTCAACGCTGCAATAGAAAAGCCCTAAACAGATCAACGCAAAAAACAGAAATCCCTAAACAGATCAGTGCAGAAAACAGCAACTTCGCTCCACACGTGTGTGGGAAAAAGGCCTCCAAAGGCTATCAAACCAATCAGATCACAATGAGAGAATGTGTGATGAGATGATGAGAAAATGACCTCCAAGTCTTTCCAATTTATATTCATCAATGAGGGTGTGTGACACATCTCTCAGGCATGTGGGATAAATCTGGCCGACCTTGCACATGTGGAAAATAAATTCAAAATCAATTTTCTGCTGCTTTGATCAAGATGATCTTTAGATCAATCTTGCACCTCTCCGAAAGAGGAATCCAACAAAAATATGACCATCGTCATATGAGCAGTGCAACATGGAGTTTGGACCTAGATGCCCAAAATTAACAAAAATGCCAATAAATAGGTATTGCCTCCAAAATTAATTTGACTAAAGTCAACTTGCCAACCTCGTATAACCACTAGTAGTAGGAGTTAGTCATTCTCTCTTCATTTTTTTCACAAAGATAGTTCCAATCCTTGAAGATCCAGTTAGTAGGCTTTAAATAAAACTTTAGATATTTTAACCCCACATCAATATATGTGCAAACTGTCTAAGCCCACCTCCAGGCCATTGAATAACACCGAATATTTATGAATATTCACCTACATCGCTATTGCCTTATTGTATGACTTCTTTATAGTTTCGTACTTCCCTAATTGTTCTCATGCCAAACAAAACCACGCCATTTACAAATAGTAAATGAGATGAGGGAAAATGATTTCTCATTTTAATACCCTTACCTTCCCTTTTTATTCCTTTACCATTCTACTCAAACCTTTTGCAATCAACCTAAATAAGGAGGCATAGGGCATCCCTGCATTAGACCCCTAGTAGGATAGAAGAAACTAGACGTTGACCTGTTAACCAATACGACAAAGAAAGTTGAGAAATTGCACCCTATAATTCAATTTACTACTTGAGACCTCATCCCAATTTGAATAAAATAATCTTATTATTTAACTAGCTCACCTTATTAGAAATCTTAGCTAAGTCTAATCTCATCATCAGAGCTGATTTTTTTTCTTCTTTTGTTATATATAGTCCTTGTGCTATTATGACCACATGAATTTTCCTATTGTGAAGAAAACCAAACAACTCTCTTGAGATAAAGTTAGGGAAAATTCTTTTTAAGCCTGTTGCCACTCAAACCGGGTTCCTATGGGGGCAACTGCTAGCTCAAGGGCAACGATGGAGACTTAACCCATTGTCACCACAACTAAGACTCCTTGCTCTTTTCGTACTTTCACCTATGGGAGGGACTCGGTAGATCAAGAAGTCACTTGTAAAGTATAGATCAATGAATAGGCGTGAAGTGACCCTAGAAACCCTTTCCCTAGGATAGAATGAAGGATGAGACTTACGTCCCTTTTAAGCAAGGGACTTGATCTTCTAGGGAGAGGGGGTGAGGATTGAAGGGTTGAGGTCGAAGAATGAAAGTTACAAAGAGGTTATCAATCCCTAAAATCCTTTAGGGACTTGGATTCCCAAGTAGTCCTTGATAAATCAGGTTTGACGAAGAATGGGACTCACACGAGGCCAAGTGGACCCGACCCAGGTTCGGGGATGGAATTCGACAACCAATGATGTTCCTATCCTGGAAAAGGTAAGAGGAAAGGATCGAATAAGATTTTTTACTTCAAAAGGTCAAATTGATCCAAATAGGTACTAGCCTTGGGAACACCTAGGCAAAACTTGATCCTAGAGCTAGGGCTTGAGGTATCCGGAGATTCCACCATCAGAATTGCCCCAAATTCGAAGGAGAGTGAGGGGACCCACCAGCACAGTTGCCTTAAGGAGAGTGAGGGGACCCACCAGCACAGTTGCCTCTAGGAGATCAAAGTTTTCCTGTGGTTAGATTCTCGGGAAATTGATAACCTAATTGACACAATGGGGTTAGACCTGGGGAAAAATGTGAAAAAAAGGGGAAAATGTTCACCCTTTTGTGAGGGACCAATGCCTGATTCACTTGTGGATATGGAGTCAGGGATAATAATGAAGAAGAATTCGGTTTCTTTTTCAAGGAGGCCCAGAAAGTCAATTCTGTCCAATGTTAAAGGAAAGATAAGAAAAGTGACTTTCAAGCATTTATAATTCATACAAATGGTGCAAGCTTATTGAGATAAATTGATCTCTAGGACATTTAATTCATCTAACAATGGCCCATACATAGAATAAGTGAGATAGACACATAGTTCCACATTTAAATCATGCAGCGATTAGCCTTATTTGTAGCGAAATCCAATAGTATGCAACAGAAAAAATAACATCAAATTTAAACTTACAATGTTAGAGAGTATATCCAACCAACATCACATTTGCGCATAAGAAGCTCCAAGATAGAAATAACCCAAATCCATACATCAAAATTGATCCATGATCCAAAAATCTCCACCAAGGTAAAAATGCGAAATTATCTTAAGAGAGAGAGATCCCAAGTCAAGCGATGATACAAATGAATCCATCCAACTCCTATTTATACACCAACTAGGAGTTCAAATTACCTAATGGGCCTACATTAGCCCCTAAAAATAAAATAATGTGCAAATTAACTAACTTTTGGTGACAAGCCCACCAAACTAGCTCACAAATGAAATAATAAGCTTCTCAGGAGGTCGAATAATAATCTATGCATGTCGTGGGGCCCTCCAAGAGGCTTGATAATGTCCAAAAGTAGTAGACCTGTGGTGCTCTCAATGGGTGTGGGGGCACACCAATGACCCCATGGGTCTCCATATGAGTCAAAGATGGTTGTAGATCATCTGTAAGGGCTCAAATGATGGAATGAACGCTACCATGTCATTGTGCAAGTCCTGGGATACCTGCCAAGTGTGTGATGCTCCTGTTGGGCATGTTGGGCATATTGTACCAAGAGCATCGTTCTCGTCCCTAAGGTGGATCTCTAGTAATCTTTGGACATCGGTGGGGATCCATGGAGTGCTGTTTGCTGTTGTGGAGGCCCATGGCTCTCTACACACACCCTACATGTGCCAATGTAGCCCTCTAGGAGGTTAGGACCCCATATAGGGAGACAAAACCCAAATGGACACCATCTGCAATCTTGTATAAGATCCAATGCATCCCCTAGCCTTCTAGTACAATATGTCATTAAAGTAATCGTGTAAAAGAGCTTACAAACCATGGACAACAAGTGGACACTTCATAATGGCATGCCCTTCCGTAGTGGGCTTTGGCATGTGCCAATGTCTCTAAGCTCCAAAGTGGGTTAGGCAGGTACCTTATTAGGTGGTTTCTACCTTTAGAGGGGTTAGTATGTCTAAGGTACATCCCTCAAATGGTGGTAGTACGTGATAAAGAGTGAAACATAATAGGGAATGAGAGGGGAAATCCTGGGCCACATATCGGGGCACAAGGGTAGCTAGAGAAAGGGAAGCCCACACCTGGGTGTATAATGTGTAGGAGGGAGCAATCATGGTACATGAGGTGCCCCAACCTATATTTTTCCACTCTTCTTTATATACTTTTTGCCTTTAATGATTTTTTTTGATTAACTGCTCGAGGCTCAAAGGACAAGAGCATGTTGTGTAAGATATAGCAGTGATTAACCCCTTTTTGGTAGGGCGGTTCATTGCCCTCCAGGGGTTGGGACAATCATGGTTTCCTGAATGATAAAGAAGACTCATTTAGGGCCTCTGGAACCAAGGTGATGGCCATGGGTATGGGGTAGAGCTCATGTATTGGCTTTTGCCAAATATGTTTGTCTGAACCATCTTTTGCATTTTGTGGTACATTTTCCTGTTGAATGTGGCTATTTATGCTTTTACTTTTCTTTTTAGTTGCTTCAACCACTTGCATCATTCCAAGCCTGACCCAAGGTGGGGACAAGGGAATGGAGAGGCTAACCCTATGTGGACCTAGAGAAGCAATGTTGACCTAGGTGGGATAGATGATGATGGGGGTACAGTGAATGGAAGGGGAGTAGTGTATGTGGATAAGGGAGTGGGACCACGAAACCAAAGTCGGGGTTTCCCAAGTAGTACCACCCTAAAACCAAATGGTTAGTGAAGGAGATCCCACGGGACTAAAATCCAAGGGAAACATCCAAAAAAGTCAAGGAGACAAAAACACAAACTAATCCCACTCTTTTTGTCGAATCCCCCCATCAATCTGTGCTTAGAAGTGTCCATGATAAGTAAACCCAATACTTAATTACCAAATGACAAGACATACCTTTAGGTTTGGGAGGCCCACCTTCAAACATATGATCAATACAGATGGGTGAGGGACCACATGGTTGGCTCAGGTGGCGGAGAAATGGCACAACGAGCTAGTTGAGGGCTACAAGGCGCTACTAGCTGCCGGATGAGTACCATCACTGTGAATTTTTTTTTCCTAGGGATATTACCCATGAAGTGGTGGTTAACAAAGCCTATTTACTAGAATTATTGTTGAAATTGTTGATTTTCTAGTGCCAATGACACAAGCACAATTTTCTGAAACTAATAACTACTTCCAGTGATTACTTTGACACTTTAGAACACCATTAAGCAATTATACTTAAAAAAATTCAACAGTAAATGCAAAGGATCACAGTAGAAAAGTCATGTGCAGTAAACACCAAAATTTTTCCCTAGGAAACCCAAACTAGGGAGAAAACCCAACAATCTTTTATAGGAGAAATTTGTTTAGTTCAACAAAAGTACAATCCAATATTCATAAGTCAGACTTGGTCAACCTAGACCAAAAATGATAGTGCTATTCAAACATGGTCATATAGACCTTAGAACTTCTCAATTTGGGCAACGTATCCTTCTTGTTCAACAGATAGGTAATACCCTAGACACCACCTCTCTACTGCAACCTTCCTTTTTTGATATTCATAAGTCAGACTTGGTCAACCTATACCAAAAATCATAGTGCTATTCACACATGGTCAAGCAGACCTTAGAACTTCTCAATCTGGGCAATGTATCCTTCTTGTTCAACAAATAGGTAATATCCTAGACACCTCTCTACTGCAACCTTGCTTTTTCTACCTTGCATGGCCTTCTTAAGGTCTTGGTCCTTTGTGCTCTCAAGGCTGAGGCTCTTGACCTCCTCTAGGGTTTTGATGCTTTGAAATAAACCTTCTGCTCACGAAAATTGAGGCTTTCAACCTCTTTTAGGGCTTTGGACATACCACAAAAATACACAGAGCCTTGGTCTCCTTCGTTCCAACAACAAACAAACTTAACAGCCTCACGAACCCTTCATGTTAGCCTTCTTTCCACTGTCCAATAGACCAAACCTTAGATTAACAACTTGACTTGCTTCACTAGGGTAGATTCTTTTCCAAATACAGAAAGACAAACTTCAAATTCGTCCTCCACTTGTGATCTACGACTCCTTGGTTTGATGCTCTCACAAGACGAGTTGGTTTGATGTATTTGACATGAGAAGGGCTAATGCCCTTTTATAGTGACTTTGGGGTGCCCAAGTGGCAGGTCTTTTGGTTGCGCAGACTTAGAGAATTAATTCAAATTTTAAATTTTAATTTCCCTCCTTTTTCATGGGCCGAGTTATAGCTGGGGAATACCGACTGCAACTACCCAAAAATCAACACTCCCTTTTAGCTAGGGAGATATTCACCTTGACTTCCTCAGATGTCATGTCATCATTGCTAAACAATTTCTCCATCCCAAGAAAAGATTAAAGAGCTTGCTATGTTAATGTATCCATCCACTTCATGTTCTATTCCAGAACTATGTGGAAAGCATCCCGCATTAGCATCATGCAAAGGATCTAGTTACCCACTAGTCAAATCCCCTTTGCAAATGGATCTAGTCACCCACTAGTCAAATAACCTTTGGCGATATGTTCAGGGACCCCTTGACCGGAGTAAGGCTAGCCCTGGGTCACCAACTATCCAAGTCATCACTTGGAACCAAGTTAGTACCTATGACCAATGGTAAAATTTTGAGCTAATTTACCATTCCCTCATGTTGTCACATGATATTGAATGGTAAAACACTTGCTCGATGCTTTGAGGCACTCACTCTACCCACTAGCCAAGTAATCCTTGGCAATATGGTCAAAACCTTCTGACTAGAGCACTCTAGGCCTTGATGCTCTCTCAGCTAATCTCCCTAGCCACATTATGGGAGAATATTTGCCCTTGATGCTACAAGATCAACACTCTCTAGGCCAATCTCCCTAGCCACATTACATGGCTCTTGGTTAATACCCTTGACTTAGGGAGAATATCTGCCCTTGATGCTACAAGATAAACACTCTCTTGGCCAATCTCCATAGCTACATTACAGGGCTCCTGGTCAATACCCTTGACCTAGGGAGAATATCTACCCTTGATGCTACAAGATCAACACTCCCTCTAACTGAGGGAAGCATTATCAACCATTCCAGGCTTCTTCATCCTAGGATAGAGGCTTTGTGAGAATGTCAACAACTTGCTCGTTTGTATAAATGCATTGGAGTCTCATTGCTTCCTTCTGTACCATGTATCAGATATAGTGGTACTTGATTTCAATGTGCTTCGACCTGTCATCACAATTGTCTTCAACACCTAATAAAACAATTCTGCGAGCAACATCTGAAGCCACACTGCTTCACAACTTGCCAAAACTAGCTGCAATATACTCAACCTCTGCAGTGTTGAGTGTGACAAATGTCTGCTTCCTGCTCATCCAAGATATCATTGCAGAACCCAAACTTGAAGTAATGTCTTGATATGCTCTTCTTGTCTTCTACACTCTTTGACCAATATGAATCTGTATATCCCTATAGCTGTACTTCATCGTTTGAGCTTTATCTCAATCCATGTCCAACTGTACCATGTCGGTGCCTGAACACATGGGTCGTATGCCTCAACTCAACCATAAACTAATCAGTCTCCTTCAATGGATCCATCACCACAATTGCTTTTCGGTCACCCTCACTGGGTGCACTCTCTAACATTGAACTAGTTCCTGTTGTGGCAATTCTGGTTGCTCCCTCTACCACTGCTGCTTTCTAGTTACTAAAGCATATATGCTATTTGACATGATCCACTCATAGAAGGATCTCAATAATATACTTCCCTTGACCAAGAAAGTAATGCATCAAATTTAGACTCTTCATCTCGAACCCAGTTTGCAAACACGAGATTCCCTCTCATGTACCTCAAAGCCCTGAGGTAGCTCTATGTACACTTCTTCCTCAATTACTCCATTGATGAAAGTGTTGGAGAATGTAGTAGGGCAACTATTTAAACTTTTCTCCTTATCCTTAATAATTGCTTGTGATCTTATGTTATCTTCTTATAGTTCTTTGTTAGATTCTTTTCACATTTATGAAGAGCATAAACCATGAAGATCATAAAAAAACAATGGACACAGAATTTTAGCTCCAAGCCAGGGCAAAACCTGTTTGAGGGGAAAACCTCGAAATAATATCCTCTTCTTATAGAATTAGTTCAAATGAGAAATCCAAGACCCTAAGACCAAAGTCAAAACCTCCTCCAAGCACCAAGTCAACCCTTCAAGAATTTCTTTCAAACAAGTCAAAGTTTGACCAAGTCAACACAAGTCAAACCTCTTCAATTCTACTTCACTTTAGAATTTTCGACATTCTACTTCAGGTCTACAACTTCGGTCCCTTGGAACAGTGGAAACCCCTCCTTTTGGCACGTGTCGACCTTCCAAGAAATCCTTCCTTCAAGCAAGTCAATGTCTCCAAACTCAACGAGAGTCAAACTACGTCAAATTAGAGTTTCAGTCCTCTATCCAAGTCTACAACTTTCGGCCCTGCAACGACTGCAGAAACCCTAGGATCTTTGCACATGTGAGAGAAGATAGTCACAAAATTTAGATGTTTGATTTCTTCTTGAGATGCTCCCTTCTCCTAGACCTTTGCTCTTGCTTCCTTCTTGTTCCTTGCTTTAGATCGAACTTGTCCCTTGTGCAGATCGAATTGTGTGCTAAAGAGGTCGAAGCTGCTCTTATATATACCAATCTGTGGACGTCGAATAATCTCCTTTACGTCGACTTGTCACTAACAGGGCCGACTTGTGCTTGGAGGCTAAGTTGACTTTCTAAACTCATAATTAATATCTTTTACATGTTACAACTTGCCCAATAGGGTCTTACATAAATGACAAAAACTCTAGGGTCTTACATAAATGACAAAAACTCTATTGACTTATGAAAAATATTTTTTTTACATAAATGACAAAATCTCTATTGACTTATGAAAAATATTTTTCATGACTAGAAAAACCCTAGGAGCATGAAATGCATGCTCAACTATTTTGACCAATAAAATGAAGCATGAAACCCATGATTTAAAAACAATATTTTTTCTTTCTTCTTGCAACATAAGATATATATAATTACTTGAGTATAATGGCAATTATGAAGACCAAAACTAGTTACATTTTCCAGCACTCCTTCTTAACTAGGGAGGTATTCATAATTGTACAACTGGTACAAAGATATTTTGAAGGATATTTTGAAACTGAAGAAATTTCATAAGAAGAAAACTAGTTACATTTTCCAACACTCCCTCCTAACTAGGGAGGTATTCATAATTGTACAACTGGTACAAGGATATTCTAAAACTGAAGAAATTTCATAAGAAGAAAACTAGTTACATTTTCCAACACTCCCTCTTAACTAGGGAGCTATTCATAATTGTACAACTGGTACAAGGATATTCTGAAATTGAAGAAATTTCATAAGAAGATACAGATTGGTAATCCATCTTTAAGCATCAACATCATGACCAACATTGTCAACATAGTAAGGCCTTAACTTGACAAGCTTTTCTCATATCAAAGCATAATGCTGGGAGGCTTTCTGTGAGATACCACACTACCTCTCAAGGTACATATCCCATCCGGATGTTCACTAGGTATGTCCTTTTAGGACTATTCTTATCTTGGATTCCCAACCCTCAAAGAATATCGGTCCTCTTCAACCATTCTTATCTTGGATACCTGCCCAATCCTCAAAGAGCGTTGGTTAACAAGAATACTTCCTATCTTGGATTCTCTATCCTCAAGGAGTATTAATCTTAGATGCTTATCCAATTCTCCATCCTCCATATCATGGCCTTCACTTAGACGTACAATGTTAGTCCTGGCCTAGTGTATGACACATGATAGCCTTCACTTAGACATACAATGTTAGTCCTGGCCTAGTGTATGACACATGATAGAAGAGAATACAATGTCCATCATCACTCCCTCTCAACCAGGGAGGATTTCTTCATTCTCGCTTGATTAGTGAATAGATCCTTGCTCCTTCACAAGTATTTAAGGAGACTTCTTACTCCCTCTCAAATGTGGGGGAGATTTCTTACTTCCTCCTAATTAAGAAGTCAACCATAAGCTCTTTAGTTTGTCTTCATAAATGTATCAATTACTAGTTCTTCATGGAGTTATTCAAGTAGTAGCGGTATGGCTCCTCCTTTCTTTTGCATCTTATCATATTGAGCTTCTACCTTCCTAGATATTATGGAGCCATCCTCTTTCTTTAATCTTGAGATAGTGTTCCTAGCTATCAACCTTTGATATCACTTTCCGCTAGTCATCATCAATGAAGGCATTATTTGAGCCAATCAAAGTATAGCTAATCATAGCTTCCTTAATCATGAAAGTGATCTTCATTGAACATCTAGTTATCTTCTAGTACAACTACCTTTCAATTCCAAGATGATGTACACATCTTGATCATATAATCCTTCACGGATTATCCAAGCCATCCACTCAATTCATAGGATCGAGTTCAAAGCGAATTCAAAGAAAACAATTGCAAATTTATTTGTCTCAAAGAAAACATTCTTGCAGGTAGAAAAACCATATACCAACTGTTATGAATATAATTCATAACAAATAGAATAAATACAATAAATGTAAATAATAAATAATCTAGATAATGGTTATTTAAATATTCATTAGTTAATTGAAAAGACACGTCTAAAAGACATGCCCAGTCATGAAAGGCCACCTTCTTGGGTATAAAAGCAGGGCCTCATTGTAACATTTATCAATCACTTTTACATTTTTATATATTAATAAATTATTATTACAAATACCTCTTGTGTATTTTACAATTAAAGTCAACAAGCCTACAATTTTGTTGCTTCAGTGGTATCAGAGCCATGCTGCACAATATAGTCTCAAAAGCCTATGAATGTAGTTTACGAGCCTATGAACATAGTTTACCGTACAACGTGCCATTACGTGTAGATCCTGAAGAAAGTGAGCAAATTAGAAAAATTCAAGAAAAGCTTGAGCAATTAGAAAAGTCATGTGCAGAAGCTACAACTTGTTTTAAGAAAAGTTATGAAGAAATCCATAATAAGGAAGATGATGCTGAAAATGAAGATGGTGAAGAAGATGAAGCAGTAGATGATTATAATGTTGAAAATTCTGATAAAGCTCATATAGATCAAGATGAGGATCCTGATGAAGCTGATCTTGAAGTGGATTATGAGAAAGAAGGGGAAGTAATGGAGTTAGATACTTCTCCAAATACTAGGCATCAATTAGAAAATGAGTCTTATGTTTCCAAAGATACAACAATCCAACCACCAAAAATTCCAAGGGAATTATTGGGTAGCTATGATTGCCAAACATTTGTTTCTAATGCTGAGAGAGTCATTAAGCCAACACTTGTGATGGTTGAGACAGATATACCACCATGTGCAGTTATTGATGGTGTGCATGCTAAGGGTTTTTCTGGAACTGGGGTGATTATATATCATTCTAAAACAATGGGATTTGTTGTCGTTGACAAGTACACAAAACTCGTTTTTGTTTCAAATGTTAACCTTACATTTGCTGCTAACACAACTAGGGTAGCTGGAGATGTTGTTTTTCTGCACCCTGTACACAACTATGCATTAATAGCATATGATCCTGCGGCACTAGGTCCATGTGGGGCTGCAACAGTGCGTGCAGTTGTTCGTCTTCCTGAACCTGCTTTGAGGAGAGATGATCTGGGAAGAGTTTAGGCACTATGGAGCAGATTCTCTTTGCACCAAGATTTCTCAGAGGAGGATGATCGTGGTGACGAGGATGGGGATGGTCAATATGAAAATGACCACGACAACGACTACCCGTCATCGTTCTCCAGTGGGGGTGTTGTCGACCATGTCTTGCAGAGTTGGCAGCCTTGGGTTTCCACTGGTGGCCCAAAAAGCGTTGCGCTCTCTAGAAATGTGACTGAAGAGTTCACCAGCGTTGGAGCTGTCGGCCTTGTCTCGCAAGTCATCAGTGCCGTCGTTGGTGTTCGCCTTCTGACGGGGTTTCCCCCGATCCTCACAGCGCTTGAGGTTCTTGACAATCCCATTCGTCTTGTGATCGAGGTCGCCCAGTATTTGGGAGAGAACACCGTCAGGAATATGGCCATGGATGAAATCGAGGAGCTTGTCCGTGGTCAGAAGGTTTTGAAGACGGGACCACCCATCACAATCCATGTTGGCAGGGCCACGCTTGTTCGCATCATAAATGTGATTGGAGAGGCTATTCGTGAAAAGGGCAAACTAAAGACTGCGCAATTCCTGCCAATTCATCGTGAGGCTCCTTCCTTTGTTGATCTGTGGGTGACCTTGCGGGTGCCAGCGTGTAACAGGGATGCTACGACCTTTTTGGAGGAGCGTAAAAATTCCTCGATAGCCGTTCGTTTGATATGCTGTGTAAATCCCGTTGAACGAGTGTCAAACATCACGTGTTTTTGTCCACCGTCGCTTGCGTCGAAATCCATTTCTGCTGTGCTTGGTATTTCCGTCGACTGCCCCTGTCCGCTATGCATCACTGTTCCCTTGACCATTGACCAGTATCTTGCCATATCTTCTTGACCCTCAACCAACACAACCCTCGCCCGTAACCCTCTTCGTACCCTTTCGATTATAGCCATACACTTTAATAATCATATAATTATAAAGTTTAATTAGCAAATATATATATATATATATATATATATATATATATATATATATATATATATATATATAATAAAAAAGAATTAAAAAAATAAAAAATAAAAAATAAAATTTAACCCTAAATTCAATAAATAACCACCGGCAAAATTATACAAGGCGAAGTACCAGTGACGCCAACTTATAAGTGAAGATGAAAAAATCATTAGTAATATAGCTTTGAGGACAAATCTTTTCAAGGAAGGGGCAATGTTATGAATATAATTCATAACAAATAGAATAAATAAATAAATGTAAATAATAAATAATCTAGATAATGGTTATTTAAATATTCATTAGTTAATTGAAAAGACATGTCTAAAAGACATGCCCAGTCATGAAAGGCCACCTGCCTGGGTATAAAAGCAGGGCCTCATTGTAACATTTATCAATCACTTATACATTTTTATATATTAATAAATTATTATTACAAATACCTCTTGTGTATTTTACAATTAAAGTCAACAAGCGTATAGTTTTGTTGCTTCACCAACCAAATAACCAATACCAAAATATCAATATTATAATTACCTCATTATGATGGCCTAATGTCAGAATATCATATTCTACTTTTTCTTCTTTGAGATCAACATTCTTCTGCATGGTCTATCTCCATATTGTGTAGAAGTCCTTCTCTATGCTTTCACTTTTAATCAAGGTGCCCCCTGGAATGAACTAATCAACAAGCTACACTATTTTCCTTGGAGTTGTCATTATCAACTCTCTTTCTTTGAATGGACTAATCAACAAGCTACACTACTTTCCTTGGAGTTGTCATTATCAACTCTCTTTCTTTCTTCTGGAGACATTCTTAACGCTGATTTATGCCATGCAAATGGAATGAACTAATCAACAAGCTACACTATTTTCCTTGGAGTTGTCATTATCAACTCTCTTTCTTAATGCTGATTTATGCCATGCAATCAACAAGTTATAGTATCTTCCTTGGAGTTGTCATTATCAATTCTCTTTCTTTCTTTTGGAGACCATTCTTGATGCTGATTTATGCCATGCAGTCAACGAGTTACAATATCTTCCTTGGAGTTGTCATTATCAACTCTCTTTCTTTCTTTTGAAGAACATTCTTGATGTTGATTTATGCCATGCAATCTTGCTAGAAAGTCTTGATATTTAGCCATTCTAAAGCATACCAAACTTTTTCTTCTCCTAACAGAGCATATTTTTATAACCAACTCTTCTTAATGTTGATTTATGCCATGCCATCTTTGCTAGAAAGGCTTGCTCTTTAGCCATTCTAAAGCATACCCATCTTTTTCTTCTCCTAACATAGCATATTTTTATAACCAACTCTTTCTGCAAGATTTTTGTTGATATGAACCCTACCCTAGAGAAGGGTTACTTAAAAATAATATGCATTCCTTTGCTTCCACACAACCATCTAGCCATCCTTTGAGCTTGCCTTATTGAAGATAAGCTTTTCCATCCTGAGAATAGAAAGACTTTAAGCCTTTCAAATTTCCATTCAACCATTGCACGCTTTCATCCTTATTGATTCCATGCTAGATATAATATATATACTGGTCATAATGCTTCTTCCAAGAACCTTCCTAAATGATGGTTCTTACAGGATCTTGATGATCCCTCTTTGCAAGATGACTACCTCTAACGTTATGTTAGATTAATGCTTAGATGATCTATGATATGCAATATGGTCCCAATTTTTTCATTCTGGTAAGCTAGATGATTCCCTACCAAAGCAACTTGATCATGTAGATTCTAATTCTTCTTCTATCATATGCTTCCTTGTATCATGCCATGATTTACAGAAATCAAGACTCTTCTAGAGAATGAAACAATGCGTGCTATTCTACTTTCTACTTAAAAGAAAGATAAATTGCATAATGAACCTGATAGAGATAGAGCTTCCTTCAATAGTAAAGATCTGTGGGATCTTCTCCTTTCGGCTCTTCTCAGGTTCTCTCTTTTCTTCAGCTATGTGAGCTTCAATTCTTTCCTTCCTTTTGTTGTTCTTTTTGTTGGGACAATCCCTCTTAAAATGTCCATACTCATTGCATCCAAACATATTTGGATTTCCTTTGGACTTTCCAAACTTCCCTTTCTTCTTCTTCTTGGACTTTACAACAAAAGCTTGAGACTTCTCATTTGATTTGGTGTTATCCTTTGCCTTCAATCTTGTTTCTCCTAAGAAACATTGAGCCCATAGTTCATCAAAAGGAGTAGTATCCTTTCTTGAGTAGACACTTGTTACAAAACTGCTCCATTCGGGTGGCAAAGCATTTTGTATACAGAAGTAGTCATTTTTGAATCGGGAACAACTTCCCCAAGCCATTGCAACTGGTCTCTTATTTGCGATATCTTCATAAGATAAGTGGCCATGTCTTCATCCTTTTATTTCCTTATTATATATAGTTGATTTTTCAAGGATATCTTTTGACGTGATGTACTTATATAGTACAATTTCACCAACCTATCATACATAGCCTTGGATGTCTCAAATTAGCAACAAAGGAAACAAGATGATCAAACCTCTTTTTCCATGCTAGGAAGTTTGCTGATCCAACGAGCTTGTTGCTTTCCTTGCAAAATGTAACCATATGATCTCTAGACATAGAAGACAATATGATACTTCTCAACCAAGAGTTCTCCATTTCGATGATGTTTCCAACTATCTTGATGCTTTCAAGAACTTCAAGAAGACTTCAAAGATGCCCTAGAATGATGACTTCTAGGATGCCTTCAAAAATAATGTCTTCAAACAGCTTCAAAGAGGAGTGGATGATGATCCCAAGATTCTTTGATGCTTCCTTTTCTTTAAGATGATGGAGTGCACTAGAGAGCCTCCAAGAAGAGTTTATCCTTCCTTCTAGATCAATTAGTCTTCTTCTTTCCTTTTGTCCTTTTACAAATGATTCCCCTTGATAAATAATCCCTTCTTGTCAACAAGATGATCACCAAGTTGCTTTCTCTTTCTTCACCTTAGCTCTGATACCATGTTGAAGAATGTAGTAGGGCAATTATTTAAGCTTTCTCCTTATCCTTGATAATTGGTTGTGATCTTATGTTATCTTCTTATAGTTCTTTGTTAGATTTTTTTCATCAAACAATTATCAAGAGCATGAACCATGAAGATCATAAAAAAACAGTGGACACAATATATAGGCTCCAAGCTAGGGAAAACCCCTGCAAGGGAAAAACCCAGAAAGAATCTCTTCTCCTCTTATATAATTAGTTCAAATGGGAAACCCAAGACCCTAAGACCGAAGTCAAAACCTCCTCCAAACACCACGTCAACCCTTCAAGAATTTCTTTCAAACATGTCGGGAGGCTTGGACAACAACGTTCCAAAGAACCCATAAACAGTTTGTGGAAATTCCACTCGGTTCAAGACTTATTAAGATAATTAATTATTTTAATGAAGACCTTAAGTCTAAACTTTAGGGAAATGAAATAATTAAAGGTATTAATAAGTCAGAGTGTGAATCTTCTAGAAAACATGGATTAAGTCAAGTTTTAATCTTAGCCATTGATTAATCTTTTCATCTGGGTCGTTGGTTCTCTAAGAAGAAGATTATAAACGAAGGCTTGAGGGTCACTTGGAAGATAAGTCGGGCATACACTTAGTACCCGAAGGAGATCCATTCTAATGTAGAATTCGATCTCAGTGGGAGAGTTGTAGGGTGAGAAGTTGCAGAAGTAGAAGGAAGATGTCAGGGGTGATCGAGATCAAGGTCAGAGGGCAGTGGTGGGTCATTGGAGGCAGCTTGAGGCTATAGTGTAGAGACCCCACGCAGTCTCCACACAGACTCACACAGTCCACTGCTGGGACTGCACAGTGAATCACACAGAGTGACACAGCAGCATGCAGGGGTTGTTCCGGGTGTCAGAGAATTGTCCGAGTAAGCCGGAAATTCAATCTTAGGTGCTTCAGAATTTATTTGCCGTATATTTTTCCTGTAAAGATATCATTTGCTGAAGAATTAATAAAACCCTCATATGCTGCACTGGTTTTCTCACATTGGGTTTTTCCGAGGACAATTGACAAAAAATAACTGTGTACATGTGATTGATTCTTGTGCTTATGTTCTCTACTGTTTATTTCTCTGCATATATAATTGTGAATGTTGCAATAGTATTTATTTCGATATTTGCCGGAAGATTTATGAATAATAACCTATTGAAATAATAAGTAGGAGAAATAAGTCTATCACTGCAACTGTTTGTAAATTTTCACATGGTGTCAGAGCCAAAGATGAATAATAGAGAGGGGGCATCTATCAGTGAACGAAGATCCACTGTTGCAGCAACAACGCAGAAGGGTTCACACAGTTCTCTAAGAGGGGGAAGAAGCACGATAGAACAAATGGATCATGATGTATCTGTATTGGCATCTAGACTAGAGGAAGATTTTGCTTGTGTATCGAGTACTGCGTCTTCAGATGTCTAGTATATTGACAACGAAGCCTCTGCTCACATGACGGGAGTACGAGACTCTTTTTCCGACTACCAAGAAGAGCATATGAATTTCAAAATAACCATGGGTAATAAAGCAAAGTGCACTCCCATTGGGAGAGGTACCGTAGTTTTTTAGACCGAGGCCCGGAACAGAATTCGGGCCACTAATGTACTGCATGTGCTGGGTTTGGGGATGAATCTACTCTCAATGTCATAGCTTCAAAACGGAGTATATGACGTCAAGCACCCCAGTTGGAAGAAGAAGGTACATATCGAGGTAAGAAGCAACAAATTGTACATGCTACAACTTGATTCTCCAATGGCACTAGTTGGCAGCACAGATGAAATGGACCTGAATGAGCTATGGCACAGAAGAATGGGGCGCCTGCATCATGTGCTGTTGAGAACTCTCTAGAAGATTGTCACAAGTGTTCCAGAACTGAGCACCAAACAAGATGATGTCTACAAGGGGTGCATATTGGGGAAATATGCCAAGGCAGCATATCAGAGAAGCAACAATAAGGCCAAGGGTGTGTTGGATCTAATACACTCAAATATTTGTGAGCTGGTGTCCATTAGAGCTCTTAGCGATGCTGAATATTTCGTCACCTTCATTGATGACCATTCCAAGAAAACCTGGATCTACTTCTTGAAGACCAAGGATGAAGTCTTTAGTCGATTTAAAGAATTTAAGGCTCTTTTGGAAAATCTGACAGGGAAGCGGATCAAGGTATTGCGATCAGATAATGGTGGTGATTACATAGATAAAGAACTCACTAGATTCTGTGCAAGGGAAGGCATCAAAAGAGAATGGACAACCCCTTACAATCCGGAACAGAATGGTGTGGCAGAAAGGAAGAACCAGATTATTGTTGAAGCAACCAGAGCTATGCCGTATGACCAAGACATGCCCAAATTTCTATGGGCTGAAGCGTGTAATACAACTGTCTACATTCAGAGCCAAAATCCTCACACTACACTAGGAAAGATCACGCCAGAAAGTGTCTTCACTGGAAGCAAGCCTGAAGTGAGTCACTTTAGGATCTTCGGCAGTACAACTTACTCTCATGTGCCCAGTGAGAAGAGGAAGAAGTTGGAGATGACTGCTGAAAAGGGGTGTCTGGTAGGATACAACGAGAATGCAAAGGCTTATCGCATCTACATTCCTGAGAGCAGGAAAGTGGTGGTGCGAAGGGATGTGAAGTTCATGGAGGAGAAAGCCTTCAAAAGATCACGAGAGCTGCCTTCTGCTACGCAGTCAGAGAAAGAGCCTCTGGTTCAGGGCCAACAACCAACAGCAGAAAATTTAGTTGCGTCTCCAAGGCATAGTGATCCAAAGGATGTGTCTCCCGAGGATTTGCAAGAAGGATCGCCGGAAAATCCACCCACCGCTAGTGGAAGAACGAGTAGGGAACTTCGACAGATTCTGAAGGATACAGAGGATTTTGTCGGAATCCCTCGAAATGAGAAGAGACAACGTAAGCAGCCTGAAAGGTATCAAGCCTTGGTTGCTAAAGTCGGAGAACCTTCCAGTTTTCGAGAAGCAACTCAGCACTAGGGGTGGGTTGATGCAATGGCGGAAGAGTACAGTTCCATCATGACAAATGATGTATGGGAAGTAGTACCCAGTCCTCAGAAGAGATCAATTGTAGGATCCAAGTGGATCTACAAGATCAAGTATGTTGCAGACGACAACATCGAGAAATTTAAAGCTAGGTTTGTGGCCAAGGGGTATGCTCAAAAGGAAGGAATAGACTATGAAGAAACCTTCGCCCCAACAGCCAGATACACATCTATCAGGTCTGTGATATCCCTTGTTGCGCAGATGGGATGGGAAATTCACTAGATGGACGTCAAGACGATGTTCTTGAACAGTGTGATAGAAGAAGTGTATATAGAACAACCAAAGGGCTTTGAGACACATGATCATAAAACTCGTGTGCAGACTGAAGAAAGCATTATATGGATTGAAGCAAGCTCCTAGAGCTTGGTATGGACGGATTGACAACTACCGACAGAAGATGGGATTCGTCAAGAGTGATGCAGATCCCAATCTCTACTACCTAAGAGTAGGGAGTGAGCCTTTGATACTAGTGTTGTATGTGGATGATCTGTTCTTGACAGGATCATCAAGGCTCATCACAGATTGCAAGAAGAATTTGGCTAAAGAATTTGACATGAAGGATCTAGGACAGATGCACTATTTTCTGGGATTGGAAGTTTGGCAGCAGAATGGGGAGATCTTTCTTGAATCTTGGTCAAGGAAGATACACTACAGAGATTCTATAGAGATCTCAGATGGAGGATTGTAGGCCCATGACCACTCCAATGATCACCAATTGGAGGAAAATCGACACGTCCGAAGATGATGAAGCTGATTCTATGCAGTACAGGCAACTCATAGGGTCATTGATGTATCTGGTAAATATAAGGCCATACATATGTTATGCTTTTAATACCTTAAGTTAGTTCATGGTGGTTCCGAAGAGGGCACATTGGGCAACAACCAAGCATGTTCTTAGGTACCTTCGAGGGACAGTCGAGCTTGGATTGAAGTACACCCGTGACAATGATGTTAGGTTGAGTGGTTTCACTGATGCAGATTGGGCTGGAAGTTCAGTTGATCGGAAGAGTACCGTGGGTACTGTTTCAGTCTGGGATCAACGATGACTTCCTGGTGCAGTAGGAAACAGAAGTCCATGGCACTAAGTTCAACAGAAGCAAAGTATATGGCAGCCAGCACAACTTCGTGTGTAGCCATATGGCTTAGGAAACTGCTAGTGAATCTACTCAAGGAGAAAATGGAAGTGACCAACATCTTGTGTGATAATCAGAGTTGCATAAAGCTCTCTGAGAATCCTGTGTTTCATGATAGGTCGAAACATATCGACATTCGGTGTCACTTCATCAGGGACTGTGTACAACTTGGAGCTGTTCATTTGCAGTACACTCCAACAGGAGAACAAGTGGAAGATATCCTCACAAAGGCTCTAGGAAAGACAAAGTTTGTCTACTTCAAAGAGAAGATGGGGATGATGAAGAATCACTTCCAGTAGTAGGAATGAAGGATTCAATATTTAGAGGGAGTTGTGGTACAGAGGCAACAAGTGACAGTGGCAGTGTCAAAGGCAGCAGTACAAGGGGGAGCAAAATCCTGAAATCAGCAGCGCAGAGGGTGCTTCAGAATTAGAGCAACATGCAGCAGGCATATTGTTGGAACACCTTCCTCGCTAAGAGGGAGTGTTGATTTTTGTAGCATCCGGAAGTGTTCCAAGTCTCAAACTTTGCAAGGAGGCTTGGACAACAACATTCCAAATAACTCAGAAACAGTTTGTGGAAATTCCACTCGGTTCAAGACTTATTAAGATAATTAATTATTTTAATGAAGACCCTAAGTCTAAACTTAGGGAAATGAAATAATTAAAGGTTATTAATAAGTCAGAGTGTGAGTCTTCTAGAAAACCTGGATCAAGTCAAGTTTTAATCTGAGCCATTGATTAATTTTTTAATCTGGGTCGTTGGTTCTCCAACATGAAGATTATAAAAGAAGGCTTGAGGGTCACTTGGAAGATAAGTCGAGCATACACTCAGTACCCGAAGGAGATCCATTCTGATGTAGAATTCGATCTCAGTTGGAGAGTTGCAGGGCGAGAAGTTGTAGAAGCAGAAGGAGGAGGTCAGGGGTGATCGAGATCAGGGTCGAAGGGCTGGAGGCAGCTTGAGGCTACAACGCCACACAGTCTCCACACAGACTCATGCAGTCTAGCGCTGGGACTGCACAATGAATCACACAAAGTGACGCAGGGGCATGCAGGGGCTGTTATGGTGTCAGAGAATTGTTCGAGTAAGCTGGAAATTCAGTCTCAGGTGGTTCTAAATTTATCTGCCGTATATTTTCCCTGTAAAGATATCATTTGTTGAAGAATTAATAAAACCCTCATCTGCTGCACTGGTTTTCCCACATTGGGTTCTTCCGGGGACAATTGTCCAAAAATAACTGTGTACATGTGATTGATTCTTGTGCTTATGTTCTCTACTATTTATTTCTCTGCATATATAATTGTGAATGTTGTAGTAGTATTTATTTCGATATTTGCCGGAAGATTTCTAAATAATAACTTATTGAAATAATAAGTAGGAGAAATAAATCTATCACTTCAATTGTTTGAAAATTTTCACAAAACCTTCTTTCTGGCACGCGTCAACCTTCCAAGAAATCTTCCCTTTAAGCAAGTCAATGTCTCCAAAGTCAACAAGAGTCAAACTAGGTCAAATTAGAGTTTTGGTCCTCCATACAAGTCTACAATTTCGGCTTTCAACTTTTGGCCCTACAATAGCTGTAGAAACCCTAGGATCTTCATACCTATGAGAGAATATTGTCACAAAATTTAGATTTTTGATTTCTTGTTGAGATGCTCCTTTCTCCTAGACTTTCGCTCTTGCCTCCTTCTTGTTCCTTGCTTCAAATGTGCAAATCGAATTGTGTGCTAAGGAGATCGAACCTGCTCTTATATATAACAATTTGTGGAGGTTGAATAGTCTCTTCTAAGCCGACTTCTCACTGCTATGGCCAACTTGTGCTTGGAGCCTTAGTTGACTTTCTAAACTCATAATTAATATCTTTTACATGTTGCAACTTTTCCAATAGGGTCTTACATAAATGACAAAGACTATTGACTTATGAAAAATATTTTTCTTGACTAGACAAACCCTAGGAGCATGAAATGCATGCTTGACCACCAATAAAATGAAGCATGAAACCCATGTTTTAAAAAAAATATTTTTTCTTTCTTTTTCTTGTCACATAAGATATATATAATTACATGAGTATAATGACAATTATGAAGACCGAAACTGGTTACATGTTCCAACTAAAAGCAGTGTTCACGTTCATCTAATGCAATTTATAACCCATCATAGAAGCAACAAAAATAATAGTTCAAATAGAAGTGTACTTGGCTCATAGTCCTCTCCCTCTTTTTTGGAGAACCCTCTTGCCATATTTCTAATAGTTCTAATAGAAGTGTATTTGGCTCATAGTCCTCTCCCTCTTTTTTGGAGAACCCTCTTGCCATGAATCACGCTTTGTACTTCTCTATACTGCCACACATGCTTGATCTTGTAGATCCACTTGGAAGTCACCATTGACTTCCCCTACAAGTTTCAACACAATTTCCACACATCATTCTTCACAATGGATTGATATTCCTCTATCATGGCATCCTTGCAAACTATCAGGCTGTCTTCTCCCTTTGAACTAGGAGCTCTTTAGGTCATCTAGCATGGTTCTAGATGTCTACACAATTTCTCCCTCTCGAACACAAATCACTTGATCCTGGGAAAATTCTCTTGGCACAAAATTTGCTTCGTTCTTCCTGATGCTTCCATCTGCTTGCCAAAATCCTTGCCTTGACAACATTCATGATGTACCTGCAAACCTCATTATGAGTTCATGGAAGAAATGATTATAACCAAGCAAAAGATACAAAAACAAGAGGTTGGCCAAAAAATAAAGTAATAATAATCAAGGAAGACAGATATGAAGTACTTATCTTTTGATTTAAGGATTGTAGGGAACTATCAACTCCATCTTGAACCTTGTCTTCTTGTAGAAATCCATCTGCAATCTCATCAAGCTAGAGATTCTCATCCTCGTCCTCAACATCAACTACTAGTGCATGTTGTTTTTCCTTTCCTTCCTTACATGAATTGTATGAGCTAGGGTTTTCTTCATCCTTGAGTTAACCAACCACTCCAAAGGCTCATCCTCGTCCTCAACATCAACTATAGTGCATGTTGTTTTTCCTTTCCTTCCTTACATGAATTGTATGAGCTAGGGTTTTCTTCATCCTTGAGTTAACCAACCACTCCAAAGGCTCAACTGAAAGCTATGTCATTTTCATTTTATCAAGAAGATGAACCAAGTACAAAATCCATTGGCATTCAACACTCCAAGTCATGTTCTAGAGTTTCATCCCACAAACTCTAGGGCTTTCTTATCCAAACTTTAATATAAGTTGTAACCTCCAAGTCTTTTACAAACCCTAAGTCCAAGTTGTAACCTCGAAGTCTTTTACAAACCCTAAGTCTTGCAACTGACAGGTTCTTATTTTTCAACATAAACCCTTATGAACAATATAGACTTGGCATCAACAAATTTCTTTACTATTCAACAACTCTGTCATTAGTACTTTGGTAATTCATACCAACTTCATCATTACTTGTTCAACAATTATTTCAACAAGCAAAAGCTTCATAATCAATCATCAGGATGTCATTCACATATCCCATTGCTTTTGCGAACTAGGACACGTATCCATTAATGGTTAATTTTTGTCTTTAGATTGATCTATATTACATCAATCTTCAACTTATCCAAAGTGCTGCAAGAAATGCGACCAGAACATCTCATTGTATGCATAATAGATCACAACTAACCAATATACTTATGCACAAGAACTCTGATTTTTCTATTTTTTTTGAGGGCTTCTTCCGTGAAATGGCTTGAGCTGCCATCAATGCTACTTCTGCATACAGTCATTTATCTACAAGGCCACCAGCTAGAGGTGAAATGGCTTGAGCTGCCATCAATGCTACTTCTGCATACTGTCATTTATCTACAAGGTCACCAGCTATAGGCCTGTGTAACATACTTCCATAAAAATTTGAATCAAATTTTCTGTATTGTCCCATATTGTATTAAGAATGTTTAATGACTTTTGTTGCCAGTCACTCCTTGCATACTAGCACAAACTTTGGAGGGAACTCTTCCCTTCTTAGCAATCTCAGTAAAGGCTACTTAACCTTACCAAGCTAGTCGATCAATATTGCTGATGATTCAAGCCCTTTCTTGTAGCCATCTTTTTCAAGATATAATAACAAGTTTAATGCCTTGTCATCAAAGAAAGAAAGAAAGAAAGAAAGAATTTTTAATGTCCACGAGGCTAAAAATAGCCTATGGGACAAATTGCTTCTCTATCTGACTCTTGTATTCGGCCCTTTTCCTGTGAAGTTTTACAATGAGCACTCCCAGCTTATTGACAAACTCTTCGCTGAATAGATTATCCCAAGAATTAGCTGCCAGAATACCTGCACACATGAAAGAGATTCTCATTATGCCATTATCAGGGTATGTCATTTATTACCCAATTCGGCGCCAGGTCTTTAGCCAGAATAGGCTAATGTCGTTTCCCATCTGAGGTCCAAACAGGCCTGTCTTGCAGCATTAAGTAACCTAAAGAATTCGACCTTAGATCAGGTCTTAGAACACTGAAATTAGGTCCGAAGCCTTTGATCCTGTCCATATCATCTTCGGATTACATAAATTTGATGACAACTAGGGCATTGCCCTTCCTTTGCATGTCCAACTTATTCTTTGAATATTGCAGAACAGGTGTCTTCAAGGCTAGTTTAATGGCCTATCTTAACCTCACTCTGATACCTTGTTGATTTTCTAGTGCTAATGACACAAGCATAATTTTCTGAAACTGATAACTACTTCCATTGATTTTTTTGACACATGCCTAACAATCTTAATTTCTCTCATGTTAGGACAATAGACAGAAATCTATATGTTTGCAATCTGCTTTTCATCGAAACATCTCTCTGATGCTTCTTCACAGAATGGTCAGATCCTTCCCAGATTCTAGTCCTCTGTAAAATAATACCTGACCTGTTGCAAGCCTGCCAAGAAATTTTGAGACCACAAAACATAGTTGTTTTCATTTTCTGTTATTCCACGACTATTTTTTCTGAAATTTTCATCTCTTCCGTGCTCTGTCCCTCTCTACCTTTTCTTCCACTTCAATTAATGCCAACTCCCTTTCATCCTCCTCCCTAGCAAATTTTCCACTACAAATTTAACCATGAAAAGCACACTAAATACCACGTTTGAATGCTTCTTTAGCAACAACTAAATTTACATGTAGAAAAAATAAATTGCCTTTTTGAGAAATAAAACAAGAAACCAATCTCCCCCACAAAGAATGACACTAAACATTACCTTCATCTCTCTTCAGCTTGTATGGTACTAAATCCAAACCCCATGTCACGGTTATCTTCATCATCCATATTCCTTTACTTATTGGGATCATACCTGAAAGTATTAAGCAATTGTTGGGATCACATATATGAAAGCGAAGCAGACAATATCATAGAACCACAGTACCAAAGGCTAGATTTCAGTTTAAAGCCAAGCAGACAATATCGTAAAGCCACAGTACCAAAGGCAAGTTTGGCATACTAAAATCCCCTCTACTTATGGTTGAATATTAGGAAAAGGTTTCTGGATTGGTTGTTACCGTAAGTCAACCTTGTTAATGTCCAGCCAAATGCCTATAGAGAGCAGATCGCCTTGGTGATCATGGAGTGAGGAACAAAAACCTGACATCCTCAAATATAGCAGCAACATACTGGCACATATGCTTTTTCATGAGATGCTGGACAAGGGTTTTTACCCTAGTCTTATGGCATACAATACAATAATTAAGGGGTTTTGTAGACAGGAAAGATTATTTGAGGCTACTAAGATGCTTGGCTTTATGGTTGAGTTTGGCGTGGATCCATATATTATATCTTACAAAATTTTGATAAAAGAATACCACAAGTTGGGCATGACAGAAGGTGCAAAACAGCTTTATTCAGCAGCCATAAAGAGAAATGTGTTTTGTAATAAAAGAAGGCAGAGCCTTGTTTTGAAGTTACTGTTCAAACACCAGAAATAAATGGTAATCACTGGGGCTTTGATGGAATGGTTTCTGAGTTCATCCTCCCAGCTTGCCCTTTCCTCCTGTCAGAGAGAAGTCAATTTGTAAGTTCATGGATGAAGATTCATGACAGTAAACGTAGCAATGGAGAAGAAATGAGAATAGCCTGTAGCATAATTGAAAAATGTCTTCATTTGTTTGATCTGCCGAGTTTCCTTGGCAGACCTTGTCAAACTGCACTGAAATAGAGTTTTCTGCACATGCCTTCCCTACACTGCTGAAATCTGACAGTGAAATTTCTACTTGAACAACCAATCTCATCTTTGTCTATTCTTTCCATTGCTTTTCTAATTATTTTTTCTTATGATTTCATTAGCTTATTGATTCCATTTCTCAGATATGGAGTCATTATCTAGGCAGATTTTAGACAGCATAGTCTAAAGCTCTGATACCATTTGCGATGCTGAGGAGAAATTGAAATTGCAGAATATTGATTGTTTATTGTAAATTTGTAGATGTTCTATGTTTGAAGCAACTTTACTTTTCTTACAGCAATCACACAAATAGTTAAGTAAAATGCTGATAGAACATATAAGTGGATCTTATAGAAGACAAACCAGAAACAAAAAAATGTGGTGGTGCGTTACGACGGTCAACAGGATGCTTCAACCAGCAAAGTCTCCTTGGTCAGCCAACCCAGAATGTGTCACAACAGTCCTCCAATCAGCAACCGAGTCAACCCAAGTCAACTCCAAAAAAGTCAACGATGTCCAGAAAAGTCAACGCAGGGCAGCAAGCTAAAAGTCAATGCAGCAACGGTTTGGTCAACCCTTTGACCTCGATTTCTGTGCCAAATAGTACGGCCTTCCAAAATCGAACTTCCCAACAAGTTTCAGCGCTTTCAGACCATGCATTGACCAAAGTCAACACTGGTCAAACTTCCAGCAAAACCCTAGCTGCAGCAATTCGTCCTTCAGCTCAGCCGTACAGATATTCGTCCTTCTTCTTCACACGTGTGGGCTGGAAATGTCCTCCAAGGAGCTGAATAACTGATGAGAAGAAGATGTGTGTTGTGTTGTGATGAAATGCTCTCCAACTTTGCCTGTATTTATATCCATCATTGGGGGGTGTGACACATCTGCTGGGGGTGTGAAACCTTAAGGCCGACCTGCACATATAATTTATTATAAATAATAAATTCAAAATAAATGTTCTGCTCATCGGATTAAGATATATTTTATATGGATTTACACCTCTCCGAAAGAGGAATCCAACAAAAATATTAGCCTCTTAATCTAAGCATCACAACATGGAGTTTGGACCGTTGTCCAAATTTAACACTCCCTCTCAACTAAGGAGAACTCCATCCATCAGTGCAATCAAACATCGTGCGTCATCCCGCCGTAACTTGCTTTGCTGGCCTCTTTATTTCAGAACAGAAGTGGGTCAGTCACAAAGACATCATCCCCCGACTGACATAATCAGTCCAGAGGTTCTAAACCTCTATCAAACTCATGAAGAGTATCCAACCAACCCAAGTTAGTCTGTCCATCTGTTTGCAGGTCAATGCATCTACCAAACTTGATCCCATCAAGTGCTGGACCGTACATCCCAGAGGAGAGCATACAATCTCTGGGACAAGGCCCACTGCATTTTGCTAATAGTCTTTAAATTTTTTCCTGCCCCCACAATAAATGATATACTCCATGAGCCCTGAACTCAATGGGTAGGATGCATACGGGGCACAGATAAATGAGAGGCGAACCATCTCAATAATCACAAGGGTGGGGCAGAAGCATTATGAGTGCTTATAGCTCCGAGAAGCTATCCCCAAAGCCCCCCAGAGCTCCCAGAGCTCATCGTCCAACAGGACCCACATCATAGGGTCTTTCCACGACACCAAGACTCTCACGGAAGGTTAGGAACTTGACCTTCCCCAGGGGCTTAGTGAGAATATCCGCGACCTGCTCATCAGTTCCTATATGATCGAGCCTTACGGCGCCTCGCTGTACCATATCCCTGATAAAGTGGTACCTGATATCAATATGCTTGGATCGGTCGTGGAACACAGGATTCTCAGTCATACGAATCCCACTCTGGTTATCACAGAGTATCACAGTGGTATCTAGCACATGTCCAAACAGCTCACTAAAGAGCTTACGCAACCAAACTGCTTCACAACAAGCCATACTTGCAAGAATAGATTGCCTCCACATGCTCTAAAGCTACCTGATTGCCTCTGGTTTCATCCAGGATCGGAGTGAAATCAAGATTGAAGTTAAAGATTCCGATGTGTGTTTACGTATTCACTTCACTGTACCAATCACTGCATGGAAAATATCCATGGAGTGTCATACCCCGTTAGTAGATCTACCATGGTTTATCGTCTCCTAAGATATCTTCAAGATTCTTGGCACCAACCCAGTGAAAATGATGAGGCTCAACCATCTGTTGACTCAAAGTGTTCACTGCAAAACATATATCCGGTCGGGTGTTCACTAAGAACATCAAAGCTCCTATGAGTTGACAATACTCAGTAGGATTGGCCAAGATAGGCCCAGCAGCGCTGCCACTCAACTTCTTAAAGTTGAGTTCCATCGGTGTCGACACGGACTTACAGTCCACCATCCCAAATCTTTCCAGAAGCTTCACAATGTATTTTCCTTGAGAAATGGTACCCTCTGTGTCTCGCGTACCTGTGCCTAGGGAAGTAGTGCATCATCTCTAGGTCCTTCATCTCGAACTCGCTAGCCGAGCTCCCTGACATGAATGAGAGGGTCAAGACTGTCAGAAGAGGCCGCCCACATACAAAGATCAGAATGAGAGGCTTCCCCGCACAACTCAAGTAAAGGTTCTGACGCATATTTGGAAAGTAGTTCTACTCTTCATCAAGTAACTATCCATCCTTCCGTACCAAAGCCTGGTGCTTGCTTTAACCCATAGAGGGCTTTCCAACTCTGTAGACATGAGGTTCATCCTGAATCTATCCTTGAGTTATTCTAAGGGCTATAACTTCTCTCAGATAAATGTGGTGCAGAAGCTGTTCTGACAGACCCATCTGATGCAGACTCCATCCTTGCGTAGCAGCAAGGGCTATGATTGATCGAATGGTGGTATATCGTGCCACAGGTGCAAATATGTCATCATAGTCTATTCCTTCCTTTGGAGAGGCCATTTTGCACAATCTGTTTGAATCCTTTGGAAGATCTCATCGTGGATCCATAAATGGATCCTAGAGCTACTATGTGTACCACTGATTGTCCTTCTGGCCTTGGGACTGCATCTCATATCATCTTTCATTATGGACGATATTCTTCGTGGGAGCAGCACCTTCCAAACTGATGCTAACATCTCTAAAGATCTGTGTCTGGATGTATGAAGAATAAAGAGGATAAATAGATAACTTGGGGACACATGTTACTTGCTTGGAATGTCCTCTTGAAGTAAGATGACCCCTGATCTCAGGGGTGTCCCTGAGCCATAATGGTCTCTTTCCCAGTGAAGGAGATGGATCAATATGGTCCATTGGTCCTTCAATATCAGGCATTGTCTCATCCTGCGGTTCTTCTTGATTTCCAGGCCTTTCTTCATGATTTTCTTCAGATCTTGGAAGATCTACTACTTTCTTCAGGGAAGCATCTTCGTCAAAAGTGACATCATGGCATATCTCTACTTCCCTTTGGCTGATCTCTACTTCACTGCATACATCAGAAATTTAGTTCCATCAGAGTCAAACAAAGATTCTTTTTCCTAAGACCCTACCTTTGCATTTCTTTTCTGGGGTACATGAAAATAGACAGTGATATCCAAAATTCTAAAATGTGAGACATCAGTTTCTTACCGTAGAAACCTCTTCGGGAGTTTTGGAGTCCGGGCTGAAGGAATGAAGGCATCATGAATATACACAAGAATATTTGCAAACTTTCCCCTACGTTCACTTTGGTAGACCCTGGTCACATAGCATGGCACGGGCAGCTTCTACAATAGTCCTATTCTTGCGTTCAGCAACACCATTCTGCTCAGGAGTATATGCAGTGGTAGTCTCCCTCTTAATGCCAGCTTCTCTGCAAAAGTCTTTGAACTCATTTGACTCATATTCAGTGCCATTGTCAGTCCTCAAAAATCTTGATCTTCTTTCCGGTCATATTTTCCACCAAGGCTTTGAAGGTACGGAACCACATGAAAGCCTCATCCTTCTTTTTCAAGAAGTATATCCAGGTTTTGCGAGAGAAGTCATCAGTAAATGTCATGTAGTAAGAACATCCCCCCAGGGATGTCACGGGCAACATACCAGATAGATCAGAATGGACCAGTTGCAATATATCAGATGTCTTTGTGACACTTGAGGGGAAAGGTCCTCTTGTATGTTTTCCTTCAGCACAGCCCTTACATACACCTTCATGATTATTTCCAAAGTCAGGCATCCCTGTCACCACCTTCCTTGCTTCGGGAAGGGCCTTGTAATGAAGGTGTCCAAATCTTCGGTGCCATAGTTCGGTTTGTCGGATAGTATCACAAGTCATAGCTCCCAACGGACTCCCTCCAACCCGGTAGAGTGTACCAACTCTAAAACCAATTGAGATAGCTTCCTTGAAGCTTTCCTTCCACATGAGCACCTTTCCATCAGAGAAAGTTACATTGAATCCTTTGTCTTCCATGGCAGATACAGACACAAGGTTCTTCTTCAATTTAGGTACATAGAGTACATCTTGCAAACGTAGGACTTGTCCTTGAGACAAGTAGAGGGTCACAGTCCCTGTCCCTTTCACGGGGTATGTGGCATTATCTCCAAGGATAATTTCTAGATTAGTATCCCTTTCAACCATGTCAGAGAGTGCTTCCTTAAATCCAGTGATGTGTCTTGAGGCACCACTATCGATTAGCCAGACATCCATAGTGTCGGGCGAAGATGTAGCAGAGAGAGCAGATACAAGAATATACTCATTTCTTTTATCAACAGCATTAGACTCCTCATACCTGGTGTTCCTAGACCTTTTAGAAGGTTTATTGTTTCCACCAAAGTGAGCCTTCCTCTTTCCTTTGGATTTGTCGTTTCTTCGATTCCCATTCCTTCGATTGTTGTTGTTATCATCACTATCGGGAGAATCCTTCTTGAAGGGGCATTCTCTAGCATAGTGACCAGGCCTATGCAAGTGAAACACTTACCCTTCTTTTCTTGAGTCCTTGTTCTTCCTTTGTCCTTAGAACCACCAGAGTTCTTCTTTCGAGAATGAGCACCATAGGCAGCATTTCTGTCATTATCGAATTCCTTCATCCTTGTTTCTTCTTGCATACATCTAGACAGAAGCTCATCAAAGTTAAGAATGGTATTATTATTGAGAATGGTAGTTGTGAATACTTGCCATTCATATGGGAGTCCTCCAAGTGCGGTGAGAACCATCTCACGATCAGCTATTGTCTCCCCAATAGCCAGCAGATTGTTCCTTGTTTCGGTCAATTTCAGAAAGTAAGTTTGAACAGACTCATCCCGGCCCTTCTTCATATTCTTCAACTTATTCTTGAGGAATAACACTTGGTTCACATTGTTTACTTTGAACATAAGAATCAATTTATCATACATCTCCTTGGATGTGCCTAGTTCAGATATATAGGCAACCAGACTCTTATGTATGGATTCCCTGATCATCAGCTTTGCTTTGATCTCTCCCTTTTTATACTTGTTTCTAATAGCAGCGGTAGCATTGGATGGAGGTTCTTGAATCTTACCCAGCACATGATCCAAGAGATCATGGTCTTCCAATTTGAGATCTAATATCATCTTCCAGGCATGGAAGTCATCCCTTCCAGTTAGCTTGTCATTCTCCTTGAATTCAAAACTTGTGGAACCCATTTCCTCCGATGGTGATTGCTAAAGATAGGCTTGTCTTCACCTCAGCTCTGATACCATGTAAGTTTTTGTAGATGTTCTATGCTTGAAGCAACTTTACTTTTCTTACAGCAATCACACAAATAGTTAAGTAAAATGCTGATAGAACATATAAGTGGATCTTATAGAAGACAAACCAAAAACAGAAAAATGTGATGGTGCGTTACGGCGGTCAACAGGATGCTTCAACCAGCAAAGTCTCCTTGGTCAGCCAACCCAGAATGTGTCACAACAGTCCTCCAATCAGCAACCGAGTCAACCCAAGTCAACTCCAAAAAAGTCAACGCTGTCCAGAAAAGTCAACGCAGGACAGCAAGCTAAAAGTCAACGCAGCAGCAGTTTGGTCAACCCTTTGACCTCGATTTCTGTGCCAAACAGTACGGCCTTCCAAAATCGAACTTCCCAACAAATTTCAGCCCATTCGGACCATGCGTTGACCAAAGTCAACGTTGGTCAAACTTCCAGCAAAACCCTAGCCGCAGCAATTCGTCCTTCAGCTCAGCCGTACAGAAATTCGTCCTTCTTCTTCACACGTGTGGGCTGGAAATGTCCTCCAAGGAGCTTGTACTCAATCAGATGAGAGAAGAAGATGTGTGTTGAGTTGTGGTGAAATGCTCTCCAACTTTGCCTGTATTTATATCCATCATTGGGGTGTGTGACACATCTGCTGGGGGTGTGAAACCTTAAGGCCGACTTGCACATATAATTTATTATAAATAATAAATTCAAAATAAATGTTCTGCTCATCGGATTAAGATATATTTTATATGGATTTTACACCTCTCCGAAAGAGGAATCCAATAAAAATATTAGCCTCTTAATCTGAGCATCACAACATGGAGTTTGGACCTAGTTGTCCAAATTTAATTTATACTATATAGAGTCCTGCCACTCAATTCATGGTAATATGCACCATTCAGAAAGTGCAATTTATATGATGTATGTAAAAGATTCTAATGTGTACTTTACAAATAAGATAAAATGGTTTTAAAATGGAAACTGTAACTTATAATTGTAAATAGGTGATAAGAATCTGATAACTGGTATTCAAGCTGAAGCACAACTTCATAATTGTGTAGCAATATTTCTGATGATGGGAGTAGTAAATTAATGAATGCTCCCTGCTCAGTCCCTAATTCAAGTATGTTGAATCTATACGATTTACTAAATTGATGGGTTCTAGAATAGATAAGTAGAAAGAGATCTGTATTTTGGGTTGAACATACAGGCAACTGGTCTTTTTGTTCTTGGTTTACTTCATCATTAAGTAATTTTTGAGTTATTGTGAGAAGACACTGAATCTTTGTGATATACTATGACACTAGAAGGTAAGAAAAACGTTGTTCTCATTTATGAGAAATATTGTTAAATAATATGATGTTGTGTTGTATATGTTTATAAATCTTTTGATTCTTGCTCGTATACCAGAAATCACAGGACTTAGAAAAATATTTAAAAAGTAGGACTAAATACCATAGGGCATGTTTTTGTTAAAAAGCAGGCCTGTTAACTTCAAGGTTTGTTTTGGCTATTGGATGTGCCTATTAAATCCAATGGACCTAGACCTGGAGCTAGATTGCTTTGGGTATAAGGATTCACAAATCTGGGAGAGAATTGTGTTTCTTTGTATCTTAAATGAATTTCTTGACTTGGAAGACAACCTGCGAAACATTTCCCAACTATTGGGAATAGCTTGCAGGCCAAAAAGATAAACCATAAAGGAAACAGAAATAGAAATGAAGGGGTATGCCATAGGAATCCTGCCAATAGTTACTGGATAGAGAAATATACCTATCAATATTATGTCACACTTAAAGTGGCAAGGAAAATCATGAAATACAAAAGTCTAATAGAATCTTCTAAGGTTGCTTGAGACAGAAAGAGCTACGATGGTCATATATCCTCTAAAGTTGCCCTTACATGCATCATAATATTATGAATATGGTGCTCAGCATGATAGTTTAATAATTAATCATTATTTGTTCCATAGTTTCTATACCCCTGGGTTCTGCTTGGAAGTACTTGTGAGCAGTGCTTTAAAACTTGGACCAAGTTGACTCAGACTACCATGTCAACTTGGCTAACGGATTGGTTCAGAGGGCCAGTACCTACTCGTCCGAGTCAGACTAGTTTGTTACCAAACCACAAAGCATGACTTGGATGGTTCAATACCAAACCGGCCCAACCTAGCTGAGTGTGTACCTTCTCGGCCAAGTCGATTCTTGATGGAATTTTGGCATGTTATGCTATGCAGAGGTCGTTCTTTAGCCTATATTTTTGCTAATATTTTAGAGCAGAATTTTCTGGACAGAACTTTGGCCTTATTTCAGCCTCTTTGCAGCCCCTCCACTGACATTTTCCTGTTTCTGCCAGCATGTTGTAAATCTGCCCAGCAAACCTGGGGTTTGAGAAGATCTATTTAGTGTGCCTATCGCATGTTTATTCTAAGGGATTTTGGCAGTTTCCTCCTCCACTCTATTGCTGGTACAGACCCGTCAATTACATGCCACAAATTCTGTTGCTGGTTGGAGGTATTCTTGTCTGTTATCTTGGGATTCAGGCTGGGCTTCAGCCTTCAACCTGTTTGGTACATTTTTCTAGCATAAGGTTGGCTGTTGGTAAGCCTGCTCATTTATGGTATGTATAATTTTGTGGATTTAGCTAGGATTGAAATTTCTGTGTGCAAGCAACGATTTGTCACATGTGTGGCTTGTTGAATGTTTCCACAGCATGTTAGTACTTACTTCCCACTATACTTTTGGTGGAGTATATGTAGGTTTAATATTCTGTAGATACTTGAAGGTTAAATTTTCGAGGGAGAGTATTACCTTTTGACATTCAAAATTTATATTTTCCTAATCCTTTTTAAGGGTCCTTCCCACTCCAGAGGCCATTTAGAGCCTCACTGTTTATGTATTTTGTTTGCTGATATGTATCGCACTTGGTTCCATTTTGATATATTCACCTTTACATGGAGACTAATGGTTTGGAATCTTCAAAATATAGTTTTTTATTTAAATTCAAATATTATACGTATATTTTAGTAAATTGAGTTATTGAAATCAGATCAGTCTGAGTCATTCCGAGTCCTTGTTGACCCTTGACTGATTCCGAGGTCAAGGCCATGTTTTAAAACATTGCTCAGGAGTGTGGCTGCTTGGCAAGTACTTGGGGCAAAACTCTCATTGACCAAGCATTGAGCAGTCAATACTTGCTGTACCTGTGAGAGTTGGCAAGTTCTCTTAAGCACAGTGGAGTATGGTAAGTCTGAATGAGTCTGGCAGTTTTTGATGTTGCCTATGGGGATAAAAGAGAGTTTTTACCTTGTCTTTTCCTTTAAAACCCCTTGAGTTGAACACAAAATCATTTGTGAAATTTTTTGAAGTCCATTTGCAAGCAGTTTTCAGGGTTTTAAGGAGAATTTCAAGTGATTTAACAGGCTGCCTGTAATCTTTTGGCCTTAAGGTGATTTTCAGCTGGCAAAAGTTTTCTGTCAACTAGCAGTTCTTATATTCTTAAAGTTCTTTATCTTAGGATATTTTCTTCAAAGTGCTTGAGAGTGCCAAGGAGCCGTCTAGAACCAACATTGGAACAGTTGAAGGCATTTTAGAATGGGTTTTGATGGGTATAACAGGAAAAATAGACGCTACAGCCCATGGCTGTGGGGCGTAGCAGCAGTTAGTCAGGTGATCGGGTTTGCATTAACACTTGAGACCGTGAGACCCATGTTCAAAACCTCTTGAGTGGGTGTGAATGGTTTTGACAGTATAGGGATGCCCCTCATAGCAAGGCCACTTAGTTGAAAAACAACTATAAGTTACTATAATCAGATTTCTGAAAATAAAAATTGGGACTACATTTTGATACATAAGCTATTTCACATTTATTTTTTCTCCCAAATTCTCATCTTTGAATTTTTAGGTCAGTTTGGTTAAGGCTTGAAATTTGCTTCAAAACCATTATCAAAAGCCTTGGACACTGTTGGCAATTTGGGATAAAGATAAAGTTGGAGGGTTCTTGGGTAAGATGTGAATGATGCAATGATAAATACACTCGGGTATAAACCAGCTTGTATACTATGTGGCTACGCTCTCTAACAACAATCTAGTTGTTTGTCCCAGTAAGACATTTGAAATCACGATATAGGGATGCTTAGAGAAATATGGAAAAAAAAGAAAAGTATAGTAAAGATGCAGGTAACAATGATTGGGAGAGGCCCTGGAAATAGAGGTGAGTGAGGTGCCTTTAAATAGAGTCTTTGTATCTAATGAGTGGATGTCCTTTAGTTTCTAAAGGAGGAGGTTTGAGGGTATTATTATTATTATTATTATTTTTTGACAAAGTTGGTTGTTGATTATATTCCAAAAAAAAAGGGAGCAGGAGCTCCATTACATCCGAGTTGCAGAAAGAGATACAAAGGAGGGGTATCACGCCAAAAACCCAACCTTCTGGATAATGTCTACTGCTACTATTCTTAATCCCTGACTTTTTATGGATCCTGACAAACTGGAACAACATTACAATGAATTTAAAAGACATAAGACATGATAGAGAAGCTTTCCATGAACCTACAAGAGAAATGAATAAGAACTAGCATCTTTGGTTTTGCTGCCCGTTGGAGTTTTCTGGAGTTCCAAGATTGTTGTCTGAGTTAGTGTTGACTCCATTGTTGGAGCTTGAACTTGGTGCTATTCTTTTTTCCATCATGTAGCGAAGGCTTTCCAAAGCTTCTTCAATATGAGCGCAGTGGTTGCTGACTCTTCTTAGCTGTTCTGTAAGGGATTGAGCTTGATAATGGAGAAAATTTATGTCCGAGACATGCTTCTCCTGTGAGATCTTGAGCTGTGCCTTTATCTGCTCCAGTTTTGGTTGCATGTTAGAGCAATGAAGACAATCCTCACTTTTCATGTTGGCTGGAGGGAGAGAAGACTGCAAGATAGCTACAACAGAAGGAGCGAGGGGAGGGAAGGATCTGAGGAAGGTCAGAAGAGAAGAAGTGCATAAAAAGATTAGCACTGAGATCTCGCAGACACTGGAAAGGCCCACGAAAGTCGTTGCAGGAAGATAACAACACTGCGCTGACGGGAGACACAGGAACACCGAGAATAAAGGGGAGAGAGCGCCGAGAAGAGTCGGCTCGTAAGGAGGAGCGCCAAGACACTGCGCCGAAGAAATAACAAGGGAGGGCAATTGATAAAGAGGGACGGGAAGAGGGATTAATAGAGGCGGGGAAGGAGGGGATTAAGAGAGGAGTGGGAGACAGGGTCACGAGATATGAGAGGGGGAAGGGATGGGCATGACAGGGAATCGGGAATAAAATTGAGAAGGCACAGAAAATGGAGCAGACCATCATGACATGGGTGAACAAGGGAAATATCAAGGGATAGGGATAGGGGGAAGGGATGGGCATGATAGGGAATCGAGAAGGCACAGAAAATGGAGCAGACCATCATGACATGGTTGAACAAGGGAAATATCAAGGGATAGGGATAAATTGAGAGATACCTTGAGAGAAGAAAAGACCAGAGGGTTTGGAATAGGCTGAGCTGGCCAGAGAATCAACTTTTTTTATTATTGACTCTAAGAATGTGATAGAAGTCTATATCCCTAATGTTTTGAGCCAGAATGTGGTTTCTGGTTATGAGTCTATTAAGTGCAATGTTGGGAGTCATTGAGGCGTTCAACATCATTTGGATAACTATAGAGGGATCTCCGAACATCAAACCATCTTTGATTTTGAGCTTCTTGATTAATTGGAGACCTTGCATCAGGGCATATGCTTCCGCCTTGTTGTTCGACATCAGGCCCAAGCCCCATTTGAAAGAAGCAATATGATCGCCATGTTCGTCCATAATGAGGCCACCCGCTTCAACTGCCCTAGGATTTGACTTTGATTCACCATCAAAGAAGAGCTTTTGCTGGTTATGATTGGGCTACCTTGCAGAAGGCCTTTGATATCTAGGGAGGTGGTAAAGCACACATCTGAAAATTTGTCTTTCCTCAACTTGCATATCATTTACATTGAATAGCTGTTGTTCTTAGAAAGGATGGTCTCAACAGTTAGACCCCAAGTCTTACTCTGCATCTTTCTCACACAAGGTTTTTGATCACGGAAGATGGCTTTGTTTCTCATAAGCCATATATTCCAAAGGAGGACATAAGGCAGAGTGTCCCAAATTCTTTTGACTAGGCTTTTTTTTCCTTTTTGCGCAGGAATATTTCTTTTTCCACAGAGCTATGGTATCTAAAATAGAGACATTTGCTTCGATCTCCATAATAAGAGGGGAAGTGAGGAATTTCTAGCAGTT
The DNA here is from genome assembly GCA_034641835.2 of Pinus albicaulis. Classification (NCBI taxonomy): domain Eukaryota; kingdom Viridiplantae; phylum Streptophyta; class Pinopsida; order Pinales; family Pinaceae; genus Pinus; species Pinus albicaulis. Next base: position 563,637,784 of record CM076580.1, on the reverse strand, counting down.
TTGATCCAAGGAACAAGCAACAAAAAGGTGCTGTATAGATTCCTCAACAGTACTACAAAGGGGACATCTAGAGGCCCCCTAGATGCCTTTCTTTTTCAAATTATCAACTGTCAAAATCTTCCCCTTTGCTAAGGTTCAAATGAAATTTTTTATTTTGGGGAGTGCTTTTGATTTCCATACATGCTTCCAGACAGCCCACGGTGGAGAGGAGGAGAAATCACCACGAAGGATCTCATATCCTGCTTTGATGGATTAAGGAGACCCAGTGGGATCCAATCTGAAACCATCTTATTCTCCCATTGCCAAGGGGACAATGCCATTGAGCATACTCACGAGCTTTAATTGTCCTTATGGAGATTAGGAGGAAGGTTTGGGAGCAACCAACCATCCCAAAGACAATTGTTTTCGTTCCAACGAGAGATTTGATTTAATGTGTTGATGCCAAGCCCTTAGAGGTGGTGTTGAATGCGTAGGAGACCTAGATCATTTGTGAGGGGAGGCTTTCCCATGATCTTATCATTCCATATGTCAATGCTAAGGCTCCCATGGGGAACTTTGGAGATGTGATTGTGGAGGAAGGCTACAACTTTCTTACAGAGGGACCAAATGCGAGAACATGGTCTGTTGGGAATAGATTGATCCAGTAAGCGTTGTCTTGAGGCAGAAAGATATTTCCACTCTAGGACTTGTTTCCACCATGACTGTTGACCTGTAATTAGCCTCCAAACTATTTTACCTCCAAAGGCCAGATTCAATAATTGAGGAATGCGAATGGCAAGGCCTCCATTCTCATACATGTCAGTAACATGTCTCCATTTTAACAGATTGAACTTCTTTTTGTCTTGCTTGACTCCTTGCCATAAAAATTCCCTCAGGATTACCTCCATTTTGTTGTGGATACTGGCTGGCGCTTGTAGCAGGGAGAAGTGGTATAGAGGTAATGCCAAAAGAACAACTTTTATTAGGACTAAGCTCCCAACCATATTGAGCCAAGTGGCTCTCCATTAAAGAATTTTCCTCTTCATCTTGTCAAGAGTGATGTTACAAACCTCTTTACTCAGAGGTCCATAGCTTACTGACATCCCAAGATAGTTGAAGTATTTCCAGTGCCATTTATATGGGACCCCAAAAATTTGAGCAATGCTATGAATGGTGTGCTGAGTTGCATTCCAACCATAAATACAACTTTTAAAGTAATTGATTTGTCCTCCGAAATATTGCATAAATATGTTGAGTCGGCTTTTAAATCTTCTGGAAACTATGAAAGAATCTCCTCCCATCAATAAGGTATCATCATCAAATTGCGAATGATTCATGTTCTTGGTCCCATTGCAGAATTTTATGCCTGTAACTAAGCCCGTTCTACGATTGAAATCCAGAGCTCCGTTGAAGGATTCGACCATGATGATGAAAAGGAAAGGGGAAAGAGAGCATCCTTGCCTAAGGCCTCTATAAGATTGGGAAAAGGGACTTGGTCTCCCATTGACCAGAGGGGAAATCCAAGGGTGAGAGATGCAAGCTTGAATAAGAGAGACCATTTCTTCATTGAAGCCCATTTTTCTTAAGACATAGTAGAGGAACAAGTGCCTTACTCTCTCAAAGGCATTGGCAAGGTCCAACTTTAACACAAACCCCCTTACTCTGTCAAAGGCATTGACAAGGTCCAGCTTTAACACAAACCCCTTTTCTGTTCTACTCATATTGGAATGAATAGCTTCTTGTACCAACAATATGGAATAAGAGATTTGCCGATTGGCTAATAAGCCTCCCTGATTTTCGGAGATAAGGCTGGGGAGAAAAGATTTGATGCGGGTAGCAAGGATTTTTGTGATGATTTTGTAAGAGGAATTGCATAAGGATATTGGACAGAATCTGGAGAAGGAAGAAGGATGGGCTTATTTAGGTATCAGGGCTAGATAGGTCGAGTTGGTGAATCCACCTATCTTTTTTTTGCTTTGGCTCCAGTGTATCATTTTGATGAGATCTTTCTTGATTACCTCCCAAAAGGTCCGATAGAAACTAATAGAAAATCCATCAGGCCCTCGAGCTTTATATGGTTGAAGAGTCTAGATCGCCTTAATAATCTCATCTTCGCCAATATCTCTAGTTAAGGAAGCATTGATTTCTTCAGTGATCATGATCGGAGTGTGCCTTAATAGTTCTTCATAATCCTCTAGCCCCATATTTTATGTTAAGAGGCTTTTATAATGATGATGTGCTGCCAACTTGATTTCAACTTGATCATTTAAAATGTTGCGCTCATCGTCTTTTATAACTGAGATAATGTTTTTAGAGGTTCTGATTTTTATTGTTTATGGAAGAATGTGGTGTTCTTGTCCCTAGCCTGGAGCCAGAGACTCCTGGACTTAATCCTCCATTTTTTTTCCTCCTTTCTGTTCGAGTTGTACATTTGCCAATACAATTCCTGCTCTTGATCTTGCTTTTCCTTGGTAATACCTTTGTCCTCAATTTCATTTTGAGTTTCCTCTAACCTCCGCTTTATATCCTGCTTAACCAGTTCTGGTTTGCTGTAATGCACTTTGGCCCAATTTCAAAGAGCTGTGTGGACGAGTTTTAATTTCGTCTCCCATCTGAACAAGGGAGACCCTTCTACTTGCACGCACCATGTGCTTTCGACAATTGCTCTTGCCTCCTGGAAGTCACACCATAGCGGGTTAAAGCGGAAAGGTAAGGGCCCAAAATTTAACTGCGCGCCTAGGAACAGAGAGACGGGGTAATGATCTGAGGCTGAGCACGACAAAATAAAGGAGGTGGTGACGTTTAGGAGGGAGATGAGAGAGACCGCCACGAGAAAGCGATCCAGTCGCTCTGTGATATTACGTGGGTCAAGCCTGCGATTGTTCCAGGTGTAGCTACGATTCCTTGGTATGATGTCCACCGAATCATGATCTCTTATAATGCCTTCCAACTATTCTCTTAAGGGATTAGGAGAAAAAACTCCCCTTCTTTTCTCCTTTGGGTGCAGAACCAGGTTCAGATCGCCTCCGATAATAAAATTACCGCTGCCTTCACATTCCATATTAGTCTGGAGAGAGCACCAACGCACTTCTTTGTCACGATAGTGATTTGGCCCATAAATGTTGTAAACTGTAATCACAATATCTCCTTGCACATTTTGTAACTTGAATTTTATCCAGTGATGAATCCTTGAGATTGTTTGATGTTGCCATGTATTCTTATTCCAAATTAGAGCTATTCCTCCTGATGCGCCTCTGGATCCTACAACTGTGCTTGAGTAGTGCTTGAATCTGCTTATGATGTTTTCCATATCATTTTCTTCCTGTTTGGTTTTTTGTATGAGAATTATGTCTGGCTGTTCTTTATTGATGAGATCTTTTTGGGCATTGGTTTTAGAGGGGTGCCCTAATCCCCTACAATTCCAAGGGATAGCTTTCATTGTTTGAGGGTTGAGGGTAAAGACCTAGGCTTCCCTCCTATGGCTTGCTGACTTGGTTCTTTGTTACTATGCCCTCCAATGAAAGACTCTATTGGTTGCTGTGTTCCCAGAGCTATATCCTTCTGAGCTGCCTCATCCCTGTGCTGCTTGGTTGTTTTCCTTCTTGGTCCATATTCTTTTGATAAATCCAAGATAAATCCCAAATCCTTAGTTGCATTTCTTGTGATAATCCAACCGAAGGAGGGCTCAGAGAATGACGAGGGAGGAGCATATTTGGTGGGAGGAGGGGGGGAAAAGATCGGAGGGGGAGGGGGGCGAGGAATGGAAAGGGGGATCTTCTTCCAGAGAATCCAAAGCAGAGAAAGGGTTTGAAGAGATGGGTTCGTAAGGGGGTTGAGAGGAAACCAATGAGGGTTCTAGAGGAAGAGGGTTGCTAGGGCCGACCAACAAGTGGGGGCGTGGGGGGGATGAGGGGTCACAGGCACTAGGTTTTTAGAATTGGAGGAAGGTTTCTTTTTTTGATAACTTACCACTAGGGTTCAGAATTGTCAAAATTCGAAATCTCAATCGTTTTCGGGAATCTATTTGCAAAATGACCATATTCGTGACATACCTTGCATTTGAACGACAGTTGTTCATAATCCAGTTGTTGAATATGAGTCTAGTTATCCACCTTCAACTTGATTGCCTCGAGGAGTCCTCGAGGAGTCCTTTGCCAAGATCTACCTCGACACAGATCTTGGCACAAGCTTGCATGTTGTGCTTCGGTTCGCTTCTGTCTATGAACTTTCCAATTGCATTCTTGATCGCTCTTACAGAGTCGTCCCCCCAATAATGCAGAGGTAAGTGGGGGAGTCGAACCCAAACTGGGACTGCATTTGGGACATCTAGCTCTGGGTCAAAATCTGGCGTCCATTTGTTCAGATAGAGCCCCCTGGTATCCATGAAATACAGGCCATTTCTTAAGATCAGGTCTTTATCTTCCTTGGTTTCAAAATGGAAGGTGAAAAAACCCCTACCACAAAATCTGATGGTGATTTTTCCTTGCGTTTTGTCCCAATTATGCTCGACCCATTTCTGCACTGTCTTTGGCGACGACCATAGGCCCGTAAATTTCCCTACAAGCCCTTTCTTAGTGAGGGAGAGAGCAACCATTCGAGGGATTGCCGGGTGCAGAGAGACTTCTTGGATTCCATCCAACTTCTTCACGAATTTCGTGATCACGGGCCGTGGATGAGGGGGTCCAAGGAGGCAATAAGGGCCGAGAAGGCCGAGGCATGATTGAGGAGGGCAACCTCCTCTGGGATGGACTTCAGAGGGGCCATGAGAGCTTGAATCAAGGGAAACAAGGGGGAGGACTAGGGTGCAGGGGCAGTTGGGTGACAGCTCTAACAAAAAACTATATTTTTGGTTTGAGGGGATTATTATTATTATTATTGCATTGGTGTATCAATTAAGAAATTCAAGTGAATGCAAAAAAAAGTGCTCGGAGGAATTAATAATTGTAAATTTTTGTAGCATCGAATGTGTTCTAGTCACGAAACTTGGTGAAGGGGCTAGAATACACGAGATCTCCATACCCTAAAAATTGTTTCTGGAGGAATTAATAATTGTAAGTTTTTGTAGGATCGAATGTGTTCTAGTCACGAAACTTGGTGAAGGGGCTAGAATACATGAGTTCTCCATACCCTAAAAATTGTTTCTGGAGGAATTAATAATTGTAAGTTTTTGTAGCATCGGATGTGTTCTAGTCACGAAACTTGGTGAAGGTGCTAGAATACATGAGATCTCCATACCCTAAAAATTGTTTATGGAAATTCCATCTAGAGATGGCTTAATTAGATTATTAACCTATTTTTTAATTTCTTAAGTCTAAACTTAGGAAAACTGGTTAATTAATCAGAATTAATTAAGTCATGGCGTGAATTATCTAGAAACTCACAAGGATCGACAAGGAAATGATGTGGGCCCTTGATTAAGATTTAATCTTGGTCGTTGGTACTCAAACAGAGGATTATATGAAGAAGCTGATGGGTAGATGGAGAATGCACGAGGGGGATTTTCAATTAGTCTTCAAATTTGCCATGAAAATCTCCATATGGGCACATAAGCCCCCAGTGGGAATGGCCTCTTCTACAAGTGTGTAAAAATGACTTCAAATTGCCCAAGGACTTTTCACAAGTGGACACATAGGCTCCCAAATGATAATTCAACCATTCCCACGCCAACAATGGGTTTCCAAGAAGCCAAATGCTTAGCCCTCAAAGGATCTTCAAATGTGTAGTCACACCTATTGAGCAAGGAAGCAACACCTTGTTGAAATGTGAACAATTATGCCATCTTAAAACCCTTTAAAGAAAATAATTAGGATCCAAAGGGACATATTAGTCCCATATGTGTAACAATCAGTCACTAAGTGCTTAGGGTCGACCCCTCAAATTATCTTTATGTTACAAAGGTTGTCTCCCACAATATTGTATTTTTTTCTAACCCATTGGTTGGCTTCATCATTTGTCATCAAGCAGGAGTGTAGAACCTTCCCAAAATTGTTGGCCATTTTCAACATATGTTTAAAATTTATCCTACACAAGTTAGCCCTGACCTTTGACATGGGTTGGCCTAACAACAATTCCGTTCCAACACCTATATATTATATATTATATATGTATCACACATAGATAGATAGATAGATATGTCACACATAGATCACTAACACTCTATTCAAAACCTTGGGTTGCATTGTAATACATCATTTTTTTTGCTTCGTTACATCAATCCACTCGGTTTTGTTCTCTTGATGGATTTGTTATGAGGTATTCCTAGCCCAACTCTTACAACATGGACTACAACAGTCACTTCATTATTGTATAGGCTTTAAAATAGACCATGTGTACCAACAATAAACATCCCTAGGGGCAACTTGAATGTTGAAAACCTTAGCAGAGGTGGGGAGATCACTCTGCTATTGCTGGCTAAAACAGAAGCCCACGATCCTCAAAACAAGTAGGCTGAATCAAAACCTGAATATTTCCATTTGAGCCTAATTATCAACTAAATGAGACTTCAGGGGAAGCATGTAGTTTTTTTAATCAAAACTTGAGTATGTCCATTTGAACCTAATTATCAACAAGAGGAGACTTCACGGGAAGCATGTAGTTTTTTTAGGGATCTTGGACATATGTTGATATGCGAGATTAAGGACAACCCCTTCAAGAACAACAAAAACATCCATATCATTGATTTAGATGCCCCATACTTCCAATTGGAAATACCCAAGTATTTTTTTGTCCATACATTGTTTAAGGTTTAAGGTCTTAATGTTGTTGCAGCAACAAACACTCCCAAACGTGTGGCCCCCCAGATATCTGTAAACAACACAAAAATTACCCAACCCCTTCATGTTGCTGTTAAAATAGAATTTGTGGTTGTTCTTACACATCCAACTGATGAGGGTAATCTTCTCCAACTGTGTACAAAACCTGAGGTAGATATCTTTTCCAAGCATGCTACAAATGTAGGCTTCGAATATACAAGTTATTTGATATAATTTGGTAAAATTGCTTCAACACCTAAACATACACCAGGTCTCCCAAGGACAAGAAAAATGTTGCTGTATTCATATCCAAACCTGGAGAATGAGAACTAGGAAATTCTTTTCTCCAATACTATTCATTCCAAGTCATCCTTTGTTTTAGCATCTACACTAGTTAACAATATGTCCTTATCATAAACACATTCTACCTTCAAATATAAAAATTCATTAAGGTTAGATGACTTGGCATTGCTTTCCAATCTGTTAGCACAATCATCAAAAAAATATTAGTGGACAAAGTCTCACCACTTGAATTTCCAGATCCTTTAGTAGCAATTCAGCCTGATCAGGTATTCTCATGAATTGAAGATTGAACGTGCAAAATTATTAAAGGTAAATCTAGAAAAAAATTTGTGAGTAACCTTTAGCTCCAACATGGGAAAGTGTCCTTCTCCGGGGCACGCTTCCTCAACAATTTGTACCTTTCACCATGCAGTCGTTAAGGTGAGTTGTCAAATGCCTTCACAAGATTCACCCTATGAGCATCAAATCTTCAAAATCTTCAAAGAACAAGGCCTTCGTTCAATCAATGGAGTCTTTTTTATAGAAATATCTTCAAGCTTGAACTTCAACATACGAGCATCAAATCTTCAAAATCTTCAAAGAACAAGGCCTTCATTTTATCAATGGAGTCTTTTTTATAGAAATATCTTCAAGCTTGAACTTCAGCATGAGACAATGAAGAAAATACCAACTAAACTACTTTACACATGAACATTTATCCCAAGGAATAGAATACTAGGATAAAGCAATTAAACTTACTTCACCATACATTATCCAAGATCCACCATAAGCATCCATGAAAAGAGATCACATCACATCACAATTCTAGCCAAGAAAAGTAACTCAACTTCAACTTACTTCACCATGCATTATCCAAGATCCACCATAAGCATCCATGAAAAGAGATCACATCACTTCACAATTCTAGCCAAGAAAAGTAATTCAACTTCTCTCTCCAGAGCCAAATTATAAGAGACAAAAGAGCACATGTAAGGAGTTGATCGCGTCGGAGGTCTCGAGGTGCTTTCAATGGAGAGCTGTCATGTTAGAACTGAGCCAAAAGGGGACCGCATGAATGGAGTGCACAGATGACAGGAGTTTGGTTGGCACAACTTCCAGCCACATATAGTGTATGGGGGTTTAGATGTAAGTAGACATGGGAAGAGTATAGTGGCCAATGAACTGCCTACACAAAGTGGTCGAGTAGCAGTAGTAGTTGGCCAACATATAACAACATGGTAGATAGGGCCTATCCGATAATTGCAAGTGCAAGAGACTAGGAAGGGGCTATAAGGAAAAGTTGCGTTGACACACAATTGCTAGGGATCATGGATGCGTGAGGTTTCTAGTTGCTAGCCAATAGGTGAAGAGATATTATCACGAGCGAAAGAAAACAATTGACAGATCAGAGTTACGCAAGGAACTATAGGGTGCAACAATTGCATAGAATAGAGGTGTTAGTAGCGCTAATAGGCAGATTGTGTCAGGTTATAGTAAGGTGTTTGGGTATGTGTTGTGACAGTAAGCCATAGTCTTTGGGTCAAGTGGCATGAGCCAATTGAGATAGTGATAAGTCATGGGACGTGAGTGGATTGCAACCAGTGTGATTGGTGTAGGTCAATATGTTAAGAGATACCATCACTAGAGAGAAAACAATCTACAAGTCAAAGTGACCTAGAGAACTACAGGGTGTAACTGTTGTATAGGGCAAAGGTGCTAGTAATGTTGATAAGCAGATTGTGTCAGGTTGTGGTCAAGTGTTTGGGTGCATGTTGTGATAGTATGCTGCAGTTGCTAGGTCAAGTGGCATGAACCAGTTGAGACAATGATAAGTCATGGGCCGTTAGTAGATTGCAGCCAGTGTGATTGGTGCACATCAACCCTTAGAGGGAGAGAGGGAGACCATACTAGTCAGGTGATTGGTAACATATTTGGGTGCCTAAATTACAAGACAATTTTCAACTGAAATCAGGTCAAGATGACTATAGTGTCTTTGGTTTGAAGTTAGGATAGATGGAGCCAGTTAAGACAATGATAAGTCATGAGATGTGAGTAGATTGTAGCCAATGTGGTTGGTTGGTGTAGGTCAACCCTTAGAGGGAGAGAGGAAAACCGTACTAGTTAGAGGATGGGTGCTTAAAGGACAAGACATATTTTTAAGTTGAAATTTGGTCAAGATGACTATAGTGGGTCTTTGATTTGAAAATAGGCTGGATGGAGCCTCTTTTTTTTCCTTGCAAAGCTAGGGTTATCCTAATTCTCAAGGAAAACAAACCTTGGGAGATTGTTGAGAAGGTGATCTTGGAGCTTACAAATGCCAAGGAGAAGACCACTCTAGAAAAGAGGGAGATAAAGGCATAAAGGGTACTCTTGGATGCAATGAAGGACCATATGATCTGCCAATTGTTTGAGTAGAAGTCAACTATGGCAATGTTCAATGTTTTGGTGGATTTATACCAAAACAAGACTGTTAACAAGAAAATGGTGTTGAGGGACAAGCTTCAGCCTATACAGATGACTAGATCTGACATAGTAACAAGTTACTTGATGAAGATCACTCAAATTTGTGATCAACTTGTAGTAGTGGTGGAAAAGGTAGACGATGCAAAGTTAGTGAATGTGGCATTGAATGACTCCCTAGAGGCATGGGATTTGGGAGGAGATGATGGTGCAGTCAAAGGCCAAGGCCAACAAGCAAAAAGGTGAGGAGGACCTAGGTGTTATTAGTAAGACAATAAAAGGCAAAAGTAAAGTATCGAGTTGGCGTGAGGCGTTAATCTCATAGTTGAAGAAGGACTTGACTAAAATCAAGTGTCTTGCATGTCATAAGACAAGACACTATGGTTCACAATGTCTAAAGAGGAGGAAGGGAAAAAAAGGCACACAATCTATTGTAGTTGTGTTGGAGGAAGCTCAAGCAGAGTTTGCTAGAAAGTTTGAGGTGTAGTTCTCACTTGTTTCATACCTTTCCTTGAGCACCCAATTAGCTAGTGCACTGCTTTTGGATAATGGAGTTGTTACTACTCAAATTAGCAAGGGTCGTAGGAAGGGATCCTATAGAGCAACTACTAGGTCAAGGGGCAACGATGGAGTGATACTATCACCTCAACTAAGGTTCCCTACTCTTTATGAACTTTCATTAATGGGAGGAGACCCGGTATAAGAGGAAGCACAAGAACGAGTAGATCAATGAATGGACAAAGGGTGATTCCTAGAGCCTATTCACAAGAGAGACTCAATTATGTGGCTTACTTGCTTAAGAAGCAAGGTAATGGGCCCTCTAGGAAGGGCTAAGAGGATAGTTAAGCCTAGGGTTTGAGAATATCTCTTGAAAAGAGGCTTCCTAGGTATAAGGATCCTTGTGGAGAAATAGCTTTTACGTAATACTTGTGGAATACGAGTTACGAAGTTGTGGGACCAGAGAGAAACCAAGTGGACCCAAATTTGGTGCCCCTTCTTGGTGAAATAGCTTTGATGACACTTAGAGAGGGTGCTTATGATATAATGATATAATATTATGTATGAAAGACTTATGTGCATGCTTATATGCTATAGACCTGGTTTGGGTCACCTGGTTGTTGTGTGCCTATGATAATATCTATGGTTGTGTGTATACGAACTGATTTTGGTTAAGAGCATATTAGCGATGTTTTCTCTTTTGGTATCCTAGTTTGGACATAAGTGTATGACATGGATGGTGATCTAGGATTCAGACACATAGATCCATGGATGATCATTGTTATGTGGAACATATGGTTAATTATGATTTATAGATGATACGTTATTTGTATGATTATATGCGCTTAATATCACACTAAGCATGATGTGATAGGGGACTTGGTCATTGCCAACAAGGATGCTCGATTTATAAATGATTGCGGAAGTCATTTCTCCAAAATCAAAATGACTGTGGAAATCATGCAGAACCCTTGGTAAAATGTGAATAAGTTAATTATGAAATTAATTTGATTCCTTTGATCTATGATATTGTGATGTGTACAGGTCTTGGAAGAAGACCTTACCAACGAACTATTAGATGGGTATGAGCTCACAATTAATACCCTAAGGTGATGTGCGGAGTTTCAAAGTAGAGTAGATGAGAAGCCATGGAAATTAGGGTGCGGAGTCCTAAATCCATGAAATATAAAGACGTGTTGTCGTGGATATATAATAAAGGGATTAGGGTGTGGAGTCCTAAATCCATGAAAGATAAAAACATGGAGTCTTGGATTTATAATGAAGTGTTTAGGGTGCGAAGTCCTGAATATTTAAAAAGATCAAGGCGTGGAGTCTTGGATTTTTAGAGTAGATTAGCGCGTGGAGTCCTCAATCTACTAAGGCACAGAGATGCATGCATTAGGGCATGGAATCCCTATTCTCCGGAAGAAAAATACCACTCATGGGAAGCTCATGGATGAACTTCCTTAATAAAATCTCATTCCTGACAATTTTAGAGTGACTTTCTAAAAAATAGGAAGTCATATCTAGCATCTCAAATATGAATTTCCAAAAATAGTAAAACACCTCCAATCAATGGGTAATCAATCAAGTATACTTGAAGGAAAATCACTTAACTTATCATTGTTCAATCATAATAGTTGAATATCGAATTCATCCTCAATATTATTAATATTAGTATTATCTTTTATGAGACTATGATATTATTATTAAAAGGGAATTATATCTCCTCAATCACTTGACACCTCTCTCCTTGATGATTCTCATGGTTGTATGTAACTCTCTCTCTCTTTTAATAATGCATTACACTCTATTTTATGCTCTCATTAAAGAATGACATATTCCTCTTACACTCATTAAAGACATGTCATAAAATATTCCTCTTACACTCTTTAATGCATATGTTACACTCTCCTTAACTAAATCATGTATACCTCTCCTTAATGGCATGAGTTACACTCTTCTAAAAGGAATACAAGGCATGCATATTACTTCTCCTTTATGACAAGAATATGTTGCTCCTCCTATATATGTGTCTCATGTATTCTCACTTAGGAGGAGGTGCATTGTGATACCAAGAGTTGAATAGATTTATAAAATAAATAAAAAAGATTGTGAGAGGGGAGGGACTTGGAGGGTAGCCAAATGATAATCTAAATTGCTAAGTAGCTCAACCTAATGGAGTTGACCATGAGTGGTATTGAGATGAAGTGAAACTTGTCTTCCTCAACTTGCCATGTATATCTCTCTATTGCTATATTTTGGTACTGCTTGTGAGCTCTTATAGCTTGGGGGTTCCATCCAGGGGGAGAAGTTCTCCTTGGATATGGTTGGGTGGAAAACCGGATGGTTCAAATGAGTTGGTTAAGGGATCAAAGATAGATCATATTTTCAACGATTGGAGTTGAATATATCTTTAGGTATAATTTTCATTGTCCTAAAATTGCAGTATAGCTTTAGCATAAAACAAAAAAGTAGAAATTTAAATTGTTGTAAGCATCGAATTTTGGTTTAAGCTTATGTTATTTGAAATCTTATTGGCTAGTTGAAAATGAAGACTAAGAGTTGCCTACATGTATAGATGTTTAGATCTCAAGATGTTATGGAATTATTATTTGTGTAGTTTATTGTACTAAACTTGGTATTCTAGCATTTGAGAAGGGAAATCCGATTGGAGTTGAATATATCTTTAGGTATAATTTTCGTTGTCCTAAAATTGTAGTATATTTTTAGCATAAAACAAAAAGCATAAATTTAAATTGTTGTAAGCATCAAATTTTGGTTTAAGCCTATGTTATCTGAAATCTTATTGACTAGTTGAAAATGAAGACTAAGAGTGGCCTTTATGTATAGATGTTTAGATCTCAAGATGTTATGGAATTATTATTTGTGTAGTTTATTGTACTAACCTCGGTATTGTAGCATTTGAGAAGGGAAATCCAAATATTGATGAAAGTAATTAAGAAATACCAAAGGAATTGGGTAAGAGTTTCATGAGTTATGGTTTTGTTTCAGGTAATTAATTATTAGAGGCATGTTTTAGAAAGGGTTTCACGATATTTTGCAAATTGTTTGAAAAAATCCCTGAATGGGAAATGCTATTATTATTTTTAATCATTATGCATGCTATTATTATATTTAATCATTATGCATGGATAAGTGCGAACTTGCAGCCTACCATAGTAGGAAATGGATGCATAACTGAAATATACGTTGATGATTCACTAGATCAACCCTTAAAGTAAAATTCAAAAAAAAATGACAACCAAGAGTTTCAAAGAGAATTAGTGAGGTAATTTTCAATCAATATGTGCATCCATAGTTCATGATGCTTGCCATGTGTTTGGAAGAATGATTGAATGAAAATAATGTTGGATTAGTCCCAAAGCCCTTCAATTCACTTACAGTGGATGAAATGATTTTGAAAAGCATTTAGTTTATACATAAGTAATTATAATTTAATTCAAGCTTGCGTGTTATCTATTTGACAAAATTTGTAAATGAAATTCTTGGAGTCAACATATTTTCTTGTTTAAAATAAAAAGCATCTAGCTGTGGTTTCGAATTGATTCAGGAAAACATCAGGGGGTATCCGTGCCTAATGAACCTGTAACCCCTGATTTGATTCCAAAAAAAGTACTTTTCAGAACCCAGATCGTAAATTTGGGCGATTTTGTAGATTGCTACTGTCATTTATGTGCGCTTGTTGTTGAGCTTTTGATGAAAGACTAAGATTATTTAGTCTCTGTTTTAAGATGCCAACATTTAAAGTTTCAATTTCTGAATTTTATGAGATAAATAGGTTGAAGAAGAATCTTAAATTCATTGTTGCAAAGTGTTTGTCATAAGGGCTCAATGACTGTAGATTGCATGTTTGCAAAGTGTTTGTCAAAAGTTTTGAATGATTGTAGCTTTTGAACATATAAATTGTTAGTGTAAAAGTCTTAGTTACTCTAGTTTTTATGTACTAGAAATTATAAATAGACTATTTAATGGGTGTAGCTTCTAATGTCTTCCAGTTTTTGGTATGAATGTGAAAACGAATTTAATAATTTGTTGAAGTGTGAATAGAGAATAAGACAATTGTCTCTTGTATTATCGAAAGCTTTCATTAAAAAAAATCGTTAGTGTAAAAGTCTTAGTTACTCTAGTTTTTATGTACTAGAAATTATAAATAGACTATTTCATGGGTGTAGCTTCCTATGTCTGCAAGTTTTTGGTATGAATGTGAAAATGAAGTTAATAATTTGTTGAAGTGTGAATAGGGAATAAGACAGTTGTTTCTTGTATTATCTAAAGCTTTCATTAAAAAAAAGGGCTTGTTGTTGGAAACAATTTTACAGTCACTAATTTTGTAGGATTTTGTGCAAATGATCATAATAAGTTTCGTCTGAGCTGCATGTATGCATGGGTGCATTATTGTGCTTCAATGTCGATAGAAAACAACTAATTGTGCCCAATTTATGCAAGTCCATTGTTTTACTTGGCACTTTTTGAATAATAATATTATTTTGAATTGGTAACAATAGTTTCTCTTGTTGTCACTCCTAGAGACAATCTTGAGTTGCAGGAGACCAGTGCCTAGGACATCTTAAAAGCAGGAGGTCATCTAGGTTTTCTTCATGCTCTTTGGAAGGGACCTCCTGGATATCAACTTGATGGAATTATTTGATAAGTGGTTCTGGATAACAAGGGGCGCAGAGTAATAATTGCGAACTTTGATTGTGAGAGAAAGGGATAACTCAGAATGGGCCTGTAGCTGCAATGAAGCTCAATTTGCTGCAAATAGGGCCGGATGTGGAACCAACAAACAAATCTTAAAGATAACTGGGATAGAAACCACGAAGAATAAGGATGGTAAGTTAGAGTGGGGCAGGCTTACGAAGGCATAAGAATCGACCCTCCAAAGACTTAAGAAGAAAGTGGTCAGGATGAGAATTATGGAACAAAAATCATGCACTGAGCCTAATTAAGGTAGCATATAGACCATTATACGAGTATCATACAAGATAAGTTCATAAATAATCTATTAACAACCCACATTCCGTATGCATGATAACAGGAAAGAAAGTATGACGAAACAGAACAATAGATTAAACCAAACACACTGTTCATAAGCCCAGTAGGAATCCATTTTTTGCAACAAAAAGTCGTTATATTATTTCTTCAAAATGGCTTTTCCAGATATACATTAAGAGAAAATCCCAAAATTACAATGTGTTACACAGACTATGCACTCCAAACTTCCAGAGAAATCAGAACCTAACCTTTACTTCCTCTGCGAGTTGGCTTGTTATAGCTTTTACATGAGCCTCTAGGCTAGATATTTTCTCAAACAAAATATTCCTTCCTAATCTTACAGTTCCATATCTAAATCAAAATGATGCGGTGTAACGGCATCGTATCAGAGGCAGTATTCTCCGACACAGAATATAACAGAAACATGAAATGCAGATAATGCGTAGGGTGAAATCGAGATTTCACTTGATTTTACATTACATTGAAATTGAAAATAAAAAATAAAAACAAAGGCCGTATGGGCTTGATCATGATGTCCATTAGTGGGTACGACGGGGAGTGTCAGAGCCTTCTGAGTGGCATGATCTGACTGAAGACGTGGAGGAGGCAGGATGGTGAGGCAGCGGAGGTGGCAGTTGCTGCGAAGTGGAGGAAACTGGAGGATTAACGTATTCATAGCACCTTTTCCAGGTGACTGTTGCGGGTAGAGGTGCTGTGGTGAAGAATTCGAACATGGATTGCAGTTGAGTAAGCTCGGAATAATCCAGGCGGGCCACGAAGAATCTCTTGACCTGAGCAAGGAGGAAGAATTCCTTACGTAGTGCTGCTACTAAGATATCTTCCTTCAAGCGTGAGGTCTTCTCTAATGTTATGTTTGCCCTGCACTTAATCTCTGACATCTTTTGATCATAAGCGGTTAGGGGAAGCAACGCCCCTGACTGTTGATCCTAGCATGGTGGGAGGCCATCTTCTACCAACTTGCGCCATTCCTGATCGAATCTCTCCACTCCCTTCGACACGAGCGCTAAATATCCCATTGCGTGCCTCCTCTTTCTCAATCATCTTACTGACCTCCATGATAGTCTTGAAACGGTCAACCACTCCCTGGGTGCTCAACTCTTCAGATTGGAGTTCGTTAATATACCTGACATATCTCCTTGCTGTTGCTGCCTTCTCTTTTCCTTCCCTACGGCCGGCCTCCAGCTATATCTTATACTCTCGAATAGCGTTCCTTTTGTCGTTGGTCAGCACGAGGAGCTCCCAATGCTCTTTGACCTCTGTTATGATCTCTCCCCAAATGACCATTTGCCTAGCTTCTACCAACGACATATTACCTTTAAGCTGTGCTTTCAAGTCTTTGATAGACTTCTCATGTCCCTGGGCTTCCTTGCGGAGGTTCTCTACCTCTTTCTGTAGGGATGAGACCATCTTTTGATTCTCTTTTGATTCTCAGAGTATGCAGCCTTGGCCTCGTCTAGGAGCCGGCGGGTAGTGCATGTTTCATCTTTTGACATCCTCAGATCTGCCAGAGCCTTGGTTAATTGTTCCGGAGCACTCTGCAGATCCTCAGGTACAGGAACTACACATGTATGTTCACCCCACTTAAGTTTGTAGCTCTGACAACCTCTCCTTTAGTCCTGCGATCTTCTTATCCTTTCAAGCAATCTCTTCCTCCCTTTGAGCAAGGGAATCAGTGAGGACTGCTTTTTCCTTTTCTACCCTGGCAAGTTCCTCGGTTTGAATATGTTCAGAGTGAGGGATATTCAATTTTCGTCTCAATTCTTGTACCTCCAACTCTGATTTGTTGAGAAGAGCCTGTAACACTGAATTGGCATCAACTCCCTTGCCTCTTATCAACTTTTTGCAGTCCTCCAGCTGAGTAGCAACAACTTTAACACTTGCTCTTTTCCTTTGCTAGGTGATCTTCATCTAAGCCAATCTCCTTTCAAGCCTCTGCAGGGTGACGATATGTTTTACTACTTCAGTCCGTAACTTGTCCCCGATGCACTGGTGCAAATTCAATTTATTAGGCAGGGGAATGGCAACCAAATTTAGGATTATTTCCAGAGCTCTATATTGGGATCCCGGAGGTAAGGGATGAGTGGCTGAATGTTGGATAGCCAATATGAGTTGATCTTTATCCATATCCAGGACTGAGGAGAGCCTGGTATGATGCTTGTCTACAAACTGAGACAGTTCAGCTCTTAGCTTCTCTCTTGCGGATTTGTTCCTGGCCTTGATCTATTCCCTTGCATCATCTTTGCCCAGTGTGACAACCTGTGAAAGCTCTTAAGGCGCTGAAGAAGAGGCAGAATCATAGGAGAGTAGGAAGCCTAGTTTGTCTTTGCTTGGACTCATAAGCACAGAGACCTCGTCGTCAGGAAATTCAGTGTCTAGGTCCTTAGGCCCTTCAGTGCTCTACCTTTTACTGGGGTGTCCTTCCTCTTCCTCCTCCATGAACCCTTGACTAACTTGGGGGTTTCCCTGTTCCAGCCCTTTTGCCTCACCATGTACATTGTCTCCTTTTCCTTCAACAGCTGGGGATTCGGCCTCCATCTCTGTATCCAAAGGCCACGAATCACAGTTAGCTTTCCATTCAATAAGAGGCCTAGGTTCATGCACATATGCTGTGGATTTAATCTTCTTCTTCTTGCTTGTGATAAACCCCTTAGGATCATAGTGCCAGACATCTCCCCGCAAGAAATTCATCTCTCGCAACATCCTTTCCACAGTGGAGAGGGCATGCCTTGAATTAATGGTGAAAGGGCCTACAGAGTTTGGGAGCTTGAAGATGTATCCCTTTTTCGCGGGGACGAAGTGGGCTTGGTCGACATTTAGGACCTGACGGATGAACTCGAGGGCAAAAATACTCATGGATGGGAACACTGGCAAGTGATAAGGAGGCACTTCAACACCATAGACCCAGATCTCGGTGTGATCTTCGAACAGGTACAAATCACCTGTACAATCTGTTTCACTGAACTGGAGCCATTCCTTTTGCTCAAGAAAAATTATGTGTGGGGAGCTGTCTTGTATGATAGCATAGGCTATGGACATGAAATTGGTGACAAATTTCGCATACCCCTTCCCCTCTGAATGCTGGCGAACTGCTGGAGTCCATTCGAAAACAGATTTGGGTTCAACGTTTCTCTTGGAGAACCTGTTCAGGCCTAGACCTTCAAACTTATCCGTATGCTCAAATAGGAATAAGTAGAAAACAAGGGAGCAATATTTGAAAGAGCAAAGGGAAGACATATCGTGGAACTCGGCTTTGATAGCCGAGGCCAAAAAGGTGGGGATATCCAAAAGGATCTCAACTTGCATCATGAGCCATAGAAACCCTAAACCCGCCTTAGTCACCCTATCGACATTTTCAAACCCCAACATTACCGAGATGACTGCTAAAATAGGCTGTATAGTATTACAGAATAGTGATAGTGGAATAAACTCTTCGTGAGGGAGAACGGATAGGTGTGAGCCAGAGATGAGATCGAGGAAACCATTATGTTTTTCCAAGGGTTGATTCGAGAAATGGCAGGAGAGAGTGACATCGGTGAACTTGACACAGTCCTGGGCGGGAGGATAACATAGGGCTTTTTTGATGAGTTGGGGAGTAATCTCAAGAATCTTGACCCCTCGAGTGGAAAGGAATGTGTCCTTACGCTCGATGTAGGCCTCCCCAAGTCGGGCGATAAACTCCAGAAACGGATGGGTTGTCGGGGCAATTTGGTAATACAGCCTTGACTCAATGACTCTAAACACATCTTCGCCCCTTCGCTGAAAATCGAAGAGCTTGGCCCTGGTGCAGGCTACATTGAAGGGGTAGACCGGTTCGTAGAGCTGGGAGTGAGCATCAGTGAGGGGTTTGGGTCCAGGAGCAGCCCTGACCTCGCGAGCTTGAGGGGCTTCGGGTGCGGAGTGTTTCATTTTTTCCATGATAATTTGAACAAACAGTAAAAGGGAAATAATGAAAGGGACACGACCAAATACCTGAAGTAGCAGTGAGGTAGCAGGGAAAGCGACGCGAGGGTGAAAAGCAGCCAATACTTGAGTTTTTACTAGTCTGATAGAGTGAAACGTTGATAAATAATCAACAGATTCGCATAGCAGAGAGTAAAACTTGCTATGGAAATAGGGTTTTACTGATTAACGAGGTGGGGCGACACATGTAGGGCTAGCATCATGAGGACGCTGACAATGGGACACATCGTACACAGTGGTTGGTCGACAACGGCCGGGTAGGTGGGGACCACGTGCTAGACAAAAGGGGTATCGGCCTTCGTACCCTTGACCAAACTTACCTTACCATAGACGTACCTGCGCCAGCTGTGTGCTGGTGGGCCCTTTCAATTTTTGGTGGGTCGAACGGGGGCCTCTGTCTCTTTTATTTCCCCCTCGGAAGCGTTTTGATTGGCCGCGAGGAGGGCTAACGTCACCTCCTCCGACGGATTGGCTTCAGTGACCTTTGCTCCCTTTGGATGCCAACGAAAACGACTATATGCCGCCGGTGTTTGGTGGGTGGTTCTGCTGCTAGACTGTGAACGCAGTGGCTCTGGGGGAGGAGTGATCATGGTGGCGTCCTCTCCATCCCATCTGCCCATAAGGCCGTGAGGCTCGTGTTTGCAAGCTCATCCGTTAGCTTTGCTGTGCCCTATCCTTTGAACCTACGGCTTCTTTGCACAGTCGCTCTTTTTCTTTTACTGGTGAGATCACAAGCCAACAACTACATTCATTATGTAAATCTCATGATTGAAACATTGGCTTAATAATTGGGATTGAGAATTTTAATTGATAAATTTGGAAATGTTTCTCTTGTTGCAACATTCATTATGTAATTCTCATGATTGAAACATTAGCTTAATAATTGGGATTGAGAATTTCAATTGGTTAATTTGGAAATGTTGTTGGGTCAATATATTTTGTGATTCAATTTCATAAACATATCATATTTATTAGATTCACTGATGAAGAGGCATATTTTTCCCTCAATTACCTTGCTATAGACAAGTTAATACCCATACACTTATATGTGATATTTATAATAGAAGCATTATACTTTTGTGGTTATGAGAAGGGTCAATAAGTGGAGCTTATTTAGCCAAATATAGGAAATCAAATAGGTTGACCTAGCTTAATATTCGCACATGGAATTATGGTGGAAGTTATTTCCAGTCTTAGAGCTTATTTAGAAGTATGAGAAGAGCACATGCTATGATCTTTTAAACTTGAGAGGAAATGTGTTTTGGAATTGGTTTTAAGGGAAAGTTATCCCTGACTTCTTATGTGATATTCTTATATGGAAATAAATGAAGGAACATGAATGATTACATGATAACTTAGTTAGTAATGTTACAAAAAAAATTTGAGTATTAGTGATTAATGTGACCTCTATTTCTCTATATTATTGATGGTGGGTAAGGTGGGACCTTACACCAAACTAGGTCAAGGGTATGGAGTTGATCACTCAAGGAGGAGATTGACCTAATCGTGGAAGAGAATAGGCTCAAATCAATGATCGCAACAAAGACACTAACCCAAAATCAACCAAGGGCAAGAGTTGGTCTTGCGGCTAGGGCTTGCTATATATTGGGATTCCATCGTCGGAATTTCTTGATATTTGGAGCCTAGAGGACCTTTAGAGAAAAACCCCACGCACTAGTGGACCAAAATCAAGGAGTTTGGATGGCTACAATGAAATTTATGCGATGCCCTAGGTGACTTACTAGGGTTAGGCCTAGATTTTGGAGAGGTGAAGGACAAAGGGGTAAATTTGACCACCAAAGGGATACGAGGATTAGTGTTTTATTGCTTGGGGTTAATGGAGTCAAGATACACATAGATCATGAATTTTCATGAGCTAAGGGGCCCTAATTGATCTTTTGCTAGCCTCTTCAAGGGCAGCAACTAGATCAGTATCGATTTATACTTCAAATTTGTGAAAGAGACAGTTTCAAGGTCTTTAACCTAATAGGTGCCTCAATGCCAGACAAAAGGGGTACCGGTCAACGCATGCATTTAATCACTTATTCAAGGTCCGAGAAGAATTTCACACTACATTTAGCCCATACAAAAATAGAGATAACAACATACATGCAGTTAACAAGTAAGATAAACACATGCAAACTTGTAAACTGGGTTAAGGGTGCAAATCATAATTTTTCTACATTGTATCGGAGCAAAGTTGAGCCAAGTTGAGGCTTAAATATTCATTTCCAGTCAACTAGTAAAGAGGGCAACAAGCATATAAAGTCTTGAAACAATGAATCATACCTTTGAAACTTTGCCAGAAGCCCAAAGACTTTAGTAATTTAGAGGGAGGAAGGTTCTAGCTTCCAGATTTGTTCCATTTTGTTAGTTGTAGGGTCATGGCTAATGGGTTGAGAGTAGAGACAGATTGATGGGGGCTGAAAACATTTGCCCAATGGAAGGAGAGGATCATGCTTTTACCGGAGGAGGTGGAAGCGTGGGATGTTGTTGAAAGTTGAAACAATTGTGCAAGCACCCATTGATCCAGCTGAGTTGGTAGAGTTCAACAAGAAGAATGTGAAGGCGAAGAAGATCCTTCTAGATGCCATCAAGGACCATTTATTCCCTCATGTTTCGGGGATGAGGTATGCATATAAGATGTGGGAGTCCTTGGTCTCTTTGCACCAGAGTTCCAATAAGAACATGCAGATGGTGTTGAGACAAAAACTACACAACACCAAGATGACCAAGACCGACACTGTGACATTTTTCCTCACCAGAGTGTTATAGGTGAAGGATGAGTTAGTTGCCGTTGGAGAGGCTATTCTAAAGGAATAGTTGGTTAGGATTGTCTTGGATGGGTTAACTGAGAAGTGGGATGGTTTTATCCATGACTTGGTGGCCAAAGAGCACTTTTCTGGTTGGAGAATGATGTTTGTTAAAATTGGCAACTAGGGCCAAACTCCAGCTTGGACAACTCATATGACGGAGATGATATTTTTATTGGATTCTTCTTTTCAAGAGGTGCAAGATTGATCTAAAGATCATCTTGTTTGAACAAGCAGAAGTGTGATTTTGAATTTATGAAGCGAACAAAGTTCCTTCTCAAGTTAAATACTCCAGAACAATTGGAATACAAAGATATCTATGAGGATGCAAATATTATATTATAAAAGATATGAGATAGATGATTGAATGTTACAAATGAGGCCTGCTTATATACCTACGCAGGTGCCTCTTCACAAAAGGTCATGTCTTATCAAACATGGCCTTTCAACCTAATTACTAATTAACTAATTAATCACTATTTACATTATTTTATTCATTACATTGCCTTACCCTCAAAAAGCTTTGTCCTCAAAGCTTGTCGATGAAAGGCCTCGATTTCTTTTCTTGCTACAAACATTTTCTCGTCTTGGGGCAGTCATCCTTGTCGATACAAGTTGATATGATCCTCTAAGTGACAAACAAAACTGTCGCACTGAGAATGGATCTGACCATCCTAAATCAATCTTTTGCGGAATCCTACGATGACTGACAACTTGTGATGATTCGTTAGTATTCTTTTGAATATCAGCTTGTTTCTATTCTGAATGCATATCTTGGTTGAGTTGTCTGCTCTCGTGATTTGGATGTCGATAGGGAACTTTTTTGGTTTGACTTTGATTTTCTTTTGGCGAGGATGTTATTGAGTAGGTTACAGGGCCTTCACTTAGTATGTTCCTCGTCTGAACTGCAACATCAAAGTTTGTATCTTTTGTAACCTGCTTGTCTTCTGCTTGAGTTGTGACATTTACTGGATCAATGTTTGTTTTTCCTGTAACTTGAACTTCTACATTTGTCGGTTTCGATGATTCCTTTTCGACAAGTTGTTGCACCTTGTTTTCCAACGACTTCTTGTCTTTCTTCAACTTCTTAATTTGCGTTAGTAATTTATTGTTGTGATCCTTGAGGCAAGCAACCTCTTCATTCTTGTTAGTGGTGATTTTTTCAATTTCCTTCTGCATATTTTGTATCACCTTTTTACCCTCTTGAAAAATTGCTTTTGAAATTTCTTGAATGTCTTCAGGTGTTACTGAATTTGGTTTTAAGTTAACGTCACGTAATGTTATTTTCTTCTTTTTGTAGGAGAATGTTAAAAATTTATTTTTTGTATTAAGGATGAATGACCCTAGTGATTCCATCCAGAGCGAACCCAAAACTATATCACTATTATTAGAAAATAAAGTTTTAACAGTGAATTGCGAGACAAGGGAATACTCCCCAATACTTAGGTGTAAATTCTCTATGTTGTATTGTTTGTCATTTGCGTTAAATGAATTTGTTTCATTTATATTTGATTTCGGAATCACTAATTGGTTAGCACATTCGATACTAATATAATTATTATTTCAAGTAAAATCGGTAGATATGAGAACCTCTTTTCCTGCAAGTGACCCTTTGATTTCAATTAGTGCATCGATACATATACAAAATTTTTTAGGAAATCTTCCTTCTTTCAATTCCGAGTCATTTTCGCTTATAGATATGACTTTCTTCAAAATCCTTTAATTGTCTTTATTTTCCTCAAATATCTTTCTTCAATACTTCCAAATATCTCTTTATATACCTTTTTTTTGGGGGGGGTGGGGGGGAGTATAATAGTTTTTTTTTTTTTTTTTAAAGCATATATATATATATATATATATATATATATATATATATATTACTTACTTTTTTCCAAAATCTTCTTATATTCCTCTTTTTTTTTAATATAAAAAGAATATTTATTTATTTATATATGGCAATTTGTCTCATATATATATATATATATATATATATATATATATAATACCCTTTGAATAGTTTGACCTTGTAAAATTGGATAAAACCTTCAATATACTTGACGCACTGTACTTTTTGTTCATAATACTTTTCCTTTACTTTTAAAGCTTTGTCCTAATGTTGTTTTATTTTTTAATAACTCTTTAATAAAGATAATAAAAAATAAAAAATTTAAAAATCATTATGCCAGCATGCATGTATTCGGTGTCTTAGGATTGCATAATAATGTATGAACTAATGCGATGCGATTAATTGTAATAGTGTATGATATTGTAGATGTGTTGGTGTTGAAAGTCGTTTTTTGCGGTTGATAAGGTAAGAAGGCAATGGCGATATAGCGATGCCGATAATAATGATGGCAAGTTGTTGTGTAGAGGCAGAAAATGAAAGAACATAAATCAGTGAGGATATTGCAAGGGGTGGTGTTGTAGCGTTGGTTAAAGCGAAGCGTGAAGAATATTAATGGCGGAGGAAGAACCACAGAACTACTGGTGGATGATAGTAGACACTTTCGCAAATGATTGTTAGTGGAAGACAAGGTGTGGTAGCGTTGATTGCTTTGTACTGAAGACGGGACAATTTTGGTAACATCGTCGATGGACACAGCCCGAATTATGGAGGACAACAATTGGTAATTGACTTCTACTGATGGAAACATATGACGGCCTTGGCGGCCATTCTGTAAACGTAAAAAAGAGGATGACGAGCGATTAATGAGAACAACGAATAATGACTGAATGGAATTATGACAGCAGTTTGACTTGACCGATGGTTTTTCTATTTTGCAGGTGACACATGGTGGCTATGCCGGCGAATGCAGCTAGTAGAGAAGGCGGAGAGACGACTAGGACGCAGTTGACTTGGGAGGCGAAGGTGGAAAGTTCGGTGGCTGCGGTGATCCGAGAATAGCAAGGAGTAGAGACTACGATCTATCCACAAAATTTTTTGGTGGAAGAAGCTTTTTGGTGGCAACGGAAGTAGTAAAAAGGCGGCTGAGCAGGATTTGCAGCGACAGTAGAGAACAGCCTCCTAATCTGTCAGCACCGTGCAAAATTAGGGTTGGGCTTGGACTAACAACGATAGGTAAAGGTAATAAGTTTCGACTTATCTTATTTATTTATTTTTTTATATTGGTATTTTTATTATATTTTTTTAATAAATCCTTTGTATTTTTAAACTGTACTCTTTTTTTTTGTAGTATATATTTAATTTTATTAATATAGTCCCTCTTTATTTTTTTTTTAAATTTCTTCTCAATGGTCAAAGACCTAATGGTGAATAATGGAGAACCTTCCAATGTGTAGCGAAATGCTTCAACATCAACAAAGTTGACTACTTTTGACGGTCAAGGATTTGGATCGAAGAGTGCTGCTCTGTGCAGCAGTGAGCGGCTAGAAGATCGAACTGCTTCGATACCAAATGAAGCGAACAAATTTCCTTCTCAAGTTAAATACTCCAGAACACTTGGAATACAAAGATATCCATGAGGATACAAATATTATATTATAAAAGATATGAGATAGATGATTGAATGTTACAAATGAGCCCTACTTATATACCTACGCAGGTGCCTCTTCACGAAAGGTCATGTCTTATCAGACATGGCCTTTCAACCTAATTACTAATTAAATAATTAATCACTATTTACATTATTTTATTCATTACAATTTATTATTCACACGTGCAAATTTTCAAGGTCGGCCACAGTCAAATGTAGGCTCATGAAGCCCAACAATTGTGTATCCTCACCCTCAACGAATTGTATAAATAAGAGTGTCCTTCACCTCATTTGGACATCACTCACTACACATCTCTCTCTCTCTTCTCCTTATTGGTTCTTACAACTTGGAGCAGCTCTCTACCTCACACGTGTGAAAACAGGAGGCCGGAAATTTCAGGGCAGATTGCAGGACGAATTACAGGAAAACATGCTAGTGTTGATCGAGGGTCAACTCACCTTTTTTTACGGCGTTTTTTGGTCAAAAATTCCAATTTCAGGAGGCTGCATTTCCGCATTTATTGGCACTATTTTTGAGGCATTTGGAGTAGTTTGACGAAGGTTGACTTCAGGTTTGACTGCAGATTTTATAGTAGCATTGACTGGGTTTGAATTTATTGTTTTGGGTTAACTTTGACCCTATTGGAAGGTCGAATTGGACTGTTATTTGTGAAATTTCTAGATCCTAGATCTGGAATCCCTACTGCAACAAGTTGAACTACTTCTCCTACTTGTAAATATGATTTAACAAGTTATTAATAGATTACTTCTTCAAATATCGAAGCAGTTACTGAAGCAACCTTCACCCATTAAAATACATTTGTGAAAACAGAGACTGAGCAAGAAAAATAACATACAGAACACCGTTGTTTTTGGACAAACGTCCCCAGAAAAACCAAATACGAGAAAACCGTTGCAAGAGATTTGAGGGTTTATATATTATGCAGCAATTTTCTGAATACAATCTGCTGGCTATCCTTGTAGAGAATATGACTGAGAAAGAAGCTGGTGAGATTACCTCACACACTGATACTGGAAGTTCGACTGATCAACAAACCTCAGATGGTAAGCCCTCCACTGCTCTGCGCAGTCTCTACGTCACTTTGTGTGGGGATTGCATGGGTTCTACGATGCTGATCTTCTGTTGACTGTATCTGACCCTCTGGCCCCTTCCAGTCTCACGCCCTAGCTTTCCGGCATTGGATCTGACTGATCCTTAGTTGAAACTCGAACTTCCTCTGGGCTACTACGCAACCACTGCCGGCTCTGCGTAGCTGCTACGCTGCCACTGCTGGTACTGCTCTCTGTCTTCTCCACGATGTATTCTCTGGCTCAGGAAGATCTCCAATTGGAATTACTCTGCCCCTCAACTGTAATCAATAATCACTTAGATCGTAGTTTTTGTCCGAGTACTTGCTCCGTCTGAAAATTCGATCACTAGATCCTTTCGATGTATCTTACAAATGACCCACAAGTCTTCCTTTATAGCCTTCTCATTCTCGTTGACAAATCAACGACCGAGATTAGATCTCCAATCAACGACTAAGATTATATTAGACTTGATCTGCTTTATCTAGAAGTTTCACCCATAGTTTACATTAATACCGATTAATTATTTTAATTTCCTAAGTTAGAATTAGGGTCCTCATTAAAAATAATTAATTTTTCTTATAAAACTATTTCTGGGTGGTTGCGTAGTAGCGTAGTAGCCCAAAACAATTTCTTGGTTATCTGTAACGCAAGTGTCTAAGCCTCTCCATAAAGTTTGAGAATTAGAGCACATCTGATGCTACCAAAAATCAACACTCCCTCTTAGCGAGGAATGTGCTCTAATAGATATGCCTTGATGCACACTGCTCTAACTCTAAAGCATCTCCCTCTGCGCTGCTGATGTTGTTCATCAACCTCTGTGCTGTTGTTGAACTGTACTGCTGTTGACCCTGCCATGATCAACACTGCATCCGTACTACAACTCCCTCCCAAATGTTGCATCTGCTGCTAGCACTGCCACTGCTAACTTTGCACTCTCAACTTAATTGCTGAGAGAAGCAACTGAAAACATCCAAAATTCAGAACAAGTGTTCACGATGCATCTCGGTGCTGAAACACTGACTGCTGATAGCCTTTGCACTGTCCCTTTGATGCTCTACGCTGTTGCTGCTCTGCACTGCGTCCCTCTGTGTTGTTGCAACTCTGCTTTGCGTTGCTCAGATGTTAGTGCTGCTAACCATTGCATCTGTCATCTTTGCACTCATCTGCACCGACTGAAAATTCCTCCAGCCTACTACTGCTGATCATGGGAACTCGTAGCAAGGTTGTGATCTGAGAGGTGGACTCCTCCAAGATCCTGCCCAACTGAAGTTCTTGCTACCTTACAACTTAGTGTTGCCCCATCTCCCTCCTGGAGATGCGTGAGCACTCATGGCATACTCATCCTCACCGATCTTCGCGATTGCAACCTTCGGATCGTGCTTCTCATCCTTGTCCTTTTGCCTCAAAGGACACTGGGAAGCGTAGTGACAAAGTTCACCACACTTGAAGCACTTGATCTACGAGACGTCTTTCTTACGTCTTCGCTGCTCTTGTTGTCCTTTGGATGCAAGGGCTGCATTCTCTTCCTCCTCCTGCTTCACCTTCGGTCCACTACCAATGCTGCCATTAAGTTTGCACTTGACCAAGTCTCTCCTTAGCTCTTCTTGCTGAAGAGCAACCCACATCTCTTCCCAGTCTGGCAAGGTTGCCCTGCCTAGGATACTCTAGACAAATACATGCCAATCATCAGTGACTGCATTCAATTTCAGTCTGACCATCGCTGTAGGATAAGGGTAGACCCTACGGCTGCAAGTTAGTCATGAATTTCCTGAAGTCTAGTTAGGAACATAATAATGCACTCCCCTTTCCGCATATGCGCCATCCTCAGTTGATGCTCCAAGTACATCCTCCGCTGCTCGAAAGATCCTTGATATAGTGTGGCCAAGGCTTCCCACATCTGCCTGGCAGTATCTTTGACAGCTATATGGGACACTATGTGGTCCTTGACTCCATCTAGGAGTAGCCTTTTCGCCTTTGCCATATCAGGCTTGTACTTCTTCAACGGATCTGGATCTGCAGGGACAACTACCGCGCTATCCACAAAAAGCTTCAGATCGTACTCATTTGGAAGACAAGAAATTCTTGACTTCCAGATCACATAGTTGGAGGCTCCCTCCAACTGGTCTTGATCTCTAAGCCCGTGAGCTGCCATGGTTGTCAAATCTGTCGAATCTTCTCCTCTTCTTCCCCCTCTGCGTAGCGCCGGACAACCTTATGCACTCCTTGTGGAGATTGTAGATCTGCTGCTTAGATCTTGGAAAAACTAAAATTCCTTGGCTAGGAACTTCCCGAGAGAGAAAATTCCCTCATTGTGCTGCTTAACTAAAATTCCCCAGCTAGGAACTTCCCGGGAGAGAAAATTCCCTCATTGTGCTGCTTCTTCTTCTGACAACTTTCGCCCGATAAAATCAAGATCTGCTTGCAGAAATTGCGTCCCACCAGCTCTGCATTGAGGCTCTGCCCTACTCCCTTTGGCTCGATGAAATTACGATTTGGAGATCTTACCACTCTATCGACTCACTCAAAGAGAGATCTTCTCGGAAACTTCAGCCCTCCTGGCTTGGACTGCACAATCCCTCTGGGGATTTGATTTGCTGCTTTCTGCAGCTCTTCGGTCTCCGACTCAGTGTTGGATCTGCCCTTCCTCTTTCACAATACATGCTCTGAAATCCCTATTGCAACAAGGTGAACTACTTCTCCTACTTGTAAATATGACTTAAGAAGTTATTAAAAGATTACTTCTTAAAATGTCGAAGCAGTGACTGAAGCAACCTTCACCCATTAAAATACATTTGTGAAAATAGAAACTGAGCAAGAAAAATAATACAAACATAGGACACCGTTGTTTTTGGACAAACTTCCACAGAAAAACCCAATGTGGAAAAACATGCAATAGATCTGAGGGTTTACATATTATGCAACAATTTTCTAAATACAATCTGGGATGCCTTTTTGGCTATCCCTGCAAAGAATATGTTTGATAAGAAGCTAGTGAGATTACCTCACACACTGATACTGGAAATCCGACTGATCAACAAACCCCGGATGGCAAGCCCTCCACTGCTCTGCGTCACTTTGCATAGGGACTCCGTGGCTTCTACGCTGTCGATCTTCTACTAGTTGGATCTGACCCTCTGGCCCCTTCTGGTCTCACATACCGAGATTCTGGCACTGGATCTAATTGATCCTCAGCTGAAGCTTGAAACTTGAACTTCCTCTAGGTCACTGTGCAGCCACTGCAGTCTCTGCCTAGTCTCTGCATAGCTGCTATGCTGCCACTGATGGTACTGCTCTCTATCTTCTCCACAATATATTCTCCGACTCAGGAAGTTCTCTAACCGGAATTACTTTGCCCCTCAACTGCAATCAAGAATCACTTAGATCGAAGCTTTTGTTTGAGTACTTGCTCCGTTTGAAAATTCGATCACTAGATCCTTTCAGTGTATCTTACAAATGCCCCTCAAGTCTTTTTTTATAGTTTTCTCATTCACAAATCAACGACCGAGAGGAGATCTCCAATCAATGGCTCAGATTATACGTTTGAAAATTTGATCACTAGATCCTTTCGGTGTATCTTACAAATGACCCTCAAGTCTTCCTTTATAGCTTTCTCATTCACAAAGCAACGACCGAGAGGAGATCTCCAATCAATGGCTCAGATTATATTATATTAGACTTGATTTGCTTTAGTTTTTGCACGTGGTGAAACGTTTTGCCAAACCCCCAACTTCGCAAAATGCACAGTGAAATGCTTCACAAATCCCACTTTGTTTTCCATGATTTTTTTTTTTAAATTTGGAGATGTCTCCACACACACCCCATGAATTTCTCTAAAATTGGAAATTTGGAGATGTTTCCACACGCACCCAGGAATTTCTCACCCATGAGTTTCTCTAAAATTGGGGTGTTTCTACATAGGCCAATTTTCTGAACTGCCCATTTGCTATGTCCAGATTTTCTCTAAAATTGGGGCGTCTTAGGCCAATTTTCTGAACTGCCCATTTGTTATGTCCAAATTTTCTCTAAAATTGGGGTGTGTAGAGCTCTACACATACTAGGCCGATTTTCTGAACTTCCCATTGGCTATGTCCAGATTCATGAGGTTCTTCAGTGCTTAGGTACTGCTTAATTATGAGGCCAATTTTCTGAACTGCCCATAGGCTATGTCCAGATTTTCTCTAAAATTAGGGTGCCTCTACACATACGAGGCCAATTTTCTGAACTGCCCATTGGCTATGTCCAGATTCATGAAGTTCTTCAGTGCTCAGGTACTGCTTAATTATGATATCTTTGAGAGTACTCTTTATGCATGACCTACATACTTGAATAAAAATTTAACTATTGGTATGCTTCACTTCTGTTTACTGTTTATTGTTCATTCGTTTGCTGCCTCATCTTTGATTTGTAGATGGTGATAACTGTTTATTAGCATAGTTCATATGAATCTACTTTGAGAACACCGGTATCATGCTATGAATATAGTTATATGATTGCTGCCCTTGTTAGTCATAATTTACCTCGAACGATTTCAAATGCATTTTGAAGGTATTTCTGAGCATTGTAGACTGTTGGTTATAATTTACTTTGAATATATGATGGAAAATACATTGTGAATGTTGTTTTTTTTAATGATGTTCCTGAGTGTTGTAGACATTTGAATCTCACATCGCGAACACTGGTTTTCATGGTTAAAATAATACATTGAATCGGTCCACGTTGGTTGACATTATTTCTTTGTCTTGAATGCTGACGTCTTTATTAGTACTATGGACACTTGGTCGAACAACCTAATATGGCATAATTCATTGCTATTTTTGTGACTTACGCTTGGTTTGCTGTAAATCTGCATTTTGCATTGAAGCACACTGATAATAGGTGTTTATTTTTGTGACTTACACTTGGTCTGCAGTTAATCTGCATTCTGCATTGAAGCACACTGATAATCTGAAGCACATTGGTTGTTAGCACATTTTAGATAAAAAGTGTTTTGACTGATAAAAAGTGTTTTGATATTCAAAGATACTCAATGCTTTGTAGTTACAACCTGCCCTGAAGCACATTGATTGTGTTTTGATATTGGTGCCTATTAAGAAAATTGTGATCACTATTTACTTAACTAAAGTACTTTAGTGTACTAATAACTATTTACACTTAACATTAACGTTAGTGTACTAAGATTTTTGTAATCACTATTTACTTAACATTAACTTTAGCATTTTGAAGCATTTTGATATTCAATGCTCTGTAGTTACAATCTGCTTCAGTACTAAGACTTTTGTAATCACTATTTACTTGACATTAACTTTAGCATTTTGAAGCATTTTGATATTCAATGCTTTGTAGTTACAATCTGCACTGAAGCACATTGATTGTTAGTGCATTAATAGTGTTTTGGTATTGGTGTCTATTAAGACTTTTGTAAGCACGTGACTTTTGTAATCATTATTTACTTAACATTAACTTTAGTATTTTGAAGCATTTTGATATTCAATGCTTTGTAGTTACAATCTGCGCTGAAGCACATTGATTGTTAGTACATTAATAGTGTTTTGGTATTGGTGTCTATTAAGACTTTTGTAAGCACATGATTTTTGTAATCACTATTTACTTAACTTTAACAGTTTGAAAGCATTTTGATATTCAATGCTTTGTAGTTACAAACTACGCTGAAGCACATTGATTGTTAGTGCATTAATAGTGTTTTGGTATTGGTGTCTATTAAGACTTTTGTAAGCACATGACTTTCATTTTGAAGCATTTTGATTAAGACTTTTGTAAGCACATGACTTTTGTAATCACTATTTACTTAACATTATCATTTTGAAGTATTTTGATATTCAATGCTTTTTAGTTAACGTTAACTTCAGCATTTTGAAGCATTTTGATATTCAATGATTTGTAGTTAACATTAACTTTAGCATTTTGAAGTATTTTGATATTCAATGCTTTGTAGTTACAATCTGTAGTGACAATTTGCGCTGAAGCACATTGATTGTTAGTGCATTGATAGTGTTTTGGTATTGGTGTCTATTAAGACTTTTGTAAGCACAAAAACTTTAGCATTTTGATATTCAATGCTTTGTAGTTAACATTAACTTTAGCATTTTGAAGCATTTTGATATTCAATGCTTTGTAGTTAACATTAACTTTAGCATTTTGAAGCATTTTGATATTCAATGCTTTGTAGTTACAATCTGCGCTGAAGCACATTGATTGTTAGTGTATTGATAGTGTTTTGTTATTGGTGTCTATTAAGACTTCTGTAAACACATTGATAGTGTTTTGATATTGGTGTCTATTAAGACTTACTTTTGTGATCACTATTTACTTAACATTAACTTTGGAGTGTTAGCACATTGTTATTTGAGATCACCATTTACTTGATATTAACTTTGGAGTGTTAGCGCATTGATAACAAATGTTTTGATATTGCTTCTAGAGTGTTAACGCATTGATAACAAATAGATATTGTTGTCTAGAGTGTTAACACATTGATAACAAGTGTTTTGATAGATATTGTTGTCTAGAGTGTTAGCACATTGATAACAAGTGTTTTGATAATGTTGTCTAGAGTGTTAGCACATTGATAACAAGTGTTTTGATAATGTTGTGTAGAGTGTTAGCACATTGATAGTGTTTTGATATTGTTGTTTATTAAGCTTTTTGTGATCACTATTTACTTAACATTGCTTTTTTAGCCTTTTGTGATCCTATTTGTAACATTAATTTTGGAGTGTTAGCACATTGA
Organism: Pinus albicaulis; assembly: GCA_034641835.2. Classification (NCBI taxonomy): domain Eukaryota; kingdom Viridiplantae; phylum Streptophyta; class Pinopsida; order Pinales; family Pinaceae; genus Pinus; species Pinus albicaulis. Next base: position 563,604,666 of record CM076580.1, on the reverse strand, counting down.
TAGTGTTTTGATATTGTTGTTTATTAAGCTTTTTGTGATCACTATTTACTTAACATTAACTTTGGAGTGTTAACCCATTGATAACAAGTGCATTGATAACAAGTGTTTTGATATTGTTGTTTATTAAGCCTTTTGTGATCACTATTTACTTAACATTAAGTTGGGAGTGTTAGCACATTGATAACAAGTGTTTTGATATTAGTGTCTATTAAGCCCTTTGTGGATCACTATTTATCTAATATTAACTTTGTTCATCACTATTTACATATTAACTTTGTCGATCACTATTTACTTGATATTATAATATACAGTGATATTAAGTTTGTTGATCACTATTTACTTGATATTATAATATACACTCAACCTCTCATATTATTAATCACTATTATTGTACTGTTATTTATCATCCTTATTACTTATTGATGATAAGTAATAAAAACTTCTTCAACTTCATATAAAAACTTCCATAAAAACTTATAGATGTTTACCTCGAAATTATTTCACAACTCAAAACTCAATTATGAATCTCAATTGATTTTGTTACTTCAACTTCATATAAAAGTTCATACCACTATTTCATTGTTGATTTTGTTACTTCTTCAATTTCACACTAAATTGACTTTGTTACTTCAACTTCATATAAAAGTCATACCACTATTATTATTATTATTTTTTTTTAAATAATTTCGTGTACCTTTTTTCTAACTCTTTATTTGCTTCCAATTCTAAATCACTAGTTTTGTTTATTTTTTCTTTTTAAAACATTTTTTTGATATTGATGTCTATTGAGCCTTTTGTGATCACTATTTACTTAACACTAACTTTGGAGTGTTAGCGCATTGATAACAAGTGTTTTGATATTGGTGTCTATTAAGTCTTTTGTGATCACTATTTACTTAACATTAACTTTGGAGTGTTAGCGCATTGATAACAAGTGTTTTGATATTGGTGTTTATTAAGTCTTTTGTTGATCACTATTTACTTGATATTATAATATACACTCGGTCTCTCATATTATTAATCATTATTATTGTATTGTTATGTATCATCTTTATTGAGAATCTTGGTGGCTATTGATCTTGCTACTTCTTCAACTTCATAAGAATAATTTATTTGAGCACGAGATCTTCGATAAAAGGGTTTCAGCTCGGGAGAGACTAGAGACTAGAATAGTTGGGATTCCACTTAATAGCATGAGGGGTAAGAGTGAAAGGAGTTTGAACTACTATTAACTTTCTATGTGAGTCAGAATGAGTAGGCTTTTCTACAACCTTTATTAGATAAGCCTTCTTAATGAGTAGCTTTATCTTTCTTCTCTACCTTCTTTTCTTCTAAGCTGAATGGATGAGTATGGACAAGTGTTTTGATATTGGTGTCTATTAAGTCTTTTGTGATCACTATTTACTTAACATTAACTTTAGAGTGTTAGTGCATTGATAACAAGTGTTTTGATATTGGTTTTTATTAAGTCTTTTGTTGATCACTATTTACATGATATTATAAATTACACTTGGTCTCTCATATTATTAATCACTATTATTGTATTGTTACATATCATCTTTATTGAGAACCTTGGTGGCTATTGATCTTGCTACTTCTTCAAATTCGTATAAAATCTTATGGATGTTTACCTCAAAATTATTTCACAACTCAAAACTGAAGAATGAATCTCTATTGATTTTGTTACTTCTTCAACTTCATACAAAAGCTCATGCCACCATTTCATTATTGATTTTGTTACTTCTTCAATTTCATACAAAAGATCACATCACTATATCATTATTGCACTATTGATTTTTGGAGTGTATTTTTTTTTTCTTTAAATATTTCCTTGTACTTTTTCTCTCTTTATTTGCTTCCAATTTCAAATTACTACTTTTGTTTATTTTTTCTTTTTAAAACATTTTTTGATATTGCTATCTATTAAGCCTTTTGTGATCACTATTTACTTAATATTAACATTGGAGTGTTACCATAATGATAACAATTGTTTTGATATTGGTGTCTATTAAGCCTTTTGTGATCACTATTTACTTAACATTAAGTTTGGAGTGTTAGAGCATTGATAATAAGTGTTTTGAAATTGGTGCCTATTAAGCTCTTTTTTGTTGATCACTATTTACCTGCTATTAACTTTGTTGATCACTATTTAATTGATATTATAATATAGACTCGGCCTCTCATATTATTAATCACTATTATTGTATTGTTACTTATCATCCTTGTTGATAACTTTGGTGGTTATTGATCTTGCTACTTTTTCGACTTCATATAAAAGCTTATGGTTGCTTGCCTCAAAATTATTTCACAACTCAAAACTCAATTATGAATCTCAAAACTTCAACTTCATACAAAAGCTCATACCACAATTTCATTTTTGATTTTATTACTTCTTTAATTTCATACAAAAGCTCATACCACAATTTCATTATTGATTTTGGAGCAATTTTTTTTCTTTAAATAATTTCTTGTACTTTTTTTCTAACTCGCAATTTCATTATTGATTTTGTTACTTCTTCAACTTCATACAAAAGCTCATACCACAATTTCATTATTGATTTTGTTACTTCTTCAACTTCATACAAAAGCTTATACCACAATTTCATTATTGATTTGGTTACTTATTCAATTTCATACAAAAGTTTATATCACTATTTCATTATTGATTTTTGAAGTATTTTTTTTATTTTTTTGGTTACTTTTTCAACTTCATATAAAAGTTCATATCACTATTTTGAGGGTATTTTTTGATTTTGTTACTTCTTCAACTTCATACAAAAGCTGATACCACAATTTCATTATTGATTTTGTCACTTCTTCAATTCATACAAAAGCTCACATCATTATTTCATTATTGATTTTGGAGCAATTTTTTTTCTTTAAATAATTTCTTGTACTTTTTTTCTAACTCGCATTTTCATTATTGATTTTGTTACTTCTTCAATTTCATACAGAAGCTCATATCACTATCTCATTATTGATTTTTGGAGTATTTTTTTTATTTTGTTACTTCTTCAACTTCATACAAAAGCTCATACCACAATTTCATTATTGATTTTGTTCTTTAATTTTTTCATACAAAAGCTCATATCACTATTTCATTATTGATATTGGAGTATTATTTTTCTTTAAATATTTTCTTGTACCTTTTTTCTAACTCTCTTTATTTGCTTCCAATTCCAAATTACTAGTTTTGTTTATTTTTTCTTTTTAAATAAAGTACTACCCACTATTTGTGCATCCTAAATCAAGCCAAGCCAATCTAGACCATCACCAAAGTTTATTATGCAAGCTTATTATGCAGAACAAATGGAGACTTGAGAATTTTTTAGTATGCAGAACAAATGGAGACTGATAATTTTTAGGGTGTATATTTTTTCCCACCTCTAGTAGTGTGTATCTTTTTTCCCACCTGTAGTACATTTTTCAACTCCCCTTCTTTGATTCCAATTCCAAACTACGATGATGATGGTCTAATTTTGTTTCATTTTTTTCTTAAATAAAAAAATATATTATATATTAGTATAAATAAAGTATTCTCCATATTCTAAATCAAATTTTTAGGGTGTATCTTTTTTACCACCTCTAGTATGTCGTTTAACTCCCCTTCTTTCATTCCAATTCCAAACTACAATGATTATGGTCTAATTTTGTTTCATTTAATATATATATATATATATAAACAAAGTATTCTCCATATCCTAAATCTCGATATTTTTTTTTAGTTTTCCTCATTATTTGTTTCTTAATTTAACATATTCTTTACATTAAAACTATATATAATCATTCTTTATAATCTCGCCATTTTTTTAAGTTTTCCTAATTATTTAATTCTTAATTTTAAGTAATCTTTACATTAAAAATGCATTTAAATATTGTAGCAATTATGGTTAGAAATCAAGATATAAAAAGTTGAGATAAAGTTAAAATCTTATTAATTCGAGACTATGTAAATTAAAGTAAACTATTATAAAATTATAATTACAATTACAATTTTAAATTGCTTATAAATATTTTTAATTAACATTTAAATAAAAAATTTAAACGCTCTCAAATTTTAAAACACCGACTTCATGACTAACTCCAGAACAAAACAAAACTAAATTTTAACTACATATTTTCCATAGTGTACCACCAATAATCTCAATCTCAATGTCCAAAAGAGAATAACCCCAAAACACCACTGCTCATACTAATCATAAATAAAAATATATAAATATCAACCATAATTCGGGGGTTATTTACTTGCAAAAGAGCACTTTAAAGAATAATGGTGTCGTGAGTGTAGTAGAATACAAACTGTCAAAGGCACCAACCGTAGCTAAATCCGCTGTAAACAAATTATGAAATGCGGATTTTGTGCATTACACTGGATAGGAAGTAAAGTTAAAAGTTAACTTTGCTCTATGACCATCTATCACTCAAATTTGCAATGAGTATAAACTAAAGTGTGACCTATTTGTTCCTTGAACTCTTCATTTGTCACATCAGCAAACTTATTGTGACCCAACCACTGGCGAGAACCATTATTGTTGCTTCTTTTATTTTTGTTATGAGCATCAATCTACTCCAGATTACTCTTGAAGATTTCCAACCCCTTAGATTTCTCATGCAAGCGTAGGCGGGTCATGACATGATTTTAGTGTTTTCTGATCAAAAGGTTCAGAGATTCAGGGTTGGAATTCGATATCGACTTTCAGATATCCCACCACGAGGCCCTTCCAACTCGATAGGGCATAATAACACCCTAAGCTTAGAACTCTTCGACCTAACCCATTAGCTTCCCTACCCCTTTCACGTCAAACATGTCATTTACTCGGTCTAATTATCGTAAATCACCATAGCTACACACCATTGACAAGGCATTGAATCTATAACCCCTTATTCCACTATAAACAATCCTCATATTGTTAAGTTGTGAAGAAGATTAAAGAAAACTAGGAACTCAATTTAATGAGGAAGGTATGGTTTCTCCGAGGCCATGGAGTCCCCCTATGCTTTGTGCACTTTGACTTCCTGGTTTTGATCTAGGCAAGTGCATGGAAGGGAAGTTCCACTACCTCCCAATTGTAAAGTGGTAATCCATAACTCCAGCCAACCTAGCCATGCCACGGTGTAGGGGCCCTTCAGAGTGGTCACGGACAACGGAAGGGAAGTTCCACTACCTCCCAATTGTAAAGTGGTAATCAATAACTCCAGTGAACCTAGCCATGCCACGGTGTAGGGGCCCTTCAGAGTGGCCACGGATAAGAATGGGAATCCCATTGTTAGCGAGGATAACAGAGTTAGGCTTGGATTAATTGATGTCAATTATTCTAGCAAATTCGTTCTCTGTTGTCTAGGGATCAAGTCTCAACTCGCTTCGTGCAATGGAGATTTGGACTGCAAATATGAACATAATGGTCATAGCAGGTGCAACGCTCAAGCTGGGGAGCAATGGGGACTAAATGGCTGCCAAGTGGCGGCCATCCAGTAGTCAGATCTAGGCCACTCGATAGCTGCCAAGTGGCGTCCATCATTGGGCCACTGGATGGGTGCCACTTGGCAGCCATCTAGTGGCCATATTTGACCACTAGATAGGTGCCACTTGGAAACCATCGAGCGACCCAGATCTGGGCACTCGATGACTACCCAATGGTGCCCATAGAGTGGTCAGATTCGGGATAGGCCCCACTTGGAAACCATCGAGCAACCTAGATCTAGGCACGTGATGACTACCAAGTGGTGCCCATAGAGTGGTCAGATCTGGGCCGCTGGATGGGCGCCACTTGGCATCCATTGATTGCTTGGATTTGGGCCACTTGATGGCTACCAAGTGGCACCCATACAATGGCTAGATTTGGACCGTTGGATGGGCGCCACTTGGTAGGCATCAAGTGGCCAAATATGGCCCGCTCGATGGCTGCCAAGTGATGCCCATAAAGTGGCTAGATCTGGGCCGTTGGATGGGCGCCTCTTTGCAGCCATCGAGTAGCCAAATTTGGGCTGAGGGTAAGTGCTAAAATCAATCCTTAGAATAGCCGATGCAATCCTTGCAGTTGTTATATGGCCTGCGGCCTACCACACAACACTTATGTTGCTACGTGTTTCCCTCAAAACACAACCACAGACCATCCACAATCCTCCAAACAACAACGTTTTACCCCTTGAGGTCTCGACCTAACAACTAGCAAAATCAACCTCCATTACAACATCTTCAGACCCTTGAACCAGCCCTAAAACAGTCCCTGATCTGCCTTCGGCCATCTTGTAGGTGTCCTCCTCTTGATGCGGCTAGGGCATAGGTTTTCCCTTCCTCCAATGAGTCCTCTCCTCAAGATAGTGTTGGCCTTCAATTACTTTAAGCCCTCTAATCACCTTGTATTTATATACCCACAAGGGCTCCTCCAACGTTGTAATTAGGGGCTTCAACCACTGTCATATGTCAACTTTACACCAAGACAACATTGACACACATGTGAAAACCCCATGGCATAACTTCAAAAATTACTAACTCCTCAATGACAACTCGGAATCAGATGGTTCTCATTGTGTTAGAATTGTCTCGCCAAGAGCTATCCCAACCATCACATGTCGAAAACTCATCACAGTTTTGGCCCAAACATCAATGGGTGCAAAACCCCAGGCTTGGGTTTTAAGCCCACAACCCTATTTGTGGCGCTTTGACCTCCAACCCTTGAACAGTATGGCTTGTAGTACCTCCCAAGATATACAAAAATTAGCACTCCCTCTTAGTGAGGGAGGTACTTCCAAGACTAGGACGTAACCATCATTTGGCGATGACACTAGCCCATCTGGCACCCATCACTGCAACATACCGGGTAGATGAATCTGACAATCTCAGTGATGCCTTTACCTTATCACATCTAAACCCGAAGATATCGAACTTCCATAGGGATGCTCCATCTGAGGCTAGACTCCCTCTGAGCCTACTCGATCTCCATTGGCTCAGTCCTACAAGCACTCATCCTCTTGGATCAAATACCACTCATGCAAATCTCTCCAATCTCAGATTGCAACATCACAATTTGATGTAGACTCTAGCCTGTGAACCTATAGTCCATCACATGAAGCCATCTCTGTCAACCTGATCTCGTCCATGCCAAAGAAACCCTCGAGTTGTCCCAACCATCCATGAAAAATCAATGAAAGTCCATGATCAACAATCTTCCCTATAACAAACTGTTATTCACCAAGCTCACCACCAATCCACCAAAACTCCCAACCCATCTTGCCATATAACCTATCAAAACCGCATCTCCATGTCTTTGGGTTCTGAACCCTTTGCTCCATGGTCTAGACATCTATAGTTGCTTCATTGTGCACACTATGATTCACTGTCTCTCAAAGTAGCTCGGATACACTCTGATACCATGTTGATTTTCCACGATCTTGGATCTACGATAGAATCTTAAAATCTCGGACGCTACCAAGCCTAGAATCTCAACGATGCTACTTTGCACAACAGAATATAAACAACAGTAAATCACATGTGCACATAATACATGCAACATATAATACAATAGTTTATGGCTCTCGTACCAAGGATAATGGCCCTCATACATCCATTAGTACAAGATACAAAACAAGATACTCTGACTATCTAGATGTAGCATGCTCTCTCAACTCCTCTCAGTCATACCATATACCTGCTTGGTCCTTCGGCTCCTGGTCTACAACTCCTGTCTCTATCAATGCTCCAAGTCCAGTCCATCTGGGCATTGAATCTTGGCTTTCAAACTGCTCTCTAGTTGTGCCTCAGTTCATCAAGGCCACAACACATCGAGACTCTTTTCGAGTTGTTCACAGCTCCACTTGTGAACAACTCTCAATCTGCCCATTGCTTTTCCTCAGCTACTCAGGGACTTTAGCCCACTATGGTCTTCATGTGCTGCACCGATGAAGACCAACATAGGGCACGAAGGATTTCCACCTATCAATGCAAGATGTCCATCTGCCACAATTAACATGTGCTAAGAGGATTGCCCATCATCTGATGTAGAAGTCCTTCTCTACACACAAGTCTCAAGCTCCACAAACTTGCTCCTGACTGATCAGACCCTTGAGCTACAACAACTGCCACTCTAGCAACTACCTTTTTCCATCAAGGAATTGTGCACCAGGCTCCAACTTGGACACTATCACACTGTCGTCCACCAAACCATAAGTGCCCTATCCACGTCCACACTTGGTCCACTCTCACGCTGCCTTCCAACAGTGCATGAGTGAGCAAGTCCATGTTGTAGCATCTGCACCTATTTAGGGCATCCTCACACCTAGGGTACCCTTACACACGACTGCCAACAAACTTCACCAATCCGCCCTTTTCTGTGCAATAGAGGAGCTATTGCAAAAATCTAGGCTCCGGTCTTTACTATGGAAATTGCCCACTGGTTAGGGATTAAAACATGTCACATCAGCCCTGCCTCCTTAGCTTCCATAGGTTGCAACAACTCTATCCAGTTGGAGTTCCTTCATGCCCAACTCTGTCCATACCAGAACACCTACATCAGTCCATAGTGGGATCTGCTCCTAGTTGGAGTTCCTTCATGCCCAAGGAAACTATAGGGCAGATTGTGTTTGCAGCCCTGGAAGGGCAAAATAATGCTTCTCCAATCAATATATAAACTAGGAATAAGGTAGCCCCTCTTAAGAATAATGCTTCCCCTTTGAAAAATATCCCACAGCCTAAAACCTAAATCATGGTGCTAGGACGAGGTGAATATCCTAAAAGCTAAATCATGGTGCTAGGAGGAGGTGTATGACAACAATACTTCTAAGATATTTAAACTTCCTTTCACTCCTGCCTTAGTCAAGCCCTTCTCTCAACCATCCCAACCAATATATAAATTAGGAAAATCCCTTCTCCGAAGCATCCAACCAATATATAAACTAGAAAAAGGTAGCCCCTCTTAAGAATAATGCTTCTCCCTTTAAGAATATCCTAATATCTAAATCTAAATCATGGTGATGTAGCCCCTCTTAAGAATAATGTTTCCCCCTTTGAAGAATATCCCAAAACCTAAATCTAAATCATGGTGCTATTGATAAGAATAATGCTTCCCCTTGAAGAATATCCCAAAACCTAAATCTAAATCATGGTGCTAGGAGGTGTATGAAAACAATACTTCTATTAATTAGATATTTAAACATCATTTCACTCCTCGAGGTGTATGGCAACAATACTTCTATTGATTAGATATTTAAACATCCTTTTACTCCTCATACTGTACAAACACACTTCCTTCAAATCAAATTTCGGAGAACATTCTCAAGTCTCTTTGCCCCATTCTTTCTAATAAGAATACATGTCAACAACATTACATGTGCTATTCCCTTGCTATTTGACACATATCAAGGGAGGTGGAACCTATCCTTAAGTTCAAAAAATAACCTTTCCTCCTTCGATTCAAGCCCTTCTATCAACCAACTATAAAAAGTTACATGTGTTATTTCATGTGCTATTTGACACATGTCAAGGGAGGTGGAACCTATCCTTAAGTTTAAAAAATAACCTTTCCTCCTCCTATTCAAGCCCTTCTATCAACCAACTATAGAAATTCGAGAAAAATAACCTTTCCTCCTCCTATTCAAGCCCTTCTATCAACCAACTATAGAAATTCGAGATAAGGTAGCCCCTTCAAAGAAGAATACTTTCTTTTAGATAATAAGGTGATTTAAAATCTAAATCATGGTGGTGGTAGAAGGGGCATATGTCAATAATAAGGAACTCTTTTAATTAGATATTCAAACAACTTTTCACCCTTTACAAGATAATAAGATAATAAGATCAATAATAAGGAATTCTTTTGATTAGATATTTAAACAACTTTTCACCCCTTACAAGATAATAAGATAATAAGGTGATTTAAAACCTAAATCATAGTGGTAAAAGGAGGCATATGTTAATAAGGAACTCTTTTGATTAGATATTTAAACAACTTTTCACCCCTTTTCACCCCTTACAAACATGGTTTCATCCAAATCTATCAAAATTACTTACCCATGGTTTCATCTAAATCTATCAAAATTATTTACTCAAATTTTTGAAATTACTTACCCAAATTTTTGAAAGGAACATTTGAAATTACTTACCCAAATTTTTGAAAGGAACATTTGAGAAAATCCTTAGCATTACTTAGGACCTTTTCACCATGCCAACTTCTAAGTTCATTAACAAGAAAAACATCTCATTTAAAGTCTTTTCTATTATTTATAATAGGGAACGCTTTCATTTAAAGCTTTTCTATTATCTATAATAGGGAATGCCCTCGGTTGGTAGCGCTAACTTTATTAGGCTTTTTATTAGGCTTTGATATGGAACCTATGTTTATTAGTAAAATAACCAACACTTTGACCTGCTGAGAGAACTATTTGAATTGGTGAAAATATAGAATCCATGCCTCTTCTTTATGCAACACTTACATACCAAAATCCAAAATCTAAATCTATATTTCAAAAACCAAAATCCAAAATCTAAATCTATATTTCAAAAAAAAAGAGTGAAAAAAAAGAAACAAATTTCAATGTTATTTCATATTAAAAAAATAAAAAATAAAAAAAAATAAAAAAAATTGTGAAGAAAATAAAGAGAAGAAAATAAAAGAAGAGATGAAAAAGACTAATCTTATATATTTTTGTGAATTTGCATTTTACTTTAAAAAAAAATTACACTAAATTTTTTATTTTATTTATGATAAAATTTATTTTAATTAGCGTACAAAATAGAGTATCCTTCAAGTCATGATTACACACACAGATGGTATAAATGTAGAATGCACTTACTTCTTTATGTTACACAAAGAATATAACAAAAATACCACGATATTATTATATTAATATAAATTTAAATTCGTTCCCAAAGCTGTTTTTTTTTCAAATAAATTGCATTACCTTAATAACACAGTGGTTAATATCTTCATTTACACAAAGAATATAACAAAAAAACAAAAAAAACCGTGATATTATATTTGTGTATCAGTTTAAGTTTACAGGGTGGAAAAAAAGCACGGGATCCCTATCATGTAATCTGCCAAACGTGAACACTCTCGCTGGCGATCTCATGCTTCTTCCGCGCTTAATTACAATGCGTCCAAATCCAATCTTTCCACACTCTGTAACCAAATCCACGCAAACGTGACCGGCATGGAACCTGCATGGAACCGCAGGGCGATCCTCCGCTTCTGAATTGAACAATGGGAAAAAGAACAGGGAGATTGAACAATGGTAAAAAGAACCAATGTCCACGACCAGCCTAAATTATGTCCCACATGCATGACAGAGACAGTATACAAAGATTTTATAAACTACCGGTTGCACCACGTGTCAATTGGTGCCCTTTAAGCGCTCCACGTGGATGGTGTAGAGAGAGAGATGGTGCCAGCTGTCCATAGGTGAATGGTCCACGTGGTTTGGGCAGATTGCCAACGTGGGAGTCCAGTGACCCAAATTGACTGTCCATGCGGTGCAATCCAGCAGTCAGATCGATAGCTTGAGTGTCAAAAAAATAAAAAAAGAACGGTTCATATTATGCCAAGTTTCAACAGATGAACGGTGTACGATATGCCAGCTGTCCATAGGTCAATAGTTCAACTGTCGTGCCAACTCACAGAGATCTCAGCCGTCAGATCTTCCATATCTGGACCGTATCTGAACCGTATCTGAACCGTCCGATGTGTTCAATCTAGACCGTTGAATCTGGGAGATGTCAACCGTCCGATATGTTCAATCTAGACCGTTGAATCTGAGAGATGTCGACCGTCAGATCTGCGCGATTTGGACCGTCCGATCTGGGAGATCTGGACCGTCAGATCTGCGCGATTTGGACCGTCCGATCTGGGAGATCTGGACCGTCAGATCCTCGCGATCTGGACCGTCAGATCCGCGCAATCTGGACCGTCCAATCTGAGAGATCTGAACCGTCAGATCTGCGCAATTTTGACCGTCCGATCTGGGAGATCTGGACCGTCAGATCTGCGCAATTTTACCCGTCCGATCTGGGAAATCTGGACCGTCAGATCTGCGCTCTTTTAGCCGTCCGATCTGGGATATCTCGACCGTCAGATTTGCCCAATTTTAATCGTCAGATCTGCCCAATTTTAACCGTCCGATCTGGGAGATCTCGACCGTCAGATCTGCACAATTTTAACCGTCCGATCTGGGAGATCTCGACCGTCAGATCTGCGCTCTTTTAACCGTCCGATCTGGGAGATCTCGACCGTCAGATCTGCGCAATTTTGACCGTCCGATCTCGGATATCTCAACCGTCAGATCTGACCAATTTTACCCGTCCGATCTGGGAGATCTCGACCGTCAAATCTGCGCTCTTTTAGCCGTCCGATCTGGGATATCTCAACCGTCAGATCTGCACAATTTTAACCGTCAGATCTGCGTAATTTTAGCCGTCAGATCTGCCGAATCTCAGCCGTCCGATCTGCCTAATGTTAGCCGTTGGATCTGTGAGATATTGACCGTGAGATCTACTCGATCTCAACCGTTGGATCTGCGTGATATTGACCGTGCGATTTATTCGATCTCAACCGTTGGATCTGCGCGATATTGACCGTGCGATGTACTCGATCTCAACCGTTGGATTTGCTCAATATTGACCGTGCGATCTATTCGATCTGAACCGTTGGATTTGCGCGATCTAGACCCTCAGATCTGTCAAATATCTGCGGTCGGATCTGCACGATCAGAACCGTCAGATCTTCATAATATTAGCCGTCAGATCTGCGTGATCTGGACCATCCGATGTGTTAGATCTCAGCCGTCTAGATCTAGGCAATCTAGACCGTCCAATATGTTAGATCTCAGCCGTCAAATATGAATGATATGGACCGTAAGATCTACTTAATCTCAGCCATCAGTTTCTTGCAATTTTGGACCGTCAGATCAGCTTAATCTCAGCCGTCGGTTTCATGCGATTTGGACCGTCAGATCAGATTAATCTCGGCTGTCAGTTTCATGCGATTTGGACCGTCCGATGAGCGCGATTTCGACCGTGAGATCTGCAAAATTTCAGTCGTCCAATGCGCGCGACCTCGGACATTCTCCGGTTCACAGGCAGGTATCCTGGTACTGGCAAAGCCCATAACGATTCTCTGGTAATGGATTTCAAAGTCGATATAATTCCCTGGATAAATGCTCTTTAGATTGTACATGGATTGTGCGCTCTCAAGTTTTTGCAGGTAAAAATATATTAATATCTTACGCTGTTTTCTTGATCCTCCAATTTTGCAGAGTTGCGGCAATCCCTCTGTGATGAATGCAATAAACTGATGGCAGACAGGAGCAGTTTGAAAGTTGCAAACGCCAGTGTTTATAATTCATGGCTCCTCGCAATATTGGCATAGGTTACAGCTTATCCTTTAATAGCTTATCTGTTAATAGCATTAAGTTATCTTATCGTCCTATAACCTCTCGGCCAATAAGTTATAACTAGATAAGTTTTCAGCCCATAAGTTATCTGACAATAATCCACTCGTCGTTTCTCCGCTGAAATGAAAAGAAAAGTATTTATCCGCCGAATAAGTTATCAACATAGGGTTTAGTAGTGGCGATTCCGAAAATGGTAGCAGCAGCAGGCGATTCCGAAAATGGTAGGATTTTTCAACCGCCCAGACGTGGCGAGGAGGAGGAGGAGGAAAGAATTGGTTGAAAAAAAGATTTCCCTTCTCCCTTCGTTCGCTAAACTTACTATTAGCTATTCTCTGGTTGCGCAATCAACTCAACTGCGTTAATTCACCCTATAACATCATTGGTGAAGAAATATTTGGGGTTATTATTGAATTGCATCATGGCTAAGCTGATTACATTTTATTAATTTTACCACTCATAAATGGTTGATTAATAAGAGCTTCGTTTAAACAATTCGTAAATATTAATTTTAATGAAATTGACACAGAGAAATGGTTTATTGATAAGACCTTGGTTTAAACATTTCGTAAATATTATGTTTCGTTTAAAACAATATTATTGGATTTATTGGGTTCAAGTACAATTTATTTATTTATTTATTTTTATTTTTTATATTGGCAAATAATATTATTAATAATTTTTATTATAGATAAAAATTATTGTTATTTATTATTATTTGAATAGAAATAATATAATTTTTTTCATCATATTAGCTCTATATATATATATATTACAGCACTCTATACTTTATATTACATTACTAAACGAATTGTTTGAACCTATATTCATTAATAAATTTATAATTATAAATATGAAAATATATAAATTTATTTTATATACAAGGTTTTCATAATCTCAATTTCAGCAAAATGTCAATTATGATATAAATCTTTTATTGTAATTTAGTTTATTATTATGGATAGAATCTCATTACATTATAGACATTTTCTCTTAAGAAGTTAATCTATTGCTCAACTATAAAGGAGAGGGGTGAAGAATTTATTGCTCATACTATTAAAGGAAGGAGAGGATGCACAAGCAGCTATCAATTTAGGGAGAGGCATTTCTTGTGAAGAACCATTGGGAGAAGATGCACAAGCAAGCTATCAATATTGGAGAGGAATTAAATCCAATGTGAAAAACCATCAAGAAAGGATGTGCAAGCAGGCTATCAATAATGGAGAGGAATTAGATCTATTGCTTTGTGAAATGGTGGGTGATGGCATATGTAGAAGGCTTATACAAGAAGCTATCAATAACCGAGGAATTAGATCTATCACATTGTGAGTGATGGCATATTTAGAAGGCTTATACAAGAAGCTATCAATAATGGAGAGGAATTAGATCTAATACTTTGTGAAATGGTGGGTGATGGCATATGTAGAAGGCATATACAAGAAGCTATAAATAATGGAGAGGAATTAGATCTATTTCTTTGTGAAATGGTGAGTGTTGGCATATGTAGAAGCTATCAATAATGGAGAGGAATTAGATCTATTGCTTTGTGAAATGGTGGGTGGTGGCATATGTAGAAGCTATCAATAATGGAAAGGAATTAGATCAATTGCTTTGTGAAATAGTGGGTGGTGGCATATGTAGAAGACTTATACAAGAAGAGAGAGCTCCTATGCAAAGTGATGAAGAGCACTTACCAATTACAACTCAACTTAGATCCTTACTTTATATCACTTGCAAGGCTAGAAATCAACACCCAATCTCCCAGACTGGATTTACCAAAAAAACACAATTATAAAAAGTATTCTTCCATTATAATTAGTAGCAAGATTTGTACACAATTTAGAGCTATTATAAAATATATTGTTCTATGTAATAAGGAATATAAGTAACAATAATAGTAACAATGATTAATAATATGAGAGGTTGAGCATCAATGTTGAAAAAATGCATTGAATTTTTTTAAATGTAGTTTTACTTAGTGTTCTGAATGACCAGACCTAACTAGTCCTTGCGGAACCCCCAAGTCCGATAAGTTGGAAGGCCAACTAGCAAGATGTGCCAAGATTTTGGAAGGATATCCACTAATTTTTTTTAAGATCGTCATTTATTTATTAGATAATCCTTTATTTTTTGTTTATTAAATAGTACTTTATTGATTTATTTGAGGGAAATATGCAAATAAAGTGAGCCTCTTGTTTACCAATGTGTATTAAGTTTTACCGATGTGTATTAAGTCAAAGCTTCACTGACCAACAAATATGCTACATTATACATTCTTAAAACAAGATTTGGAAATTTGTCAGACTTTATTACTATATATTACCAATGTGTATTAAGTCAAAGCTTCATTGAAGTGAACAAAAAAAATTTAAAATATGTTACATTAGACATTCTTAAAACAAGGTTTGAAATTAACTTTTTTTGGATTAAAAAAGTCGAAAATAGAAAACCATAATATCCCTTAACAACTAACTAACTCCAAAAATATAATTCCTTTACGTTGCTTCCCTCTCTTCTCTTCTCTTCTCTTCCCCACCCCATAAAACTAGGTACATATCAACGAGTGCCAAAGATTCAACAAAGTTGGCCATTGGAGCTACTCTTGACACTCTTGATCATGACAAAATGTAAAATTGCACAGTGCTAATTCCATGTACTCATAGCCCTGTAACTATTACCTTGTAACTAATTCCCTAGACTAGACATCAACATAACTAATTCCATGTACTCATACCCTTCCACATCAACATATAACTAATTTCATGTACTCATACCCTCTAATTCCATGTACTCGTACCC
Organism: Pinus albicaulis; assembly: GCA_034641835.2. Taxonomy (NCBI): domain Eukaryota; kingdom Viridiplantae; phylum Streptophyta; class Pinopsida; order Pinales; family Pinaceae; genus Pinus; species Pinus albicaulis. The sequence goes on along the minus strand of CM076580.1, from coordinate 563,588,490 downwards.
TCTTGTAACTAGATTTCACATCAACATATAACAAAGAAAGATGTCACCACACTCATATATAACTATCTCCTATGGATAGTAATTAACATTTCTAATGTCAAAGATTAATGATGGCAATGACCATTTTATTTACATTCCAAAGTTCATTTCCGCATCAACATATAACAAAGAAAGATGTCACCACACTCATATAACTATCTCATATAGTAATTAACATTTCTAATATAAGATATTAATGTAGGAATGACCATTTTATTTACATTCCAACGCTAGATTCCACATCAACATATAACATATAACTAATTCCATGTACTCATACCCTTGTAACGCTCCAAAGTTAATGTTAAGAGAATAAGGCTCAATAGACACCAATATCAAATCACAAAACATTGGTTATCGATGTTAAGTAAATAGTGATCACAAAAAGCTTGTAACGCTCCAAAGTTAATGTTAAGAGAATAAGGCTCAATAGACACCAATATCAAATCACAAAACATTGGTTATCGATGTTAAGTAAATAGTGATCACAAAAAACACGCTCCAAAGTTAATGTTAAGAGAATAAGGCTCAATAGACACCAATATCAAATCACAAAACATTGGTTATCGATGTTAAGTAAATAGTGATCACAAAAAACTTAATAAACTTAATAGACACCAATATCAAAATACTTATTATTAATGCACTTTAATATGTTAAGTAAATAGTGATCACAAAAGTTATGAATATCAAAACACCAAAACACTGGTTATCAATGTTAAGTAAATAGTGATCACTAAAATGTTAAGTAAATAGTGATCACTAAAGGCTTAATAAACTTAATAGACACCAATATCAAAACACTTGTTATTAATGCGCTAACATGTTAACATGTTAAGTAAATAGTGATCACAAAAGTTATGAATGCGTTAACACTCCAAAGTTAATGTTAAATAAATAGTGATCACAAATAGTTTAATAAACACCAATATCAAAACACTGATTATCAATGGGCTAACACTCCAAAGTTGATGTTAAGTAAATAGTGATGAATATCAAAACACCAAAACACGGGTTATTAATGTTAAATAAATAGTGATCACAAATAGTTTAATAAACACCAATATCAAAACACTGATTATCAATGGGCTAACACTCCAAAATTGATGTTAAGTAAATAGTGATGAATATCAAAACACCAAAACACGGGTTATCAGTTATCGATGTTAAGTAAATAGTGATCACAAAAGGCTTAAGTTTAATAAACTTAATAGACACCAATATCAAAACACTTGTTATTAATGCACTAACATGTTAACATGTTAATTAAATAGTGATTACAAAAGTTATGAATGCGTTAACACTCCAAAGTTAATTAAGTTACTGTTAAGTAAATAGTGATCACAAATGGTTTAAAGTTATGAATGCGTTAACACTCCAAAGTTATGTTAAGTAAATAGTGATCACAAATGGTTTAAAGTTATGAATGCGTTAACACTCCAAAGTTAATGTTAAGTAAATAGTGATCACAAATGGTTTAATAGACACCAATATCAAAACATTGGTTATCAATGGGCTGACACTCCAAACTTAATGTTAAGTAAATAGTGATCACAAATGGTTTAAAGTTATGAATGCGTTAACACTCCAAAGTTATTAAGTAAATGGTGATCACAAATGGTTTAAAGTTATGAATGCGTTAACACTCCAAAGTTAAAGTTAATGTTAAGTAAATAGTGATCACAAATGGTTTAAAGTTATGAATGCATTAACACTCCAAAGTTAATGTTAAGTAAATAGTGATCACAAAAGGCGACACCACAATATCAAAATACTGGTTATCAATGCGCTAACACTCCAAAGGTAATTGTTAGGTAAATAAGGCTTAATAGACACCAATATCAAAACACCAAAACATTGGTTATCAATGCACTAACACTCCAAAGTTAATGTTAAGTAAATAAAGCTTAATAAACACCAATATCAAAACACCAAAACACTGGTTATCAATGCACTAACGCTCCAAAGTTAATGTTAAATAATAGTGATTACAAAATAGTGATTACAAAAAACTTAATAAATACCAATATCAAAACACATGTTATCCCTGCACTAACATGTTAACATACATGTTAAGTAAATAGTGATCAGAAAATTTATTAAAAAACAACAATATTGATCACAAAAAGCTTAATAAACATGTTAAGCTGTTAAGTAAATAGTGATCACAAAAAGCTTAATAAAGTTGCTAAGTAAATAGTGATCAGAAAAGGCTTAATAAAGTTAATATTAATAAAGTTGTTAAGAAAAGGCTTAATAAAGTTAATATTAATAAAGTTGTTAAGTAAATAGTGATCAGAAAAGGCTTAATAAAGTTAATAATAAAAAGTTGTTAAGTAAATAGTGATCAGAAAAGGCTTAATAAAGTTAATAATAAAGTTAATAGACAGCAATATCAAAGCACTTGTTAGCACAACTTATTAACTTAATAAACACCAATATCATACCAAGTGTAAAAGCATAAAAATAGTAAAAATAGTAATGAAAAAAATATTGTAAAGCACAAAAATAGTAATGAATTATACCATATTAGGTTGTTCGACCAATTGTCCATAGTACTAATAAAAAAAAGTCAGCGTTCAAAACAGAAAAATAAAAAATAATGTCAGCCAATGTGGACCGATTCAATGTAACTATAAAGCATTGAATATCAAAACACTTTTTATCAGTACTTATTATCTGTGCTTCAAACACCTATTATCAGTGTGCGCAGATTGTAAGTACAAAGCATTGAATATCAAAACATTATCAGTGTGCGCAGATTGTAACTACAAAGCATTGAATATCAAAACACTTTTTATGTGTGCTTCAATGCAGAATGCAGATTGTAACTACAATTAACTGCGAACCAAGTGTAAGGCACAAAAATAGTAATGAAGTATGCCATATTAGGTTTGTCCATTGTAAAGACGTCAGCATTCAAGACAGAAAAATAATGTCAGCCAACGTGGACCGATCCAATGTTTTCTAACCATGAATCCAGTGTTCGCGATGTGAGATTCAACTGTCTACAACACTCGGGAACATTATAAAAAAGACAACATATATTCAAAATAAATTATAACCAAGAGTCTACAATGCTCAGAAATACCTTCAAAATTTTGAAAACATTCGAGGTAAATTATAACCAACAAGGGCAGCAGCGATCACATAGCATGACACCAGAGATAAATTATAACCTGCGAGGTAAATTATAACCAACAAGGGCAGCAGCGATCATATAACTATATTCACAGCAAGGCACCAGTGTTCTCAAAGTAGATTCATATGAACTATGCTAATAAACAGTTAGTTTGATCCACAAGCGAGTGTAACAATCTTCAAAGTTATTACCAGGCAGTTGGCCTAGTATGTGTAGAGACACCCCAATTTTAGAGAAAATCTGGGAAGTTCAAAAAATTGGCCTAGTGTTTGTAGAAACACCCCAATTTTAGAGAAATTATTGGGTGCGTGTGGAGACATCTCCAAAACGTTTCACCGCGTGCCCCGTCATCCCAAGGGCATGGGAAGCACCAGGGATGCACTCTCAACCATGTGGTCAATGCCCATGGAACAGGGCAAATAAATATCACAAAAGAAAACAGTTCATGAGAACCACTCCCAAAAGACAACTTCAAGGATCCCATTCAAGGCATTCAAGGCATTAGGAAGTGATGTTAACAAGCTAAGCTAATCATGAGACATTATTGACGTTGATATGCTAACAGTACAGAATTTCAATCTGGATGAGCAGGGGAACAACACAAATTTGTATTAGAATTTCAATCTGGATGAGCGGGCGAACATTAACACACAAAGATTAACACACTCATGATTAACGTTGATATGCTAACAGCACAGAATTTCAATCTGGATGAGCAGGGGAACAGCACAAATTTGTATTAGAATTTCAATCTGGATGAGCAGGGGAACAGCACAAATTTGTATTAGAATTTCAATCTGGATGAGCACGGGAACATTAACACAAAGATAATCATAGGAATTGATGTTAAAAAGCTAATCATGAGACATAATTGTTATTGATATTGATATGCTAACTGGACAAATTTGTATTAGAATTTCAATCTGGGTGAGCAGGGGAACCTTATAACCCACAAAGATAATCAAATATAATCAAGGGAAAAAGCGTAAGGGTGGTTATGCAAAAGCGAGGTCAACAAATTTTCTACTTCGTCCAATCTGTGTAATTGGATATACAAATATGGAATAATCTTCTCATGTTTAGGAATAAATAAGCTTTACATATATCTGCCAAATAGGCAGAAAGAGAACTTCGTAATGTAGACAATTCACCCTATACCTCTCTTAAGCAGGGTCACACCTAATAAAAAATGTTTCCAATAAAAAATTGATCCAAAATCATAAGAATATAGGGAAGACAATAAAGAATTATGCTGGATCACTGAAATCTAAGATACATCAGAGTCATGCGTAGGCAACAATCTATGAGCGTTACCAATTCGCAGACTCCCATTGTCATTCACAGTCATAAATACACCCCAGAATAATATTATCTTGCCGCACAATCATTTCTCGTAAGCATAATCAGCCATGACTTGGACGTTGGAATGACAAGGTTGTTGCTTTCATAAGAAAGCATACAAAAATTTGGTGAAATATCTGTTACTCTGACTCCGTTGGAATGACAAAGGTGCTGCTTTCATAAAAAAAAAGCATACAAATATTTGGTGAAATATCTGTTAGTCTGACTCCCAAAAGGGTGATGGCGGGGGATGGCAGGGACTTAACCACTTTTCAGCAGCCCATTAGCACCATATTACCCAGCATGATCAAGTGCTATATTCATATCTCCAACTCTTCTTAATACATCTGCAAAACCATACCCTGAAATTACTAGGCCTGCAACGATATTTATGCAAAGTTGAGCTCGCTTGAATCTTGGCCTAAAATTAGGTCTCCAGTTAGTGTCGAAGCCATTACAAGAAAAGACAATTTGTAAAGAGGTTGCCCAAGCTTTATGCTGCGGAATTCAACTAACCTGCTCCCCAATCAATCAGATCAAGGCCAACAAGGAAAGAGATCCCTTGAAACAGTCAAAAGTAAAAGTGAATTCCTTGAGCAGACAATAAACTCCTAGCAGAGGCTGTTAAAAGAAGAAAATCTGAAGCCAATTATTTCTAATATAGCCGATTGGCTTTCTTTTTAAAGAGGTTGTTTCTGCTGTTGTTCGGTCAATTTGTTGAGGACATTAAGGGCCGACTCTGAAACAACCCGACGATACTTTGGGTGTTCTAATCGAGGACGGGATTCCTTCTCCATAAAAGCATCGAAATCAGCTTCAGATGATCTGCCCAACTTTTTTGTCACCACCCATTCGTAAGCACTGCCAAGTTACAATCAGCTTCAGATGATCTGCCCAACAATCTATGGGCGTTATTAAATTCTCAAAAGAAGACTCCCATTGTGATTCATAGTGATAAATATTATATTGCAGCACAATCGTTTCTCGTAAGCATAAACAGCCATGAAAATGTGACACTTGGACGTTGGAATGACAAGTCTGTTGCTTTCATTAAAAATCATACAAATATTTGGTGAAATATCTGTTACTCTGACTCCCAAAAGGGTGATGGCCTAAACTTGGACACTTTTCAGCAGCCCATCAGCACCATATTACCCAGCATGATCAAGTGCTGTATTCATATCTCCAACTTCTTAATACATCAAAAGGGTTGATGGCTTAAACTTCGCCACTTTTCAGCAGCCCATCAGCACCATATTACCCAGCATGAAGTGCTGTTTTCATATCTCCAACTTCTTAATACATCTGCAAAAACATACCCTGAAATTACTAGGCCTGCAGCGATAATTATTCAAAGCTTGAATATTGAACTAAAATCAAGTCTCCAGTTAGTGTCAAAGACATTACAAGGAAAGACAATTTGTAAAGAGGTTGCCCAAGCTTTATGCTTGGGAATTCAACTAACCTGTTCCATAATCAAATCAAGGCCAAGAAGGAGGAAAGAGAACCCTTGAAACAGTTAAAAGTAAAAATGCATTCGTTGAGCAGACATTAAACTCCTAGTAGAGTCTGATAAAAGAAGAAAAGCTAAAGCCAGCCAATTCTTTCTAATAAAACCGATTGACTTTCATTTTAAAGGGTTGTTTCTGCTGCTGTTTCGCTCAATTTGTTGAGGACATCAAGGGCTGACTCTGAAACAACCCGATGATACTTTGGGTGTTTGGGTGTTCTAATTGAGGACGTGATTCCTTCTCCATAAAAGCAAGGAAATCAACTTCAGATGATCTGTCCAACTTTTTTGTCACCACCCATTCATAAGCACTGCCAAGTTGAAAGAGCCCAGATATCATGGCATTGAATTTTGTTACAGCCATTGTGTTTTCAAAGAGAAAATATGAAACAATGAAATGGACCGATCTTGGTGCAGAAAGTACATTAAAAAAAGACATGATAGTAGGCACAAAGTATAAAATTGAGCTTCTGGAAAAAACATATATCATTGGAAGGATGATGCAAAAAAGAGTGAATGAATAGAAAGGGGGAATGAGATTTCGCACCAAAAAGAAAAGGAATATTAAGTTGGCCTTCTTCTAGAAACCAATCTGCAGACACAACAGAAAAGAGCAAAGGTTTGCTCATAAGAAACAAGAGGAAAACTCATTCAGCAATTAAAAATCAGAATAAATAACTTACAAGAACTTCTCCACATAACCATTAAAGCAGATTGCACAAAGCAGCTCCTTAATGTTTTAGCTAAAAGCATGTATTATGGACTAAAACCAACCTCCTTAGGAGGGATTATGTCTGGTGGACACAAACGGAATAACTGCATTGGACCCAAGTTGTCATCTCCAATGACCTTCTCACCGAAGCAGGTTGTTCTGCAATGTCGCCCAAGAGCCAACACCAGGGAACAAGAAGTGGATACCACTGCTAAAACTGCAATGCCTTCATCCCCCTTGCCAGAATAAGAAAGCTGGCTAGAAAAGAACTGCTGACGACTACTCCAATATCTTAATCCCCCATGGAAGAATAAAGCTGGCAATAAAAGACATTTGAGATCGAGTCTGGCGAAGATGAAGCATGGAAAATAGTACTGAGATAAACACTCGCATGACATGCTCTGGATTTAAAGTGGAACTCTCAACTGACCTTCGGCTATTATTGTTGAAATCAATAATCAGTATGCCTCTTCTGTCATAGTTCAAATCCCATATTAACTATTGGATGAAAGGCTGAAAGACTCATGGAATTGATGACAATTGATGACAATTGTGACAACTGGTGGTTGAAATGCCATTCCCATTTGGTAGAAGATAATCACTACCTGCACTCTCCCTGTTATCATTATCTATTGCATCAGAAAATGTTGTCTGTCTGTCTTTCTAAAATATTACTTTTGAAAAACATTGAAACTCTTTCAAGGATATAATGAGTAGTGGAATCTATCAGATATCCAGAGGGCTCAAAGTGGGGTATGAGGCACCCACGTCCTATTTTTATTATCCAAAATATTCCTGGTATAAGCCCCGGAGAAACCAATGGATATGAGCACCAATCTGCACCTCTTACAGGGGATAGATGTTGCAGTTGCGCAGTCTACTCAAAGTGGGCTGTGAGGCATCAACGTCCTATTTTCATTATCCAAAATATTCCTGGTAGAAGCCCTGGAGGAACCAATGGATATGAGCACCGATCTGCACCTCTTACAAAGGATAGATGTGGTGGTTGCGCAGTATATTTTCATTATCCAAAATATTCCTGGTAGAAGCCCTGGAGGAACCAATGGATATGAGCACCGAACTGCACCTCTTACAGGGGATAGAGGTGGTGGTTGCGCAGTATACTGAGCCGCTGAAGGGGTTTGGGTAGACAATGATACATGATAAAGGGGAAATTCCTATAAACCCTTGGCATTATGCATATTTCAGTAAAAAAGAGGATACATTTCTTCAACTATCTTGCTGAAGCTCTGGCACGCATTTTAGAGCATCGGCTTTTTTTAAGCTTGACCTCAATACCGCCCTTCAAACAGAGAGAAAGGTGGAGGGTAGATTCCTCCTTATTATTGTAAGAAGAAAGGGTTCATCCGTCATCAAGATGCTTCCATGCGAAGAAGATCAGACGCTGCTGGTCGAAGGGAATCCCTTCTTTTACATCTTTAACGGCGTCAAACCTTTCAACCTCGAAAGTGCTGGTCTTCATAAGAATTTTGACAAACATCTGCATCTTGAAACTAGAATATAACTAACAAATATACCTGTAAATCATCACAAGCAATTTTTGTTGGTCAAAATTGTTTATTTATCAACATATTATGAAAAAGCAAATTCATAAACTAAAAGGAAAAACTCTCCAAAGCCAAAACTTTAAGCAGTTGCCAAAAAATAACTCTTCAGTGTTCACATAAAACAACAGAACTCTAACAAGGTTGCATACAATTTTATACAATAGCTACAAAGACAACAAAATGCAGAACTCAGTATACCCTTGATAACCAAATTTCCGTTCTAAATAAAATACACGTATTAGTAAAAGGATTTTTAAGATTCGAGGGCTTAAACAGAAGAAGAACCTGTAAACAGAAACCCAGAAAGGCCAAAACCCTAACAGCTTACACATCAAGAAATATAAGCTAGAACTCTAACAAGGTTGCATACAATTTTATACAATAGCTACAAAGACAATAAAATGCAGAACCCAGTATACCCTTGATAGCCAAATTTCCGTTCTAAATAAAATACACGTATTAGTAAAAGGATTTTTAGGATTTGAGGGCTTAAACAGAAGAACCTGTAAACAGAAACCCAGAAAGGCCAAAGCCCTAACAGCTTACACATCAAGAAATATAAGCTACAGAAAATAAATGACTGTCAATAACCAAATACAGTCAGAGTCAAAGCTTAAACAGAAGAACCTGTAAACAGAAACTCAGAAAGGCCAAAGCCCTAACAGCTTACACATCAAGAAATATAAGCTACAGAAAATAAATGTCTGTCAATAACCAAATACACAGTGGAAAACGTAGAAACTAGAACAAAAATCAAAATTGACAAAACGTATGCCTACAATATTAACAGCATAAGTTGTCGGATGGGATTTTTAAGATTCGAGGGCTTAAACAAAAGAACCTGTAAACAGAAACCTAGAAAGGCCAAAACCCTAACTGCTTACACATCAAGAAATATAAGCTACAGAAAATAAATGATTGTCAATAACCAAATAAAGTCAGAGTCACATACAGTCAGAGTGAAAGCTTAAACAGAAGAACCTGTAAATAGAAACCCAGAAAGGCCAAATCCCTAACAGCTTACACATCAAGAAATATAAGCTACAGAAAATAAATGACCGTCAATAACCAAATACAGTCAGAGTCACAGTGGAAAACATAGAAACTAGAACAAAAATCAAAATGGACAAAACGTATGCCTACAATATTAACGGCATGAGTTGTTGAATGGTCACCTCAGATCTGAGTCAATCTGTTGGATATATGCCTACAATATTAACGGCATAAGTTGTTGAATGGTCACCTCAGATCTGAGTCAGTCTGTTGGATACATGCCTACCATATTAACAGCATAAGTTGTCGGTGGTCACCTCAGATCTGACTCTGTGTTGGATATTTGACGTGAAGTGGAAACCAGCCCCCAGTTGTTAGGAAGGAGTAAAGAAGTTGGCAGGTTTGGCCCCCACCTGGAAGGAGGGATGTGTGCAGTTGCCTGAAGAGTGTCTATTCCTAATTCCCCAACCGTTAATTCAGTTGTCTCTGGTCTCCCATGCTCCTGCGGTGTTAATCTTCCCTTCAAAATTTCTCTCCAGACCAACTCACAACACATACCTCCATGTATTGCTTATAGATCTATTCCCAATTCCCTAACGTTAATTCAGCTGTTGTCTCTGGTCTCCCATGCTCCTGCGGTGTTAATCTTCCCTTCAAAATTTCTCTCCAGACCAACTCACAACACATACCTCCATGTATTGCTTATAGATCTGCAATGAAGAAATGCAGCAAAAGAAATAGAAATATAAAATACAAGCAGTGATATAAATGGCTCTAATACCCAAAATAAAGCTTTAGCCTTTAATTAATAATATCACCTCAGAGTTGGCTTGAGGTTGATGGTCCCCTCACCTCCTCCCTGGGAGGGTTCTTTGTACCCCTATACTGATGGTGATCTCTCTACCTTGGGGGATATTTGAAACTCCCCAGATCGCGGGAGGTAAAAGAAGAAGCACACAGGCCAGATTACAAAGAGAAGCAAGATGCGCCACACCTTGTATTTGACCTAGCAGTTTCATAACCATTGATAGCAGTGGAACTGGAGCCAATTGATCTTGTTGAAGAACCATCACCCGCATAACCTATTTCAGTAATGGGGGCATAAATAAAGTAAGATAGAGCATAGGCAGAGTAAGATCTGTTCATTGAAGATCCATATCCGGGCAAAGCCCATTGATGTCCAGGTGGAAGCAAGGGTGGAAGCGAGGTTACGAGCTTGCTCTACTTTCAAGGGGTGGGGTCCCCAAACTCTTTACCCACCCACCCCAATCCCCGGACGTAAGAAGTGGGATCAATAGTTGGATGGGGGTTTTGGTACTCGAATTGTAGGGGATGCTACTCTAAACTTGGGGGTGAAGCGCTGCCTCTACGAGTAGTGCTAGTTCTGATGATGGGTATCGATCTCAATCCGTGGGATCTGCTCCAGGTAAACCAGCACATCTGGTGGTCATCAACGAGCGACTTGGAAAGGATACTAGGCGAGGCTTTCTAACTGCCTGCCTTTTCCACCGATGCTTCCTACGTCCCTACCCTGGGCTCTACTAGGTCTCGATCAATAACTCCGGCTATGGCACCGGCCACGGAAACTTCACCTAATTAGGTACACCGCTCATTCCATTAAGATTAAGGTAAGCCCCCTAACCCTAGTAGAAGTACTACGGGTACAAGTTAGCAGCCTAGAAAATGACTACAAGTTTCCAAGAGTGGAGGTTGAAATGACCCCTGCATTGGCAGAAGAATTTTGCAGGTCTAAAAACTACCATAAGGTCATGGCCAAGTGGTGGGTTGAAGGTAAACAGTTTCAATCCCGAGACACGAGAATATACCCCACCACCAACCTAAGGGAATCATATGTGTATGTTGTTGCCATGGTAAGTAGGCTCTATGGGGACGAGAATGCAGCACACTTCAAATAAGCTTGGGGGCCACTTCTATACATTAGAGTAAAGTAGGGATCACTCTTGAACTGGGCTGCCATCCTATCCCACACAATCACAGATGCATTAGCCAAGGCCAAGTATAATACCCCCGGAACTCCCCCTCAATTCTACATGTCATCCTACCTCATTTACACCATTTGTGCTACTACTCCTTTTCCAGGAATGGGATGGAATTGGCGTACATCTGAGCCACCTGTTCATGTATACTGCTAGGACCTATGGGATCATAAATATATGAGGCAGTATGCAAGGATATGTTAGAATTGATCCATTGTATTAATTAGTTTTCCGCAAGTCTGCCCCAAGGCTATCTGAAGAGGCTATGGAAGTTTTAGGCAGGATTGGAGACTGGTACTTAAATGAACCAAGTACTTACATAAGAATATATGGAGCAACCAAGGCTCCACACCTCTTGCCAAAGCATGTACCAGAAAGGCTAGTTATTAGAGAAATAGCCTATTAGACCATCCTGCATGGCTTCAACGCCTCACTAGCGAAAGATCAGAATAAATTGTGTCCAGCTTATCCCATTTATATAGGACTTTATGGACTGACAAATTCCAAGTTTGCAAAGATGGAGGCAGAAGCAATGGAGGACTATCAATTTGGAGAGGAAAGATTCAAGAAACATGATCTAGGTATTATTCCACACAAAATGTAATCATCACTTGGCCATACACCCATGACGAGTGGGAATAAGAATGAAAAACAAGGGCAATCTCATATGATAAGTATTAAGAAGTGCTTACAAGGATGCAACAACATGATAAAGCAAAGGTCGAGAGGAGGAAAGCAGAAGCACAGAGAAAGGCAGCAGAGGAAAAAGCCAAAAGGAAGTTGGAGGACAATGAAATAAAAAGACTTGCAGAAGAAGCTAGAGCTAGAGCTGCAGCAAAAGAAGAAGCAAAAGCTAAAGCAAAAAAAGAGGATAAAAGGAGAAGAGAAGAACACAAGAAAAAGTGGGAGGAGGAATAAGCTGAGAGAAGAATACTTGCAGAGGAAGCAGAAGCACAAAAGGTAAGAATAGCAGCTGCAGCACTCTTCAAATAGACATAAGAGGAAGCTAGGAAAAAGAAAGAATAAGATGAGGCTGAGAAGAACCGAGTTGAATAAGAACAAAGAAAGAAGGAAGAGGATAAAAGAGAAATACTGAGCAAACAGGGGGATAATCACCAAGCCAACAAGTACACACCCCCACAAGCACAGCAACTATGACGAGGCAAGGATGATGGCCCAATAGCAGTACAAGGTAAGGATCCAGCCTACTAACTCGACTAGGACGATTCAAGGGTGCCAGATTAGAACTATACTAATTATTAGGATTCGATCATTAACAGATTATCACTCGACAATGCGAGTCGAGGTACTAGACCAACCAGCTCAGAATGATGACCATCCCAAGAACTATCTAGCAAGAGTAGCAGCACTATTTGCCGACCAACCCCAATCCCCGTATACCAACTGAGCTAGCGTAGAGGAGGTGGGCTTATGAGCCAAACTCTTCTCGTATACGATATTATCTCATGGTATGATCGATTATGATCGCATCCCAGCATGCAGACCTAGTTATGGAAGATATAGATAGAGATTGAGAGCTAGAAGAGCTCCCTTCCTTCATAGAAAGAAAGCCCAACAGAGCATTCTAGTTTGCTTGCACATTGAAGAACCTCTTTTGCCTAGTGCCTCATGGGGGTAGGGAGCCTCTGCATTTGGACGGAGTTCTATCCAGTTAGTTATTTAGTGGGTTGGGTCTTCATGCGTTTAACAAAGAGGGCTGGAAGTCTACTTCTTTCTATCCTTGGCCGCCCCTGACCTTAATGGTATTAGTATTTATAGGGCCAAAGATCTGCAGGCTAGAGTTCTTCCACCACTCGGCATATCTCTGTGGTCGGGGGGAAGGAACCACAGATCTGCATATGGGATGGGAAGAGAGTCACGGGACTTGTGGGGGGAGTGATACATCCATTCTCTGCAAGGCTTGGATTCACTATATAGATGCTTTCAGTGCTAGGTGTATGGGGACACGCTAGGTGGGTGTATGAGTACACCATAGGTTGGCCTAACATCCTACTGGTTGGAGTAGGGTAGGTAGGTAGATAGGAGCCTTACAGTCTCACAACGTTAGTTTTTATTCTCACTATCTATAGTATGATCGAGGTAATACGCTTTTAGTCCAAGACAAGGAGAGGGGGACTCTCCTGCCTGTAAGAGACTATCTTGCCCGAAGGGGACTCTGGGTACTTCTCGAAGGGGATCTATCCCGAAGGAGAAAACTAAACATCTGAGAGAATATTCTCTAGCTCATACGTTGTTAGTCCAAGTAGTATGGATGTAGTGCTAGTGGTGGTGGTGTAAGTTGCATATTCCGACCTTTTCTCTGTCGAGTGAGTGTGAGATGTACACTATTTCAAGTTAACATAACACATTATATATGCAATTATGCAACTGATTGGTTGGATAGTATGGGTGCAATAGTAATACTTAAACTCTCCCGCAGGGGACTATCCCGAAAGGAGGATCCCGAAGGGGACTATGGAGTGTGAGCTCCACTCATATAGGAGCATACAACCTTGATGTACACTATCTTGAGTTAGCATACCACGTTATACATGCAATTATGCCACCGAATTAGATTGATTTTAGGGTAAGATTGATCCTCGCATTGATTGATTCTCGCCCTTGTATTGATTGATCCTTGTTAATATCTGTTATATATTCTCTTTAAGTAGCATATTGAACATATCATTCCGTTCACTAAACCACTAGCCTTTCCTCTCTGTCTGTGAGTGATGTGTTTTATATATTCTATTATGCACTCATTCAATGAATGAGTGTTCTTCACGGTAATGAAGATATGGAGATACGTTATCTCTTGGTAATTGAGGGTGGGTATGGAGACCTTATAAGTACCTGGAGATCTCTGATAGTGTGGTGATCCTTAACAACGAGAGGGGAAAATGGAATCCCTTGGGCGTGCCTTTGACCCTAAACTGTAACCGTATCCATTGGTCATGAAATATATACGTAATTCTACAACCAAATAGAATTGGTCTAAGGCTTCTAGTAACTTCTAGTAACTCAGTATAGAGAGAGGATCTCCATATAGGAGGGTGAGACTAATCCTCATATAGAGGAACTACGAGGTTCATCTCCGTATTGAGGGGAAAGCCCTATTCTGATCAAACATTTTGAGCCCAAGACAATAATGTAGTGATCGTGGTAATTATGCAACCGATAGAATGAGTATGGTAATGGTGCAGTGGTGCGGTAGAGTGGTGTATCGGGGGATTCTCCCGAAGGGGACCTATCCTGCAAGGGGATTATCCCATTGGTCATGCATTATATATGTCATTATGCATTCATTCGTTGCTCAATATTGCAAACCTCCGCCAAGAGAAAATGGCAAAATGAGTAGGGAAAGATGTTCAAAGTGTCGCCAAGGTGATATATGAAAAAGTAAGCTTCAAAATGGGTAGCATCCACTAAAATGCATAATTACATATATAAAGAATTACCAGCAGCACGATCTCCAAAGAGTTTGAGGGGAAGATAAAGTAAGACTTAGCTGAGCCATGATCCCAAATGTAGCTCCTCAACCCAACCCCTTTAGCTAAAGCAATAAGCCTTCAACCTTGAACCAGAAGCTTCACTTTGAACCTTTAGACAGTCACCAGAAGCCTTATGCCTTGACCCTTCAGCCTTAGCCTTTCACCGAGGAGGGTAAGCCAAGGAGAATCCAAATACACGAAATAAATTGATGTCCCCATATTGTCATACCCGAAAGAAAAGTCCTCAGCTAATAAGTTCCTCCCTCATGTTAAGAAGTACTAAGTGGCTCTTTCAAAGAGTGTCCTCCCTGCGTACGTTGATAAAACGCTAAACCAAGTAGGGAAATAACGTAGGTAATACGGGAGTCTAATCCATCCTTGCTTCCTTCCTGGCTTCCCTCCATCCATCCCTCCATCCATGCTCAAGGTGTGCAGTGTACTCGTTCTAAAGAAGGCAGTGTAACCCTAGGAAGTGGGCTGGGTAAAGGGTTATAGGCATAAAGAGAGAAAGATAAGAGGCTTCAAAGTGTTTCTGTGAGGCTTCAAATATTCGGCTAAAGAGTGTCCCGGCTGAGATGGTCTGAGGCTTAAAGTTCAGAGGCTTAAAGGTGTCCAACCTCCATTTATCAGAAAGACTCAAAATGATAAGTTCAAAAGTCTTCGTACATCTCGAAACACTAAGTTCAAGTATGAATTTGGTACAAAGCACATAGAGTAAAAAGAAGAGACTAGAAATAATCTAAGGGAAGGTACCATTATTCCGAAGAGAAGGCTAGAAAGGCCTGTAGGAAATCTAAAGGAGGACAAAGGATGACGCAATGTGGGCTACGCTAAGCTCTTCCTCCATCTAATAAGATAAAACCTAAAAGAAAAGGGATGGCAAACCTTACCTTCTACAGAGGGCTGTGAAACTGGACAAAGGTGAAATATCGTAAGTAAAGAGCTAGCAGGGTAATCCATCCTGATTCAAGAGTGTTGTGTAACTAACCCTGACTACGTATGCTGGGTAACCACCGTATGTCCTAAAATAGATAGGCTTCATCCTTCCATCCTTTCCTGTCCTTTCCTGTCCTTTATTTTCCTTTGTCCTTCCTTCCTCGATATCTCATAGAGGTCCCTGTTAAATAGCTCTGAGCGTACAACGAGTAACAGTGTTTATTGGGCCTGTGAACAATTCCCACCCATGCCATGCCCATTCCTTTGGCTTAGCTCTTGACACGACACTGGTTAATAAGAAGCGGAGGGGCTTTACAAAGCACCCAAACCCTGCTTTAGCCCATTGATCGGTGACTCGTGAGGCATCCAACCCTTCACCTTCTCTCTTTGACCCTGCAGCGCTTAACTACGGTACTCTCTCACTTCGCCTAGCTGGGTTGTTCCTAAACTTGACCTTGCCTAGCCGAGTTGTGGGCCTAACAATTGGTTGGTCGGGGGAATGGTTCAGGGGATAGCTAGTTTGCCCTTACCTCGTTCTACTATTTATTGGCGAATACAGACCCTGCCGACAAGCTGGGACAAGAGCTCCTAAACATGCATATATAAGGACAAGAATTGGGAACAACTGACTCTACGCACTAAAGGGACACAAAGTCTCTTGCCAATGACCCTTACTAGTTTAGTTGGGCAGAGGAGAGGTGGGAAGTAGCTCCGGAACGATTATCTGGTCTCCCCTAAGGCTGAGATCACCTCCTAACCCTTGTACGATTAGACGGTATCACCTAACTAAGGCAGGTATACCTCCTAACCCTTTTACGATTAACGTGGCTCAACTAACCTAAGGCAGGTATACCTCCTAACCCTTTTACGATTAACCTGTCTCACCTAACCTAAGGCAAGTATACTATATCTATAGCGGGGAGAAACTAACTGGGTGAAACACCTGGAGCTGGGAACAACAAAAAGTAGCCGGGAGAAACTGGGGCTTACACACTTAAGCCTGCTAAACATGGGCTTGAACCACACCTACTTGGAACAACGAAACACACTTTGCCGGAACATCTAGTCCATTGGGGTGGGTAATTTATTGTACCGAACTTACTCTTATATGCCTATACCTAGAATAAACCACCCACACTTCTAGTCGGGGATTAGAGCTCGTACAGCACATACC
Source organism: Pinus albicaulis (assembly GCA_034641835.2). Classification (NCBI taxonomy): domain Eukaryota; kingdom Viridiplantae; phylum Streptophyta; class Pinopsida; order Pinales; family Pinaceae; genus Pinus; species Pinus albicaulis. The sequence continues at coordinate 563,571,587 of CM076580.1, read as the reverse complement.
CGAACTGACATACTGGTATCGATTCTTTTCTAAATTATTCGATAGCGTAATTACATATATAATTATATCTCTCCTTGTAGCAGGCAGCTTTTTGAAAAGGATTTATGCTAGCTCATCTCTTCTCCATTCTTTCTTTAGTGAGATGAGTGCATACTAATCTTTCACCATAGCCAGAGGTCATTGCCGATCATTCCTCTCTATGTGAGTGGTCCCCTACCGATAGGGCTTTGGGTCACACATTTCACTTCACTTATCTCTGACCTACCTTAAGGAAGGAAAGGCGATTATGAATTCTCTCTAGCCCACCTCTGATTGGGATTGCCCACTTCTCTCCTCTCTCGCCCACCAACTCTGCCCACGCCCACTCATCTCTGGTTGGCCTGCCCTATTCTATTCCTATATCTATTCAGACAGTAAGGCGGTGAACCTCAGACATTATCGGACATCACTGGATTTAATAGCATAATTACATATATAATAGCAGCATTCATATTAGCACCTACTTACCTTCTCAGAGGGGAATCAAGTGCCATCATTTGAGGGGAAAAAATAGAAGTAAGGGAAAAAATAGAAGTAAGGAAATTTGCTTGAAACTACCGAAACAATATCCGATAATAAGAACTATTGACTGGGATTCACTAATGAAAAGTAAGTCCTATGAAATAAGTAAACATATTGGATCAACCTTTCTATAGTTTCACTCACTCATTCATATGGGTGAGGAAGGATGGTTCACCCGGGGATGAAAGCTAGGATAATCTAAAGCTATTAAAGAAAAAAGCTTTATATCACTAGTTTGGAGGTAGATAATACTATCTTATCTAACCAATCTATCACCAAATATATAACCTTCCCTTTTGAACTCATGTAGACCAAGCCCTATTAACAGCCGAACCCCTATAGAACTAGAGGATAGCCTAAGGTTTAAAGTTAGGGACTTTTGACAAGGCGGCTAAGGTAGGGTGTTTTTTTCAATAAAATTCGAGGGTATCCTATATATAGTAGAAGGCCTACCTTTTTACTTCCATATAGTGGATACCACAAATAATATCGATCCCCATGAACAGACTTGCCACCATGGAAAGCCTTGCACCATGAGGAGCACGAGCACCATGTGGGCCGAACAACTCACGTAGTACGTAACAAGTATAGTGCGGGTTATCTCACTATGGTAGTACGAACTAGTGAAAACTCGTAGTACAACCCCTCCAACGTATTACTATGATCAAAACTCTAGGGGGACATCTATAGCCCGGTAAATAGCATGCCATAGGACACAAATTTATTATTGCATGTTCCCAGCCACTGCCCCAGGAGATCACCTGGTTAGAACTAGCTACATGCCTAGCTCAATGAGAAGGTTGCATAGTCTATAAGAAACATACTCTGATCACAAGGAGAAGAAGTCGTTGATTCATTTGCCTGAGTGAAAGCAACAGGGGCAGAAGCCAAGTTGGGGAAGGCAGGACATAGCCTCACATCGAGAGGGAGGGCATACCGACCAGAAGCAAGCAATAGGGATACATGCACACAACGGGGTACATACCTAACACAGGAGAGGACATAGCCTCACATCGAGAGGGAGGGCATACCGACTAGAAGCAAGCAATAGGGATACAAGCACACAATGGGGTACATACCTAACACAGGAGAGGACCTACCTGCAATGACATACCTAACACTGCGAGAAACATACATACAATTGCATGGATTGAACCGGGCATAGGGATGCTCCTGCCTCTGTAATTTGCAATAATAAAGGTAATAGGATAAACCCTTTGTTAAACCGTCGGGTCATGTATTTACTTCTCTGGTAAAAGCTCTCAATTTTTGCGAGGGAGCCCAAGCACAAAGGCACAGCACATAGTCTGACTGGTGCCATCTCTCTATCGACGAACAACACATCTCCCCGAGGTGGAGGGCTAAGCTATTTCGCGGGTACAACTGGATCTGCGCTTTAAGGATATATAACTAAGGGTTATGGAACCTATAATGCATAAAGGTCCATTCGCATTGTTTATAAATCTAGCTATGCAATAACTAGATCAGGGGCTGGGGAACAAACCACTGCCTCCACCTATGATAGGGTCTGCATTACGCTCGATTATCCTTGTGCTCTAAATAGGATTGCACACCCAACAACGTAAGGCTCGAATCTGATACTAATATCTGCACCTAAAGGATCTGATTCCCGATAAATAAGCTTTCGAACTGTCTCTGCAATTTACGAATGTATACCAAGTTTGAAAGCCAAGATATACTATGAAAATACAAGTTTGAAAGCCAATACGGCAATGGATGATAGATTAGATTTATACTTGCATTTTTACGACTATAGACCTAGTTTGAAAGCCAATAGATACGAATAAAATAAATCTTACATGCATCATATAATAATAAGCTTTTATTATAATACTGGTCGAACCGGCAACAGGGAGATAGGGCAAGTGGGCTGGTTCAGCGATACCGTTTTCGAATGTTCCCAATGTTCCCGATGGAGATGAAGGAGTACTACTGATGGAACCTACGTCAGAGCGAAAAAGGATATTTTCATTCTAATTCTAATTTTGAAATTCTTTCAAAAAGATTGATAAATTGGAAAAAAAACAATTTCGAAGAACCCATTCACTCGCTCTAGTGGAGGGGGTAGCTACTAAGCAGAGACTCAATAAGGCTTATGGACACCTGCAATGTGGGGGAGCCCTTTCATATTAGAGTAGACTTGGTCCTGCTCCTAGTATAAACTTTGGTTACTCCTTTCAAGATGCGGACAAGCGACTTCGTACCTCACCCATATGATGGATGAGCGACTTCGTTCCTCACCATATGAATAGTGAGTCCCTACCGAGCCTTTGGTCGAGCGTTCAAACCCTATTTAACGCGTCGATTTTGTCCATCGATTCAGACTTGGTTCAGAGGATAATAGTCCCATATTGATAGAGTGCCTAGGTCCTTAGTAGGTTCACTGAAAGTTCCAGCAGCAATAGAGCAAGTTTCAGTTTACTATCAAAGCATAGACCAGCAACAGAAACAATGGAACCGCACAAAAGCATTCATTGCCCATCTCCAATCAGTTGCAAATGACCTAGCATCAGGTAGACAGGAGAGCATAAACCAATACCACGAAACATCCGCCGTCATAACCCACCCGTCCAAATGAAATGTGCTTTTCAAACGAACCCAACCTAATGCACATAATATATTAGTCACAGCAAGATCAAGACAAACCCTTCCACCTGTCCCGATATATAAAAGCAAACCCCAGTCACCTAACCAATCCGAGTAGAGCCTAGATGAACCAATTAAACCTAACAAATTACAGCACAATGTGAAAATCCGAGCCACTCACAAAGCACAAATACACTCAAGAGTCAAGTAAATCGCACACACAGCCCCATTCTAATGTCACCCATTCGACCCCAAGCACTGACAGTGAAATACCAATCAACCTCTGCGCATAACCCACATATACTTCGCAGCATCACCTGAACTACTAATGCCAAAACATCCCGATATCACAATCTACTGATACCAACTGATACCATGTCAATCAATTGATCGAATCCACATATTGGCATCCCAATCTATTCAATGCGAACTAAATAAAGAAGAACCAAATCGTAACAAATTGAAATCGCGATTCATATGTAACGCCATACACACTCCAGTGCAACCCCCGGGTAAATGCCAATGCAACACACCTAGACATTAGTTGTATGGATACATCCTATGCCCCCACCCTAAACCCAAGGAAAACCCCTACCAACCCCTTGACAGACCATGCTTTATGCCCTCAACATTAGGCAGGAACATTAGGAGCAGTTTTCTATTTAGTTTATGAGGAGCAGTTTATTACCTTTTATTACCAGGAAACCCATCCTTTTTATCCATCAATCAGCTAGGCCAGCCACATCACACCTGATAACACCTGCTGACCACTAGTATCAATTTCAATGCTGCCATATCTTACAGCAGGATTCGAGGAGCAATTCTTAACTAATACTACCTTATTGTCCGAGCCCTGCGCCAGACCAATTTCCCCCATTCAGAACCAAGATTGTCCTGGGAGGGTTCTTTGTACCCCTATACTGATGGTGATCTCTCTACCTTGGGGGATATTTGAAACGCTCATAGAAGTAATGAAAGTAGAGGTAAAAGTGGATCTAATAGGGTGTACAGTTGCCGCAGTTGTGCACTCCACTGAGCAGTTGTTCCTGCTCTACTAATGGCTAGAAGTTTCTTTGTGAATCCAACAGCTATTGCTGACGACGGCTTTGAGCAGATAGTAGTGGAATTCCTAAACTAGAGATAAAATTTGTTTACAATTATATATCAATGGAAAAGCAAAAGAGCAAGAAGCTAACAAAGTCAAGACTACCTCTATATCTGCTCAAATTCCAATGAAAGTTGACGGCTTTGAGTAGATAGTAGTGGAATTCCTAAACCAGAGATAAACTTTGTTTACAATTATATATCAATGGAAAAGCAAAAGAGCAAGAAGCTAGAAAGCTAAGTTGCATGAAACGGGGAAACGGAAACGAGTTTCCGAAACGGGAAGCGAAGCGAAACGCGACCTCCCCAAATTTTGGAAACGGGGAAACGTGGTATATATATATATATATATATATATATATATATATAATTTAACTTTATATTAGAATTTAGGACATTTAAGAAATATTATGTGAAATCATAAAAGTTTAAAACATACATGATACATGATAAATTCAAAGCATAAACTATTACAAGTTACAACACATTTACTCATGAATGATAACAGACACAATGGAAATACCAATCTCGGAATATCGGATTGGTGCTCTTGATTAAATATGAGTTCCATACCCTAATACATGACAAAATACGATGGAAACATTGCAATCACCCAACCCTGAAATCCTAAAAAACTGATAAGTCTGCTGGATTTTGAATGAGATCTAAAATTCTACTTTCTCCGTATGAAATCCAATGAGGTCGAAACCACTCTCAAACATCCTGAGTCATTTCATGGTAATGTTAAAAATTTAAGTAAAAGTATGTCACTTTTACTTTAAGAATTTAACATTACCATGAATCACATATAAATACTAGGGCCATAGGCTTTAAAAATCCATCTACAAGCATCCATAAACGATTACAATAATGTTAAAAAGCACGAAAACCCGGAAAATAAAAATTAATTTTAAAAAAAAAAAAAAAACCAACTTAAATCGCTTTAAAGGCAAGGAAATGTGGCCGTACGGCCTGGAAACGCGTTTCTGGCCGTACTGGCAACGTTTCCTGTACGGGAAACGTGCCAGTACGGCCGGAAACGCGTTTCTAGGCCGTACGGTACGCGTTTCCGCGTTTCCGTATCGTTTCCGTATGGAAACGGACCCCTTGCCAGCGTTTCCTGCAACTTAGCTAGAAAGTCAAGACTACATCTATATCTGCTCAAATTCCAATGAAAGTTTGCAACATTGAAGTTACCTGCCTCCGTAAGGGTTCTGATTATCCCAAAATCAATGTAACTCAATTTACATGCAATAAGAGAATTCGGAAAAAAAAAGGTTCAACTTAGAGGAGAAGTTCTATTTGCAGGAAAGAAAAAGAAAAACTACTAAGCTCTTGGTAAGCAAAGATCTTATGTTTCCTTCACTGTTGTTATGAGACCCATCATGCAAGGACATTTGCACCATGTAAGAAAGTCTGGGAAGAGGATCTTGTTGCTGCCATGTAATGCTACTCGTTTTTAAGCAACATATACCAAAGGAACCCCTATAATCTATAATCACAAAATTCTGTGGAACATAATTCAAGGAGGAAATTTGTTACACATGGAATTGTATATCACATTGGAGGGGTGTCTGTTTGAATTATATATCATAGGTATGAAATTAAATTGTCTCATGATGGGAAATTGGCATGTTGTGAAATATGGCTCCATAGAAATTTCATGAAATGTATAAGGTTATTGATGTCAATAGCATCCCTGGGTCAATCCCTGGGTCCTGTAATCACTACAAAATTGATTGGTTCGAAGAAATTCCAAAACATGTTGGTGATCCATCCTTTTTAGTTCTCCATATTGTAAAAGAATATGAGGACATGTTGATGATGCTATTCACTTACTCTCTAGAAGTGAAGAGAAAGAATTGCATCAGGTGTTCATGCTGCAACCTAGAGAAGTTTTCCTTGGTCTTTTTGAAGGTAAGAAAGGCATTGCTAAGAAAAAGATGAAGTATTGATTGAAAAAGATCCTTCTAACTCCGTTGAAGATAATGGCAATCGATATTTAACTAAAAGTAAGTTTTGAAGTCCCTCTGAAGTATGATGATCTACTTCTGCGCAGAAGAAGCTAGGTACACATAGTGGTAGTTACAAAAGGGAGCTTGAAATTAAACATGAAGAAAATTTGGAGTTGATCAATTTGTTGGGGTTGAGGTAACAACATGTGATCATATTGAACAGTAGCCTTGAAAAGTAAGTTTTGAAGTCCCTCTGAAGTATGATGATCTAATTCTGCGCAGAAGAAGCTAGGTACACTTAGTGGTAGTTAAAAAGGGGGCTTGAAATTAAAAATGAAGAAAATTTGGCACCGATCGATTTGTTGGGGTTGAGGTAACAACATGTTATCATATTGAACAGTGGCCTTGATACTCATCGATCTGGATGAGACCTTACAGTTGGGACAAAATAGAGGCAGATCATATCATATAATAATAATTTTCTCATCGATCTGGATGAGACCTTACAGTTGGGACAAAATAGAGGCAGATCATATCATATACATATTTATTGTGCTTTGAAGGGCCACCAGTATTTGATGATAACCACCAAGAGAGAAGTCCGACTTTGACCCAATCACAGGTTTGTTACGGGATATGGTGGATATGGTGGGTGTGATGATGGTAAAAGAGCAAATTATCTAGTATATAATTGTTTTCAGGCAAATAATAGTCTTTTCTCAAGACTGGTGGGCTTAATAATAATGCATATCGAAGTGTTGAATAAGGACACCTCAAATTGTTTTCAGGCAAAATTTTAATGCATTCTGTAAAATCAGGTGGGCTCATCAAGACTTTGGTTGTGCCTATGGAATCAAGCAAATGTTCAAAAACAAGTTTCAAGAATGAAATATCAATTGCTTCACTTGCATTTTTTTTTAGAACAAAATCACTTTTGACAATCATAAGAATGGAGAAATGTAGTTTTGAACTGCATATAAATTTGGTAAATTGAGGCAATATGAAGAGAAGGTTGATGTAGAGAATGTGGCAGCTTGTGACCTGATGTGAAGGATGCAATTTTCTCTTATGAACTGTTTTCATAAAAGAAAAAATAAGTGAACCCCAGTGGTTTAATACACTTCTGACAAAGATTAAAGCACATGGTGGTTTAATACACCAGTGGCTTAATACACTTCTGACAAAGATTCAAGCTTCAATACATCTCTATTTTATCATGAATCATTATCAAACACAGACACGTTCATTGTGCCGGTAAAATCATTACATGGTCTACTTATGATTCTAGTTCAAATCCACATGTTCCAAGTCAACCCTACATGCATGATGCAATAGCACTTGAAATGGAGGTCAAAAATCATTTCTTACCCTGCTACCCCAATAAATACGATCTACGTTAGGCGCATATAGCATTAGTTTAATCTTCCAATAGCAACCAACGTAATAAGTGATAGCCTACGCAATAATTCACAGAAACAAGAAGATCGACCTATTTGAGGAGATTAAAGGTGTTTAAAAGAAACAAGAAAATCAACCTATTTGACGAGATTAAAGGTGTTTAAAAGACAAACGTACAGCAAACCTTACCCACAGATTTGAGAACCAACAACTAGTTTTGGCGCAAATTTGAGGAAATTGATCAACCTATTTGAGGAGATTAAAGGTGTTTAAAAGACAAACGTAGAGCAAACCTTACCCACAGATTTGAAAACCAACAATAGTTTTGGCGCAAATTTGAGGAAATTGATCAACCTATTTGAGGAGATTAAAGGTGTTTAAAAGACAAACGTAGAGAAAACCTTACCCACAGATTTGAAAACCAACAACTAGTTTTGGCGCAAATTTGAGGAAATTGATCAACCTATTTGAGGAGATTAAAGGTGTTTAAAAGACAAACGTAGAGCAAACCTTACCCACAGATTTGAAAACCAACAACTAGTTTTGGCGCAAATTTGAGGAAAATGATCGACCTATTTGAGGAGCTTAAAGGTGTTTAAAAGACAAACGTAGAGCAAACCTTACCCACAGATTTCAAAACCAACAACTAGTTTTGGCACAAATTTGAGGAAATTGATCAACCTATTTGAGGAGCTTAAAGGTGTTTAAAAGACAAACGTAGAGCAAACCTTACCCACAGATTTGAAGACAAACGTAGAGCAAACCTTACCCACAGATTTCAAAACCAACAACTAGTTTTGGCACAAATTTGAGGAAATTGATCAACCTATTTGAGGAGCTTAAAGGTGTTTAAAAGACAAACGTAGAGCAAACCTTACCCACAGATTTGAAAACCAACAGCTAGTTTTAAAAAAATTTCCTGAGGAAATTAATGGTGTTTAATAGACAAATGTCTCACATATATTACCTACATATTTGAAATATCTACACTATTTTCGAGACAGATGGGTTACTATAAAATTTTATGGCCACGCATTCTGACTAAGCGACCCTATTTTGGCATTTCTAGTTGGCACATTGTATTTAGTTACAACATGATATGGTGAATCGTATGCTGTATATTGCTCACTAAAAAATAGATTATTTGCATATGATCCCGTGGATTCACTTGAAGATTTTCAATTTAAAAGACACTTTCATATATCTATGCATGTGAAGGAGGTAATGGCAGCAAGGCATGGCATGTTTCTTGTCTATTTTGATTGAATAACTGTTTGAGAGCGTGGTCTATTCAAAGATAAAGTTGTTACTACTATTTCGGATATTTGACTTGGTTTACCATCAAACCAAGGAGGTCATGCTCACAAATGCAAAAATAGAGATTGATAGTAGTGGAAAAACAAAAACAAAAGAAACTCACCCTATATGTCATTGCCTCCACATTTTCTATATAGCCCCACATCTCTCTCACACAAAGATATTCAGTGGTTTCATCAGTGCTCCTCCACCTTCCTTAACCTGCATTGCATTTAAATTTAAACAATTGAGATAATTATGAAGCAACAAATCAGTTAAATTAAAACAAGGAAAAAATTATATACTAGTAAACAATAAAATTCCTTAATACATACCTCCATTGCCTTTTCCCACTACACTCTTGGAACTAAACCAAGACATAAGTTGTAATGACTTGTTCCAATGCTTCCCCCTCACCCCAATCCAAAAAAAACGAAAGAAGTTAAGAAAATAGAAAAGAGGGCACATAAAAAAAGGAAAACAAACAAATCAAACCACAAATTAGCATGGCCATGCTCACAAAATTAAAGGAAAAAAAATCATAACAATAACAAGGAAAACAATAAAACAAACAAAAAGAAAACATGAAAAGACAAACAATAGATAGAGACACCTCTCCGCAACCCCAAAATACGTCGAGAGCCAACCAAGGACACCCTGCACAAAATATCAACATATCCTATGAGAAATATTAATTACATACTTGAAATATTATGAGTAACATTATACACTATAAATCAAACCTAAAACGTTAAGAGGGAAAGATTACATAGCAAATCATACACGGATTTTGCATCCAAAGAACTTACCTCGACCTTTGCCTCTACACTCCACTACAAGATTTCTCTCATGAAAATATTTCAGTAGTTTCATCACGAATCCTCCACGTTCCTTCACCTACATTGCCTTGCATTCAAAAATTAAATACGAAAGATTGCATAGCAAATCATACATGAATTTTGCATTTCAAGAACTTACCTTAACCTGTGCCTCTACACTCCACTGCAATGTCTCTCTCATGAAAATATTTCAGTAGTTTCATCATGAATTCTCCACGTTCCTTCACCTACATTGCCTAGCATTCAAAAATTAAACAAATGATTAATAATGTAAGATGGCTAAAATTTAAACAAAAACACATATGGGAACATACATATATAATACTGCAACATAGGTTTCCATACCAAAGCATGCATGGATTTTACACCAAATAAGAATTAACAATAGCGAAAAAAAAGAACAAAACTAACAAAAAGAAAACATGTAAAGAGAAACAATAGATAGAGAATATTTACAATACGAAAGATTACATAGCAAATCATTAATGGATTTTGCATCAAAAGAACTTACCTCAACCTTTGCCTCTACACTCCACTACAATGTCTCTCTCATGAAAATATTTCAGTAGTTTCATCACGAATCCTCCACGTTCCTTCACCTAGATTGCCTTGCATTCAAAAATTAAACAACTGATTAAATATCTTATGAGAAATATTAATTACATACTGACAATATTATGAGTAACATTATAGACTAGAAATCGAACCTAAAACGTTAAGAGGGAAAGATTACATAGCAAATCATACATGGATTTTGCATCCAAAGAACTTACCTCAACCTTTGCCTCTACATTCCACTACAATGTCTCTCTCATGAAAATATTTCAGTAGTTTCATCACGAATCCTCCACGTTCCTTCACCTACATTGCCTTGCATTCAAAAAATAAATACAAAAGATTACATAGCAAATCATACATGGATTTTGCATCAAAATAATTTACCTCAACCTATGCCTCTACACTCCACTACAATGTCTCTCTCATGAAAATATTTCAGTAGTAGTTTCATCACGAATCCTCCACATTCCTTCACCTACATTGCCTTGCATTCAAAAAATAAATATAAAAGATTACATAGCAAATCATACATGGATTTTGCATCAAAAGAACTTACCTCAACCTGTGCCTCTACACTCCACTACAATGTCTCTCTCATGAAAATATTTCAGTAGTTTCATCACGAATCCTCCACGTTCCTTCACCTACTTCACCAACATTGCCTTGCATTCAAAAATTAAACAAATTATTAATAATGTAAGATGGCTAAAATTTAAACAAAAACACATATGGGACCATACGTATATACTAATGCAACATAGGTTTCCATACCAAAGCATGCATGGATTTTACACCAAATAAGAATTAACAATAGCGAAAAAAAGAACAAAACTAACAAAAAGAAAACATGTAAAGAAAAACAATAGATAGAGACAATATTTCCAATACGAAAGATTACATAGCAAATCATACATGGATTTTGCATCAAAAAAACTTACCTCAACCTTTGCCTCTACACTCCACTACAATGTCTCTCTCATGAAAATATTTTAGTAGTTTCATCACGAATCCTCCACGTTCCTTCACATACATTGCCTTGTATTCAAAAATTAAACAAATGATTAAAAATGTAAGATGACTCAAATTTAAACAAAAACACATATGGAACCATACATATATACTATTGCAACATAGGTTTCCATACCAAATCATGCATGGATTTTACACCAAATAGGAATTAAAAAGAACAAAACTAACAAAAAGAAAACATGTAAAGAGAAACATTAGATAGAGACACTCATCTACAACCCCAAAATGCGTTGATGGCTGCAAGGGACACCCTACACACCAAAAAAATATTGTTAGTAAATATTAAATACACATAAAATGTTTAGAAACACAAAACAAATATGAAAGTATTTATGAAAAATCTTAATTAGAAACCAACACTATTATGAGAACAATTACAAGCAAAATTTGACACCAATGGTAATTATGAATGGGACAACATGCATGGTAGCTTATTTTAATGCTTAATTCAAAATTGAACTCCAATTAAATATAAGACTACAGAAAAAGAAAAGAAAAACAAGTATAGGAGAGCCAACCTATGTAGGAGAAATATATGCCTAAGCAGATCGACCCTATTTATATAGTCATAATTTTAGGGGGTTGGACCTAAAGTGATGTTAGCAAAATTAGCATAAAAAGACAAAAATTCAAGGGAGAACAAAGAAATATTGCAAAACAAAAGCATTGTTCAATAAGGCATTGCCAAAAACGATTTCGTTCCCAACAAAAAGACGTCCATCAATTTATGTTGGCCCTGCTTGTATTGATTACTTTGAAAGGCGAAACCTAATCTATTTTGAGGTCAAAGAAAAATGAATGTTTCATAGGGGATTATTTGTGGTGAACTTGTGTTGAGGGCTTTTGGACAGTGGAAGCAACCATGAGTCTATTATAGTCATAGCGCAAAAGATTATGGCCTTCTTCTTGATATGAAGCATCTAAATCTACTAGAGGATGCAACACTATATAAAAATGTGCAACAATTTTAATACTATATAAAAACATACAACAATTTTAACACCATACAACAATATTATTTATGATATTTAACACTATATAAAAACATGCAACAATTTTAACACTGTAAAACAATATTATTTATGATATAGTTAGAAGAGCTTGAATTGGTCTACTTATGATTCTAGTTTTAGATGATGCAACACTATAAAGATCAACAATTTTAACATCGTACCACAATATTATTTATGATATAGTTAGAGCTTGAATTGGTCTACTTATGATTCTAGTTTCAAATCCACTTGTTCCAAGTCAACCCTACATGCAATAGCACTTGAAATGGAGGTCACAAATCTTTTACGTTGGATGTAAAAATGTTTCTTATCTTGCTACCCCAATAAATACGATCTACATTAGGCGCCTATAGCATTAGTTTAATCTTCCAATAGAAACCAACGTAATAATACACAGAAACAAGAAGATCAACCTATTTGAGGAGATTAAAGGTGTTTAAAAGACAAACGTAAAGCAAACCTTACCCACAAATTTGAAATCCAACAACTAGTTTCGGCGCAAATTTGAGGAAATTGATCAACCTATTTGAGGAGATTAAAGGTGTTTAAAAGACAAACGTAGAGCAACCTTACCCACAAATTTGAAAACCAACAAATAGTTTTGGCGCAAATTTGAGGAAATTGATCAACCTATTTGAGGAGATTAAAGGTGTTTAAAAGACAAACGTAGAGCAAACCTTAACCACAGATTTGAAAATCAACAGCTAGTTTTGGTGCAAATTTGAGGAAATTGAGGAAATTAATGGTATTTAATAGACAAATGTCTCACATAAATTACCCAAATATTTGAAGACCAGCAATTATTTTCGAGACAGATGGGTTAATGGTAAAAATTTTATGCACATTTTTTATCCTTACTAAGCGAACCTATTTTAGAAATTTGGCATTTCTAGTTGGCACATTGTATTTATTTACAACATGATATGGTGAGTTACAACATGATATGGTGAATCATATATTGTATATTGCTCACTAAAAAATAGATTATTTACACATGATCCCGTGCATTCACTTGAAGAATTTCCATTTGGGGTGTTGAGTGACTTACATATCTATGCATGTGAAGGAGGTTTGACTTGCACATCTTACAATGGCGGTAAGTTGTCCACATATTTCTTGTCTATTTTGATTGAATAATTGTTTGAGAGTGTGGTACATTCGAAGATGAAGTTGTTACTACTATTTGGGATATTTTACTTGGTTTACCATCAAACCAAGGAGGTCATGCTTCCAAATGCAAAAATAGAGATCGATAGTAGTGGAAAAACAAAAACAAAAGAAGAAACTCACCCTATACGTCATTGCCTCCACATTTTCTATAGAGCCCCACATCTCTATCACACAGAGATGTTTTACCATCAAACCAAGGGGTCATGCGTCCAAATGCAAAAATAGAGATCGATAGCAGTGGAAAAACAAAAACAAAAGAAAAAACTCACCCTATACGTCATTGCCTCCACATTTTCTATAGAGCCCCACATCTCTATCACACAGAGATATTCATTGGTTTCATTAGTGCTCCTCCACCTTCCTTAACCTACATTGCATTTAAATTTAAACAATTGAGATAATTATGAAGCAACAAATGAGTTAAATTAAAACAAGGATAAAATTATATACTAGTAAAAAATAAAATTCCTTAATACATACCTCCATTCCCTTTTCCCACTACACTCTTGGAACTAAACCAAGACATAGGTTGTAATAACTTGTTCCATTGCTTCCCCCTCACCCCAAATCCAAAAAAAAAGAATGAACTCACAAAAAATAGAAAAGAGGGCACATAATAAAAAGGAAAAAAAAAAAAAAAAAAAACAAATCAAAACACAAATTAGCATGGCCATGCTCACAAAATTAAAGGAAAAAAAATAATAACAATAACAAGCAAAACAATAAAACAAACAAAAAGAAAACATGAAAAGACAAACAACAGATAGAGACACCTATCCGCAACCCCAAAATGCGTCGATAGCCAACCAAGGACACCCTGCACAAAATATCAACATATCTTATGAGAAATATTAATTACAAACTAGCAATATTATGAGTAACATTATGCACTAGAAATCAAACCTAAAACATTAAGAGGGAAAGATTACATAGCAAAACATACATGGATTTTGCATCAAAAGAACTTACCTCAACCTATGCCTCTATACTCCACTACAATGTCTCATAAAATTATTTCATGAATCCTCCATGTTCCTTCACCTACATTGCCTTGCATTCAAAAATTAAATCCGAAAGATTACATAGCAAATCATACATGGATTTTGCATCAAAAGAACTTACCTCAACCTTTGCCTCTACACTCCACTACAATGTCTCTCTCATGAAAATATTTCAGTAGTTTCATCACGAATCCTCCATGTTCCTTCACCTACATTGCCTTGCATTCAAAAATTCATCACGAATCCTCCACGTTCCTTCACCTACATTGCCTTGCATTCAAAAATTAAATACGAAAGATTAGATAACAAATCATACATCGATTTTGCATCAAAAGAACTTACCTCAACCTTTGCCTCTACACTCCACTACAATGTCTCTCTCATGAAAATATTTCAATAGTTTCATCACGAATCCTCTACGTTCCTTCACCTACATCTTACCTCAACCTTTGCCTCTACACTCCAGTACAATGTCTTGAAAATATTTCAATAGTTTCATCACGAATCCTCCACGTTCCTTCCACTTTCCTTCACCTACATTGCCTTGCATTAAAAAATTAAACAAAAGATTAATAATGTAAGATGGCTCAAATTTAAATAAAACCACAAATTAAACTCACCTACATTGCCTTCCACTTTCCTTCGCCTACATTGCCTTGCATTAAAAAATTAAACAAATGATTAATAATGTAAGATGGCTCAAATTTAAACAATACCACAAATTAAACAAATGATTAATAATGTAAGATGGCTCAAATTTAAACAAAACCACATATGGGACCATACATATATACTAATGCAACATATGTTTCCATACCAAAGCATGCATAGATTTTACACCAAATAGGAATTAACAATAGCGAAAAAAAAGAACAAAACTAAAAAAAAAAAAAAAAGTGTAAAGAGAAACAATAGATAGAGAAAGTATTTGTAATACGAAAGATTACATAGCAAATCATACATGCATTTTGCATCAAAGGAACTTACCTCAACCTTTGCCTCTACACTCCACTACAATGTCTCTCTCATGAAAATATTTCAATAGTTTCATCACGAATCCTCCACATTCCTTCACCTACATTGCCTTGCATTCAAAAATTAAACAAATGATTAATAATGTAAGATGGCTCAAATTTAAACAAAAATACATATGGGACCATACATATATACTATTGCAACATAGGTTTCCATACCAAAGCATGCATGGATTTTACACCAAATAGGAATTAGCAATAGCTAAAAAAAGAACAAAACTAACAAAAACAAAACTTGTAAAGAGAAACATTAGATAGAGACACTCATCTGCAACCCCAAAATGTGTTGATGGCTAGCAAGGGACACCCTACAAACCAAAAATAAATATTGTTAGTAAATATTAAATACACATAAAATGTTTAGAAATGCAAAACAAATATGAATGTATTTATGATGAAAAATCTTAATTAGAAACCAACACTATTAGGAGAACAATTCCAAGGAAAATTTGACACCAATGGTAATTATGAATGGGACAACATGCATGGTAGCTTATTTTAATGCTTAATTCAAAATTGAACTCCAATTAAATACAAGACTACAAACAAACAAACAAAGTATAGGAAAGCCAACCTATGTAGGAGAAATATATGCCTAATATCGACAACATGCACAAGACTACAGAAAAAGAAAAGAAAAAATTATATAGTCATAATTTTAGGGGGTTGGACCTAAAGTGATGTTAGCAAAATTAGTATAAAAAGGCAAAAAAATTCAAGGGAGAACAAAGAAATATTGCAAAACAAAAGCAATGATCAATAAGACATTGCCAAAAAGGAAGCCGTTCCCAACAAAAAGACGTCCATCAAATTATGTTGGCCCTGCTTGTATTGATAACTTTGAAAGGCCAGACCTAATCCAATTTATGTTGATTGTATTGATAACTTTGAAAGGCCAAACCGAATCTATTTTGAGGTCTAAGAAAAATGAAAGTTTCATAGGGGATCATTTGTGGTGAACTTATGTTGAGGGCTTTTGGACAATCGAAGCACCCATGAGTCTATTATAGTCATAGCGCAAAAGATTATGGCTTTCTTCTTGGTATGAACCATCTAAATATACTAGAGGATGCAACACTATATAAAAATCTGCAATTTTAACACCGTACAACAATATTATTATATTATATTATATATGATATAGTTAGAGAAGTCGTTCCCAACAAAAAGACGTCCATCAATTTATGTTGGCCCTGCTTGTATTGATAACTTTGAAAGGCCAAACCGAAACTATTTTGAGGTCTAAGAAAAATGAAAGTTTCATAGGGGATTATTTGTGGTGAACTTATGTTGAGGGCTTTTGGACAGTCGAAGCACCCATGAGTCTATTATAGTCATAGCGCAAAAGATTATGGCCTTCTTCTTGGTATGAACCATCTAAATATACTAGAGGATGCAACACTATATAAAAATCTGCAATTTTAACACCGTAAAACAATATTATTATATTATGATATAGTTAGAGCTTGAATTGGTCTACTTATGATTCTAGTTTTAGAGGATGCAACACTATATAAAGATCTGCAATTTTAACAAACATCGTACACGAATATTACTTATAATATAGTTAGAGCTTGAATTGGTCTACTTATGATTCTAGTTCCAAATCCACTTGTTCCAAGTCAACCTTACATGCAATAGCACTTGAAATGGAGATCACAAATCTGTTATGTTGGATGTAAAAATGTTTCTTATCCTGCTACCCCAATAAATATGATCTACATTAGGCACCTATATCATTAGTTTAATCTTCCACTAGCAACCCCAATAAATACGATCTACATTAGGCGCCTATATCATTAGTTTAATCTTCCACTAGCAACCAACGTAATATGTGATAACATAGGCAATAATTCACAGAAACAAGAAGATCAACCTATTTGAGGAGATTAAAGGTGTTTAAAAGACAAACCTAGAGCAAACCTTACCCACATATTTGAAAACCAACAACTAGTTTTGGCGCAAATTTGAGGAAATTGATCAACCTATTTGAGGAGATTAAAGGTGTTTAAAAGACAACTCTAGAGCAAACCTTACCCACAGATTTGAAAACCAACAACTAGTTTTGGTGCAAATTTGAGGAAATTGATCCACCTATTTGAGGAGATTAAATGTGTTTAAAAGACAAACGTAGAGCAAACCTTACCCACAGATTTGAAAACCAACAGCTAGTTTTGGCGCAAATTTGAGGAAATTAATGGTGTTTAATGGACAAATGTCTCACATACATTACCCACATATTTGAAGACCAGCAATTATTTTCGACACAGATGGCCTAATGGTACAAATTTTATGCACATTTTTTATCTTGACTAAGCGAACCTATTTTGGCATTTCTAGTTGGCACATTGTATCTATTTTGGCATTTCTAGCTGGCACATTGTATTTAGTTACAACATGATATGGTGAATCGTATATTGTATATTGCTCACCAAAAAATAGATTATTTGTGCATGATCCCGTGCATTCAATGGAAGAATTTCCAATTGGGGTGTTGAGTGTCTTACATATCTATGCATGTGAAGGAGGTTTGAAGGTGTTTAAAAGACAAACCTAGAGCAAACCTTACCCACAAATTTGAAAAGTAACAACTAGTTTTGGCACAAATTTGAGGAAATTGATCCACCTATTTAAGGAGATTAAAGGTGTTTAAAAGATGAGGAGATTAAAGGTGTTTAAAAGACAAACCTAGAGCAAACCTTACCCACAGATTTGAAAACCAACAACTAGTTTTGGCGCAAATTTGAGGAAATTGATCCACCTATTTGAGGAGATTAAAGGTGTTCAAAAGACAAACGTAGAGCAAACCTTACCCACAGATTTGAAAACCAACAGCTAGTTTTGGCGCGAATTTGAGGAAATTAATGGTGTTTAATAGAAAAATGTGTCACATACATTACCCACATATTTGAAGACCAGCAATTATTTTCAACACAGATGGCCTAATGGTACAAATTTTATGCACATTTTTTATCTTGACTAAGCGAACCTATTTTGGCATTTTTGGCACATTGTATCTATTTTGGCATTTCTAGCTCGCACATTGTATTTAGTTACAACATGATATGGTGAATCGTATATTGTATATAGCTCGCACATTGTATTTAGTTACAACATGATATGGTGAATCGTATATTGTATATTGCTCACTAAAAAATAGATTATTTGCGCATGATTGCATGCATTCAATTGAAGAATTTCCAATTGGGGTGTTGAGTGTCTTACATATCTATGCATGTGAAGGAGGTTTGACTTGCACATCTTACAATGGTAGTAAGTTGTCCACATATTTTTTGTCTATTTTGATTGAATAACTGTTTTAGAGCATGGTACATTCGAAGATGAAGTTGTTACTACTATTTGTGATATTTGACTTGGTTTACCATCAAACCAAGGAGGTCATGCTCCCAAATGCAAAAATAGAGATCGATAGTAGTGGGAAAACAAAAACAAAAGAAGAAACTCACCCTATATGTCATTGCCTCCACATTTGCTATAGAGCCCCACATCTCTCTCACATAGAGATGTTCAGTGGTTTCATCAGTGCTCCTCCACCTTCCTTAACCTACATTGCATTTAAATTTAAACAATTGAAATAATTATGAAGCAACAAATGAGTTAAATTAAAACAGGTATAAAATTATATATTAGTAAACAATAAAATTCCTTAAAACATACCTCTATTGCGTGTGCTCCTCCACCTTCCTTAACCTACATTGCATTTAAATTTAAACAATTGAGATAATTATGAAGCAACAAATGAGATAAATTAAAACAAGGATAAAATTATATAAGATAATTATAAAGCAACAAATGAGCCAAATTAAAACAAGGATAAAATTATATACTCGTAAACAATAAAATTCCTTAATACATACCTCTATTGCCTTTTCCCACTACACTCTTGGAATTAAACCAAGACATAGGTTGTAATGACTTGTTCCATTGCTTCCCCCTCACACCAAAATCCAAAAAAAAAAACTAAGTTAAGAAAAATAGAAAAGAGGGCACATAAAAAGAAAAGGAAAAAAACAAATCAAACCACAAATTAGCATGGCCATGCTCACAAAATTAAAGGAAAAAAAAATCATAACAATAACAAGAAAAACAATAAAACAAATTAAAAGAAAACATGAAAAGACAAACAACAGATAGAGACACCTATCCCCAACCCCAAAATGGGTCGATACCCAACCAAGGACACCCTGCACAAAATATCAACATATCTTATGAGAAATATTAATTACAGACGGGCAATATTATGCATGAAAAATCAAACCTTAAACGTTAAGAGGGAAAGATTACATAGCAAATCATACATGGATTTTGCATCAAAAGAACTTACCTCAACCTTTACCTCTACACTCCACTACAATGTCTCTCTCATGAAAATATTTCAAGAAGTTTCATCACGAATCCTCCACGTTCCTTCACCTACTTTGCCTTGCATTCAAAAAATAAATACGAAAGATTACATAGCAAATCATACATGGATTTTGCATCAAAAGAACTTACCTCAATCTTTGCCTGTACACTCCACTACAATGTCTCCCTCATGAAAATATTTCAGTAGTTTCATCACAAATCCTCCATGTTCCTTCACCTACATTGCCTTCCACGTTCCTTCACCAACACATATGGGACCATACATATATACTACTACAACATAGGTTTCCATACTAAAGCATGCATGGATTTTACACCAAATAGGAATTAATAGAAAAAAAAGAATAATTAACATAGCAAATCATACATGGATTTTGCATCAAAAGAACTTACCTCAACCTTTGCCTACACTCCACGACAATGTCTCTCTCATGAAAATATTTTAGTAGTTTCATCACGAACCACGTTCCTTCACCTCGTGGTAACTTCACCTACATTGACTTGCATTCAAAAATTAAACAAATGATTAATAATGTAAGATGGCTCAAATTTAAACAAAAACACATATGTGACCATACATATATACTACTGCAACATAGGTTTCCATACCAAAGCATGCATGGATTTTACATGAAATAGGAATTAACAATAGCAAAAAAAATTAAAAAATAACAAAACTAACAGAAAGAAAACATGTAAAGAGAAGAGAAACATTAGATAGAGACACTCATCTGCAACCCCAAAATGTGTAGATGGCTAGCAAGGGACACCCTACACCAAAAAAAATATTGTTAGTAAATATTAAATACACATAAAATGTTTAGAAATGCAAAACAAATATGAAAGTATTTATGAAAAATCTTAATTAGAAACCAACACTATTATGAGAACAATTCCAAGCAAAATTTGACACTGGAGTGTAAAAACTCTAGTAAACTTGAATAAGTATATATTATTATTGATAAAAATGTGAGACATGAGATATGATTACAATGGGGAATCACCGAGGCTTTAAATATGGCCTCATGGTGTCCCTTGATGAAGAGGCGTGATCTTTGATCATGCCCTTTCACTTAATAAAACCTAATATAACTATACCTAACTAATAATTAATAAAATATACATAACATTGCCCCTCTCTTAAGATGCTTTGTCCTCAAAGCATACGTAACGATGGGTGTTGCTGGCGAAACGCTTCAGACTCCCAAGATGCTTCTTCAATGGGCAAGTCCTTCCACTTGATACCAATGGAGTGTAAAAACTTTGGTAAACTTGAATAAGTATATATTATTATTGATAAAAATGTGAGACATGAGATATGATTACAATGGGGAATCACCGAGGCTTTAAATATGGCCTCATGGTGTCCCTTGGTGAAGAGGCGTGATCTTTGATCATGCCCTTTCACTTAATAAAACCTAATATAACTATACCTCACTAATAATTAATAAAATATACATAACAGACACCAATGGTAATTATGAATGGGACAACATGCATGGTAGCTTATTTTAATGCTTAATTCAAACTTGAACTCCAATTAAATACAAGACTACAAAAAATGAAAAGAAAAACAAGTATAGGAAAGCCAACCTATGTAGGAGAAATACATGCCTAAGCAGATCGACAACATGCATGGTAGCTTATTTTAATGCTTAATTCAAAATTGAACTCCAATTAAATACAAGACTACAAAAAAAGAAAAGTTACAACATGATATGATGCATGGTAGCTTATTTTAATGCTTAATTTAAAATTGAGCTCCAATTAAATACAAGACTACAAAAAAAGAAAAGTTACAACATGATATGATGAATCGTATATTGTATATAGCTCACTAAAAAATAGATTATTTGCACATGATCCCATGCATTCACTTTGAAGATTTTCCATTTGGGGTGTTAAGCGACTTACATATCTATGCATGTGAAGAAGGTTTGACTTGCACATCTTACAATGGCGGTAAGTTGTCCACATGTTTCTTATCTATTTTCGGTAAGTTGTCCACATGTTTCTTATCTATTTTCATTGAATAACTATTTGAGAGCATGGTACATTCAAAGATGAAGTTGTTACTACTATTTGGCATATTTGACTTGATTTACCATCAAACCAAGGAGGTCATGCTCCCAAATGCAAAAATAGAGATTGATAGTAGTGGAAAAACAAAAACAAAAGAAGAAGCTCACCCTATATGGCATTGCCTCCACATTTGCTATATAGCCCCACATCTCTCTCACACAGAGAGATATTAAGTGGTTTCACCAATGCTCCTCCACCTTCCTTAACCTACATTGTATTTAAATTTAAACAATTGAGATCATTATGAAGCAACAAACGAGTTAAATTAAAACAAGGATAAAATTATATACTAGTAAACAATAAAATTCCTTAATACACCCACCTTCCTTAACCTACATTGCATTTAAATTTAAACAATTGAGATAATTATGAATCAACAAATGAGTTAAATTAAAACAACGATAAAATTATATACTAGTAAACAATAAAATTCCTTAATACATACCTCCATTGCCTTTTCCCGCCTTTTCCCACTACACTCTTGGAACTAAACCAAGACATAGGTTGTAATGACTTGTTCCAATGCTTCCCCCTCACCCCAAATCCAAAAAAAAAACGAATCCAAAAAAAATGAACGAAGTTAAGAAAATAGAAAAGAGGGCACATAAAAAAAAGGTAAAAAACGAATCAAACCACAAATTAGCATGGCCATGCTGACAAAATTAAAGGAACAAAAAATCATACCTATAACAAGCAAAACAATAAAACAAACAAAAAGAAAACATGAAAAGACAAACAACAAATATAGACACCTATTCACAACCCCAAAATGCGTCGATCGCCAATCAAGCACACCCTGCATAAAATATCAACATAGCTTATGAGAAATATTAATTACAGAATAGTAATATTATGAGTAACATTATGCACTAGAAATCAAACCTAAAACGTTAAGAGGCAAATCATACATGGATTTTGCATCAAAAGAACTTACCTCAACCTTTGCCTCTACAGTCCACTACAATGTCTCTCTCATGAAAATGTTTCAGTAGTTTCATCACGAATCCTCCACATTCCTTCACCTACATTGCCTTGCATTAAAAAATTAAATACGAAAGATTACATAGCAAATCATACATCACGGTAGTTTCATCACGAATCCTCCACATTCCTTCACCTACATTGCCTTGCATTAAAAAATTAAATACGAAAGATTACATAGCAAATCATACATCACGAATCCTCCAGGTCCCTTCCACCTACATTGCCTTGCATTCAAAAATTAAATACAAAAGATTACATAGCAAATCATACATGGATTTTGCATAAAAAGAACTTACCTCAACCTTTGCCTCTACACTCCACTACAATGTCTCTCTCATGAAAATATTTCAGTAATTTCATCACGAATCCTCCACGTTCCTTCACCTACATTGCCTTCCACGTTCCTTCACCTACATTGCCTGGAATTTACAAATTAAACAAATGATTAATAATGTAAGATGGCTCAAATTTAAACAAAAAAACATATGGGACCATACATATATACTATTGCAACATAGGTTTGCACACCGAAGCATGCATGGATTTTACACCAAATAGGAATTAACAATAGCGAAAAAAAGAACAGAACTAACAAAAAGAAAACATGTAAAGAGAAACAATAGATAGAGACAATATTTGCAATACAAAAGATTACATAGCAAATCATACATGGATTTTGCATCAAAAGAACTTACCTCAACCTTTGCCTCTACAGTCCACTACAATGTCTCTCTCATGAAAATGTTTCAGTAGTTTCATCACGAATCCTCCACATTCTTTCACCTACATTGCCTTGCATTAAAAAATTAAATACGAAATATTACATAGCAAATCATACATCACAGTAGTTTCATCACAAATCCTCCACATTCCTTCACCTACATTGCCTTGCATTAAAAAATTAAATGCGAAAGATTACATAGCAAATCATACATCACGAATCCTCCAGGTCCCTTCCACCTACATTGCCTTGCATTCAAAAATTAAATACAAAAGATTACATAGCAAATCATACATGGATTTTGCATAAAAAGAACTTACCTCAACCTTTGCCTCTACGCCCCACTACAATGTCTCTCTCATGAAAATATTTCAGTAGTTTCATCACGAATCCTCCACGTTCCTTCACCTACTTTGCCTGGAATTTAAAAATTAAACAAATGATTAATAATGTAAGATGGCTCAAATTTAAACAAAAACACATATGGGACCATACATATATACTATTGCAACATAGGTTTGCACACCGAAGCATGCACGGATTTTACACCAAATAGGAATTAACAATAGCGAAAAAAGAACAAAACTAACAAATAGAAAACATGTAAAGAGAAACAATAGATAGAGACAATATTTGCAATACGAAAGATTACATAGCAAATCATACATGGATTTTGCCTCAAAATAACACTCATGAAAATATTTCACATCACAAATCCTCCACGTTCCTTCACCTACATTGCCTTGCATTCAAAAATTAAACAAATGATTAATAATGTAAGATACCTCAAATTTAAACAAAAACACATATGCAACCATACATATATAATACTGCAACAGAGGTTTCCATACCAAAGCATGCACCAATTTTACACCAAATAGGAATTAACAAATACCAAAGCATGCACCAATTTTACACCAAATAGGAATTAACAATAGCAAAAAAAAGAACAAAACTAACAAAAAGAAAACATGTAAAGAGAAACATTAGATAGAGACACTCATCTGCAACCCCAAAATGCAGAAATGCTTTGATGGCTAGCAAGGGACACCCTACACACCAAAAAAAATATTGTTAGTAAATATTAAATACACATAAAATGTTTAGAAAAAAAGAACAAAACTAACAAAAATAAAACATGTAAAGAGAAACATTAGATAGAGACACTCATCTGCAACCCCAAAATGTCAAAATGTGTTGATGACTAGCAAGGGACACCCTACACACCAAAAAAAAATATTGTTAGTAAATATTAGATACACATAAAATGTTTAGAAAAAAAGAACAAAACTAACAAAAAAAAAAAGAAAACATGTAAAGAGAAACATTAGATAGAGACACTCATCTGCAACCCCAAAATGCCAAAATGCGTTGATGGCTAGCAAGGGCCACCCTACACACCAAAAAAAATATTATTAGTAAATATTAAATACACATAAAATGTTTAGAAACGCAAAACAAATATGAAAGTATTTAAGAAAAATCTTAATTAGAAACCAACACTATTATGAGAATAATTAAAAGCAAAATTTGACACCAATGGTATTTATGAATGGGACAACATACATGGTAGCTTATTTTAATGCTTAATTCAAAATTGAACTCCAATTAAATACAAGACTATAAAAAAAGAAAAGAAAAAGAAGTATAGGAAAGCCAACCTATGTACGAGAAATATATGCCTAAGAAAATCGACAACATGCATGGTAGCTTATTTTAATGCTTAATTCAAAATTGACCTCCAATTAAACACAAGACTACGTAAAAAGAAAAGAAAAACAATTATAGGAAATCCAACCTATGTAGGAGAAATATATGCATAAGCAGATCGACAACATGCATGGTAGATTATTTTAATGCTTAATTATGCATGGTAGCTTATTTTAATGCTTAATTCAAAATTGAACTCCAATTAAATACAAGACTACAGAAAAAGAAAAGAAAAACTTAGTATAGGAAAGCCAACCTATGTAGGAGAAATATATGCCTAAGCAGATCGACAACATGCATGGTAGCCTATTATAATGCTTAATTCATGCATGGAAGCTTATTTTAATGCTTAATTCAACATGCATGGTAGCTTATTATAATGCTTAATTCATGCATAGTAGCTTATTTTAATGCTTAATTCAACATGCATGGTAGCTTATTTTAATGCTTAATTCAAAATTGAACTCCAATTAAATACAAGACTACAGAAAAAAGAAAAGAAAAACAAGTATAGGATCGACCCTATTTATATAGTCATAATTTTAGGGGGTTGGACTTAAAGTGATGTTAGCAAAATTAGTATAAAAAGGCAAAAAAAGTCAAGCCGGAACAAAGAAATATTGCAAAACAAAAGCAATGTTCAATAAGACATTGCCAAAAAGGAAGTCGTTCCTAACAAAAAGACGTCCATAAATTTATGTTGGCCCTGCTTGTATTGATAACTTTGAAAGGCTAGACCTAATCCATTTTGAGGTCTAAGAAAAAATGAAAGTTTCATAGGGGATTATTTGTGGTGAACTTACATTGAGGGCTTTTGGACAATGGAAGCACCCATGAGCCTATTATAGTCATAGCCCAAAAGATTATGGCCTTCTTCTTGATATGAACCATTTAAACGTACTAGAGGATGCAACACTATATAAAAATCTGGAATTTTAACATCGTACAACAATATTATTTATGATATAGTTAGATCTTGAATTGGTCTACTTATGATAATAGTTTTAGAGAATGCAACACTATATAAAGATCTGCAATTTTAACATTGTACAACAATATTATTTATGATATAGTTAGAGCTTGAATTGGTCTACTTATGATAATAGTTTTAGAGGATGCAACACTATATAAAGATCTGCAATTTTAACATTGTACAACAATATTATTTATGATATAGTTAGAGCTTGAATTGGTCTACTTATGATTCTAGTTTCAAATCCACTTGTTCCAAGTCCACCCTACATGCAATAGCACTTGAAATGAAGGTCACAAATCTTTTACGATGGATGTAAAAATGTTTCTTATCCTGCTACCCAATAAATACAATCTACATTAGGTGCCTATAGCATTAGTTTAATCTTCCAATAGCAACCAACGTAATAAGTGATAGCCTAGGCAATAATTCACAGAAACAAGAAGATCAACCTATTAGTTTAATCTTCCAATAGCAACCAACGTAATAAGTGATAGCCTAGGCAAACATAATGCATCGGGCAAGCACCGCATCGGAGATTTTCTTCTCTTGGAAAAACCCTAGTGGAGCTCTGCACAAGTCGACCTCCATGACCTAGGGTTTGCGGGATTCCGCGTTGGCTACCCCAGGCAGACCTCCATCCCCACACTATAAGGCCGTGACCCCTCTCCTGGACAGCTTGAGGCTCACCGATGACCGACCCCAGTGGGGGGACTGCTACTCCCCCCATTACAAGTCAGCCTCCCACAGGGGCCCGTCTCATGATAACTATGGCCCGTCTCATGAAACTACAAGGGCGACTCCCATAGCGCAGCCGACAAACACACCAGCGGCAGAAGAAGCGAACACTAAGTCAGCAAACATGCATACCAAAGAACCCCAAGAAAATAGTGATCGAGCTCCCAGCGCATCGCATCAATGGCAGAATCCAGTGCATGAAGGATCACGAACTGTCCATGGGCTTCTGGCCCACTAAAAAAGCGTTGCGGGGATGGATAGCTTCGAAGTGGAAACCCAAAGGCCACATTGACCTACAGTTGTGTGCTAAAGGCTTCTTTAACGTGCTCTTCACATGCACTGAAGACAAAGACATGATCATGGATGGAGGCCCCTAGTTCTTCAACACTGCAAGTCTATACCTCCAACCCTGGACGGAGCGATTCAACCCTGATAAACAAGATCTTACATGGGCTCCGGTCTGGATTCGGCTCTACTCCCTCCCCCAGGATTACTGGGATGAGTTGACCCTCAGGGACATAGGCAATGCCCTAGGGGAATTCGTCAATATCGCAGAGGAGACCAAGATCAACCGCTATGCAGCATATGCCCGCATATGCGTCTACATTAACTTGGCAAAACCATTACCAGGTGAGCTAAGTTTGCTGCACGAAGATTTTGAATGGACACAAACTATAGATTATGAGCATATCCCTTTCAGATGCAGGAAATGTCAACAACATGGGCATCTCTTCAGACACTGTCCCCTAAACAAAAAAGATGTGGCTAAAAAGGACTCCAACGATCAAGACACTGAAGGATTCATGAAGGTAGCAAGTAAGAAAAGGCACAACAAGAGAACCACCCCTCATCAGAATAAAAAAGGAACCTGCGACTAGCAATAGCTTCACAGCTTTAAATCAGCTGAATGAGACCGAAAATGAACCAGTCAACGAAGACGGGCACACCTCTGCGGAGCAGGGCCAGTCCTCAAAAGCTCAACGAAACAAGGTCCCTCTTGAGACCTTCCTAAAACCTCAAACCGCTAGCTACGAAGGGGATAACCTTGTGTCAAAAGGCAAAGAACAGATTACGAAGACAATCCCTGAAGCCATGGAGGAAGAACTAGAGAGCATTGACCTTGAGGGCCTGGACCTCACAGGGTTACAGGATGCTTGCAATAAGAAGGATTTCAAATCAATTCCGGAGCAACAGGTCCAAAAGATGGACGAAATCCTAGCCAGAGCGCAACAACTCCCTTCTCTGGGTATACAGGGGGGAATGCTCATAAACACAAAATACTTCACGAAAGAGTCCCGCAAAAGGGGCAGGAAAACTACTTTGCAAAGAATAATAGAAATAGGCCAAGAAATGGTGGATTTAGGACGATTCCCCAAGTTGACGAGGTTCTTCGCCTACACCACCAACCCTATCCTATGAAGATCATCTCCTGGAATATAAGGGGGTTCAATAGCCCCACTAAGCACAGGATAATAAAGAAAAGAATCACTGAGGAACGCCCTGCAATATTCTAGATGCAAGAAACCAAATGTTCCAGCTCCACTCTAGATACAGTCTTCAAAAAAAAATGGAAAGGTAGCAATATAATAGCGATTGATGCCAACGGTGCGTCTGGAGGCCTGGCAATCATCTGGAACCCCCAAATTATCTCCTTAGAGAACTTTCATGCCAATAGACACTTCATCTAGGCCAACTTCCACCTGATTGGCACGGATATCCATGGTCTTCTCACAAATGTCTACTTCCCCAGAACATCCATCTGAAAACGGAGCTTCTGGATAATCTAGCGAAACTCAAGAAACGGAGAGCCTTTCCTCTCTGGCTCTTGGGAGGAGACTTCAACATGATTACAAATCTACAGGAAAAGAAAGGAGGAAGGATGCATTTGGACTTGGATAGTAATGGATTCAAGAACTTCATTCAAAGAAACCACTTGATCGATATTCGAACCTCCAATGGAATCTTCACCTGGAATAATAAAAGAGGTGGTGGGCACCAGATAGCCTCAAGACTAGACAGATTCCTCATCACAAAAGATTTCATCCGTCTGGGGGGCGATATAGCTGCTACTATCATCCCTGCTGCAGGCTCAGATCACTGGCCAATACAACTTCAATGGTTACGACCAGGCAAGCATGCTCCCAAACCTTTTCGCTTCGAACACTACTGGCTTCAGCACCCAGGGTTCAAGGAAATGGTTTCCAAATGGTGGATCTCCCTAGTTCCTCTGCAAGACACTAAGATGCTCCAATTCCAGACTAAACTAAAAATGCTCAAAGGCAAATTGAAGGTCTGGAACAAATCAACCTTTGGCAATATCATCACAAAAAAAAAGAGAGTTGGAGGAAAAAATGAAAAAGTTGCAACAAACTATTATCCAGGAAGGACACTCAACCGAGTCAGAAAATCAGGAGAAGACCTTAACTACTCAGATAAAAGAAAGGAGGAGCCAGGAAGAAATCCTATGGAGACAAAAATCAAGAATCTGTTGGCTTAAAGAGGGAGAACGAAACACTAAATTCTTCCACCGATCCACCATTTAGCACAAGATGCATAACAGAATCATTGTCCTCAAAAACGAACTAGAGAGCGGCTGGAAATGCAAGAGGACATCACTGAGGAGCTGCGCAACCACTTCAAGAACATCCTACAAGAACCCAATCATCAAAGGCATGAGGCGATTGGGAAAATCACCCAACACATTCCCAAGCTGATAACGAACGAACACAATCGACTGTTGCTCGCTACTACCACCTCGCTGAGGTGGAACAAGCAGTCCTCCAGCTAAAAGCAGGGAAAGCTCCAGATCCTAATGGATTTACCACCAAATTCTTCCACTTCCTCTGGGACACCATCCGAGACGAAGTCTGGGACGTAGTGGAGGAATCGTGCACCACTCAGTGGCTTCTTCCTGTGCTAAATGCCACCTTCATCACTTTGGTTCCAAAAGAAGACAATGCAGCTTCGCCAAGAAAGTACATACCCATAGCTCTCTGCAATGTCATTTGCAAAATCATCTCCAAAGTTATCGCTAATAGACTGAACCATCTTCTTCCCATAATCATCCCCCTGGAGCAAACAGGTTATGTTGAAGGTAGGCAAATCCTTGACGGCATCATCTTAACCCATGAAGCCATTCACTCTCTCAAAATTTCCAAAAAAAATTGGTATG
Source organism: Pinus albicaulis (assembly GCA_034641835.2). NCBI lineage: Eukaryota > Viridiplantae > Streptophyta > Pinopsida > Pinales > Pinaceae > Pinus > Pinus albicaulis. The sequence continues at coordinate 563,541,256 of CM076580.1, read as the reverse complement.
CTTCTCAAAATCGATCTCTCCAAGGCTTTTGACAAACTCAACTGAGACTACATCAAAAAAGTACTCATAGCCTTCGGCTTCAGCCACACTTGGGTACACTGGATCATGAGCCTCATCACCTCCCCCTTTCTTTCCATATTGGTTAATGGTATTCCCTCTGCAACCTTCGACCCCTCGAGAGGAATTAGACAAGGGGACCCTCTCTCTCCCTTCATCTTCATTATTATGGCCGAAGTATTGGGTCGCCTTCTCAAAAGTTCCATCCAGTCAGGTGCCCTGCATGGTTTACCTCTCCACAACTTGCCCCCCTCTTCCCATCAACAATTTGTGGATGACAATATGATTATGGATTACCCCTCGGTCCAAGAAGCCCGTACCCTCAAATATCTTCTTGATTCCTTCTCTGAAGCCTCTGGCACAGAGGTCAACCCTGATAAATCGCAGATCTTTTTCTTCCATACCCCCCTCTCTCTCAATGCAACATTGCCCGTATCCTAGGCTTCTCCATTGCTTCTTTGCCCTCTAAATACCTAGGAGCCCCTCTCACTGACTTCGCCATCAATCATTCCTCCTGGCGAGTCCTGTTGGACAAAATGGAAACCAAGTTATCCAATTGGACCCATCACACCCTCAACATTGCAAGCCGCTTGGTTCTCATCAAATCTGTTCTGCAATCACTCCCCATTTACCTTTTCTCGGTCCTGGCAGCCCCCAAATGGGTCCTAAAGGCCATGCGTAATCTGCAAAGATCTTTCCTATGGGGCAACACCAAAGAGAAAAATAAATGGGCCTTAGTTAGCTGGAAGGATGTCTGCACTCCTAAAAGTCATGGGGGTTAGGACTGCACGACCCGAAGCACAGCAACAACATAATGGGTGCCAGTATATGGTGGAAATGGGTCTCCAACCCCAACACTCCATGGGCTAATCTATGGACGACCAAGTATGCCCACTCATGGCCAAAAGGAACTCATCCGGTTCAACCTAGAGACAGGGGATCCCAAATATGGAAAGCAGCAAATAGCCAAAAACAAATGATACAGAGCCACAACTTCTGGGAGCTACGAAGTGGCACTTAAGCAAGATTCTAGGAGGACTCCTAGCAGCAGCTGCCAAGCCTATCTTCCATCTTCCCTAGACCTATATAAAGTGTCGTTCTCCAAGGGAGGCAAAGACAAAATGTACAGGATTTCTGGACAGACAACACAACCCAAGATTATAGGAAATGGCTACACAAGAATAGGTGGCAAGACGATTGGAACAATGAGTGCCACACATACATTTGGGGGGAACTCGGCACTAAAAGAAAAATCAAAGTTCAGCCAGGACCTCACATCCTTCGTTGGGGGTATATGCCGAGTGGAAACTATTCCACCAAGGAAGCTTACAACATCCTCCATTATCAAAATCTAGGGCCAACAAACCACATCTAGAAAAAGATATGGACGCCTAATCTCTGGCCCAAAGTAGCCACCATCCTTTGGCTGCTCAGTAAACAACGCATCCTCATATGGGAGAATCTTTTGAAGAGGGGGTTTGTAGGACCCTCTAGGTGTCCCCTGTGTCAGGAAAACTTGGAAACCATCAATCACCTGATGGACCAATGTCCTACAACTAATCACTTGTGGGACATAATTGCAGTCTTATGTCGGCGTCCTAACCGAGTAAGGGGTAACATCATCAATACCATCAGCAGCTCGACGAACAATCCTTACACCAGCACTCTCCGAAACAGACTTTGGCAGATAATTCCGGGTTTCCTTATTTGGAATATATGGAAGGAAAGGAACAGTCGTATCTTCAAAAATAAAGCATCCCCATCAGAGAAGCTCTAGGACCGGATTCACGGCAACCTCTCGGAAATGTTGGCCTTAAACGCATGGAGTCGAGAGGATTTTCCCACCTCTATAGCAAAGCACCGCATATGGAATAATTGGCAAATGAGTATAAACACACCCCTGGATATCAATCCTAGAAGTGTAGCAGAACCCCTGTCCCTGAAAAATGGAACCCCCCCAAATGGCTTCTTCAAATGCAACTTTGATGGTGCGTCCAAAGGCAATCCCGGAAATGCAGGATTCGGAGGCATTATCATGAATTCTCAAGACGAGCCTCTTCGGATTTACTACGGTAATATGGGATAGGGCATCAACAATTCTGCGGAGCTGGAAGGGCCTATACAAGGTATCCAAATCGCAATTGAGTTTCATTTCTTCCCCCTGGAAATGGAAGGAGACTCACAAGTTATAACTATGGCAGCCACAAGAATCCTCCATGGATCGACGTCCTCAAAGGTATCCACCAGTTGGAGGCTTGCCCATAGGCTCAAGTTTCTAGAACAGCTGTTACACAATCACAGAGTTATCACTTTCTGCCATGTGTGAAGGAAACAAACTCAGTTGCAGATCTCCTTGCTAACAAAGGGGTGGAAAGCCACTGTGAGCTGTATCAATCTGACTTCACTCAGGTTGGGGAGGAATCCTTAAGACATGAAAATCACACTCTCATTCAAAAGGATCTTCTCCCCTCGGATGCAAGTGACAGAACTGGCACGAATGACAATCATCTATCCCACACACATGAGGACGAAGATCTTCTGCGCAGTGCCTCACTTGTTGTGAATCCTCAAACTATTAGCCATCTGCACGAGACTAATGGGATAGGGGTTGATGATGAGACGTTGAGTACAGAGTTACCTTATCCAGGGTACCCCCTTGCAACAATCACCATTAATGATTAGCACGATTGATCTGTCTATCAGCCATCACCCTTCCCTTCAGCCTACTCAAGAAGTTGGTTATGGCACTCAGCTGCGTCTGAGGCTCACTCATGGCCATCCCCCTCGCATGTGGCCAAGACCCTATAAAAGGATGAGCCCTCAACCCCGAGAAACTCACAGTAATTCCCCTCTGTCTTTCCTTTTGTTTCTGCTTTTGCACTCCCCCAACTCCATCCCGTCGCGCAACCCTTTACTCAGCATTGTGTAGCACAGTCTCCTATGGGCTGCGATCACTCAGTTTGCACACCTCTTCTCTGGCCCTTCCGTTCCCCCTGTCTTCGACTTTGTTTGTCCACCAGCTGCACACCCTCCCCTTGAAGCCTCCCCCTTGCCCCATCATGCAATGGCTCCCAGATTGCGCCAAAGAACCATCCTTGGTGAACAAAGAGGGGCTCTCCCTGAACATTATCACCGTGGAGAGGACAATCGTTTGGATTCTGTTGAAGGTTCCTCCTCCGGCAGTTTTGCGAGACAGAGCCTCGATCCTAAGCAAGAGGAAGCAGCACCTGTGCACGCTACGCAAAGGGTAGACGCGGCCCATAGAAGTCTACCATCGCGCACCAGGCGCACCCCCCGCCTCGCAAGACTGATCCACTACCGGCTCAGGAGGAGGAAGACGATGACTCGAATGTCTAGGTTATGGACTCTGATGGTAAGTGGACGCGCGTCCATGACACAGAGGATCTAGAGGCCCCCATTCTCTGCGCACCTATCCCCAATCCCAAGAGTCCTGTGGCAGACTCTGAGGAAGCGGGTGCGCAAGCGCATGCTTGCCTGATAGAGGAGGAAGTCCCCGACAACGATGATGAACATGAAGATTGAGGCCTGCGAACCTGCACAGCTCTTCGATGGTTTTTGTCAAGCCTGCTACCACCAGTGCATCTCTAGCTATACCCTTGTCTATGCATATTTTGTAATATTTAGATACATCAGCGTTGCAGAGGATCTAGAATCCCCCATTCTCTGCGCACCTGTCCCAAATCCTAGGAGTCCTATGGCAGACTCTGAGGAAGCGGTTGCGCAAGCGCATGCTTGCCACATAGAGGAGGAAGTCCCTGACAGCGATGATGAACATGAAGATCGAGACCTGCGAACCTGCACAGCTCTTCCATGGTTTTTGTCAAGCCTGCTACAACCAGTGCATCTCTAGCTATACCCTTGTCTATGCATATTTTGTAATATTTAGATACATCAACGTCGTTGCGCATTTTGTAATTCTCTGTCTCAAGTGCTTTCCGGGCTGGTTTCCTCCACTGAGGCAACCATGAAACCGAGCAAGTAAGGTCGGGATTGGTTAAGCGCAACTTGCCAACCCTGTCTGTAGCATATGTAATGTCTCTTTTCTCGAATTAATATAGAATAGCCCAACTTACCAAAAAAAAAAGGTGATAGCCTAGGCAATAATTCAGAGAAACAAGAAGATCAACCTATTTGAGGAGATTAAAGGTGTTTAAAAGACAAACGTAGAGCAAACCTTACCCACAGATTTGAAAACCAGCAACAAGTTTTGGAGCAAATTTGAGAAAATTGTTCAACCTATTAGAGGATATTAAAGGTGTTTAAAAGACAAACGTAGAGGAAACCTTACCCATAAATTTGAAAACCAACAGCTAGTTCTGGCGCAAATTTGAGGAAATTAATGGTGTTTAATAGACAAATGTACCACATACATTACCAAATATTTGAAGTCTAGCAATTATTTTCGAGACAGATGGGTTAATGGTACAAATTTTATGCACATTGTTTATCTTGACTAAGCGAACCTATTCTGGCATTTCTAGTTGGCACATTGTATGTAGTTACAACATGATATGGTGAATCGTATATTGTATATTGCTCACTAAAAGATATATTATTTGCACATGATCTCGTGCATTCACTTGAATATTTTCCATTTGGGGTGTTGAGTGACTTACATATCTATGCATGTGAAGGAGGTTTGACTTGCACATCTTACAATGGATGTAAGTTGTCCCCATATTTCTTGTCTATCAACTTGCATATTTCTTGTCTATTTTGATTGATAATTGTTTGAGAGCGTGGTACATTCGAAGATGAAGTTGTTACTACTATTTGGGATATTTGACTTGGATTACCATCAAACCAAGGAGTTCATGCTCCCAAATGCAAAAATAAAGATCGATAGTAGTGGAAAAACAAAAACAAAAGAAGAAACTCACTCTATATGTCATTACCTCCACATTTTCTATAGAGCCCCACATCTCTCTCACACGGAGATATTCAGCGATTTCATCATTAGTGCTCCTCCACCTTCCTTAACCTACATTGCATTTAAATTTAAATAATTGAGATAATTATGAAGCAACAAATGAGTTAAATTAAAACAAGGATAAGATTATATACTAGTAAACAAAAAAATTCCTTAATACATACCTCCATTCCCTTTTCACACTACACTCTTGGAACTAAACCAAGACATAGGTTGTAATGACTTGTAGACAATAAAATTCCTTAATACATACCTCCATTGCCTTTTCACACACTACACTCTTGGAACTAAACCATGACATAGGTTGTAATGACTTGTTCCATTGCTTCCCCCTCACCCCCAAATCCAAAAAAAAAAAAAGAACGAAGTTAGGAAAAATAGAAAAGAGGGCACATAAAAAAAGGAAAAAAAAAAAACAATTCAAACCACAAATTAGCATGGCCATGCTCACAAAATTAAAGGACAAAAAATCATAACAATAACAAGCAAAACAATAAAACAAACAAAAAGAAAACATGAAAAGAAAAACAACAAATAGAGACACCTATCCGCAACCCCAAAATGCGTCAATAGCCAACCAAGGACACCCTGCACAAAATACCAACATGTCTTATGAGAAATATTATTTACAGACTGGCAATATTATGAGTAACAATATGCACTAGAAATCAAACCTAAAACGTCAAGAGGGAAAGATTACACAGCAAATCATACATGGATTTTGCATCAAAAGCACTTACCTCAACCTTTGCTTCTACACTCCACTACAATGTCTCTCTCATGAAAATATTTCAGTGGTTTCATCACAAATCCTCCACGTTCCTTCGCCTACATTGCCTTCCATTCAAAAATTAAATACGGAAAATTTCATCACGAATCCTCCACGTTCCTTCACCTACATTGCCTTCCATTCAAAAATTAAATACGAAAAATTACATAGCAAATCATACATAGATTTTGCATCAAAAGCACTTACCTCAACCTTTGCCTCTACACTCCACTACAATGTCTCTCTCATGAAAATATTTCAGTAGTTTCATCACGAATCCTCCACGTTCCTTCACCTGCATTGCCTCCTTTTACCTCAACCTTTGCCTCTACACTCCACTACAATGTCTCTCTCAAGAAAATATTTCAGTAGTTTCATCACAAATCCTCCGCATTCCTTCACCAACATTGACTTCCACGTTCCTTCACCTACATTGCCTTGCATTCAAAAATTAAACAAATGATTAATAATGTAAGATGGCTTAAATTTAAAAAAAACACATATGGGACCATACATATATACTATTGCAACATAGGCTTCCATACCAAAGCATGCATGGGATTTTACACCAAATAGGAATTAACAATAGCGAAAAAAATAACAAAACGAACAAAAAGAAAACATGTAAAGAGAAACAATAAATAGAGACGGTATTTGCAATATGAAAGATTACATAGCAAATCATACATGGATTTTGCATCAAAAGAACTTACCTCAACCTTTGCCTCTACACTCCACTACAATGTCTCTCTCATGAATCCTCATCATGAATCCTCCACGTTCCTTCACCTACATTGCCTTGCATTCAAAAATTAAACAAATGATTAATAATGTAAGATGGCTCAAATTTAAACAAAAACACATATGGGACCATACATATATACTACTGCAACATAGGTTTCCATACCAAAGCATGCATGGATTTTAAACCAAATAGGAATTAACAATAGCGACAAAAAAAGAACAAAACTAACAAAAAAAAAACATGTAAAGAGACACATTAGATAGAGACACTCATCTGCAACCCCAAAATGCGTTGATGGCTAGCAAGGGACATCCTACACACCAAAGAAAATATTGTTAGTAAATATTAAATACACATAAAATGTTTAGAAATGCAAAACAAATATGAAAGTATTTATGAAAAATCTTAATTAGAAACCAACACTATTATGAGAACAATTCCAAGCAAAATTTGACACCAATGGTAATTATGGTAATTATGAATGGGACAACAATGAACATGCATGGTAGCCTATTTTAATGCTTAATTCAAAATTTAACTCCAATTAAATACAAGACTACAGGAACAGAAAAGAAAAACAAGTATACAAGACTAAGAAAAACAAGTATAGGAAAGCCAACCCATGTAGGAGAAATATATGCCTAAGCATATCGACCCTATTTATATAGTCATAATTTTAGAGGGTTGGACCTAAAGTGATGTTAGCAAAATTAGTATAAAAGGGCAAAAAAATTCAAGGCAAAACAACAAAATATTGCAAAACAAAAGCAATGTTCAATAAGAAATTGCCAAAAAGGAAGTCGTTCCAAACAAAAAGACGTCCATCAATTTATGATGGCCCTGCTTGTATTGATAACTTTGAAAGGCAAAACCTAATCTATTTTGAGGTCTAAGAGAAAATGAAAGTTTCATAAGGGATTATTTGTGGTGAACTTATGTTGAGGGCTTTTGGACAGTGGAAGCACTCGTGAATCTATTATAGTCATAGCGCAAAAGATTATGGCCTTCTTCTTGATATGAACCATCTAAATCTACTAGAGGATGCAACACTATATAGAAATCTGCAATTTTAACACTGTACTACAATATCATTTATGATATAGTTAGAGCTTGAATTGGCCTACTTATGATTCTAGTTTTAAAGAATGCAACACTGTATAAATATCTGAAATTTTAACATCGTACAACAACATTATTTATGATATAGTTAGAGCCTGAATTGGTCTACTTATGATTCTAGTTTCAAATCCACTTGTTCCAAGTCAACCCTACATGCAATAGCACTTGAAATGGAGGTCACAAATCTTTTACGCTGGATGTAAAAATGTTTCTTATCCTGCTACCCCCAATAAATACGATCTACATTAGGCGCTTATAGCATTAGTTTAATCTTCCAACAGCAACCAACGTAGTAAGTGATAGCCTAGGCAATAATTCACAGAAACAAGAAGATCAACCTATTTGAGGAGATTAAAGGTGTTTAAAAGACAAATGTAGAGCAAACCTTACCCACAGATTTGAAAACAAACAACTAGTTTTGGCGCAAATTTGAGGAAATTTATCAACCTATTTGAGGAGATTAAAGGTGTTTTAAAGACAAACGTAGAGCAAACCTTACCCACAGATTTGAAAACCTATGGCTAGTTTTGACGCAAATATGAGGAAATTAATGATGTTTAATAAACAAATGTCTCACATACATTACCCACATATTTGAAGACCAACAATTATGTGGGAGACAGATGGTTTAATGGTAAAAATTTTATGCACATTGTTTAAGATGGGTTAATGGTAAAAATTTTATGCACATTGTTTATCTTGACCTGGCATTTCTAGTTGGCACATTGTATTTAGTTACAACATGATATGGTGAATCGTATATTGTATATTGCTCACTAAAAAATAGATTATTTGCACATGATCCCGTGCATTCACTTGAAGATTTTCCATTTGGGGTGTTGAGTGACTTACATATCTATGCATGTGAAGGAAGTTTGACATGCACATCTTACAATGTCCACATATTTCTTGTCTATTTTGATTGAATAACTGTTTGAGAGCGTGGTACATTAGAAGATGTTGTTACTACTATTTGGGATTTTTTACTTGGTTTACCATCAAACCAAGGAGGTCATGCTCCTAAATGCAAAAATAAAGATCGATAGTAGTGGAAAAACAAAAGCAAAAGAAGAAACTCAACCTGTATGTCATTGCCTCCACATTTTCTATAGAGCCCCACATCTCTCTCACACAAAGATATTCAGTGGTTTCATTAGTGCTCCTCCACCTTCCTTAACCTACATTGCATTTAAATTTAAATGCAATTGAGATACCTATGAAGCAACAAATGAGATAATTATGAAGCAACAAATGAGATAAATTAAAACAAGGATAAAATAATATACTAGTAAACAATAAAATTCCTTAATACATACCTCCATTGCCTTTTCCCAATAAAATTCCTTAATACATACCTCCATTGCCTTTTCCCACTACACTCTTGGAACTAAACCAGACATAGGTTGTAATAACTTGTTCCATTGCTTCCCCCTCACCCCAAAATCCAAAAAAATAGAACGAAGTTAAGAAAAATGGAAAAGAGGGCACATAAAAAAAGAAAAAAAAATATCAAAACACAAATTAGCATGGCCATGCTCACAAAATTAAAGAAAAAAAAATTCATAACAATAACAAGCAAAAAAATAAAACAAATTAAAAGAAAACATGAAAAGACAAACAACCGATAGAGACACCTCTCCGCAACCCCAAAATGCGTCGATAGCCAACCAACACCCTGCACAAAATATCAACATGTCATATGAGAAACATTAATTAAAGACTGGCAATATTACGAGTAACATTATGCACTAAAAATCAAACCTAAAACCTTAAGAGGGATAGATTACATAGCAAATCATACATGGATTTTGCATGAAAAGAACTTACCTCAACCTTTGCCTCTACACTCCACTACAATGTCTCTCTCATGAAAATATTTCAGAAGTTTCATCATGAATCCTCCACGTTCCCTCATCAACATCGTTCCTGCTTATATGAATTGAGAATATGTGTCAGAGATCTTTCGTAATGCCGCTTATTTATCCTCTGCTCGCGATAGCTGGAAATTTCTATCAGATTTGGAACGCAGGGCACTCTCCTTAACAGGCAGAGAGTGTACTCTACAATGATCACCTACATTGCCTTGCATTGAAAAATTAAATATGAAATATTACATAACAAATAATACATGGATTTTGAAGCAAAAGAACTTACCTCAACCTTTGCCTCTACACTCCACTACAATGTCTCTCTCATGAAAAGATTTCAGTAGTTTCATCACAAATCCTCCACGTTCCTTCACCAACACATATGGGACCATACATACATACTACTGAAACATAGGTTTCCATACCAAAGCATGCATGGATTTTACACCAGATAGGAATTAACAATAGCGAAAAAAAGAACAAAACTAACAAAAAGAAAACATGTAAAGAGAAAGAATAGATAGAGACAGTATTTGCAATACGAAAGTAGGATGATGGACAGGACAGTGGGATAGAGGAACAATCACCAGCACAGCAGCCATAGGTTCAGCCACAGAGTGGAACGATTGCCACACTATCTGCTACCCCCAGGTTCAATACTTTCAGGGTCAGAGGCCTGAAAGTATTAGGGTCAGAGGATTTTGCATCAAAAGAACTTACCTCAACCTTTTCCTCTACACTCCACGACAATGTCTCTCTCATGAAAATATTTCAGTAGTTTCATCACGAATCCTCCATGTTCCTTCACCTACATTGCCTTGCATTCAAAAATTAAACAAATGATTAATAATGTAAGATGGCTCAAATTAAAACAAAAACACATTTGGGACCATACATATATAGTACTGCAACATAGGTTTCCATACCAAAGCATGCATGGATTTTACACCAAATAGGAATTAACAATAGCGAAAAAAAGAACAAAACTAACAAAAAGAAAACATGTAAAGAGAAACATTAGATAGATACACTCATCTGCAACCCCAAAATGTGTTGATGGCTAGCAAGGGACACCCTACACCAAAAAAAATATTGTTAGCAAATATTAAATACACACAAAATGTTTAGAAATGCAAAAAAATATGAAAGTATTTATGAAAAATCTTAATCAGAAACCAACACTATTATGAGAACAATTCAAAGCAAACCAGATATGAAAAATCTTAATTAGAAACCAACACTATTATGAGAACAATTCCAAGAAAAATTTGACACCAATGGTATTTATGAATGGGACAACATGCATGGTAGCTTATTTTAATGCTCAATTCAAAATTGAACTCCAATTAAATACAAGGCTACAAAAAAAGAAAAGAAAAACAAGTATAGGAAAGCCAACCTATGTAGGGCAAATATATGCCTAAGCAGATCGACAACATGCATGGTAGCTTATTTAAAGAAAAGAAAAACATGTATAGGAAAGCCAACCTATGTAGGGCAAATATATGCCTAAGCAGATCGACAACATACATTGTAGCTTATTTAAAGAAAAGAAAAACATGTATAGGAAAGCCAACCAATGTAGGACAAATATATGCCTAAGCAGATCGACAACATGCATGGTAGCTTATTTTAATGCTTAATTCAAAATTGAACTCCAATTAAATACAAGACTACAGAAAAAGAAAAGAAAAACAAGTATAGGAAAGCCAACCTATGTAGGAGAAATATATGCCTAATCAGATCAACCCTATTTATATAGTCATAACTTTAACGGGGTGGACCTAAAGTGATGTTAGCAAAATTAGTATAAAAAAGCAAAAAAATTCAAGGGAGTATAGAGAAATATTGCAAAACAAACGCAATGTCTTTATGTTCAATAAGACATTGCCAAAAAGGAACTCGTTCCCAACAAAAAGACGTCCATCAATTTAAGTAAATTAAGTTGGCCCTGCTTGTATATATAACTTTGAAAGGCCAGACCTAATCTATTTTGAAGTCTAAGAAAAATGAAAGTTTCATGGGGGTTTAGTTGTGGTTAACTTATGTTGACGGCTTTTGTACCGTGTAAGCACCCATGAGCCTATTATAATCATAGCGCAATAGATTATGGCCTTCTTCTTGATATGAACCATCTAAATCTATTAGAGGATGCAACACTATATAAAAATCTGGAATTTTAACACCGTACAACAATATTATTTATGATATACTTAGAGCTAAAATCTGGAATTTTAACACCGTGCAACAATATTATTTATGATATACTTATAGCTTGAATTGGCCTACTTATGATTCTAGTTTTAGAGGACGCAATACTATATAAAGATCGGCAATTTCAACATTATATAAAAATCTGGAATTTTAACACCGTACAACAATATTATTTATGATATACTTAGAGCTTCAATTGGCCTACTTATGATTCTAGTTTTAGAGGATGTAACACTATATAAAGATCTGCAATTTTAACATCATACAACAATATTATTTATGATATAGTTAGAGCTTGAATTGGTCTACTTATGATTCTAGTTTCAAATCCACTTGTTCCAAGTCAACCCTACATGCAATAGCACTTGAAATGGAGGTCAAAAATCTTTTACGCTGGATGTAAAAATGTTTCTTATCCTACTATCCCAATAAATACGATCTATATTAGGCGCCTATAGCATTAGTGTAATCTTCCAATAGCAATAATAAGTGATAGCCTAGGTAATAATTCACAGAAACAAGAAGATACAACCTATTTGAGGAGATTAAAGGTGTTTAAAAGACAAATGTAGAGCAAACCTTACCCACAGATTTGAAAACCAACAAATAGTTTTGGCACAAATTTGAGGAAATTGATCAACCTATTTGAGGAGATTAAAGGTGTTTAAAAGACAAACGTAGAGCAAACCTTACCCACAGATTTGAAAACCAACAGCTAGTTTTGACGCAAATTTGAGGAAATTAATGGTGTTTAATAGACAAATGTCTCACATACATTACCCACATATTTGAAGACCAGCAATTATCAAATCTTTTACGCTGGATATAAAAATGTTTCTTATCCTGCTACCCCAATAAATACAATCTATATTAGGCGCCTATAGCATTAGTGTAATCTTCCAATAGCAATAATAAGTGATAGCCTAGGTAATAATTCACAGAAACAAGAAAATCAACCTATTTGAGGAGATTAAAGGTGTTTAAAAGACAAATGTAGAGCAAACCTTAGCCACAGATTTGAAAACCAACAACTAGTTTTGGCGCAAATTTGAGGAAATTCACAACCTATTTGAGGAGATTAAAGGTGTTTAAAAGACAAACGTAGAGCAAACCTTACCCACAGATTTGAAAACCAACAGCTAGTTTTGATGCAAATTTGAGGAAATTAATGGTGTTTAATAGACAAATGTCTCACATACATTACCCACATATTTGAAGACCAGCAATTATTTTCGAGACAAATGGGTTAATGGTACAAATTTTATGCACAAAGTTTATCTTGACTTGGCATTTCTAGTTGGCACATTGTATTTAGTTACAACATGATATGATGAATCGTATATTGTATATTGCTCACTAAAAAATAGATTATTTGCACATGATCCCGTGCATTCACTTAAAGATTTTCCATTTGGGGTGTTGAGTGACTTACATATCTATGCATGTTGCTCACTAAAAAATAGATTATTTGCACATGATCCCGTGCATTCACTTGAAGATTTTCCATTTGGGGTGTTGAGTGACTTACATATCTATGCATGTGAAGAAGGTTTGACTTCCACATCTTACAATGGCGGTAAGTTGTCCACATATTTCTTGTCTATTTTGATTGAATAACTGTTTGAGAGCGTGGTCTATTCGAAGATAAAGTTGTTACTACTATTTGGGATATTTGACTTGGTTACCATCAAACCAAGGAGGTCATGCTCCCAAATGCAAAAATAAAGATTGATAGTAGTGAAAAAACAAAAACAAAAGAAACTCACCCTATATGTCATTGCCTCCACATTTTCTATATAGCCCCACATCTCTCTCACACAAAGATATTCAATGGTTTCATCAGTGCTCCTCCACCTTCCTTAACCTACATTGCATTTAAATTTAAACAATTGAGATAGTTATGAAGCAACAAATCAGTTAAATTAAAACAAAGAAAAAATTATATACTAGTAAACAATAAAATTCCTTAATACATACCTCCATTGCCTTTTCCCACTACACTCTTGGAACTAAACCAAGACATAGGTTGTAATGACTTGTTCCAATGCTTCCCCCTCACCCCAGTCCAAAAAAAAAACGAATGAAGTTAAGAAAATAGAAAAGAGGGTACATAAAAAAAGGAAAAAAAACAAATCAAACCACAAATTAGCATGGCCATGCTCACAAAATTAAAGGAACAAAAAATAATAACAATAACAAGCAAAACAATAAAACAAAAAAATAAAAATAAAAACATGAAAAGACAAACAACAGATAGAGACACCTATCCGCAACCCCAAAATGCATCGATAGCCAACCAAGGACACCCTGCACAAAATATCAACATCTCTTACGAGAAATATTAATTACAGACTGGCAATAATATGAGTAACATTATGCACTAGAAATCAAACCTAAAACGTTAAGAGGGAAAGATTGCATACCAAATCATACATGGATTTTGCATCAAAAGAACTTACATCAACCTTTGCCTCTACACTCCACTACAATGTCTCTCTCATGAAAATGTTTCAGTAGTTTCATCACGAATCCTCCACGTTCCTTCACCTACGTTGCCTTGCATTCAAAAATTAAATACGAAAGATTACTTAGCAAATCATACATGGATTTTGCATCAAAAGAACTTACCTCAACCTTTGCCTCTACACTCCACTACAATGTCTCTCTCATGAAAATATTTCAGTGGTTTCATCACGAATCCTCCACGTTCCTTCACCTACATTGCCTTCCACGTTCCTTCACCTACATTACCTTGAATTCAAAAATTAAACAAATGATTAATAATGTAAGATAGCTCAAATTTTAAAAAAAATTACATATGGGACCATACATATATACGACTGTAACATAGGTTTCCATACCAAAGCATGCATGGATTTTACACCAAATAGGAATTAACAATAGCAAAAAATAAAAACAAAACTAACCAAAAGAAAACATCTAAAGAGAAACATTTGATAGAGGCACTCATCTACAACCCCAAAATGCAGAAATGTGTTGATGGCTAGCCAGGGACACACTACACACCAAAAAAAAATATTTTTAGTAAATATTAAATACACATAAAATGTTTAGAAACACAAAACAAATATGAAAGTATTTATGAAAAATCTTAATTAGAAACCAACACTATTATGAGAACAATTCCAAGCAAAATTTGACACCAATGGTAAGTATGAATGGGACAACATGCATGGTTGCTTATTTTAATGCTTAATTCAAAATTGAACTCCAATTAAATACAAGGCTACAAAAAAAGAAAAGAAAAACAAGTATAGGAAAGCCAACCTATGTAGGAGAAATATATGCCTAAGCATATGGACAACATGCATGGTAGCTTATTTTAATGCTTAATTATTCATGGTAGATTATTTTAACGCTTAATTCAAAATTGAACTCCAATTAAATACAAGACTATAGAAAAAGAAAAGAAAAACAAGTATAGGAAAGCCAACCTATGTAGGAGAAATATATGCCTAAGCATATCGACAACATGCATGGTAGCTTATTTTAATGCTTAATTCAAAATTGAACTCCAATTAAATACAAGACTACAGAAAAAGAAAAGAAAAATAAGTGTAGGAGAGCCAACCTATGTAGGAGAAATATATGCCTAAGCAGATCGACCCTATTTATATAGTCATAATTTTAGGGGGTTGGACCTAAAGTGATGTTAGCAAAATTAGTATAAAAAGGCAAAAAAAAGTATAGGAAAGACAAACTATGTAGGAGAAATATGATCGAACGTATTTATATAGTCATAATTTTAGGGGGGTGGACCTAAAGTGATGTTAGCAAAATTAGTATAAAAAGGCAAAAAAAATTATAGGAAAGCCAACCTATGTAGGAGAAATATATGCCTAAGCATAAATACAGTCATAATTTTAGGAGGTTGGACCTAATGTGATGTTAGCAAAATTAGTATAAAAAGGCAACAAAAAAAAATGTATAGGAAAGCCAACCTATGTAGGAGAAATATATGCCGAAGCAGATCGACCCTATTTATATAGTAATAATTTTAGGGGGTTGGACCTAAAGTGATGTTAGCAAAATTAGTATAAAAAGGCAAAAAAATTCAAGTCATATAATCATAATTTTAGGGTGTTGGACCTTAAGTGATGTTAGCAAAATTAGTATAAAAAGGCAAGGAAAAACAAAAGCAATGTTCAATAAGACATTGCCAAAAAGGAAGTTGTTCCTAACAAAACGACGTCCATCAATTTATGTTGGCCCTGCTTTTATTGGTAACTTTGAAAGGCCTTGACCTAATCTATTTTGAGGTCTAAGAAAAATGAAAGTTTCATAGGGGATTATTTGTGGTGAAATTATGTTCAGGGCTTTTGGACAACGGAAGCACCCATTAGTCTATTATAGTCATAGCTCAAAAGATTATGACCACCTTCTTGATATGAACCATCTAAATCTACTAGAGGATGCAACACTATATAAAAATCTGCAATTTTAACATCGTACAACAACATTATTTATGATATAGTTAGAGCTTGAATTGGTCTACTTATGATTGTAGTTTTAGAGGATGCAACACTATATAAAGATCTGCAATTTTAACATTGTACAACAATATTATTTATTATATAGTTAGAGCTTGAATTGGTCTACTTATGATTCTAGTTTCAAATCCACTTGTTCCAAGTCCACCCTACATGCAATAGCACTTGAAATGGAGGTCACAAATCTTTTACGATGGATGTAAAAATGTTTCTTATCCGGCTACCCAATAAATACGATCTACAATAGGCGCCTATAGCATTAGTTTAATCTTCCAATAGCAACCAACGTAATAAGTGATAGCCTAGGCCCTAGACAATAAGAAGATCAACCTATTTGAGGAGATTAAAGGTGTTTAAAAGACAAACGTAGAGCAAACCTTACCCACAGATTTGAAAACCAACAACAAGTTTTGGTGCAAATTTGAGGAAATTGATCAACCTATTTGACGAGATTAAAGGTGTTTAAAAGACAAACATAGAGCAAATCTTACCCACAGATTTGAAAACCAACAGCTAGTTTTGGCGCAAATTTGAGGAAATTAATGGTGTTTAATAATCAAATGTCTCACATACATTACCCACATATTTGAAGTCCAACAATTATTTTCGAGACAGATGTTTATGCATATTGTTTATCTTGACTAAGTGAACCTATTTTGGTATTTCTAGTTGGCACATTGTATTTAGTTACAACATGATATGGTGAATCGTATATTGTATATTGCTCACTAAAAAATAGATTATTTGCACATCATCCCGTGCATTCACTTGAAGATTTTCCATTTGAGGTGTTGAGTGACTTACATATCTATGCATGTGAAGGAGGTTTGACTTGCACATCATACAATGGCGATAAGTTGTCCCCATATTTCTTGTCTATCAACTTACATATTTCTTGTCTATTTCGATTGAATAATTGTTTGAGAGCGTGGTACATTCGAAGATGAAGTTCTTACTACTATTTGGGATATTTGACTTGGATTACCATCAAACCAAGGAGTTCATGCTCCCAAATGCAAAAATAAAGATCGATAGTAGTGGAAAAACAAAAACAAAAGAAGAAACTCACCCTCTATATGTCATTGCCTCCACATTTTCTATAGAGCCCCACATCTCTCTCACACAGAGATATTCAGCGGTTTCATCATCAGTGCTCCTCCACCTTCCTTAACCTAGATTGCATTTAAATTTATACAATTGAGATAATTAAGAAGCAACAAATGAGTTAAATTAAAACAAGGACAAGATTATATACTAGTAAACAATAAAATTCCTTAATACATACCTCCATTGCCTTTTCACACTACACTCATGGAACTAAACCAAGACCTAGGTTGTAATGACTTGTAAACAATAAAATTCCTTAATACATACCTCCATTGCCTTTTCACACTACACTTTTGGAACTAAACCAAGACATAGGTTGTAATGACTTGTTCCATTGCTTCCCCCTCACCCCCAAAACCAAAAAAAAAGAACGAAGTTAAGAAAAATAGAAAAGAGGGCACATAAAAAAAAGGAAAAAAAACAAATCAAACCACAAATTAGCATGGCCATGCCCACAAAATTAAAGAAAAAATAATAATAACAATAACAAGCAAAACAATAAAACAAACAAAAAGAAAACATGAAAAGACAAACAACAGATAGAGACACCTATCCGCAACCCCAAAATGCGTCGATAGCCAACCAAGGACACCCTGCACAAAATATCAACAGATCTTATGAGAAATATTAATTACAGACTGGAAATATTATGAGTAACATTATGCACTAGAAATCAAACCTAAAACGTTAAGAGGGAAATATTACATAGCAAATCATACATGGATTTTGCAACAAAAGAACATACCTCAACCTTTGCCTCTACACTTCAATACAATGTCTCTCATGAAAATATTCATGTAGTTTCATCATGAATTCCTTCACCTACATTGCCTTGCATTCAAAAATTAAATACAAAAGATTACATAGCAAATCATACATGGATTTTGCATCAAAAGCACCTACCTCAACCTTTGCCTCTACACTCCACTACAATGTCTCTCTCATGAAAATATTTCAATAGTTTCATCACGAATCCTCCATGTTCCTTCACGTACATTTCCTTCCACGTTCCTTCTTCACCTACATTACCTTGCATTCAAAAATTAAACAAATGATTAATCACTTAAGATGGCTCAAATTTAAACAAAAACACATATGGGACCATACATATATACTACTTCAACATAGGTTTCCATACCAAAGCATGCATGGATTTTACACCAAATAGGAATTAACAATAGCGAAAAAAAAAACAAAACAAACAAAAAGAAAACATGTAAAGAGAAACAATAGATAAAGACAGTATTTGCAATACAAAAGATTACATAGCAAATCATACATGGATTTTGCGTCAAAAGAACTTACCTCAACCTTTGCCTCTACACTCTACTACAAAGTCTCTCTCATGAAAATATTTCAATAGTTTCATCATGAATCCTCCACATTCCTTCACCTACATTGCCTTGCATTCAAAAATTAAACAAATGATTAATAATGTAAGATGGCTCAAATTTAAACAAAAACACATATGGGACCCATACATATATACTACTGCAACATAGGTTTCCATACCAAATCATGCATGGATTTTACACCAAATACGAATTAACAATAGCGAAAAATAAAAATAAATAAAAAATAAAAAAATAAAAATAAAATAAAAATAAAAATAACAAAGAAAACTAACAAAAAAAAACATGTAAAGAGAAACTAGATAGAGACACTCATCCGCAACCCCAAAATGCGTTGATGCCTAGCAAGGGACACCCTACACACCAAAAAAAAATATTGTTAGTAAATATTAAATACACATAAAATGTTTAGAAACGCAAAACAAATATGAAAGTATTTATGAAAAATATTAATTAGAAACCAACACTATTATGAGAACAATTCCAAGCAAAATTTGGCACCAATGGCAACATGCATGGTAGCTTATTTTAATGCTTAATTCAAAATTGAACTCCAATTAAATACAAGACTACAAAAAAAGAAAAGAAAAACAAGTATAGGAAAGCCAGCCTATGTAGGAGAAATATATGCCTAAGCAGATCGACAACATGCATGGTAGCTTATTTTAATGCTTAATTCAAAATTGAACTCCAATTAAATACAAGACTACATGGTAGCTTATTTTAATGCTTAAAATTGAACTCCAATTAAATACAAGACTACAGGAAAAGAAAAGGAAAACAAGTATAGGAAAGCCAACCTATGTAGGAGAAATATATGCCTAAGCAGATCGACAACATGCATGGTAGCTTATTTAACATGCATGGTAGCTTATTTTAATGCTTAATTCAAAATTGAACTCAAATTAAATACAAGACTATAGGAAAAGAAAAGAAAAACAAGTATAGGAAAGCCAACCTACGTAGGAGAAATATATGCCTAAGCAAATCTACCCTATTTATATAGTCATAACTTTAGGGGGTTGGACCTAAAGTGATGTTAGCAAAATTAGTATGAAAACAAAGAAATATTGCAAAACAAAAGGAATGTTCAATAAGACATTGCCAAAAAGGAAGTCGTTCCCAACAAAAAGATGTCCATCAATTTATGTTGGCTCTACATGTATTGATAACTTTGAAAGGCCAAACCTAATCTATTTTTGAGGTCTAAGAGAAAATGAAAGTTTCATAGGGGATTATTTGTGGTGAACTTATGTTGAGGGCTTTTGGACAGTGGAAGCACCCATGAGTCTATTATAGTCACAGAGCAAAAGATTATGGCCTTCTTCTTGATATGAACCATCTAAATCTACTAGAGGATGCAACACTATATAAAAATCTGCAATTTTGACACCGTACTACAATATTATTTATGATATACTTAGAGCTTGAATCGGTCTACTTATGATTCTAGTTTTAGAAGATGCAACACTATATAAAGATCTGCAATTTTAACATCGTACAACAATATTATTATTTATGATATAGTTAGAGCTTGAAATGGTATACTTATGATTCTAGTTTCAAATCCACTTGTTCCAAGTCAACCCAACATCAAATAACACTTGAAACGGAGGTCACAAATCTTTTACGTTTATGTAAAAATGTTTCTTATCCTACTACCCCGATTATGGCCTTCTTCTTGATATGAACCATCTAAATCTACTAGAGGATGCAACACTATATAAAAATCTGCAATTTTGACACCGGTGACCGTACTACAATATTATTTATGATATACTTAGAGCTTGAATTGGTCTACTTGTGATTCTAGTTTTAGAGGATGCCACACTATATAAAGATCTGCAATTTTAACATCGTACAACAATATTATTTATGATATAGTTAGAGCTTGAGTCGGTCTACTTATGATTCTAGTTTCAAACCCACTTGTTCCAAGTCAACCCAACATCAAATAGCACTTGAAACGGAGGTCACAAATCTTTTATGCTTGATGTAAAAATGTTTCTTATCATACTACCCCAATAAATACAATCTACATTAGGCGCCTATAGCATTAGTTTAATCTTCCAATAGCAACCAATGTAATAAGTGATAGCCTAGGCAATAATTCACAGAAACAAGAAGATCAACCTATTTGAGGAGATTAAAGATGTTTAAAAGACAAACAAAGAGCAAACCTTACCCACATATTTGTAAACCAACAGCTAGTTTTGGCGCAAATTTGAGGAAACTAATGGTGTTTAATAGACAAATGTCTCACATACATTACTCACATGTTTGAAGACCAACAATTATTTTCGAGACAGATGGGTTAATGGTACAAATTTTATGTACATTGTTTATCTTGACTTGGCATTTCTAATTGGCACATTGTATTTAGTTACAACATGATATGGTGAATCGTATAGTGTATATTGTGTTGAAATTTGGTTACCAGAGGACAGGTGGTTCCCTGAGACTTTGATCTCTGGCTTAGGGAAAAGTGTCCAAAAGAATTTAATTTTTCTCCTAACGTGACTTTATAAAGTTATAAAGTCAAATCTAATTTTCTAATTTTAAAGTGACTTTAATAAAGTCAATGTGAAATTAGAAGGAAAAGTGACTTTGGAAATAAATGACTAAGTGGGTTTTTATTAAAGTGGGGTGAATTGAAAAAATAGAAAGTGAGACTTAAATGAGTATTTAATCTCAGCCCTAGATCTAAAGCCTTTTCAGCCATTGGATTTAGGGATTTCCCAAAAATTACTTAAGGTTAGGTTAAAGGAGGAAAATGAGAGAAAAGGTCATTCACTCTTTCATGAGCAGATTGAGAGAGGAGGAGGAAGAGAGTTGGAGTCATTTTCAGGGATTGAGCTTGAGAAGGTGAAGGAGAGGCAAATTCAGCAAGTCCATACAAAAGCAAGGAGCGGCACACTTTTCAAGGCAGCAAGAGGCTGCAGGAATTTCGAGGCAGCAAGGCCGTACAGCAACACATATTTCGAGGTAGCAGTCCGTACAGCAATTTTGTGGCACGGTTTTCGAGGAGAAGGACAGCACGGTTTTCGAGGAAAGGTCTAGATTCCTAGGTGGCTAGGCGCGTTTTTCGAGGCAGTCAGTGCGGATTTCGAGGAGGCATCTCTGCTGTAAATTTCCATACAATCCGTACAGTCGTACAGCTAAGTTTTGGGCACGATTTCCAAGACTGTCATTTGCTATCATAAATTTCTGTTTTGAGTTTTTTGTTGTTTTGGCACGTTTTCCAAGGCGGAGGCAAGCACGAAAAATAAGATAGGTCTGTAATTTATTTGCTGGAATTTTTCCTGTATATTTCACCTCTATGTAAAAGCATTTTCTAGAAATAAGAAGGAGCTTTCAAACTGGTTTTCCCCAAGAGTTGTAGGGAGTTTTTCCAAGGTCACATTGACCAAAAATCAGCGTGTCTATTTTTCTGTGTGGATGATTTATTTTGCTGAGTTTTATTTCTGCATTTCTAGCATTGTGAAAATTTCCAGAATTTGTGTTTTCAGAAAAATATTTATTTTTCAGCTTGTTGAATGTAAGGCTATGGGAATGGGCATTTAACCATATGGAGAAATAAGGTGAAACTGAAAACCGGGGTGAGAAACAGAAATTTCTACATGGTATCAAAGCTATTTTGTTGAAAAGGTAGTTTGGGACAGCAAGAAGGAAAAATTACAGCAAGCTGATTTTTCACTCAGAAATTACAGCAAACTGATTTTTCACACAGAAAATTTTATCTTTACTACAGCAGTGTTATTTTCAGCTTATTTAAAATAGCAAGCATGTCTTTGGGCTTGAGGGTGGAGGATAGGTTGGATGGGCATAGTAACTACAGTGTTTGGAAGGAGAGAATGCAGAGCATCTTTGAGGAGGCAGAAGTCTGGGATGTCATGGTGCATACCGCACAGCACCCTGTTAATGTGCCTACTGATGTTGTTCAGTTGGCAGCTTATAATAAAAAGAATAACAAGGGTAAGAGACAAATTCTAGATGGAATCAAAGACCATTGCATTCATCATGTGAGAGGAAAGAGAAATGCTCATGAGATGTGGACAGCATTGACCAATCTCTACTAGAGTACCAATGAGAACAGAAAAATGGTCATAAGAGAGAAGCTGAAGACCATTAAGATGGGTAAGACTGATAGTGCAGCTGGATATCTCACAAAGATTACTAATGTGAGAGATGAGTTGGCAGTAGTTGGAGAGGTCATTCCACCCACTAAGTTGGTGCAGATTGCAGTGAATGGCCTCCCCAGTTCATGGCTGAACTTCGCTGATGGAGTTTATGCACGTGAGACCCTTCCCACTTGGGAGAGGTTCTGGGATGATTGCATACAGACAGAAACCAGGAAGAGCCAGCTTGGGGCAGCCAAACCAGTTGAGCAGGATGAGGATGTAGCACTGTTGGCAGGAGGCAAGAAAGGCAAGGGAAAGAAGCCAACTTCCACAAGCAGTGGTGGGGGCAAAGGCAACGGTAAACAGGGGAACACGCAGAAGGACTATTCCAAGGTGAAGTGTTGGAATTGTCAGAATATGGGACACTATGCAGTTGTGTATCCGGAGAAGAAGAAGAAGGGGAAGAACCAGAACATGGCAGCATCAGCAGAGGTAGAGGACTTCACGGATCGCTTTGACTAGGAGTTTGGATTCATTGCTTGTGAGTCCACTAGTGCAGGATCACTTGCCATGGGAGTTGAGAGGGAGTGCGCATTTCCCTCCACTAGCTGAGCATCTTCAGGTGTCTGGTATGTTGACAGTGGGGCTTCATGTCATATGACAGGAGTCCGTGAGTACTTCTCAGAGCTTTTAGAGAGTGGCACTAATATAGAGGTAGTACTCGGAGATGATAGCATTGTTAGAGCAATCGGTGTGGGAACACTGACATTTGATAGGGAACCCAAACCTCCCTTGAAGGTGTCAGATGTTTTATATGTGCCAGGGATGAGGAAGAACCTCATATCCATCTCAGCTTTGGAGGACAGAGGATATGAGATATTGTTCAGGAGAGGACAAATGCTGATATATCCCAGGGGCGCTCTAGTTGATTCAGCTAGAGTGACAGGTGTACGCCATGCAAAGGTGTACAAGTTTGCATTTCAGCCCCTTTTGGCATTGAGCAGTAGTACCGGTAGCAGAGCTAGCAGTTCAGAGCTATGAGAGATTTGGCACCGCAAGATGGGGCACATGTATCATGGAGCCTTGAGGACATTGCGGGAGATCACTACAGGAGTGCCAGATTTCAGTACTGATCACTTTGATACTTGCAGAGGATTTGCGATGGGCAAGTTTGCCAAATCCCCTTTTCCCAGCAATGACAGCAGAGCGACTGGGATACTTGATTTGATTCATTCCGATGTGAGCGGTCGAATGTCTCATGTTTCCATGAGTGGACATGAGTATTATGTTTTATTCATTGATGATCACTCCAAGAGGACCTGGATTTATTTCTTGAGGACCAAGAGTGAGGTCTTCAAGCGGTTTCAAGAGTTCAGAGCTCTTGTGGAGACTCAGACATGTCGAAAGATCAAGTCCCTGAGGTCGGACAATGGAGGTGAGTACACCCTTGGAGAGTTTGTTGATTATTGTGGGGAGGCAGGCATTAGGAGGGAGTTCATTGTTCCTTACAACCCCTAGCAGAACGGGGTTGCAGAGAGGAAGAACAGATCCATCGAAGGGGCTGCCAAAGCCATGCTACATGATCAGGAGTTACCATTGTTTTTGTGGGCAGAGGCCTGCAACACTGATGTATATTTGCAGAACAGGAGTCTGCATCGTGCCTTGGGGCATGTGACTTCGGAGGAGGCTTTTTCTGGGAAAAAGCCTGATATTGGTCATCTTCGTATCTTTGGGTGTATTGCATACTCCTACATACCCAAGGAGAAGAGGACCAAACTAGAGCCCATCACAAAGAAGGGTGTCTTTGTGGGCTACAGTGAGACCTCGAAGGCCTTTCGGATTTATATTCTTGCACAGAGGAGAGTTGTTGTCAGGCGGGATGTGAAGTTCGAGGAGGACAGGGCTTTCAGGAGGTCACGAGAGTTAGAGTATCTGGATCAGCCAGACCCTCAGAAGCAGCTGAGTCAGTCGCAGGGATCCAGTGGGCAGGGATCAGGAGGATCCGGAGGTACATCAATTACGGTGTCAAGTCCGTCAGTGAGCAGTGGCTCACAGAGTCAGAGGGGTGTTGCTTCGGGTAGCATGCAGAGCAATCCGTAGAGCAGTTCACTAGGGAGTCCACTGATGGACAGTTCACACAGTACTTCAGCATCTATAGGTTCAGGTGCAGGCAGGAGGGCAGCAAACAGACAGTCAGGAGTTCAGGCTCTTGATGATGAGGAGGAGGAGTTTCATTCTCCAGTGGGAGAAGTGTGCTCAGGGAAAAGGAAGCCCAAGTGACTTCAGGATACCTTGAGAGAGGCCACATTTGTTGCTGGGCCTAAGAAGCCAGTCAGAGAGAACAGACCACCTGAGAGGTTTTGTAGCTATATGGCAATTGTTGCCAACATCCTTGACTTTGAGCCTTCTAGCTATGAGGAGGCAGCTAGCCAGCAAGACTGGAGAGAGGCCATGCAGGAGGAGTATTCTTCTATCATGAAGAATGATGTTTGGGAGGTGGTGCCGAGGCCTAAGGGCAAATCCGTGGTTACTTCCAGATGGCTTTACAAGGTAAAGCATGCTGCAGATGGCAGCATTGAGAAATTCAAAGCGAGGTTTGTGGCTAGAGGGTTCTCCCAGGTAGAGGGAGTTGATTATGAGGAGACTTTCGCTCCCGTGGCTCGATATACTTCGATCCGCTCCATTATATCGATAGCAGCAGAGATGGGTTGGAAGATCCACCAGATGGATGTGAAGACCGCATTTCTTAATGGCTTCATACAGGAGGAGGTGTACATTGAGCAGCCACAGGGCTTTGAGGTGCATGGGAAGGAGTCCCATGTGTGCAGACTGAAGAAGGCCCTTTATGGCCTGAAGCAAGCTCCCAGAGCTTGGTACTCCAAGATAGATACATACTTGCAGAAGATGGGTTTCACAAAGAGTGAGGCAGATCCGAACCTTTACTATATTGTGATAGGTGAGGAGCCTCTCATTCTGGTGCTGTATGTGGATGTCTTGGTCATTACAGGTGCAGAGAGACTCATAGAGCACTGCAAGAGAGATCTTGCGGCGGAGTTTGAGATGAAGGACATCGGCTTGATGCATTACTTTTTGGGTTTGGAGGTGTGGCAGGAGGAGGGGCATTTCTTCCTGGGACAGGGGAAGTATATTGTGAACATCCTTGGCAGATTCCACATGGAGGATTGTAGACCCATGTCGACACCGATGATCACCAACTGGAAGAAGCTTCATGCTTCGGATTCCGAGTTGGTGGATCCCACATTATACAGACAGCTGATTGGTTCCTTGATGTATTTGGTCAACACTAGACCAGATATTTGTTTTGCAGTCAACACGATGAGTCAGTTTATGTGTGAGCCTAGGAAGGTTCACTGGGAGGCTGCAAAACACATTTTGCGGTACTTGCAGGGGACAATGGATTATGGTCTGGACTACAGGCAGGGGGATGGAGTGAGATTGGCAAGTTACACTGATTCTGATTGGGCAGGTTGTGCTTCTAATAGGAAGAGCACTTCAGGGTGTTGTTTTGGGTTGGGTTCGGCAGTGGTGTCATGGTTCAGCCGAAAGCAATAGTCAGTAGCATTGAGTTCAGCGGAAGCAGAGTATATGGCAGCCAGTCTAGCTAGTTGTGAGGCCATCTGGCTTCGCAAGATGTTGTTTGGCTTATTTAGTCAGTCGTTGAGACCTTCAGTGATTTACTGTGATAATCAGAGTTGCATTAAACTCACGGAGAATCCAGTATTTCATGACAGGTCAAAGCATATTGGGATCAAATATCATTTCATCAGAGACTATGTTCAGAAAGGAGCTGTGAAGCTTGAGTATATTCCCACTGATGAGCAGGTTGCAGATATTCTTACCAAAGCCTTACCACGGGGCAAGCATGTTTACTTCAGAGACAAGATGGGTGTGGTGAGGGACACCTTCCTCGGTAAGAGGGAGTGTTGAAATTTGGTACCGGAGGACAGGTGGTTCCCTAAGGCTTTGATCTTTGGCCTAGGGAAAAGTGTCCAAAAGAATTTAATTTTTCTCCTAAAATGACTTTATAAAGTTATAAAGTCAAATCTAATTTAAAAGTGACTTTAAGTGATAAAGTTACTAAAGTCTAATTTTAAAGTGACTTTAATAAAGTCATTGTGAAATTAGAAAGGAAAAGTGACTTTGGAAATAAATGACTAAGTGGGTCTTTATTAAAGTGGGGTGAATTAAAAAAATAGAAAGTGAGATTTAAATGAGTATTTAATCTCAGCCCTAAATCTAAAGCTTTTTCAGCCATTGGATTTAGGGATTCCCCAAAAGTCACTTAGGGTTAGGTTAGAGGAGGAAAAGGAGAGAAAAGGTTATTCATTCTTTCATGAGCAGATTGAGAGAGGAGGAGGAAGAGAGTTGTAGTCATTTTTAGGGATTGAGCTTGAGAGGGTGAAGGAGAGGCAGATTCAGCAAGTCCGTACAGCAGCAAGGAGCGGCATGCTTTTCGAGGCAGCAAGAGGTTGCACGAATTTCAAGGCAACAAGGTCGTACAGCATCACAGATTTCGAAGCAATAGTCCATACAGCAGTTTTGTGGCACGATTTTTGAGGAGAAGGACAACATGGTTTTCGAGGAAAGGTACAGCAGCTCAAGGTACGGATTCCTAGGTTGTTGGGCACATTTTCAAGGCAGTCGGCACGAATTTCGAGGAGGCAGCTTTGTTGTAAATTTCCGTACAATCTGTACAGTTCGTACGGCCATACAACTAAGTTCTGGGCACGATTTCCAAGACTGTCATTTGCTGTCATAAATTTCTGTTTTGAGTTTTTCGTTGTTCTGGCACGTTTTCCAAGGTGAAGGCAAGCACGGAAAACAAGATAAGTCTGTAATTTATTTGCTGGAATTTTTCCTGAATATTTCACCTCTCTGTAAAAGCATTTTCCAGAAATAAGGAGCTTTCAAACTGGTTTTCCCCAAGAGTTGTAGGGGATTTTTCCAGGGTCACATTGACCAAAAATCAACGTGTCTATTTTTCTGTGGCTGATTTATTTTGCTAAGTTTTATTTCTGCATTTTCAGCATTGTGAAAATTTCCAGAATTTGAGTTTTCAGAAAATATTTATTTTTTCATCTTGTTGAATGTAAGGCTATGGGAATGGGCATTTAACTATATGGAGAAATAAGGTGAAACTGAAAACCGAGGTGGGAAACAGAAATTTCTACATATTGCTCACTAAAAAATAGATTATTTGCACATGATCTTGTGCATTCACTTGAAGATTTTCCATATGGGGTGTTGAGTGACTTACATATATATGCATGTGAAGGAGGTTTGACTTGCACATGTTACAACGGTGGTAAGTTGTCCACATGTTTCTTGTCTATTTTGATTAAATAATTGTTTGAGAGTGTGGTACATTAGAAGATGAAGTTGTTACTACTATTTGGGATATTTGACTTGGTTTACCATCAAACCAAGGAGGTCATGCTCCCAAATGCAAAAATAAAGATCTATAGTAGTGGAAAAAGGAAAACAAAAGAAGAAACTCACCCTATATGTCATTGCCTCCACATTTGCTATAGAGCCCCACATCTCTCTCACATGGTTTCATCAGTGCTGCTCCACCTTCCTTAACCTACATTGCATTTAAATTTAAACAATTGAGATAATTATGAAGCAAAAAATGAGTTAAATTAAAACAAGGATAAAATTATATACTAGTAAACAATTAAATTCCTTAATAGTAAATACATACCTCCATTACCTTTTCCCACTACACTCTTGGAACTATACCAAGACATAGGTTGTAATAGGTTGTAATGACTTGTTCCATTGCTTCGCCCTCACCCCCAAATCCAAAAAAAAAAGAACGAAGTTAAGAAAAAAGAAAAGAGGGCACATAAAAAAAGGAAAAAAAAAAAATCAAACCACGAATTAGCATGGCCATGCTCACAAAATTAAAGGAAAAAAAATTAAGAGAAGAAAAAAAATCATAACAATAACAAGCAAAACAATAAAACAAACAAAAAGAAAACACGACAAGACAAACAACAAATAGAGACACCTATCCGCAACCCCAAAATGCGTTGATAACCAATGCAGGACACCCTGCACAAAATATCAACATATCTTATGAGAAATATTAATTACAGACTCACAATATTATGAGTAACATTACGTACTGGAAATCAAACCTAAAAGGTTAAGAGGGAGGAGAAATGTTTTATTTGAAATGAGGACGACTTTGGCAATATTATGAGTAACATTATGCACTAGAAATCAAACTTAAAACGTTAAGAGGGAGGAGAATTGTTTTATTTGAATGAGGATAACTTCATAAGTTTTATTTGAAATGAGGATAACTTCATAACAAATCATACATACATTTTGCACAAAAAAAAACAAACAACTCACCTCTACCTTTGTCTTTACCTTTACACTCTACTACAATCTTTCTCTCATAAAGATATTTTAATAGTTTCATTATACATACATTTTGCACAAAAAAAAAACAACTCACCTCTACCTTTGTCTTTACCTTTACACTCTACTACAATCTTTCTCTCATAAAGATATTAAAGATATTTTAATAGTTTCATCATTGATTCTTCACATTCCATCATAAAGATATTTTTGATAGTTTCATCATTGATTCTTCACATTCCATTCTTTATTGATTCTTCACATTCCATCATAAAGATATTTTTGATAGTTTCATCATTGATTCTTCACATTCCATTCTTTATTTTGATTTCATCATTGATTCTTCACATTCCATCATAAAGATATTTTTGATAGTTTCATCATTGATTCTTCACATTCCATTCTTTATTTTGATAGTTTCATCATTGATTCTTCACATTCCATTGTATCCATTGCATTGCACTCAATAAGACATTAAAAAAAATACAAGATACACACAAAATGTTTTGAGATATTATGAATAATCTTATGCACTAAAAAGTAAAAACCCCTAAATGGATAAAGAGGGATGATCATTTATTAGGTATATAGTGGATCATATATGGATATTTTCACCCAAAGAAAACTCACATGTACTTTTGCCTCTACTTTTGCACCCTACTACAATCACTGACATGTACTTTTGCCTACTCACATGTACTTTTGCCTCTACTTTTGCACCCTACTACAATCGCTTACATGTACTTTTGCCTACGCACATGTACTTAGAAAACTCACATGTACTCTTGCTCATAAATACATTTCAACAATTTAGCTAGTGATTCTCCACATTACTTTTGCCTCTACTTTTGCACCCTACTACAATCACTCACATGTACTTTTGCCTCTACTTTTGCACTCTACTACAATCTCTTGCTCATTAATACATTTCAACAATTTAGCTAGTGATTCTCCACATTACATTACCTGTATTTTTGCCTTTACTACAATCTATCGCTCATAAATACATTTCAACAATTTAGCTAGTGATTCTCCGAATCTCCACATTACATTACCTCCACATTACCTTACCTGCATTACAATGTGGTAAATGATGCCTCTACTAGAATCTCATGCTCTTAAATACCAACACTTTAGCTAGTGATTCTCCACATTACATTACCTGCATTACAATGTGGTCAATGATTAGATTTATGACAAATAATGGAAGATGCCCTGAATTTAAATAAACACATACGGAATCATACATATCACCTCAATCTTCCTCTTCACCCACTCAAATACATTTCAACACTTTAGCTAGTGATTCTCCATCACCTCAATCTTCCTCTTCTCCACATCACATTACCTGCATTACAATATGGTCAATGATTCTCCACATTACATTACCTGCATTACAATGTGGTCAATGATTAGATTTATGAAAAATAATGGAAGATGCCTTGAATTTAAATAAACACATATGGAATCATACATATCACCTCAATCTTCCTCTTCACCCACTATTCTTGTATAACCACACAATGTACCAAACAAACACTTATATATATTATGAGAAACGATAAATCAAAACAAAAAGTCATGAGTAATATTTTTCAAAAATACATTTATGTAATAAATGTAAATCACAAAAATCATAATTCCTTAGCAAGGAAAGGGGAAGGAGAAGCATTACATTGAAACAAGAAGATATCCATGTCAAAACCAAAAGAGAGAACGCACATTTTTCCCTTGTTCTCCTACACATTAGGAAGTCTCTCCCATATATAGACATTTTTGTAGTTTCCTCAATACTCTACCATCTTCCTCTATCCACATTAGCAAGTCTCTCCCATATATAAACATTTTTGTAGTTTCCTCAATACTCTACCATCTTCCTCTATCCACATTTGCATACCACAAATTATATACATAAATCTCAGATAATATAATATGCATCTATTTAAGCATGAGTTTTGCAACAAAATATAACTCACCACTCTACCATCTTCCTCTATCCACATTTGCATACCAAAAATTATATACATAAATCTCAAATAATATAATATGCATCTATTTAAGCATGAGTTTTGCAACAAAATATAACTCATAAACAAAATATATACCTCTAATTATATACATAAATCTCAGATAATATAATATGCATCTATTTAAGCATGAGTTTTGCAACAAAATATATACCTCAAATTATATACATAAATCTCAGATAATATAATATGCATCTATTTAAGCATGAGTTTTGCAACAAAATATATACCTCAAATTATATACATAAATCTCAAATAATATAATATAACTCACCGTCTATCTTTACTTATCTTTACTTATACCTTTGCTTTGGTGCCTAACATCCCTTTGTTTTTGTTTTTAATCTAACTCATGAGTTTTGCAACAAAATATAACTCATAGAAAATTAAGCCTAGATAGGGAATTTTAGCCTAGGAAATTAATATTTTAATGTGATGGAAGTTGAGCACCTCATCTATAAAAAGAGGTGTACTTCCTATAAACATTGAGGTGTACTTCCTATAAACATTTTTGTAGTTTCCACAATATTCTACCATCTTCCTCTATCCACATTTGCATACCACAAATTATATACATAAATCTCAGATAATATAATATGCATCTATTTAAGCATGAGTTTTGCAACAACATATAATACTCTACCATCTTCCTCTATCCACATTTGCATACCACAAATTATATACATAAACCTATAAACATGTTTGCAGTTTCCACAATACTCTACCATCTTCCTCTATCCACATTTGCATAACACAAATTATATACATAAATCTCCGATAATATAATATGCATCTATTTAAGCATGAGTTTTGCAACAAAATATAACTCACCGTCTATCTTTACTTATCTTTACTTATACCTTTGCTTTGGTGCCTAACATCCTTTGTTTTTAGATTAATTAATTGAAGAAAAAGACTTATTGCCTAGATAGGGAATTTTAGGCTAGGAAATTAATATTTTAATATTTTAATGTGATGGAAGTTGAGCACCTCATCTCTAAAAAGAGGTGTACTTCCTCTCATTCTCTCATGGTTCGATTTGGGAAAATATCCCTATGGAGATTTGAAATTTATGTGATTTTCTCTCTTATAATTTGGTTATGGATGATGGGTTGAGTTAATTTTCTTGGCTATAATTCTAATGTGATGTGATATCCTCTCATTCGATTTGGGAAAATATCGATTTGGAGATTTGAAATTTATGTGATTTTCTCTCTTATAATTTGGTTATGGTTGGATGAGTTGAGTTAAATTTCTTGGCTATAATTCTGATGTGATGTGATATCTTTTCATGTATGCTTATAATTTTGATGTGATGTGATATCCTCTCATTATCTCATGGTTTGATTTAATATCCCTTTGGAGATTTGAAATTTATGTGATTTTCTCTCTTATAATTTGGTTATAGATGGATGAGTTGAGTTGGGAAAATATCCCTTGTAGAAATTTGATAACCCAACCCCGGTTTTCAATTTCTCCTTATTTCTCCCATATAGTTAAATGCCCATTCCCATCGCCATACATTCAACAAGCTAGAAAAATAAATATTTTCTCAAAACACTAATTCTGGAAATTTCACAATGCTGAAATGCAAAAATAAAAACTCAGAAAATAAATCAGCCACACACAGAATTTTGACACGCTAATTTTTGGTCAACTTGACCCTAGAAAACCCTCCTAAAACTCTTGGGGAAAACCAGTTCGAAAGCTCTTCTTATTTCTAATAAACTTTTACAGTGAGACAGAAATTCCAGCGACTTAACAAATGTACTTATCTCGATTTCCGTGCTTATACACCGCCTTGGAAAACATGCCAAACAGTAAACTAACAAAACAGAAATTTTACAACATTTAAAACAGCATTAAATGCTGACTACCTTTCTCGATTTTTGTGCCCAACTGTACGACAGTACTGTTGTACGGACTGTACGGAATACATAGCAACCCCTACTCTTTGATTTCCGTGCCTCCTTTTGCCTCGAAAACAGTGCTGAAGCTATTGTATGAATTTTCTCGAAATCTGTGCCACCAAATAGCAGTCTCTCTCCTCGATTTTCGTGCCCAAAATCTGCCCAGAAAATTGTGCTGAAGCTGTTGTACGGATTTCTTGAAAATTGTGCCTCCTTCCTCGAAAAATGTGCCACACTCCTGCTGTACGGATTTTTGCCTTGGGAACCGTGCCTCTTTGCTGTTGTACAGATTTGCTGAAGTCTCTAGCTGTTGCTCTCCTCTTTACTGCTCAGAAATTTCTCCTTTGCTTTCTCTCCTCCTCTCTCAATCTGCTCATAAAAGAATGAATGACCTTTTCTCTCCTTTTCCTCCTTTAACCTAACCCTAAGTGACTTTTGGGGAATCCCTAAATCCAATGGCTGAGATAGCTTTAGATCTAGGGCTGAGATTAAATGCTCATTTAAATCTCACTTTCTATTTTTTAATTCACCCCACTTTAATAAAGACCCACTTAGTCATTTATTTCCAAAGTCACTTTTCACTTTCTAATTTCACAATATTTCACATTGACTTTATTAAAGTCACTTTAAAATTAGACTTAGTAACTTTATCACTTAAAGTCACTTTTAAATTAGATTTGACTTTATAACTTTATAAAGTCACTTTGGGAGAAAAAGTGAATTCTTTTGGACACTTTTCCCTAGGCCAAAGATCAAAGCCTTAGGGAACCACCTGTCCTCCGGTAACCAAATTTCAACATCCCTTTGGAGATTTGAAATTTATGTGATTTTCTCTCTTATAATTTGGTTATGGATGGATGAGTTGAGTTACTTTGGAGATTTGAAATTTATGTGATTTTGTTCCATGGGACAAATGTCCATTTGCTAAGTTAGTTTATTTGGTATTTGCTTCATTAACACCCTCACCCTCCCATGTTGAGATACAGCCTTAATAGAGAAATAGACTTTTACTTTCCCCTTTGCTAAGTTAGTTTATTTGGTATTTGCTTCATTATCCCATGTTGAAATACACCCTCCCATGTTGAGATACACCCTTAATAGAGAAACAGACTTTTACTTTCCCGTCATCCGAAAAATTTTGGACCCTAGATCTCAAACCCTAGGTTAATTTTGGACCCTAGATCTCAAACCCTAAGTTAAGTTAGTTTAATTGCAATAGCTTGTTTGGATATAATTATGATTCCAAGGAAACTCTAAAATTGTGAAAATGTTTCATAATGGATTAATATGATTAATATTCTTAACCATGAAAATGAGACTTTGTAGTATAATTTATTGATGGTAGATTTTTAGGCAATATATTATACTTTGTTCAAATTTCATGCCCTTTAGGTCTGGTATGTTTTCCCTTGATGTACCTTGTTGTAGCTCTTGTCCTTCGGCTACTACAAGCTTCTTTTGTGCATGATCTGCTCCTTTACATCATTGCCATCCTTGTTGCCCACCTGGCATTCTTCCTTGCCCTGCAACTTTGAACCTGAAACCTAAGGCCCTCCCTGCTGTCAACCTTGGCGACACTTCAGCCCTCACATTCAACCTTGTTGTTGTTCTTGGTAGACCCGGGTCACCTTCAATTAACTTCGACCAGGTTTGTTTAGGCTTTATAACCCCTTGACCTTGCTCCTAGGGCCAGACCACCCTACGGCCAACCCTGGTATCATGTTGCCCTTGTAACAGATCAGCCTAGACCTACGGCCAAGCCCCTTTGTCACCTCAGTAACTCAGATCAAACCCTAATTAAGGTCACGAAACCCTCACTTAGGCTCAGATATCTCAGGTTTTTCTTTCTTATGGCTCATGGCTTACACGAGGGTCCAACAAACCCTCTTCTAGGAACTGAATCTCCCTCACAAAGCACAGAGAGCATAAGCCTTGTTGGTTGATACTCCACCAACCAGACTTTCATTAATAGCAACTCAGCAACCCTTCTTCACGAACATCAATCCTTCATTGCCTCTATGGCCTCTCCACAAGCCTGAGGCACCTCAGCCTTGCTCCACGAGCCCCTAAGGCCTCTCAGCCCCTCTCCTCTACATGCAGCCTACCTCAGACATGTTGCAGTCTAGTCTTTTCTACCTACATCCCTCTGTACATCAACCCTCCTTCTATTCATAAAAATGAGGCCTAACAACCCTACTTCTCTGTCAATGACAAATTTGAGATCTCACGCCTCCTAAGCCTTCAGCCCCCCACTTCTAGAGAAAAACATAAACTCAGCCAATAGATACTATCAACACAGAATGTCAGACAAACAAACATGGCTTAATCTCTTCCTCAAACATAAATCTCAGAACTTCTTGCTTGTCCTTGTCCTAGCTGCAAATTTGCAGCTTCCCTTGGGATTGTTGTTCTCACAAGATGGATTTCTATGAATGAAATGACCTCTCATATGTTTCTTATTTATACTTTACTTTTAGAGTTTTTTACAAACCTTAGATCCTTTAGGGTTTTATCCACTCAATCCTTTAACCATAATTAAATAAACAATTAATTAAGGGTTTTATCCACTCAACCATTTAACCATAATTAAATAAACAATTAATTAACTTGGGTCTCAAACCCACTACTTTGGGTGGGAACCCAAACCACTTGAGTAACTTGC
This sequence comes from Pinus albicaulis, assembly GCA_034641835.2. NCBI lineage: Eukaryota > Viridiplantae > Streptophyta > Pinopsida > Pinales > Pinaceae > Pinus > Pinus albicaulis. The sequence goes on along the minus strand of CM076580.1, from coordinate 563,505,450 downwards.
CCAACCAACATACTTTTGGAAGTGGGTGGGAACCCAAACCACTTGAGTAACTTGCCCAACCAACATACTTTTGGAAGTGGGTTTTCTCCACTCATAAATACCTTCCAAGCTACCCAAATTCCAACATACTTACACTTGTTGTGAAATTCCTCGCTAACCCAAAGGTGTTAATAAGCCAATTAATTATTTATGGTTACTTGTTCAGCAAATTGATTCTTACCCAAATTTCCAACATACTTACACTTGTTGTGAAATTCCTCGCTAACCCAAAGGTGTTACTAAGCCAATTAATTATTTTAATTCCTCGTTAACCCAAAGGTGTTACTAAGCCAATTAATTATTTTTGGTTACTTATTCAGCAAATTGATTCTTATGCAGGAAGTAACAAATAATAACATCAAAAGAAATAACATGAAAAGCACCAATCACAAAATAAAATTATAGGAAATATATGAGAAACCAATCACACAATTTACACCAATAGTTTTGGACAAATTGATTCTTATGCAGGAAGTAAGAAATAATAAAATGAAAAACACCAATCACAAAATAAAATTAAATAATAACATGAAAAACACTAATCACAAAATAAAATTATAGGAAATATATGAGAAGTCAATCACACAATTTACACCAATAGTTATAAAATTATAGGAAATATATGAAAAACCAATCACACAAATTACATCAACAGTTTTGGACAAATTGATTCTTATGTAGGAAGTAAGAAATAATAACATGAAAAACACCAATCACAAAATAAAATTATAGGAAATATATGAGAAGTCAATCACACAATTTACACCAATAGTTTTGGACAAAAATGTCCCTGGAAAAACACCAATGTGAAGAAAAAAAAATCAGATCTAAGTGTTTTTATTAATATATTTAGCAAAAACTTCTATTGAGAAATTACAACTGCTTGTTTGTCACTATAAAAGCTCTGCCAATATTTTTATCTCCACCTTTGAACAAATCGAACTAGGAAACTTCACTATCTCCCTCTGCAGATCAACTCGGCCCTTTCCTGCAATTCGCACTAGTATCCTTCATAAATTCGCACTTGAAATCTAGCAGCCTCCATAATTCGCACTAGAAATCTAGCAGCCTCCAGAAATTCAATTTCCCTTTCCTGCAATTCGCATTACCCTTTCCTGCAATCACACTACTCTTCCTGCAATCCACACTACCACTGGAAGTCTCGATTTGGATTTCCCAGCAACTCGCACTACCTCTCGGAATTCGCTATGGCAATTCACATAAACTGGCAAATTCGACCTCCTTCTATCACTCAAAATAGAAACCTCTATGAAGAATAAACTCTGGCAATTTCCTCTTAATCATTGCAACTGAAACCCTCTTGGTGTCTCTGAAAATCACCCTCTCAATTGATCTACAATGTTGACCATCGATCTCCTTTATAATCTCTCATTCACAAATGAATGGCCACGATTAAATGTTCACTTGATCCAATCAATGGCTAAGATCATCTTAGAAACTTTCTAAGAGCTTCTAGAGGTAAATCAATCTTTCCCAATTAACGTCAATTAATTATTCACTTTCCCTAAAAGTTAGACTTAGGAAATATTTAAAAAATCATTAATATACATAATTAATGGAAAAATTACATGGGCTTGGATATTATTATGAAAATTTCAATACTAAAATCCTATTGCAGCAACTGTATTATTTCTTATAACTGATAAATTATTTATTCAATTTATTGCTGAACTCAATTAATTAAATATTTAAAAAATCATTAATTGACATAGTAAAGATATTTCGCTTTGGAAAAATCACTGTATTATTTCTTATAACTGGCTAAGATCATCTTAGAAACTTTCTAAGAGCTTCTAGAGGTAAATCAATCTTTCCCAACTAACATCAATTAATTATTCACTTTCCCTAAAAGTTAGACTTGGGAAATATTTTAAAAATCATTAATATACATAATTAATGGAAAAATTACATGGGCTTGGATATTATTATGAAAATTTCAATACTAAAATCCTATTGCAGCAACTGTATTATTTCTTATAACTGATAAATTATTTATTCAGTTTATTGCTAAACTCAATTAATTAAATATTTAAAAAATGTATTATTTCTTATAACTGATAAATTATTTATTCAGTTTATTGCTAAACTCAAATAATTAAATATTTAAAAAATCATTAATTGACATAGTAAAGATATTTCGCTTTGGAAAAATTACTGTATTATTTCTTATAACTCATAAATTATTTAGTCAGTTTATTGCTAAACTCAATTAATTATTCACTTTCCCTAAAAGTTAGACAGGAAATAGTTTAAAAAATCATTAATTGACATGGTAAAGATATTTCGCTTTGGAAAAATTACTGTATTATTTCTTATAACTCATAAATTATTTATTCAGTTTATTGCTAAACTGAATTAATTATTAACTTTCCCTAAAAGTTAGACTTAGGAAATATTTAAAAAATCACACCTACTAGGCAGCTGACGAGAAGGAAATGGACAGTACACCTGAGACAGAGAAGCTTACCGTCATAGGCATACAGGTTTGATGAATGCCGCACAGGGTATCCTTCTTTTCGTATTTGGCGAAGTTTGTTACCTATTCGCTGGAGGGTTAGCCTAGACAACCCGGAGAATGAGGGAAAAGGACGAATCACTATGTTCAACGATGAACTTGAAGATGGAATCGAATAAGGATAAGAAATAAGACCAGTAACTTCGGCCTCCAGAGGATAAGAGATAAGAATAAGTTACAATAAGAAATAAGGTCCCAAGGCAGAGTTTCAGGGCCTCCCAAGGGTGAGGTATGATTCTGAGGTTCCCAAGTAAGAGAGTGAATGCTTGGCTTAGACTCACTGGCTCCTTCCTTCCTGTGCTCGTCGAACTAATTGACATAATAAAGATATTTCCCTTTGGAAAAATTACATGGGCTTGGATATTATTATGAAAATTTCAATACTAAAATCATATTGCAGCAACTAGTATTATTTCTTATAACTGATAAATTATTTATTCAGTTTATTGCTACGGCAACATCAAAATAAACACACCGCAATCTTCACAAAAATACTAAAGAAAAAAAATAGCACTTTATTGCTACGGCAACGTCAAAATAAACACACCGCAATCTTCACAAAAATACTAAAGAAGAAAAATAGCACTGAAAATTGGGAAAATCCAGCACACATAAAAATATGACACCATTATTGTTGAGATTTTGTGTATTTGGGGTAGCATCAGTTGTGCTCTAGGTCCCAAATTTTGAGGAAGGACTAGAGTTCACCTGATCTACAAGAACTAGAAATGGATTTGGGAAATTTCATCTAGTTTAGGAGATATTAAATTAATTAATTATTTTAATGTATTTCCTAAGTTAAAATTGTAGAAATTTGATAACCCAACCCCAGTTTTCAGTTTCTCCTTATTTCTCCCATAAAGTTAAATGCCCATTCCCATAGCCATACATTCAACAAGCTGGAAAAAATAAATGTTTTTTGAAAACACTATTTCTGGAAATTTCACAATGTTGAAATGCAGAAATAAAAACTCTGAAAATAAATCAGCGACACACAGAATTTTGACATGTTGATTTTTGGTCAACTAGACCCTGGAAAAACCCCCCTACAACTCTTGGGGAAAACCAGTTCGAAAGTTTCTTCTTATTTCTAGAAAATGCTTTTACAGAGAAAGGAAATATACAAAAAAATTCCAACAAACAATGTACAGACTTATCTAGTTTTCCATGATTGCCTCTGCCTCGGAAAATGTGCCAAATCAGCGAAACAGTAAAAACAGAAATTTTACAGCAAGAAATAACAGCATTTAATGCTATACATCCTCCTTGAAAACCGTGCCAAAAATTCGGTACTGCTGTACGAAAATTACAGCAGCTTCTTTCAGCGTCGAAAACTGTGCCAACTCAGCCTTGGAATGTGCGCTACACACTGTTGTTGCTTCTCAAAATATGTGCCTCTTTACTGCCGTACGGACCTCGAAAAACGTGCACACTACTGTTGTACGGAGATCTACCTCGAAAATTGCGCTGGTTTATTGTTGTACAGACTGTTGCCTTGAAATGTATGCAACCTCTCCTTGTACAGATTTGTTGAACTGCTCCTTTCCTTCTCTTTCTCAAAACCAGAAAATGTCTCCAGCTCTCTTCTCCTTCTCCTCTCAATCTACTCATGAAAGAATAAATTACCTTTTCTCTCCTTTAACCTAACCCTAAGTAACTTTTGGGGAATCCCTAAATCCAATGGCTAAGATAGCTTTAGATCTAGGGCTGAGATTAAATGCTCATTTAAATCTCACTTTCTATTTTTTAATTCACCCCACTTTAATTAAAACCCACTTAGTCATTTATTTCCAAAGTCACTTTTCCCTTTCTAATTTCACATTAACTTTATTAAAGTCACTTTAAAATTAGACTTTAATAAATTTATCACTTAAAGTCACTTTTAAATTATATTTGACTTGATAGCTTTAGATCTAGGGCTGAGATTAAATGCTCATTTAAATCTCACTTTCTATTTTTTAATTCACCCCACTTTAATTAAAACCCACTTAATCATTTATTTCCAAAGTCACTTTTCCCTTTCTAATTTCACATTAACTTTATTAAAGTCACTTTAAAATTAGACTTTAATAACTTTATCACTTAAAGTCACTTTTAAATTAGATTTGACTTTATAACTTTATAAAGTCACTTTAGGAGAAAAATTAAATTCTTTTGGACACTTTTCCCTAGGCCAAAGATTAAAATTTCACATTAACTTTATTAAAGTCATTTTAAAATTAGATTTTAATAACTTTATCACTTAAAGTCACTTTTAAATTATATTTGACTTTATAACTTTATAAAGTCACTTTAGGAGAAAAATTAAATTCTTTTGGACACTTTTCCCTAGGCCAAAGATCAAAGCCTTAGGGAACCACCTGTCATCCAATAACCAAATTTCAACAAAAACTTAGGAAAATAAAATAATTAAAGTGAATTTAATTAATGTGATGAAATTGTCTTAAGTCACACAGATCAAGCTTTTCTTTAATCTTAGCCATTGATTAAAGATTTAATCTTGGTCGTTGATTTGTCAACAAGAAAAGTATAAAGGAAAGGCTTGGGGTCATTTGTAACACACACAGAGGCAGAGTACTGAAGCTAAGCTAAGATTCTAGGGCGGGGTTCCTAAGAATTCTCGGAAGTGTTTCAGTTGCAGTGAGGGGAATTTAGACCAAGGGGATGATCTGATCCCGGGGTCTAGAATACATAAGAAGCAGAGAAGAGATCAGCAAGGACAGCGCAGAGAAAGGTAGCAGAGGCAGCAGCAGACGGCAGTAGCAACAACAGCAACAGTAGTGTCTTTCAGGGACAGCGCTGAGATTTCTAGGCCTAGATATGGCTGAGTTCTATAAATCCTGTTTGAGGGTGCGGATCAGTCAGTATTTTTGGTCTTAGATCAGCCAGGAGCTGCAAATTTAGAGTTTTCTCTGTAGGGTTTTCCAAATCTGGAATGCAGAATTGTGTATTCATAAATATTCTTAATAATAGAGCCCTCCAGCAGCCAGAGACCGATTTTCCCACCTTGGGTTTTTCTGGGGACAATTTGTCCAAAAATAACTGTGTCACTTTGTCTATGTGTGCATGTGCTTATTCTAGATCTGAATTGGTAGAGAACTGTTATGTGTTTTGCTTCGATGTTAACTTGAATTTATTCAGTTGATAACTTGTATAAGTAGAAGGAGCTTAACCGGATTAACAGTAATAATTTCTGCATAAGAATTAAGATTCAGAAATTTTTACATGGTATCAGAGCAATTGCAGATCTAGAAGGGTCACCAGCTGAAGGATCTAGCTGCAGAAAGCAGCTGGAAAGGAAGCAGAAAAGCATATCTGAAGGGACAACACAATTTTTAGGAGCAGAATCGCACAAGGGGAAGGGTGATGCTATCCAGCAATGTGTCCTAGCAAGCCCACTCAATCACTGCGCAGAGGCAGCTCAGAAACAACGTTGGTTGGGTCTGAAGCCGGCCAATGTGATTCAGATATGAATCTGTCAGACCCAGAAAAGTTGCAGAAAATTCAGAAGAGCTGGTGGGGTTAAATTTCTGAAGTTTTCAGATTTTTAGCCTTAGCACAAGTGACAAAGTTTGGGAAGAGATCAGCTTCTCGAAGAGTTTCTTGCCAAATGAAACTCGCAGTTTGGTCAGAGGATCAAAGAAGAAGCTAAATCATAGTTGATTTGGTAGATTTCCAAGGAGGGAAATCAAGTGTCAAATGGAGCAGAGGGTTCCCAGTTCGAAAAGGACCCTAGATCCAAGATCTATAGCATAGAGAAGAGGAGCTCCAATCAGTGTGATTCAGATCTGAATCTGTCAGATCCAGAAAAGTTGCAGAAAATTCAGAAGAGCTGATGGGGTTAAATTTCTGAAGTTTTCAGAATTTTAGCCTTAGCACAAGTGACAAAGTTTGGGAAGAGATCAGCTTCTCGAAGAGTTTCTTGCCAAATGAAACTTGCAGTTTGGTCAGAGGATCAAAGAAGAAGCTAAATCATAGTTGATTTGGTAGATTTCCAAGGAGGGAAATCAAGTGTCAAATGGAGCAGAGGGTTCCCAGTTCGAAAAGGACCCTAGGTCCAAGATCTATAGCATAGAGAAGAGGAGCTCCGACACATTCTGAGCAGATGGCTCCTCATGGACTGCGTGATCAAAATAGCCTTAGCATAGAGAAGAGGAGCTCCAACACATTCTGAGCAGATGGCTCCTCATGGACTGCATGATCAGGATAGGCTAGAGGGCCTCTCAAATTTTTTTGTTATGGAAAGCTAGGATCCTGATTGTCCTTTAGGCATATGGTCTAAGAGACCATGCAGAGCAAACCCTAGCCACACCGACAGATGCGGATCTCCTACAGAAGCATAGAGAAGTTGTTGGGCATGCCAAGCGGCTGATAATGGACAGTATCAAGGACCATATTGTACCACACATAGCTAAGAAGAAGACAGCTAATGAGATGTGGAAGGCCTTGACTTCCCTATATGAGGGAAAATCAGTCCAAATAAAGATGTTGTTGGAGGCCCAAATGAGGTCATTCATGATGACCAAGGGAGAAGACATCGAGCATTTCCTCTTCAGATTGCAGTCAATCAAGGATCAGCTGACTGCAACCGGTTCAACCATAAATGATGCAGTGATAGTCAGGACTGCCCTCAATGCAGCAGTCACGGATGAGTGGGAAACGTTTGTCCAAAGTATATTGGGCAGAGCGGACCTCCCAGATTGGGACAGCTTGTGGTCGATCCTGCAGCAAGAAGAACTACGAAGGTTCACCAAGAAGCAGCACAGCCCTGCGTTGAGCAAGGTTAAGAAGGAAGAGGAGGAAGATGCAACCTTGGCATCGAAGAAGCGGTCGAAGAAGAAGAAGGATCTTTCTAAGATCAAGTGCTTCCAGTGTGGTGAAATGGGACATTTTTCCAACCATTGTCCAGAAAAGAAGAAGGACAAGGAAGCATCTTCTTCCAAAGCAACGGTGGCAGATGATGGGTCCGGAGATGATGTAGCCATGAGTGCTCATGAACCACGGAAGTGGGGTGACATGGACATGTAGAGGAGCTACATGGAAGTAAGGCGGGATCCTTGAGCAACTCATCTCTTAGATCACAAGCGAGCTACGGTAGCCTTAAGACAATAGTGGAACAAGTGGAGCAGTGGATGCATAGATCACAGATGAGGCATAAGCAGAGGCAGATCTGGAGGCTGGGAGGAGCAGCGTAGAGGCTGATGTGACTTCAGCAGCGCAGTGCAGAGCTGCAACAGCGCAGAGAGCTTCAAAGGGACAGCGCAGTGCAACAGCAACATGATAGATTTCAGCACAAGGAGCTGATGTGACTTCAGTAGTGCAGAGGGAGTTTAATTACGTAGGCAGAGTTGTAGTTGTGCATCGTTCTTTAGATGTCAGCATAGATCTGTAGCCTATGAAGCTTCAATGATGAGGATGTAGCCCATTTGACTTGTTTTTCAAAGCTTGGGCAGGAGATTCAGTAGTTACTCTCAACAACTGAAGTTGCAGTGCAGCAGATCAGCACTGGCATTGCTATGAGCAGCACAGATGCAGCGTATTGAGAGGGAGCTGCAGTACAGTGGTTGCAGTGGCAGTGGCAGAGTCATGGGTAGCAGTACAGAATGGCAGCAGCAGTGCAAAGTTGAGTGGCAGGAGGCCAAGCTTCAGCAGCACAGAACCAGTGCCCAAAATCATGCAATGCATAAGTGTGATGTATTGCTAGAGCACACCCTTGATGCTAAGAGGGAGTGTTGAGATTTTGTGTATTTGGGATAGCATCAGTTGTGCTCTAGGTCCCAAATTTTGAGGAATGACTAGAGTTCACCTGATCTACAAGAACCAAAAATGGATTTGGGAAATTTCATCTGGTTTAGGAGATATTAAATTAATTAATTATTTTAATGTATTTCCTAAGTTAAAACTTAGGAGAATAAAATAATTAAAGTGAATTTAATTAAACATGTGATGAAATTGTCTTAAGTCACACAGATCAAGCTTTCTTTTAATCTTAGCCATTAATTAAAGATTTAATCTTGGTCGTTGATTTGTCAACAAGAAAAGTATAAAGGAAAGGCTTGGGGTCATTTGTAACACACACAGAGGCAGAGTACTGAAGCTAAAAGCTGAGATTCTAGGACGGGGTTGCTAAGAATTCTCAGAAGTGTTTCAGTTGCGGAGAGGGGAATTTAGACCAAGGGAGTGATCTGATCCCGGGGTCTAGAATACAAAAGAAGCAGAGAAGAGCTCAGCAAGGACAACGTAGAGAAAGGCAGCAGAGGTAGCAGCAGCAGCAGTGTCTTTCAGAGGCAGTGCTGGGAATTCTAGGCCTAAATCTGGCTGAGTTCTGTAAATCCTGTTTTAGGGTGTGGATCAGTCAGTATTTTTGGTCTTAGATCAACCAAGAGCTGCAAATCTAGAGTTTTCTCTGTAGGGTTTTCCAGATCTGTGTAGGAATTTACAGGGTAAGTTCCGTAGATCAAGAGCCGAAGGTCACCGCTCACAAACAGATCACAAATCAGTACACCAGTATAATCACGTGGTTAAAACCCTCAAAGAGGGAAACAGTCCACGGCCTGACCCAACGCGGCCACTTCAGGTAATTTATTAATATAAAAAGAAAAGTCACATATGTTTCTCTCATAAACGGTTACCGGACAAATGACCCTCCATGCTCTTTAAATAGAGATCATGGACCAATCGGGTGTTAAGCCACGGATCAAGTGTCGTTAATACCGAGGTGAGAGATAACCGTCGAATCACTACAAATCGTGACCGTCGTATTATAAGTTACAAATGTACATGGTAAAGAAACACACTTTACCTAACTCTACACTAGACTAAGTTATTTTTAACTATTTCCTATGTGTCGGAATATCCTAACATCCCCCCTTAAGAACAACTTGGGATAGGATTGAAGGATTTACAAAAAGGTGACACAAAAGGAGCCTATTTCCTATGTGTCGAAATATCCTAACATCCCCCCTTAAGAACAAATTGGGATAGGAATGAAGGATTTACATAAGTGACACAATAGGAGAAGGAAGGAGGCATTAGAGCCTATCCCCCCTTAATAACAACTTCCCTGAACTCCAAGCATGGATCGAAGTTTGGTAAACCTCACTTCTGTGAGAGCCCTTGTAAAGATATCGGCTACCTGAGCATTGGTCGGACAGTACTGCACTTCAAGAACACGATCATGAATGAGCTTTCTAATGAAGTGTATGTGGAGTTCAATGTGTTTCATACGTTGATGTTGAACTGGATCTTTACATAGCTGAATGGCACTCTGATTATCACACCAAAGTGTAGTTGGATGCTGCTGATGAAGACCAAATTCAGACAGGATCTGACGAAGCCACATGGCTTCCTTGCTGGCTTCAACTGCACCACGATACTTTGCTTCTGCTGAAGAAAGGGAGATGGCACTTTGTTTCTTACAAGACCAAGTAATAGGTCCTGAACCAAGAGTGAATACATATCCTGTAGTGGACTTCCGATCATCAGGGTCACCAGCCCAATCAGAATCAGTGAAACCAATCAACAAGGGAGATGCTCCTGCACTGTAATGAATCCCGAACTGAACTATACCTCAAATATATCAAAGTATTCTTTTAGCTGCTTTCCAGTGACTTTCATAAGTTTGGTGCATAAACCGAGCGACAAGACCAACAGCAAAGGAAAGGTCAGGACGGGTATGGGTTAGACACAAAAGTTTACCAACAAGTTGACGGTATAAGGTAGCATCAACTTCAGGGGTAGTGCAGTTCATTGAAAGCTTGACTCCAGACTGAAAGGGAGAAGGAGCAGGCTTACAGTCTTCCATGTGAAAGTGGTGTAGAAGATCACAGGCATACTTGGACTGAGAGAGGGTAATGCCTTCCTTGGATTGCAAGACTTGAAGACCAAAGAAATAATGCAAGTGTCCTAAGTCTGTCATTTCAAACTTCTTTTTGAGGCTAGACTTCACATGGTTTATATGGTTTGGATCACTACCAGTAAGGATAAGATCATCAACATAAAGAACAAGGATGGTGAAGGACTTACCCACTTTCTTGGTGTAGACAGTGTTGTCATAATGACACCTAGAAAAGCCATTATCTAATAGAAATCTATCCATTTTGGCATACCAAGCCCGAGGAGCTTGTTTGAGACCATAGAGAGACTTCCTAAGGTGACAAACAAGGCTAGAGTTGTTTTGGATAAAGCCAGGGGGTTGTTACATGTAGATTTCTTCATGTAAATCTCCATGTAAGAAAGCAGATTTAACATCCATCTGATGGACTTCCCATTTAAAAAAGACAGGAAGGGAAAGAACAAGGTGGATAGAATTCATTTTGGCTACAGGGGAGAAGGTTTCAGTATAGTCAATGCCTTCAACTTGTGAAAATCCTTTAGCAACAAGACGAGCTTTATGTCTATCCACTTTTCCATCTGGTCCAAACTTGGTTTTGTAAACCCATCTGCATCTGACAAGTTTTCTTCCTTTTGGAAGAGGAACAAAATCACAAGTATCGTTTGCCAATAAGGAACGATACTCTTCATTCATAGCTTCATCCCAATCTGGATGACAGGAGGCTTCTTCAAAGGTTTCTGAATCAAGTTTTTCTGGAACCTGAGCCAATAAGGAAGAGGCTCTTTCGAACTGAGAACGTGTACGTCATCGATCGACAGGGTCACCTGCAAGAGAACCTGTTGCATCCCAAGTAGAGCGAACCCATCTTGGAAGCGATGGAGTAAAAGGAACAATTTCAAGAGGTGGAGGAGGATTGTCATCCTCACTGTCATCATCTGAACTAAATGGAATGCTATTAAAAATATATATCGAAGTATTCTTTTAGCTCCTTTCCAGTGACTTTATGAGGTTGGTGCATAAACCGAGCGACAAGACCAACGACAAAGTAAAGGTCAAGACAGGTATGGGTTAGATACAGAAGTTTACCAACAAGTTGATGATACAAGGTAGCATCAACTTCAGGGGTAGTACAAGTGACTGAAAGCTTGACTCCAGACTGAAAGGGAGAAGGGGTTGGTTTACAGTCTTCCATGTGAAAGTGGTGTAGAAGATCACAGGCTTACTTGGACTGAGAGAGGGTAATGCCTTCCTTGGATTGCAAGACTTGAAGACCAAGGAAATAATGCAAGTGTCCTAAGTCTGTCATTTCAAACTTCTTTTTGAGGCTAGACTTCACATGGTTTATATGGTTTGGATCACTACCAATAAGGATAAGATCATCAACATAAAGAACAAGGATGGTGAAGGACTTACCCACTTTCTTGGTGTAGACAATGTTGTTAGAATGACACCTAGAAAAGCCATTATCTAATAGAAATCTATCCATTTTGGCATACCAAGCCCGAGGAGCTTGTTTGAGACCATAGAGAGACTTCCTAAGGCGACAAAAAAGGCTGGAGTCTTTTTGGATAAAGCCAAGGGGTTGTTCCATGTAAATTTCTTCATGCAAATCTCCATGTAAGAAGGCAGATTTAGCATCCATCTGATGGACTTCCCATTTAAAAGAGGCAGCAAGGGAAAGAACAAGGCAGATAGAATTCATTTTGGCAACAGGGGAGAAGGTTTCAGTATAGTCAATGCCTTCAACTTGTGAAAATCCTTTAGCAACAAGACAAGCTTTATGTCTATCCACTTTTCCGTCTGGTCCAAACTTGGTTTTGTAAACCCATCTACATCTGACAAGTTTTCTTCCTTTTGGAAGAGGAACAAAATCCCAAGTATTGTTTGCCAATAAGGAACGATACTCTTCATTCATAGCTTCATCCCAATCTGGATGACCGGAGGCTTCTTCAAAGGTTTCTAGATCAAGTTTTTCTGGAACCTGAGCCAATAAGGAAGAGCCTCTTTCGAACTGAGAACGTGTACGTCGTCGATCGGCAAGGTCACCTGCAAGAGAACCTGCTGCATCTCGAGTAGAGCAGACCCATCTTGGAAGCGGTGGAGTATAAGGAACAATTTCAAGAGGTGGAGGAGGATTGTCATCCTCGCTGTCATCATCTGAACTAGAAGGAATGTTATTAAAAATAGGAGAGAGAGAGAGAGAGGTGGCACATATGCCGAATCAGGCTCGAAAGCCAAAGGTGGCACACCCGCCGAACTAGGCTCCCAGGCCAATATATTTTCATCAAATTTTACATCTCTTCTAATGATTATATTTTTGGATTTTCGTTGAAGAAGTCTATATCCTTTGACATCTTTAGAATATCCAACAAAAATACATTTTTCACTCTTAGGTTCTAAGGCTTTATGTTTCACATCTGGAATATGGGCCCAAGCATCACTTCCAAAAACACGAAAGTGACTTACATCTGGTTTGATTGAGCTCCAAGCTTCTTCTGGAGTTATATTCTTTAAAACCTTAGTAGCAATGCGATTTACTATGTAATTTGCACAGTTAATGGCTTTTGCCCAAAAATTGAGGCCAAGTCCTTTAGATTGAAGCATACAATTAGCCATTTCTTTTAAGGTGTGATTCTTCCTTTCAACTACACCATTTTGTTGTGGAGTATATGGAACAGTATGTTGCAATTGAATGCCATGCTCAGTGCAGAAGTTGATAAATTTGTTGTTAACATATTCTCCGCCATTGTCTGATCTTAACTTAAGAATTTGATGTCCAGATTGTTTCTCAACAAAGGCCTTAAAGGCCAAGAACATGTTAAAAACTTCACTCTTGAGTTTTAAGAAATATACCCAAGTGTGTCTGGAAAAATCATCAATGAAAGTTAAGAAGTACTTGCAACCAAAAAAAGAAACAACAGGAAGTGGACCACATAAATCACTGTGCACAAGCTACAAAGGGGCTGAAGCGTGCCAAGAGGTGCGTTTGTCAAAACTATCGCGATGATGTTTTCCGAGTACACATCCGGAGCAAACACCATCTCGGTAAGATACCATAAGAAGGCTCGTCACCATATTTTCCTTACATAGAGTTTGAAGAGAGCGATCGTTTAAGTGACCAAATCGCTCATGCCAAAGTTTGCTCACATCATCATTATGAGCAACAAAAACAGAGGGAAGACAGGATGACCCAAAGTTGTCAAACTTAAAAAACCTTGTGGAATCATCAGCAATGCTAGTAGCTAAAATATGTTTAGGATCTTTGAGGTCCTTGATTACAACATCATGAGGTGAGAATTCTACTATTTTCCCTTCACCAGAATGAGTTATCTGATAAACAGATAGAAGGTTGCATGACAAGGTAGGAACACATAGTACATACCATTATCTAGATGAATGGTTCCAGATCCTACAACACTAAGAGATTTGTCATCACCAACATAAATATGTTTGGTGTTACAATCATTTAAAGAAGAAAACATGGATTTATTTTTAGCCATGTGGTAAGAAGCTCTAGAATCAATGAGCCACTCATGAGAAGGAGAAGAAGAAGATACATTTAATACATAACCGGATCTTGATGCTTGACAACCACAAGAAGAAAGTGCCATGCCTAAAGATAAAGGTGCAGAGTGCTCCAAATTGATGTTGGGCTTCTTCATTGCTGCTTCTAAGGCTTCCATCTTCTTAAAACATTTGGACTCTATATGGCCATCTCGGTTGCAAAAGTTACAATGTCTATCTGTCTTCTTTCCTTTGTTTTTATATGCCTTATCATTTTGGTGAGTTGCTTTGTCAGTTTGTGGTTGAAATTACTTAAGACCCTTGTTTGGTTTAGGACCATATTTTTTAGGATACTGCTTCTTGGGATTCTTTTGATATGATTGTTGTTGGGCTACTAAGGCTTTCTTAGAAGCATTTCCAGAAGTGATAAGACCAAGGTGTAAGAGTTTTTCTTGTTCTCTTATCAAAGAATCGCAAAAGGCATCAAAAGAGGGGTTGTTGTAGACGGTTCCTGAATAAATGATGGCTTCTCTAGTGGAATGGAAAGCAGAAACAAATACAAAGTATGCAAGGCCAAGCTTAGCAAGAATGCAATAAATGAGGCTACCATCTTCCTTTTTTATTTTACAACCTTCTAAAAGAATTCGAATGGTCTTGAATTTGGACAAAAAATCTTCAATGGAGGAGAAATTATTGGGGTCCAAAGTAAGCAACTCATTAACAAGCTGGTGGGCCCTGATTTGATTTTGAATGCCAAAAACAGTTTTTAGCTTTTCCATGGCTTTCATCAGGGGTGTCAATGTCAAGGATATGAAACCGAAGATCTTAAGCAATGGATATTCCTATCAACCCTCGTGCTTGATCTTGTTTATTTTCCCATTTAGCAACTTTATCATCATCGGAAGGTTTAGTTTCTTGTCCTGTGGCTATTCTATAAAGCCCTTTACTTCTAAGTATATCTACCATGTGAGGTAGCCATTGAAAATAATTGGTGCTGTTCAGAATAATCAAGCATGCACTTTCCATTTTTTTTTAAAAACTAAAGCTGAGAAAAGCTGAAACTAACTGCTCCAATGGAAAGATCTCGAAAAATTAGGCCGTTTCAAAAAAAACGGCTTCCGAATGAAGAAGTTATGCCTTTTGAAAAATCTGAGTTGTAGATGCCGAATAGTTACGGGAACAGGATGAAGTGCGGCTTTTTTTTTTTTAAATTCCGCCCATTTGAACAAAAACTTTTTACAAAAGCAGCTTGAGAAAGAGACTTGAACCCAAGACCTATATTCTCATAAACTAACCCCTCACTAAGTGAGATAGTAAAAGGATCACGTTATTGTATAAAAGGAGAAAGGGGGGTATTTTTTTTTTTTTTTACTCTTCGGTGTGCGTGTCTTTTCTTGCACAAAAAACACAAAAAACCGAGCAAAAAAAAACGAAATGCAAAGCCTTACGGCGGAGTGTTAGATTTTCGATTAGCCTTACCGGCAACTATCATTTTTTTCACTATTTCTGATTTCTCGAGATCGCACAAAGACACGGGGAAAGAGCATACGTAGCAAAAAAAAATCCCTTTTCCCTGTTTCTGATTTGCCGAGATCGCACACTACGCACAACAAAGAGCATACACAGAGAAGATGGTATAGATTCGGCAAATAAATAAAACCTACAAACCAAAAATAAAAAAGGGAGCTGAAATAAGTAGAACTATTAACAAATATAACTGCAAAACAAATGCTTTATACCTTCAGATCTAAATTGTCATAACAAGGGCAGCCGGAAACCTTTTCGCATGAAACGAAAAGCGTTCCTCACTATAATAGATGCTCCGGACACAACCGAGCCATTCTCCAAGCCCAAAAATGTTCAAAAATAGTAGATCTACAAAACAGCATTCGCATGCACTCAAACCGGCTTCAGATTTTGATCAATAATGGACGCGGCCCTCAAAATAGCTCTGATACCATGTAGGAATTTATAGGGTAAGTTCCATAGATCAAGAACCAAAGGTCACTACTCACAAACAAATCACAAATCAATACACCAGTATAATCACGTGGTTAAAACCCTCAAAGAGGGAAATAGTCCACGGCCTGAGCCAACGCGGCCACTTCAGGCAATTTATTAATATAAAAAGAAAAGTTACATATGTTTCTCTCATAAACGGTTACCGAACAAATGACCCTCCATGCTCTTTAAATAAAGATCATGGACCAATCGGGTGTTAAGCCACAGATCAAGTGTCGTTAATACCAAGGTGAGAGATAACCGTCAGATCACTACAAATCGTGACCGTCGGATTATAAGTTACAAATGTACATCGTAAAGAAACACACTTTACCTAACTCTACACTAGACTAAGTTATTCTTAACTATTCCTATGTGTCGGAATATCCTAACAATCTGAAACCCAAATTGTGTATTCAAAAATATTCTTAATAATAGAGCCCTCCAGCAGCCAAAGACCGATTTTCCCACCTTGGGGTTTTCCGGGGACAGTTTGTCCAGAAATAACTATGTCACTTTGTCTATGTGTGCATGTGCTTATTCTAGATCTGAATTGGTAGAGAACTGTTATGTGTTTTGCTTCGATGTTAACTTGAATTTATTCAGTTGATAACTTGTATAAGTAGGAGGAGCTTAACCGGATTAACAATAATAATTTCTGCATAAGAATTAAGATTCAAAAATTTTTACAATTATTTTTGGACAAATGTCTCTGGAAAATCCCAACTTAGGAAAAACTGTACAACAGCCGAGGGTTTTATTATTATGCAACAGTGAGAAATTCTGAGTACAATAATATGGATGTTGAAATCTGGCTATCCTGCAAAGAAAATACTAGTAAAAATATCTAGAGGGAAATTACCCTCTCTTCGAGCAATTCTGGAATTGGATTGCCTCTGAAAAGCAAGTCGTCCAACTGGGGCCTACGCAGGCCCTGCGTCTAGTTGAAGCTTCCTGCCACATGTGTTGCACGAATCGGTTGCTAATAAAGTCGTCTCGCCTACTGCTAGCTGGGAAGACGTCTCTTCGACACTCTGTCCGACCTTTGGAGCTGAAAATGTCTACCCTCTCAGCAAATCAAGATGCCCTCTAAGGCTTCTACACTAGGATTGCGTAGTCCCCTGGAAAACTTCAGTCTCTCAGCAAATGTACTCACTAGATATGGAAAACTTCCTCCAACCTCACTGTCCCTGCCCCTCACTGTGTCTGCTTCTTTCTCAAGCTTTCCGGCAACTGCTGCTCTCTGGAAGTCGAATTGCCAGAGAAATCGAACCTCACAAGTGTATTCTCCATCTACCCATCAACTTCTTCATATAATCCTCTATTTGAGAACCAACGGCCAAGATTAAATCTTAATTAAAGTCCCAAATCATTTCCTTGTCGATCTGTGAGAGTTTCTAGATAATTCACACCATGACTTAATTAATTATGATTAATTAACTAGTTTTCTTAAGTTCAAACTTGGGAAATTAAAAAATAGATTAATTAGATAGATAATTCACACCATGACTTAATCAATTATGATTAATTAACCAGTTTTCCTAAGTTTAGACTTGGGAAATTAAAAAATAGGGTAATAATCTAATTAGGCCATCTCTAGATGGAATTTCCATAAACAATTTTTTGGGTGTGGAGATCTCATGTATTCTAGCCCCTTCACCAAGTTTTAGGGTATGGAGATCTCATGTATGTTAGCCCCATCACCAAGTTTCACCAAGTTTTAGGGTATGGAGATCTCATGTATATTAGCCCCTCTAGAACCTTTCACCTGTCTAAGCACTTGTTTTGCATTCACTTGAATTTCTTAATTGATACACCAATGCAATAATAAAAATAATCCCCTCAAACCTCCTTTAGAAAAGGAAGGAGGTCCACTCATTAGATACAAACACTCTCTTTAAAGGCACCTAACTCACCTCAATCTGTTGCATGCATCTTTACTATTCTTTTTTTTTCCATATTTCTCTAAGCATCCCTATATCATGATTTCAGATGTCTTATTGGGACAAAGGCTAGATTGTTGTTAGAGAGCGTAGCCACATAGTATACAAGCTAGTGTACAAGCTGGTTTATACCCCAATGTATTTATCATTGCATCATTCACATCTTACCCAAGAACCCTCCAACTTTATCTTCATCCGAAATTGCCAAAAGTGTCCAAGGCTTTTGATAATGGTTTTTAAGCAAATTTCAAGCCTTAACCAAACTGACCTAAAAATTCAAAGATGGAAATTTGGAAGAAAAAATAAATGTGAAATAGCTTATGTATCAAAATGTAGTCCCAATTTTTATTTTCAAAAATCTGATTATAGTAACTTATAGTTGTTCTTCAGCTAAGTGGCCTTGCTATGAGGGGCATCCCTATACTGTCAAAATCATTCACACCCACTCGAGGTTTTGAACATGGGTCTCCGTGTTAATTGAAGCCCAATCACCTGACTAATTGCTGCACACCCACTCAAGAGGTTTTGAACATGGGTCTCCATGTTAATTGAAGCCCAATCACCTGACTAATTGCTGCACACCCACTCAAGAGGTTTTGAACATGGGTCTCCATGTTAATGGAGACCCAATCACCTGACTAATTGCTGCTACGCCCCACAGCCATGGGTTGTAGCCTCTATTTTTCCTGTTATACCCATCAAAACCCATTCTAAAATGCCTTCAAATGTTCCATTGTTGATTCTAGACGGCTCCTTGGCACTCCCAAGGACTTGAAGAAAATATCCTAAGATAGAGAACTTGAAGAAGATAAGAACTGCTAGCTAATTGACTGAAAACTTTTGCCAGCTGAAAATCACCTTAAGGATGGCCAAAAGATTAAGGGCAGCCTGTTAAATCACTTGACATTCTCCTTGAAACCCTGAAATCTGCTTGCAAATGGCCTTCAAAAAATTTCACAAATGATTTTGTGTTCAACTCAAGGGGTTTTAAAGGAAAAGACAAGGTGAAAACTCTCTTTTATCCCCATCACCGCCAGCAACATCCAAAACTGCCAGACTGATTCAGACTTATCATACTCCACTGTGCTTAAGAGAACTTGCCAACTCTCACACGTACAGCAAGTATTGACTGCTCAATGCTTGGTCAATGAGAGTTTTTCCCCAAGTACTTTCCAAGCAGCCACACTCCTGAGCAATGTTTTAAAACATGGACTTGATCTCGGAATCAGTCAAGGGTCAACTAGGACTCGGAATGACTCAGACTGATCTAATTTCAATTATTCAGTTTACTAAAATATACATATAATATTTGAATTTTAATAAAAAAACTATATTTTGAAGATTCCAAACCATTATTCTCCATGTAAACGCTAATATGTCAAAATGGAACCAAGTGCGATACATATCAGCAACAAAATACATAATAATTATATTTTGAAGATTCCAAACCATTATTCTCCATGTAAAGGCTAATATATATTAAATGGAACCAAGTGCGATACATATCAGCAACAAAAATACATAAACAGTGAGGCTCTAAATGGCCTCTGGAGTGGAAGGAGGCTTAAAAAAAATGAGAGTTTTTCCACAAGTACTTTCCAAGCAGCCACACTCCTGAGCAATGTTTTAAAACATGGACTTGACCTCGGAATCAGTCAAGGGTCAACTAGGACTCGGAATGACTTAGACTGTTCTAATTTCAATTATTCAATTTACTAAAATATACATATAATATTTGAATTTTAATAAAAAACTATATTTTGAAGATTCCAAACCATTAGTCTCCATGTAAAGGCTAATATATCAAAATGGAACCAAGTGCGATACATATCAGCAACAAAATACATAAACAGTGAGGCTCTAAATGGCCTCTCGAGTGGGAAGGACCCTTGTAAAGGGTCTCGAGAGGGAAGGACCCTTAAAAAAAATGAGAGTTTTTCCCCAAGTACTTTCCAAGCAGCCACACTCCTGAGCAATGTTTTAAAACATGGACTTGACCTCGGAATCAGTCAAGAGTCAACTAGGACTCGGAATGACTCAGACTGATCTAATTTCAATTATTCAGTTTACTAAAATATACATATAATATTTGAATTTTAATAAAAAACTATATTTTGAAGATTCCAAACCATTAGTCTCCATCTAAAGGCTAATACATCAAAATGGCCTCTAGAGTGGGAAGGACCCTTATAAAGCCTCTGGAGTGGGAAGGACACTTAAAAAAAATGAGAGTTTTTCCCCAAGTACTTTCCAAGCAGCCACACTCCTGAGCAATGTTTTAAAATATGGACTTGACCTCGGAATCAGTCAAGGGTCAACTAGGACTCGGAATGACTCAGACTGATCTAATTTCAATTATTCAGTTTACTAAAATATACATATAATATTTGGATTTTAATAAAAAACTATATTTTGAAGGTTCCAAACCATTAGTCTCCATGTAAACGCTAATATATCAAAATGGAACCAAGTGCGATACATATCAGCAACAAAATACATAAACAGTGAGGCTCTAAATGGCCTCTGGAGTGGGAATGACCCTTATAAAGCCTCTGGAGTGCGAAGGACCCTTAAAAAAAATGAGAGTTTTTCCCCAAATACTTTCCAAGCATCCACACTCCTGAGCAATGTTTTAAAATATGGACTTGACCTCGGAATCAGTCAAGGGTGAACTAGGACTCGGAATGACTCAGACTGATCTAATTTCAATTATTCAGTTTACTAAAATATACATATAATATTTGAATTTTAATAAAAAAACTATATTTTGAAGATTCCAAACCATTAGTCTCCATGTAAAGGCTAATATATCAAAATGGAACCAAGTACGATACATATCAGCAACAAAATACATAAACAGTGAGGCTCTAAATGGCCTCTGGAGTGGGAAGGACCCTTAAAAAAGATTAGGAAAATATAATTTTTGAATGACAAAAGGTAATACCCTCCCTCAAAAATTTAACCCTCAAGTATCTACAGAATATAAACCTAGAGATACTCCACCAAAAGTATAGTGGAAAGAGGTACTAATATGTTGTGGGAACATCCAACAAGCCACACATGTGACAAATCTTTGCTTGCACAAAGAAATTTCAATCCTAGATAAACACACAATTTTATACATACCATAAATGAGCAGGCTTACCAACAGCCAAACTTATGCTAGAAAAATGTGCCAAACAGGTTGAAGGCTGAAGCCCAGCCTGAATCCCAAGATAACAGTCAAGAATACCTCCAACCAGCAACAGAATTTGTGGCATGTAATTGAAATGTCTGTACCAGCAACAGAGTGGAGGAGGAAACTGCCAAAATCCCTTAGAATAAACATGCCATAGGCACACTAAATAAATCTTCTCAAACCCCAGGTTTGCTGGGCAGATTTACAACATGCTGACAGAAACAGGAAAAAATCAGTGGAGGGGCTGCGAAGAGGCTGAAATAAGGCCAAAATTCTGTCCAGAAAATTTTGCTCTAAAATATTAGCAAAAATATAGGCCAAAGTGAAAGAACAACCTCTACATAACATAACATGCCAAAATTCCATCAAGAATCGACTTGGCCGAGAAGGTACGGGCTCAGCTGAGTTGGGCCGGTTTTGTGGTTTGGTAACAAACTAGTCTGAATCAGACGAGTAGGTACTGGCCCTCTGAACCAATCTGTTAGCCAAGTTGACATGGTAGTATGAGTCAACTAGGTCCAAGTTTTAAAGCATTGCTCACAAGTACTCCCAAGCAAAACCCATGGGTATAGAAACCAGTGAAACAGGAATCGGTGACTTAGCCGATTAGTCGTGATTACTACTCTGCTCGGCAGCCAGACGATCCAATTTGCCTCTGCGTGAGTCAAACTCGCGTTGACCGAGTTTGACTCATGGTCAACGCGAGTTTGACTCGCGCAGAGGCGACTATTCCGATTTTCCCGATTACTCGGCTGTCCTGTCTTCCTAGGTTTTGCACGGGAAGTGGTTTTTCCTGCTAGCGTATTGTTTTATTTACACGCCCACTGTCTTAACATTCTGTCGCATCGCTGGTGCTGGTGCTGGAGCCGCCGCAGGAGCTGTGCTTGGTTGTGCTGCCACTGGAGTTGTGCCGCCATTGCCGCTGCTGGAGCTTGTTGGAGTTGCTGCAATTGGAGCTGTGCTCGCTGTGCCGCCACCGTCTTCAATGTTCACACATTGCCACCGTCGGGGAGTTCACACATTGCCGCCGTCAAAGACACATTGCCATCGGGAGTGTCAAATTTCATCGGGAGTTCAGCAGTAAGTGTCAAGACTCTACTCAAATTTCAATAATAATTTTTTTTTTTTTTAATAAACTAAAATGAAAATCTAATATGATTCAA
Source organism: Pinus albicaulis (assembly GCA_034641835.2). Lineage (NCBI taxonomy): Eukaryota > Viridiplantae > Streptophyta > Pinopsida > Pinales > Pinaceae > Pinus > Pinus albicaulis. Next base: position 563,483,252 of record CM076580.1, on the reverse strand, counting down.
TATTCATGGGACCACTGTGGCCCTCCACGCTGGTCCAATACAGAGAATGACCCAAGGAAGCCCTTACTCAAATATAAACCTCAAAGTATCCCTTTGCATTCAATGAAGAACTTGTTCAGAAATTGCTCCACAGGTCCGCTATTGTCTAGACTACAAATGTCATCCCTCTATTGAAATTTGAGACTGCTATAAAATGAGTCTAAGACTCTAATTAGGCCTTACCGAGATACCTCGGTAACTGGATCAATCTTATCCTTGAATTTTGATGAGAATACTCTTCAGAGGAACTCACACTTATGCTTTGAACATACCAGGTCTATTGTATTGGAATACTACTAGAGAACAATCATAGTTAGAACTTAGAACTCGGATGGGCTTAGATTTAATATGTTTTGTTAAGCTTTGGACAAATGTGGTTCCAACAGAACTCGGACTGTGATTTACTATATACCTATAAAATTATAAATTATAAAATTTAAATTGTTTTTTTTTGTAAATATAAAATTTAAATTGTAATTACTAAAGTCTAATACTGTATAAAATAAATATCTCCTTTTTTTAATAAATAAATATCTCCTTTTCAGATTCCAGAAAATAAATATCTCTTTTTTTAATTTTTATTTTTTTTGCCTTATTATTTTGCAGGAAGTTAGGAACCACAACAATGTCGAGGGAGAAGGATTTTGCTTGGGCTTATTGTGACAAGATTCCTGGAAGCCCCAAGCTCCTTTCTAAATTTTGCAAAACAGAATGTAGTGGAGGCATCTATAGATTCAAGTACCACCTTGCACAGATACCTAGTCATGATATAGGTCTCTGCAACAAGGTTGACGATAATGTCAAACACCATGCAACCTTGGCCCTTGACATGTTGAGGCAGCATAATGCTAAGAGAGAAAAGCAAAAAACAAGAAATAGGAACTCTTGGAGCTAACGTTTCTTCTTCCAATACCCTCTTTTCATCTCCTTTTATTGAGTCCTCAATGCCATTCCCAAGTTTCTCACACGTGCCTCCAAGTCCAAGTCAAACTCAAGCCCAGATGAATCAACCTGCATTCAACACTGGAGGTGGAAACATAAACACTTTTTTTGCTCCCCGCACAAAACCTGGTTCCCAACCTACCTTGGATGCCACTAGTTGGAAAAAAGATATCCATAGTCAGGCAAGGAAGGCCATTGATAACTTTTGGTTCTATTCTAACATACCTTTCCACTGTGCCAGAAGTCCTTATTGGCAAGCTATGATTGATGCAGTCGCTGTTGCAAGTCCAGGATTCAAAGCCCCTACATCAGAGAGCCTTAGGACAGATTTGTTGTTAGAGAGTGTTGAAGATGCCATGCTTGTGCTAGCTGAGTTTCGTTCATCATGGGTAGAGACAAGGTGCACCATCATGAGTGATGGATGGACTGATCAGAGGAATAGAACTTTAATAAATTTTCTTGTATCTTGTCCAGCAGGCACAGTGTTTCTCAAATCAGTGGATGCCTCAGAAAAGGTTAAGACTGCCCAACTTATTTGTGAAATGATGGAGGAAGTCGTTCAAGAAGTGGGAGAAGAACATGTTGTACAAATTGTCACCGACAATGCAGCTAATTATATGGCTGCTGGTAGACTTTTTGAGATTAGGCACCCCACTATTTTTTGGAACTCTTGTGCTGCCCATTGCATAGATTTAATGCTTGAGGACATTGGTAAGCTTCATTGGATACATGAGGTTGTGGAGAAGGCAAAATCCATAACCAAATACCTGTACAACCACACTATTGTCCTAAACACCATGAGAAAATACATTGAAGGTAAAGAAATTGTTCGACCTGCAGTGACTAGATTTGCAACAAATTTCATATCTTTGCAATCTGTGGTTGAGCAAAAGATAAATCTGAAGAGGATGTTCTTGGGACCTGAGTGGATGGCATCTAAACATTCCAAGGCCCTTGAAGGCATTGAAATTGTTGCACTTGTGTTTAATGATGGTTTTTGGAAAGATGCCGAAGAGATTATTGCTGTGACAGAGTCCCTTGTCAGAGTTCTCAGGTACTTCAAGTCTTTTAGTTTTAACTTTTTCATTTTTTAAATTTCATTTCAAGCTTCTTTTTATTTTCAAAGTTTCATATTTCATTAAATTTGAAAGCTTGAACTTTCAGGATGGTTGATGGTGACAAACCTGCTATGGGTTACATTTATGAGGCAATGGATCTCGCAAAGGAGGCCATCAAAAGAAGATATGGTGATGAGGAGGCAAAGTATTTGCCTCTTTGGGATATTATTGATGCACGTTGGGATAGGCAATTGCATTCCCCCTTACATGCTGCTGGGTACTTCTTAAACCCACAATATTTTTATGATAAGAGCAAATTTAATGAAGATGGGGAGGTTGGCAGAGGAGTTATGGACATGCATTGAAAGGTGCTCCCTTGATCCAGAATTTCAAAGCCATGTCTTTTCCCAACTACAGGATTATAGGACGCCAGCCAAATTATTTGCCTATACCAGTGCTATAAGAGAAAGGACTAAGATGTTGCCAGGTACCCTGAAGGCTTCATCAATTCATTAAATTTGTTTAAAATTTATTTTGTATGTTAAATGTTTTATTAAATTTTGTTTTCTTTTTAAGTTTTTAGTATTTAGTACTTACTACTCACAAACACTTGGCATTTTCTAGGTCTTTGGTGGCAAAATTTTGGTAGTGATACGCCAGAGTTGAAGAGATTCGCCATTCGAATCTTAAACCAATCATGCAGTGCTTCAGGTTGTGAGCGCAACTGGAGCATGTTTGAGAAAATACATTCTAAGAAGCACAATCGATTGACACAAAAGCGCTTAAATGACCTTGTATTTGTCCATTACAATCTACGACTTCGCAACAAGCAAATACTAGGTGAGAGCCTGAATTTGAAGTTTTTATAATTTGATTTGCACTTTAAAATTTAAACTTTAAAGTTCAAACTTTAATTTACATTTCAATGTCTCATGATAATGAGAGGTTTGGATCATTCACCAATCGACCTTGAGGAGATAGATCTGCAAACTACAAATGCATCAGATTGGGTCCAATTAGAGGAGGAGCCTCCTCTTTTAAGTCTACATGACTTGGAGAACTTAGAGAGTTAAGCAAGCGAAGGAGTGGGAGGAATCGCTTCTAGTTCTCACTCTTAGAGTCTTAGACTCTCAGTTATTGATTTTTTAGTATTCACTGATTTGCTTTGCAGTATTTTGTAAACTTTTAGAAGCATATGTTTCTAGTTCTATGTAGTCACTGGTTAGGACTCAATGCTTTGGATCATGTTTGGACTCATAACATATATGAGATACTTATTCATTCATGATATTTTGGACATCTATTGATATTATGCATTGTTTGGACATGGCTTTATTGAATATCAATGAAAAATAGTTGTTTTAATTCAATATATGTGTATATCTTTATTTATTGAATTTGCCGATTTTTTCCTGATTTTTTCTCGATCCGATTCAAACTCTTCGCTCTTTTGCCTCGCCGATTTACTGCCGATTCTGAGTCTGGTAACATTGATAGAAATTATGGAACAAATAATGATTAATTATTAAACTATCATGCTGAGCACCATATTCATAATATAATGACGCATGTAAGGGCAACTTTAGAGGATATATGACCATCGTAGTTCTTTATGTCTCTAGCAACCTTAGAAGATTCTATTAGACTTTTCTATTTCATGATTTTCCTTGCCACTTTAAGTGTGACATAATATTGATAGATATATTTCTCTATTGATAACAATCACATATGCATGGTTAGGTGAGTTGAAGAGGGAGAACCCTAGCACTAGTGCTATGGCAGCCATGGTTTACTCACGTCTGATGGAGGCTATTGGGTATTGGGCAACTGTTATCGGCACTTTGAACCCTGGTATGTTGATCGGATAAGGGTTATCATTTTACCATGTATCTTAACTACTACACTTGGTAACTCTACGGCTACCAACTAGTTACATTATTATCGTTCCTACCCTGTTGCTCGCCGCGTTTCTAGGCATTTGGATGCATTTCTCCCTCTCGGTTTATGCGGGGTTACTGTGCCTCACACTCCCATATCGGACTGCGCTTCACCTGTCGACAGCTCTGTCTCACTGGTCACTGACCCGCGCATCTCTCCACCTACATTATTCTTTGAGTCTGGGCGGCTATTAAGGGTTTATACGCCTGACATTGGGGACCTTGAACCGAGAACATCTCTTGTGGTTATCGGCGGCATCACTGGAGGCATACCCCATTGGAGCTCCGACCACCCATTTTGACTGTGCAGGTATATGTCTGGCCTGTCAGCAGACATGGGCATTTTCGATGAGGAGCTAGACTACTCAGCGGAGCCACTTGAAGGGGTCGATATATGGGGGTCGCAGCGTATCGATGAGGTGGCTGCCATGGAGGATGAGCTGCCTGAACAAACCCTTCATCGGCCAAAACCGACTCCTCTGGTCACGACCACTAGCGGCCACTTTCCCATAGCGGGCTGCTCGGACACTCTGCCCTGCGATACCTCATCGCCATCGGTTCTGAGTCACTGGGAGCACCTTGCACGTGACATCCCAGTTCTGTCGAAGATTAACACTGCACCCGGCTCTAGCACCGTGGTTGCATCTGAATTCCTCAGTGCGGATTCAATTGCTTTCGCGGACTTATTCATCGGGGGGGAGGGGACTACACAACAGCTACCCATTCCGACCATTGCTGTGACTGAGCCAATTGCGGCTTCCGACTGCTTCGAGGATATTCCTTTTGTTTCGCAGGCATCTCTCATCTGACTCCGATGGATTTCGCGACACTGGTGTGGACACTGGGGACCTATATCTACAGAAGGGTTTCAGGAAAAAGAATTGTCCTCCAAAGAACCGGCACAGCCATAGCGCAAATTTTGGCAAGGACCGAGGTATGGAAAATCTTAAACAGACAGCTTCCACGGTACTTGTGGGCAAGGTTCGCGACCGTAAATATACCGCTGCTCGACTGCGTCTCTGGACTGAGGAGATTTGGGGGGTCAATTAGAGTACTTGTCGAGGGTCATGCTTCTAACCAAAGGATAGTTTGCTTTAAACTTCGCTTCGCCTACCTTAGTAGCTTGGGTTTTGGAAAAGTACTAGCATATTGAGCTGCACTCGGTGCATCTGAAGAGATGGACACCTCTCTTTGACCCGAAAAAGGAGAATTCGGGCGCTGGCCCGATTTGGATGCCACTGTCGAGGCTACCGATCTAGTTTTGGAATGAAGAGGCACTCTAGAACATCGGGACAGACTTTGGGCTATATCTGGATCATGATAGATCATACCTAGAGACTGGTAACTACTCGGTGGCTCGGATCCTTGTTTTCCTCGATACTAGGGATGGTCTACATGACAACTACAACATGTTCTTCGAAGGGATGGTTTGGCAACAAAGTTTGGATTATGAGGGGATCCCGTTCCAATGTCGGCGCTGCCATGAGGTTGGGCATGTTTACAAGGAATGCCATATTTTGGGTGCTGCGGCCACTACCTGAAGTTGGTGAATCACATGGCTACTCAGACTGAACCAGTGACCATTACTTCACCTGGCTCGTCACCAGCGGGTGATATATCACAGAATTTAGAGGTGCCGCCTACCTGGCCGATCACACAGGCTCGCACCCACAGCATATCTGGCCATGCCTCACTGTCGATTTCTTCATCGGTCCCGGGTACCTCTCTTATCTCTCCATCTCATTGTATTACTTTTACTCCTGCACCGTCTATTTTTGCACCAATTGTATGTACAATTAGTGCACCGCTTGTTCTATCAGACGCTCCCACTATCTCCCACACTTCTGCGAACACCTCAAGCCTTTCTCCCCATCTGTCTGATGACTCCACATCTGTGGGTCATAATTATTTCCTGAGATCATCTACTTTGCATCCTTTGTTGACCAATTCTAGCATTGGCCTGAATATTTGTCCTGAATCAGTTAAATCTCGTGGCAGACCAACTGCTATCTCAAAGGCCATCCACAGAGCCAAGAGAGAGGTGGCAACTGGTACTCAATCGACCCTACCCTGGGTTCTTAGAGCAAGGATACCCAAAGATGGGGTTCCATTATGATCCATCTCTCATACAATTGTAGGGGTCTTGCCAGCCCCAACAAGAAATTGGCCCTCAAGCGACTCCTTCATTATTCGCCCATTGATGTATTGTTCCTACAAGAAACTTTGGGGGTTGGGGAGTCCATCAACACATGCCTTAAATCGATCCTCCCGGACTGGACATTTATGACTATCGATGCTCAGGGAAAATCCGGTGGATGTGCAATTGGCATCAACAACAAAACCACTAGGATTTTAAACTGTTGGGATTGGATGGGTGTTATTGGCCTGGAGGTCTCCACCTGCACTTTTGGCCAGCCTTTCACGCTGATAAATGTTTACGGCCCATGTATAAATAGAGAGCATTTCTAGAACTCTCTACTTCATAGCTCACTCCTCCGACATCAAAATATTATATTGGGAGGGGATTTAAATTTCTCTATTGGGATCTCGGAATCCTGGGGACCTCATGCTGGCCCGGACCCATTATTTGACTATTTTGCCTCACTGTTGGCATTAATCTGCCGAAGAAGCAACCTACTTGGCGGAATCCTGGGGACCTCATGCTGGCCCGGACCCATTATTCTTCGACAGATTAATGGGAGAGGTTGCTCTGGCTCAAAGACTAGACGGATTTCTTATCAAGCAGCCCTTACTTGATCAAATGGTTTGTGCTAGGCAGTGGGTGGGGGCGAGTGGGGCATCAGACCACTCTCCTGTTTATTTGGAATTTCTTGTTGGTGAGCAGAAGCTGCACTCCCCATTCAAATTCAATGCTACTTGGCTGGTTGACCCGCAGTTTCATTTGATGGTCACATAAGAGTGGCAACACTGTCGTCTATTCCCTGATCGAGAACCTGCTAGGATTTTCAATAAAAATCTTAAACGTATAATAACTAGAACTATCTTATGGGCCAAACACAAAAAGAAGCTTGAGGAGGAGGAGCTTAATAGAATAGAATCAAAAATCACCCAGCTCACCGATTTGAGCCTATTGGGTTTCCTTTCGGAGACTACAAAAGCGCAACTTATTGCACTGGAAACCACCAAGGCCAACATTCTTCGACATAAGGAAGAGGAGTGGAGATTAAAGAGCAGGGCCATCTGGCTGCAAGCCGGAGACAAAAATACCAAATTTTTTCAGCAGTGTGCTAGAGGCAGACGCATCTCAAATACCATTTGGGAACTCTCTGACTCTACTGAATATGTGGCTAAATCTTTTGCACAACTTTCAGACCTTGGTGTCCAGCACTTCACTAATCAATACAGAGCTCCACTCAACATCAACCTGCCAGATATTATGAATATTACACGTACATTTCACAGATACGTGGATGATGAGCAGGGAGAGATACTGAATGCTCTGGTCACCTTGGGTGAAATCAAAGGAGTGTTGAAATGGTTTAAGAAGGACAAGAGCCCAGGACCGGATGGCTGGCCCATAGAATTCTATCTCCATTTTTTTGAACTGTTGGGCAGAGATCTCCTTCATGTCATTGAAAACAGCAGAATTTCTTGGAGGATATATGATGGTTTCAACTCTACATTCATTGGTCTCATTCCTAAGACTGACCATCCTGCTACATTTCATGACTTCAGACCTATATCCCTGTGTAACTGCATTTACAAGATCATTTCAAAAATCATTGCTAATCGTATCGAACCCATCCTCTCTACTCATATAGCTAAGGAGCAATTCGCCTTTCTCCACCACCGCCAGATCCATGAAGCCATGGCACAACCCAAGAAGTCTTGCACTCCATTAAATCAAAGAGACTTAAAAGTACCATACTCAAGATCGACCTGGCAAAAGCTTTCGATCATGTAAACTGGAATTACATTCATCTCATTCTTATCCACATGGGGTTTCTCCACTCTTTCACCAACTGGATTATGGGATGTATCATGAATGCTACTTTTAGCAATCTCATCAATGGGGTTGCTTCAGATTTCTTTCATGCTAGTCGTGGACTCAGACAAGGATGTCCACTTTCACCACTTCTTTTTGTCCTTGTTATGGAAGGACTCTCGTCCCTCATTCATAGGGCAAAAGAAGCTGGTGAATTACATGGTATTAGATTAAATGATTTCCTTCAACTGACACATTTATTGCTTTTGGACGATGTGACTATATTTCTGGATGGCTCTTATCAGCACTGTTTACAATTTGAAAAAATCCTCCAGATTTTCTGCAGAGCCACGGGTATGAACCCAAATCACAGCAAATCCACCATCATGCAGACTAGATGCTCGGCACATGAACTGGAGACTGCCAGTCAAAAATTTCCCTTTGTTCGAAGCCATATTGGGGAAGGATTAAAATATCTTGGCTTTCATCTCAAATCAAATGATTATCAAATAAAGGATTGGAATTGGTTGATTGCCAAAGTGGAGTGCATAATTAATACTTGGCACCATCACTAGCTCTCACGAGTGGGCTGATTGGTCTTAATCAAATCTGTCCTGGAATCCATCCCTGTTTACTAAATTTCTCTTGCTTGGCTTCCAAAAGGTATCACAAACTGCATCCAGTTGATCTGTAGAATATTTCTTTGGAGAAATTCTGGTAAAGAGCATAAATTTTCCTAGGCCTCTTGGGATCATATCAGCAGGCCAAAAGTCTGGGTGGGTGGGGAATAAAATATCTCTCAAATTTTTCCACTGCTCTAGATGCAAAGCTAGGTTGGTACCTCCTAATTGGATCTATTTTTTGGAAGGAGGTTACAATTGAAAAATAAATTTCTCCAAGAAATACCTTGGACTGGGTCTGGGGTCATAATCATGCATATCCTGGATCCTCGCTCATCTGGAAAGTAATCACAAAATTGATGCACCTCATTCAGAATGGGTTGTCTTGGCACATTGGTCCAGGCACTATGGTCAGGCTCGGTGTGGACTCATGGTCCAGCAGTGGAAGGAACTACAAATTTCCGCAATTCATCATTGATCATCTCACTCATTCTGGCTACACCCATCTATCCCATGTTGCGGACCCTTTACGGAAAACTTGGTATTCACAGGGCTGGTTAACTGTGTAGGTACTTGAACTACCACTGGAGGGTCATCCTATTTGCGCTAGATACATCTGAGCTCTACAGGCATCTCACATTCAATTATTGGATCAAGAGGATGACCTCCTCTGGGTACTCTCTCCAAATGGTAGGTACAACCCAAAGATTGGATATATCACACTTAGTGCCCCCATCGAACTGAATATCAAATTATGGTGGTGGCAGCCTATCTGGAAGTTGTGGGCACCACCCAAAACCAGACTCCTCATGTGGTGCATCCTGCATAATTTCATCCCCACCATCGACAATCTTAGAAGAAGGGCCATGCAGGGCCCATCTAGATGTTATTTCTGTTTTTCTCAGGAAGAGGATGCACTGCACCTATTTCTCGAGTGTCCTGTGGTTGGGGGGCTTTGGTGATCTGTTACTCAAGAAATTTGTGTTCAACTCAACTAGAATGGACACTCCATTGCAGAGGCCTGGGAAAATTGGTGGCGGGTTGCACCTTGTGAAAAAATCCGTAATGTACCTTTGATTATTGCCTGGGGAATTTGGATCGGTAGAAACAAATATAACTTTGATGGCAAACATGTTATCTGGGATCACATCTGCACCAACATTATCTCCACTTACAACCTCATTCCAAATGAGGAGATAACTCGCCGCATCAAACAAATTATCCCTGAAAGCATAGACCAATCCTACCCATGGGCATATTTTGACGGGGCATCAAACAACAATGGATGTGGGGGTGGTGCGTTTTTGCATATTTCTACCACTCACTATTTCCATCTCAGAATGGGGTTGGGACCGAGCACAAATAATTTTTCCAAACTCGTTAGCCTTCATCTACTATTACTTTTTTCTCATGAACATGGCTGCAACAGAATTTAGATTTTTGGATATTCTCAAATTGTTATAAATTGGTTCAACACTCGTGCACAATGCCATTCACACACTCTTATTGCATTATTGAGGGAGGTGAAACTACTGACAACATACTTTGACACTATTTCTGTCACTCACATTTACAGGCAGAGGAACCAAGTGGCAGAACAGCTTTCCAAAGAAGTTGCGGAGTTAGACTGGGGATGTTGGCACATCACTGAGCATGACGGTGGATAGGTTTACAGATATTATCACAGGCCTTTCATAGATGACATCTAGGAGATGAGAGCAGCCACTCCATGACTGCTTATCCTTTTTGTATGTATATATACGGATGTATTATCAGCTACCATCGACTGATATTGGACTCTATATTTATCTAGCTGTACAACATATATAGGTTTTTATTTTTGTTATTTCTTTAGAGATAGATACTATGCACTATACTTTGCACTGATACATGCAGTTTACTTGCCTCCTAGTTGAGGATACTGATCCATGCACTATGATGTCTATTATATGTAAAATGTAACATGTAATTTTTCTTTATGAATGAAAAATTACGAATTTTTTCCTGGGAAAAAGGTATATTTCTCTATTACGTAACTATTGGCAGGATTTTCCCATGGCATACCCCTTCTTTTCTGTTTTTGTTTCCTTTATGGTTTATCTTTTTGGCCTGCAAGCTATTCCCAGGATTTTCCCATGGCATACCCCTTCTTTTCTATTTCTGTTTCCTTCATGGTTTATCCTTTTGGCCTGCAAGCTATTCCCAAGATTTTCCCATGGCATACCCCTTCTTTTCTATTTCTGTTTCCTTTATGGTTTATCTTTTTGGCCTGCAAGCTATTCCCAAAAGTTGGGAAAAGTTTCGCAGGTTATCTTCCAAATCAAGAAAATCATTTAAGATTCAGCAACACAATTCTTTCCCAGATTTTTGAATCCTTATACCCTAAGCAATGTAGCTCCAGGTCTAGGTCCATTGGATTCAATAGGCAGATCCAATAGCCAAAACAAACGTTGAAGTTTACAGGCCTGCTTTTTAACAAAAACATACCCTATGGTATTTAGTCCCACTTCTTTCGTAATTTTCTAAGTCCTGTGTTTTCTAAGTCATATTTTAACAATATTTCTCATAAATGAGAACAACCTTTTTCTTAACTTCTAGTGTCATAGTATATCACAAATATTCAGTGCCTTCTCACAATAACTCAAAAATTACTTAATGATGAAGTAAAGCAAGAACAAAAAGACCAGTTGCCTGTATGTTCAACCCGAAATACAGATCGCTTCATAGGATATCACAAATATTCAGTGCCTTCTCACAATAACTCAAAAATTACTTAATGATGAAGTAAAGCAAGAACAAAAAGATCAGTTGCCTGTATGTTCAACCCGAAATACAGATCGCTTTCTACTTATCTATTCTGGAACCCATCAATTTGGTAAATCGTATAGATTCAACATACTTGAATTAGGGACTGAGCAGTGAGCATTCATTAATTTACTAATCCCATCATCAGAACTATTGCTACACAATTGTGAAGTTGTGCTTCAGCTTGAATACCAATTATCAGATTCTTATCACCTCTTTAGAATTATAATTTAAAGTTTCCATTTTAAAACCATTTTATCTGATTTGTAAAGTACAGATTAGAATCTTTTACATACATCATATAAATTGCACTTTCTGAATGGTGTGCATATTACCATGAATCGAGTGGCAGGACTCTATAAACAATCAATATTCTACAATTTCAGTTTGTCCTCAGCATCGCAAAATGGGATCAGACCTTTAGACTCTGCTGTCAAAAATTTGCCTAGATAATGCACATCACTCCACTCTGAGAAATGGAATCAATAAGCAAATGAAATCATAAGAAAAAATAATTAGAAAAGCAATGGAAAGAATGGACAAAGATGAGATTGGTTGTTCAAGTAGAAATTTCACTATCAGATTTCAGCACAGTGTAGTCAAGGCATGTCCAGACAACTCTATTTCATTGCAGTTTGACAAGGTCTGCCGAGGAAACTCCATTCAATCAAACAAATGAAGACATTTTTCATTTATGCTACAGGCTATTCTCATTTCTTATCCATTTCTACGTTTAATGTCATGAATCTTCATCCATGAGCTTACAAATTGACTTCTCTCTGAGAGGAAGAAAGGGCAAGCTGGGAGGATGAACTCAGAAACCAATCCATCAAAGCCCCAGTGATTCACCATTTATCTCTGGTGTTTGAACAGTAACTTTAAAACAAGGCTCTGCCTTCTTTTATTAGAAAACACATTTCTCTTTATGGCTGCTGAATAAAGCTGTTTTGCATCTTCTGTCATGCACGACTTGTGGTATACTTTTATCAAAATATTGTAAGATATAATATATGGAGCAAATATTGTAAGATATAATATATGGATCCATGTCAATTTCAACCATAAAGCCAAGCATCTTAGTAGCCTCACCTAATCTTTCGTGTCTACAAAACCCCTTAATTATTGTATTGTATGCCATATAAGACTAGGGTAAAAACACTTGTCCAACATCTCATGAAAAAGCATGTGTGCCAGTATGTTGCTGCTATATTTGAGGATGCCAGGTTTTTGTTCCTCCCTCCATGATCACCAGAGTGGTCTGCTCTTTATAGGCATTTGGCTTGACATTAACAAGGTTGACTTGTGGGTAACAATCAATCCAGAAAACTAATATTCAACCATAGGTAGAGGGGATTCTAGTATGCCAACTTGCCTTTGGTACTGTGGTTTTATGATATTGTCTGCTTGGCTTTAAACTGAAATCCAGCCTTTGGTACTGTGGTTTTATGATATTGCCTGCTTCACTTTCATATATGTGATCCTAACAATTGCTTAATACTTTCAGGTATGATCCAAATAAGTATAGGAATATGGATGATGAAGATAACTGTGACATGGAGTTTGGATTTAGTAGAATACAAGCTGAAGAGAGATGAAAGTAATGTAACCCCTTAATTATTGTATTGTATGCCATAAGACTAGGGTAAAAACACTTGTCCAACATCTCATGAAAAAGCATGTGTGCCAGTATGTTGCTGCTATATTTGAGGATGTCAGATTTTTGTTCCTCCCTCCATGATCACCAAAGTGGTCTGCTCTCTATAGGCATTTGGCTTGACATTAACAAGATTGACTTGTGGGTAACAATCAATCCAGAAAACTAATATTCAACCATAGGTGGAGGGGATTCTAGTATGCCAACTTGCCTTTGGTACTGTGGTTTTATGATATTGTCTGCTTGGCTTTAAACTGAAATCTAGCCTTTGGTACTGTGGTTTTATGATATTGCCTGCTTCACTTTCATATATGTGATCCTAACAATTGCTTAATACTTTCAGATATGATCCAAATAAGTATAGGAATATGGATGATGAAGATAACTGTGACATGGAGTTTGGATTTAGTAGAATACAAGCTGAAGAGAGATGAAGGTAATGTTTAGTGTCATTCTTTGCGGGGTAGATTGGTTTCTTGTTTTATTTCTCAAAAAGGCAAATTAGTTTTTCTACAGGTAAATTTAGTTGTTGCTAAAAGCATTCAAACGTGGTATTTAGTGTGTTTTTCATGGTTACATTTGTAGTGGAAAAATTGCTACGGAGGAGGATGAAAGGGAGTAGGCATTAATTGAGGTAGAAGAAAAGGCAGAGAGGGACAGAGCACGGTGGAATAACAGAAAATGAAAACGACTATGTTTTGTGGCCTCAAAATTTCTTGGCAGGTTTGCAACAGGTCAGGGATTCTTTTAAAGAGGACATGAATCTGGGAAGGATCTGTCCATTCTGTGAAGCATCAGAGAGATGTTTCTATGAAAAGCAGATTGCAAACATATGGATTTCTGTCTATGGTCCTAACATAAGAGAAATTAAGATTGTTGGGCATGTGTCCTGATATGGTGAGCACTAAGAAGTTAGAAACCTATTCGTTCACTTGTATAATCTTTGTATGGAAGGGAAACGGATGTCCTGTTGTACTGTGGTTGCCGAAATTAGGAACAGGGGATTGTATCTTTGCTATTGCTTTGTTTTTCATTGTAAACCAGTCATTGGGCTGGTTGATTTATCTCCCACCGCAACTATTACCTTAATGTTTTAAGGTCAAAACAATTCTTAATGCAGTTTTGAGGCAATACTACATTCTAAACATATAGTCATTGGTCTGGTTGATTATCTCCCACTGCAAATATTACCTTAATGTTTTGCTATTGCTTTGTTTTTCATTGTAAACAAGTCATTGGTCTGGTTGATTTATCTCCCACTGCAAATATTACCTTCATGTTTTAAGGTCAAGACAATTCTTAATGCAGTTTTGAGGGACGTATGGTGTTGATCAGGGCTGGCTATCGAGCACTCAGGCATTGCATTTGGAGTGTAATTACAATCCAACGCATTGAACCTGGTGATTTGTAAGTCCAAAGAACATATTACTTCTGTTTATGTGCATTAAACTACAGGTCCAGAATATGAATTATACAGGAATGTGTTTGAAGACACTGTTTCCATTTTATGGAGAAAAGCTCAAATGTACACCAGGGCCATTGTTTTAACTTTTCTTTGCCAACATCATTTTATATTTTAGCATGTTTTAAATGATGAGTAAGATCTCCTGTTGATTTGTACCACCAGTTGAATTCTAAGATCTTTTCTTATTTCTACTTCGAGGACAAAGCATCAAGGAGGATGACTTGTAACATATCTAAGTATATCTTAAATGTATATTTTTGAACATAGTAACATATCTAAGTATATCTTAAATTTATATTTTTGAACATGGTAACTAGGCCTAAGTATATCTTAAATGTATATTTTTTAACCTAGTAACTAGGCCTAAGTATATCTTAAATGTATATTTTTTAACCTAGTAACTAGGCCTAAGTATATCTTAAATGTATTTTTTTTACCTAGTAACTAGGTCTAAGTATGTCTTAAATGTATTTTTTTTTACATAATAACTAGGCTATATATGTGTAAGTCCCACTAGCACAACCGGTTGAGGATGGGCCTAATTAGCAAGGCGACCCAGGATCAAACCTCACACCTCACGGGGGGTGGTTGTGCTCTATGCTAAATCTAGTCAGCTTAGGGCTGGTGTGGCCCCGGCAAAAAAAGCAAAAAAAACTAGGCTATATAGTGTGGCCCAAGCAAAAAAAAAAACTAGGCTATATATATAGCCACACCAGCCCTAAGTTGACTATATAAAGTTAGGGTTGGGCCTCTTAGGGCTGGTGTGGCCCAGGCAAAAAATACTAGGCTATATATATATATATATTGTACATTGAAAGGGGGGCTTGTAACTACCATTGAAAGCTACTATAAAGGAGGTTCTAAACCCCCCTCGAAAATTGCTACTAGGGGGGCTCTTACTGTCCACAGAAGTTGCTAAAGGGGGGCTCCTAATTGCTTAAGGGGATTCTAAACCCCCCTCATAAGTTGCTAAAGGGGGGCTCTTAATGCCCCCAAAAGTTCGTACGAGGGGGGGTCCATATCTCCTCAAAAACCACCCCTAAAATGCTCCACTTTTAGAGGTAATGCTTTTGCAGTTTTTTTTTTTTAAATTGCCCCCCAAAAGTCATTTCCAAGGGGGCTTTGAAACTGCCCCCAAAAGTCAGTTCGGATTGGCTTTTTGGGGGCGGTTCATATCTCTTAAAAAACCACAAGCTTGACTTTTTATTTTTAAATTGCCCCCCAAAAGTCATTTCGAAGGGGGGTTTGAAACTGCCCCCAAAAGTCAGTTCGGATTGGCTTTTTGGGGGCAGTTCATATATCTTAAAAAACCACAAGCTTGAATTTTAAAGTCAGTTCGGATTGGCTTTTTGGGGGCAGTTCATATCTCTTAAAAAACCACAAGATTGAATTTTAAAGTCAGTTCGGATTGGCTTTTTGGGGGCTGTTCATATCTCTTGAAAAACCACAAGCTTCAATTTTAGAGGCGATGCTTTTGTGGGTGGAGGTTTCAAAAACTGCCCCTCCCCCCAATTGGATAATGTCCCCAGACCCCTAAAAGTCTTTTTTTATAGTAGTTAAAGAATGGATGAAGCTAAGAAATTCTGAAAGATGGCATAAAGAGTAAAGCACTTCAAAAGTTTATTCCAAGAATCTCCTAACACAAACATAAAAGAGATTGAAGAACAACAAAATAAGGAACACAAACATAAAAGAGATTGAAGAACAACAAAATAAGGAACTTGAAGCTAAAGTCACCAAAGAGGGACTCAAATAAGTTATACAATCTTTTAACAAGGCAAAGAGTCAGAATCCACAGGGCTAGATGGTGGATATTTATTTGTGTTACACAAACATAAAAGAGATTGAAGAACAACAAAATAAGGAACTTAAACTAAAGTCACCAAAGAGGGACTCAAATAATTTATACAATCTTTTAACAAGGCAAAGAGTCAGAATCCACAGGGCTAGATGGTGGATATTTATTTGTGTTACACAAATGGTGGATATTTATTTGTGTTACACAAACATAAAAAAGATTGAGGAACAACAAATAAGTAACTTGAAGCTAAAATCACCAAAGAGGGACTCAAATAAGTTATACAATCTTTTAACAAGGCAAAGAGTCAGAATCCACAGGGCTAGATGGTGGATATTTATTTGTGTTTCTATGACTTCCTGGAAGAGGAGTTGCTATTCTATGACTTCCTAGAAGAGGAGTTGTAGATGGTGGATATTTATTTGTGTTTCTATGACTTCCTGGAAGAGGAGTTGCTATTCTATGACTTCCTAGAAGAGAAGAGGAGTT